>CM057456.1:325667500-326917500 GCA_016271365.2 Neoceratodus forsteri
GCAGCCACCAATGTGCTCCACAGCCTGATTGTGGGCATTTGCATTAAAAAATAGAACCATGTCAAAACTCCCTGGTGGTCCAGTGGACTGCTATCTGCTCGATCGCAGGCATTAGTAATAAATAAAGAAAAATATATCCAAACTCCCTGGTGGTCCAGTGGACCACTATCTGCCCGATCGTGGGCATTAGTAATAAATAATAATATCCCCAAACTCCCTGGTGGTCCAGTGGACCGCTATGTGCCCAATTGGCTCAATGGGTGGGTGGGGAGAGGGGTACCACTAGACTACCAGGGATATTGGACATATTTTTATTTTTTATTACAAATGCCCTCAATTTGGCACACAGTGGTCCACTGGACCACCAGGGATATTGGACATATTATTATTTATTACAAATGCCCGCGATCGGGCACACAGCGGTCCACTGGACCACCACGGAGTTTGGACATATTATTATTTATTACTAATGCCCACCATCAGGCACACAGTGGTCCACTGGACCACCAGAGAGTTTGGGGATATTTGTATTTATTACTAATGCCCGCGATCGGGCACACAGCGGTCCACTGGACCACCAGGGAGTTTGGGGATATTTTTATTTATTTATTATTAATGCCCATGATCGAGCATGGGGGGGTGCCACCAGGTGTAGCCAGAGCATGGGTGGCCACCCACAGGTGGCAGCTGCCGTGTTGCACCCTGCAATGTGGCAGCTCACCTGTGGATGGCCATCCGTTGTTCCTTTTTTTTTGGATCAACTTTGTGCTGGTATAGGTAGGGGTTTCGCATGCATGGCTCTGCATATCCTGGGCTGAATATCGGGCTGTGCAGGATATGCATGGGCACACCCCCCACCTGCACTGATACATTACTGATGCACTCGTGCATCGGGATTTGTGTCGCACTTTCCCTTTTGAATATCATGCTGGTAGTATTGTGCATGGTGCAACACTGTTGCACCATGCACAACCCTTTTTAATATCTGGGCCAATGCATAAAATACATTTTAAACAGAGCAAATGTGGACTGCAAGTTTAGTTCAGAGTACAGGAATCTTAGAGCATTGTGAATTCATTTGTGTTGAGCACAACCATTGAATAAGTTGCAGAGAGTGGGGCACAGTTTAAGTTTGTAAGTTGCAGTCCTTGGTAAAAATTATTTAGTTTTGGTTGAAAAAATTATTTGAGCAAGCCACCATTCTGTTTTTGGTTTTTTTTTGCTAAGTTGTAAGGCTTTTTCAGGGTATACAATACTTCAGAACTTTGAAATTATAGAAACTTGTTTGTGCTTATAGAAGGCAGATTATTGCAGCCATTGCTGTAAGGCTATAGAAAGTTGGTTTGTATTTGTCTGAACAGGATAAAAAAAAGCTATAAATACAATCAAAAGATATGAATATGTGGAAATACATACACAACCCCCAGCTCGGCTGGACTGAGCTGGATTATACTGTTAGAATACAGTGGGTATTTTTAGAATCTGTAAATAACAAACAGTTGCTAGCAAATACACATTTTCCTTTATTTACCCCTATGGGAAGAAAGGGATGTACCTTGCAACCTCTGTGGGTGTTGCACTGCACCTTAAAAGGTGTACACTGGATAGATGGCAATGGGGTGGCCCCATTGCTTTCCCCGATAAACGTACTTTTCCAAGAGATGGGAACTTTCTTTTTATCTAGAAGGAAAAAAAGAAGGAAGAAAAAAAGCAGAATGGACAACCTGAAAATAAAACAGGATATTTTGATAGGATAAAAGAAGACAAGCGTCCCTTTGGTTCCCTTATCCTAAACATTACAAAATGTCAACTGAGTTGATAAAAGATGCAGATTAATGGTAAAACCATACGTACGTATATCTTAGAATGCATTCTTAAAAAAAAAATGAGCACACCATGGTCACACACAAAACAAAAAAAAGGTTATTGTGTTTAACTGTATATGGTAAACTCTCTCAAAAACAGCTGTAATATTTATTTTTAATAGTATACTGTATATATAAAAACAAAACAAATACTGGGGGGGTGCGTACCCCCCCAAGCACCTTGCATAGTATGGGAATCACATGATATTGTTCAGGAACAAAGGAGCTGTGTTACAACCAAACCTTCATGAAGGAAGGCCTTTGGCGTTGGCTCTGCTGGCTACGAGCCCAGATGAAAATATCTGTCCTTTTTGTCTGGACAGAGTCCAAATACTGTTTAAAAAAGTAAAATTGCAGGGTTCACCCTTGGTGTGTTTCCATTAAAACATACATTTTGAGTGGAAATGGATGCTTTAGGTGGGGACACACATCAAGTTTGAATTGGTAGTGACAAAGGATTTTGAAACACAAGAAGGCCAAGTTACATGCTAAAGGTCACATAGTTTGAAAATGATGGCTGCTGGGAATCAAACACAGCCATTTAGGTTTGAAACAGTAGTGCAGTCAAGCACTGAACTGTATTAAAGTGTATCTATATTGTAATGACACCGAGAGCAAAGAAAAATGCATATACATGAGTTTATGGCTCACAACTGTTACTGCAGAGATTTGAATCCAGTCACGAATAGGGTTAAGTGATTTGGCTGTCAGCCCAGAGGAGCTGGCAACAGTCCTAGCTCACACGTGGGGATGCATTTAGCATTTGTTGTACAAGTAAACTTAAAATGAGAATTTTTTTTGAAATGTATAAAACAACAAACCGTTGTAAGCTGAGACCACATTAAAAACAATGACCAGTCATAAACACACTTTTGAGACACAGTAGAGTACACACTCTAATAACTAGTAATCTTTGTAAACAAATAATTTTTAACACATCTTTCATTTTCAAACATCGTCCATATTGACCTACATGAACAATCAACAAAATGTCATGCCCTACAGAATCCCTATGGAATTATCTGAGATAACAGGATTCCAACCGTAAGGAAAATCTTGTACAACAAGCCACTATATCACAAACATCAAAAACAACTGGCTAGTGATGACCCTGAAACATAGATAACCACACCAATAATTAGGTACGGAGCACAAAACAACTGTAGTATATAATATTGAGTCTGAATGTATCCTAAAGTGAATAGCAATAACAATTGAGTAAACACATATATATATATATATCGCACCCAAACTGTTGCAGATGACATTAGAACAGCTTTAAACATTTACCCAAGGTAAGCAGTGGTTCTGGAACCATAAAAAAAAGGTCGGAACACAAAAATAGGGATTGAACTGTAAGAACACTTACCAGATAGCAAGTTGTAAAGAAACAGTTGCTTGCCCTCCAGGGTCAAACGGGACATCTTTGAGTTCCAAAATCTTCAATTATTTGGCCACAAACTGAGCAAGCAGTATGTCTGATCGCAATGTGCTGCATGAGTGTAGGTCTCTCAGCATTTCATATTCATTTCTCAACCTACAAATTTCACACTCAGAGTCTTGAGCAGTTTTGGGTTCTGGAATCTTTATGATGGTGAGCATTCTACCACAGTAATACATGTTAGTAGCAAACACACCAAGATGCTGTTCTAGAAAGAGTGCCAGCTCAGTATACAAGTCATAATTTTTGAACAATTCTATGACATCATACTCCTTGTTGTGTTTGATGGCTGCCACCGCATGTGAGTCTTGCACAGGTAAATCTACAGATCAAAAAGTTTGTAGATGGGCACCATCTACACCTTGTGTACTAGTCTTCCAGCTGGTGGACCAGGCACAAGTGGCTGGGTTCTCATCATGGAGAACTGACATGGCTGCTCCTGTGTCTAGAAGCACGTCGAGATGGTGGCCCCTGACCATGGCCCTTACACAGAAGGCCGTCCATTTGTGTCAACAAGCAAGTCACTCTCAATCCAGACTGGGGCCTGTAATTGTCAATCTGAATGATTACCTGATTTTTTCTCATCCTTCTGTCCATGGGCATTGCGGCCTGTAGGGGCTTATTGGACTACCCCTCCCCCTTGTGGCTTCATAGGACAGGAATACTGTACCTGTGGTGTCAGTGCTGCAATTTCCACTAGCTCAATGGGCAGTTTCTCAATCACTACACTGGCCTGGTCAGTGCCTGGTACTGCGAAGGGATCTGTCCCTTGGCTATGTGACCTTGCTGAGGGTGAAGGCCTGAAAGGGTTTGTACTGCTGAATGGTGCCCGGGCTGCAATAGAACAGCCTGCAGTGCCATCCATTCCAGAAAGGGCCTCTTCCAGTTGTTTATGAAGGGTCTCATTTTGATCCTTTAATTCCCTATAGGTAGGCCCATTATGGTACTTGTTATTGGGATTTGTGTTTTGTCAATTTTGGTGGTTGTTATTGTTATTTGTTTGTTTTTGTAGTTCCAGTTACCCCCCCATGAGCCTGGGCCTGACGGTCATCCAAAGAGTCTGGCTGCTTGGTATTGCCACCTTCCACAGTGTAGTAAGTGGGGGCAGGGTTGACCACAACAACTTGGGCTGGGTCCACCTGTGGTGTGTCAGTGATGGCAGCTGTCTTATTGTTGTTGTTTTTTTTGCCTGAGATGAGGTTGTGGCGGTAGACCTGAAAGGCTCTCTCTCTGTCTTGGTAAGAATTTGTTCAAAAGTGTCAGTCTGTGGGTAAACACTGAGTTCAACTTTTTCCCTCAGGCCTGGAGTCATGTTCCTGATTAACAAATCCTTGTACTCAATTTTGTTTTTACTGGCAGTTTCATCTGCCAAGCTCTTGCCAGCTTCATATGCAAGCCACAGCCATTGGTGGTAAGCTGCTGTGCTTTCTTTTATGTTCTGCTTAACCATGTAAGCCAAGCAGGCTCTAACAACACCTGGGGTGCTGGCTGAGAGAAGGGTCTGGGAAATGTCATTAAAATCAAGCATGTCACAGATGCGGACAGCCTCTGGGAGCTTGGTCCAGAGGGTGGGCTCTATGGTTTGTCTCAGAACTTGAACCTGGTACTGTGGTTGGAGAGAAAGCTTCTCACAGAGGGAGTTCACCTTCTCCAAATGACAGCTGAGGTTGTCAGTGGGACCCATCTGTCCAATGCCTTGGGCAATTTGTTGAACAGAATGAGCAACCTGCAGGGGATTGAATGCATGTGTCTGGGTTATAGTGGCTAGAGCACCACTGAGGGCAGAAGCTGCTGCTGCACCAGCAACTGTTCTGAGCATACTGTCCTGGCTGACAGCATCCTCAACCATGCATTGAATTTGGTTATGCAGGGGTGATGGTGCATCCGGTGTGGTGGAGGTAGCTAGAGTGGTAATAACCTCCTGCACAATGCCTTGCACTATTGCACCATCCTCCCTGGTAAGGGGAGCCAGTAGGGTGGTGTGAACTTGTGGTCTGTTGACAGGAGCCATTGGGGGTGCATGGCTAGGTGGTGGATGGCAGGGATGACTGGGTAGTGGTGGGCCTCCCATGCCATGGGGTCTGCCATGTTTGTTGTTGTTGTCAGGGGGGCTGACATGTTGGTTGTGATGTGGCAAAATGGGCAATATGCCAACATGGTGGCCATCTTGGGGATGACTAGTGAATGCCACTGCCCTGTGGGTTGGGGGCTTGGATGTGACGAGGCACTCCAGGTCCCCGTAATCCGAGTCATCATCTCCTGATGATGTGATGTCAATGGGTGTATACTGAAAACCATTCATAGCTTTAACATGGCCAGCAAGAACCACTCTCTGATGGTGCAGTTTCACCATCTTTGCCTTACATCTGCTATGACAGACTCTAGCAGTGCCCTGCTCAATCCCTTTCTGAATTTCTCTCTGCAACACTCTATACGCTCCTGATCTAACTGATTTATTAGTCTTGCATTCTCCTCTTTCAATTCCACATTCTCCTCTTGCAAATTTTTATTCTTATCAGTCAAAACATCATCTAAATAGCACAGCTGTTTTTATTAGTTTAACCTTTTAATGTCCTGTTTTAACATGCAGTTTTCACGTTCTGTTTCCTGAACAGTGCAATGCAACAGTCTGTTATTGTGGTCACAGAGAGACTGTGTCTCCTCTGCCGATTTCTGTTCCCTTTTCAAGAGCTCCTGTGCTTGCAACCCCCCTCTTGTTTTAGAGAGGCATTTTGCAGCTCAAGAGAAGCACAACAGGCAAGTAGACTGTTTACAGCAGTGTGAAGTGCTGCCACTAACAAGCCCTTTAAATAATATTTCTCTGCTTTTTGCTTGAAGATATTGTTCTGAGATGGCAAGCAAGGGGCCTTTGGTTGATCTTGCATCCAGACCAAAATCATTCTACCCTCTATGGGAGGTGAGGTATTTTGAGACATCCAGTCTCAGTTCTGTGTACAGTGCAAACATTAGACACAAAGGGGTTAACACGCAAAGAAGAAAAAAGCAACTGAAAGACTGCTATAAATCCTTGGAGCTGTAACCCAACAGTTTTTTGGTGCCCTGTGGGAAAGAGTTTAGCCAAGGAGGTATGCTGCCTACTCACAAAAGGAGTATACCAGAGGTCTGGGGTGGGTCTGCCACTCCCAAGACCAAAGCAAAATAAGTTTTTTGAAGAACAACCACCGTAAGTGCAAGCAGGACTGAGTGGTTAAATTGCACAACACTGCTTGACATTGAGTTCAAAAGAACTGTAATGGAATCTTTACTTTGTACATTCCAAACCTGCACACAGTCGCCAAAATGTAGTTTGGGTAATAAAGCACCCTCACTCAGGTTCTTGGTTGGAACTGCACAACAGTGAAGAAACACAGATGAGTGGTGTCTACTATTAAGGATTTATTACTGGTGATAAGCAGGCTTACAACCAAACAAACACGGTGGAAAATCACACTATAGTGTATGGTGGAATGTGGTTGTGTATGGAAATCCATACACCACAAAAAGTTGTTCTGCTGCAGTAGTGACGTCCTCACTAACGCAGAACGACTTTTCGTTCTACGTTAGTGAGGACGTCATAATACAAGGGGCTACAGCAGACATCCTGATTCATCCCTTGCTGTGTGAGAGGAGTGCACGAGTGTGCTGGGCAGCGGCAGTTGTGAATCGACGGCCTCGGCAGAACTGAGTGAAAATATGGAAAAGTGAGTCTCTTTTTGTCTTTTTTCGAGCACATACACTATAAAGAACAGTTTATGGTTACCCATACACTATCCTATATGAGGGAGAATATCTGCAATCTTCCTAAAGCTTACCTAGACAGCAAATTCATCAGGTCTCATCTCTTCTCAGAGAAAAATGCATAATTCAATAGGTATTATACTTCTGATAACTACAATGGCAACCAGCAAGAAGATATATAAAACATACACTATTGGACAATTAGGTCTCTGGCTGGCCTGGGAACACTTGCTGATCCAGCATAAAACTTGGATATCACAAACAAAGACATGTCTCATAGTCAAGGTCATCTTACAGGGTCTCACATACTTGCTTGGTAATAACTATTCTGCACTAAGATGTAGATGGCAGTGTTGTCTAACTAATGATTATACAATGGTCCAAAGATGCTCCCCAGTATTACAATTAGGATTACCATATAATTGCATGATTATATGACAATAAAGCATAATAGAACTCAGATCCTGACACTTATCCTTATATGATAAGTGCCTGTGTCCTAAGTATTGCAGTCTGTGATGTAGGGGGCCAACCAGGGGTGCTGGACCATGGATAACAGGGCTTAGGACTTCTTCAAGTGCCAGTGCAACAAATTTAAGGTCAAGGTTGTCTCTGCTGTGCCTTGATTTGTCTAGTACCTTCTCCAGGTATTTTCTAGCCTCAGTGGTGGTAACTTCTTTAAAGTGAAATAGCGGATGGTTCCCGGCTGGGGATTGTTCACCTTTCAGGCATTTCTGGGCAGGGGTATTGAAGTAGTCTGCCGGGAATACTCCACTTAGGTCTGTGAAAGCATTATTTAGAGTATTCGCTGTTTTGAGTGATTCCATGGAAGGTACATTGTCGATGAGAAGCATGGTGGGGGTTGCGTTACAGTCCTTCCCAGTTATATTGCTGAGGTTGGCCCAAAAGGACTTGCTGCAGTTCCAGGAGTTGGAGAGGGCTTCTTTATAGTATGAGCATTTGGCAAGGTGGATAGCCTTTGTACACTCATGTCTAGCTTTTTTACATTGCTGGATATTGGCAGCTGTACCATGCGCTTGTGCCTTCAGCAAGAGTTGGTCTTGAGCACTGAGTTGAAGCAGGAGGCCCAGCGTTATCCAGGGGTTGCAGGGACCTTTGTTTTTTCTTGTTTTCAATGGGGCATGTTTATCGCAGGTGGCATTGAATTTCATGATGAAGTGGTTGACAGCAATGTCCACATTGTCCGTTTCATGTAGGTCCAACTAGTCTAGGCTATTTAGGTCCTCTTTCAGTTGAGGTAGGTGCCCTTTGAGAAGTATGTGGCTTGTTATGGTTCTGGATGGGGCTTGCTAAAGCTTTTTAGCCAGGTGCAAATCACAGGGAAGTGATCACTCAGGGAGTCAGGGAGGATGGTGTTGCTGGTGATATCAGCGGGTCTCTCGGAAAGGATCCAGTCAAGTAGTGTGCTAGTACCTCTTTTGTAGTTGACCCTTGTTGGGGTCACCACCATTTGGGAAAGTAGATAGCAGCTAATGTGTATCTCACCGTGGTAGCAGCAGGGGAGAGCCAATTGATGTTGAAGTCCCCAAGTAGCATAATCTCAGAGTTTAGGCTCCATGTGCTGATAAAGTCCATTAGGTCACAAGCTCCTGATGTTGTTGTTTTGGATGGAATGTAAACTGTGAGGATCATAAGTGCCTTGTTGTTAGCACCCAGCAGGAGTTTGATGGGCAAAATTTGCAGGTTGGCACTGCGGCTATGAAGGGGAAGGATATGCCCCTGGAAAGAGTCCTTTATGTAGACTACACAACCCCCTACTTTGTTTGAGATAAGTAAATACATCAGTAATGCTAATACTGTTAGTCAGGGCCAGAGGTTACCAGCACATAGCCCTGTGTTACAATCGTATGTTCTCATATTATTATTAGTATAACATTAGTGTCATACTATAGTCTATCCCACTACATATATATAGAAATAAGTAATAAAATCATAATAAATCACATGTAAGTGTGTCTGTTCCATATACTGCACTAAGTATGAGGTTATGGGGGTGGTCCAGGAATACAGCAGCTAACCATACAACTCGCCTTTAGCTACTAATAAGTTGCACAAGCATTACTTCACAGTTGCACAAACATGACTCCACACTGTAGATGCACATTCCCATTAAACCTACTCAGTGATCACAAGAAGGCAACTATTTCAATCAAGTGGGTTATAATTCTAGTTTAAAAATGTTTTCTGTCATTTAGGGGCAGATCAACAAAACCTATACACCACTATGCAGGTGCATTAAGAAGTCATGGAATTACAAATGCTGCTCCACAGGTGTTGAAGCCTCCACACATTCACAAAGATAGAAGCATCATGTATGTAAAGAGGTGTGCCTGTACTCTCTGTCCATCCATAGGGTAATCTATGTGCTGCAGAGGGTTCTGGGAGGGTGTGTCGGCTACTCTTGGGGATTCCTCCCCTGTATGGTTATCATCCCTCCTTAGCCACGTGAGGTAGGACAGCAATGCAGTTTTTTTTTAAAGGACATTTATATTACTTTGCAAAGGGAATAAATACTCTGCTGTAGCCCATAATCATGAGCAAGGAAAACACTCAGTGGCTGATCTGAAGCCCAGAGTCTAGTCCAATTCTACTACAGTCCATCTCCCTCCTTATATGAAGCTCCACACGTTCTGAGTCTGGGGGCCCAACTGTTATTTTGTGCCTTATTGCATTCAATGTATGGCTGGTTGTTTCTACCTGTATAAATTGTTATTTTATGCTTGAACTGTACTGTTTGTGCCACCTTGATTTGTATGCTGCTTCGACTGTACAGTACTGTATGTGCCATCTACACTATACTTAACTTCAGAAGACTACAGTGCTGGGAGAATCTACATCCTCCTGTGTTGCTCCGCTACTGTCTGTTGCCCGACTGTCCGCCACTTAATTGGACAGTGACTGGCCACCACAGGCATCCTATCTCTCGTTGGCAGCATCTGCTCAAAGTCCAGGATGGTCGGCAGATAGTTGAAAGCTGAACTGAACTAGAGATTTTAAACCCCTTCTGTTTCAGAAAATCAGGGCTTGGAAGTAGCCTACAGGAACATCACTCTACACACTGTCTAGCCCACTGCCCGCATACTACTGCTGTGGGACGTCGGAGGGACAAGCGCCCTCGCTACAGCCAGCACTCACATTAGGAGCATAAACCTCTAAAGTCTACAGTAAATGGAGTTTGTCTAGTTTTGATTGTTTTTCTTTCTTTAGTGCAGCAGCTTACTGATTGTTTTTCTCCCTCTCAGGGGCTGTATCGAATCACCTACCCACCTTCCCCCAAATCCTACCCACCCCTGATGCATTGCCATGTATAGTCAATCGGTGCGGCCCACTTCCTGCTATAGAACAGGAAGGGACACGTGAAAAAAGTCTCCTTTTTCTATTTTTCTCTCTTGTGCAGGGCCTTTTTGTTCTTCTCATCCATCTCATACTGAGAAGTACAAGTAGAAGAGCTATATAATATTTTTTACAGGGCCTTCTTTTTCTTTTTGTCCACACTTCTTGTCAATTTTGCTGGCACTTCCTGCCTAAAAAGTACAGGAAGAAACATTGGCCCAGATATTCAAAAGAGTTGAGCCATGCGCAATAGGGTTGCGCCTGCGCAAGTACGAAAATGCGCCATTCTGTGATATTCAGCAGGAGGCAGTTGTGCCCCCAAAATCAAGCTGAGCAATAGCGCAATGATAATGAAGGCATGCACAACTGAAGGGGGAGGAACCATGCATAAATGGCGCAGTGTGATATTCAACAACTTGCGCCATGCACAATAGGGGAGCAAGCGGAAGTTGCGCCATAGTGGAAATGAGTCAAAATAAAAGGGAGCAAGGGAGAGGCACAAGAACACTACAGGGAAGCCACATATGAGAGCAAAACACAGCAGAACACACTGGGCAGCAGGGACACACAGTGCCAGGCAGGAAAGGGCACCTGGAAGCAATAGCCATGGGGGAAGGTGTGGGGAGACATTGCAGAAGGGGGAGGTACACCACACAGCAGTGAGGCAAGCACAGGCAGGTGTTCCTGGTGCAGGGGAAGTAGCAGTGAGGACAGCAGGGGGAATACAGTAACAGCTGCTGGAGGGGTAAACACAAGCCAGGGACATGGCCAGTGCCACCTTCCAGATGGAGGCTGTTATGAGGGGGAGTGAGAAGGCGGGCAGCAGGGGGGGTGTGGCCATGGAAGAGTCCATCGGCGGTATGCCCCCAACAGGCAGTACCAAGCCTGCACCAGTTTTGAGCTGTACAGTGATACCAAGATTGTGGGCTGGTACCACCTGAATCGGGCAATTCTGAGGCGGCTCTGTGAGCTGTGCAGTGATGTGATGCAGGCACCCACACGACGGAGCCATGCCCTGTTAGTGGAGACCAAAGTGACAGCTTGCATGTGCTTGCTCACCATGGGTACCTTCCAGAGACCAACTGGGGACACCACAAGCATAACCCAGTCAGCCACATCACGCCACCTCACCCAATTCCTCAACGCACTGCTGCCACATGCTGCAGAGTACATCCATTTCCCTAGCACACCGGCGGAGCGCACAGCAAACATACAGGAGTTCCACAGGGTAGCACGTATGCCTGGCGTGCTAGGGGCAATAGACTGCACCCATGTGGCCATCCGCACACCACCTGGCCCCAAGAGGGCCGCATACATGAATCGCAAGGGCTATGTCAGCATCAACTGCCAGGTGGTGTGCGATGCCAGGGGGCGCATAATCAATGTCTGTGCCACGCACCTTGGGGGAGCACACAATGCCTTCATCTGGCACCAGCTGGCACTGTGCCACAGATTCGAGAGTGGGATATCCCCACTGGACACCTAGTGGGTGAGTATGCAAACCACATGGACAATCATAGGGCATGGGGGGGTATGATCAGAGGTGACATGGGTAGTGTCCTACATGGCCCGGGGCAGGGCGATGCTGTTCACCAAACTAACCTCCACCCTCTACACACAGGTGACAGTGGATACCCACTCCGTCCCTGGCTGCTCACACCCTACCGGTGGCCAGCGACCCCATCGCAGCAATGCTACAATGAGGCATACGCCACCACAAGTAATGTCACCGAGTGGGTGTTCAGGATGCTGAAGGCACGTTTCCATTGCCTGGACACCTCCGTCAGTGCCCTACAGTACAGCCCCTCAAAGGACTGTGGGCTATTCCTGGCCTGTTGCATCCTGTACAACATGGCCAACGAATGTGGGATAGCCGTACAGGTCAAAGAGGGGGACAGCGATGGGTACGATGAGGACGCCAGTGATGATGGTGATGGGCAGCCCCCCCTTGGGCGACGGGACCCCCGACTGCTCCGGCTGGCACAGCTGCACCGGGACACCATCACGGAGGAGCACTTCAGCCAACCCAGGTAAGTCATGGGTCCATGTGCAACCACCAGTGGCTAAGGCACAACCCATAAACACGCATGGACAAGGGAAGTGGCAGGGCATGGAACCACACACACAACCAGGGATGGGTGAGGTCTAACATGCCACACGGATGGACACACACAGACGCACACACACACACAACACACCAAACTTGCACAAAGGGTAGGAGGCACACCAACCCAGAACACCACCCCTAGCCACACACATGTCCACAGACCACCACGCCCACTGCCTGTCCATGTGCGTGTGTCAGATGCTGAGCACCATTGCACACTGGTGTACAGCGCAATGCAGGCATCATCATGCACACGCAACTGCGGACAGCAGCTGGGAGGGTGTGCAGATGGACTGTGTGTCCGCGTGCAGGGCCGGATACCCACCCGTGCACTGCCCACTGAAAGACACAATGCACACAGGGCAGCATCAGACAGTAGCCACATTGGGAGACAGGTCAGTCACGCGACACAGTGCCCCGGCCACCACGGATGCATGGGTGACCCCGCTGAGACCCGCCAGCACTGACAGGCCAACCACTGGCCTCATGGGGTGGCACCGATGGTCCCCCAGGGGTTCCACTGAGTGAACGCGACCTTGCTGGTGCAGGGGTCTGCAGCACACCGAACATGCCTGCACCAGGTGTGCTCGGGATGCCCACAGCTGAACCCGGTGTCGACAGGAAGGGTGTCCCACAACGCCAGGAACAGGGGGTGGACAGTGCACTGCGTGGTGTCGATGACGCATGAGCACATGACTGTGTGCCCATTGTGGCTGTGACAGCAGTGAATGCCTGTGCATGCCTGTCAATGGCAGCGGTCACATCCTCCCACAACCGGTCCATCCCTGCCAGGATCAGAGCGGTGTCTCTGCTGCGACACTCCTCTGCCCACTCCAGAGTCACATGCAGTGCATCCACCGACGTCGCAAGCCGCATCTGCTGCTAGACTGATGCTTGCAGTAGGCGGGTGTGCTCATCCAAGAGGTCATCTGCCTCCTCAGCATCCTGTCCCTCAGGGTGTGCACGGCCCTGATGCTTGGCGCCCCTTGAGGGTAGGCGCTGCGCACCAGGACCAGGTCTGGGCATGTCCACAGGCGGTGCACAGACGCCGCCGCTGGACCCTGTACCCCCATTGGCCAACTGCTGATGCTGCCCCTCCGGCTGTTGCTCCCCAGGGCTCAGTGGTGCCACCGTAGTGGCTGCAACAGTCCCACTGTCCTGAACAAACACCAGTGCTGCCCCACTGGCGCTGACAGGCACAGGCTGGGACTGTGCTGACACACAGGCCTCCACAGCAGCACCACCCACAGCCATGGCTGAGATGTTACCTGATGTGTGGCCATCCCATGGCACACATGTGTCACTGCCCATGCCGTTAGCGACATCATCATCGGTGATGGACTCGGCACTGGCCCGGGTCACAGCATGCTGGCATCCGTGGATGCTGTCATGCTGGGACATGGGCAGGGCTTCCTCCGCACCTGTTACAACAACACCAGTGTGGAAGCCAGGCATGCCCACTGTCGCACTGAGCCACGAATTCCTGTGGAGGTGGATGGGCTCTCCTCCATCTCCAGCTGACAGTCCTCAGTGGACAGGCCCACCACCACTGACCCATGCAGATGCTCAGGATCTGTAAGGGAAAACAAAGTCGCATTACTGCATGTGACCCACCCTGCCCCCCCATAGACAGACCATGACTTACCATGCAGTGATGGGCCACCACCCATCTGGAAGCCACCACCTGGAACACCCTCAATGGCACAATGCTGCATGCTTCCAGCAATCTCTCTTCCTGTGGGGTCAGTTGCACCACCTCCGACTGTCCCCACCTGTCGGAGCCTCGTGCTGCCTTGATGGCAGCCACCTTCTCCTTTATCCTCCTCCTGTCTGTGCCCATCTTCTTCTTGCACTCCTGCATGGAGTGCTGGTGGCTGCCATGCAGGTTCACAGCATGTGCCACCTCCTCCCATGCAGCAGCACAGGCTTGAGGTGTTCCCTGACATTTGCTGAGAAGCAGCTCCTGATCCAGGTAGGCCCCAAACAGGGCTTCGGTCTCGGCCTTGGTAAAATTAGGCCTCCTCCTCCCACCACTGTGTTCCTCCTCTCCCACAACTTGCTCAGTCAATTTTTAGCCTGTAAGAATGGCAGTTGTTACCTGTGACTGTGCAGTCCCATGCATGTCCCTAAATCCACAGTCCAAACTCCCAAACAGCATGCAACTCACCAATAGGCTGCAGTAACCGACTATGGCCACCGCAGACCAATGTCGCACTTTTATAGCGCAACCCATGCAAATGAGGCGAAGCGCAACTTTAAGTGGATGCAAATTGCAGTGCTGTGCCATTGCATGGCTGATTAGCTGTTTTTCATATGATGACTGAATATCGCGCTGTTGCGCTTTGTGCAATTGTGTTGAACGTGCTGAACCAAGGGCGCAGTTCTGTGACATGCGTAGTACTCACCTCACTGCGCATGCCCGGGTTGCTGATTATGCGTCTGCCACGCTGCTGACATGCTGTGCACAGGAAGCAATGCAGGGCACGGCCACCATTGTGCCAGTGGTGCTATAGCGATGTTCACCTACATGGCGCTGTGGCATTGGGCCATCATAGGCGCACTGGGGCAACAGCGCGGTAGGCTGCTACTGGAGGTAGCACACAGGCAGCCAATCACGCTACACGCATTGAGTTCCAATGGTGCTGTGCATGTCTGTGTGCCAGAGACCCTTGACCCTGTGCCTGACCTTTGCCCCCTAGGAGCTATGCGTCAGGCATGGGTGCACCACTATCACGCTGTTTGGTGACAGTGCGATAGGGAATGAAAGTGCTGTACCACACAGCATCTGCACATGGGGAGCCACACTGCAGAGCACCATATTTGCAGACCGAGCTGAGAGAATGGCACCCAGGAGGGCTGCTCAATGGACACAGGTGGAACTGGCCAACCTAGTGGCCATAGTGGAGCCACACCATGGACCACTGTTTGGGGAGGCACCCCTGGACAGGTCCAGGAGCCAGGTGTGGGAGAAGGTGGCCACTGCACTAGAGGAGGCCACTGGACAGGGGAGAACAGCTGAGCAGTGCAGCCATAGGTATGGGGATCTGCGGCGGAGGGAGCCGGATCTGCTAGCCAGCCTGCGGGGACATGCCAGGAGGGGCCCCATGCCATGGTCAGGTAGGTGTTATGTCAACACACTTTTATCTTCCATATGGGTATCACGGTTGTATGTGTCCAGCACATGGGGGAGGGACCATCCGGTGTTGGCTGTGGTGGTGTTATCAGGGTGTGGGGTGGGTGGGTCTGGCTGGGTGGGAGAGCACACACCTGGGGGCAGGGGGGACTTTACTATGGGATTGTACTGATGTTCCTCTCTCCATGTTTGCACCACAGGGCCAGAGAAGCAGCGCCTGGTCTGTGAGCTGAGGTGCAACGAAGAGGAGAGGGAGGCCAGGTGGGGCGAGGGTCCACAGTGCCCAAGGGACTGGCCCGATGATGGTGAATGCCATACCTCCATGATTACTATTGCATGCTGTGTAAAAAGGTGGGCAGTGGGGCATTGCCACAATCCATTGACACCACTGCCATGCATGCAACTTTTTACAGTCAGCACTTTCCAGTGGCAATACATGTCTGGGAGTGCGTTGATGGTGGTCCATGCGTGCACCGGCTACATGGCTGTGCCACTGCCTTTGCACCACATAACCATGTCACTAAACGGCCACGGTGGTGCTGTGCATGACTTGGCCGGTGGGTGTGTACAGTGTTCCGCATGGCTGTATGCGCCTGGGTGGGCAGGTCATGTGGACGTGATCAATGTGGGTGGTCACACACCATCACAGAGGTATGTCCCATGGCCGTATGCCATGCACAGTGGGTGGGCTGTATGGGGCTGTGCATTCACACCTATTGACTGTGCTCCCTTGTCTTAGGTGTCCGCCAGCTCAATGACATCTGGGAGGCACTGCGGGAGATCCTGCATGTGGCGAGGGCATCCCTGGATATCCTTCGCCGGATAGATGAGACTGGGGTCCTCAGGAGGCATAGGCAGCGGAGAAGCCAGAGCAGGGAGTTGGGCTCCCGTTAAAAGTCCCTCTGCCCCTGATATCCCCTACCCCCCTGGACTCACCCTCACACCCCTCCTTTCCTGTCCCATTTGTTCTCCCCTGCCCCTTACCCACCCCCACCCTGTTTGTGGCCCTCCCCACCTTGTATATATTATTGTACATAGTTATCTTTTATATGTTGTTTTATACAGATATTTTGATATGAATACTGTGGTGGTCTCTGATTTGCAGTGGGCTATAGGTGCTCAGCTGCAGTGGTGTGCATGGCGTCAGGGGTGGTGCAGTCAAGGGTACGTGTGTGTGTCCATGTGGAGGTGACTATGGTGTGGGGGTAGCTATCAGTCAGTGTCTGTGGTGTGTGTGTTGTGCCCTGTGCACTGGATGACTGTGTGCAGTGGTCCATGGTGCATGCTTTGTGTCCATGGTGCCCCTGTCAGCCCGTCCATGGCCTGTGCAGCTGACACCCATGCATGTCTGTGACCTGCACGGTCTGCTGGCATGTCAGTGGTGGCTGTACCCATCACAATGCTGGGTTGCCTCGTGTCACTGGTGTGGTGCATGTCTGCTTCGGGTGACATTGTGGCCTCCACAGTTGTTGACCCACCTCCATGCTGTGGCTTGTGTGTGTTGCAGGGGATGTGCACCACTGTCTGTGACTTGTGCTCTGGGAAAATGCTGGTGGCGTACAGCTCCACAGTGCCTGCACAGGGTGGCTGGCACTCCTGTGCCATGGAGGACTGCGGGTTGTGTGTACACAGTTTACATGGGCCCACTCTGGGGGCTTGGTTGCCCCGCTACTGCGTCCCTGTATTGTTGTGCCCTTGGGTATGGGTGGGTATCTGTCCATGCACTGTGTGGCATCCGGAGTGGTGCATGCTTCCACGCACCACTGTGGGTGTCTGCACTAGCTGTTGTGGCCAGTGCTGGGTTGGGGTGTGTCATTGGGAGAGTGTGCATGGTGCTGTACCACTGGTGGTGGGGTCCGGGGCATGCCCTGTCCCATGTGGGGTACCTCGTGTGCCGACGCATGGTTGGTCTCTCAGCAGTACCCCGGGGGGCTGTGCATGGTGGCACTGTGTATGCTGTTGTTGCATCGCTGTGTGCTGCCACCCACTGATGGGTGCTCGTGGTGGGGCTGCCTTGCATGATTCTGTGGTGCACAGGGTTGCATTGTCACAGTGGGGGTGGTGGCATGCATGGGGTTTCCTGCAGTGGTGGACGCTGCTCCTGGGCAGGGTGTCTAGGGGTCATGGTGCAGGGTGTGCTCTGCATTGGGGGGATGGTGTGGCACGGGGTGGTCAGCCCTCCTTGTGTGCCAGTCACAGCTTGCCAGCGGGTGTGATGGGGCACCATGGCCCAGCTGTGGGTTGGTTACTGGTCTCCATGGGCCGATGGTTATTCCAGCCATGTGCAGTGCATGGGGTGTGGGGGGACAATGTCTGTTCAGCTGTGTGTTCCTCTGCCCATCTGTGGCATGGGTGGTGGGCCCCTACCTCCCTGGTTGTGCAGTTGCATTGCCACCCTGCTGCTGGGGGGTGTCACTGGTTGCGCTATGGCACCTCTGGACTGCTCGGCTGCACATCCCTTGATGTGCTATGGCGCAGGTGGTGCGATGTTCAGTCGTCAGCTGTAGGCACAGTTTGGCCGGCTCAGTTTTTGGATATAGCGCCACTTGCGCATGGGCGCAATGGACTTGTGCTTGCTCCTGCTATTGCGAACTTTTTGGGTGCAGTTTGAATATCTGGGCCCTTATATATTACATTATACAGGGCCTTCTTATTCTTTACATCCACACCTCCAGCTTAACAACAGGAAGAGGAGCTAAACAATAATCCCTTTTACAACAAAATGGACATCGCCAGCTGCGAGAATTGTAGGGCACTGTGCATAAAATCATATCTTCAGCAGTCAGCATCCTGTCATGCTTGCTGGATCATAGTGGATCTCAGAGTCCAGCTTCAGGATGCCTTAGCAATGATCTATGATCTACAGTGTAAGACACTCCACAGCAGGCAACCACAATCTCCATACCATCAGGGCTAAAATGTCAGTCATGGTCCAATACAGAACACAGGGTCAAGGGACTGGTAGGTGGTTAGAAGAAAGCAGCAAAGCAGCGGGTCCAGGAAGGAAGGTTATACCTTGGTTTCTACCCCAGCCATTCCAACCAGAAACAGGTGTGCACTACTCAAACAAGCCTCAGGCATGGCAAATCTTGGTGTGGGGGGGATTCCATGATCCACAGAGTAGAACCCTATTTAGCTTATAATAACACTAAGAAAACTGTGGTTATGTGTCACCCAGGAGCCTAGGTATAAAATCAACAACCTGCAACTGTAGGAAAACACAATATAACCAAATACAAATAGGGACAAGACCAAAAAAGAAACTTCTCATAGTGGGGGATTCCATGATCCGCGGAGTGGAACCCCACCTAAACCAAAATGACACTACGGAAATTGTGGTTACATGTCTCCCAGGATCCTCTGCAAAAAGAGACACAAACTACATAAAGAAAATAGTCCAAAAGGCAGGGGATATAATGCACATCGCAATAGACCTCAGGGCAAATAACTTGGCAAACCACATGGTGAAGGAGGCTAAAACACATTTTGAGGCTGTTGCCACCAATTTGACTTCACTATTGCCCAGAACAGCTTTTTCAGAGGTCTAACCAGTATTTTAAAAAGGGAAAAGCACCAAGCAGACAGAGAGGATGACAATGGTGAGTTCAACTCATAGTTGCGCAATTGGTGCCTTGAAAAAGGATTCCATTTCGTAGGAAACTGGCAGAACTTCTGGGAGAGGGAATTTTTTAAGTATGATGGCCTACACTTGAAAAAGGAAGGCATGCAGGCACTTGGACAAAAATTTGATGTCTACATGGGATTTTTAAACTAAGTAAGGGGCTATTGGGGACTGCACACACCCCAACCATCAATGTGCTAGCCACCACTCCCCAAATGACCACAGACACACATACAACCACAGGAAAGGGAAGGGGAACAGCATATACCTCGACTGCTGATGTGTCAGTCACCACGCCCCAAAAATCTAATGGTTCACAAAATCTCTTGGGTGGAAACAGCAGATTGGGTCAGTCCAAGAAGGGGATGCACCCTCACACAAAAGGGGGGCACATTCCTGGAAAGCGATGGTTAGAGATACTAGGAGCCTAGCAAACCAACTCCCTGATCTCATGGTCATCATGAAAGTAGAAAGGTTGGACTGGGTGGCTGTAACAGAAACCTGGTTCACAGAAAACCATGGTTGGGACACAGCTATACCAGCATTCAACCTGTTCAGTAAGGACAGAAAGGGGAAAAGTGTGGGGAGTAGCTATTTACATATGGAAAGAAGTAAAAGCCACAGCATTGCAGGGGTCCTGGGGAGGGACTGAGTCACTATGGCTAACAGCGGATGCACTTAAGGGGATATCCTTGAAAATTGGCATCGTATACAGGCCCCAAATCGTGGGGGGGAAAAGAAGACAAAGACTTAATGGAGGAAATAAACAAAATGACTGACAGAGACAATGTAATACTGGTGGGGGACTTTTACCTTCCAGATATAAACTGGAACACACAAAAAGCAACAACAGTAAAAAGCAGGGACTTCTTATTGGCCCTACAGGGTGCTGGACTGGGGCAGCTTGGCAAAGCCCCAACAATGAGAAATGCCATTCTTGATCTGATTCTCACAAACAGTGAGAGGATTAAAGAGAATGATGTAAGGGTCAGCCCGCCCGCACAGCGGTTGGATTTCCACTTGCGACGCCAGTGATCCGGGTTCGGGAACAAGCCCGGGAAGCTGGAGGGATGGCCAGGGGGAGAGGACTTGAGCATCCTAGGGACTGCTCATCCTCTCCAGGGGGAGGGGGGAACCAAAGCTCGGCTCTTGTGTGGCCCCGGGTGGAGACCCGAGGTACAGCAAGTCCGATGCTTAGCAGAGGAGCGACGTGCCAGACATCGGCACGTCAGCGCCTTGACGTCTGGGAACATGGCACGCTGAGAGAACATGGGAAAAGAATCGCGCAGTCTCCCAGTAGATGGAGCACCAGGCCCCAACCTTCAATGCCCCTACTGACCCGGGGACAGCATCCCGACGAAGTATAGATGCATCGGGGTGCAAGGGCCCCCATCCCATACCCACCTGGGGGGTACAACCATGGCTCCATGGGGGATGGACTGAACTGGTCACCAGGTAGGTGAGCGAGGGCTGAAAAGGCCGTAGGTGTCTCCCGAAGAGGGGAGAGCTGTGAGGAGAGGGGAGTAAAAAAAGAGAATGTTGTAGGCTGCAATTTGGGAAACAGCAATCACCATACAGTCAGTTTCCAAGTAAACATAGTGGAGGCTCCTGTCACTCAAAAGTTAAGATTCTAGATTTCAAGAAGTTGGACTTCCAAAAAAATGAGAGCCAGCCAAAAAGAAAACTTAACTGAAGAGGAAGAAGTAGAGGTAGAAGTCATATGGGAGAGACTGAAGAAAGCAATCAAGACAGCCATGGACCAATGCTCCAGGAGGGTCAGCAAGGCAAAAGGAAAAATAAATCACCTCTGGTTCTCCAGGGATGTGGCTACCATTGTAAAAGGAAAAAAGAAGACATACATGACATACTGGGAAGCTAAGAATGAAAGAGACTGGGATTCATATCAAGAAAAAATGAGAGAAACAAATTAATGAATAAGAAAATCCAAAGCTCATACTGAGGAAAAGATAGCAGCGGGGACCAAGAGAGGTGACAAATCTTTCTTTAAGTACATAGGGGAAAGAAGGAAAACAAAGGGGGGAATAGTAAGGATTGCTACAGGGGATGGAAAATTAGCAGAAAAAGACCATGAGAAGGCAGAAATCCTAAATAGTTACTTTTGCCCAGTGTTTACTGAGGAGGATCTGGGAAATGGCCCAGTGCTCATGAAAAGCAGCACCCCCAGACCAGGAGTTGACACTAGTCCATTCACAGAGGAGCAAATATTGAAGGGGCTGAATAAACTGAAGGTGGACAAGGCCATGAAGCCAGAGGAGATACATCCCAGAATCCTAAAGGAACTGAGGAATGAACTGGCAGCTCCACTGGCAAAACTATTCACCAGATCCCTGGAGAGTGGAGTGGTACCCAAGGACTGGAAAAGGGCAGCGGTAGTCCCACTCCATAAATTGGGCAGTAAGGAAGAGTCAGGTAACTATCAACCAGTTTGTCTCACCTCTAAGGTGAGAAAATAGATGGAGTCACTGCTCAAACAGAGAATAACAGCATTCCTCAAAGCAAACGGGCAGTTGGCCCCAAAACAGCATGGTTTCATGACGGGAAGGTCATGCCAAACAAATCTGGTTGAATTGTTTGACTGGGTTACTAAGGCTGTGGACAATGGTGGGGTAATGGATGTGGTCTACGTGGACTTTAGCAAAACCTTTGACTCAGTTCCACACAGAAGGCTGGTAAAGAACTTAGATTACACAGGGGTTGGACAGGAAGTGGTAAAATGGCTAAAAAATTGGCTGCAAGGCAGAACACAGAGGGTTAAGGTAAATGGCGCAGTATCGTCAAAGGGTAAGGTAACCAGCAGTGTGCCCCAGAGCTCGGTGCTGGGGCCTCTACTCTTCAATATTTTCATAGCAGACATCACAGACAAGCTTGAGGGGAAGGTGTGTCTATTTGCTGATGACATCAAGATCTGTAACAAGGTGGACTCCATAGATGACATGATCAAAATAGAATCAGATCTAAAGAAGCTTGAGGAGTGGTCTGGGGCATGGCAGCTGAGATTTAATGCCAAAAAACACAAAGTCATGCACATGGGAAGAGGAAAGACAAAGATGACGTACTACTTGGGAGGGGTAAGACTAGCTGCCTCAAACCAAGAGCATCATCTGGGAATTATGATTTCAGATGACTTGAAAATGTGAAAACAATGCAAAAAAGGTGGCACTTAAGGCCTGTGGCATTCTGGGAAGTAAAGGGAGGAGAATCACAAGCAGGAGGAGAGAGGTGGTCATGCCACTGTATAGAGCTCTAATCAAGACATACCTGGAATACTGGTTCCAATTTTGGAGGCCGCACCACAAAAAGGACATCGACTCATTAGGAATAGTACAGAGAAAGGTGGCAAAAATGGTACAGCGGTTGCAACAATTGTCTTATGGAGAAAGATTAAAAGAACTAAACATGTATTCCCTGGAGTAGAGAAGGGAGACGGGAGACATGATTGAAACTTTCAAATACATGAAAGGCATAAATAAATTACAAGCACAGGATCTCTTTCACTTCAAGGAGGGCAGTAGAACTAAGGGGGCATGATCTGAGGCTAAGGGGAGGGGAGGTTCAACAACAATATCTGGAAATTCTTCTTCACAGAGAGGGTGGTAGATACATGGAATAGCCTGCCCCCAGGGGTGGTGGGGGCAAAGACAGTGGGGGAATTTAAGGCAACATAGGATACACACAGGGGAGACCTCACATTCAAACGTGGTTAGGGGGACTGAAAATCAATCAAGGGCAGACTAGATGGACCTAACAGTTTCCTCTGCCGTGACTTTCTATTAGATGGCACAGGTCATACCTGAAACAGTCCCTCATACTAGTGTACCTACCCTGTTATCAAATAAATTAATAACAAGTGGAACATTTTAATATGATTTTTTTTACATACCATTTGTCTAAAATAGTTTAAATAACAAAACATATACATAAAAATAGTCCCTGACACTGAGGTAATGAGGATTATGAGATCTGGCACCAGACAATGTGGTGCTAGGAATATAATGCATGATCTAGTGACGTCTTTTGGCCAATTCATTTTCCACATTTTCTTTCCATTTTATCATTTTTTTATAATAACTTTATTAGAACCATGAAAAAGTTAAACAAGAAAAACTCCAACTACAATAATACACTCATATAATAGTCAAAGCTAAACAATGCAGAAAACAACTGAGAATTATAACAGAGGAGAAGTAAGCAATCAAACATAACTCAAAGAAGCATAAAATGAATAGACAAACAGCCATGTGGTGTACACATGGAGGTCAGAAGCAATATTTACAATACAACATGTTTAAATAATGTAGAAATAGGGCTACAACATTACCTATAGCTTAACTAATACAATATGTAAGTTATAAAACAGTAGAGAGAGAAAAAACAAAAAACAAATTGAGACATAGGAAAAAACTCAGAGGCAAGACCAGGGTTATTCTCAGCAAAAATAAACCAACCAAAATAAACAGCCAGGCTAAGAATAATAATCAAATAACATGCTATGGGACAAAATCAGAGTCTGTGCCAACTTTATAAAGTACCCATTGCCACCAAATCTCTTCAAATACAGTCAAAAGATTCAAATAATAACAACTACATCTTTCCTGACTACAGATAGTGTCGATGAGAGCTTCCCATTGTGACACCTGTGGAAAATGAGGCTGACGCCACAGCCTTGCAATAATTTTTTTAGGGCAGACCAATAAAAGTGTTTAAACTGACTGGCAAACTGAGACATGACAAAAAAACATGGACACGGTCTGCATTTTGCTCACCACATTGTTTCCAACAGGCACCAACACTTGCTCCCAAATGAGAAATGAAAGAAGCTGGGGTCTTAAAGAAACACATTCTGCATTTCTAGACAAATTCTCTGAGGTATGGTGCCATTGAAAATTCATAAGTAGTAATAGAGTACCTCTTCCACTGAGTATAGTCACAGTCCTTATGTAAATCTGTCAGCCACCACTGAAGCCATTTTATCATTTTAACTGACAGCTTTTTATACTCTTCCTATTTTCTGAAATTATATTCGTACACCTACATGATCTATATTTAACTGCACCTTTTATATAAAAGTGATGTGAAAAACTGTATTTTGCATTGTTTTGTTGTTATGGGCACCATCTGGTTACAGTTCTCATCACAGAATCAGTGATCTGGAGATTTAACTATGTCAAGGTTTGTGCACAGAATTCTGAGCATGGTACTTATAGGTGTATCCCCCAACAGTTTGGGGGCTTACCTTATGGCCTTTTTCTCCCATTTCTGCTCCTCCTCTAAAACACCTCCTGGCTGCCTGCCATTTTCTCCCTGCTGTGTCCCCACTTCACCTCTTTAGCCCAAGTCCTTGTTGTGCCTTTGGCCCCCAAAACAGCCCCAGTGTAAATCTAGCCTATCTCATGCTCAAAAAGCTTAAGCCACACCTCCTCACTGTTCTCTTTGGCACTTTGGTGCAGCAGGGGTCACACATGTGCAAAGCTGCACCTTTGATATCCCGACCGCTCGGTTTGCAGTCCAGTGGGAGAATGTTTAAAGGTCCTGGTCCCTGATTTAGGCAGAGTGGGGACCAATGACCTAAATAAGGGCCAAGAGAGCCCTCTTCTTATATTAAATAAAAAGATCCATGAAGCACTATTGTTCATGGCTCATGAATATTAATGAGCAGAGCCCTGATCCTCATAAATATTCAAAAGGTTCTGTATACCCTTAGGACACTGATATTTTTGGCGGCTGCTGCAGAATACAAATGTAACTGAATAAAACAGCAGCAGTTGCCAAGGACAGTAAGGGGCAAATGTTAAAAAGGGGACAAAATGTTAAATAAATAAATATTTAATCCTGGCTACACCAGTAACGTTGGGACTCAGATAAAAGCCTGCCTGCTGCAAACAAGGGACTTTAAATACTGGTAGCAGTGACAGGCTCAGGACTGAAAGCACCTGTTTAATCTGGGCAGTGATCTTAAGGGCACACATGTAGCTATTGCATTGTGGAGCAAGTGGGCAAAAACAATAATTACTCTGGCTGCAACAGGACTTTTATTTGGGACTTTATGAACTCTGCTACAGGGACTGTGTGTTTAGCAACAATGACAGAGCAGCAGCAACCAATTGGAAAGCTGGGATTTTTAAGCCAGAACTTGTGGAACTTTTGCCAAAGCTAATGGGACATTTCCAAGTGCTTATGGGGAACTGCAGCAACCTAAATTCAGGCACCAAAACAGAGAGCTTGTATTACATTGAGGATGCTTTATGAATAGTTCATTTTTATGATTGACAAGCACTTCAGCCAATCATAGCCAGAATAGCAAATAGCTTCAGCCAATAGGGATCCTCAGGAGAGCCCCATAAAAGATAGTGTTTTCTGGCTGTACAGGCAGATTTGAGCAGATTCGAGGTGGAGGCCCCACAGGGGTGGGTGCTCAGGCCCTCAGCCGCCCTTATTGCTGCCTGGGGCTGTGGGCACACATTCTGGAATAATATCAAGGAAATCAGCGGAAAAACCCTACCCCCCAACCAGATAGTTGTGGATGAGCACTTGTCCACTGACCCCTCTCATATAGCCTCAGCCTTTAATTGCGCTTTCATTAACCTCAGCCATGTCCTCCCTCCTACCTTCTTCAACCCCCCCATCCGGTCCCCCCATCCCAGCTCCCCCTCCCTCCCACCTATGTTGTATCACCTCCAAAACTGCCGAGCCTTACATTAAAACCGCTTTAAGCCACTCCCACTGCAGCAGTGACACCTTGGATCTGAGAATTCTCCAGCTCACCCTCCAAGACGTACTCTACCCCCTCACCCACATTCTTAATCACTCTCTCTGCCAAGGTAAATTCCCCTCCCTCTGGAAATCTGCTTCCATTACCCCCTTATTTAAGGGTGGGGACAGTAATGACACCAGTAACTACCGGCCCATCTCTATACTCCCCCCACTATCTAAAGTCCTTGAATGCATTGTCTATGATCAGCTTACCGACCACCTTAGCAAACATCATCTTCTCTGTAAACAGCAACACGGATTCCACAAAGAGCACAATACCACTACAGCCCTTCTAGAATTTACCTCACACATCCACTCCACACTAGACAAAGGCCATCTCACTGGTGCTGTGTTTATTGACCTCACTAAGGCATTTGACACCATCAATCACTCCCTTCTGCTAGTCACATTCTTTAACAATGGCTTCTCTCAGGATGCCCTGTGCTGGTTCACCGACTACTTGGCGAATCGATCCCAACAGGTCAAAACTGGCACTATCCTATCTGATAAACTCCTAGTTCTCTCTGGAGTCCCTCAGGGGTCCATCCTTGGTCCCCTTCTCTTCAGCCTATACCTTAACTCCTTACCCTCTTCCTGCTCTGGCAACCTTCTACTATATGCCGATGATGCGGTACTCTACGCATCCAGCGCTGACCCATTTCATCTGCACCAAGCCCTTCAGTCCTCCTTTAATGAAGCAGAACTATGATTCTCTGAGCAACACCTAATACTTAATTATAAGAAGACCAAGTTTATGATCTTCTCCCACCCTCAGAACTCTAGCAAGGCACTTTGCCCACAGATCCTAACAGAGGACCGAACCCCTCTTGAACAAGTGGACTCCTTTAAATACCTGGGCATCACCCTTGACCCAGCACTCAATTTCCACCAGCACATACAGCACCTATCCTCTGCCCTTAATGTTTGCCTCGGCCTGCTCTACCAGGTTAAACACTGCCTTACTCCTGATGCCCTCCATCTTGCTGTCTCATCTTCTATCCTCTCCCTCCTCCACTATGGAATACTCATTTATAGTGCTGCCACCACCTCATCCCTAAGTAGGCTCCACATCTCCCTCAGCAAAACCTGCCACCTTGTACTGAACTGTGACCATCTCACCCATACCTGCTCATTATATAAATCCACAAACTGGCTTAACTTAGACAACAGGATCAAGTTCCACACCTGCCTTATGGCCAAAAGAATCTCCCTTGGCCTCTGCCCTCCTGGTCTTACCGCCCTAATCTATCCATCTATGACCCATAAAGTAATCTGTAGCTCTAGCAAGAAGCTGCTTGCTGTCCCCCACTGTCATACTGCCCAATTTCAAAGATCCTTCAGCTACAAGGCCCCTACATGGATGAATGGCTTACCTTGCTCCATCACACATGAAAATGCCACTGGTCTCTTCAAAACCCACCTTAAGGGGCATCTCCAGTCCCTAAACTGCTGTGACTGCCTTTGATCCTCCTATTTTCTTGCTCATCCTCCAACCACGACAATGGCCTCTGGCTGACTTACCCTATCGCCCCCCATCCCTCTCATTCCCTTCCCAGCAATTGTTGTGCATCTCTATAAAAGTGCCTGCAGGCTCATTCTGAACTTAGCATGGTCGGTACTTCTTGTGAGCCTTTTAACTGCATTATATAGCATCATTACTTGTATCTAGTCTGTCCAGTTTCCTGTACTGTATTTACCTTATCACTGTGTTGTACCCTTCTGTGTGACGTGGAACCTTTGTAAATGAGTCTCTGACTCAAAGGTATTTTTCTCCGAACTCTAAATAAATAAATAAATAAATAGGCCTAGTGATCTAGTGCAAGCCCCTTCAGAGGGGAGAGAGGCTTCTTCTTCTTCTTTGCCTACAGAGACAGGTGTCTGCCTGAAGCAGAACTTGCTAGCCTGAGTATTGCTAGAAAATGTCCCCCAGGGGCTAGCTTAAACCTTTCCACATTTAGGAAAAATGTGGCTCCTACAACTTTATGCCAAGCCAGCTGTGAGAGAGCTGAACCTGCCTCAGCAGTGATGTGATGATGTCTTCAGGCCTCTCAGATGAAGTAGACCCAAACCTGCAAGGATGCCTGAGTGAGTAAAACTGTATCTGCAAGTGAAACTTAAAGGAAAGCTTCCAGGTGCACCAATGCCCATATAAAACTAATTGGAACTGTTTGTCTGCACCCTGCTTCTAATTAATGCTAAGAGAGGGTGGACCCTTATCAGTCAACTGACCATGGATGGTCCAGTTAATGTATAAATGTGTCTGACTAGCAAATTAAATTGAAAGAGCCCAGTGAGCTACTGTGAAACCACTATTGACAAGAGCATGGATTTGTTCAAGAAAAAAAGTAAAAAGATGTCCTCGGAGTGGACAAACATTCTAAATGAATAAATGTGCTGAATGTGAACTTGAGAGCTATAAATGTGCTAGAAGAAGTAAAACGATGTCCTCGGATTGGTCAAAAGTTCTAAACGAATAAATGTGCTGGATGTAAGCTTAAGGACTATAAATGTGCTAAATGTAATCTATCAGGCTTGTGTATGCCACAAGTGTTTTTCAACCTAAAAGAGGATCCCAACATTCAGGATTTAAAGTGTTATTTCCATCGTCAAGCTTTAAAATCTTTGCAGTCAGTTTAGGAACACCTGGCTGTTGGTTTGCCTGCAGTTTAACCTTCGGGGATGATTCCCGCTTGCGAAGAGTACTTAATTTCAACCTGCCTATACAGAAGTCTACTGTGAGTAGTGCAGGGTCCTCCCTGCACCAACTAAAGAGACTGTTCATAGGAAAGCGTTTAATATTTCAGGCCTAAGCCTTAATCTTCCTAATTAGCTGGCCAATTTACAGCTACACCAACCATTCAGGCCTGCAACATTTATGGACTGCGGTTAATGGGTACCCAGGTCAAGGCTGGGATTGTGGGGTCTCATACCAATTATGGGGACTGGTACCAGTGGGGGGTATTAATGATAACTGTGTTAACTGATTTATTGCAGCCAGTTAGATAGCCAGGGATCTGACTATCATAGAGGCTGGTGGGGTAATGTGTTTACACTCTGATTTAAAATGTAAACTGTTAATCTTAATCCAAACCAAATCAAAACCAATCAGACTAGATGTAATTATTGTATATAGCATAACCTCTATTCCAGCTGTACCCTTCCTAACCCCCCAATGTAAATAAACTTATTATTGTTTGTTTTGCAGATACCTGTGTCATGAGCATATTATTAGTGTCCAGTTAGTAAATGGTAACATGTATTAAATGTAGGGTTTGGAATGTTAGGTCATATCTGGGGTGGCTGTATGGTAATGTGGGTGGATACAGCATCCCAGAGGGTTGTACCAGGTTTCATCTAGCCCATTTAAAGCTAAACTCTTGGTGAAGGCACTGCACAATGTAATATCTTGGATAAGAACCAGTTAAAGTCAATTTTGGGAACCGAGGCCCTTCAGCCTTGTTAGTGGTCACCAGGGCAGGGGTATTAGCCCTTGGTATAGTGCCACATAGGGGTTACACAGGACAATGGCTTAGCACTCTATACACAAACTGTACCATAGTAAAAACTCCAAATTGCTGTTTCCATGAAGAGAACTGAGCAAAATGTTGTCCACAAAAGAAAACAATTGAAAGAGGTTCTTCGCATCAGTGTTTACGCAAGTACAGTTAAATATGGATCCTTTGGAGGTATGAATTTCATTGCTGTTAATAGGAACATTACTAACTGCTGCCAATTAGTACATATTTCCTGTCCCCTTTAAAGAGACAGTATAGCCTCAAGGGTTAAAGCACCAATCTGTGAATCTGGAGACCTATCCAGAATGGTATCCTATTAGGATGCTGAAGCTCAGAATCCCGACACTCACGGGACCGACTTCAGAATACTGACACACACTTGCCTGAACTTCAGTGTCTCGAAAGATGCAATGCCGACAGGGTTAAGGTAGCAGATATGACATACTGCTACCCTACCCCTTGTCAGATACTAGAAGACAGGAGAGGGTGCAGGCGTTGCCTGAGTTGCTCCTATGGCATGGAGGGCTGGGTTACTAGCAGCTCGGCCAGCATGGCTGCATGGAGCTGGATTCTGTTCTTGGTCATGGCAACTTTTGCTCCCTGCCATTCTGCCCCCCATAACTATTTTGTTTTATCTCCAAGGTCCACTTCCCTCGGAGTTGGTTATTTTAGTTATGGGGGGTGTGAGGGGGAGCCCCCTGCATAGGAGGTGTGGGGGGAAAAGCCTCCCTGCATTAAATGCAAATCCCGTGCAGGATCCCATATTTCGGTCTGGGGCACCTATCGGGATGCCAAAATTCAGTCTCCCAAACTCAGTCTTGTAGAGTTTTGGATCCTGAGTTTTGGGATTCCATAGGTAATGCATCAGTACAGGGTTTGAAACCCATAACTACCCCTCGCATTCCGTTTGACCCTGTGTAAGTCACTTAACCTCCCTATGCTCCAAGGATGCACCTGAAAATGGACTTCAGGTAGAAGTGATTTTCCCATCAAAAAATTCCCAAACCATTCACTATAGTTCATTATTTGGACAGCAAAATGCAGATGATTCATCTTTTAGCAGGCTCAGTAGGAATCTGCTTGGGACAGAGAAAGGGCTTTTTATGCTCTGCCCAGAGCACCTCCTTTAAAGGGACACTGTCGACCTGTTTTTCATCACATTATTTCTAGCTAAAACCTACATTTTATGATTTCTTACCTTCTCTAAAATACATTAATGTTGATGCTTGTTTTGTTTGTCTCCTTGTTTAGTAGAACCAAAATGCATGCTAATGTATATTTATAAACAACCTTGTTTTGTTTACACTAATGGATCTGTTCTTACTGTATACCTCCTGAGCATTAGAAACACCCCCAAACAGTGCAGTCACTCACTGTAGCCTCCTAAACTCCCACTGCATCATGAGGGGCTAGACTGTGTTGTGGGTGTTCTCAAGTCCCGGAAAGCTGCAGTTGGAGCTGATCAAGGAATGTAAATTAATCTGATTGTGTAGTAATATCAGTATGGTGGGCAGTCTGTTTTTCACATTTGTAAAGAAAAAAAAAGTCAGAATCAAACTACCAGCTACATCAGTAATCTTTACAGAATGTTAACAATCATAAAATGTGTTTTTATGTTGGTGGGCTTGCACAGCCAACATCATGGGACAGTGCAGCTTTGGAGGCGGGGTCACTGTTGGGCGAATGCAGGGCACGCACCAGTAGGTGCATCCTGCATTCCCCAATCAGCCTGCATGCCGGCACCACACCATGCATACATAATGTGGTGAGCACATCTAAGAAAAGGTCCGCTGCAATCCGAGCAAAGCTCGTCATATGCAGCAATCCTTTTCTTGCCATGCTCGCTGCCATTATGTGCATGGTTGGCAAGCGGGCAGCCACCTAACTACTGCCGACTTCGGGGGTGCCCAATCCCCCTGTTGGCTAACCCACCCCGCTTTCTTTGTGTGCCGAAGGAGGAGTCCACTCCCTGTCGGCATAACCCCCAATTGGTGAATGCTAAGGGGGTGCCCAATTCCCCTTGGCTCGCATACCCCTGCTTTAGGTGCCGACAGGGGGTGCCCACCCCGCCGGGTTACAGAGATACCCTCAAACAGTTAGGTGGCACGCTGGGAGCCCATCCCAGTGTGCCAAATCCTGCAAAAAAAAAACTGTCCTGTGATGTTTTTTAAAATTTTTTCCCTGAAATGAAACGATCCCTCGTAGTCTCGATGCCCCCACCCGACTCCACCCACTGCGCACCCTGCCTCCCCTCACCCCTCCACCACATACTTACCTGCGGAGTCCGGCTCATTGATCTTCTGTGGACCGGGAACACATCTGAACTCTTCAAAGCTCACTGTGAAATGAAGAAATGCCGGTAAGCTGCATAATGGAATGAATAAGGGGTTTTCAACTTTAATGCATATCTCGGGCATTTTTGTGAATTTTGGCCCCAAATTTTCAACATGGGGTTTTTGAGACCCCTTCTCATGAATTCTTGCACTGTCATGGCGTTATTCAGTCCTGAAAGGTGATTTCGCAGTCACTGCACAGAATCACCTTTTGGGACTGAGTAATGAAATGACAGTGCTACTGTTCATGAGAGGGGCTCTCAAAAAGCCTATGTTGCAAGTTTGCTGGGAAAAATCCAAAAAATGACTGTTTTACGAGCATGCATAGCAACTACGCAATGCACGCTTGTAAGTTAGCACATTCGCACTGTTTTCTTGCCAGATTCTCAATATTGGCATTTTACCACACCTTCTTGTGAATTGTATAGCTGTCATTTTTCACATCTTGCCCGAAATGTGTATTCGTACTTCCGGCGCAGAATAGAACGGTAGCTGTGCAAAATCAGTGTTCGGGGCACTTTACAAAAATGACAGTGACACTGTTCATGAACAGAGGTCCTAAAATGCCTGTGTTGAAAATTTGGTGACAATACTCCATTAATGACTGTATTACGAGCATGTGTTGCGTAGTTTGCAAGCACCCTTGTAAGTTCACAAACTTATATTTTCACTCCACATTTTCAACAGTGCCATTGTTCTACACCTCCTAATGAACAGTGCAGCTATCATTTTTCACATCCTGACCAAAATTTGTTTTCGCAGTTCCGGCGCACAATAGCTCAGTCACTGTGGAAAGCCCGTGTTCGAGACACATTATGAAAATGGCAGTGACACTGTTCATTAGCAGATGTCCTAAAATGCCTATGTTTAAAATTTAGGGATGAAAGTCAATAAAATGAGTGTTTTACAAGTGCGCGTTGCGCAGTTTGCACGCACGCTCGTGACTTTGTGAATTTGTAATACTTTCACTCCAGCTGTTCATCATTGCCATTTTTCTATACCTCCTTATGAACAGTACAGCTGGCTGAAATGTATTTTCACACTTCCGGTGCAGAATTGCACGGTCTCTGTGCAAAATCACTTTTCGGGACACTTTCAGGAAATGACAGTGACACTATTCATCAGCAGAGGTCCTAAAATGCCTATGTTGAACATTTGGTGTCGAAAGTCTGGACAATGACTGCGTTGCAAGCGTGCATTGCACAGTTTCCATGCACCCTTGCAACTTTGTCAGTCTGTAATATTTTCATGCCACATTTTCACCACTGGCATTTGTGCACACCTCATTATCAACAGTCCAGCTGCCATTTTCCACAGCCTGCCCAAAATACATTTCCGCAGCTCTGCTGCACAGTGGTGTACTCGCTGTGCAAAATCACCTTTTGGGACACATTAACAAACTCACAGCACTATGCCTCTCCACCTCCGCCACTGCCAATGCCAGCAAGACAACATTCGGCATTGACAAATGCTTGTTTAAATTATGAGCACTTTGATACCAAAGGGGTTGACAGTGTCCCTTTAAAATGTGACTCAGGTTTGGGGGCCGGGGGGTTGTATTTCCAGGATGCCTTTAAGCATAGAAACATAGAAACATAGACTTTGACAGCAGATAAGGACCACTTGGCACACCCAGTCTGCCCATTTCCCAACCTAATGGATAAGCTGCAGATTCTAGTTAACCAACAGCCTACCTCCTCCTACCCCCAATCTCTAGAATTGCCTTATGTTCGTCCCATGCATTCTTGAATTCCCCCACTGTTTTTGACTCCACGACCTCCTCAGGGAGGCTGTTCCATGCATCCACAACCCTGTTTATGAAAAAATACTTCCTCACATTACCTCTGAGCCGTCCCCCCTCTATCTTCAAATTGTGCCCCCTTGTTCTTGTACATCTCTTTTCCTGAAAGATGTCACCGTCTTAGACTTTGTTGATTCCCTTGAGGTACTTAAAAGTTTCTATCATGTCCCCTCTCTCCCTTCTTTCCTCAAGGGTATACATATTAAGCTCCTTTAGTCTTTCTTCGTATATCTTCTGGTGCAGACCCTGCACTATTTTGGTTGCCCTCCTCTGGACAGCCTCCACTCTGTCTATGTCTTTGCGGAGATGGGGTCTCCAGAACTGCACACAGTACTCCAGATGGGGTCTCACCAACTGTCTGTACAGAGGGATAACAACTTCCTGTTTTCTACTATTGATGCCTCTCCCTATGCATCCCAATATCCCCCCAGCCTTCCTTACTGCCTTCTCACATTGCTTGCCCACCTTTAGGTCATCTGATATAATTACCCCCAGGTCGCTTTCCATTTTTACTGTTGTCAGTATCTCACCCCCCATTGTGTACTCTTCCCTGGGTTTTTGTTTCCCAGGTGCATTACCTTGCACTTCTTTGCATTGAATCTGAGCTGCCATGCATTTGACCATTCCTCCAACCTTGCCAAGTCCCTTCTTATCCTTTCCACTCCATCTTGTGTATCAACCATGTTGCAGATCTTTGTGTCGTCTGCAAAGAGACATACTTTTCCTTCCAGTTCCTCTGCAATGTCATTTATAAAGACATTAAAAAGGACCAGTCCCAGTACTGAACCCTGCGGTACCCCACTAATAACCCTCCTTTCTTCACTGTGGACTCCATTTACTACTACCCTTTGCGTCCTGTTGTCTAGCCAGTTTTTTTATCCAGCCTACCACCTTGGGACCCACTCCAAAGCTGGCTAACTTGTGTATTAATCTTTTGTGTAGGACTGTATCAAATGCCTTGCTAAAATCTAGGTAGGCCATGTCCACAGCCCCTCCCTGGTCTACTACTTTGGTCACCCAGTCAAAGAAATCTATTAGATTCATCTGATACAGCCTTCCCATCATGAATCCATGCTGCCTTGGGTCATGTGCCCCACTGGCCTCTACTGTAGGTACTCAACAGTTTTTTCCTTCAGAAGGGTATACATATTAAGCTGTCTCAGTCTCTCTTCATATGGTTACTGATGCAGACACTGCACCATTTTAGTTGCCCTCCTCTGGACTGCTTCCATCCTGTCTATGTCCTTGCGTAGATGAGGTCTTCAAAACTGCACGCAGTACTCCAGATGGGGTCTCACCAACTGTCCATATAGAGGGATAACCACTTCCCTTTTTCTACTTATGATGCCCCTTCCTATGCATCCCAGTATCCCCCTGGCTCTCCTTACCGACTTCTCACATTGCTTACCCACCTTTAGGTCATCTGATATAACTATCCCCAGGTCCCTTTCCATTTTTGTTGTTGTTAGTACCTCCCTGCTATTATGTACTCTTCTCCTGGGTTTTTGTTTCCCAGGTGCATTACTTTGCATTTCTTTGCATTGAATCTAAGTTGTCATATGTCTGACCATTCCTCCAACCTTGCCAAGTCCCTTCTCATCTTTTCTACCCCCTCTTGTGTATCAGCTCTGTTACAGATCTTTGTGTCATCTGCAAAGAGGCATACCTTTCCCTCCAGACCCTCTGTAATGTCACCTATGAAGATGTTAAAGAGGACTGGACCCAGTACTGAGCCCTGAGGTACTCCACTAGTAACCCCCCTTTCTTTGGAATGTGTTCCATTCACTATTACCTTCTGTGTCCTGTTGTGCAGCCAGTTTGCTACCCAGGCTACCACCCTGGGACCCACTCCCAGGCTGGCTAACTTGATTATTAATTTTTTGTGCGGGACTGTGTCAAATGCCTTGCTAAAGTCTAGGTAGGCCATATCCACAGCCCCTCCCTGGTCTATTACTTTGGTCACCCAGTCAAAGAAATCTATTAGATTCATCTGACATGACCTTCCTGCTGTAAATCCATGCTGCTTTGGGTCCTGTGCCCCGCTAGCCTCTAGGTACTCAACAATTCTTTCTTTCAGAAATGATTCCATCATTTTCCCTACCACTGAGGTCAAACTTACAGGTCTGTAGTTTCCTGCTTCTTTAATATACTTTGGTTTCTTCAATGCAGAATTTTCAGAATGGTCACAGTCTAAGAAAGCAGTCCTTAAATGTAATTTTCTGCCATTTCCATGAAAAAAACATAGAATTAACATATTCCAAATTTTAAATGCTCTGCTAATACCTGACAGTACAGCAATCTGCAGAGGTGGTAAATGACAAGTACTCCTTTTATACACCAATCACTGTCACTGTTTGTTTTTTAATATACATATGTACAGAATAACTGAAAGGATATTTCTAACATTTCTTTTAAGGGAAAGAAAAAAATAAAAAACAACATTTGAACCCATCTGGATTCATCCTGATGATGTGCCCTTGGAAAGGAATAGTTCAGTTTTTAACTAATGAAATACCTAGATCCAAAACATTGCCTTTTTTGTTTATTCTGTCTTCAAAGTAAAATCATCATACTCATCCTCGTTTTCTTTGTAGCTTGTTCCTTGATTTCCCCTGCTAATGTGGAACCCACCTGTTCCAGGATTTGCTTCCCGCTCATAGTAAATTATAACTCATAAATCATGGACTAAAGAAAGCACAGAAGCAGCATATGCTCATACAGTAACAGTCCAGTGGCCTGGCACTGACAAAAACAAAGTGTCAGGCTATGGCCACCGAGCAACCATCAGAGTATGCACAGACTGGAGGCGGGGATCTCACAGGATGCCATTAAGTTCATACTAATTGCTATGTCACATGAAATTTAAGATGCAAGTTTATATGTTAATAATGGGATCCTAGCAAAACTTACTACCTTGAAGTTTTGTAACTATTTTATGTTCTTATGTTACTTTTTTGTTTACTTTTCCCCGACCACTTCTTCAATGTGTTTGAATGATATGTAGCTATCCGCAACTCAGGCACTGAGATTCTGAAGATGTGTTTCTATCCCTGAGCTTGAGATATCTATAAGTATTCTACTTGAGTGGAAAAGTTCAATGGGGAGGGTTAAGTACTTTCAAGCAATCATACCCATTGTGCAACAAAGGGAATGAGTGCCATTCATGTTAGAGGTGATGACTGTTGAAAGTCTCATGTGTCTTATTGCTATTTTGTAATGTGGTTATGAAATATATATTCATTTAAGTGTATTTAAGAACAACAATAAAATACCCCCCCCCCCCACACTTCTCAGCATGTGTCTATGGATCATTCAATGACAGTTCTTGCATGGTCCATGTAGTTACTGACCTTTCAGGGTGTGATGTAGGAGTGATATAGGACAGATTCAGGGAAACTGGGTGGATAATTAAGGGGGAGTCAAGGCCAATGGCATTTTTGGAGGTGCCCAGGGACCCGTTGGCTAGGAAGATCAGGGTCTCAGCATTCAACCAGTGGCTTAGTGACTGATGCAAGGATGAGGACATTGGCCCTGTGGGGGACTGGGGTAGAGTCTGAGATGAGAAATCTCTGTATTTACAAGACAAGCTACACCTCGGTGGGGGACCAGGGGGTTCAGTGACAGAATTGAAGAGTACATCATCAGCAGTTTAAATGTAAACTGAGAGGGGGACTACTGGAGAGCACAGAATCCAGGGTTTTCAACAGGAGGAAGAAGAAGGAGATTATCCACCTAAGCAGAAGGCATTTTGAACAAAAAGGATTTAAGGGTACATGAAGATGGGTATGAAAGCACAGTGGGAGGAGGGCGAAAAGGGAGGGGAGGGTCAGAGCAAGGAAGCGGGTGAAACCAGCAGGGTAGCCAGATGTAGGAGGGGAAACTGATAAGGGAGGAGACATAGGGTAACAGGAGTTCTGGAGGGTGATATACATGAATGCCAGGAGTCTGAGTAGCAAGATGGCAACCTTCAGGCCATGATGACAGAGGGCGAAGTGGCTCTGGTAGTGGCCACTGAGATCTGGGCAGCCCCAAACCATGACAGGGATCTGTCTGTTCCTGGATTACTCCTCTACACAAGGGATAGAAGAAAAGGTAAGTGGGTAGGGGTAGTGATCTACATTAGGGAGGGGAAGAAGAAAGTATTGAGACTCTATGGGTGCATTTACCATCTGGGTGGAGAGGAAAATAAAGGTGGCAGTAGTGTACTGGCCCCAAGTCAGGATGAAACTGTAGATTAAGAGCTGGGGGTTAAGTTATGGATGACTGCAAAGGCAGGGGAAGGGGTAATGATCGAGGACTTCAACATGCCTTAAGTAGATTGAAGCATCCGACAGGACACCAGCAGCAGGAGCCAAGTGATGGATTCAGTCCAGAATGGGTGTTTGCTCAAGGGATGATGCAGCTGACACAAAATCAGGCCATTCTGGACCTAGTGCTGTTGAACAGTGATCAAGTCAAAAGCATCAGAATCACTGAGCCCCCGGAAGCCCCAGGGAGAAAGTGATTACTGGTCAGTGTGATTTCAGATAGATTTGGGATCAGAATTGTTCATGAAAACACATGTTTTTGAATTGAAGAAGGTGGCTTTTGTATGCATGGGGGAATGATTCACAGTCTTCATGGTGAAGACATGAGTGAAAGAAAGGAGGTCCTTGATCCAAGAGGGGGGTATAGGCTATTACTGCAACCTGCCTGAAGTAGAGGAGAAAGAAACACAGAATATGGAAGCCACTGTGGTTTACAGAGGAGTTGGATAAAGCAGTGAGAGAAAAAAAGCTTTGTTCAGTAAGTACAAGAAGACCTAGAAGGAAAAAGACAGTATTGAGTACTTAGAGAAGCTAAAGTCAACTAGCAAGGTAGTAAGGCAGGCCAACATGGGGATGGAGCTCTGGATAGCTAAGGGTGTCAAAGAAAGTGACAACAGTGTTGACAATGTCAAGTTGAAAGGTTATCAGGGACCAGCAATCACCTTACAGTGTTGTTCAACACAAGGAGAGTAGTAGAAGCAACTCACACAAAAATGAGGTTCCTGGAGTTTAGGAGGGCAGATTTTTAAAAAATGGGTGAATGCCTCAGAGATGACCTAGCAGGGGGGATGGACTGGATGGGGTGATGGACCAGTGGGCCAAATTAAGGGATTGCATAGGGAAGGCTACAAACCACTGCACGAAGAAGAGATCAAAAACAGGAGAAGAAAAGTGATGGGTCTCAAAGAAAGTGGCTGCAAAGGTTAAGGCTGTATAGGTAACATTCAGAAAGTACAAAGAGACACAGAAGAGGATAGGGAGGTGTACATGGAGAAGCAGAGGGAAGCAGGGAAACCAGTGAGGGGTGCAATAAAGGCACAAACTGAAGATAGCATAGCCTAAGGGGTAATTAAGGGAGATAAGAACTGTTTTACGTACATTAGTGAAAAGAGAAGACAAGGGGAGGGTCTCTGAGGATAAGAAGGAAGGAAAGAGGGTGACTGTACAGAGAAGGATAAGGAAAAAGCAGATATCCTGAAAAGATACTTGCAACACTGGGGGAGGAAGATACACACAAGTCCATTCACAGAGGAGAGAATTTCTAGTTGGGTGCGGTCTCTGTAGAGTAGAGATCCATCGAGAGGACATGGGGACATGTTGCTGTGGGGAACAGGGCACCTGGAGTCTGGAGCTCAGAGGAGCAAGAAACACAGCAGTAAAGTGTAGCTCTTTTATTACATTTGTTGTGATTATTTTTTTTCCACTACAGGGGATGGGAAACAGCTAATAGCGAGGGCAACCGAGTGAGCTGCAATACCATCTGAAGTGTGGTTTAGGGACTTTGTTGTACTTTTTTCTTTCTTTCTTGTCCTAATACAGGTGAAGGGGGCAGCTAATGTAGAGTGAACAGCACTGCTCATCTTGTGAGTTTGATCTGGTTTAATGGAGGTGCTGCTTACAATGAGACCTGCAATATAGCATTGGGGTTGAAAAGAAAGGGAAAGTTGATTGTTTTCGGAGGCGAGGGGGATTAGGCCCCCCAATCTCTCCCACCTCGGGATAGTCCACCTTTATAGGCAGACTGCCAGGATAAGGGCTGGTAACTTCCTGCTTCCAGGCAGGACAGATGAATTCCCAGGTACATCACGTAACCACTACATAGGTAGGGGTCAGAGAGCACTCTTGCAGTATGATAGAGCCCTAAAATAGGGAAAAAGGATTCCAAAGAGAAGTAGACAAAAGGAAAGAGAGAGAGAGAGACTGAGAAGAATGAGAAAAAGGTGGGAACATAACATAGGAAAGGGATACAAATAGTACAGGTGAGTGTCACTGGTGGTAGTAGGCATACTTAATAAGGACAGAGAAGATGCTTGGGGTGGTGCAGTGTAGTGTGTGCAGGGGCCACAGTGTTCAGGAGAATATTCTGGATCATGTGGTGCTGCTCCATCTGCAAGCACCTCTCTGGATTGAGGGAGGAGGTTGCCTGTCTCCGAGCCGAGTTGGCCAAAATTTAGGGGGCCTTCACCTCCACCCAGAGGCCACTGTGTATGGAACCACAACCTCAAAGGATGCCCAGAAGGAGCAGTGGATGGATCATGGGGGGCTCAGGGAGAGTGCAGGAGGGGGGGTCGGAAGCACATCCCCCAACTGGTCAAGCTAAGTAACTCCTATGCTGTACTAGAGGAGCAGGACAGCCCCACAAGAGCACCCACAGCTAAGACCAAGGAGGATGGGTGGGTCATCTGTGATGGAGCCCCAGGGTTGGGAGGTAAAGGACCCCAGAGGAACTGGAAGCTACTCCTGGTGGGCAGGATTCAGTTGTCAGGGGAGTGGAGATAGAGCCACCTAGCGGGGGGTGGAGAGGGAGGTCAAGTGCATTCCAGGAAGCACTGCATGGAGGGATGGGAAGTGAATCCATAGTATTGGAAGGGCAATAGTGAGGAGGGAGGAGTGGATGTCACTGTCCACCTGGGGACAAATGACCTGGCAGGCTACAAGGTGGATATAGTTAGAATCCAGGAAGCTTTTAGGAAGCTGGGGTGGAGCCTAAAGCAGATAGCGCACTCCATCTCTTTCTCAGAGGTTCTACCTGTTCACAGCTAGGGCAAGGCTAGGACACTCCACATCCAGAAATTCAACTCCTGGTTGAAGGAATGGTGTGGAAAGAAGGTCTTTGGCTTCCTGGGGACTGGGGCCCCTCCTGGATGGATACAAGCTTGTATAAGAATGACAGCTTGCATCCAACTGGAAAGGAGACCTTAATCCTAAATGAAAAGTTTGAATACTTCAGCAGCAAGCATTTAAACTGGCCAAGGGGGAGAGGCAGGAAGGGCAGCAGGCTTAGTATCACGCCCCATGGGCACATCCAGGAAAATGGGTCAACTGAAGAAAGCAGTAAGGGACAAGCAGAGGAAGCAGGCAGCAAGAGGGAAGAAGAGGAATCAAGGCCACATAAGAAAGGTAACTGGGGTAGAGGGAAGAGGCAGGGGAGCAAAAGCAGGAGCAGGAGGAGAATAGTAGAAACAAGGAAAGCACTGTGCTGCAGAGCTGGGGTGGGGTGCGGGTGAGGGCTGCATGCCCTAATCAAATTCACAAACAAACCAAAACCACCACGCACTCCAGAGCCAGGAGGAAATTGTACCCCTCCAGTGAAGGTACTTGAATAACACCCAAGTCCAAGCTGCTTAAATGCAAAATACAAGGACTTAGTCCAGAACTATTCGGGGGAATAACAATAACAGTGGTACAACAGTTGTATGCAAAATCCCTGGTGCTTCATCAGCCTTAATTGGCAAAGTGCCAGGGACCTTGCATACAACTGTTGTACCACTGTTATTGTTATTCCCTCTGAAGATTTCTGGACTAAATCCTTGTATTTTGCATTTAAGCAATTTGGACTTGGGTGTTATTCAAATACCTTCACTGGAGGGGTACAATTTCCTCCTGGTTCTGGAGTGCATGGTGGTTTTGGTTTGTTTGTGAGCAGAAGGAGGAGAATAGGCTGCAGAACATGGAAGGCCATGGTAACAAATGCCCGCAGCCTGGGAAATAACATCCCAGACCTGGAGACCTTGTTGGAAGAGGCAAACCTGGACTTAGCAGCACTAACAGAGACATGGTACACTACTAGTCATGGTGGGACATTAATGTACCAGGTTATGCTCTGTTCAGGAGGGATAGAGAGAGAAGAGGGGGTGTGCCCTGTATGTCAGAGAGGATGTAAATGTGACAGAAGTGAGTATAGACAGGGGGAGGCCTAGGCACTGTGGGTAACCCTTGAACTGGCAATGGCATAGCAATATGCACAGAAGTGATCTATAGACCTCCAGCACAGTGGGAGGAAGTGGACTGGGAACTAGTGGATGAAATACATGAGATGGCAACTAAAGGTGAAGTTCTGCTGCTGGGGGATTTCACTATGTCAGATGTGTATTGGAACATCCAGGCAGCTGCTTCAGCCAGAAGCAGAGGCATATTAGATTCCCTAGAGAAGGCAGATCTCAGGCAGCTGCTGCTGGATCCCACCAGAGACAGGGCGATTCTGAACCTAGTATTGACCAATGAGGACAGAGGCAAAAAAGTCCAGGTAGAAGGACAGCTGGGATTCAACGACCACCACATAGTGTGGTTTAACATGGAGACAGGGACTCAATCGAGTCATACAAAGGTGGAGGTTTTAGATTTCAGGAGGGCAGACTTCACTGAAATGGGGAGAAATATCAGAGTAGCCCTGCAGAAGGGGGAGATAAGAGGGGGAGTTGAAGAGCAGTGGGGGCAACTTAAAGGAGCCATAGTAGAAGTTACTAATCAATGCATCAGGTTGGTGTCCAAAGGGAAGAGATTAAGGAAACCACTATGGTACTATGGTTCTTGAAAGAGGTGTCGGACAAGATAAGAGCTAAAAGGATGAGTTTCAGGAAGTATAAGGGAACCCAAAGGGAGAAAGACAGGGAGGTGCACCTTGAATGTCTAAGGGAAGGAGGGAAAGCTGTTAGGAGCCCAAAGGTACGGACTGAGGAGGGATTAGTGCAGACAGTCAAAAAAGGGGACAAAACATTCTATAGGTACATCAGCAAAAGAAGAAAAACCAGGGGAGGGGGATTGCAAGGCTCAAAGGTGATGAGGGAGAGTGTAAGGAGGAAGACTTATACAAGGTAGAAATACTGAATAAATATTTCTGTTCAGTATTCACTGAAGAGGGGGAGGGCCAGGGACCACAGCTGGAAAACAGATGTAATGGGAGGGGGGCAGGTGGACACCAGTCCATTCACAGTGGAGAGAGTCCTGGAAGAGCTCACAAAACTGAAGGTGAACAAAGTTATGGGGCCAGAAGGCATACACCCTAGGATATTAAGGTAGCCGCGAGGGCAACAAGCAGCACCTCTGGCAGCCATGTTCACCAAGTCACTCAACACAGGAGTGGCTCCAGAGGACTGGAAGAGGGCACTTGTAGTCCCTCTATACCAAAGTGGTAGTAGGGAGGAGTCAGGGAACTATAGGTCAGTCAGCCTCACCTTAGTGGTGGGGAAGATCTTGGAAGCACTGCTGAAAGAAAGAATAGTGGCACATCTGGAATCCAATGGTGCCCAGGATCTGAGACAACATGGATTCACAGCAGGAAGGTCATGTCAAACAAATCTAATAGATTTTTTTGATTGGGTGACGAAGGAAGTAGATTTCAGCAAGGCCTTTGACACCGTCCCACATAAGAGGCTGGTTAACAAGATGGGTAGTCTGGGCATGGAGCACAAGGTGTTAAACTGGGTTAGGAATTGGCTAACTAACAATAGGCAGAGGTTGGTGGTAAATGAGATCCAAATCCGGTGAGAGGGGGGGTGACCAGCGGGGTACCACAGGGATCGGTCCTTTGGCCAGTCCTGGTCAATGTCTTTATTGGTGACATTACAGAAGGGCTGGAAGGAAAGGTCTGTCTGTTTGCAGATGACACCAAGATCTGTAATAGGGTGGATACTCTGGAAGGTGGTGGAAAAATTGAGGAGGGACCTGGGGAAGCTTGAAAAATGGACTGAGGTGTGACAACGAGGTTCAATGCAAAGAAGTGCAAAATACTGTACCTGGGAAGAGGGAACCCTGGAAAGAGCTATAGGATGGAAGGAGGTGCTGACAATCACCAAGGAAGAAAGGGACCTGCAGGTTATCATTTCAGATGACCTAAAGGTGTCAAAGCAGAGTACAAAGGCTGCAGGGAGGGCCAATGGCATGCTGGGGTGCATAAGCAGAGGTATCACTAGCAGAAGGCGGGAGGTAGTGACGTCATTTTATAAAACACTAGTGAGGCCTCACCTAGAGTACTGTGTGCAGTTCTGGTGGCTGCACCTTCACAAGGACATTGACAGGGTGGAGGTGGTCCAGAGAAAGGCGACCAAGATGGTGTAGGGCTTACACCACAAAACATATGAGAAGAGATTAAGAGACCTCAATATGTACTCACTGGAGAAAAGGAGGAAGTGGGGGACATGATAGAAACATTCAAGTGCCTTAAGGGCATAAACAAGGTGCAGAGGGAAGACATCTTCCAATGTAGAAGGAGTACAAGAATGAGGGAACATGATATGAAATTGGAAGGGGGCAGGTTAAGAGGAAATGTGAGAAAGTTTTTCTTCACGAAGAGGGTGGTGGACACATGGAATGGTCTGCCACAAGAGGTGGTGGGAGCGAGCACAGTGGAAGGATTTAAACATGCCTGGGACAGGCACAAGAGAACCTTGAGGTAGGGAGAAGTGGGAAGGGCCACTGACCAGATAGGGTCAGGAGCCGCAAACAAGTATAGGGTTACAGGCAGCCTGGATGGGCCTAGCGGTCCTTATCTGCCAACAATTTCCATGTTTCTATGTTTCTGAAGGGACTTGAGAATCTGAAAGTGGGCAAAGCTATGGGACCAGTGGGGGTACATCCAAGGGTATTGAGGGAGCTCAGGGAGGTACTGGCTGCACCTCTGACAGCCCTATTCAACAACTCACTGGAAACAGGAGTGGTTCCAGAGGACTACAGAATGGCAGATGTAGTCCCACTTCAATAAAGCAGCAGCAAGGAGGAGGCTAGCAACTATAGTCCAGTCAGCTTAATGTCAGGAGAGGGAAGTTATTGGAGATGCTTTTAAAAGGAAAGGTTTGCATAGTATCATGAATCCAGAAGGTTGCAAGACCCAAGGCAGCGTGGATTCACGGGGAAGGTCATGTCAGATGAACTTGATTGATTTCTTCAACTGGGTGACCAGGGGAAATAGAACAGGGTGGGGTGGTAGATGTAGACTACTTGGACTTCGGTAAGGCCTTCAATACCGTACCATATAGGAGGCTTATAAGTAAACTGGGCACATTGGGGTTGGGTCCAAAGGTAGTAAACTGGGCATGAAATTGGTTGATAGATGGGTGACAAAAGGCAGTGGTACGTGGCACTCACTTGGAAGAGGGGAGTCTGACCAGTGGGTTACCTCAAGGCTCAGGACTGGGACCAGTCCTCTTTAATATCTTTCCAGCTGATATTACAGGAATGCTGGAAGGGAAGGCACAGCATGCCCCTTTACAGATGACAGCAAAATCTGCAGTGAGATGTGGCAAGAATGTGCAGTGACCTGAGAAAACCCAAGGAGTGCTCTAAGGTACGGCGCTGGGTTTTGATGTGGAAAAGTGCAAAATCATGCACATAGGGCACAGAAATCCAGAGGTGGTGTATAAATTGGGGGAAGTGGTACTGACAGTCACAAAACATGAAAGGGACATTGGAGTAATCATACTGGATGACCTCAAGGCAGTGAGGCAGTGTGAGAAGGAGTAGGTAGGGCCAGCAGGATGCTGGGGTGCATAGGGAGGGGTATCACCAGCAGAAGACGGAGATGGTGTTATCACTGTATACTGTAGATCATTGGTGTTGCTCCACCTGGAATACTATGTTCAGTTCTGGAGACCACATCTCAGGAAGGATATCAACAGGGTAGAGGCTATCTAGAGGGGGGCAACCAAAATGGTGCAGGTGCTTCATCAGAATCCCTGTGATGAGAGATGGAGTGATCTCAATATGTACACTCTGGAAGTGAGGAGGGGAAGGGGGTACATGATGCAGACCTTTAAATTCCTCATGGAGTTGTAAAAGGTACAGGAGAGGAGTATTTTTCAGAGGAGAAGGTGCATGAGAACAAGGGGGGCATGCAACGTAGCTGAAATGGGGGACATTTAGGGGGACTATGAAGAAGTACTTCTTTACTGAAAGAGTGGTGGACACCTGGAGCAGTCTTCCAGTGGAGGTGGGGGGGGGGGAAACACAGTGGTGAACTTCAAACATGTATAGGACAGACAGAAGAGAATCTTGGTAGGGAAGTGGGGGGTAGCTGGAGATCAGGTAGGGTCTATGGTGTTAGTATAAGCAGGGAAAAGTGGGCAGACTAGGTGAGCCGAGCAGTCCTTATCTGCTGAAAAATTCTATGTTTCTATGACAAGACAATCTTTCGATACATCAGGGACAAAAGATCAGCAACGGAAGGCATACTGAAGCTAAAGAAACAGGCAGGGTGGGTGGAGGACAATAGAGAAAAGGTGAAAGTATTAAATGAATACTTTTGCTAGGTTCTCACAAAGGAGAAGGCTGGACCAGGTCCACAGAGGAAGAAAGGTATTGGTGGGCAATGAGGATGAGTGAGGGGGGCATTTATAGAGGAAAGTCTCCTCAAAGGGCTCAAAGCCCTTAGGGTGGACAAGTCCCCAGGGTCAGATGGCATGCACACCAAGGTGCTGAAAGAACTGGTGATAGTTCTTGCAGCACCACTGATTAGTGTGTTCAACTGCTCTTTTAGACACAGTTGTGGTGCTGTGTGAGTGGATGACAGCTGGAAAGGTACCTCTGTAAAAGAGCAGGCCAAGGGATGAAACAGGGAACTATAGACCAGTCAGCTTAATGTAAATTGTCAGTAAGCTGATAGAAACCATTGTGAAGGAAAGGTTGGTCAAGTTTCTTGAGGCAAACAGACTACAGGATGACAGGTAACACAGGATTATGGTAAGAAGGTCTTGCCAAACAAATGTGATCAGCTTCTTTGATTTAGTCATGAGGGCCATGGACAGGAGCCAGGCAGTAGACAGACGGGCCCTGGATTTTAGTAAGGCCTTTGACTCAGTTACCCACAAAAGGCTGGTCAAAACACTGGTGGATTTGGTGGCAGGAGAGAAAGTGACAGGTGGGCGGCAAGCTGGCTGAGGGGGTAGAACTCAGTGAGTGGTGGTGGGGAGCACTTGGAGACGAGAGAAGTTACCAGTGGGGTTCTGCAGGGGTCAGTTCTTGGTCTGATCCTGTTCAATTGTGTTTATTCATGACTCTGAGGGCAGCATCAACGACAAAATGTGCCTGTTCATGGATGACACCAAGATCTATGGAATGGTAGACACAGAGGAAAGCTTCAGAGACCCGAGGGAGGATCTGGCAAGGTTGGAGAGGTGGTTTTGAATGTGGCAAATGAGGTTCAATGCAAAAAAGTACAAGGTTCTGCACATAGGTTGCAGGAACCCCAGAGTCAAGCACAGACTTGGGGGTGTGATGTGAACACAAACAACCTTAAACCTTCCATGCAGTGCAAAAAAGTGATGGTAAAGGTAAACAGGATTCTAGGTTGCTTTTCAACAAAGGTTCACCAGTAGGAGGAAACAGATCATTCTGCCTTTATACAGGTCCATGGTGTGGCCACATCTGGAGGAACTGTGTTGAGTACTGGGACCCCTACATCAAGATTAATCAGCTTGATGCAGTGCAGAGAAGGGATAAAAAGATGATCCAAGGGCAACAGGACATTCAGTATGAACAGAGGCCAGTGAACCTAAACATGTACTCACTTGAGAAGAGGAAAGACAAGAGGGAGTTGTTTAAGACTTTCATATACCTCAAAGATATAAACAAGATCAATCTTCGGGATCTTTCTAGCATCTGTGAAAACAGGAACACCATAGGACACACCTACAAGCTGGAGGGTGATAGATACAAGAAGAGACCAAGAAGCACTTCTTTACAGAGGGAGCTTGGAGACAAGGTGGAATGCATTACTAGAGGTGGTAGTCAATCACAAAATAGCTGGAGGTTTTAAAAGGGAGTGGAACAAAGTCAAGGGGAAGCATAGGATAATGGGGGGCTGGAGCAGCATGCAACAAGAGTGCATGAGCTCTACAATGAGCAGACTTGATTGACCATTTGGTCCTTCTTCTGCTGACATTTTATATATTTATATGTGGTAACCATAGGTGTTCCCACCAGTCAGAAGGCTGGTTTCTTGCTGGCAGCTATGTAATGTACAATTATATTAAATGAATGAATATTACATTGTGTGTGTGTGTGTGTGCATGTGTGCATGGAATTTCAGATTTATTTAAAATTGAATACTTCTAATTTCTTCACAAAGCTAGTATAATTAATATTAGAAAATCAGGCAATTCTAATTACTTATTTTAGGGCCTGTAGGGTCTGTATCTAAGATCATCGTGTGAAACAGCATATTTACCTTGAAACAGCAAATTAGTGCTCTACTTAGTTACGTAATGGTTCCACAAACATTTAAGTCATCACCTTTACATCACTGTGATCCAGTTCTATTATTTAATGTCCAGTATCAACTGGTTCTTCATAGCATAATTACAGCATTTTCTAATGTAGGTGGCATACTATTATTTTAGCTGTGCTATGAAATTATTGGGTTGCTGTGGCTACAGTAGCGGTGCAGAAACACTTCTCCAGCAAACTGCATTTCACAGTTCTCAGTTTACATATTCATTTAACACAATTCATGAGGAATAATGCAAAGAAATAAAACATATAGCAGTGATGGGTCATGGTAGTATTAACAGAATATACAAATAAGCTGCAGAAACAACATAAATCTTTTTTACTGTAAATACTGATTTTCTGTTGGATGCCATTGGAAATGAGATTTGGTTTGATTGGCTTGTAAATCTATGATTTGCTTTAATAAACCATCCTATTGATTGATTATATGAGTTCAATAGACTTGCTCCACTACTCTGCTGCTTTCTCGCTGTAGGCACCAGACAGCGCATGGAGTCAATGAGGAGAACGGGACACAAGTGATGGCTGATATTTTAAAGAGCAGCTTGACATCAAACCCAATATCCCAGGGGAGGAGGGGGAAAAACAGGTTAAAAAGCCAACTCTGGGGTTAGATGATAGCTGTCTTGATCCTGACAATACCAAGGGATATGTGCTGCCCAGGGTTTTTTTCCTCAAATGATCAAGTCCAACTCCAGGACTTTAAGTGCTCACTTGCTTCCTTTAACCTGCATACTAGATACTCATTCATGCAGACAGGGTCCCACCATTATGGATAAACAAGGAACTCAGAGGACACAGTCAACCTCTTGCAGACTATGAGGAGGCTAGTCCAAGACATGAGTAGCCTCTGAAGGAGTCAGGGCACTATTTCAATAGTTGGCGTGATGACAGGATGACACAGTGGTAGAAAAAAAAATTATTTATTTATTGAATTCTGGTAACTGGGTAGGCCACTGAGACCATGGGTCCCTTTTTCATGGGCGACACAGAATTAGTTACAGGCAAAAATTACAAAGTACATGAACAAGAGGAAATTGCAAAAATGTACAAATGTGAGTAATGAAGCAAGAAATTAGGTACATATAGTATATCGCCCAGTAAATTATGAACAAAGATTACTCATAAATAAGACAATGTATGTGATATACAACAATCAGAACAATATATAGAAAGACAAGGATACAAGACATAAGCAAGATTACACCAAATGCAGTAGCCACACACTATGGACAAGTACATTTTGGAAGTTGTTGAGCATATTAGTCTGAGGTGAGTATGGTTATTGCATTGGCAGTGCTCTAAGTAGTAGGTTTTTAGCCTTTTCTTGAAGCCAGTAGGAACGGAGTTTGTTAATGAGGCAGGTAGTGAGTTCCCAATAATATGGAGCAGAGAGGGTAAATGACCTTTTGCCCAAGTTAATCAATAACTCTGGGGATGTTAAGTAAGTTGCTGTTTGAGGAGCACAATGATCACCTCAGTGGGTTTGGGATAAGCATACCTTTAAGGCTAGGAGGGGTATAGACTCTGGTCAGTTTATAAGCAAGGCAAAGGAGGGGATTGGTCCTCCTATCACTTAGAGTGGGCCAATTCAGCAAGGAGAGGACCTCACAATGTTGTCCCTGTGGGGGAGACACTGACACAAAATGGCTGACCTTGTGGTGCAAGATAGTCAGTTTGTTGGTCTCCGAGTTCCTGAGAAACTGGAGGACTGAGGCCTCATATAACAAAGTGAGGTTCCATGTGATAATGGTGAAAGCCTAAAGGCGGTGGCCATTATCACAAAGTCACAGTGCCGAAACCTTTTTTCAGCACTGTGATGCCCCAGCACATAGGAAAGCGGCGCCAAGTACTTAGTTTTAATGTGTTCTGTGGGGGGCTGCACTGCTCACCCCCCCCCATGCGAACTTCACCCTACTCCCCCACTAAAGATTCTCAACTCCGGGGGTGCATGTGGGTGTGAAAACATTAAAAAAAGGTTTGGGCTGGCGCAATAAAAGGCACAGGCGCCTGGACCCAAACCCAGTACCCCATGTATGGATGCCAGCAGCCGACCCACCAAGCTACAGGATTGGCTCAGCAACCCACCATGACACCACCCCTCACATCCCCTCCCGCCTCTCGCTGTGTGTGCCCGCTCCCCCCCACGCGCATACATATAGTGACATCCTGTCGCTATATTGGCCCACCCCCATCTGGTCACCATACCAGACCATGGCCATCCCTGTAATGTGCTGGGGAAGGGGTCGCAGTTATTGTAGGTGCCCTTTCCCCAGCGCCATTATCACGGACTACCTAAAGTGAGAAGTAGGGTACCATATGCTATAGCTAGCCTAGTTTCCGGGGTCAAGGATTGTCCACTTGGTTTATTAAAGCTTGGTCTAGGCAATTGCATGCTGTAGTACAATGTGTGAGACCAAGGTTCATTGCTACACCTGAAACCTATGTCTCAGCCAGACAAACTTCATGCATGCTGCAGAGGCATCATGTGGAGATGCAAAGGACAGCTTTTGTTCTTCCTGTTGAATGATTGCCTGCTTTGGAGAACTGAGTGAAGTGGTCTTAATGTGGGTGACCACACATTACCTGCTCGGTCTCCCCAAATGTCTGTGGGTGGGTTCTTGGTGTAGGAGATGGAAGGGTACATAAACCGGGAAAATTACAGCACTACCAGTGAACTATGGTAACATCAAACAGCCTGTTTAATTGGTTTGGGACTGCCCTGGCACCCCTGGCCCTCTGCATAAATATGTGCCCCAGGCTCTCTCCCTGGCCAGAGCCTGCTACAAGAGGAATTTCCAGTGAGGTGTGAAGCAAGAAGACACAGACAGGATTGTTATCTCAGAGGTCAGCACTGGTATCTCAATGAGAAATGCCCATGGCCACCTGATCAGAGCAGGAGCAGGAGTTACAGCAGTACAGGGGAGTTAAAATATAAATTAGAAAAAGTTTGATAAATGCTTTACCAGAGTTGCCCACATGAGTTTGAATGGAATTCTTTTACAAAAGAGTTTGGGGGTAAGATAGGTGACAAAACATAGGTTTCTTTTGTTTTTTTATTTAATATACTTTATTGCTTTTTTAAAAATAATACAGGTTACCATCAACCACAAAGTCTACAGGGTAAATACATCTACTATCATTGTTTAAACCCCCTAAGATCAATACTTATAAACCTAACCCTCCTTCCCCAAATCCCTTCCCCCCACCCCTGTATCTTTGACCTCAACTAAGAGAGAGACTGGGATTCTTCTAGCTGCTATAAGATACGCTTAATTACCCCACAGGAAAAGTAGGGTATAGAATGATTCCCAAGTATTACCAAAGGATTGTGGCCTATTTTGCATGGTTGTAATGTGTTTGTCTAATTGGATGGAAAGGGAAAAGGAACATTGTTTAAGCAGGAGTAGCACACTAAGCCAAAGCTTGTTTCCAGATGTGACCTGGGAGCACAAGGAAGTTAAGTGACTTGCTCAGGATCACACAGTATGCACCAAGGTGGCTGTGGGGTTCAAACCCAGGTCTCCAGATCTGCAGCTCAGAGCCTTAACCTACTGCACTATACTGCCTCCTGGCCTGAAGGGTCTCACGGTGCCACTCTACCATTGTGGGGAGAGCGTCTTCTTTCCAGTGTTGCAGCATGACCAGTTTCGCTGTGGCTGCGATTAAGGTCTAATGGACTTTTCTAATTCCGGAGGTACTGGTAGGAAACTGCCCACTAAACAACATTCAGGGGTAAATAAAGTCTCTAAGCCCAAGACTAGGTCCAATGCTTGTTTGATAGAGTTCCAGAAAGCCTGAGTTTTAGGGCATTTCCATAGCAGGTGATAAAGGGAACCAATGGCCTCATTGCATCTTGTACATAATGGAGATGCAAATTTGCCCATGTTATATAACTTTGCTGGAATATTTATAAAGTATAAAAACCGCGTGTGGTTGCTTCACTATAGACATTAGAGAGGCTACCTCTCCTGATGGAGAAATGTTAAAAAGTTTGTTTCCCAAAAAAGAAACGGCTGCTTTTTTAAATTGTAGGAATTTTAAAAAGTTCTGATTTTTTAGCTGAAATTGCATCTGGAAACTAGGGAAAGGGACAATTCCTTCTCCTTGGAGTAGGTCCGCAAGTGTGCAGTCATATAATTGGGGACAAAAGGCCTAAGGGATGGGATGGTGATCTAGCTGGAAGTGGGGATTATTGAATATCGGCTGGGTAGTGCATCTGTTCCAGAACAGAAACAGGTGTGTCTGTAATTGGTTTCAGGCCCGGAGGGACCATTCTATAGGTGTATGCCATAAAGATTGTGGAAGCTGAGAGGATAGCAGGTAGAGTAGGCTTATCAAAGAGCAACCTGCCCTAGCAGCAAGTGTCCTCTCAATGTCCATCCACAGAGGGGTGTAGGTATCGGAGTCAGATTGAGTGTGCTTTCTGCCCCACTGGAGTAGTTTGCTAGCATGTTGGGCCTCATAATGCAAGAATACTTAGGGTAGGGAAAGACCCCCTTGAATTTTGGGAATGGTTAATTTACTGTAGACTCTACGAACAACTGAGCCCTACCAGAGGAACACATTAAATGTCCTTTGGAGATCACTGAACCAGCTCTTAGGGAGATTAAAACCCAACATGCCTAGTGGGTATAATAGGCGAGGCGAAACATTCATTTTGAGGATGCTGATACTACCCCATACGGATATGGGAAGTGCTGACCATCTATCTAAATCTTGTTTAAGGGTGGTTAACAAGCTAGAAAAGTTCTCTTTAATCATGGTTAGGATTGCGCGTGAGATTTTAATGCCCAGATACATCAGTACCTTAGGTTCCCGCTCAAGGCCCAAATCAAGGATGTCAATCTTAGATACTCTACAGTTTAGTGGGAACACTTTGGTCTTAGAAGGGTTTAGTTTGTAAAAAGAAACTTTGGGGACGTTAGCTGTCTCTTGCAGTAGAACAGGGAGAGACGTTTGCGGGTTTTCCAAATGTAGGAGAAGGTCATCTGCATAAGCAGAGAGGGTGTACTTCCTATCCTGTATTGGAATGCCCTGTAGGGCGGGTAGACTATTTAGCCTCTGTATTAGTGGCTCTAAGTAAAAGTTAAAAAAGAGAGGGGAAAGTGGGCATCCTTGCCGGGTGCCACGCTTCAAGGGGAAGGTAGCTGATAGACATCCATTATACCAAACCCTTGCCAAAGGCTTTTGCATATAAAAGCCAGACCCATTTGATGAAATCTGCGGGGATACCAAACCGATGCAGGGTTTCAAGCAGGATAAACCAGGATACCTGATCAAAAGCTTTTTCGGCATCCAGGAAGACCAGAGTCATTGGGTATTTGAAATCCCCAGACACTGAAAGCAAATGGAGAAGTTTCCTAAGATGATCTCCTGAGAATCGTCTGGTCATAAAACCAACTTTTTCCTGGCCAGTGACCGGCCCCATTACTGAGGCCAATCGAGTGGCCAGGATTTTAGAGAGTATTTTCACATCCAAGTTCAACAGGGATATTGGGCAATAGTTTTCAGCCTGGAAAGGATCTTTACCAGGCTTTGGAATGAGGGTAATGAGTGCTTCCAGAAAAAGAGGGTCCCTGATCCCCTCAGCAAATCAGGAGTTAAAAACTTCTACTAACAGTGGGGCCACCTTAGGAATGCAGACTTTGTAAAAGTTGTTGGTTAAGCCATCAGGGCCTGGTGGTTTATCAGGGGGCAATTGTCCTAACACCCTCTCAACTTCGATTAGTGTGATTGAAGCCCCCAGGTGAACCACAGAAGGGGGGTAATATTGAGAGGTCCACTGAGTCGAGGTAGGCTGATATTAAGTCTACTGAGGGATCTGTGGACAGGTCTATCTCATAAAGATTTTGAAAATAAGTTCTAAAGGTTTTAACCATCTCTCTAGGATTGGTTATGACCTTGGCATCGGGGTCAGGTCACAGTCCTGGGATAAACTTGTCTTGTTTCTGCTTGGCATAGATAGAGAGCCAATAATTTCCCTGCTTTTGTCCCGACTTCTAAGTACTTCAGTTTAGTGTGATGCAGTGCAAGTTCCACCTTCTGTGCCAGTATATCAGCATATTGGGTTTGTAAAAAGTGTAATCTGGTCCACTCAGAGCTCTGGGAGGAGCGTGTTAAGGAGTGTTCCAAGTGGCGAATGTCTCTCATAAGCACCTCCAGTCACTCTCTGTCCTTTCTAGCTAGAACCATGGAAAGATGGATAAACTCGCCCCTTAGTGCACATTTGAGTGTTGCCCATACTGTGTCCACTCTGTCCACTGAGCCCTTATTGATGCTTAAGAAATTCATAATGAACTGTTGAATGTGGGAGAAGGAGTCCAGGGCCTATAACAGTTGTGCCTTAAGGCACCACATAGTGTCTCGGCACATTCCCAGTCCCAGTAAAAGAGTAACACCAATAGGTGAGTGGTCAGAGAGCACTCTAAGGTGAATGTCTGTCACTAGTATGCCAGGTAAACAGAATGAACTCACAAGAAAATAATCAATCCTAGAGTAGGTGTTATGGGGAGGGGGGGATGGTAGGTGTACTGCCTAGCCGTGATATTAAGGATACACCATACATCCACCAAACCCACACCACTCATTAAGTCCCGGAGAGCCCTCTGTGCTGAAGATAAGCCAACCCTCCTGGTGTCCAGTCACTCAAGATCTGACTGAGAGACTAGGTTCCAGTCTCCACCCACTATGATATATATTGTTGGGTCAGAGGTCAAGAGGGGAATAAATTGGGGGAAAAAAGAGGAGAATCTGTATTTGGGCCATATACTGAACCAAGCACAATTGGATAGGTACCTAGTGTACAGCAGACAATGATGTAGCGACCTGAAGGGTCCCATGTTTCCTCTGTTAAACTAAAAGGAACAGATCTAGCAATTAGGATGATGACTCTGCCTCGTTTGGAAGAGACACCAAATCCATAGACATGGCCTACCCAACCTCGCTGAAAGAGAGATATCTCTTCCCTGCGAAGGTGGGTTTCTTATAAGTAGGCTGTCCCTAACCAGAGATGTTGGAGGTGCCAAAGGAACATGCTCCGCTTGTGCCTATCTTGAGCACCCTTAACATTCCAGCTGCAAAAGTTATAGGGTCCACTCATTATGCTTGACTACTCTGTGTTTGGTGCCAGTTAGCGAGTGAGATGTGATTAGTTGATATTTATGCAACATACACTCAGGAAAATATATTACGGTATCATATGGTCGCAGACCGCGCCCCCAACCCTCCAAGCAGTAACCCCCAATGGTTCTTTCTAGAAATCAAGAACAAACACCTCCCTTTCCCTCAGTGAACTCCTCCAGTAAACTCCCTTAAAAAATTTCAGCATTTTAAACATTAGTAACACTACCCCGATTCTAGCAACTGAACTTCTAAGTTATGCATAGTCAAGTGATTACACTTCTTGACCACCAACTTGAGATCCATATCCCACGTTCCCCCTCTACTCCCTCCCTACCCCACACATATCTTTAAATTCAAGTAGACCCTTAAACCAATAATAACACAGCATTTAAACTCTAACAGGGTAATAAGAGCTAACTGCAACAGGAAAAAATATAATGAGATTGATGGAAATATTACATGCGAAGGTCACTACAAAGAAGTTTGTAACCCACATTTGTAGTCCCACCTTGCAAAATGCAAAGTGACCTTGAGGAGCTATAGTTTCATAATCAATAGAAAGCATATCAAACCTATAACCCAATAGGACAGATTGGGATAAGTAATTGTTTTCAGACTCGTTAAATTCAATTCTGGCTCCTTTCCCTGATTGATCATGTTCTGCACTACTTATCAAAAGAACTGGAATTATAGGTAAAATAAGTCTGAAATCCGGTGTTTGTACAACCAAAGTTAACTAAATTGGACCTCCATTGACCATGGAAAATTAAAGCATCCACATAACAGGCTGCTATGATCCAGAGAGTTCGATCACTCGAGTCTGTAATTTCAGGCAGGTGACAGTGAAATCTAAATCTGAGAAGCTACCGTGGCCTGATATCTGGAAATGTCCCTCCTAGTCCATCTTTACCTCCTCACATGGTGTTCACTGGGAGACGAGCAGAACTTACCTGGCGTCTTCTCCGAAGGCCTCCCCAAAGTTCTGCCAGCTGCTAACAAAATAGGCGAGGGTATGCCCGTTCTACCATTCATGGCAATCAGTACCCGCTTCCTTACAAGTGTGAAGATCTGGTAAATAACCCTCATGGTGATCCAAGAGGCTGCAAGTTCCCTAATTAACACCTTCATATATTAGTAATTCTCTGCATACCAAAGAGAAGTTGTACTTGCTGCATCCTACCTGGACTCATTCAGCAGGTGCAAGGGCAAATAAAAGTGACTGGTTTCATTTAAATAAGTCCGGAATCAGATTCTTGAGCTCTGTAGCCACTTGTGCTGGAATCTCAAATGTTTTCCACTGATCGGTGTGCTGAACTTATAATATGGCCAGGTTCTTGACACAGTACTGCTTCCCTGCAGCTATCAGCTTGGAGACAATAGGGTGAAGTTCTTGTCTTTTGGCCCACACAGACTGTGGAGGATCTTGCACCAACCGTAAACAATGCCCTTCCCAGCTAAGTTCTTTTAAGTCTCTTGTTTTGGACAGGATATGCTGCTTGTCTTGAAAGTTGAGTAATTTAAAAATGAAGTGATGTGGCAGGGCTCCTGGAGGTGATGAAGGGCGCAACAAACGATGGTCCTGTTCTATAATATAGGTGAACCCATTGGGAGAAGGGCCTGCTACTCTTTCATGTAGTTTCTGGATAAATACGATGGGGTTGTTCCCTTCTTCTTTTTCTGGCAACCCGAATAGTATTAAATTGTTTCATTGACTCTGTCCCTTGAGGTCCTCCAATTTTTCCTCGAGGCAGCAGATCATGTGTCGCATGGCAGTCATTTTCGTGGAGAGAGAGTCAGCAGAAGATCTCAATCTTTGCAGACCACCTGTTAGCACTGCGACCGTCTCCTGGAATGGTTTTATTGTTTCCTGGAACCATTCCTCTGTTAGAGCAGTACTCATTGCCTGGGGCTTTCTCGGAGCTGTGGCCTGGTGTTTTGGCCTTTTAGAGGCCTTGTCTTTTTCTGGCGTCAGTGGTGGTGTGTGACACGGCAGTGGAAGTTTCATTTCTGCATCCATTCTCCTCAGCGAGTACAGATTGGACTCACTTTCTGTAGTGTTTGCAGGGTATTTCTACTGAGCAAGCCTGGCGTTGGGGTCTCAAAATCATTTAAATTAAGTGGGTTCGGCAGGGAGTAGACAGGAGGTGAAGCCCTCTCCTAGGCAGCCATCATGTGACGTCCAAAACATAGGTTTCTAATGCATTCATTCAATGATATAGTATCTAGAACATATAGCTGATCTTGTGATTAGTCTTTCATTATCCACTGAACAGCATTCCTTTTAAAAACATTAAAACTGTATCTGCTTCTTACTACTGATACCCAGATAAGTAGCACTATATATGGTTAGCTTCAATACCCATATATGATGATAGGCCTAGACAGCTAATAATTTGCCCAAAATATCCCAAGTAATCTCGGGATTGTGACTAGATAATGGCTCAGATACATGGTTATCCATTTCGGAGATAATTCCATAGAAAAATTTCCACTATCTGAAGTATTCAGTGATCTCATAGATAATATTATACAGTTATCGCTACTTCAAACATCTAAAGGAAATGTGTTCCATAGAGAAACACCAACGTGAGCGAAAAATGTCTTCCCTAAAGTTTACTTTCATGTTCTGCAGGCACATTAAGATGATTAGACTGACTTCTCAGACAATAGCTTGATTTACCATATCTGTGAGCGTCTGCTGTTTATGAGCAGACCGAGTCAGGAAGCAACAAAAGTACAATTCAGATCCCTGTTCTCATCTATTTTTATTTCAATCATTGAGAAAAAAAAAACAAAAGTAACAGAATAAATCTCAATGGTGTCATACAGCTTTAAATGTGATAGGAAACCTGTTTACACCCTTAGATGCCCTTCTGTTTTCATTTAGTGTCTATCCAATATTCTGAAAATATTTTGACCTTTTTGTTAAAATAATCATCAATTTATTTTTGTATGTATGTATTATGTATTTTGCCTTTGTTACTACACTGAATCATTCTCTCTTCTGCAGTTGTTGTCCTCTCTTTTCAGACATTCTATGACACCAGTCCATTCAGATCAGCAGCATGGAATGGTGAAAGTGATGTCATGGAATGTCTTAAAAATGTAAAAAGACAGTGCAGCAGCTGCTGGGCAGAGTGGAACTCTTATCTAGATCTGAGGACACACCAACGCTATGTTATTTATTTACCAAAAATTGGTCAAAGCATATCAGAATAAATAACTGGCATGTAAAGGAGAATGGGAGGGCAATTAACTACTGTCTGAAAAATCATTTCCTATTGCCAGTAAATGGAAGTTCATTAATACAGCAGCATGAGAGGTAATCTCCTGCTTCTCTCTCTGCCTTAGTCTGAAACTCCCTGTTTCTGCCCAAGTGGCATTCTAAGGACCCAGGGCCCAATTAACATCCCATCATCCTTGAATGAAGGACTGAATCATCCAGTCATTTAAAAGATCAAAACATATAGCAATCAACAACTAATTAATTGACAAATGGTTAGCTGGTTACTCCTCTCATTTAATCTGTTCCTTTCAAATAACACTCAGTTGCTCATTTATCAATACATGTTTAGCTCCTAACCAGCTTAAGGCCTCAGCCCACACAGTTTGAGTTCACCTTTGCTTCTGGTTTGTGCAAATCCTTTGGTTTGTGCATATCTGTGATCTTTAAAGTATGACTAAACCCTTTATTTCTGGGTTAACTATTTAACAAAAATGGAAATTGTGGTGAGTTAGAGCAGGAGCTGCCATTTTACTCTATAATGCTCCTTACCTTGTGTTTGACAATTTAATACACTTTTGTCATGGTTTAAAAATGTACACAAACTTCCCCTTGTTAGAAAATTGGCATCACAATCCAGCCACAAAATGGTGCCAGTGTGAGATGTGATGATGTCATTGAAGCGAGATGGCTACCAAAGACCAGTAGTAGTCCTCTGTGCTGGCCCGTTTCTGATTGTAATGTCTAACTTCTACAGCATGTAATGTTTAACTTCTACAGCATACCAGCATGCACTTAACTCATGCATCATACTCATGTATGCATAAGTATACACCGCTCCGGCTTGGCTTCTTGGGCACCAAACAGGATTTTCAAATTTCTCTACTGCCTGCACAGTATTCTAACTGATTTTTCTGTAACTATTTCTAAATTAACTGCTATTGCTAAATTAACTGCTGCAGAACCGCAATTACCTTGTGTGCCAACTACTCTCTTTAGAAAAAAAAAGGGAAAAAACCTCAGAGATATCTAACTGCTGCTATCAGCCTATCAGATAACTGCTGCCTAATTGCTGCTAATTTTGCTGTTTAAACCTAATTTTGCTGTTTAAAGCTTGTTTTTGTAACTGCTGTTTCTTTTAATTTAGCTGCTTGCACTAGCCAATTTGTTTTAGTGTTATATTATTTAATTGCTATTGCACTAGCCTAACTTGTTGCTGTGTTCTACCTATGAGCTACCCTCTTCCTTGCCTTACTACCTATAGCTGCCCTCTTGGACCCAAGTGATTTTGGCCCTACCATGATTTTCCTCTCCTGGTTTTTCTTGAAATTCCTCTGCCTTTTCTCTTCCCCTGCCTAGCGCCCACCTTCCGATACCAGACCTGCTATTTTTTTTGCCACTACCCTGCCAATTTTCTGATCCACAGAGCTATCTGCTACTTTTTCTCCTGCCCTTCTAGCCCCCACCCGCCATATTTAGAAATCCTCTGCTGCTACAGTTAAGGAACTCGCACCTCTCCTTCCCCCAGCACCCAGTTCAGTGACTGCTCTTTCCTGGCCTCCCAGCCTGCTAATTTCCATTTTCTTTGTTTGCCCCTGTCTGTCTGAAGCAGATCGGCACTGCTCCCATGAAGCCACATTAAGTCCTTAGTCTGCCCTGCCCCTCTTTCGCACTCACTCCCCTTCTCATTGTTTAGTACTGACCTGCCCCTACCTGAGCCCAGCTTAGCCTGCTTAACTGGCACAGTCCCTAATATCTCATTCTTCTTTCCTCTCAAAGACCAAGGGACCCTATGCCCCTCAGGGTGCACTGCAGCTTGGGGCCCCTGCTCTGAAGGTGAGCCAGACACCTTGGACCCTCCACCCCACACCAGAAGCATCAAGTATAGTCTGTCAGCTCAACTTCAAAACCACAGTTTTGATTGGTGGCCCACCACGGACTCCTTGCTCTGCATTGGTCAGCACCATTCTGGCCTCTCAGTCTATCGGAGCACACTGCTCTGGCTTGGCTTCTTGGGTGCCAAACCAGGATTTTCAGATATCTCTACTGCCTGCATAGTATGCTAACTGGAGTTTCCGGCCCACCTCCAGCCTTTATTAAATACTCTCCCTACCCCAACAGCACCACCCCCAGGCACTCCATCCTCCCCTCTCACTAATCTTGCAACTCCCCTTAAAGAAACAGAATGTAGTTAAAGGGCCTAACACTTGTCAGTGTTAATCTTACAGCAGTCACTGTGTCTTTGTTACCAGATTCCAGAACTACACTGCACTTTCTCTGCAACTGCTATCTTGCTGGTCTATAAGGAAGAATTTTTATCTCTGATGATACTAATTTCAAATACAAAAATGTACTCCCATGTACTCTTCATTACTTTATGCACCATGACTGGCTTGTTACTAGTGACTGACTTCTGTGCTATCATCCTTGCTGCTGACCAGGCTTACTTACAATCCTTCTCCGAATCACCTATACTCAGTGATCCCCCACACAAAGCTAAAGCCTACCAGATCTCCCCCATAGGTTCTGTCATACTGGCCCTCCTGACTAACCATGACCATTACCAACTTGGTTTGTTTCTCCACTCCCTCACTATACAGTCCCCCCATTGGTACCCCCCTACCCACCACCTCCTCTCACTTCTCCTTCTTGCAGGGGATATGGAAACCAATCCTGGACCCTCAAACATGCATACTGACCATGCTAATGCTATCTAGATAGGATGCTGTAGCCTCAGGGTCACACACCTGAATGTGTGCAGCCTCCCAGCTAAGTTCTCTGAACTTGAAGCCTGGGTGTCCCTCTACAAGCCACGTGTCCTAGGTCTATCTGAAACATAGCTTAAGCCATACCACAGTGATGCCTCCTACCAGCTTCCTGGCTACTCATTGCTGCACTTTGACAAGCCTGACAGAAAGAGGGGTGGTGACATTGCACTATATGTGCAGGACCATATTAATGCCACCACTATTGCCTGCTCCTCCCCCTCCTTGGTCGGTGAATGGCTTGTTGCTGAAATTGTTCTGAGTGCATCGAAAAAATTGTACATAGGCTGCTACTATGATCCTCCCTCAGGAGGTGCACAGGGACTATCAAACTTCCTGGATGGCCTTGCATCTGCCCCCTCCTCCAAGGACACCATCACACTCGGGGATTTCAACTTCCACTGGACAGAGTCCCCAGTACCAGAATATGCACACCTGCTAAAGACGCATCACCTTGAACAAATCATCTCCTCCCATTCCAGATACAACCCCCGTTCCCCCAACCACTCCACCCTCGACTGGATTGCCACAAACTGCAGATCTAGTCATCCTAGCAGGCACTATGGCTGATTCTATCAGTGACCACACCCCTACGTATATCGCTCTAACCACCAAATCAATATGTTCTCCCCACAAATTGCTATCTTTTAGGAAATTCAAATCCCACAAATCAAACTTAGTGCTAAGGGATGCCTGGCCCAAAATCTGGCCCTCACTCTACCAACTCAAAGATGTCTCCATGGTGGTGACACATTTTATGGAAGCTCTTCGCAACCTTCAGGACAAATACTTCCCTATCACCACCAGGAGGGTTAAAGGTGGCAACACCCATTGGCTATCAAATGAACTTCTGGCCCAAATGAAAGTAAAGGACAAAACCTGGCAAGCCTTCAAGGCATCCCCTTCCCCCCAATTATGGAATGCATGCAGGCAACTTCATAACTCCTGCAGGCAGGCTGTGAAGTCACTCAAGCATAAATACTACACCAACCTACAAAAAGAGTCTCTTGGCAACCCCCACAGTTTCTGGGCCTCAATTAACACCCTCCTCAACCCAAAATCAAATAAACAAATAACAGAACTTACCTCCCCCTACTGGTCCCATTACTGACCCAGGCAAGATCACTGACACCTTCAAATAGAATGTTCACCAACCTTACCTCCTACACCAGCAAACTCCCTCCACAACCTCCCTCTGCCCAGAAAAAACAGCCATGCTGTCCACAGCTATCAAGCCCTGTCTTTTATTTCACAGCCATCGACCGTAGGGTCACTGGCAAACTCCTGAAGATGCTACCTACCAGGGGCTGCCCAGGCAGCGACAGTCTGTATCCCATCTTTCTGAAAATTCTCTCCTCTGCCCTTGTAAAGCCACTGACTCACATATTTAACCTTGCCCTCTCATCATCTACCATGCCTGACTCATGGAAGCATGCACACCTGATGCTAATTTTCCAATCAGGTGATCCCGCTGCCCCAGAAAACTACCGTCTGTTCTCCCTCTTCCCACATCTAAGCAAACTATTAGGAAAAATCATTCACCACCAGCTATCTGAGCATCTAGACAATTACAACCTCCTGAGCCCCCTCCAACAAGGCTTCCGCAAACACCACAGTACCTCTTTGGCCTTGACCCTTTTCTCCAACCATGTCCTTAGAAACATGGATATGTGTATGGCCACAGGTGTGGTGCTTGTAGAACCCATCAAAGGGCTTTAACCTTGCTGACCACCACCTTCTCCAATATACCCTGCTAAACCTAGGCTGCTCCCCAGATGCCACCACTTGGTTCAGCAGCTACCTTGCTAACAGATCCCAGTCTTTTCTAACAGGCAAATATACCTCTGCTGCATTACCCATCCATACTGGTGTTCCCCAGGGCTCCATACTGGGGCTTCTGTTATTCTCACTATTCATAAATGATCTCCCCACAGAAAGCATAAATTGTAATGTGCTCCTCTACGCAGATGACCTTGTCATCTACCATAGCACCAAGTCCCTCAAATCTACATCTTCTGTGCTCACCACAAACTATGGAGTAGCTCACAATTGGTTACTCTCCAAAAACTTCTTTCAAATGAGAAAAAAATGAAGGCTATACTCTTTGGCTTCAAGCTGTACTTTGCAAAGCCTGCCAAATCAGAAACCTTGTTACACATACTGTAGTCACCCTTGCAGGCCCTCCTCTTGACACTGTATCTTCCTTCAAATACCTAGGAGTGACTCTTGATCCCTCCCTTACCTACAGTAACCACATTTTTAACACTATGAAGAGAGTTCACCAGAAGCTGGGGGCAGCCTACTGGGTTAACCACCTCCTGACCCCCGAGATTCACCTTGTCCCTACTTGAATATTGCTCCCCAGTGTTCTCCTCCATGTCCTCCTCACTTCTTTCTCATCTGAATATCACATACAACTCTATCTGTCACTTAGCCCTTCAGGTTCCTTCCTCCACTCATCACTGCTCTCTATATCAGTCCTTAGGCTGGCTGTCTCTGCAGGGCCATTTTGAACATGTCATGTGCTGTCTAGTCAACACCTCTCTTAGGAACTCACAAAAGTCCCTGTACTCCTTGCTTCTCACTGACAGGGTGATAAGTCAATGTCTCAGGGTCTCTTCCGTTTCCCCCACAGTAGTCCCCCATGTATCTACTGTCATGGGGAGCAAGGCTTTCTCTGTCTCTGCCCCTTCCCTCTGGAACAGACTACCATCTGCTATCCGAATATTACCCTCTTATCAGTCCTTCAAATTGAAGCTAAGAGATTGGTTTATGTCTCAGGCCACCTGTACCTGCTTCCTAGGAAACCCCTCACCAGAAATCTGCCTTAGTGGCTCAGTGTACCACTTGTCATACTTCCCAAGTACTGGCTACTAAACAAACAATTGACACTTTTTTTGACTCCATTGTGAAAAATGTTGATTGCTATAATGTAATCCCTTATGCACTGTATTGTAAACTCTTGACTGGCTGAATAATGTTTTGATTTGCTGTAAGTGTATGTCCGAGTTCTCTGCAAGCAGAGAAGCATCACTTTATTTGTCATTATTTTTTTTAAGATATGTTTATGTTATGTATCACTGTTCTGATACCACTGTATTCACTGTATTATATGTACCCACTGTAATATAACTTATATCTGTTGTCTGTGCCACTGTATGGCCCAAGTTGCAACTGAAAATGGTCCTTTGGATCAGTTTGCTTACCCGGTTACCAAAAACATAAATAAATCAATCGATAAATAAATAAATATGTATCAGGTGATGATTAGAATGTTGATGTGCTGTAGAAGTTAGACACTGCGATCAGAAATTGGCCAGAACACAGGTCTTCTATGGCTCTTCAGTAGCTGTCTCACTTTAATAACATCATCACATCTCACATTGGTGCCACCTTATGGCTGGATTGCAGCACCAATTTTCTAACCAGGGCACACTTGTGTACATTTTTAAACATGAAGAAAATGCATTAAATTACCAAACATAAAGTAAGGAGCACTATAGTGTAAAATGGCAGCTCCTGCTCTAACTCTCTACAATTTCTGATTTTTGAAATAGCAGGCCCAGAAATAAAGGGTTTAGGAATCCTTTAAGAGGTGTGAGAATTTTTCTCCCCTAGCATACAGGATCAGTGGCCCAAAGGGGTGGAGTATAAATGTCCCATTAAGACCCCGCCTTGTGGACCATGAAAAGCTTATATACCCACTACAACATTTTATACATAATTGCAAATAAGATGAAGTACTTTCTTTAAGACATGAAAAGTAGCTATCATAATGTGCTAAATAGATTACAACAATGAGTTTGACACTTAATATTTAAATCAAAATACACCACTCTTTTACCGAGGTTGTTGATTTTCTTTTAACACTTAGCCAGAAACAGTGAAATAAATTATATCACCATAGTCAAGTAAGGCCAAGATAATGGAGTGTATTACTATTTTTCAGTCTTGTTATATCAAACTACATCTTGCTCTGCATAAGGCACCCAATCCACTACATATATTACATGATAAATTAACATGCTCTTCAAAGGACAAATTATTCATAACAAGACCAAGGTATTTAAATTTGGAAACCATTTCCAGTTCAACTAGCAATACCTTAATTGATGAAATCTCAACTAGTCTTTGAAATGACTTTCTTTATAAAAAGCATTGTCTTAGGGGCTGAAACATTCAGAGTTATGCAATTGCTTTTGAACCATTTTAGTACTCTATTAAAATACAACTGAGCATTATTCTGCAGTTCATTTGCATCTTTCTCAAAAGTCAGCACAGACAAATTATCTGCATACAAAATAGCATCCAATGCAACACAGGCATATGGGAGATGGTTTATGAAAATAATAAACAGAAGAGGAACCAGTATTGAACTCTGAGGCATTCTGTAATTAACTTCTACATTTCTATTTTACAGTTATCAAGGTGATACAGTTTGAGATACAGAAAGAAAATACTTTACTCTTTCTAGTGAAATTAGTACCCCTGCCACAAATATGTGTAAACAACTTAAGGTAAAGATAAAATCAAGACATTTTCTACTCTGATTTGACCAAACAGAGTCAGTTGGGGTGTGTGCGTGTGTGTGTGTGTGTGTGTGTGTGCTGTCCATGCATGCATGTGTGTTTCCATGTAGTAATAGGTAGGCATGAGAAAAACCTGAATGCTACTGCTTACTTTTGCCTTGGAGTGAAAGCGCTTATAATGAATGGAAGTGTTTGACCAGATCCAGGAACAATCAGTAAAAATTATAGATAATGGCAGGGTTACGGGAAATCATAGCACAATAACAGTCATGAGCAAGAATCAGTCCTTCATGCAGTGTTCTAGTAGTGGTGTTTCTGTGAGATGGAGAGTCACTAATCAGTTACTGCAACAGATGGGGTGATAGAGAAAGAGAGAGAGAGAGAGAGAGTTATTTAAATTAAAAAATCTGGGTTGGTTAAATGTTAAAAGACAAGCATGTGTCAGTCTATGACATTCAGGACCAGATTATAGCTGAGGAATGGAACTAGGCTGACTTGAACTGGCTGACAGCTAACACAGAAGAATGTGAATCCCAAGGACACAATTGTACTTCAGCACAATTATTTAATTTTATGGAGTCCTTCAATGTTTAATCATCATTACCACCCCTGCTTCCCTTAACTGCCTCTGTGGTGACCAGGCCTTTGATATAGTGAGCATGTCATATGACAGCTCAAAGGCAATCCTCTCAGTTATTTGGAATGGAATTACACTGATCAACAAAACAGAAGAGTATGGTAATTAATATACTCAGAGGCAGCATAACAGAGAGGCAGTCTGCAAGCAGAGCAATGTGCAACTTTTAAAGTGTAGGAATGTGAATTAGGGAGACACACAGAAATTAAACACGATCACATAATGATGTGATTCACCCTGTGAATCAAGTAACAAGTGTAGAATTACAATAGAAATTCTTCAAAACAGTGTGTGATCTAATATGCCCGGAAGAGACCATTTGTTGTTGTTGGCATTGGCAGAAGTTAGATGCAATAAGGCTCCCCTAAACAATGAATTTCTGAATGGTCCATTCTCATTCCTATTCCCAGGGCTCTCACTAGACTGAGTGAGCAGGTAGTCATTGGGCTGGCAAACTCCACTAGTCCCCTTTGGGTGGTTCTGTGCAATACCAGGTCGATTAGGAACAAGACCACAATTACTGCAGACTTGAGTTCCTCAGTCATTCTGGCATGCATTACAGAGACCTGGTTGGGGGATGACACACGTCCAGTTTTGGAGGCATCTATCCTGGCTGGTTTCTCTGTAGTGCACTGCCCAAGGAGGGAATGCAGGGGTGGGGGTGTGGCTATCTGTTTTAGATCCAGCCTGAACTTGTTCTTGCACCCAGTGGGCTCCACATCATCGTTTGAATGCATGGCCATGCATGGGGCTCCAGGTGCAACACTGCAGGATTCCCCTTGTGTAGTGACCTCTGGGGCACAAGGGGGAATTTCTGCAGAAAGTCACAGACTTCATTGCCGATAGGGTGTTGAAGTCACCCAGATGGTTGATTCTGGGTGACTTCAATGACCAGATTGATGACAAACTTTCACATTTTGGTTCTGACTTCCTCCAGATAATGACTTTGCTGGGCCTCACACAAGTTGTTGCTTCTGTGACTCACAGTCATGGCCATGCCTTGGCCTTAATGTTCTCACTGTGACTTCAGTTCATTGATCTCAAGATTGATTCAGTCATTTGGTCCGATCATTGCACAGTGGAGTTCTCATTCGGGGGTACCCCCCATTAGTCCCTTCCCTGCTGAGATGGTCCTCTACTACCTTTTAAAGGGGTTGTCCCCAGAGGGACTGACTGTGGTATTGGACCTTTCTAGTGTGACTACTGCTTGTGTGATGGGTCCATGCGAGGTGGTGGCAGCTTATAATAATGCTGTCTCCAGAGTGCTTGACTCTGTTGCACCGGTCCATATATGACCCAGGTCTTCTCACTTGAGACCCCATGGTTTGATGGGGCTGTCAAGGAAATGAAGACCAGGGGTCAGAGGTTGGAGCCCTATTGGCAGCGATCTTGGTCCGGGGAGGACAGACTGGCTTTGAGAATTCACTACAGTGAATATCAAAGGGCAATCTACCATAAGAAGGCAGCATTCCAGTCCAGGGAGATTGCTGCAGGGAGGAACAGACCTGCTTAGCTTTTTTGGACTGTAGATAGGCTACTCCATCCTACCTGTGTGCAGCCAAAAAGAATTGTTGCAGTCGTTAACTGCAAGGAGTTTGCTCTGTTCTCCTCTGACAGGGTGTCCTCCATTAGGACTGGAATCTCTCCAACAGAGTGGACATGGCCCCACTGTGGTGAGCCATGCATTTTCAGAGGCACTCCTATAGTCTGGGGTGAGTTTCAGCCAGTAAGGGTGACAGAGGTTTGTGAGGTGATTTTGAAGCTGTGGCCCACATACTATGAACTGGACCAAGGCCCAACTCATCTCTTAATGGGATGTGTTGAGTCCGTTGGTCCAGTGTTCACTGAGATTGTCCAGTGCTCACTCTTGGAGGAACTTTTACCCAGCACCCTGAAAGAGGCACTAGTGAGGCCCCTCCTAAAGAAACCATCTCTCAACCCTGATGCCTTGGCAAATTACAGACCAGTCTCCAACCTCCCATTTCTGGGTAAGCTTGTCAAGAAAGTTGTGGCTCTGTAGCTTAAGGCACACCTTGCAGTCTATGACATCTATGAGTCATTCCAGTCTGGGTTTAGGTCTGGGCATAGCACCAAAACTGCATTAGTCAGGATGCAAAATGATCTCCTAAGGGTGAGAGGTAGAGGGGACTGGTCCATGGTTGTGCTTCTCGATCTCTCCTCAGCATTTGACATTGTGGACCATGAAGTGTTGCTGGATTGCCTAATGGAGCTCTGTGGACTCACCAGTACTGTCATCAATTGGTTTGAGTCCTTCCTCACAGGCAAGATGCAGAAGGTAGGGATGGGGAATTTCTCCTCCTGCCCAAAGCCCCTGCCCTGTGGAGTTTCTGAGGGTTTGATTCTATCACTTGTTTTGTTCACAGTGCACATGCTTCCTCTGGTGAGATCATTAGATGATATAGCTTGGGTTTTCACTGTTATGCAGATGACACTCGGCTGTATATGACATTTGCTCCCAGGATGGGTGACTTTGTGGAGGTGCTAAATAAATGTCTGGCCAAGATCCAAGACTGGATGTCCTCTAACTGGCTGAGACTAAACCCCGACAAGACAAAGGGGCTAATGGTTGAGCCTGGTTGCTGGTGTGATGTGATTGCTGCCAAGGTGGGAACAGGGCTATTCTTTGGCCCTACCCCTCTGGCAGCTTCTACTAACGTGAAGAACCTGGGCATCATCCTTAATGATAACAGCTGAGTCCCACCTGTCTGCCATTGTCCAGAGTGCTTTTTACCACCTAAGGAATGTCACCTCAATCAAAGCCTTAATTCCGCCTGGTGGCTTGCCCTCACTGGTGCATGCCTCTGTAACATCTAGGCTTGACTACTATAATGCGGTATGCCTCAGGGTCAGTGAGGAATTCTCTGTAGCCTAGAGCTGGTGCAGAATGCAGTGCCCAGGTAGCTAACGGGCCCTCTAAGGTCTTGCTATGTGACCGCAGCCCTGCGTGATCTACACTGACTGCTGGTGAGATGGTGAAATACCTATACACATGCATCAAACTTACTGATAGGGTTGAGGCATATAGGTACTTCTTAGAAAATAGTTATGATAGGGATAATATACCCACATAATTTGTTCTCAATGCACTGACTTCATTCTGAAGCATAACTATTTTGAGTTTAATGAAACTTATTACCTGCAAACCTGTGACACTGCTATGGGGGCCTCCACGGCCCCCTCTTATGCCAATTGTTCTGGGCAAATGGGAAGAAACATGCATGTTCAACCCCTTACTTAACCCATATCTGCCCAGGATTAGATTCTGGCAACATTTTATCAATGATATATTGTGTGTTTGGCAGGGTACTGCATCAGAGATAGAAGAGCTCATGAATTGGATAAATGTGAACAATAAAACAATAAAACTCTACCTTTTACATACAAACCCGATGAAAATACTACAGATTTTTTAGATGTTTACCTTTCCAAGCCATCAGAACAGAATGGCAAGATAGAAATTAAGTGCTTCAGAAAGGACACTGCAACAAACTTGGTTTTGAGGACAGAGAGTGCCCACCCCTGCAGACACATCAACTCTGTCCCTTATTGACAGTTCCTTCACTTTAGAAAGAACTGCTCTGAGGAAAGTACTTTTTTTAGAACAAGCAGATGAGCTCAAGAACAGATTCATAGCTAGGGGTTATGATAGAGGTGTACTTGATGAGGCTTTGTCACGAGCCCATGCAAAATCCAGGAAGGATTTATTAAATAAAACTGAAAAGAAGGAAGTGACTAACTCACCAATCACTTTTGTCACAGAGTATAACAATTAGCAGGTCAGCTTGGCAGTATTATATACAGAAACTGGCCCATACTTATGGGGGATAGAACTGAGGAAGAAGCGGTGGGAGCCAGGCCCAGCATTACATTTAGCAGAACGCCAAACATCAAGGATAATTTAGTACTCAGTAGGCTCGCCCCAGATATATTGAAACAGGGAGCCTCTTGGCTTCAGAATAGACGATTAGGTTACTTTAAATGCCTGAATTGTAATATTTGTAATCACTATAATACTGGTAGCAAATTCAAACACCCAGCTAATCCAAAAAAGGAATTTGAGATTAGCCAATTCATTATTCGTAATACCACTTTTGTGGTGTACATTTTGTTATGTGCCTGCAACAAGGTTAATATTGGTAGAATCATGAGATCACTTAAGACTCGCATGCAGGAACATGTGAGCAGCATCGTAAATGTTAAAACTGATACTCCAGTGGGTCTTCACTTTGCTTTACACCACAGTTTGTCACCTAATGGTCGTAAGTACTTGGGGATAGAATGGATGCCACCAATGAAATATGGTGGTAACAGAGTAAACCAGAATTTATTGATGGAAAGTGAATGGATTTTCAAATTTAATAAGCTTTATTGTGGTATTAAAGTCACAAATACAGTTATGGTATTATATACAAATCGACTTGTACAGAGAGTGAAGTAAACAGCACTGGTACATAACAAGTCATTGTAGATCTTAAAGAAAAGGAAAAAAGAGATAAAAAAAAGGGAAAACTCCCTTAATACATGAAATTGTAGGTATTTTATAGAAAAATAAAAAGGAAAAAGTTACCTACATATAGTGTCGTCCAACATTAAAAACCCGGGCTAACTCTCAGGAATAATGTTAGATTTATCTAGCAAAGCTAACTAAATACCAAAACAGCATATGTAAAACGGGAAAGTTAATAACACCTTATCTCCCACCCCACCCCTCCCACATAGCCACTGCAATATATAAGGTGGGAATAGTTTCCTTTCAAGAGAAAAAAGGAAAACAAACAAGAAAAAAAATGACAGCTTGCTCATTAACCTTCGCAGCACTATGTCAGGTCCGGGTCAAGACCAAGACCATCCTAAATGGATAGTAAGGTATGTAAGGGTGCCCATACCTTCTGGTATTTATTGCTATGTTTAGATATATTTGCAATGAAATATTCTGCTTGTAGAGCAAATAGAATTTCTTTGTGCCACTCTGTGTACGTGGGAGTTTGTTGATCTAACCAGTGGCGTAGTATGATTTTCTTAGCACATACAGATATCAAGGACATATGCTTCCTTTGGTTTCCTATTAGAGTTTCTCCCTAATCACTCAAAATACAAATTTCTGGTTGAAAAGCATTCTGTAGCCCCAATAAGGGGTCAAGTCTGGATCGAATGGTCTTCCAAAAGAGGATTACTTTGTCACATTCCCAGAGAATGTGAAGAAGTGTACCTCTCTGGGATCCGCATCTGGTACACAATTCAGTTGAGTGGTGCCCCATTTTATTAAGTTTTACAGGTGTATAGTATAAGTCATGCAATACATAAAATTGAAGCAATCTATAGCGATCCCACCTAACATCTTTATACAATCTTTTCCAGATTTGTGACCATTGGCGGGGTACCAGAGAGGTAGAAGGGAGAGGCCTATCCCATGCATAGCAAGGGGCACCTTCTAATTCACTGCATCATGCCTGTAGCTCCTTATAATAAAAGGCAACATAGTGGGACGAGGGTCTCCTGGACAGTGAACCAAGAATAGGGCCAAGCATGTACCGATCCCAAAGGCCACTGCCAAAATGCTGTGTTAATACATGGGGGATTTGGAGATATTTAAAACAGAAGGAAACTGGCAAATTGTATTTTGTCTTAATGGCTGAAAAAGCGAGTAATTTGTGGTTTTCTGTTAGATCAACAACCGCTTCTCCGCAACCTGCCGGCCAGATAGACATAGTAATAACTTTGCCCCCAATTTTGAAGTTGGGGTTTTTGAAAAAGGGTTGAGATGAGTCCTTCACTACTAGGTACCCAAAAGTTTTGTTCATCTGCATATGAATCCAAAAGGAGGCCATGATAGGCATGGATTTATACTGCTTAGGAACTTTGTTAGTGGTCAGATAGGGAATACTCTTAATATCTACTCCTGTTGAGTTACAGATTTATTCTTTTATTTGTAGCCACAGTGGGGGGTCTTCTGTGGGTTTCAGCCATTGTGAAACTATGGCACAATTAATAGCCAGGTAGTGGTGATAGACATTGGGAACCTGTAATCCACTCTGTTCTTTGGATCTCTGTAATTTAATAATTGCTCTTCGGGAAGACTTATTTTTCCAGATAAATTTGGAGATAATACTGTACACCTGGAGAAACCAGGATTGAGGGAGAAAATAATTTAGCATTTGAAGGGGGATAACAAGCGGGGTAGGACATTCATTTTGATTATGTTGATACGTCCCCAGAGAGAGAGAGATAGGAAGTAACACCCAGCGACTTAAATCTGTCCTGATATTTGTGAGTAACTGATCCAAATTATATTGCTTCATTTTAGTATTGGATTGAGACAAATATTTACCCAAGTATTTTATTTTGTCCCTCACCCAGGTAAGCCCAAGATGTTCAATGTCTGTTTTTAAGGTATAGCTATTTAGTGGCATTACTTCTGTTTTAGCTAGGTTTAATTTATAGTTAGAGAGGTCCCCAAAATTTTGGATAATGTTAAGGGTAGCTGGTATGGATATGGATGGGTAAGTGACGTGAAGCATAATATCATCGGCATACACCGATAATTTGTATTGGGAATGGTCGATCAAAATACCGGATATCGCTGTGGATTTGTTAATCTTCCTAATAAGTGGTTCTAAAAAAAATTAAATAGATAAGGGGAGAAGGGACAGCCTTGCCTCATGCCCTGTTGGAGGGGGAAGGGTAACGACAGAACCCCATTACATAGTACCCGGGCGGAGGGATGTGAGTAAAGAATTTTGATCCATTGTAAAAATTACTTGGGGATATGATATCTTGGGAGCAAGTCGAGCAAGTACTCCCATGAGATCCAATCAAAAGCCTTTTCTGCATCCAGGGATACCAAGGCTGCGGGGATATGGGAGTCCCTGGACACAGAAATAAGATGGGAAATTTTACGCAGATGGTCCGCTGAGAGGCGTCCAGCCATGAAGCTGACTTGCTCAGGACTTATTAATCTGTGCCATACCCTGGCCATCCTATTAGCCAGTATTTTAGCTAGAATTTTCAGCTCTATGTTTATAAGTGATATTGGGCTGTAATTCGGCAACAATGTAGGGTCCTTATCCGGTTTAGTAAGCACCACGATGGTAGCCTCAGTGAAACTGAGATCCGAAAAGCCATGTTTGTAAATATAGTTATATGTGTCAAGCAGAGTTATACCCAATTGAAATTTGAAGGCTTTATAAAAGTTAGATGTATAGTCATCTGGGCCTGGTGCTTTATCAACAGGGAGAGCCTCGATAGCCTCATGTATTTCCTCTACATTCAGAGGAGCTTGTAGAAGGGCTATTTGGTGTTGGGACAAATATGGAAGGTTTATGTCTTGTAAAAAAAGATCTAGTGCAGTATTATTAAAGGATAGAAGGGAACATGAATAAAGAGAGTGATAATAGGATTTGAAATGTGAAACAATCTCCCTGGGTGTAGTATGGAAGCTGCCTACTGGGTCTTGAATAGTTGCTACTATCCTGTCTGTTACTTGTGCCCTGAGCCTTAAGGCTAAGAGTTTCCCTGCCTTATCCCCTTGGTCAAAGTAGGTAACTTTTGATTTAAAGTGGAGATGCTCAACCTTATCACTAAGAAGAATATTATATCGGAATCAAAGGCTTTCTAGTTTTTCGAATTCCATGGGGTGTGATTGGGAAGATAAGGATTGTTCTAAAACTCTAATTTGCTGTAAGAGTAAGGAGGATTCTGATGAGATTTTCTTTTTTCTAATAGAAGCCAGATGGATAATTTCTCCTCTTAGTGAGCATTTCAGGGCACCCCATAGCACATCTAACTTCGGCATGGAAGGGGCATTAAATCTGTGAAAGTTTTCTATATACTTTTGAAGAAGGTCAACTAAGTTCTGGGACCTTAATAGTTGAGGGTTAAACCTCCAAACTTTGTCTTGTTCAACTGAGGAAGGCATGGACCACTGCAAAAGAGTTGGGTGATGATCAGAGATCACTTTAGAGAGGTAGGCACAACTTTGAACCCTTGCTAGATGCTCAATCCCCAACAGAAAGAAGTCAATTCTTGAAAATGTGTTATGGGGCAGGAAATGAAATGAGTAATCTTGAGCATAAGGAAAAAGGGTCCTCCATGGATCAGCAAGGCCCATAGTGTTCATAAAATCTTTAAGAGCCAATTGTGCGGGGGTAGAAGGGGTATATCTAGTTTTGGACCTATCCAATGTGTTACAAAGGACTAAATTCCAATCTCCACTGAGTAATATAGGGAGATTGGACCAGGAGGCCAAACTAGTCATAAGACTTGTAAAGAATTTAGGATCATTCCCAACCGGTCCATAGACTGAACCCAATATCATTTCAGTATGGCCTAAAATGGCTCTCAGCAATATGTATCTGCCCTGGGGGTCGCATATCGACTGGAGCAGCCAAAAAGGTATGCGACATGCAATTAGTACCTCAACTCCACATTTGCGGGTGTCCAATCCAGCTCCGAGTGCATGTCCCACCCATGTTCTTCTTAAACTGAGAATTTGTGAATTGGGCAAATGAATCTCCTGGATGAAGGCTACATCAGTATTGAGTTTATTGAGATGTAACATAATCTTGGCTCTTTTAGTGGGAGATTCAGCACCTTTAACATTCCAGAAACAAAACTTTAGTGCAGCTGTCATAGTCAAACAAAGTGCCAATAGTATTTCCATATCCTTAAGTCATCCTCAAGAAAGAAACTTATCCAGTCGAATATTCCATGATTACTAAGTGGCGATCCCACAACATCCCACCCCCCACCCTTTGGTAATAACCACTGTATTCAAAAACAGCCAATCCCCCTTAACCCAATATCCTATTCCATGATATATTGTGAATGTAAGAAAATGAAACAGGAGAATGCTACCCCCCCAAGAACAAACTTACTAATTTATCCCATCCCCACCCCTTTCCTTCCCCCTCCCCACTTTCCTCTTTCCACATCAGGGTAGATTATATACCGGAGAGGGAAAGTAAAGTCAAAGGCTAGAGTCTTCAACAGTCTTAAGACCATAAGCAGTAATAATAATAGTTTCCAGATTCATACCCTGAACACCCCTGTGGACTCTCATCCCTCCTTGCGCCAGTATGTGGTGCACTGAATGGATTGCAGGTTTACTCAGGAGCCCTTGCTTCCCGCCCCAATCCCCCAACTCAATAACCAAAAAACATCACTGTTTACATCCCTCTAGTAACCCCCACAGTAATAAAAAAGAGAAGAAAAAAAAAAGAGCTCTGCATTATTGCAATCGTTAAGCACAACTGGCCTGGAGAGAAAAAGAAAAGAAAAGAAAAAAAAAGGGGGAGTTGTAGCAAAGGAATAATATTGCCAGTTATTGTGCAACAGCTGTTGCAATACAGTCATCTGCCAGGAGTAGCTTAATTAAGTACGTTTAGTATGGTAACATAAAGAAGGCTTAAAATATTCAGCCAAATGAAAATGTGTGGGAGTTACAGTAAGTGACTGCCAATGAGTCAGGCCTTTAATGTAAGGTTATGCTGCCCTCATGTGGCCTCCCTAAGTAATGCCCTTTTACAAATGGGACAGGAAAGAAAGAGAAAAAAAAAGGGAGAGGAAAGTCTTAATTCAGACATATTGATGGCAGCAATGATATGCCAATTGGCAGCTTGTCAGGCCTTCAACCTTCCTTGTGCTAAGGTTATAGAAAAAGGAAGGAGAGAAAAAGAAACCCCCCGAGAGGAGGAAGTAAAATATTTAAAAAAAAAAGAAAGAAAGCCCCCAAAAAATCAGCGAGCATCTGATCGCGATTATTCCAGCTAAACTATTGCAGGCAGGAGACTATGGAACCAGTCCTCTACAGTGCAAGAGAATTCAGCGCCTTCCAGAAATCCCTTAATCTAAATTCTCCATGTGGATTCCCCGAATATGCCCGTGTACCAACAGCCCCTCTACGATGAGGATGCACATGCTAAGGCAAGTCCTCCATGACTCTTCAACAAGCAGGGAACAAGTCCGGGTACATTGTGTGCAGCGCAGGGGTAGCTAGTTGTGCTGTATCGAAGGAATGCCATGAGTCAGTGTGTAGAACCCTTAATCTGGAGGGATACTGAACCTTGTACTTGATGCCTGAGGCTATCAATTTCGATACCTGGGGATGGTACTCTGCTCGGCGCTGTCTCACTGTAGCCAGGAGGTTCTGTGCCAGGCGTAGCTGCTGTCCCTCCCAAAGAACCTGCTGCAAACTTCTGACTTGATCCAAAATGTGAGCCTTATCAAGGTAATTTTAAAGCTTGATGATGACTGGTCTCGGGGGTTTACCACTCGCAGGTTTGGGGCGCAGTGACCGATGGGCCCTCTCTATTATGTATGAGGAATTATTTGGAGAGGGTCCAGCTATTTTTGTAAGCAACTTTTGGAAGAATAGGATGGGAGAAGCTCCTTCAGCTTCTTCCGGAAGGCTGAAGATAGCAGTATTATTCCTCCTGCTTCAGCCTTCCAGATCTTTTAGCTTGGACTCGACTTTGAGCAGTCGCTGCCTTAGGGTCACAACTTTGGGCTCAATTTTGCTCTTTCAGCTCTCCAATGATGTGGTATGGGCAGAGACATCAAAAATAGCCCGATTGGTGTTAGAAAGCTCCCCTCTGAGAGATTTGATTTCAGTAGTGATGTCTTGCAGGGCGAGCTTGAATGGTTGTAGCTCCTCTAGAAATTTTTGCTCCGATAACGGAGTCGGTGCTAATTGAGACATCGTGGATGCGAGAGCCTTTGCAGGGCCACCAGTCTGGCCTTTGGGTCTTTTCGGTCCCTTCTCTGGGGTTTGTGGGGGTGTATGCCGTGGGACGGCCTGGCGCATTTCAGCCTCCATGGTGTTGTTAGGCCCTAGTTTTAGCAATATAAATTGATTAGGTTGCTCTCAGTCTGAAAACTCCCCAAGTTGCCAGAAATGCTACGGATGTCCGTTGAAATCGTACTACTTGTTAAAAGAAGTTGAGTCCCATCCAAAGACTTATATTTAAGTGAATGTTGAAGGGTTGAGACGGGATCTAGCCCCCAGAGCTGCTAGTCTCACAGAAGCATCACGTGATCTCCCAAGTGAGTGGATTTTCAGGTTAAAAAGTGTTACCCTGATGGTCTTAATGATCAATGAGATTTAAAACTGTTCCTTAAGAAAAAATGAAAGATATTGGTGCTAATATTATCCTTGACCTTTTGCAATATTTAGTGTCCTTCCATGTAAAGAATGTAAAATATATTTTATATATATATATATATAATGTAAGATATTTGCACTATTATTCTCCTTGACCTTTTGCAATATTTTGGTTACCTCCCTTGTAATGTGTAATAATATTTGGTTATTTTGAGGTTTCAGTGTTATTGCTGTATGTATATGAGGTAATTGTGTATATTTTTCTAACTTGACCTTTTGCATATCTTGTGACCGCCTAGTAATGTTTCTGTTTTCGCTGCTCTTTTACAGGAGATTCCCTCCACTTGCTGCTTCTTGCTCATTCCCTGCATTTCCCTGTTTAAAAGCATCATGATTTGGTGGATCCCCAGTCACTGACTGAAAGCGCTGATTTATGATACTAGGGTGATCATTACTTGGTACTGCATATTTTTTTCTTTCCTCCGTTTTTCTGGGTCTGTAATTAACTCTACCACATGGACCATTGTAACTTAAATCAGCTTGTTTGGTAATAGCCTAAATTATTATTTTTGTTTTGAGGTCCTTTGTGTGGCAGGTACATCTTTTTTGTATTTGTATGTTTTGGTGTGATGTGATTATTTTAGAACTGTTTGTGCCATATAAATTTTCTTTGTTGGTGAATGGTAATTAACTTCAGGTGATTGTAATTTAATATGGCTACTTAAGATGTGTAGTAACTCCTGTAGCCACACTCCCTGACAAAGGCTTTTGCCGAAGCAGTGGGTTCTGGGTTGAGAGCCCTGGTCAAATAAAATGCATTTTGCTGTAAATTGCTGACTGCAACTGCTTATTTTCTGCCTTGAGTGCTACTGTCCATGTGTGGATTCCTCTGTATTGTGGGGTAGTTACTTTTCACGTAGGAACCAGCCCGCTCACTTGAGTCGCAGCAGCTGTCCTTTGGAACTACCTACAAGGTGGGCTTGCTCACCTACAGCATAAAGCTCTACACATCTTGGACCCTGGCTATCTGAGTTACCTCCTGATTCCTGTCTGCACTAGGTGCTTGCTTCACACCTCCACTGAAGGCCTGCTAGTGGTTCCTAGGGCCCGGCTGTAGACCTCTGGAGATTGTTCATTTGAGATGGCAAGGCAGTCCCAGCCCTATGGAACTTGCTTCCAAGATCTTTGAGGGAGGATCCATTGGTGGATGCTTTTAAATGGGGTCTGAAAGCACATCTGCTTAGAGAAACTTTTGAGAACTACTTATGAGTTTAAGAATTTACTGACTGCTGAATAGCTTTACTGTGGATTTTATTTAGTCTGTTATAGCCCTTGATCACTGTCATTTTTTCAGTGATGTATGTTATTTATTTCCCTTCGTCTGTCTGTACAGTGCCCAGAGCCTCCAGGATTGGGCACTAAACAAATAAACTTTTACTTACTTACTTATTACTGAAGACATTTTCACATACACAGACTCCTTGCCACCTGACATTCATCTGTTCCTACTGTTCTTCCTGTTTTAAAGTCATAATTATTTACTTGTGGCACAAGAACCTATTCCATGGCAATAGGCTGCATTGTAAGTGATGCTTTCCATGGAATAAAACAACTATCACAAACTTTGCAAATGCTAACTCCTGCAGTGCAACCTCTGCAGAGGGGGGATGATAGAAAATGTCAAGTACCTCAAGGGAATCAACAAAGTCCAAGAGGGTAGCATCTTTCAGAAAAAGAGATGTGCAAGAACAAGGGGACACAATCTGAAGATGGAGGGGGGATGGCTCAGAGGTAATGTAAGGATGTATTTTTCATGGAAAGGGTTGTGGATGCATGGAACGGCCTTCCTGAGGAGGTTGTGAAGTCAAAAACAGTGGGAGAATTCAAGAATGCATGGAACAGACATAAGGCAATTCTAGTGGGGGTAGGAGGACGTAGGCTGTTGGTTAACTAGGATCAGCAGCTTATCCATTAGGTAGGGAAATGGGCAGACTGGGTGGGCCAAGCAGTCCTTATCTGCCGTCAAATTCTACGTTTCTATAAACCTTACAATCCTTTAAATACCTTGGAGTAGGGAAAAACACAAAACTCAGTTTCTAAGACCACGTCACTAAAACAACTATAAATGTACAATGAAACTCTGTTGTGCCTATACCTGTCTTTCTTCAAACATAAGAAAATTGATACTCCAGCAATCATTACTCCAAGCCTTAGAATATGGCAGTGAAATCAACAGAACTGCTTCTGTATCTTTGCTCACAAAATTATAACACCATATAACAACAATTGTAGCTTTGCACTGACCTTTATCAAAACCATGCATAATTGTCATCTTCACAATAACCTTGGCCTCCTAGCACCAGGTAAAAGATGAAAGTTGAGGTGCCCAATGCTGATTTACAAATGCCAACATGGAATATATCCCAGCAATCTTGGCAGCCCCCTACAAATGCCCAACTCATTGTACATGCTGTGATCTCAAAATAAGAGCCTCCAAATGCCAATAATTTGCAATTCCATTGGTTCAAAATCATTTGCTGTAGCCAGTCCAGCTACCTGGGCTGCTATGCCCACAAGTACCAAAGAAGTTGCAACTGTCATTGTCGTAAAAAATACCACTTTAAATATCATCTCAGCACTCCCTGTGGCTGTCCCGCCCCCTAACTAGCAGCATGATCTGCATAACAGTCAACTCTTTCATATACTGCTCAGTAAATACTATGCAAGCCTGAACTCTGTAAATATGCATATATTATTTGTATATCTGTGTGTATTTATATTATCTCAGCCTGTATATATTTAGTGTATTAAAAACGTGTTAACCACATTTCTGCTGCTATTTCCCATTCTGGGATCCTCCTATAAACTAGGTTGTTAGCCTGAGGTTATTCCAGTGTGCACAAATTCTAAATAAATAAATAAAAAATGTCACATGCAGAGGATTGGGATTTCACAACAAGAATAAGTAACTGGAAGAGATGAAGAGTAATGGAAAAATTCCTGTTTCATACATACAGACATGGATACGTAAATGGGTAAGGACAGAAAGAAATCTCCTGTTCAATAAACTGTACAGATTTGTCCTTTCAGTTGACCACTTACCCACCACTGCTTTCTCTTTCATCACCTTGCCTTAGCTGGCTTACACCTGGACAGACATGACTACCACTGGCTTTCCATGCTATTCAGCTGTGTGAAAGAGAAGGCATTTGAATATCTCCTGACGAACCTCATGGAAATGTGAAGACTGAATGGATCTCTGAGCCCTTCTCTGCTGACACAATTTATGTTTGTTTTGTTTCTATGTACAGAAGCAGGAGGATGCTTACATACTCCACTCACACTGTTTTTATCTTTAAAACCCCTTGGATGAAGCAAGAATTTGGAAGAATGTTTTTTAAATACTCTGCTTGTGACTCTTGGAACAAACTACTTACACAATTAAGGAAGGCTCCCAGCCTGAATGCCCCCACGGTCCAGGACATGAATGATGTACATGCTGGTTATCTACAGTTGTACACAAGTGCCTATATGCAAGCCTGTTTTGTGCTGAACCTGTTTTGCTTTGTATTTATTTTATTGTAGCTCAGTAGCACTCAGCATGGTTTTACAACCTGTGGATCCTGCCAAGACAATCTACTTGCCTTCCTTGAAGAGGTAACTAGGAAGGAGGATAATGGCCAGGCAGTCGAAGAGGAGAACTGTAACATCAGCAAGGCCTTTGCCACTATACTACATGGAAAACTCATGGAGAAAATAGCAAAGTTGGAGTTCACAAAGTGCACAGGTGGAAGACATATTGGTTGATAGAAAGCAGAAAGGTAGTGTATGGTCACCATTCAGAATGGAAGAATGTACTGCATGGAGTACCTTAGGGGCAAAGCAGGGTCCATTGCTCTTTAACATATTTTTTAATGGAGGTGGGGGTTATCTGCAGGCCGCTGAAGTCTGATGACACCAAATTGTTAAAAGAAAACACAGCAGAGGAGATGTACAGATGTGACAGCCAGGTTGCAATGCAGAAATGCTGTAGAATATCACAGAATGCTGCAGTTTACTGCAGGGGCTATTTTAAGTCAGTGGCAATTACATAGAAACATAGAAACATAGACTTTGACGGCAGATAAGGACCGCTAGGCCCATCTAGTCTGCCCATTTCCCTACCTACAGGATAGGCTACAGATCCTAGTTAACCAACAGCCTATTTCTTCCTACCCCCAGCAAGAATTGCCTTATGTCTGTCCCATGCATTCTTGAATTCTCCCACAGTTTTAGACCCCACAACCTCCTCAGGAAGGCTGTTCCATGCATCCACTACCCTCTCTGTGAAATAATACTTCCTCACATTGCCCCTGAACTGCCCTCCTTCTATCTTTAAATTGTTTCCCTTGTTCTTGCAAGTCTCTTTTTCTGAAAAATGCTACCCTCTTGGACTTTGTTGATTCCACTGAGGTACTTAAAAGTTTCTATCATGTCCCCCCTCTCCCTTCTTTCCTCAAGGGTATACATATTAAGCTCTTTTAGTCTCTCTTCATACGGCTTCTCTTGCAGACCCTGCACCATTTTAGTTGCCCTCCTCCGGACTGCCTCTATCCTGTCTATGTCCTTGCGGAGATGGGGTCTCCAGAACTGGACACAGTAGTCCAGATGGGGTCTCACCAACTGTCTGTACAGAGGGATAACAACTTCCTGTTTTCTGCTGCTGATGCCTCCCCTATACATCCTAGTATACCCAGCCCTCCCTACTGCCTTCTCCACATTGCTTGCTAACCTTAAGGTCATCTGATATGATTACCCCAGGTCCCTTTCCTTTTTGTTGTTGTTACTACCTCCCCACCCATTGTGTATTCTTCCCTGGGTTCTTGTTTCCCAGGTGCATTATTTGCACTTCTTTGCATTGAATCTAGCTGCCATACTTCTGACCATTCCTCCAACCTTGCCAAGTCCCTTTTCATCCTTTCCACGCCTCCTTGTGTATCAACCCTGTTGCAGATTTTGTGTCATCTGCAAAAGGCATACTTTTCCTTCCAGTCCCTCTGCAATGTCACTGATGAAGACATTAAAAGGACTGGACCTAATCTTCTGAACCCTCGGTGCCCACTAGTAACCCCCTTTCTTCAGAATGGACTCCATTTACAATTACCTTCTGTGTCCTGTTGTCCAGCCAATGTTTTGCAGGCTACCACCCTGGGTCCCACTCCCAGGCTGGTTAATTTGACTATTAATCTTTTGTGTGGGACTGTGTCAAATGCCTTGCTAAAGTCTAGGTAGGCCATGTCCACAGCCCCTCCCTGGTCTACTACTTTGGTCACCCAGTCAAAGAAATCTATTAGATTCATCTGACATGACCTTCCCTGTGAACCCATGCTGCCTTGGGTCCTGTGCTCCACTGGCCTCTAGGTACTGATTATTCTTTCCTTCACAAGTGAGTCCATGGCTTTCCCTACCACAGAGGTCAGACTGACAGGTCTGTAGTTTCTTACTCTGTCTTGGACCCACTTTTGTGAGGGAGTCCATCCGCCTTCCTCCAGTCCTCGGGTACCACACCATCCTCCCATGATTTATTAAAAGAGTAGCCAGTGGTTTCACTAGTTCCTCCTTAATTCTTTTAGAATTCTGGGTGAATTCCATCAGAACCCATTGCTTTGTCCACCTTCAGTTTTAGGAGTTCTTGCAGAACCCTTTCTTCTGTGAAAGGACTGGGATCGACCCCCTATCAAGAGTGCTTCTGTTAATTGGATTAGGCATTTCCCTCCTCTTTTGTGAATACTGAGCAGAAATATTCATTCAGTATTCCTGCTTTTCACTGTCCCCTCTGCCCACCCACTGTTCATTCTATTCAGCCTCACTATCCCTCCCTTTGTCTTTCTCACTTCGCTGATGTACCTATAAAGGTTTTATCCCCTTCTTAACTGGGTTGGCTATCTTTTACTCAGTTTGGGCCTTGCTATTCTGACTTCCTCCCTGCTTCCTTCTGCCTTAACTGGTACAGCTCTCTGTCCTGCTCCTTCTGTGTTTTCTTATACTTCGAATGCTATCTTTTCTTCCTGACTTTCACAGCCACCTCTTTTGAGAACCATAGTAGCTTTTTCTTTCATTTTGATTTGTTCATTTGCTTCACACAAAGGCTTGTTGCCTCTGTGATGGCAGTTTGATAATTCCCATTGTTGCTCCACACCTCCTTCTAGCCTGTTTGCTAGTGCTTTTCTGAGGCACTCTCCCATCTTGCCAAAGTCAGCCCTCCTAAAGTCCAGTACCCTCACTTTTGTATGGCTTGACTCTGTAGCTGAGTTTAATGTGAACCACACTGTTTGATGGTCATTTGTCCCCAGATGGCAACCAACTTTTAGATCTGAGATCCTCTCACTGCCCCCGTTTGAGAGTACGAGGTCTAAGATTGCTCCCTCACAAGTGGGTTCTGAAACTAGCTGTCTAATGCCTGCCACCTGTAGGGCATCAAGAATGGCCCTGCTCTTGGATGTGGCTGCAGCAAATGTGCTCCAGTTAACATCTGGCATATTCAGGTCTCCCATCAACAGTATCTCCCTTTCTCTGCCATTCTAGAATGCCTTCTATCATATCCTTGTCCATTCCTTCCCCTGACATGGGGGTCTGTACACAACCCTGTGCGGATTGTGGTGCCCTTTCAGTCTCCAAGGTGATCCACAGTGCCTCCTCTCCTCCTGTTTACTCTTTTGTTCAGTTGCTTTTATCCTTCCTTTACATGAGAGCTACTCCTCCCTCTTCTCCCTGCCTGTCTCTCCTGTGGGTTATGTGCCTAGTATGTTGCTGTCCAGTCATGGTTCTCTGTGTACCATGTTTCTGTGACTGCTACAATATCTAGGCATCCCTCTTCCATTAAGGCCATCAGCTCAGGGAGCTTGTTGCCCAGACTACGGGCATTGATACTCATTACCCTCCATTTCCTGATGGCCTTACTCCCTTTTGCCCCATCCCTGTCCTTCTTGCCTTTGTCACTTTCTCCATTTACCCCTGCCCTTCTCCCTATCGACACCTCTATGTTGGTGTTTGCTGCACTTACTACCGTGATTATTTGGGGGCTAGGATTTTTCTGCTCCTTTCCAGTGCCTCCCCCCTTGGCTAGTTTAAAAGCTTGCCAATGAAGCATTTAAACCTATCACCTAGGATCCTGGTTCCCCTCCCGGACAGATGCAGCCCATCATGCCAGTATAGGTTTGCATCACTCCAGGTGGACCCCCAGTCCCCAATGAAGCCAAATCCCTGAGCTCCACACCAGTTTTTCAACCACTGATTGAATCCATGGTGCAGAAACACCTAGCCTCTCCTATGCCATAGATGGGTAGCACCTCCGAGAAGGTTACCGTGCGTACTACTAGCTAAGGCCCTCCCCAATTCCACAAACTCTTCCTGCACTTCTCTAATCCCTTTCTTAGCCAGGTCATTTGTCCCTAGGTGGACAGTGACATCCAGCTCCCTCCCTGTGCAGCTGCTCCAGGCAATCCTGAGTTCGCTTCCTGTCCCTGCAAGCCATGGCACCAGGCAGGCACCTTACCTCCCTCTCCCTTCCTCCCCAGTTCTACCTTCCTAACAATGGAGTCCCCACCAGGGTTGTTTCCTTCCCTGCAGGGTCCCCTGCCCCTCCTGTGGGTCTCCTTTGTGGAGGTTCCCAACATCCTCCTTGGTCTCCACTGTGGGTGCCTCCATGGAGGAACCACACTTTGCCAGATGGCATAGGGTTGTGGAGGAGGTACAGTGGGAGGGATGGCCTCCTGTTCCACCACCCTCACCCTCCTGAGCCCACTGTGGTCCAACCGCTCCTCTTTCTTGGCAACCTCTGAGGCAACGGCAGTGGCACTGGTGGTCCCTGGATGGAAGAGGAGGTCCCACAAATCCTGGCCAACTCAGCCTGGAGATGAGCAACCTCCTCCCTCAGCCCAGAGAGGTGCCTGCAGATGGGACAACACCTCATCCTCCAGAACATCTCCCAGAAGACTGCTGCTCCACAGCCACTGCACTGCACCACTCCAATCATGTCTTATTTCCGGCCCCTTAACTGTTTGCAATCCTTACTCTTTCCTCTGTTTTTTTTTTCTCTCTCTCCTTACTTTCTGCCTGTGTGCCCTTTAAGCTCCTGATTGTCCTGTTCTGAGCAATAATATCCTATATTTCATAGTAGACCACTTCCTTGCTCAGAGGCAGACCTCCAGCAGCTAGAGGGGGCCGGAGAGCTACTCTTGCCCTTCTAGGATGGTGGGTCCTTGGTGGTTCTGTGATCACTCACTTCCTGCCCCTAAACAGGAAGTTCCTGTTGTTAGTCAAATTCTGTGCCTATAAAAATAGAACTAGCTTTGGGTGGGGGGGTGGAGGGGAGGGAAGGAGGGCAATATAGTCCCAGCAGAGAAGTTCAGTCACAGCAGTCCTTTCTCCTGGTGTCTTCTGCCAAGCTATTAGCAGAAACTTTCTAAGGCAGTCTTTAAATGTAGCTTCCTTCTAGCTAAACCACTCCCCTACCAGATCTTTCTACAAGTAATTTAAACCTCACAGCAGTTAAGTCCTTTCAGTCACCTGAGATTTACACCTAGATAACTCTTCAGATACCCATTCAGTTCAGTTAACCCAAACACACACTTTTTTTTTGTATGTTAGTTTTTTTACCCTAAATTAAAGGTCAAATACAAAAGTTCTTCTACTTTAGTCCCAGCAGAGAAGTTCAGTCACACAGCAGTCCTTTCTCCTGGTGTCTTCTGCCCTTTTGTCATGCAGGATTGTGTGAAATGTCATTATTGCAAGTTATTGCACTTCATCATGGCTATCTCCACTGTATGTACTATGGGGAGCTGTACACATTAAAGGGGAACTACAGTCAAATTATACAAACATTTTTTTGATTTTCAGATGCAGTCCTAGTGGGTCCTTACCTTTGTTTGCTGTAAGGAGGTGTTATGATTATTATTATTATTGTTGTTATTATTTCTCTGCTAGTTTTATTGCCCTTATAGTTGTCATGTTCATATTTTTATTGCTTTTCTTTTTCCTACAATGCCACCTATCCCATACGACAGTAATATGTTTGTGATCGTGAATTCAGCAAGAGCTGGTTTTATGTCATGTTTACAGCAGTAGAGCTGTAATTTTAAGTAGCTGTTCTTATCCAGTAAGCACTAATGAAGGCTGAATTTACAGTTTCTCAAACCACCTGAGGGATAATTAAGTGAGCTACTCTGCAAGGAAACAGCTAGTGTCTTCACTAATGGGAGGGCCTAGCACGTGGTTCAATGTGGGGAATAGCTCCTCCCACAACCTCTATTTAAGCCTTCTACTAATTGCACCTCCCATGCTTAGGAATTGTTTTTTCCTGTGCTCCCTGCATGGCTCGTGTAGCTGTGCTGTCTCTGCTGCTGCTGCTCTGGTTTGTGCTACTCTATCTGTCCTCCTGTTGTGCTTGTCATTTTTGTCCTTGGTGTTTCCTTCTCATTCCCTATGTTTCCTCTTGCCTTGTCTCGTTTCTGTCCTGGCCCATGCCGCCACGCCAGCCGCCTCCCTGTTTGGTTCTCCCTCCTTCCCAGGCTCCCTGGGGTTTCTTCTTTTAGTTCTCTTTGGGCATTTTTGTTTCTTTCTCCACCATGCATGGTACTCACTAAGCTTCCTGCTCTGCAGCATTTCCTGCTCCAATGTCTCCGCCCATTCTCCCTCAGCATGTCTCCCCACAGGCAAAGTGCTACGAGCATCCCCACATGGTCTGTTCTCTTCCTCTTCCATTTGGGCCCCCTCTTTCTGTCTTCCCTGTACCCATACATCCTTTCCCCTCTTCATTTGCAAGCTTCACCGAGTTATCTGAACCACAGATTAGCAAGCCATCCATTCTGACACTCCCTGCTACTTCACAACATTGACAACAGTACTCCTGCCATGCTCTCTGCATTTCACTGCAGTACGCATTCACCAGCCATGTTCTAGTCCTTAATGGATGCCGTTCCTGACTCGGACGTCGCCCGCCACAGCATTACTGAGGCCGCTCCTGCTGGGTCGGGCATTCCTTCTCATGCAGGACTATTGTATCAGCTCGACCAACCATTTCCTGCCTCCACAGGTATGCTTTCTTTCCTCATGTTTTTTTTGTCGCACTTGTAAACAGCTGAATTTCTCCCAGCCATCATGGGGGTGATATTGGGGGGGGGGGATATCATCTGCCTTCTGACATCTTTCATGGATTAAGGTTGCATACTGCCAATCTCACACTACCCTAAGCCCATACTCGTGTTGCTGACTTAGCCCCTATCCTGGGTTCTCTTGCTACCATCGCCCTTGGCACATCACCACTGCTCCCTCAGGATGAAGAGAAGGGCATATTCCTATGATTCAGCTCCATTGCCTACCATTTCTACTGGCCTTGCAGTATACCTCCTCATACCTCTACATCTAGCCCTGTGTCCCTGACCCTTCTACAAGTCTCCTTCTTCTACGTACCCCTAGGGCTCAGTTCTTCCATCTCATTCCTAATGTGTGGTATCTTTCCTCCCTTACTACCCATATTGCTGGCAGCTACTGCCCCATCAACCTATCCCTGTTTACATGTTCTGCTCTACTCTCTCTTTCTACAGCAGCATTTTCACTTAGCCAGCTCACACCAGCAGTATTCTGGACTCCATCCCTAACTCACACCTTCTGAGGTGTTGAGTGATGGTAGGCTTCCCCTGTCTACCGGGGATGGGATTCTGTTACTTTCACTACCTCCTGTTACTTGCTAACCAGACATACTCCATCCCTAACTCTGCTGGAGGCATAGAGTGAAGGTTAGCTCATCCCAACCACCAGGGATAGGAGCCATGTCTACAATCTAGTGTGTCTTCTCATGCCTTCTCTAACTCATACCAGTTGCCACTACCCTTCGGGAACAGAACTTCTTCACCATACATGCCTTCAGCTCCAGTCAGGATCATTCTGCCTCAGCCATCACTGATTGGTGTCCAGACCTCCATCCCACAGCTGTAAGTTTATGTAGCGTCAGCCTGATACCCGGCCGCTACTTCCCTTTAAGAACTTGACTTTGACCAACTTGTCTTCTGCTTCCTTCTTGGTCTACAGCCTTTGTTCCTGGTCTCATGACTCACCCATCATGCCCGGTCAAATGGGTGTTGATTCCACTGCTTCACCTGCATGCCTTCTCCACCTGCTATTTGATGCCGCATCCCTTCTAGACCTGGACCTCTCCTTGCTAGTAGTCTCCATTTCACCTTGACTGCAGCCTTCTCTCCTGCCTCATTGCTCTACCTTGCCTGGTCCACAGCCTGAGCTTACCTAGCTGTATCCATTGTCTGCTTCCTCTATGAGATACCAGTTGACACTTCTATTCAGGAATGGGACCATAACATTCCACCTGACTTCCATCTCACCTTGCCTGTTGACATCGACTGCTTGTCCTCTCATCAGCATCATGGAGTGGTAGCCAGCCCTTGGATCCACTGGGTTTTGTCTCATTCGTCTTTTTTTCCAGCTGTGCTTCCTGCTTTAAGAGGACCTCATTACTTCATCTGCCTCCATCCTCCTACATCTGCAGAGTATCATAGTATAGGCTCATTTTCTCTCCTCTTTTACCATGCCTGGAAGCTCGATTCTTCAATCAGCTGTATCCATCTTACCAGCTCTGTGCCAGACTGTTGCTTGCTGCTCCATCCTGGATTGAGCATCTCCCAATTGTGCCTTCATCCTTACCCCTTATAGGGAGTGTCATACTCTTCATCTCTACTCACCTACTTCAGGTAAGTGCCTGCTTCTGCACCTGCAGTCCTTCCTTCTGCACCTGTCCATATCATACATCCTGCCACTTCCCTCATGTCTCAGGTCCCATTTCCCTGATCATATTCCATCTTCCTCATCAAATGCCATCCTGCTCATTCATGGATCATCATACTTCACCCCTTTGGTCTTCTTTCCCTCTCGATTTGTATCCTGTCCGTTGGTTTGGTATCTATCTCAATCCAGTTTGACTGCCTCTGGGACTTCCTTGCTGCAGGTCACCCATCCATTAATGTCCAGTTTTATATTCTTCTTCGGATGTAGGAATTTTGTCCTTCATTTCTCCAGCACCTTTCGTCCCTTCACTGGTCAGGTGACTCCTTCGTCTGCTGTGGGACCTCTACACCTCAACTTTGTTGCTGTTGGTACTCTGCTTTGCTCTATGGCCCTCCATGGATCATTGTCTGAGGACTGCTTCAGCCTTCCTGTATTCTGTTGACATTTACTAGGAGCTGACCCAGTAGCGGAGCCAGGTTTGGGAGCATTTTGGAGCAAGGTGGAGCCATTCAGTCAATCATGGGCTCCACAGTGGGTACTAAACATTGAATAATGAAGGTGGTGGGGCACCACTACTCACACTGGGGTAGCCAGGAGGGGTGTCCACCCCCCAGCCCCCCCTCTAGCTCCACCACTGAGCTGACCCAATCCTGTTCCTTCCAGCACAGTATGCCATCTGGTTTCATTTGCCTTGATTCTGTCCTGGAGCAGTCCTTCAGTCCATTGGGATTCACTCCAGACTTTTCTTCCATCTCTGGGTAGCTGCCTTCCATCTCTGCATTGCTGGCTCAGGGCTTCATCCTGTGTGCTGTTGCTCTTTTGGGCATCCTATCATATCCCTGGCCAGTATTCCTACTCAGGAAACTTCTACCCTAAATTATTCATTACATACTCCTACTCTGGCCAACCTTACAGCCCCCCTCCACTACTCGACAGATCACTGTTCAGTTCACTTGAGGAATCTACTTCTACTACGTATTCCTTGGCAACATGCCTCAGAAACTCTTACGTTAACTTAACGTTTTCCATACTACTGAATCAGCTCCCCTCAATTATTTCAGACTCTTATTGATCTGGACACTAGAATCACACATATCTCTCTCCATTTGATAACCCCTATCAATCTAACCCAGTTAGTCTTCATAGACTTTCCGGCTACCATGCCTCTCAGGCTATCCTCTCACTTGGTAAGGATGTGACTTTCCTTGTTATGCTCTGACTTACTCTCCAGAATTGCTCCTCTGGATCCCGGGACTCACAAGATATACCATGGCAACTCGGATGTTACCTACTTTCAGTCCGGAGCTTCTGCCATCATCAAATTTGTTGACTATGTTATTGGGCTCATACTTCCTCAACAGACTTTACTTGTTCTATGACCTTTCAGCTGCTTCAGAGTATTCACCACTGGATCTCTGCCACCTAGCTGCGTACAAATGCCACACTATCAGAACCATCATTTGGCCCCTGGACATCACCAGTCCTCATACAATCATCGCAATTCTTCATCTAGTACCTTCACTCAAGTTAATCACCCTTCCAGCAGATCTTGTAGTCTCTCCTTCATGAATTATCTACATTGCTCTCTCCTGTAATGACTATCACCGAGAGCAGGCTCATCCTATTTCTGTCCGGAACTCTACAACCATTAAGCACACAGATGCTTTAATGTATCTGCCTCCAAGCTTCTCTTAAGGATTAGCCATCGGATTACCTGTAAATCTAACCAACCATAAGCCAACACAGTGCATCTCATGGATACCACACCACAGAAATTCCTGTATTTACTTCAGCCAGTGTGCCAGCCGAGCATATCCAAGTATAGTCATGACATCACACCATAATAAGTCCTACATTCCTTAAACCAAACTTCTAATCAGTCTCTAAACACATTCAATTGCCATCAGGACTGCATCTGCAACTCTTTTAATATTTGTCTACTAATGACTTAAGCCAGTTCTTCTATCAGGCATGCTCAGACTCTCGTCTACTCATTTAAACCATAAGGTTGCCAACTTAGCTACTTATTGTTTACTGCTACATCATTTGCCTCCAGACTTTACCTTGACAGTCAAACCTTACTTAAATAAGATCATTCACCTATGACTGCACAAACCATTGTAATTCCCATTGTTCACTATCTGGTAGCATATCGATCAAATCATGCTCTCCCAGCTTATTACGCCCCTGCAATACCATTGGATTCACATCCTTTTTCCCCTTGGACATCCAGGGTGGGATATTCAGAACTGCGCCAGGCAGGGGTGCAAGCTGAGCACAGCGCAACTGGGATGCGCCAGGGCATGGCCTGGGCAATATTCAGGGGTGCTGCGCCATGGCTCCACACCATTGAATATGGCACCATGGCCACCTGCATTGCACATGGTGCAGTGGCTCTGTGCCAGCGCAAGTGGCCAGAGAGGAGCAGGGTAATGCGCTAGTGCAAGTGCCATTGTGCTAGGCGCAGCAACCACAATATTCAGTGGTGGACATGCAAATGGGGCCATAATATACGCAAGACACAAATGGGGCCATTGGCATGTCATTATGACCCCATTTGCATGCATGTGCACCAATCCCCGGTGACTTGCGCCTTGTGCCCTGCTAGGCAGTAGCTGTCAGGGACTGACACCCCCTGCCCCCACTGGCAACGCGCTGCAATGCCTGATCATGGGCATGTGTATTAAATAAACTGTCCAATATCCCTGGTGGTCCAGTGGACCACTTCCAGCCTGATCGCGGCATATGTAGTAAAAGAATGTCAAAACCATCCCTGGTGGTCCAGCCCAATCATGGGCATATGTAGTAAATAAAATGTCAAAACCATCCCTGGTGGTTCAGTGGTGGCTCCTCCCACCGCCACTGGGCCCCACCACTCCACTCCCCATCAGCGGAGCAGCAGCTCCCTGCCCAAGCCCCGAGCCACCACCAACTGACTGCATACAGATGGTGACACGCCCATTGGACCACAGTGTGGGCCAATGGGCGTCTGACAATCCTTACTACACAGTCAGATATGTGATAGATCCATTCCATATCTGGACTTTAATCTCAGATATGTCTGCACATGATAGCACCGCGCTGTGGGCCAATAGGTGTACAGCCATACTGTACACAGTCAGTCGGTGGGTGGCTAGGCAGCTTGTGGGTGGGGAGCTGCTACCCACCACTGACGGGGGGGGAGCAAGGTGGTGGGGATCAGTGGGTGGGTGGGGGGTACTGCTGGACCACCAGGGATGGTTTTGACATTTTATTTCCTACATATGCCTGCGATCGGGCTGGAAGTGGTCCACTGAACCACCAGGGATATTGGACATTTATTTAATACTTATACCCGCGATCAGGCTGGAAGAGGTCCACTGCACCACCAGGAATATTGGACGTTTATTTAATACTAATGACCATGATCGGGCTGGAAGTGGTCCACTGGACCACCAGGGATATTGAACATATTTAATTCAATACATATGCCCACGATTGGGCGTGGGGGGGTGCTACTGCAACAGATGGTGCCGCAGGAGGTCAGGTGGCCACCCACAGCTGGCAGCTGCCGTGTTGCACCCTGCAATATGGCGGCTCACCTGTGGGTGGCCAGCTGTAGCTCATGTTTTTTTTGTCTCAACTGTGTGTGGCGCAGGTAGGGATTGCACCTGCATCTGCTCAGCACATCCCAGGCTGATTATCGGGATGTGCGGAATAAGCATGGACATGCCCCTCCTACTTGCACCGCATACATTACTGATGCACCCCAGCGCATTGGGATTTGTGCCACATACTTTCCCCTTTTGAATATTGTGCCAGGACACATCAGTGGGTTGCACATGGCGCAACTGTATTGTGCCAGGTGCAACCATCCTGAATATCCCACCCCCAGACTCCATTCCCCTTTCTTCAACTGGATCTGCTTCATACTTAGGATTCTACTGTTCCGTCAGAACAGATTTACTCTTCAACCTCAGGATCATCAGTCAATCTGCGTCACCCATGGATTGAGGATGGCCCATCATCTCCAAGGCACTCAGAGACTCTCTTCTTATTCCACTTCACAGAAGTTTCCTTAGTGACTGTGATCGTGGGTGCTCAGAGTAAAACACAGACAACAGGAATATGGTGTATAAATTCACTCAAAAGTGCAGATTTATTAAATTAGACAGAAGTAGATAACATAACTTGTAAAATAAATGTTAATAAATCAAAATAATAAACACAGTCAAGACCCAGCTTTGGTCTACCCTCTGTGCTTCCCTAGCCCTCTCCAAGGCTGAACTGATCTGTCTAGGCTGAGGAGAAGCACCTTTTTATAGGAAGAAATCACATGATATGTGAAACTCCACCCACTTTCTAACAAACTAGTGCTAAACTAATTTTAAAACACAAATAAACATTTTTATTACATATGAAATCCATATAAACTTGCTTTAGGATCCCTAGGTACCCAAAAATATCTATAATTCCATAAATGTATCTGCTTTTGCTTTGCAACCCTACCCACCTCCCAAGAGTGACAGCCCCCTTTGTATTTAACCAGCAGTGCAGAGGGGTGCTGGCCCTATAGAGGCAACCAGGACAACAGAGCAGGTTAGTGTTTCAGCATTTGTGTCAGTTCCTTGTGCACCAGGAATGAGACACCCACTAAAGCACCAAATACAAACACAAAATACTTGAAATAGGCTGGAGAACTAGAAGAAAGTAAGTGCAAAGGAAAAATGATAAATATGACTTTTATAGCATGTCATTTCAGCACTTTTGACTGTTTGTATGGTGTTTGTAAGCTTGAACTATAATAGCTTGCAAGTTAACAGGTGTTACTAGAATGTAGGGGAGCTTTTTATAATTCAAATATCCCTTAAAAACTTTTAAATCTCCATTATTTATGTTTCTATGCTGTTTGTGAGGTGCCTCTGCAAATTCTGTGAGTGTTTCTTGGCACCAACTAAAACACTAACAGGGCAGTCACCTCACAAAGGACAAAGCAAGACTTTAAACAGTATTAGAAAACAAAACACACTGTCTAGAAGCAATTACAAAAGCTTTCCCCGTTTTGCTAATTTTAAAGTGGTTTTTACTTATTGGGATAGTACTTCCCCATGGCTACACCCAGGCAGGCAGACAAGAGCCTAGCAGTGCAGCTTTAGTAGGGGACAATAAACAGACTTGCAGGACAGATTCAGCTTTGCTTGTGCTCTTGAATCTGCTGGTCCACAGAGGCTTCCACTTCACAGGTGGAGGCAAGTCTCACAATTGAAGGAGAACAGCAGTGTTGCTAGGGGCAGCAATTATCAACTCCTTTGGCTTTTTTCTGCTGTTTGTAAAACTAGGTAATTTTTTCTTTCTGCACTTTAAAACAAAATGTGGCAAACTAAAAGAAAAAGACAGGGCATACAAATTAGGGCAAACATGGACTGTACTGTCTGAAGGGGAAGCTTCACTCAAACAGAAACTTTTACATGGCAGCTGTGCAATGCTGCGAGCATGCGCTACTAAAATCATGTGCAGGATCATTCAGGTTCGCTAGTGAGAGCTGCCATTACACAAAGGGGATTTAAACAAGTGCTAGCAAAAATAAAGATGTATTTAATAACATTATGTCCCACAAATACAGTGGAGACCTGGCACTTTAGTAGTATGGCAGCAAGGATACCCCCAGGGAACTCAGGGAAGAGAGAGAGCTACAGAGAAAGGAAAAGAAATACATAGGTAAGAAGATTAAAGACTGAAGGTGGCCTACCTACCTACAGGGGAAATTAAAGAACAGAATAGGAGAGGTGCTGTTGCACAACAGACTAAAGAAAGAGAGACACTCTGCTCAATCCCAAATGGGAGGGGGGGCCCAACGCTACCACAGTGACTCCTCACTCACTACTGAATTCCTGCCTCCAGACCTTACCACAAAATTCAAACTTTACTCAAGGTCGATCATTCACCCATGACTTCTTGCATCATAGCAAGTCCACCCTGCACCATCCAGTAATATCTCAATCAATTCATGCTCACTCTGCTCATTACATCTATGTAACCCCCCCATGGACAAGCATCCTTCATCACCTCGGAAATCTGAACTTCATTCATTCTTCTTCAACTGGAACTGCTTCATACTTAGGATTCTACCGTTCCTGCAGAAAAGACCGACTCTTCAACTTCAGGATCATCATTCAATCAGCTTCATCCATGGATCAAGGCTGGATCTTCATCTCTCCAAGAAGATCACCTTCTTTAAGTTAGCTATGCTTAATAGAATCTAGGTCATTCTCCTTTTTGCATGCCCAGAGGATGGGCTGATCACCGGCCATGGGTCCTCAGAGGTTTCCTCCACCTGGGGGGGGTTTCCTCTCCTGAGTGCCAGGGGTTCATACTCTGTGAATTGTAGGATGTACCTTTTTGGGCCTTCTATTCCCTACATCTTCCTACCTACATACCTACTACTCAAGGGTGGGACTAGAGTTAAGCCACAAAAAGTACTGCAAGTTACACAAGCACTATATACCCCATTGCTATTCCCCAAACATTGAATGGGAGGGCCTAGCCTGTAGTTCAATGTGGGGAATAGCTCCTCTTACAATCTCTATTTAAGCCGTCTACTAACTGCACATCCCATGCTTAAAGAATGTTTTTTCATCCTCGTCCATCCCCTCCTGTTCCAGTGCTCTTCTCTCCCTTGTCCCTGGGCCTTCTATTCCCTACAACTTTCTACCTACATAGCTACTACTCAAGGGTGGAAATAGAGTTAAGCCACAAAAAGTAATGCAAGTTAAACAAGCACTATATGCCCCATTGCTGTTCCCCAAACATTGAACTAAAGCATTGGTGGCTGGGGTGGTTTGTGTGCTTTTCTTATGGCAGGGCTTAGTTCAATTAATTGAAAAGCTTTAAATACAGATCATGAAGACCTTGACAGATACAAGACTAACTTTGTTTTTTTCTCTTTTAGATATTTTCTGAAGAAGACCTAAGGTCAAAACATAGATTTTTAACTCCATTTTCTATTTTCAGTGTGCATTTAATATAACCATTTTCTTTTGCTTTCAGACCACATGCTGATGCAGCACCTTGTCTTTGTTTTTACACAAACACACACACATATATATATATATATATATATATATATATATACACCATATACAGGTATATCTCAAAAGGTTTGGATTAGAAAGAGTTATTTAGCTGAGACAAAATGTCAGGCTCCTAACAGCAGATTGCTACTGCAGCAGGTATCATTCTCTGAATCAGTGTGGTCCCAGATGCATCAGTGTCAAATGGGACTGGAAGCATTGTAGGAAACAAAACCATTCAAACATGGATATTCCCAGGGGCCATAAAACTAGTGAGAACATACAGAAAAAAACCTCCTAACAGCAAACAAAGGAATACACTTGGACTAAACACACAAATCAAAATGCTCTGCACAATACATGTTTTTGCAAGTATTGACTGTAGTTCTCCTTTAAGGGCATTGCCTGAGAAATATGAACTTTTAGATTTATGATGGGAAAGTGAAGGTACTAACCCTAGGGGTAAGCAATCTTGGTTGCACTTACACCCTGTGTAGTGCAGTACGGGATACCACTGACAGAAAGGATTTAGGGATAATTGAGGACTATAAGCTGAATTCAGGCAGGCAGTATGCTGCAGTCAAGAAATGCAGTTAAGGAGCAGATCAAGGGAGCTGATCCTCCCTCTGTACAAGGTCTTGGTTCCACCATTCCTGGAGTAATATGTCCAGTTCTTGTCACTGCAGAACAGAAATTATCTAAAGGGATTTATGTGGGCTTACCACATGTCCATCAAGATGATTAGTGACTTATGGGGCAAGAGCTATGAGGAGAATGATTGAACATATTTGTCTGTGTGTGTGTATATATATATATCTATATATATGATATATATACAGTATATATGTATATAGCTGCAGATTGTGCAGCTATAGTTAGGTTGCCATAGCCACTTCTATGTTAAACCCAAACTTTGCATGTTAATAATTTTGCAACTGTATGATGGAGTTGCCTGAAATTTTGCTTCTGCATAGAGGACACCATAGATCTCTGATCTGCCAAGTTGCATTATGATCTGATGAGCAGCTGTGGAGCTGCAGAGTGCCAAAACATGCAAATACGGGGGGCGGTGCGTATTTTTTTGCTTGGGGCTACAGCCCCCACAATTTGTCTGTCTGGTCTGAAATTTTCAGGGAAGATGCAGTCTGGGCCATTGATGTGCCTTTTGAAGATTTGGTGAAAAAAATATTAATCCATTCAAAAGTTATTTGAATTTTTATTTTCCTACAATAGACAATGTGGAAAAAATGTATGTGCCTCTCAAAAGCTGCTGCCAGTACATTTTACTTTCACAAATGGCCCTTTTACTGTTGTGTGACAGCCATCTTGTTTTCAGTTAGCAAGGCAGAAAAATAGCTGGTGTTTAAATTTGGGACCCCTAGGTAAACAATGACAGTTGTGTTTACCTAGTCTGGTTCTGAGCAGCACCACACAACCTTTTTTGGGGAGTAAAACCCCCCAGAAATGCCTTTTCTGAGATTGAACCCCCTTATAATGTCACAAATTGTGACAAAACAGATGCAACACTTTCACAAACCATGAAAGTGTTGTGCCCATCCTTTTGCAAATGTTTGCGAAAGTGTCACAATTTGCGACACTACTGTACCAAAAAACAGCATTTTTTTGCCACCCCACTGCATCTAAATGGTTGGGTCTTTTGGGCTGAAATTTGCAGAGTGGCAAGCCCTGGTCCCACAGATATTCCTTTTGGTGGGTTTGGACCAACCAATTTAACAGGCCCATAGCTACAGTGTTCCAAAGTTGAGACAATTCCCATAGGATAACATCGCATCACCCATGCCGACTTTAGGCGCCCGTATCTCAAAAATGATTTGAGATACAGATTTTTTGCTCTGGGCAGCTTGGTCCACCTCTAAGCTTATGTGGAGGTTTCCAAGTCATGATTACAACTGCAGTGGAATTTTTACCATTGTTGCTACGCTTACTGAAATATTGCCAAATTCATGTTACAAAGGTTCCTTTTAAGTACTTTAGGGCTGCTGTATGGCTCCATAGTTATGTGTAAGTGGGAGCAAAAATGGGCAACATCAAGGAAGCGCAGGGCCAGGAGAGTCTGTGTTCCCACAAACACATACCAGTTACCACTTACATTACACTTTCTCAAAAAAGAAGAGAAATTCATTACAAAAAACTTAGTTAATGCATCAGTTAGGGTTGCTAGCACAGTGACAAAAGTTTGTAAATTCGATGTTAGGGTTCCCACCCCACCACCCCCACCCTCCATACACCAACAGACATCGGGGTGTGCCATGGAGTCGTCAATCCTAACTCTCACACCATTCTCCTATATTGTAGCTTGTCAGCTTGTTTTCACATGGAATGGGCCAAGAGTTAGGCCTGCTGACCCCATGGCACACCCTGATGTCTGTTGGTCTGTGAAGGTTGGGGGATGGGAGTGGGGGTGGTAGGGGTGGCAACCCTAACATCAAATTTCCAGACTTTTGTCACTGCACTATCAACGCTAACTGATACATTAATGAAGTTTTTTTGAAATGAGTACATATATATATATATATATATATATAAATGTGTATATTATGGTAGGATGGTAGTGCTACCATAGTTAGGGTTGAGGAGCCATTTACATGTTAAACCTAAAATTTTGCACCTTAATAACTTTGTACCATTCAACGAATTTGCATGATATTTAGAATACCTGATCAAGAGTCATATATCTTTGGATCTGCCAACTTTTGTACTATTTGGATATACGGCTGCAGAGTTATTAAGTGTGATCTGCGTGCACGTTTATGCTTTTTCAAATTTTTTGCTCATCCCTTCAGGTCGCATGGTTTGCGCAACCAGCCCAAAGACTTCAGGACACGTGCAGCCGGGGTCCCCGATGTGCCTTTTGAAGATTTCGTGAAAAAATATTAAACGGTTCAAAAGCTATTCAAAAAACAATTTCCCATTATAAGTCAAAGGGAAAAGTTAACAAAAAGTTTGACAGTGTCGCAAATGCACCTTTCAGTGTCGCAAATGGCCCTAGTAGTGTCCAAATCCACCATTTTGTTTTCAGTTAGTGATCAGAAAAATGCTTGGCATTTAAAATTGGGACCCTCTAGGGACACAATTCTTTCTGTGTTCGCCTAGTTGGACCCTGAGGATGCTGGCCATGTCTTTATTTTGTGGTTAAACACCCCAGAAATATATTTTTAAAATTTTTGGAAAAAGTAGTGTCGTAAAGTAGTGTCGTACTCACGACACTTTCGCAAATCTGTACGAAAGCTTTCACAAATCACGACACTACTTTGCAACACTATGCCCAAAATAACAGGAATTCTTTGTCACCCTGCTGCAAATGAACAGTTTGGTCTTTTGGGCTGACATTTGGAGGGAAGGCAGCCACCATTGCATAGATGTGCCTTTTGGTCATTTGGTGACAAAATATTACATGGATGCAAAGTTACAGTACTCTGAATTTGACACTTTTTCCCATAGACTAACATTCCGGCATCCACTGCATGACAGGAATTCTTTGCCATCCTGCTGTAAAATAATGGTTTGGTCTTTTACACTGAAATTTGGAGGGAAGAAAGACAACATCCCACAGATGTGCCTTTTGGTGGTTTGGTGAAAAAATATTACAGGGCGGCAAAGTTATGGCACTCAGAACTTTTCTTTTTTTCCCATAGGATAACATTACAGCATTCACTACGCCTTCCAGGGCCCGTATCTCGGAAACAGTGTGAGATACGGACTTATGGTCAGAAAATTGCTTAGCTCCCAATGGGGGCTAAGCATATAACTAGCCAGGAAAGTCATAAAACATATGATTTTTAAATTTTTTTTCTACGTCATACAGTTCCCGAGATATAACCAATTTAGTATTCCAACTCCTCAATTTCTGCTCCGAAACCCATTATTATGCATACATTCTTTGTACTCACTGTCTTTCTCTTTGCAGCTTTTGGGGAAAATCAGCCTGTGTGCTTACATTACTGTTACCCTTACCGCTTCCGCTTGCAGTTCTGTACCCATTTCACTTACCGTTCCCGTCTAAGCCACCATGTGCATTACCCTTTGCGTTTTCATTTCAGCTTGCGTTTGCATTATTTTTACCATTTGTGTCTACAGTACTGTTTCTCTTTCTGTTTCGCTTTGCGTCAACATGCGCATTACCATTTGCGTTTGCAGGCACCGTGTTACTATGTGACAAGACATCACATGGCAGGAAGGCCCCGCTCTCCCGCCGCCGCATTATAGTCACTATTTCTCATTATTATTCTTAACAAGAAGGGAAATTAGAGGCAAAAAACTCCGTTTAATGCATCAGTTAGGGTTGTTCCACAGCAACAAAAGCAAGGAAATTTGATGTTAGGGTTGAAACCCCCCTTGCACCCCTCCAGCCCACCCCCCCAATCGGCATCAGTGTGTGCATTGGGATCATTGGCCCTAACTCTTACCCCATCACATGTGGAAAGAAGCTGAGGAATAGGAGAATGGGGTGAGAGTTAGGCCCGATGACCCCAACGTGCACCCTGATGCTAGTTGGGGGGGTGGGGTGGAGGGGTGCAAGGGGGGTTTCAACCCTAACATCAAATTTCCTTGCTTTTGTCACTGTGGAACAACCCTAACTGATGCATTAAATGGATTTTTTTGCCTCTAATATATATATATATATATATATTTATTTATGTGAAAATTAGTGACTGGGAAAGGCACACTGATCCAAGGCTTGTTACCATGTTCCACCGGGGAAGAGAACAGGGGAAGCAAATACAGAGCATGGACACAGTACACAGTTAATGCAATTACATAACACTAATACAGTTCTCAGTTATAGTAAAGTAGAATAGAGTACATGAATAAAACATGATATCTAACAACAAAAATCAGGCATTTCAGTCGCACCTTCACTGGGGTAGGAGGCAAACGTAAGGGAGCAGTCAGGTAAGGGGAAACAAGAGCAGGGGGAGGGAAGAGGTTTCAGCTCGTACCTAAGGGAGACAGAAGAGGTAGTAAAATGGAGGGAGGATGGGATTAGATTCTAGAGTGTAGGAAAACAATACAAAAAGGCTGATTGCCCAGCAGTGGTGAGGGGATGAGAAAAGGTGAAACATACTCAGATTATTTAGCCTAGAAAAGAGGAGACTGAGAGGGGACATGAACACGGTTTTCCAAATATGAAAAGGGATAAAAGGGAGCAGTATGCACAGATGTTTGGGCTGATGAGTGGAAGCAGAATCTGAGGGCATGCTCTCAAACTGAAGGTAAAGACTGCGCTAGGGGAACATCAGAAAGAATTAGCTCACACTGAGGAGAGTTAACATGTGGAATAACATGCTCAGTGAGGGTATGAAACTAGCAATGTTTAGGCAGTTAAGCAACACTAGAAAAGATTCCAGAGGAAGAAAGGCATTGAAGGTTACACAGTCTACAGTAAGTAGGGTCAACCATCCATTTCAATTGAGTATAATTAATGCTGTGCATTAGGAGGGGCAGACAAGATGGACCCTAGTTCTCTTCCATCATCCAAGTAAGTATTATATGAGAATTTAGAGCAACGTGTAGGAGAAAATTAAAAGGGTAAAGCATTACTCAGTATTGTGGTTTGCAATTTTGGAAATAAAATAGATAATTTTGGAATCAGAGAGTCTCTAGAAAGTTAGAACCATAGCATTGCATCACTTAAAATCAAAAATAGGAGGGTGGGCTGGCCCGGTGGTGCTGAGGACTGAGGTGCTGGTGTTCGGGAATGAGCATGGGCCACCGGGAGTTGGCAGGGTTGGAGATGGATTACGCATCCGATGGACTGCTCTCCACCTCTGGGGAGGGGGGAGTTTGGTGGCAGTACACGCCTGACCCCTGGCAGAGGCTGGGACTCAGCTCCATGGAGCCACTACTACAGGGAAGGCAGTGTGTGGCAGACACTTGATGGGGCTGTGTGTGGAAGCATGCCATCACAGGCATCATTGAACACTGCACGATCATGAGGGACAAAAGAGAAAAACCCAGGAAAAAAATTGCTCTCAGAGGATGGTGAGGGGGAGCTCACAGGTCCCATATCAGGCTAGCCATGGTGCAACACAGATCTGGTCTCGGTGAGGGAAGGGTCCCCTCTGCTGATCCCACCAGTGGGCAATCCCTGGGTATTAGTGCCAGCTGGTGTATGCCAGGGTGATGAGGCTGGGGCTCCCCCCAGATTGAGAGGGTCGAGGAGCAGAGGATTAAAAAAAAATAGGAGGATAAATGAAAAAAATTACTACTGTATGTCAGAATTTTAATAATGTTAACTTTCACACAATGAGCTCTCATCTTAAACATTGGAACTGAGAGGAGGACCTTATGACCTGGAGACCACTTGGAGAAAATTCAATCTACAGATTAAGGCTTTAGAAGATATATTTGTACCAGCATTTCCAAAGTACAGCAAAAAGTGAAGAGACTGGGATAGCTAACTAGTAAGATCATGAAATAACTTAATAGGGAAAATAAATCATATAAGACTAACACAGGAGCAACCTAATACAGCTAGGGAACTATTTCTCAAGCTCTAAAACCAAAACTTTAGCAGGGAATCTAGCCGCTAATGCAGAAAGACAGTAAAAAGGGATTCTATAGTTGTAATACAGGCAGGAATAGGAAAATCAAAACTGTGGGGCAATTAAATCTAGAATAATACTTAGGCATCTCTGTGTTATGAGGTTTGTTTACAAACCTGGGTGTGTGATGACACGTAAACCTCAAGAGCGAAGCTCAAGAGGTTTATGAGGTCATCAAACACTGAGAATGTGTAAAAAAAATAATCATGAATACACAGATGTCAGGAATGTTATTCTGTTATAATAATTGATCCCAGATTTTAAAATAATTTGAAGCTTTTTCAGTTAAGAATCACTTTTTAAGGCTACATGGGTGGAGCCTTGTTGACTTATTACTATGATGTAGGAGACAGAGGGGATGGTGGAAGCAGGTGACCAGATACCTTCTCTCTGTCCTTCCATATTGATGTGGTCAGTGCTGTTCTGTTGTTCTCCACTATCCTTCCCCTCCACAGGCACACTAGCCCCCCCATGTGGGCACACTATTTTCTTGCTGCCCATCACTTCTGCTTCACTTCCACAGTTGCAGGTGAAAAAAAGAGCCCACCATGCCCAAGATGGCTGCCATGAGGTCAGTGTGCATGCATGAGTTCAAGCAAAGTAGACAGGTTGGACACCAAATACAGAATTGAGGCACACACAGAAGGTTGCAAGAGGCCCCCCTTACGAAGACCCATTGATCGAAGTATAGAGGTTTCTGTTACAGAAACAGCACTTTCTGGAAATGTATTGGCACAGTAAATCTTTGTGTTTTTTTTTACCTGCAAACTTCTATGTGTTGCTTGGTTTATGGTTTGCTACCTGGTCTGCACCCCCTGGTTCTTTAACAATTGCATTGCTGGCAACCTTTACCTGCTATGCATGCATGAGTTCACGTCCACAGTTACGGCCAAAAAAAACAAGAGCCCGCCGTGCCCAAGATGGTCGCCATGAGCACAGTGTGCATGCACAAGTATCACCAGTTGCCTGGCACCAGCTGTGGTGGGAGCTCTGAGTATTGTTTGACTTGGGCTGCCTGCTCTTAAAGCAGCATAGCAGCCATGTTGGCTCTGCCTAGAGTTTGTTTATTATAACCCCCAGAAAGACATTTGAACATCATAACTTTACAATTTTTAACTCAACAAGCTTAAATAATGGTTAGAAAGAAATGATGTTGTGATGTACTACAGTTGGGATTTTGGAAACACTCAAGCTGTTCTCTAAACAATCGCATTGGAAATAAATCCCAAGAGGAGCTGCAAACGGTTGCACTGACAGGTAACAGTAGCACTGAAGGCTGGGTTACAAAATGAGTGTTGTTAATAATAACTTAAACTTTGCTAAACTACTGAGTTCAAAAATAAAACTGTGCATTTATTTTAAATAATTACTGTCTTGCTTTCATTTGTTCTCTTCAGTTCTCCTCATGGTCTGATCAGTAGGGCTACCACTGAAACTGTGGTCAAAACTCTGACTTACTGTAGCACCTGAAGCTTCTGAAGAAACACTGGAGTAATTGGGTGTGACTTCACACCCAGTTATTACCTCAATTTACATCAACAGAATTCAGGTTGATAAAGCACCTCACCAGTTATTATAGAACTATACTGTTCTTGCTGGTGACGAACATGATGTGACAGAAACATTAAATTTTTTGTGTGTTTTTAGTTTTCAATAATAAAGAAGACTAGCATATCAATATTCCATGTACTGTGGAACCAGATTCCATAACTGGAATCCACCAGGACTTTGTTCTACAAAAGGTTTTATGTTTATATTAGAGCAAGTCACCCAATCCTGATGATTTACATCCAAGGGTTCTCAAGGAAGTGGCATTGGAATTACCAGACCCTTTAACATCTGTCTTAAATTAATCATTGCAAGAGGCAGTGATCTGAATATATAGGAGGCAGAGGGGTGTCAAATTGTTTAGCTTGACAGCTATTGCTGTGAAGTTGTTGGAGTGGATTATGAAAAAAATTATAGATGATATTGTAAGAAAGAATGGTACTACTGGTAAATCTCAGCTTGGTTTTACCTTAGGTTGATCCTGACAGAAAAATCATATATATCATTTTTTGATAGGATGTACAGAGCACTGGAGAAGAACAAATTGGTGGAGTTTCTTATCTGAATACTAAGAAGGCATTTGATAACATTCCCAAAATGATAGATAGCTTTGCAGTATGGGTGAGGAGGGCACCATGGAAAGTTTGGTCTAGCAGTGCAGGCGTGGTAGAAAAAGGGCAGTTCTTACTACAACTGCCGTTTCAGCAGCCAGCAGGACATCGCAGCCAAGAGCACCTGGGAGGAAATGGAGTGTGAGTGCAGGCAGGCTAGGTGTTTTCACTGCCTTCACACTGTTGTTTTCTGCAGAAGTGGTATCTGACCCAAGCGGTTGAATAAAGCACCAATGGTAGCTCAGCTCTGTATTGTTTTTTTGGCTAGCAGTGAGCTAAAGGAACAAACTACCATCTGATGCACTGAGAGGCACCTCTATTTCCAACTGTGCTGATTGTTTCCACTGGGAAGGTGATAAGGACTTGCCCTTCATTACCTCTATGGCAGGGAGCTTGGTGTGCATTGCATGTTTGCTTCCATCTGGTAGGAATCTGGGGAAGCAGTTACCTAATTCGCTGCTGGCCAAAGAGGATTCTTTATTTGTTTCCTCTGGCAGGGATCTTTGTGAGTAAGCTAAACATTCTTTTTGTTCAGGGGCAGAGGCATATTGTTTATTTCCACAGGCAGCGGGTTGCTCTAATTTACATTGCACCTGCGGCATGCTACACTAGAGCAGTAAAATTGTACTTGGCTCCACTATATACTTCTAGAGTTTTGTTGTACTTAAATACATTTGATGTTGTGTCTGAATTCATTTGTCTATATCTGCAGTACAGTGGATTTTGCAGGGGTAAACTGCTTCTTTCATCCTGCAGCATTGCTGGAGCAGTGGGGCATTTGTGGGACTGACATTTATTTATACTTCCTGAATTTTGTTATTTTTAAATCCATTTGTTGTGTGTGAATTCATTTGTTCTATATCTGCTGTACAGTGGGTTGTGCAGGGGGTGAGTTGCTTCTTTTGTCCTGCAGCATTGGGGGGGCAGTGGGGCATTTGTGGGACTGACTTTCATTTGCTGTGCTTGTAGGAGGGAGAGTTGGGCAGGGGGTTGTTCTGGATTCAGACCATCCTGCAGCATTCTTGGAATTTTGGGTGTCTCATTGTAATTTAGTACAGGTATACTTATCATTGAACTTACATTCCTTTTCTTTTTGGCACCAGGCACAGATCTGTCAGTCAGTGATGTCATAGACACAGGCAGCAATTTGGAAAGCTGCGAAAAAAAGGTGTCAGTTTCAAATAGTGGATAGGAGGTTTTAAATAACCAGAGGCTCCACTACTCCAGGTTAGGAGGACACCGTGGAATATTTGGACTGGCAGTGCAGGTGTGCTAGAAAAAGGACATTTCTTACCACAACTGCTGTTTCAGCAGCCAGCCAGCAGCACAATGCACCTGGGAGGAGATGGAGTGTGAGTGCAAGCAGCCAGGTGTTTTCACTGCCTCCACACTGCTGTTTTATGCACCGGTGGTATCTGACCCAAGCCGTCGAATAAGGCACCAAAAGATAGATTGGCTGTGCATTATTTTTAAGCTAGCAGGGACCTAAAGGCACAAACTACCATCCATGCACCGAGCGAAATCTCTACTTCCAACTGTGCTGATTTGTTTCTGCTGGAAAGGTGATAGGAGCCACCCTCCTCCCTCCCCATCCCACCCTCTCCTGGCTCAATGGAATTTTTAGACACAGTACCATACCACACTTTCTTCTGTGACTCAGAAAGGGGAGGTACTATACGATATCGGAACCAAACAAATAGCATCATTTTGTAAATCAGGAAGGGAAGGTACTAAAAGGAACCAAAACCAATTAAAAAGCAAACAAAACACTAAAAAAATAAAATACATTAAAAAAATGTATCTCTATGGAAAGGATATTGTTAACTGTAGCCACTGCAGATCATTTTTTATCAGGAATTATTTCCAGCATCCTGGCCCCTGTCCTGCTTGCTGGACCACCACCAACCTTAGGGCACAGCTGCAGAAGGCCTGGACCCAAATATATGCACTGCAGGGCATGATACCTCATAACAGACCGGCATGTACTCCATCTTGTACTCACCAGGACCTAAATGACAAGTCCTGCCCCAGACAAGACACAGGTTCAGAGGGTTGGCAGGTGGTTAGGAGGAAAGGCACAACAAAGTATCTAGGATAAACAAACTTACACCTGAATGCAACACCAGCATACCAACAACAAATAGGTACTCAGTGTTGGAGGGAGATCCAAACTCAAAATATATTGACGTACCAAACCAGCAGCAAACTACGATGAACAAAGGCAAACCAAAAGATACAAAAAATATTAAGAATAACTTGAAGCTACTCATAATTGGGGATTCCATGATCCCTGGCGTGGAACCCCACCTAAACTCAAACATCAAAACTGGGATACTGGTAAAGTGCCTCCCAGGAGCTTCCACCAAAAGGGTTTGTTGGCCACAGAAAAGCTCTTGGAAGGGAAGGAGAAAACACGCACATTGCAATACACCTCGGGACAAATGATCTGGCTGATCAAACAACTGAGGAAGCAAAAAAACACATAACAGAGCTAGCAAACAGATTGACCTCTCTTTCATCCACCTTATCCTTCTCGGAAGTTCTGCTAGTCTGGGATAAAGGCACCAAGCGAGTCAGAGCAAATAAAATCAACAGACTTAACTCATGGCTGTGTGAATGGTGCCATAAAAATGGATACCGCTTCATAGGAAACTGGCAGCACTTCTGGAAGAGAGGATTTTTTTAGGTATGATGGCCTACACCTAACTGAGAAAAGGGTAAGGGTGCTTGGCCAGAAGTTTGATGCATACATGAATCGTTTAAACTGAGAAAAGGGGAGATGGTGACAGCACATACCATGGCATCCTGTGTGCTGGTCAACACTCCCCAAAATACCAGAAATACTGAGTAGTTACAAATTATGCTGGGAGAGCCCAGCAAAGCAGGGCACCACAAACACAGTAAACATCATCATGCAAAAGGGGGGCAGGCATTTATGGAGGGTGATGGTTGTAAATGTAAGGAGTTTAAATAACACACTTCCTGACTTCATTGCCACCATGGCTGAGGAAGGACTAGACTAGGTAGCTGTGATGGAAACCTGGTTTTCTGGTAACCACAGCTGGGACACAGCAATCCTGGGGTACAATTTATACAGAAAGGACAGGAAGGGGAAAAGAAGGCCAATATATGTAAGGGGGAAATAAAAACCATAGAGATACAAAGGTCTCCCAATAAGACCGAGGCACTGTGGTTGGCAGCTGACACTGGAAATGGGGCAACTATCAGAATAGGAGTGGTATATAGGCCTCTAACACAGAAGGAAAATGGGGATAAGGAACTACTCAAGACAATACACAGAATGACAGACAAGGGAGAGGTGATACTAGTAGGGGATTTCAACCTACCTGACATACACTGGAGAACACTAACAGCAGCAACAACAAGAAGCAGGAACTTTTTAATAGCCTTGCAGGAAGCAGGTTTCAGGCATCTTGTAGATACTCCAACAAGGAGCAAAACCATCCTGGGCCTGGTCCTCACAAACAGTGAGAGGGTTAAGGAGATTGAGGTAGGGTGTCATCTAGGAAATAATGGCCATCATATGGTTGGATTCAAAATTATCACTACAGAAGACACCAGTCACTCCAATATTACAGTCTTAAATTTTAGGAAAGCAGAATTTCAGAAAATGAGGGTCAGCCTCACTGGAATCTAAAAAGTTAAGGGGAGGGAGAGAAGTAGAAGAAATCTGGGAAACAATTAAAGGACCCACTAAGACAATTACGGACCAATACACCAGAAGGATAAGCAAGGCAAAAAATAAAAGAAATCCACTATGGTACTCCAAGGAGGTGGCACTCTTAGTAAAAGAGAAAAAGCTGCATACAGGAAATTTAAAGCAACAAATAAGGAAGAGGGCAAGGAATCACATAAAGAGAAACTGAGGGAGGCAGGAAACATAATAAGGAGAGCAAAAGCCCAGACAGAGGTGAGGGACAAAAGGAAGACTAAGGAAGGAATAGTAAGACTCATGGCAGAAGGGGGAATCATAGTAGATGGGGATAGAGAGAAAGCAGAGGTCCTAAACAGGTACTTCTGCTTAGTATTTACTGAGAAGAAGGGAAATGGACCAGCACTAAGAAGAAACAACACCCCTAAAACACGGGTTGATACAAGCCCCTTCACGGCTTACCAAGTCCTGGAAGCGCTAAACAGTCTAAAGGTGGAAAAGGCCATGTGACCAGATAATATGAACCCCAGAATCCTGAAGGAACTAGGGAAGGAACTGGCAGCACCTCTAGCTGAACTTTTCGCCAAATCACTGGAGACTGGAGGAGTTCAACAGTGGTCCTACTCCATAAATCTGGAAGCAGAAAGGAGCCAGGGAATTAACGCCAGTAAGTTTCACATATGAAGTGGTAAAAAGGATGGAATCATTACTAAAGCAAAGGATAAAAGCATTCCTTGAATACAGCAGTCGGCAGGATTTTAAACAACATGGGTTCACAATGGGGAAATCATGTCAAACTAAACTGATCACATTTTTTGACTGGGTGACCAAGGCAATCGATAACGGAGGTGCAGAGGATGTAGTCTACCTGGACTTTAGCAAGACCTTTCACTCTGACCCACACAGAAGGCTAGTAAAAAAGTTGGACTGTGTGTGGGCGGGTCAGGAGGTGGTGCAGTGGGTACAAAATTGACTGCAAGGTAGAACACAAAGGGTGCAGGTATGCGGCACATTATCAGCAGAAAGGGGGGTAACCAGTTGAGTACCCCAGAGTTCCATGTTAGGGCCTCTACTATTCAATGTATTCATAGCCAACATTGCCAATGGGCTAGAGAGGAAGTGTGTCTATTCGCAGATGACATCAAGCTATGCAACAGAATAGACTCTCCAGAGGGAGAACAGAAAATGGAATCAGACCTAAAGAAATTGGAGGAATGGTCTGCAGCAAAGCAGCTGAAATTCAATGCCAAAAAGTGCAAGGTTATGCATCTGGGAAGAGGCAACCCTAAAACTGAATACTACCTAGAAGGAGGAAAAACTAGCAGTGACCAACCAGGAAGGCGATCTGTGGATCATAATATCAGATGACCTGAAGGTGGGAAGACAGTGCAAAAAGGCAGCACTAAGGGCCAGTGGTATGCTGGGATGCATCGGGAGAGGAATCACAAGCAGAAGGAGGGAGGTGGTACTGCCACTATACATGATACTGGTGGGATCTCACCTGGAATACTATGTCCAATTTTGGAGACCACACCTCAGAAAAGACATTGACGGGATAGAGATGATACAAAGGAAGGTGACGAAAATGATACAGGGACTACACCACATATCATCTGAGGATAGGTTGATGGATTTAAACATGTACTCCTTGGATCAGAGGAGGGAGAGGGGAGGCGTGATTAAGACCTTCAAGTACATCAAGGGCATAAACAAAGTACAGGTGCTTGGAGCCCTTCCATTTCAAGGAGGGTAGTAGAATGAGAGGACACAATCTGAGACTGAAAGGGGACAAGCTCAGGACCAATGATAGGATGTTCTTCTTCATGGAGAGGGTGGTAGATGCCTGGAACAGCCTTCCCCCAGAGACAGTGGGGATCAAAACAGTCGGGGGGGTTCAAGAAGGCCTGGGATAAACACAAAAGAATCTTGCCCCAGAACAGTAAATAGGGAGGAGGGTAGTAACTCATTAACCTTGGGCAGACTAGATGGGCCTTTAGGTCCCCTTCTGCCATCACTATGTATGTTTCTATGTTTCTATGGTTTGAACATCATGTTAGTGAGGTGGCTAGCACCACAGTTACAAAACAGAAGAAAGAGTGTTCGAGTTAATGGAGTTTTGCAGGGGCTGGTGTTTGGGCCATTCTTTTTCTGTGCATATATTAGTAACATGCCAGAAGGCATCAATTGCTTGGTCACAAAGTTCAACGATGAGTCCAAAATAGGGAGCATAGTTGACACTTAACACTAGTGCATGGTCCTGTGCGCAGACCCAGATAAGGTGACAACTTGGGTTATCAGAGTCAAAATTAAATTTAATATCAAGAACTGTGTAGTGCTCCAGTTTGGAAGCAAGAATTTAAAAGCTGCTAAATGTTTTAAAATGCTAAATGGTGAGCAGATTAGAATGTTTCAATTTTGTGGTAGTGTATACTAATATGATAGAGTATACTGATTTATTTTCCTACTGGGTCAAAATGTCATATGCTTAAAAAAAGAATGATGCCGCATGCAAGAAATAGCGTTGTATTGGCAGTGCAATTTTTGCATGTGGTATAATGTCTTGCAACATTATGACCCCGTGCCCTTTCTTTTTCATCTGTTTAAATTGGACTATGACTTGTGTTCTGGTTATACAGTATTCTTGTAGTGTGATAGTTTTTTAATAAAATGTTTATATATAAAAAATAATTTAAAAGCTGTTTGTAAATTGGTGAATACATATTTTGCTTTATTTATTTAGTCTTTGACTGGGAAAGGAGGACTAGGCAATTCTGTCTATTTTCAGCCTCGTCCCAGGGAAGGGGGGATACAGTTGGAAACCAGCTGACACTGAACCAAATTGAGCTGTTGGTGGTATTTTCAGTTAATGAGAGAAATTTGTCCAGGATACTGCAGAAATTCCCTACTCTTGCTTTCTGTGAGAGGTAGTGGGCACTGTTCAGCTGTCTAGTGAGATGGCTGACCCTGGGTTGGGGTGAGAAGGAGATGCTGGTAGGGTGCAGAGAATATGCTCCCCCTGGCTCTAGAACACATGAAGGTTGATTTGTCTGACCCTAGTTCATCTGCAGATCCTCAGAGGGAGCATTTGCTGACTGCAGAAGTGAAACTTACTTTTCAACTGTCTGAAAAAAGAAAATATTTGTTGGCTCTGATGGAGGAAGAAAAAGAAAGTAAATACACCTCAGAATTGCAAAAGTTGAAGATGGAAGAGACATAATGCAATTTTCTCCACCAGAAGATTGCCTTCCTAATATCTCACAATTAAGTCAAACAGCTCTGGAAATGAACCTTGCACCTGAGTCTGGTAAAGAGCCTGGGCTTCTAGAGGGCAATACTGAACAAAATAAAACCTAACCAACTGGAGAAAAGTAATGAAAAAGGCACTGGACATTGTTTGTCACAGAATATAATCTTGTCAATTGTGCCTGCATCTGGGGAGCAGCTGCATTCTTAGTGATCTGCACTGCCTCAATGTTTTGAACAGATAACACCTTGTAGCCTGGTATCCTGCAGTAAATACTGTATGTGGATGATGCCTGGAGTATACAGAATGCATTAGAAGGTGCCAGCTGGGTGAGGTCTTCAGATGGGAAGAAGTGGCCACCGTAACCCAAGGAAGTCCTGCTGACAGACACTGAAGGCCCTGTTAACGAGCCACCCGCTGTATTATCTGAGTGACTAGATCCAAAGACTGCCATGTCAGCTGCTCAGCCCACTGTCAGCATTCCTTCTGAAATGTTGCCAGTTCCTCTTGCTGCGACTGAAGTGCCTCCAGTTTCTACCTCTGTAATTAATCCTTCAGACCCCAACCACACTGAAGTAAATCTTCGGGATGCATACAATGCTGAGAACGGCTAGCGTGATAAATCTTTCTGTACCTGCTCTTACAACTGATAATGAATTGGTAAATGTGCCCCCATGAACAAACAATGAGATGCCTGAGCTCCCTGATCCCTTGCAGCCTTCTGTGCCGCTACTTTTGTGATACTCCTTTCAAGGGGAAAATGGTACAAACCCTGACCCTCTTGCCACACAGTGATCCAGAAGAAGGCACTACTGGTGCACAAAGCAAAAGATTCCAATCTGAAACTAATGCACATTTGACCCAGTCCTCAAGAGATGGCAACTCAGGTAATGGTCCTGTGGGCCCCTTCAGACTTCAGCCAAATAATCAAAACGAGATGCTGCAACTCATGGGGGTCATCCTCGTTAGAGTAATTTCAGAAACATAAATAAATGACATTTCCAGGGCTGTGCAGGGACTGAATGTTATTTCCCAAACCATGAATAATAGGGCTCCTAAATATTCAGCAGCCCTTCATGAATAGGGGACTATTTGTATTCAGGAAATCTGAGATAACTTGGTGCCAGTGGGTGGGTGTGGGTGGTAGTAGGGTCAAGTGCTGTGTGGGGGGGGCACAATTTATACTTGTTTTAAGCATAAATAGTGCTTTACATTCACACAGTGGCCATCCATGGAGGTGGGCAGGCTGAGCCAGTCACCCATTAGGGGATCTTGTTATAAAATTATAAAAAAAAAAAAAAACTTGTGGGTGCTGGGGGGAGGAGGGTGGGACTGTGCTTTTGATAGAGGGTGGGGATGGGGGTTACATTTTACCTGCTTGGGCTGATAGAGGAGGAGGGAGGGGCCTTTTTTTAAAGGGACAAATCATTTCCAGAATACCTCAATATTCAGGAAAAGGTATTTGCATAACCCTAAAAATGTCCTATTCAGAAGTTCTTTTCCTCGAGTCTATATGCACATACTGCAGTAGTCAGCTAACAAAACAACTATCACAGTTGTAGACTAGATGGTACAAAGGATGAATCATTATAGACATATCAAAATGTTAGTCTGAGGCTTAAAACGCTTTGGGGGACCTGGCACCAACTAAAGCTGTCTCACTTGAGGCAAAATAATGCTTTGCTTCCAGTATGTAACTGGCGGTAACACTGTAAAACAGTAAGGCAGTAAGAACTCACCGAAGGACTGCAGCAATAGTGGTAATGGCTGCAAGTACAAATATCCTTTATTAGACACTTAGAATCCACATATAATCCATGATAAAAACGGTGAAATTGTTCTCAGTTCATAACATCCGCTGCACGCCAAACATACTCTGTAACACTTTCTGGTTCCCACTACCTGTGAGTCACTGAGCACCTGACATGTTTCACTCAATGAGAAAGCTCTCATTGAGTGAAACATGTCAGGTGCTCAGTGACTTTGAAAGGTAAAAGGAGCAAGTGTTACAGGCTATGTTTAACATGCAGTGAATGTGTAGACTGAGGCTATTCACCACGTTTTATTGGATTATATGTGGATTCTATGTCTAATAAAGGAGATATTTACAATTGCAACCATTGCTACTATTGCAGCAATCCACGGTGAGTTCTTACTGCCTTACTGTTTTACAGTGTTACCGCCAGTTACATACTGGAAGCAAAGCGTTATTTTGCCTCAAGTGAGACAGCTTAAGTTGGTGCCAGGTCCCCCAAAGCTTTTCAAGCCTCAGACTTGCCAATTTGACCTTCTGACCACAGGCACAGCCATTTGCCCTAGGTGAACCGGTACTGTTACTTGCTTTACATATATCAAAATGTTAAAATCCAAATGAAGGCCGAGGTCATTAAGGTATTGCCTGACAACTCCTCTAGAAGTAGCACAAGTACATTTTATGTATGTATGTATTTATTTATTTAGTTATTTATTTCAAATGTTTTACCAGGAAAGGTAAACTCAGGTGGTACCAGCTCATTTCCAGATGCATCCTGGGAAGGGGGCGGGAGAGCAGACAATACAATGGGGTGCAATAAGTACAATAATTCAGCAGTAGTGCAAAAGAAGTAAACATCTGGTGCAGAGTAGTACAGTACAATAAGGTGCCTAAGGTGAAATAAATCTGCAAATGGTCAAAAGCAACAAACTCTCCTGATCCCAGTGTCTTCAAATGTTTCAGATGCAACCAAATCTCTGTCTCTAATCATTCTGACATGTTACTTCAATTCTGAGCTTCTTCAGTTTCTGGAATGTGATCACTCTTTGTGTCTCATCAGTGGACTTATTTCTTTCTGAAGTTGTCTACTTTTTATCTGATTCTTAAATACAACTTATGAAATCTTTTATAACATACTGTACAGCATGACCTGCCAGTGAACCTCATGTTTTAAAAGTCTTTAAATGTGGTTATCGCAACTTGATGGTGCCAGGCAACTGCATTTAAATTGGACACTCAGATCATGGAGGTTGTTACGCTGTGGAAAGAATGTGGGAATGCATAAACCTTCTATGGCACCATTTTTATGGTTGCAGTGGGTGGAGCCTGTGGCCATCTTGCTGTAGCTTGAAAAAATGGGATACCAAAGCACAAATTAGGAGTTTTCATAGTATTCTTCCATAGTTCCAAATCACTATGGCAGTTAAATGAATTACCTCCTTCTCTCTCTGTTCAGTAGACCAATTCCAAGTTCCAGCATTATTTTTTCAGCTTGTTTGTCTGTCTTATCATGTCTGCTTTAAGTGACCTGACAGCTAGTGTCTCAAAGTAGGCACAAAGGCAAGCTATTTAAATTATAAAATGATGATTCTTTTTCATTTTCTATATCTACATCAAGCTAACATAGGTGCTATACCTGTGTCAATAAGAAATTCTATCAGAGTGCTCTTTAAAAGTTTTTTTATGGTGGAGAAACACCTAGAATTGCTTGGCCCATTTTAAGTATGCCTAGAGATTTCGGGGGCTTAGAATGTCCATATCCTTGTATTTACTATCAGGCCAAAAAAAAAAACAAATAAAAATAATGATAAAGAAATGATTCAGTTTTGGATTTCTTTTATAAAAGCAGCATGCATCTTTTTCCCATATATGGTATTTTGCTCAATACAACTAATTATGGTACTGTTAAAATTCATCATTTTTGTACATAGTCAAAACGATTAATTATCTAAAAAAGAAAAAAAACTTATGGATGTTCCATGGTCATATATCCCAGTTGGTATGGATATTAAATCCAGCATAAATTCGACCAATACAAATACAGACCTTATCAAGAAATTATATAAAATAGACATAAAACATTGGAAGGACCTAATCAGGAAGGAGGGTTTACTAAACTTTGAAAGTTTACAAAATATAAATCCCCATACAAAATTTTCCTGGATGGAATATGTCCAATTAAAACAACTATATAAGAATATAAACAATACAGTACAATTGTTGGATGGTACTGTTTGGAAAAAATCAATGCCTTTTGGAAATAATTTGGTAGAATATTATAGTAAAAGAAAAACAATCAATAAACTTTACAAGATTTTGATAAACCAATTTCTAAGCAAATGAGAATTATCAAAGAATAAAATAAGACAGAAGTGACAACAAAAGGGCATTATAAATATTAGGAACAAAGCTTGAGATAGAGTTTGGGAAGATGCAAATAAAACCTTTTATTATCCAAAAAACAAAACTAAACAATTTAAATTGATATCCAGGGCATATTTTACAGCCAATAGACATTATAAGAAGGGAATAAGTAGTACCCCCAAATTGCTGGCATAATTGTGGAAAGAGAGGTAATATGCTTCATCAAGTGTGGAATTGCACACATGTAACTACAGTAAATGGTGGGAACAAACAAGTTTCAATTTGGAAAAAAAATTCAACATAAAAATTCCTTTCAATTTTCAATACTAAATTACTTTTCCAGTCTATCCTTATCAAAAGAACAAAAATGTATTGTGATAATAGCAACTATGACTACAAAGCAGATGATATTAGAAAATCGGAACAGTCAAAAAATCCCTGCTTTTGAGTATTCTAGCTGGTACAATAATTTTAGGAGCACTCTGAGCATGAAAAGTTATTCATGAACTTTTCAGATCCTTACTATCAGACTCATCATCAATGGGAAACAATTAAATCTGCTGCTTCCTGCCCCACTAACATTATAAGGTATTTAAAAATGTTGTTATAATCAATTGCCTTACAGTATGCAGTTGGAAATGTACACCTAGGGGGTGGAGAGGGGGTGAGGGTACTTTACAGTTGATTGTTTTTCTTTTGTTTTGTTTTTTTCTGACTTTTTCTTTTCTATTTTCTTTGTAATCAATAGTTGGGTTATTTTGTATCCTTTCTGATTGAAATAAAAAAAAATATTATTAATAAAAAGAAGGCAGCTTACTTACACTACTTCTTTGAAGCAGTTTAACTGTCTGCAACAGTACAATTAGAAACTTTTTTTTGCACACTAGTGTCAAAAATGCCTTGCTTGGATAACCAGCTACTGACAGATAGTGTGGGGGGAGATCTTCATTTTGTAGCCAGAGGTGTACAGGCATTTTTAAAAAGAAAACATTGGAGGTCTAGTTGACCTGTTTTTACACAGGATTTAGTAGGTTCACTTTCTGGCTTGTTAATTCCATTTATTATTGAAATGTGATTTGATACTCTTTGGAAACTAAATAATTTACTTACATAATTTCCAACAGAGGATACAGCAAGCTTTTAGAAGAAATAGCTCCAGAGTCACTTCAAATGACTTTATCACTCCCAAATGAGTGTGAGCGTGGCAATGATTTATCTTCTATGAAGAGCTGGTTTATCTTAACCCTTTCAGGACCTATCTGTTAGTGGTATTGGCAATCTTATGGCTTTTTATTTGTAGGATGGATAATTGCTAGGCAACTAATGTTTTAGGGGTTTCCAGGGGTTGCAAAATGCATCATATGGGATTGCAAAGAAATCATAGCGGTGTCAACTGCAACACCTGACTACCCCAGAATGCACACCTCTCACTGGAGATGGGTGAAGTTGGAAAACTCCTCTCTGCAAAATTCTCCATGAAGTGGAGCAGAAAATTTGTCTGCCCCCCAAAAAAACTCTGCAAGATACGGAGTTTGAATTCCGACGGCAGAGTTTAAACTCTGCATTTTGCAGTTTGTCTCTACTTATATAGGACACAGGCCTCCCTTGTTTTGTTAGTCTTCAATCATTCAAACTATCTCTGTGCTCATCTCTATTTTACTTGTTAACAATATTGGTTTCACATATTTCTTGTAGCACTTAGCCCATTGTGTTATGTTTTTCTCTCTTAGCTCCATTAGTTTTCTTTTTCACAACCACCACTAAACATTTACACCAATCTTCTTCATTTCCACTTTCCAACTTCTGAAGTCCCTATTAACATTTTCATATCTACCTGTTCTATAGTTACTGTACAGTGTAAAGTCTGACTCTTTTCTGCTTCAGTTACGTTTTTTTATTTTTTCCAATTGTTTAACCAGGAGAGACACACTAAGATGAAAGCTTGTTTACAGGTGCAACCTGGGAGCACAGGGAAGTTAAGTGACTTGCTCAGGGTCACACAGTATGCAAGTGGGGGCTGTGGGACTCAAACCCATTGTGACACTTAGACAGCTGGTTGTGATAACTCTTTGATTTTTGTAATATGAAAATGTAGTGGGATTGTCTGTCATGAAAAATCCTGTGCCTGGGATGATAAAACTTCACCCCCCAGGTATCAGTTCAAAAGACAGGATATATGTTAAACCAGCAGATCTCTGAATGCAATTAACTTGTCAGTTTTCTTTGAAGCCAGGAACTAATATATCCATTTTATAACGTCCTCAAGAAAGTTATTTAATTGCACCTGGTGTCATAAGGAAGTGGAATATCCATTTTATGATGTCCTCAGGAAAGTCAGTTGATTGCACCTGGTGTTATAAAAAGTCTTTTGATGTGTTTGAGAAAGGGAACATGGATCAAAGGGACTGAGAAATTACAGTCTTAATTATGAGTGTCATCATTTGGACAATGGGTCTTGCTGGAGTCACAGAATTCAATACCCTGATGAGACTTCCTGTTTTGTGTGTATATATATATATATATATATATATATATATATATATCTTTTTTTTTATGTATCCTGAAAAGAGAGGAGCTAGATGATGACATCATGAAGAGGGATGAAACACAGCATTTTTAAACTGTAGTCTGTATTCCATTGAGACACATTCATATACTTGGACTGAGAAAAGGAACATCTAAGAGCACTGAAAGATTATAAGAAATACCTTAGATAAATAAGTCTAATGGTTGGTAGGAATTTTGCACTTTTAAACCTGTTTTGTTTTTAAGATTGTATGCATTGGGATATGTTGTTCTGTATTTACTGTTTACCTTTTTTTTTATCTATCTTAAAGTAAAGATATATATTTTAAAACAGAAACTGGCTGGTGTGCCTTGAAACTTCTTTTTTTTGTAAGTGAAGCTTAGATGGTTAAAGTTGACACTGTGCTTAAGCTTATTGGGATACCAAATTAGGAAACAGGTAAGAGTTTCTCTAAGGTCTTGCATAGAGTTTTAAGGGTTAATTTTGTAATACCTGGTTGGGTGCCTGTGGCAAAAGATATCTAGCATTTCCCCGAAGAGCAGAATTATCTGAGCCTGTACATTGGGTACGCTAGCAAGAGGTTAACAGTTTGAATCCCTCCAGAACTTGAGACCAGAGTTTGATTCAAACCCACAAAACAGGCAGGAGGGTTACCCTGATCTGTTAACTGTTCACAATACTAAGCTCAGAGGTTGGCACTTTGGGAGTAGAGGGCTGACCTGCTGAGTGGGGTTGTGACAGTTAACAATACTGGTCTCACATATTTCTTGTAGCATTTAGCCCATTATGTGATATTTTTCTCTCTTAGCTCCATTAGTTTTCTTTTTCACAACCACCACTAAACATTTACACCGATCTTCTTCATTTCCATTTTCCAATTTTTGAAGTCCCTATTACCATTTTCATACCTACCTGTTCTATAGTTACTGTATAGTGTAAAGTCTGACTCTTTTCTGCTGCAGTTACATTTTTTTTAATTTTTTTTCCAATTGTTTAACCAGGAGAGACACACTAAGCTGAAAGCTTGTTTACAGGTGTGACCTGGGAGCACAGGGAAGTTAAGTGACTTGCTCAGGGTCACACAGTACGCATGTGGGGGCTGTGGGATTCAAACCCAAGTCTCCAGATTTGCAGCTCATAGCCTTAAACCACTGCGCTATACTGCCTCCCCATATACTGCCTCCTACATACAGTATCTACTTCCTGTCAACGGTTCCATGACTACACAGTCTATCATATCATTCTCGTTGTTATTAAATGCTATATCAAAAATAGCTCCTTCTCTGGTTTAACACTTAACACACTGGCAAAGGCATATTTTCTGAAAAAGAATCCCTGGCTGGCTACCCTTGCCTCGATTCCAAATTACCAAATAATATCACAGTGACTAAAGTCTCCCATCAAGACCATAGAAATGTAGAATTTGATGGCAGATAAGGACTGCTTGGCCCACCTAGTCTGCCCTTTTCCCTACCTAACGGATAAGCTGCTGATCCTAGTTAACCAACAGCCTACTTCCTCCTTCCCCGCACTAGAATTGCCTTATGTCTGTCCCATGCATTCTTAAATTCCCCTACTGTTTTTGACTCCATGACCTCCACAGGAAGGCTGTTCCATGCATCTACAACCCTCTCCAAGAAAGAAATACTTCCTCAAGTTACCTCTGAGTTGTCCCCCCTCTATCTTCAAATTGTTCCCCCTTGTTCTTGCACATCTCTTTTTCTGAAAGATGCTACTCTCTTGGACTTTGTGGATTCCCTTGAGGTACTTGAAAGTTTCTATCATGTCCCCCCTCTCCCTCCTTTCCTCGAGGTTATACATATTAAGCTCATTTAGCCTTTCTTCATATGTTTCCTGGTGCAGACCCTGCACCATTTTGGTCGCCCTCCTCTGGACAGCCTCCGCCTTGTCTATGTCTTTGCAGAAATGGGGTCTCCAGAACTGCACACAGTACTCCAGATGTGTTCTTACCAACTGTCTGTACAGAGGGACAATAACTTCCTGTTTTCTACTGGTGATGCCTCTCCCTATGTATCCCAGTATCCCCCAGCCCTTCTTACTGCCTTTTCATATTGCTTGCCCACCTTTAGGTCATCTGATATAACTACCCCCAGGTGCCTTTCCATTTTCATTGTTGTCAGTATCTCACCCCCCATTGTATAATCTTCCCCTGGGTTTTTGTTTCCCAAGTGCACTACTTTGCACTTCTTTGCATTGAATCTAAGCTGCCATACATTTGACCATTCCTCCAACCTTGCCAAGTCCCTTCTCATCCTTTCCTCCCCAACACTGCTCTAAAAGATAAACCCAGTGCTCTTCCCGATAAACCCTTGCATAAGTACTATTGCACTGAGGTTCTTTGCCTTTTAGATTGCTTCCTATGTTTTGGACTCATCATGTCCCTATCTTGTATGGCTATCATAGGGCTGATTCTTCCTTCCCCCGAGCTATATTTGACAGGTGGTTGCTGGTTATAACCTTTAATATATGGCAGGGCACAAATACCATATTTTCTTTGAGTTTCTTTAAAAAGACCATCTTGAAAAGATAGTGATCTGACTCTGTGAAGTACCTTATTCCTCTGCCAAGATAGAAGTATATTGCCAGTATGTTGGATAGTTAATGGTGATCATCTGAATATCAAGTTCAGGCAAAATGTAAAATCTGTAAAATGCTCTGAGAAGTAAAGGCGTTCTGTACATGAGTTTTGGCAAAATAAACTTTTGTATAAAGTTTTAATCTATAGCACAAGAATGTTTCCAATATTCTATCTTTGCACATTTTCTTTGAGATAAAACGTTGCATTGCAGACCACCCCCCAGAAGGTACCAGTAAGCCAGGCATGGCTATAAAGATGCAATGGGCGAGTCAGCATGCATTTGCTCTGAAGAAGGAAGAGCTCCCATCAAACATCAACAGACTAGTGTGTGTGTCATTGTGCACACCTCACCTGGTATGAGGAGGTAGGAGTGTGACAGCTCTGATAGCAAGATTCATGCAGAGAGACCATATCTCACAAGAGGACCACAGAGCTTAGTGGTCCACCCCCCCAGCACCAATTGCCATGAGAATAATATAAAATAAAATTTATTCCCTGCCTGGAGGCTAGTGATGCCTCTCCCCCACCTGAACTCATCCCTGTATTTTCTTTTAATTCCCTTGTGGTTTGTGGACCGTGCCCCCTCCCGAACCCATGCCCATATTTTTGTTTTAATTCCCTGGTGTCTAGTGGACCCTTCCTCCACTGAACCCATGCCCATGTTTTTTCTTTTATTCCCTGGTGTCTAGTGGACCCCCCACCTCCCACTCTGACAGGAAGTGGTCCCCTGCACCGCTCCCCCGATCCCATCCCCAAAGAGTGGTTGACCAGCTCTGCTGAACATTCTCCACAATCGATGGCTGGCTGCCTGACTGAGACATCAGTGAATAAATGAGAGCAAACCACTCATTCACTCACTGACAGCTCAGTCGGGTGGCCGACTGTGGATGGTGGAGAGTGGTGGGCAGAGCTGTACACTCACTTTCTGGGGCTGGGTTTTGGGGGAGTGGGGGGACCACTACTAGCTATGGTGGAGGGCTGGAAATAAAAGAAAAAAATATGGGCATGGGTTCAGGAGGGGGAAGATAGTCCACTAGACACCAGGGATTAAAACAAAAATACTGGGCATGGGTTCAGGATGGAAGGGTCTGATAGCCACCAGGGCATTAAAAAAATACTGGCACAGATTCGTTAGCTGGGAGGGTCCACTAGACACCAAGGAATTACTTTTTTTGCCATTAAATCTTTATTCCAGTTTTCTTAACAAAAAATACATATCACGAAACATACACGAACACATAAGACAAAACATAGAGGAGTACATTGGTACATAAAACATTTACTATCAGAAATCTTTCTCTATGGTACCCCCCCAATACCAAACTACAAACTAACAACAAAAAACAAACAAAACCCAAACCTAACTCAGTATATACCCAAATATAACCCCCACAAAATACCCAGTTCCCTCCTCCTCTATCCCCCGTTTCTTCCCCACACAAGACCTTTTAATTTAATTTCAACCCAATAGGATCCATGTAGTTCTTACAGTGAATAAATAGCATAAAAGGGCCCCCATAGTTTATCAAACCTGGGACACTTGTTCTGGAGGACGGCTATCATCCTCTCAGTTCTAAGGCTAGAGAGCAGTTCTTCCAACCATTCAGAGTAACTGATCACATTAGAGTCCTTCCAATGTCCGAGAACCACTTTTTTCAGAGTAATCGAGATCAGGGATATATAGAATTTCCTGTTCTTGACCGTGATATGGGACATATCTCCTAGCAGACATATTTCAGGAGTAAAAAGGCCTTCCAAGCCCAGCAAAGGATCTATCTTACTTTTAATGTCTGTCCAAAGTGGGGTTATTTTCGGGCAATTCGAAAAGATATGCAATAGGTCCCCAATTCTGGTATTACATCTGTTACATTTAGGGTTGGCTACTAATTTTAAACTAGCAAGTTTTTGAGGGGAGTAATAAATGTTATGAAGAATTTTAAACTGTGTAAGTCTTAACTGGTCCTGTGAAATGAATTTATGGCAGCTTTGCCAAAGGGCTAGCCAATTCAGGTCCTCATCAGGAAACATTGTGGCCCGGTAAGAGCTTGGAGCAAGATTCTGGGAGTAGGCCCAATTGAATAACACCATGTATATTTTAGAAATCGCATGTGGGAGGCCCACCGAAGCATCCAAGGACTCACGAAAGTTCACCTGTGGGGGCTGAATTGGATTTCTACCTATCCTTTGGAGCAGTAGGTGCCTAAGCTGATAAACTTTAAAAATCTCCTTGGGGGGTAAATTAAATTTGTGCAAAATCGCCGATGAAGAACAAACCACTCCTTCTCCATTGAGGAAATCCTTCAGGAGATATCTATCTGCTAAACTCAGCCAAGTGGGGCTGATGGGCTTATTATCAAGCAAAAAAACGTGGGTTACCCTAGATGGGTTGGAACCAATCCTTAGCCTGATCATATTTTAGAAAGCTACAGAGCTGAGCATGAACCCTTACTGAAACCCCTATAGGCAAATCCTTCATAGGGGAAGGAAGTAACTTTGGATTGAGATACAGCAAAGCTTCTGGGACTAGGCCATATTTTTTGATCAGAGCAATCTCCAACTTTGCCCACAAGGGTACGTAGGTAGTCTGCCTGAGCAAGTCAGTATCCTGAACCCATCTCAGGTACTTATTAACCTGGCCTGCCCAAAAATAGAGAGCGAAATGTGGTAGTCTCAATCCCCGAAGTAGCTTGGGTGCGGCTAGTTTATGGTAGGCCATCCTGGCTTTCTTATCTCCCCAAACAAAATTAGCTATAATCCCATGAAGCTTTCTAAACCATGAAAGTGGAAGCCAAATATTTAACATATTCAAGGGATAGAAAAGCCGAGGGGAATATATTCATCTTAACTATATTTATCCTGCCCCATAAAGAGAGTGGAAGTTGTGCCCATCTTTTGAAATCTAAATCAATGGTATGTACTAGGGGATCCAAATTCAACTGGCGTATCCGTGACACGCTCCTCGTCAAGGTAAGACCCAAATATTTAAAGGAATCAGATTTCCACCCCAGGCCCAGCTCTGTAATCTCTAATTTGAAAAGGTTTTTACTAAGGGGGTAAACCACGGTTTTATCATGATTTAGCTTATAATTAGACAGACCACCATATACCTGAATGGATTTTAATAAAGCTGGAATTGATGTACTCGGTTTCGAGATGTATACTAAAAGGTCATCTGCGTATGCAGTTACCTTAATGACCTGGTCCATTATTTTGATATCCCTTATCTCCCTGCTACACACTATATGCCTGATAAGGGGTTCCAGATACAAATTAAACAGGAGAGGGATAGGGGCATCCCTGTCTAGTGCCTACATATAACGGAAAGGGTCTGATGTGCCCGTTACAGGTAACTCTGGCTGTGGGACTTGAGTAGAGGGCGCTTATCCACTTTAAAAACATTTCAGGGAACCCGAATTTACCCATTGTGGTTAACAGGAACCCCCAGTAAACCCTGTCGAATGCCTTCTCGGCGTCCAAGGAGACCAAAGCCCTGATAGAGTTGTACTCCTCGGAGGCCGAGAGGACATGGACCAACGTCCTTAGGTGATCAGCAGTGGACCTGCTCTTCATAAAACCCACTTGTTCTGCACCTATAAGTTTAGGCAATACCCTATTTATTCGCTCCGCTAATAACTTAGACAAAATTTTAATGTCATAGTTTAACAGAGAGATAGGCCTGTAACTAGCAGGCTTTTCGGACGGCTTGTTTGGTTTTGGAATTAGAACTATGAGCGCCTCAAAAAGTGATTTATCTAGCTCATGACCTGCAAGAATATGTTGGAATAACACTAACAGCAAAGGGGCTAATTGTTTAGAGAACTTTTTGTAAAAATTGGACGAGAATCCGTCCAGGCCCGGTGTTTTATCTAGTGAAAGGCTTTTGATAACTAGTTCGATCTCCTCTTGGGTTATATCAGCAATCAGACATGAACGGTCGGATTCTATCATTGAGGGAAGCTCCAAATCTTCCAGAAAAGCGAGTATCTCAGAGTTGGCTGGAGGGGTTTCCATGGCACCATACAGGGATTTAAAGTAACTCCTGAATACCTCAATGATTTCTCCTGGAATAGTTTTAATATTACCATCCTCTTCAGATTGAATCCCTGAAATTAATCGGGAATATTCAAACTGCGCAATTCGCCTTGCTAGGAGTTTTCCCGTTTTTTTCCCCCTTGGTCTAAATAGTTGGCTTTGGTTTTTATCAGGGCTAATTCTGCTTGTTCCCCTAATAGGTTAAGTTACGCATCTCTTAGCTTAACCAACTCCCTTTTATCTTCCTCCCGGGGGTGGGGAAACAAGTTGGATTCCATGGTCCGTATCCGGGCCAATAAGTCCAACATGATGCGTGTCCTTTCCTTTTTTCTCTTAACAGCCTGGCTAATTAAGGTGCCCCTTATAAAGGCCTTGAATGCCCCCCAAAACATATCTGGACGGACATCATCTTTTTGATTATTTATAACAAACTCATCTATCTGTGTTGAAATGAATTGGGCCACCTTAGTTTGTCGCAAAAGCTGATTATTTATCTTCCACCTGTTGCCTCTTTTGGGCAATAATGCAAAAGATATTGAGGCAGACACTGCGGCATGATCTGAAGGGGTTTCCGCCACAATTGTCGATTCCAGCACCCAGGGAGCAGAGCAGGGAAAGCAATATGTAGTCAATGCGAGGCGGCTGTACCATGAGTGTGAGAGACAAGGTATACTCCTTAGATACAGGGTGGAGCACTCTCCACACATCTGCTAAACCAAGGCGGTCCATTAATTCACACAACACTCTTAGGGCAGGAGTAGGACCCAGTTGGGAATGTCTAGACCTATCCATTAATGGGTCTAGAGCCAAATTAAGGTCACCCCCTAAAATTATGGGGATTTGGCTAAACGGTGTAAGTACTTTCAATAGATTAACAGCAAAATCCTGTTTGTCAACATTCGGACCATAAACCAATCCTACCAGGATCTCTATATTCTGCAGCTTACCTTTAACCAGAACATATCTACCTTCATTATCCTGGACCACTTGTAGGGGGGTAAAAGGAACAGACCTATGTACTAATATCATAACACCCCTGCTTTGCGTATTACCCTGAGAAGAGAAGACCGTCCCTATTTGCAACCGCCTCATACTGTTGCTTTCAGTATGAAGTAGATGCATTTCCTGTAAAAACACAAAATCTGCTTTTACAACCTCTATGTGTTTCAAGATCCTATATTGCTTGATCTTAAGTCGTGCCCCCTTGACGTTCCAGCTAAGAAATTTAAAAAACCTATTCGAAGCCATGTTTCTTCACATTGCCCAACGTCTTAGAGTACTGAACCCAATTTGGTTTACCAGATTTTAAAAGTTGAGTCTTGTGCCCCTCCCCAAACTCCCAGATCAATAGCCCCCCTTATGAATGACCACCCAAGTCCTTCTATTCTTCTCCCCACCTCAGATAGTCCACCAAACCCCAAAGACCCTCCCCTCCCTCCCTATTCTGATGGCCCATGACAACAGTTCACATAGCCCTTCTCCACCGCCCTTCCCCCAACATAGTAACTCACAATTCACCTATCGGTAACCCACTCTTATACTAAAACATTTAAATCACTTTAACCTGTTCTTAAACATCTCAATAGCTCAAACAGGGTCCTATAGAAACCACAGACACGTATCACCCTGTTTCATATATCATTTTCTTATGTTATTAGGATGAATTGGGCTGCCCTTTAACAAAGAATCTCTACAAAATAATATTTTACCAACCCCAGTTGGCGATCTGCATGCAGCATAATAACCCATAACTTTATATTGTGAGGAAACAAAAATACTTTTACCTTTTAGGGCAACTGCCATACAAAATTCAGCCTTTAAAGACTAAGAAAACCATAATTACATCAGCTTAAAACAAAATAAATCCCTCACAGAAATGCTGTGTTACAGCGTTCGAGAAGCCTCCAGCTCCATCTTGTGGCAGCTCTTTTAAATTGCAATACCTTCTTCGGGCTAAGATTAAAGCCTAAAGTAAACTTAAGTTTAAAAACTTGGCATTAACATCGTCAAATAGAAAAAACTCTTCGGTCCTTCCTTTCTTCTCCACGCAGCCGAGGGGCAAGCCAGTCTATTCTGATGATTTAAACCCATCCTAGATCTGCCAACAAAACACAACCGTGGCAAAACAAGAGCCAATACTTGACCCACGGTCCATGTAGCTTCAGCTGCTTCTTAGGGCTGCATTGCTTTAACCTCAGCACAGCAATTGGCCCGGGATTTATGCTTAAGAGCTTACAAGTCCTCGAGCAGGAACATCGCCCAAAAGAATCCTCCAATCTTCACGAACAAACACCCTTCGCTCTGTAGTACTGGATCGCTCCCTCAGAAGACTTCAGGGGTCCTTGAAAAGGTTGGGAAAAGCGGCTTGCAACGCAGACCTTGCAGCATCCACGGTTTCATAATGCTTCCATTCTCCCGCTAGCTGCACCTGGAATTTCACCGGGTACCCCATTCTGATTTACTATCAGCCGCAATTAGCTTGTTGACTAGTGGATTAAAGGCAGCTCTTTTTTGCCAGACCGTTAAGGGTATGTCTTGTGCTACCCGGATCTTCACTCCTTCCCAATACAGTTCTTTGGTTTCCCTGGTTTCCGACAAAAATAACTGCCTCTCTTGGTAATTTAAGAACTGGAAAATTAAGGTACATGGCGGTGCATTTGGCGGGGGTAATGGCCGTAGGGCACATTGAGCCATTTCTATGGTATAGGTAGGACCAAATGGCGAAGGACCCGCTATTTTCTCTACTAACTTCTGCACAAATTTGATCGGGTCTGGACCTTCCTCTCTCTCCGGCAGCCCAACGATCACTGCATTATTGAGGCGACTTCTTTCTTCCAGGTCCTCCACCTTCAGTTCTAGTTTGGCCATACATTGTTTCATTTGGTTCATCACTGGGTCCATTCTTTCAGTACTCCCCTCCAGGGACCGAATTCTGGCTTCGTTATCCGTGGTCCTCTGGGCTAGATCTTCCAGCGCGCAGGTAACATTTTTAATTTCACTCGCCATCTCCTGCATCTCCATTTTGAAGGGACGAAACTCTTCCAAAAATCTAGATAGAGTCAGGAGTTCTTCTTCCGACGTCCCTGGCACGGAGCTCTGCGACTGATGAGAAATCGAGGCCCTGGCTTTGTTCGTGGCCTTCTCCGGCGTCGCAGGCGGGGTATGTCTCGGTGGAGCTTTGCGCATTTCTGTATCCATTAAGTCCCTAACCACATCTGTGGGGTCCTCTGATGTTGTAGCACTGTTAAAGTTTCCTTAAGGTGAGTTAAATACCCAAATAAAAGCTATTTTAGAGGAAGGGTGGTCGGAGCACTCGGGGAAAGTAGCTATTCAGTGCTCTGCATCACGTGACTCCCAGCACCAAGGAATTACAAAAAATAGGGGCTTGGGTTAGGGAGGGGGAGAGTCAACTTGACACCAGGGAATTAAAAAAACAAATACTGGCATGGGTTTTGGGGGGGGTCCACAAGCCACCGGAGCATTAAAAGAAAAATGTGGGCATGGGTTCAGGAGGGGGGAGTGTCCACTAGACACCAGGGAATTAAAACAAAAATATGGGGCATGGGTTTGGGAGGGGGAGGGGCCACTTGCTACTAATGAATACTCTTTCATAGAAATTTGACATTTCTTTTGCTTGCTTTTTAGTTTTTTTTTTTAAGTGCAATTTGCATTTAAAAAAATAACAAGAGCAAAGTGAAATCACAATTGGCAAATTTGCTGTAAACGAAGAACACTTTTTGAAATGATCTGCAAGGTGGATTTGGGGACTTTGCAGGAAATTCGCCCTCAAAGTAAAACTTCTTTGCATCTCTACCTCTCACCCTGCCAGGACCAAAATGAGTGACACTGCTGATTAAAATCAGGGACAAATGCTCACAATCATAGACACCATTCTTATGTGATGTACAGTACAGTGTCACAATTTTTTGCATCTATTCAAATGCACTCCACAACCTGTCCTAAGGGAAATATTGTACACTGCCATTAATCCAAACAGTACTTTCTTGTAAAAGGCATGCATAGGTAAACCAAATGTTAACTGGACGAACAGAATTGAAACCATGTTACAAGCGATTTTCCAAAAATGAATAAAGTGGTAAACAAAACAAAACAAAAAAAAAACAAGGTCTCAAATTGTAAGCAGCATCATTGGCTATGTCTCATTACTGTGTAGACAACGTCTGAATTATTAAACATAAAACAAAAATAAATAAAATCTCATATTGTAGCTTTTTCAACATTGGTATAAAACTGGATATCATCATAATACAATAACTTTATACAATATGTAGCCATCATGGAGTCATCACTCTATAAGTAGTATATTGCTTCACACGTGTTCCCCTTGATTTTTTCTCCCTCACTCAATGCATATATTATTACATAGACAATGACAACAGAAAAAGACCAAAGGTCCATCAATCTGCCTAGACTTCCCTATCTGCCTGGGACCTATTGTCCATGCAGGGTTTATCCCTCCTGGTCCACCCCCCTGCTCCCCTCCTTAATGTTGCTGACCTAAGCAAACACCGAGCCCTTCACTCCATCCCAGCCATGCCCCAAACCATTTTTGGTCTTGCTGCCCACCACCTCTGCTGGCAGACAGTTCTACAGCTTCACCACCCTTTCCATAAAATAGAATTTCCACACACCCCTCTTAAACTTCCTCCCTCCAGTTTCAACTTGTGAACTATGGTTCCTGTCTGTCAAGACAAATTGTTTACAGTCCTTGATCAGCTTCCACTGCATCTTTTCTAGACTTGGGACACCCCCCAAAAAATAAGTCATTACATAGCAGGAGGGGAGGAGAATATGATATCATGAGTGGCTGCATTGTTCGGGGGTGTTCCTAAAGTTCAGGGAGTATACAATAGGCGTAGGTCAAGGATTTAAAACAAAACAAGTTGAGGTATAGTAACGCCATTAGCATGCATTCAGTTCTACTATTAAAGTAGCAGATAAAACAGCCAGCATCATTAATGATATTTAGAAATGGTAAACAATTAGAAAATATGGGTTTTCAACTAGAAATAATGATACAAGAAGGGTTGGCAGTGACCCCTTTCAATAAAAATTAGGGGGAAAAAAGAGAGAGATCCCATTGCATATCCATCTCAATCATTAATATGGGTACATTTTTATTCTTCCTGACACTGGGTGTGTGTGAAGGATTACCACCATCACCAATGGCTATTATAAAATCAATATGACTAACATTTCTAGGTTCCCTTTTGCCAGTGTGGCTAAGACATTTTGACGAATGTAACTGAATGTGCCTGGCTGTCGCACCACATGACAGCAGGTCCACACTGTCACATCCACCTGTATATTTAGCCAACTGGTGCCATCTAGCAGAGCAATTTTATTTGTCCTACAAAAATCATGAGCAAAGCCTGCTAGAGGTTGTAAATTCACTCATAGAGATGGGCAAAATCCACAAATTGAGCTCCGCTAAATATTTTGTGGCTGTGAAATGCGAAATTCCACATGCAAAATGTAGCATTTCACCACTAGCAGGCAAAATTCCACCATTCGCAGGTGAAATTCCTCATTTTGCTGCAGTAAAATATTTCACGAAATGCACAAAATTTGCAAAATATTGTGCTGGGTGAAATTCCAGATTTCGCCAGAATTTTGCTGGTGAAATTACATTTCAGTGCATCTCTATTCACTCACTGCCCCTTGAAAACATGACATCTCTCAGTTCACATTGGGTACCAAACAGTGGAGAACCCCAGGATGTTTGGGTCACAGAGATGGGAAAGCAGCATTTGTAAAGTGGCTAATTCAGTTCATAGGTGGCTAAAACACTGGGTGCATTTTAGCCAGCAGCTAATTTTTAGACCCTAGCATCTACTCAGCTGGCATGTTATGTTCTGTCCCCTTATCTCAAGCAGCACTGGACCATTTTCTGGATGTGTAAGGGAAATATTTTGTATCCCTCCCCATGTCACATTCTTTTGCACTTTGGAGTTGGACAATAACACTTTCTATTAGTTCTTATTTCTTATCACAGCCCTTTGTGGGAATAAGGAACCTAGAGAAAACTAGACTCATATATGGATGGGGGATAACTAAATGACCATTTTACATGATTATGGAACAACTATATATGGACGTACAATGTCTCCTGTTGTCTCAGAATTCCTAGTAATAACTTTCAAGTATTAGAGAAAACAGTTTTGGAAACAGAAAAAAAAATTATATGAGTTCTTTAGTATACTTACAGTGTTGTGTAGAGGCATGACGTCAGACTGTACATGACAGGCAGGTATCCAGGCATCCCTCTGCACTCTAGCCACAGGAAAATGCATGTGACCAGCTGTCACTGAGCTAGCAACACCTAGCTGTCTCAACTCCTCTATCCTCTATTACCCATTTGATTATCGTGCCAGTGTAGCATAGTACAACATGAATTATGCATGCTACATACTTTACAGTATCAACATTGTGCAAATTAATAGTTTTGCACTGTATCCATTTGAATCATATAACCTGTCATACATAGAAACATAGAAACTGACAGCAGATAATGACTGCTGGGCCCATCTAGTCTGCTGCCGGCATGTGGCTTGGCTTTGTTGCATTTGCCTCCAAAGGTGCTCTGTTATTAGTTGCCATGCTGCCCTACCCACCCACAGCTTGCGGAAAACCTCTCCTGTGCACCCTTTGTTTGTCGCATGGGAGTGACTGACACAGACTGTGGGAGTTTGGCATTGGGACCCCTCCCATTTGTGAATCGGGGAAAGGTCCCTGGTTCACCAGTGATTGACACAAGCTGCTGGTTGACACAGCTTGTGCCAATCTAGTAGCCACCTTGTGAAACTGGCCCAATGTATTAAAGGCTATTACATTTTTATTTGGAGAGTGAGTACTTTCATTTTTATTTTGTATAAATAAGGTATTAAGTAATTACATTTTTAAGATGTTACATAACAAACAAAAAATTTGTGTTGCCTTAGCAGTGCATATACAATATAACCAGACATTTCTACATGCGAGTTTGAAATACATAATGTCTTCAGTCTGTTATTTAGTTGGTATTGAACTGCAGACTTACTTAAAGGAAACAAACAATGTTGCTTACATTTCTTTAATATAATTGTCAATCTGGGCATTTGTGAAGTCTGTTTTATTAACCCAGTGTATTGTTTGGTGTGTTTCTTTTAAACTAGTCTTATTGTTTCCTTATTTTGGACCACATATTAATACAGACATGTTCCCACCCAAAAGTCATGGCACCCCTTGACAATGGCATAGCAGCTTTCCTCTGAATACAAACCCAAACTGTATGCCGATCTCCTTGTGCTCCTCTTGGACACCCCTTCTGGAATTCACCTGTTGATATCTATCCTCCAATCACTTGCAATGTAGAGAAAAAATACAAAAAAATATGTTGCAGGTGATACCTTTTATTGGACTAACAAAATTATTTTTTAGATTAGCGTTCGAGAGGTGAAACACTCTTCCTCAGGTCAAAAGTGGAAACAGCTGAGCAGTATGACAGATATAAAGGTTGGATGTGGATTCGAAGCCTAGACTAGCAGGTTACAGATCAAAGCATTGCAGTCAATTTGCCAATCATCTGCACAAATCTCAGGGCTTATGGTAAAAACCTCTAAGACTGAAGTTCTTCTGTTATATAGATAGTCCACCGTTACAGCTGTAGGACTCAAATGACCCTCCATTCCATAAAAGATCAAGGGATAATTCACCTTCACCTCCTTTTCACACCTAAACTCCATGCTTCAAGCTCATTTCGTCCCTACCTGTGCTTGTGTCTAGGCGTTTCCCAATCACTAGTAAAATCTCAGGGTATATCTGCACTTAGCAAATTGCAATTAATCAGTGCCTAATTATTGTTCTCTAGCCTTATACTGCTTTTCATATGGCTCAAAGTCAATTTATTGTACACTTGCTGTTTTTAACTGTGGTTAACAACTGACTTTCTCAATCCACTATGAACATGGAATCAGAACCAAATGTTAAGAACCAAATGTTAGTGATCTTCCACGATGTACTCACTTGTCTATACTGTCTTCAACTGTCTACCTCATGCCATATGTACTGTGGTTACCAATTGACTCTCCCAATCTACTACTGACTTGTAATCAGAACAAAATGTTAGTGTTCTCCCACTATGCATTCACTTGTCTATATTGTTTTCAACTGTCTACTTGTGTTCCCCCCCCCGGACCCATCTGAAATCGAGCAGTATTCTGCTCAGTATGCCTTTCCTGGTAAAATGCTTAAATAAATAAATTAATAATGTTAACTCCAAATCTCTCTAATAACTCTCAGTTTTCTGAAACTGAGAGATGTCCCCCGTTTTCACACAGTGAAAAAAGTGAAGTGTTTCCATTATGATTCAGATGCAGCAATCAGCTGCTAAGAAGAGCAGTTTGCCTGAATGAGAAACACCTGGTGTGAGGGGGTACATAAATTAGCAGGCTATTAGTAGGTAGTTTAGGTGATTAAGGAGACAGCACTGAAGTCCAAAGCAATATGTCAGTAAGCTGCAAGCCAGTAAGTTTCTCCTCTATGGCTCTCCATTATTCCAACAGCACTCCTTAAGCCCCCTCCCTGAGAAACTGCAACTCCCATCCTGTACCTTTATTTGTGGTAGCCCCTGGTAAACAGATCTGTAATGAAATAATGAGGGAAACAATGCAAATTAATTTGTTTACCACAAGTCAGGAAGTCTTCTCTCTGCTCCCCCCACTAAATCCATCACAGCATTGAAGCCCAAAGCAAAATATCAGAGTAATCCACAGTAAGAAGCAGTTTTTAACTCTCTGCTGATGGACTGATCAGCTGGACTTGTGTCAGTAAGGACTCAGCTACAAAGAGCAACACAGAGCCGCAGCTCCACTTGCAACGCCAGGTTGGACTTTTTTTCTGCAAGCCAGTAAGTCTCTCATCTCTGGCTCACTCTTATCCCGATAACAACACCGTGTGTGTGGCAGCATTCTGGGATATATATATATCTTTCCTGTCTCCCCTCTTCCCAGGGCATTAGCTTCAGGGCAGACCATCAAGTACAAGAAGTACAGTGCCCAGCATCTGTGTTAAGTACAGTACTGTATAAGAACTCAGCAACACAGAGCCACAGCTCCACTCAGAATGTCCAAGCCTGGGTAAATAAAACTGTCTACACAAAACTTGCATTGCCTTTAAGCAACATACACTTGTAAGTGGGATTGTGTACTATGTGTATTATTAAATAAAGAATTTATGCATCATACTGTTCGTTGATCAGTGCCGGTTTGTTGTTTTATGCAGACAGTTATGTACAGGTATAGGGAACCTTGATTAACCAAAACCCTGTTTATCTGAATGTTTTTGTGTACCCTATGACATTCAGATAAACGGGGTTTTACTGTATTTAGATTTTTTCTCCATACTTACAGTAGTAGTACAAGTGAGTAGGAAACAGATTTTTTATCAGTGGTTGGAGCACTTTGAGATCTGTCTTTGAATACGAAAAAGGTTTTCTGAGGAACCTAACCCAGAAAATTAATCTTGGGGTTACGTAAATGAAGAAAGCTCTGTGAAGCAGGTATGTGATTGGGGATTGGAGCTGCCATAGGCTTACTACCTTCTATGAAAAGCACTATAAATGACTTCTTTACCCAGCATGTCCCATCACACTCATGTCCCAGTATGTAAGTGGGACAGCTCAGGAGTGAAAAATTGATCTTAAAGGCATCTGCAGGTGTCCACAGATAATCTACAGTTTTCACAAAAACAAAGAAACATAGGCAACGATGGCAGAAGAAGATCACTGGTCAATCCAGTCTGCATTGATTGATTGATTGATTGACTGATTGATTGACTGACTGATTGATTGAGGGATTGTGTTCGGAGGATCTTTGAGCTTGAATACTTTTTCAAAGGCGTTGAAATCTATCCAGTTACATATAACAGCAGAACAAGTTACATTTGACAGCAGACCAATACAATTAACAGCAGTCCAATACAACAAAAAAACAGATCAATACAATAAACAACAGGTATAATAAGAACTACCATATTATACTGAGAAATGAGTTAACAACAATTTCCACAATTGCAAGAGGCATCAACAAGGGGGGTGCAGGCTAATGCAACTAGCAGATACAGTCTAGGTACACTTGCAATTCTGTTTCTGGAAAAGATGTGTGGTGGTTTGGACCTTAAATAGGGAGAAGTGGGGAAGAGTCATGATGGCTGTGGGCAGGGAGTTCCAGGCTTTGCTTTTGTGTAAAGGAGCATTGGCCAAGAGTAGTTGTTCTGAAAGACAGGAGGAGTTTTCAGTCCCCCCATCGATCAAGTTCCATATTTGTTTATGGTCAGGGATCAAATGGTGCAGACACCTGGTTGCATTTGACCAAGAAGTGTTCTCTCTTACATAGAAGGGCTTCATTGAAGTTAACTCAGAGGAGGAAAAGAAACCAGTTGGTGGAGAGGTATAGGTCACAGCTGTGGGAGTCTGGTTTCATTTAGCGTGTAAATCTGGAGGCTCGATTTAATTCTACTGAGAGTCTTTCAAGTACAGCATTATTAGCTGCATAATTGATGACTGCACCATAATCAATCCCAGAGATGATGAGGCTGGATAACAGAATTTTTTTTTTTACTTTAGAGGTGAGGCAGTGCTTGTTTCCATATAGCAAGCCAAGTTCTTGATGGATATGTTTAACAAGGGAGTCTGTGTGAGATGTTAAGGATAGAGTCATGTCATGTTGAACGCCCAGGTACTTGAAGATCTCCACCTGTTCAATGGTCCCTAAACCCTAACAATCCTGGGACATACTGTCCACAGAGGGTTCTAACCCACACTATTCACCCCATGTTCTCCTCCACTCTACTATCACCCTGAGCAACCTCTAAGCCCTTTACTCTGGCTCAGCTATGTTTGAAACCACTGATAGTTTTGTGCCCACCAAATCAGCTAGCAGATTGTTCCACAGCTCCACCACCCTTTCTGTAAAATAAAACATTCTCACTTCCCTCTTGAATCTCCCCAACCCCCATCAGTTTCCACTTGTAGCCCCATGTTCTTGGTCCACTACTTATTCTCAATAGTTCCTCACAGTTTACTTTGTTCCTTTCAGGAACTTGAAGGTGTCATCTATCATATCTCCCCTCTCTCGTCTAGCCTCCTGTGAGTACAGGTTCAGTGCCTTGAGCTGATTCTTGTAAGATCTGCCCTACTGGCCCTGAATCATTTTGGTCACCCTACATTGCTCAGTTTCCAGCTGGTCCTTATCCTTCCTTAGGGGAGGACTCCAGAACTGGACATAGTGCTCCAGGTTGGGCCTCACCGGTGATCTACAGTATAGAGAGGTAATACCTCCTTCCTTCCTTCTGCTGTCAATACTCCTTCCTATACATACCAGCATCCTTTTTGCCTTACTATAGGCCTTGTTACACTGGTTTGATTGTTTTAGTGCATCACCGATGATGACTCCTAGGTCTCTTTACTCGGAGGTCGTGTACAGCTTTACCACCCCCACCATCCAGTACTCTGTCCTTGGATTCTTGTCTCCTATGTGAATCACCTTCCACTTTCTGACATTGAATTTCAACTGCCAAACCTTTGGCCACCTTTCTAGCTTTTTCAAATCTCTCTGCATCTTGATAACCCCCTCCTTGCTGTGCACCCTGCCACAGAGCTTAATGTCATCTGCAAGAGACACATCTTTCCCTGGATTCCTTATCCCATGTCACTAAATAACATAATGAAAAGGACTGGACCTAGAACCAATCCTTGTGGCACCCCACTGGTGACCTCCATCTTGTCTGATTTGACTCCGTTAACCTCAGCCATCTGCTCTCTCCCTTCCAGCCAGTTTAGCACCCTTCTAACTGTGTCCTTCACTGTACCCAGGTCATCAGGCTTCTTCAGCAACCTTCTGTAAGGCACCTAGTCAAAAGCCTTGCTGAAAATGAAGCAGAGTAACTACTTAGCATGGCCCATATCCACTACCCTTGTTACCTATTCAAAGAATACTATCAGGTTGGTCTAACAAGACCTTCCTGCCATGAACCTGGACTGTTTACTATCCTGGAGTCCATTGTTCTCCAGGAAGTTCACAAGGTCCTCATTGACTTATGTCTCCCTCAGTTTACTTACAATATAGGTAAAACTGTCAGGTCTGTAGTTACTGATTGCTCCTTGCCTCCCTTTATGGAGTGGGACTACATCTGCTACCCTTCAGGCTTTTAGAATTACCCCATCTGATATTGAGCTATTGAATAGCCCCACCAGGGGTTCAGCTTGTTCAGTTGCCAATTCCTTGAGCACCATCAGATGCATCCCATCTACCCAAGGCTCTTACCTATCTTTAGCGCTGCTAGACTTTCCAAGCCCTTTCATTGGTAAATACTGTTTTTTTCTTAATAATTCACTTTCTGTTGCATAAACAGAAATAACAACAAACAAGTAATCAAAGAACAAACATGCACATAACACAATTCCTGGCCAGGTTATGACCCTTGGATATACAACTTTAACTAGTATGAAGTTGTAATCACAGGTATATAACAGAGGAAAAAGAAGGTTTTGTCCAGTCAAAACCTTCCAGATTTACATAACTACTACCATGTAACTCAGTAGTATACAATAAATAACACATTCAATATAGCATAGAAATATGTGTACATTACCCCAGGTGCCTTGAAAGCCATAGTGATACTTCTAGCGTGTGGTACAGGATGTGAACCTTTATATCTGTGTAAGGTGGTGGTTGGTGAAGCAGTCCAGGTACCACGGGATTGGATATACGTGGTACATGTGTGCTATTCCTTTGAATTTTACAAAAGTCTGATGCTAGCTATGGGCATCGCATTTTTACTTGTGTGCCTACCCTATTGTTCATAGTGTAATGTACTCTTTTGAAGCTGTCCAGTTTTTCAAGCTCAAGGAGCCATTCAGATGGATTAGGTGGCAGTTGCTTTCTCCAGTGGCATAGAACAACTCTCTTTGCTGTGATAAGTGCATTCAACATTCAGCTCAATACCAGGGGTGGCACTGGTAAATACTTGCTGCCTCATCTCATTGATCCCCCTTACAGCTGCCTTAAGGACATTCCCTGGTGTTTCAAAGTCCCACTTTTTAGACATAGCTGAAAACCTTTTCAAGGCTGTTTACTGGCACAAGCACATATATGAAAGCAGTATTAGAATAATGATTTATCATATTATGTCATATCCAGCTATAAATATGTACAGGATGGCAGCAAAGAAATTTGCTCCCACAGTTGCAGCTAGTGGCATCATTTAAGGCAATTTACATAAATGTATTTCTATCTTTGGTTATTCTATTTCATTTATATTATAATTCTTTGTCATTCTGCATATACGTTTGAATTGTTTGACTAGATTTCTGGCAAGTTTTACTTTTTATTGAGATTTTTAATTATTTTTTGTCCTGAGCTGACCAGCTGTGAAACTGCAACTTCAAAAGCAGCTATAACCAAAAGCAGCATGGTGACCTCAATATTTTTTCTTTTACCACATTCACAACCACAGTCTACATCTATCAAAAACGTTTTATGAAAATGACATGGAATTTGATGTTTTTTTGTATAAAAACATAAAAATATTTCCCACATATTTGGCACATTTAGTTCAAGAGGGTGTCATCTTATTGGTAATTTACTATTTATTTTTGCATTTGTGGAAAAAAATGAAGCAAACATCATGACAAACGATGTATATGTATTTCACTTTTATTTACACTCATGTTGACACCTAAAACAATGATGCTATAACTACATGAAACAATCTGATCCCTTATGGATTTTTCCTATAAAGAGGGATTACATCATACCATGTAACTCAAAAGCAAGCATGGCAACCCATGTTTTTTAATGTTGATTTTAAATGTTTGGATGACCACAGTGTACTGGGCAGAAGCTTATGAATTTGAGATGGTGTTGCCGAAACACCAGGGAATGTCCTTAATGCTATGCTCTAGCAGAGGTCCTATGTCTTCTCTTATGAAAACAGAGCAGAAGTAGTCATTAAGAATGGCTGATTTCTGCCCCTCAACCTCAATTACCCTACCGTCCTCTGTTAGCCTAACAATTCCTCATCCCTGCTTTCTCCCTTCCTTAATACAGCTAAAGAACTGTTTTTCCCCTGCCCTTGACCCCCCCGACTCCCCCCCTCCACAATATGCAGGTATGTGCCTGCCTTTGGTTCTCTGACCACTCTTTTGGTTTCCCTTGTTCTTGTTTGGTACTCTCCTCATTCTTCCTTCCCTTGTTTTTCTTTGTACCTGGTGAAGGCCTTCTGTTTGGCTCTCACTGCTTCCGTGAAAGTTCTTGAGAATCATATTGGCCTCTTGTACCTTTTTCTTTTGATTACTGTTGTAATGCAAGACTATATTACCTTGGGAATGCTCCCCATGATCACCCTCATCTTTCCTCCACATCCCTGATACTATCTACTCCAAGTAACTTATCCGGGATCAGCTCCCTTATCCATCTTAAGTCTGCACCTCTGAAATCTAGGACATCAGTCTTTGATGGGGCTTACTTGTCCCAAGGGCCAGGTCAAACCATATAGAGTAGAGTTATGGTCACTGTAGCCTAGTGGCTCCCCTACCCTCACACCATCTACCACTTCTGAGCTGGTGAGAACTACATCGAGAACAGCAGCCTGCCTAGTGGGTTCCTTGACTAGTAGCACCAGCAGGCAGTCCTGCAATGTATCCAGCAGGACCTGACTTCTGAAGCTTCTGGCCACTGGAATAATCCAATCAATATCTGGAAGGTTTAGATCCTCAACCAGCACCACCTCCCCCTTTGCCACACCCTGTGTAGTTCTGCCCCTAACTCTTTATTGCTCTCTTCACCCTGTTGTAGAGGTCTATAGATTTCCCCAATTCATAGTTTCTTGCCTGAGGATGCCATGAGCTGAACCCACAGTGATTCTGTTTCCCCATTACCTCCACTGGTGTTTTCATCCTCCACTGCCTGTATGCCCTCTCTGACATATAGGACTGTGCCTCCTCTACCTTTTCTTCAACTCCATCCTAACATAGTTTAGCTTGGGCTGTCAGGTCCCAATTATTATTCTACATGGCCCAAGTTTCTGTGATAGCTACTAGATCCATCTCAGTGTCTGCCACCATTGCCTAAAGCTTACTAATTTTATTTCCCAGACTACAAGCATTGAGGCAAACCCCTTTCCATCTTTCTCCTGATGCACTCTTGCTTTTTCCTTTTCCCTTTTCCTTTTTCTTCTCTAGTATCCTTAATTTTTTTTTTATTTTGCATACTGAATGTAGGCTTTGTCAGCCCTTCCACAGTGGCCTGTTCCCTTAACCTAATTTGAACTTCAACCTTACTGATTCTAAAGTGATAGGCATCATGGATGCATATGTATATATACATATATGCTTGCATGCAGAGCTTACCTTTTACTTGAACACAAGAGGCAGCCGGGAGGACATGAAAAGGTTATGAGAGAGATCACCCTACGGCTTAGAAAAGCAGTTACAACTGGTGCTGACTGGTCTCCACTTACCCATCTCAACACCTTCCCCTTCTTATCTGAGCATGCTTGATGCAAAATGTTTTGCAAGGAAATTATGTCATGATACACTATAGTAAAAATAAAAGACAGTTAATAGAGTAGTAGGTTCCAGAAGAAGACAAGATGAAGGATTGAGAGAGAAGCTTTTTGGGGGAAACTGACATCATCACTGGTGCAGATGCAGAAAGATCATGGCACATGCTCGAGAAGACCTCTAAGTGTTATCATACTAAGAAGTGTCAGTGAAGTATAGTTGTGAGTATATTCTGCATCTTTCATAATAAAGAAAATCTTGTGGGAGGAAATTGGTGTTTGTCTCTGTTCTGTTGCAGTCACTATGGGTCTATTTCATTTATCCAGTTAATAACAGTGGCACCCAACTGCAGGGCCTGAGTGGATGGAACTGGACTGAGTCAAGTGTGTTGAAAGTATAACCCGGGTATTATAAAATAGCACTTAAAAGAGAAGAAAAGGAAGAAGATATCTTTGACTATTTTATACACAAATATTGTGATAAGAAGGGGGAGACAGAATACGAGATGAGTTGCAGTCATTGAAGGAACATCCAGAACCTTTTAGAGATTTAGAGCAATTGTTTAAGAAGTGGAGAATAGACCAAAAAAAGAGGATTTAAGGATGAATTTTTGAAAGGAACTTTAATGATAGGTTTATACATCATTTGCTAGCTGTATCAGAAAAGAATGGTGGAGCTCATATGAAAGTATGAGGAACAGAATTAAACGGTAAATACATTACACCAAGAGGCTTTGGAAAAGATGCAGGACTATGAAACTGCAGGGCAAGAAATAACAATTAACAGGGACCAACCTGGTAGCACTGAGGGTTGAGATGCTGGATGCCACACCTTGTACCACACCGGCGACCCGGGTTTGGGAACTGACTGGGGCTGCCGGGTGTCAGCTGGGGAGGGAGAGGACTGAGCATCCAGAGGACTGGTTGTCCTCTCCCAGAGTGGATAGTGAGTCCTGCATTGCTCCACAGTGGCCCCCAATGGAAATCGGGTGCACTGTAGGAGCAATGCTGTCATGGAGTGGAGCAGCGGCGGATGTCAGCATGTTAGTGCACAGATGTCATTGCACATCTGTGCTCCAGGAGAAACTGCACAGTAACAAAAAGCCCTGGTCCCTGGATAGGTGATGGCAACCTCCAGTGCCCCACCACCACACACCCAATGCCAAGCTCAACTTGCTGGCTCTCCCGATCCCTAACCCTGCCTCAGCTCTGGCGCACTAACCTGGGGCTTATTAGAACAAGGTAGGTGGGGAATGTCTGCCCTGGTGAGGGTTTCAGGTGAGTGGTAGGTGGTCGGTGGTGAGTGAGATCTGTCTGAGAGAGTTCCAGGGAGCAGAGATAAAGAAAGCTGACCAAAAAAAAAAAAAGAAATAACAATTAACGAGGTGGTTAAGTGCCACAACTAAAGAGAAAGGGGAACTTATAGAGAAGGTAAATAAATTTCTTGGATAGTATAACATTTATGAAGCCATGATGGGAGAATGTATAAGGACCATAGAAGAATGGTTGTGGAGGCTACCGCTTTAGAACTGCAATTAATTGAGGCATATTAGGTGACAGATTTTGATGGGCCGACATTGGCTGGAAATTTAAATGAAAGAAAATGGAACCCAAATTTGCATATCGGGGTTAGGCAAAATATCAGAACAGTGAGGGCATTAAAGAGGAGTGTAAAGGATATAGGGAGTAAGATGAGGCTGTTAGCTGAATCCGAAGAGAGTACTGGAGAGGAGAACCATATAGGAGAGGATAAACGGCATGCGGATGATAGCTTTGATTTTTGTATCCTTGCGAGGAGAGAGAGATAACTGCCATATGCTTCTGCTGAGGGTGCTTACTGGGGATTTAGCCCCTTAGGAATATAGCCCCAAGATGAGAAGAGAGACCAGGTCAACAGAAGTTGGACTGCTCCACTGGTAAGGGAGGTAGCGTAACAATGCTGCAGACTCCCACACAGCAAAATCAATTAGTACCTACATCTGAAATTCAGAACCTGCTCCCCTCACCTCCTGTTGTTACATCATACTTGACACCATAAACACCATATGTGGGACCCGTTATGTCACAAATACCAGTGGTAACTTTGTCACTGGCACAACCAACAGGTTCATCAGTATCATAGATGTCCCCATCACCTACAGGTACAATGCAGAATCTACCCCTTCAGCCTATCAATGTCCCTATAAATCTCACCCCATCAGTGCCCCTCATTGGTACTGATGGGTCCATGACATTGGCAGCTGCCTCGATTCCATTACCTTTAACACCTGTGGCTGGTCCATCACCATTCCCTTTAGATAGAAGAACTTTGCAACATATTGCTGTCATGCAAGGAGCATATCAGATAGGAGATAATATTTTGATGCATGGGAATAATTTGAAGAGTAAATTTGCTTTGTATAATGTACAAGACCCTCAGGATCAGACCAAGTTATTATAAATGACTGTACCTGGATCTTTAAGGGAATGGCTATCCCCCAGGCTAAGCGTGGATCAGACACTTATCATAACACTCTGCAAGCCTTAATAGAGTTGATTGACACAGGGGTCAATGGGACAGCCTTGGCAGTTGATATGAAGCAAAAACCTGATGAGCATCCAGAAAATTATTACTCTAGGCTTGAAGCTGCCTTTTGGATGGTTAAACTAGCAGTGTCTGTAGATAAGGAAAATATGGAGCTAAAGGATATGTTAATACATAACACTGGTCCTGATATTAAGAGCAGGATAGGTACGGAGGTAGATAGTAACCAACCAGTGGATGTTATCTTGAACAAAATCAGTGAAGAATATAATTTGATACAATCACTGAAAAAGGAAAGTGAACTCCTGAGATACAGTGGTAAACAGGGTAGTGAGGGAATAGAACAGGTAAGTAAGAGCCCAGTCCCTGTGGCAGAAGTAACTGCATTCAGAGGCTAAGGCAGAGGGTTTGATCAATCAAGGAATGACAGGGCAAAATAGAGAAATATGATCTTTAGACATGTTGAGAAATAGCCCCCGGCAGTACCTCAGAGCCAATGGAGAGGGGGAGTGACCCCAAAGGGACGGAGTAGGAAAGGGAAGAGGTAGAGGACAGCTTCCTCAACCCAGACAATCACCATCTTCTTTTGATCCAAATAGGCTTCGGGAGGTAATAGGAGATTTATAAAGAAGAATAACAGAACTGGAGCAAGTAGATATGTTGGCTGAGATGGGAAGGACCCAGGTGCCTAATCGAAGCCCCTGTGGGGAGTTATATCGACTAGAACAAACCTCTAGCTGCCACCTGGCCAATCTGATCCTTGATGAGCACAGCTGACCCTGTGTCAAACTGCAGGTTGGGGGCTGCCCAAGAACCTTTGTTATAGACACAGGAGCCGCTGCCTTGATAATGTGTGATAAAATGTATGATGGATCTACGGTGGTGGGGGGCACAGTAGAAACATTTGAAGGCACCTCTGTACCTGTGCGGCAGACATCTCAACTTTGTATAAATATAGGGGACTTAGTCTTGGAGAGATTGTTATTAGTAGGACTATGTTCAACCGAGGGAATATTAGAATCTGATATACTAGGTGACCTGAGAACAGTGGTGGATTATGCTAACAAGCTATTGTGGGTAACTACAGCTCCTCATGATTTAGACATGATATCACATACTTTGGATGTGATGGAGCAATAGAGGGAGGAACTATTTTGTATGATCCCCTGAGGTTGTTCCAAGACAGTACGATGAGTCAAGAATTGTTGCCAATCTGAAAGGAGTACCAGCAGGTCTTAGAGAGGCACACGAATGATTGTGGTAGGATAGATGTGTCCAGGAAAATTGTGGGCCCAGTACTGCCTCCTCAGAAGCAATATCCATTCCTTGCAGAGGCAAGGATGGAAGTTAGGAAAATAGTTAAACCTCTCAAATATCTGCTTGATCAGGGAGTTATCAGACCTTGCTATTTTACCCCACATCAGACACTTGGGTTAAATCCCAATACTGACTCTGTAGTGCAGCATGAGGGGGATGCTGCACTCCTGATGTGCCGTCTTTCAGACAAGACATTAAACTGAGGTCCCATCTGCCTGTTCTGGTGGTAGTTCAGGTGGATGTTAAAGATCCCATGTCACTTCTTGAAAAGAGTAGGGGAATTTTTTATAAAAACCAAAAACAAACATTATATTACATCCACATATGTATTCTTTTTTTTACATTTCAAAATTCTACTTATCCAATACAACTTGAACCTGCCCATAACTCTTTCCCTTTCTCCTCTCCAAATGCATTACATTCATCTTGGTATATTTTATCTAGTTCATCCTGTACTTTAAATAGCAAATCTTGTATTGTCAGGTTTTTACTTTGTAATACTTTTTGACACCTCATTTGCCACATTGTCCATTTAAGTACTGCAAATATTACATATAACATATGTTTATTCCATTTTCTCAATTGTCCTATCAGTCGTCCATAAACTAATGTCTCAAATGTCATGCTCTCAAAACATTTTATTCCCCAGAATTTTGCTAACAATTAGCAAAAAGTCCCTATGAAGCTGCATTCAAAATAGAGGTGTTTCATAGTTTCCTCCTGATTTCCACAACTCTTCTCTGAACATATTCTTTTCTCTGTTTTTTTATGTTTCTGGTTCCCCTTAACATTCAGCTTCCCATGACTACACGTCCACACTCTTTCTCTCATTTTTTTGGGAATTCTTTTCTCAAATGTTGCTTTTAATATCATGTTCACATCTATGTTCTGTTCTACATTAAAAACCAGTGTTTCATAAAAGTTTTCTTGTAATATTTCTTTGTAGGCTTGTTTCCTATTCTTCCTCAACACAAAATCTATTGTTACTCCCAACTGTACTATATATTTCCTGCATATTTCTATGTAATTTGGCAATTCCTTTCTTCCTTTTATGCCCCATTTTTTCCTATGATATTTATCATTATCAGGCTCCAGTTCTTCATCACTGGTGTCCATAATTTCTCTGCCACTTTTAAGATTGGTACTATATTTGCATAAATGAAGATATTTGTAAAGAAAACTATAGGGTATACCATATTTAATCCTCCTTCTGCCACTGGTCTGTAAGTATGCCCTCTCTGCACTGGGTTCAGTCTACTCCCCCAAAGTAAGGAGAAGAAGAGACTCAGAATTTTTGCTTGCAATTGTTGTGGTATGGGGAATATGTACAGTATGCCATGTATAAAAAAAAATAGGAACGATACATGCCTTTAGAAGGTAAATTCTTTTTTCTCTTGTCATAGTCCATACTTGCCACTTGTTTACTTTATCTTGTGCTATTTTAAGTTTTTCTTTCCAATATTCTTTTATCATGTTACTGCCCCCAAATTTTTTTACTAACACCTTAATGTTACCCTCTATTACTTCTATTTCTCCTTCTTTCTTGCTGTTTGCTTTTACTGAAGGATAATATTGCTATTTTCTTTATTTATGGAAATATCTGTGTATTTACTGTTATTCTTTACTATATCCATCATTCTTTCCCCTGCCCCCTGGTCTTTAACTAAAATTTCACAATCATCAGCATATGTACGTTTTCTTTAAACGTTCCTGTCTCCATTCTATTCCCTTACTGTACCATCATTTTCTATTATTCTCAAAACAGAATCTAAGCAAAACACATACAACAAAGGATTTATTGGGCATTCTTGTCTTACTCCATTTTTTATATACATTGGGATCCCAAGGTGTTCATTAATCATGGGGCAAACTTGTGCTTCTTTATACAATGGCCCAGATATTCAAAAGGGTTGCGCATGGCGCAATGGTGTTGCGCCATGCACAACCCACTGATGCGCCCCAGTGCGATATTTAAAAGGGAAAAGTGTGCCGCAAAAATCCTGATGTGCCGGGGTGCATCAGTAATGTATGCAGGCACAGGTGGGGGGGCGTGCCCATGCATAGACTGCACAGCCCGATATTCAGCCCAGGCCATGCAGAGTTATGCAGGCGCATCCCCTACCTGCGCCTGCACAAAGTTACGCCTAAAAAAAGGAACAAGTCGAGGGCCACCCACAGGTGAGCTGCCGCATTGCAGGGTGCAACACAGCAGCTGCCACCTGTGGGTGGCCATCACCTGTTCCTGCCACAACCGGAGGCACCCCCCATGCCACAATCACAGGCATCAGACATCCCCCCCGAAGTCCAATATCCTTGGTGGTCCAGTGGACCGCGATTAGTTCCTCGATCACGGCATAACTGTATCCTCTCGACAGGGCCTGATCATGGGCATCGTATCCCTACCCAAAGTCCAATATCACTGGTGGTCCAGTGGACTGCACGGAGCCCGATCGGCAGCATTCCTCACCCCCAAGTCCGAAATCCCTGGTGATCTAGTGGACCCCCACCCTACCGCCCACTGAGCCCACCACCCGCCTCCATAATCGGCGGTGGCAGCACCACACCACTGTTACATCTCACGATTGACAGTTTCGAGAGGGTTGCACGCTCATTGATTCAGAGCATGAGCCAATGGGCATGCAGCCTATACCATACTAGTCAGTCCAGTCTCCCCATGCTACAAAGTTTTGATAAATTAAAAAAATGTTTTACTTACCCCCAGCAGAGTTTCTCCCAATCCCCGAAGTCCGCAACCCCCGAGTTTGTTTTCTAAATTCTGGGAGGTGTGGGGGGGGTGAAGCCTGCCATGTTGGGGAGTGCAAAAACAAGGAAGCCCATGCTTTCTAAGGGTGTGTGCTGTTGTGTGGTCATCGGTGTTTTTCCCGATGTTATTTTAGCAAATGCCCTTATGCTTGTGGTATGAATTGCCACACGGTTTTGGTGTGCGCCGAGATTACCCCATGCTGATTCAAAATAAATGCTAAGAAGGCTCAACTGGTCAGCTTTTTAGGACACAAGGTTCTCAGTAAAGGGAGGTCATCAGAGCAAAAGAAAGTGCATGCAATTTCAGACATACCTAACCCCACAGACTTACATTCCTTGCATCCTTTCCTGGGACTGTATAATATCAGTAGGATGTTTATTCCACATTTTTCTGACATAGTCAGACCTTTGTATGACCTGTTGAAAAAGGGAACTAAGTGGGAATGGACCAAAATACATTCAGATACAGTGCAGGCACTGAAAAAGGCCCTTACAGAGGTATCTTGTCTAGCCAGCCCAGAGCCAACAAAGCCATGTATTTTAGATCAGTTGAAAACAGTGGGCTATGCCAATGCTTCAGATTTGTTGACACCAGCTGAGAAGAAGTATAATCAATATGAGAGATATTTGTTAGGAACCTTTTGGGCAGTACAGTGTTTTAGTTACATTATATGTTTTAATAAGATTATTCTCCACATGCCACACAAGTTGACAGCCTTCCTTCTATCTGACAGGTTAAACAAAGGTAACATATCTAATGCAAGGTCAGTTCACTGGGCTTTACTGTTGCAGGACTGGGACATTGAGTTGGTGGCCGAAACTCATCTGACAGCCATGTCCCTGAAACATAGAAACATACAAACATAGAATTTGACAGCAGATAAGGACCGCTTGGCCCACCCAGTCTGCCCATTTCCCTACCTAATGGATAAGCTGCAGATCCTAGTTAACCAGCAGGCTACTTCTTTCTACCACCACCCCCTAGAATTGCCTTATGGCTGTCCCATGCATGCTTGAATTCAACCACTGTTTTTGACTCCACAACCTCCTCCGGAAGGCCATTCCATACATCCACAACCCTCTCTGTGAAAAAATACTTCCTTACATTACCTCTGAGCCATCCCCCATCTTCAAATTGTGCCTCCTTGTTCTTGCACACCACTTTTTTTGAAAGATGCTACCCTCTTGGACTTTGTTTATACCCTTGAGGTACTTGAAAGTTTCTATCATGTCCCCCTTCCCTCCTTTCCTCGAGGCTATACATATTAAGCTCCTTTAGTCTCTCTTCATATGTCTTCTGGTGCAGACCCTGCACCATTTTAGTTGCCCTCCTCTGGACAGCTTCCATCTTGTCTATGTCCTTGCGGAGATTGGGTCTCCAGAACTGCACACAGTACTCCAGATGGGGTCTCACAAGCTGTCTGTACAGAGGGATAACAACTTCCTATTTTATACTGGTGTTGCCTCTCCCTATGCATCCCAGTACCCCCCAGCCCTCATTACTGCCTTCTCACATTGCTTGCCCACCTTTAAATCATCTGATATGACTACCCCTAGGTCCCTTTCCATTTTTTTTTGTTGTTAGTATCTCACCCCCCATTGTCTACTCTTCCCCTGGGTTTTTGTTTCCCTGGTGCATTACCTTGCACTTCTTAGCATTAAATCTAAGCTGCCACACATTTGATCATTCCTCTAACCTTGCCAAGTCCCTTCTCATCCTTTCCACCCCACCCTGTGCATCAACTCTGTTGCAGATCTTTGTGTCATCTGCAAAGAGACATACTTTTCCTTCCAGTCCCTCTGCAATGTCCCTTATAAAGACATTGAAGAGGGCTGGTCCTAATACTGAACCCTGCGGCACCCCGCTAGTAACCCCCCTTTCTTCAGAGTAGGCTCATTTACTATCACCCTCTGTGTCCTATTCTCCAGCCAATTCTTTACCCAGGCTATCATCTTGGGACCCACTCCCAGGCTGGCTAACTTGTATATTAATCTTTGTGTGGGACTGAGTCAAAGGCCTTACAAGTCTAGGTAGGCCATGTCCACAGCCCCTCCCTGATCTACTACTTTGGTCACCCAGTCAAAGAAATCTATTAGATTCATCTGGCATGACCTTCCTGCTGTGAATCCATGTTGCCTTGGGTCCTGTGCCCCTCTGGCCTCTAGGTACTCGACAATTATTTCCTTCAGAAGTGATTCCATAATTTTCCCTATCACTGAGGTTAAACTAACAGGTCTGTAGTTTCCTGCTTCTGCCCTGCTCCCACTTTTGTGAAGGGGAATCACATCTGCCCTCCTCCAGTCCTCAGGTACCACCCCATCCTCCCATGATTTGTTAAAGAGGGTAGCCAGTGGTGTCACTAGTTCTACCCTTAGTTCTTTTAGAATTTTGGGATGAATCCCATCAGGTCCTATTGCTTTGTCCACCTTCAGTTTTAAGAGTTCTTTCAGAACCCCTTCTTCTGTAAATGGGCTGGTATCAACTTCTGTATCCAGAGTGTTTCTATTGTTTGGTATAGGTACTTCCCCCTCTTCATTTGTAAATACTGAGCAAAAATATTTGTTTAGTATCTCTGCCTTTTCACCATCACCCTCTGCCCACCCCTTCCCCTTTATTAAGCCTCACTATCCCTCCCTTAGTCTTCCTTCGCTCCCTGATGTACCTAAAAAAGGTTTTATCCCCCCTCTTAACTAAGTTGGCTATCTTTTCCTCAGTCTGGGCCTTTGCTGTTCTGACTGCCTCCCTAGCTTCCTTTTGCTTTAACTGATACAATTCTCTGTCCTGCTCCTTCTGTGATTCCTTGTACTTTCTGAATGCTTTCTTTTTCTCTTGAACCTTCACTGCTTCCTCCTTTGAGAACCATAGTGGTTTCTTACATCGTTTTGTTTTGTTTATTTGCTTCACACAAAAGAGTGTTACCTGTGTGATAGCAGTTTTTATTATTCCCCATTGTTCTTCCACCCCTCCTTCTTGTCCATTTGCTAGTGCATTCCTTAGGCACTCACCCATTTTGGCAAAATCAGCCCTCGTGAAGTTCAGTACTTTTGTCTTTGTATGCTTGACTCTATTGCTGTGTTTATTATGAACCCTACTGTTCAATGGTCGCTAGTTCCCAGATAGCTACCCACTTCTACATCTGTGATCCTCTCTCCATCTCCATTTGAGAGGAACAGGTCTAAGATTGCTCCCTCTTGAGTGGGTTCCAATACTAGTTGTCTAAGGCATGCCCCCTGTAGGGCATCTGGAATAACTCCACTCTTAGAAGTGGCTGCTGCAACTGCACTCCAGTTAACATCTGGCATATTCAGATCAACCATCAGCAATATCTCCCCTTGATCTGCCATTCTAAGTATACTTTCTATCATTTCCTTGTCCATTTCCTCACCCTGAGAGAGAGGTCTGTACACAACCTCTGTGCAGATTGTGGTGCCATTGCCTGCCTCCAAATTGACCCACAGTGCTTCTTCTCCTCCCTGTTTACCCTTTTGTTCTGTTGCTTTGATTTCTTCTCTTATGTAGAGAGCTACTCCTCCCCCTCTTTTACCCTCCCTGTCCCTCCTGTAGATAGTGTATCCTGGTATGTTTACATCCCAGTCATGGTTCTGTGTGTACCATGTTTCTGTGACTGCCACGATATCCAGATGTTCCTCCTCCATCAAGGCCACTAATTCAGGAAGGTTGTTGCCCAGACTACAGGCATTGGTACTCCTTGCTCTCCATTTTTTGATGGCTTTACCTTCTGTAGCAGCATCCCCCACTGACATTTCTACCTTGGTCTTTTTCTCATTTAGTACCCTGCTATTAGAAAATCCAATCCAAGACTAACACAGCTATGGGATGGACTTGCTTCAGGAGAAAGGAGGTTAAGAAGGTATATTTTAAGGAGTATCTTAGAGCGGACATCACCAATATGTGTATGTGCATTTTTACAGATGGGTCTTCCTTCCACTTGAATTGTAATCCTTATACAGGAATCGGGGTATACATCCCTAGTAAACAAGTTGAACAGGTGAGGTTCTGCACTCCACACTCATCCCAGGGGACATAATTGGTGGCTATCTGCTGAGCACTAGAATTGATTCAAGCACTTGACATTATTTTATTTATTTATTTATTAGATCATCGGTTTACAGACCTTTGAGTCATAGACTCATTTACAAAGGCACCTCGTCAAGAGAGCAATACATCACAGTAAACAAAACAGTACAGTACATAACACTTAGATCAAAAAAGCAACCAGTGTTACAGGCATTCACTGGTGGTACACACTTGGTAATAGGTAGATCACAGCAGTCATAATATAGGTACACGAGTATCACATCAGGTAGCAACCAGAGAAATTGTATTACATTAGTCAGCAGATGTTGCCTGAGACCCCAGGTATATACAGAAAAAGTAGATAGGGCAGACCCAGCCTAGGGGTGTGGGTAAGCCGCCTGTCTGCATTTGTTCCAATTCTTCTTGGATGTGCACTGCTCTGACAAAATTGTTGTAATATGCCAAAGTCAGAGGGTCCCCAGTAATCCCCAGTAGTCCCCAGTAAACACTGTAAGGTGCCCTGTGCACAATGTAAATAGAAAATAAAAAGATTTTTATGCAGCTGCAGCAACAGTGGCTTGGATGGATTGCTGTGCTGAGCTGCTCATGCACAGCATTCCACCCTAACCATTCTGGAACCAGAGCCCTGGTTTAAAAATATTTTAACAGTTTTTGGTGTGTGTTCCTGCTGGCTATGGAGAAGAGAGGACGCAGAAGGTTAAGGGGAATCTGGAAAAGGGCTTACCTGTTGGTTGAAGCTGTTCCCCGATGGCCATTCTGCATGCCTGCTCTGACTCCAGTCAGTGAAGATCCCCAAAAGAGCTCCTTTCAGTCCATGGTGCCATCGGCACAGCAAAAGTAAAGAAAATGGCCTTTAGTCATGGTTTGGACTGGTGAGCCCCGTTGTTTTATTATTTTGGCCCCTTGAGTATTTTAAAAGTTAAGTCTAGTCCCCCGTCGGCGGCAAAGAAGAGCTGCATCGCGACTGCATTGCTGTCGGCCGTCCGAGGCCCCCTGTTGTCCTCCCTGCTGCCTGCTGAAATCCCTCCCATAGCCAGAACACCTCCCACCTCCCGAATGCAGCTATCTTCACCCCAGCCGGGGTGGTGAGTCAGACAGCAGCACAAAGAAGAGTGCTGGCAGTCCAACGATAGAGGAAGGAGTGTTTTTTTTTAAATTAAATTGCTAATGCTGTAGGCGCTTGGGGAAGTGTCTGAGTGCCACAGGACAGTCGGGTCATAAGGACTTGAATTTAATATTCAGACGGCCGGGTGTAGCTACGCCCATGGGGAGGGGCCAAAGAAGCAAGGCCAAGTAAAGGCCTAACAAATATTCAGAAGGGGGCTGAGTCATAGGAGGGGCAGAGAGATTGAGTGACATTGTGCTCAGAAAGCAGGAAAAATTAAAGGGGCCCTGCCACTTCTGGCCATATAAAAATTTAAAGGGGCAATCCAGGCCCAGTTATGAAGGGCACCAGGCCCAGGTTAAAGAGGGGAACCTGGCCCATTTCAAGGCCACCAGACCCATTTCAGGGGCACCAGGCCCAGGCTAAAGAGGGGCACAGGCCCATTTCAAGGCCACCAGACCCACATTAAAGAGGGTGCCAGGCCCATAATTAAGTAGGGAACCAGGCCCAGTGGTACTGAGGGCACCAGGCCCTAGCAGTAAGTAGGTGCCAGGCTTAGCAAGTCAGGGCAAGCCAGCTCAGTAGTAGTAAGGAGCTACCCAGGCCTAGCTTGTTAGGGTAAGCCAGCCTAGTGGAGGTGAAGGGAAGCCCTGGCCTAGCGAGTTAGGGCAAGCCAGCCCAACAGTAGTAAAGGGCTACCCTGGCCTAGCAAGTTAGGACAAGCCAGCCCAGTGGTACTAGGGCATGAGGCCTGACCAAGTGAAGGCACCAGGCCCAATAGTTATAAAGTAAGGGCAACACAAGGCCCAGGGCCTGTAGCTAGCTGTTTAGGCCTACAGCTGTGTTAGGGACCCAGCGATAGGAGCAACCCCATATTTAATAGGAGCCTAGCTAGCCATGTAAGCCCCCCATTGTTAAAGGGACCCAGTCACCCATCTTTTGTATAGCCTTCCCGAGAGCCTAGTCCCCACTGTAGTGTTTCCACAGTAACAGGAGAACCCGATTTAGCTATAAGGGACCCCATTAGAGTTAGGTCCACCAGAGCTAGGGTTGAATCTATATGATAAATTGCCTGTATATTTGCTGTGGTCTGGACACTGAGACTATATAGTTATTGACCACTACAGTAGGAATTGAGACTCTGTTTGCATTTTCTTACATTATTAGTCATTCTACGAACATTATTGAGTGTCAGAACTGTCTTGCATTGCTTTGTGCCAGCATTTCAGTGCTGGATAACCATCTGAATCAGTCTTTAATTGTCTTCAGAATCACTTCACCCTGGTGCAACCCTGTCAGTCTTCACCTATCCTTCAAGAATCATCCTCCAGTGCATTCAGAAGCAGACAACAGCCAATCCGAGAAGAGCCACACCGCAGTCACCTCAAAGTTGCATCGTCCCGTTTGTTATTTTCCTCTCACAGTTTCCCAGTACGGCTTGGCCCAGTGCAGAAGTCTGACATCCGTTTTCTTGTTTTCACATCCGCAGCGGAGTACCCATCAGCCCATCAGTGTCAGTTTTCCGAGTGATGTTTGGTTTGTTGTTTTAGTGTGTCCTGGCTCGTCTGGCCATGGACTCCAAGTTCGGTCGCAGTTCAACGTATGATTTATTGTTTTGGCGAGTGCACCGACACACTTCAACGCCCAGAGGGAGTGGTTGCCTGGAGTCCAAGAGTGGTCCAGAGGTCCTGATCCAGTGGGAGCATCAGCCGGTGTGTGTCTTCATCCCAGAGGGAGTGCTTGCTTGAAGTCCAAGAGTGGTCCAGAGGTTCCGATTCTCCCAATCCAGTGTGTTCATCAGTCTAGAGTATATCGTCAGTCCAGAAGCGGACTGTTGGTTCTTCTTCTTCTTCTTGATCCCTTCACTTGGCAATCCAGAAGCAGATAGTGGCCAGGTGGTTTGCATTGCTTATTCTTTCTGGGCAGTCTAGAAGTGGACGGCAGCTGGATCTTGTATTCCTTTCTGGCAACCCTAGAGAGGTGGGGTGTAGCCGAGAACCCATGGTCTGTTAAATCCTCTCTGCATCCTTAGTTTTCCCACCAAGGTTCTGTATTTCACTGGGAAACCAGCGGACTGTTTCCACATTTCTTTTGTTGACAGAGAAAGTTACATGCACCAACTGACAATCATCTATCACATAGACTCTTCTTGTAGTATTGGAATGACTGTAATTCTAAAAACCTAAGTTTTAGGGAGAGGTGCACCTCAGGGTTAGAAATAGATATCTGAAGATAAGAAAGATGCTCTTACAGCATAGCTGTTACAGTCGATTGATCCATTCTGGTATTCTATGCTGTTGAGTTTTCCCTCTTATAGGGAGGTAGAAAAATAGAAATAAGACGCTCTTACAGTGTAGCTGTTGCAGCTGATTATTCCTCTTGCCTATAGTAAAGTAGTAGCTTGTGTATATATGATTGTCCTTCTCTTGTGACCCCACCCAATGATCAGATGCTAATAAACTAGTTCCTTTTCTCTACTCATGTCTCCTGCCTCTCCATTTTGGTGAAGAATTACATCACATAGCCAAATAGGAAAAGAAAGTATAGTTACGTAAGAACTTACCGTAACAGTAGATCTTTGAGAGAGGCTCTTGCAGTAGGTAATTACATATAGGACTGACACCGGCAGGCGGCAGGACCCCATGGAAAAATTTCTAGCTAGCAGTCCCTGGCGAGGGACCGCCCCCACGTCAGGTGACCGGTGTCAGGAGACGTCGGTATAAAGGGGCGGTCCCTGATGCTCGCTCTTCCAGTTCTTTTCCGTCCACGGGCCAGAAAGGCCGGACGAGAGAGGAGCGGATATTTCTCACTGAAAAAGGAGCTGAAAAAGCCTAGGGGATGGAGGACGGAAAGGTATGACCTACTGCTAGAGCCTCTCTCGAAGATCTACTGTTATGGTAAGTTTTTACATAACTGTACTATCTTACTTCGAGAGGGCTCTTGCAGTAGATAATTACATATAGGACTGAATCCCAAGCAGTCTGGAACAAAGAGAGGCACCGGTAGGAGGAAGCTACTTGAAAAAGCAGTTCTAGCTGTGCAAGCCTCAAGAAAGGAGGCCTTGGAGAACAGCCAGCCCGAAGCCTGCTCTATAGCGAGAGGCAGCATCCAAACTTCAGTGTTTAGTAAAGGTATGGATGGAAGTCCAGGTGGCAGCAGTGCAGATGTCCACCACAGACACATTCTTGAAACAAGCCACTGAGGCAGCTACTTCTCTAGTGGACTGGCCCCTTACTTGACCCGGGAGGGTCTTGTTGTATTTGTCATAACAGAAAGTGATACAATGAGCCAACCACTTAGATAGGCATTGCCTGGAAACAGCATTGCCTTCCCTTTTATGAGCAAAAGACACAAACAATTGATCAGTCTTTTTGAGATCCTTCGTCCTGATGGTGTAGTATCTCAGAATCCAGTGAACATCCATAGAAAGGAGTAAATATTCCCCTTGATTAGAGTACTGCAAGAAAAAGGCAGGTAACTGTATGGACTGGTTTAGAGTAGATTTGGCTACTACTTTAGGAAGAAACTTAGGATTTGTGCGAAGAGCAACACGTTCCTTGTGAAAAATCAAGTATGGGATTTTACACATCAGGGCCTGGAGCTCGGAAATCCTCCGAGCCAAAGTAATGGCCACCAGGAAAAGAGTCTTCCATGAAAGGAACTTCAAATCCGCAGAAGCTGCAGGTTCGAAGGGAGAGAGAGTAAGTTTCTCGAGAACAAAGTTCAAGTCCCAAGGGGGAGCAGGAGTACGGATGGGGGGTCTCAGGTGGAGGACCCCTCTGAGAAAGGTCTTAGAAACCTCCAATTGAGCGAAAGTTTTGTCTGTGAAGGAAACATGGCAGGCCAAAATGGCCACCATGTGTACCTTCAGAGAAGAATGACTGAGACCTAGGTCAAACAGATGACGTAGATACTCCAGCAGAAGCCCCACTGAACAGGAGAAGGGTCCCACATTCTTGGAAGCAGCCCAGATAGTGAATCTTTTCCACTTCATGGCAGGAGTGGATCTGGTGGAGGGTTTTCTAGCCTCCACCAAAATCTCCGCCACTTTGGGAGACACTCCAAAATGAGATTGGGCTAAGTCTGCAGGAGCCATGCATGCAATTGAAGGGATTTGAGACCTGGATGGACCAGGGTCCTCTGATCCTGGGTCAGTAAACCTCGAGACAGAGGAAGAGGAGAATCCTCTGAGTATTGTTGTAGAAGAGAGAACCAAACTTGCCTGGGCCAGAAAGGAGCGATCAGAATCATTCGTGCTCCTTCTGAAGCTAGTTTCTGCAAGACTCATGGGATAAGTGGAATTGAGGGAAAGGCATAAACGAATCTGTCCTTCCAGTCTAGAGACAGAGCGATGCTCCAAAAAGTGCCTCGCTCTGGAACGAGCGTGCAGAAGATGGGAAGTTTTGCGTTTAGAGGGGATGCTAACAGGTCGACCTGTGGTGTTTCCCAGAGTTGGAAGATATTGTCTAGGAACCCTTGGTCCAGTTCCCACTCGTGAGTCAGAGCAGAAGAGCGACTTAGCTTGTCTGCCAGGGTGTTGTCGACTCCCGGAACATGAACTGCCGTGAGGTGAAGGTCATGTTGTGTTGCCCAATCCCAAACCCTCATTGCCTCCCTGCAAAGAGGGTAGGACCAAGTCCCTCCCTGTTTGTTGATGTACCACACCACACACATGTTGTCCATCTGGATGGCTAGGTGGCTGGGAAGGATGTATTGGTGAAGGGCTTGGAGAGGGTACAACACTGCCCGAAGCTCGAGCACATTGATGTGGAGAGCTTGTTCTAGCTTGGACCAGGAGCCCTGGGTCTGATGAGGGCCTAGAAGGGGATGCCCAACCTTCGCCCAAGGCGTTTGTGGTGAGAGTCTGGGAGGCGGGAGGATGAAAGAAAGGAACTCCCCAAAACAGGTTCTCTCGAACCATCCACCATTGCAAGTCTCAAAGCATCGGCGAGGAGACCAGAAATGGATGATCTAGGTCATCCGCTAGCTGATTCCATTGAGAACGTACAGTCCACTGAGAAATCCTCATGTGGAGTCGAGCGCAAGGAACCGTTGGGATAGCAGCCACCATGAGCCCGAGAAGGCAAAGGACCGACCTCACAGAGACTGCCCTGCAGTCAGACAGCAGACTTATTTGGGTCTGGAGGGTGGACGCCCTGTCCGGAGGCAGGAAGGCCTTGCCCGTGGTCGTATCGAGGCTCGCCCCAATAAACTGTAATCTCTGGGATGGGACCAGATGAGACTTGGAATGGTTGATGGTAATACCCAGGCAGGCAAAAACCTGCTGGGTAAGGAAGAGGCAATGCAGGAGTTCCTCCCTGGATGAGGCCACCAGGAGCCAATCGTCCAGGTACAGAAAGATCTGCTCTACCCTTATGCAGGTGGGCCGCCACCACTGCCAGGCATTTGGTGAACACTCAGGGGGCTGAGGATAGACCAAATGGGAGTGTCTTGAACTGATAGTGATCCTCTGGAATGAAAAATGAAGGTATTTGCGATGAGATGGGTGAATGGGAATGTGCAGATAAGCATCCTGCATATCCAGAGCACAGAGCCATTGACCCGGCCATGGGGGGGCAGAAGGCTCTGCAAAGAGAGCATCCTGAATCTTTTGTATCCTACGAAAAGATTCTAGGAACTGAGATCCAAATTGGTCTGAGATCTTCTGTCTTCTTTGGGACCAGGAAGAAATGGAATAGTAACCCCGTCCTCGTAGATGAAGGGGACGGGCTCTATTGCTTGTTTCAGCAGGAGAGCTGAAATTTCCTCCTGGACCAAAAGAAGATGTTCCTGTGAATACGATGACTTCAGAGGGGGGTGGCGGGGTGGTTTTTGAAGTAACTCTATCGAGTATACTTCTGCTGAGCTGGAGCACCCAAGAATCTGTGGTTATCCTCTCCCATCCTAGAAGGTGGAGGGAAAACCTCCCTCCTACTGGTTCCTCCAGGGAATCTAGAGGCAGTGGGAGAGGAAAGGAGTCAGGTAGTGTGGGGCAGCCCCGCAGCTGAAGCACCCGCTGCTTTTTTGGGTGGGGGGGCTTAGCAGCTGTGGGTTCCCAGCGTTTTGTGGCCCGCCTTCCCTGGGGTTTCACCTTTGGCTGATTCCATCTGTGAAAGGGACGGCACTGCTGCTGCTGTGGATGGTACATGGAATCAACTGACTTCAGTGCCATCCCCTTCTCTTGCAAATCAGTGATGATGTCCTTGACATCACTCCCGAAAAGCACCAACCCTCGGAAAGGTGCTTCCTGGATAGCAGATTACACCTCCGGGACCAACCCTGACACACGGAGCCAAGCATGACACCATAGGCCTACAGCAAAAGCTGAGCTCCACCCAGCAGTGTCCACTGCATCATATGTCACACGAAGCATGTGTCGACTGGCCGAATGAGCAGAGCGGACAAGATCAACCAACTCCTGCTTGACTTGGGAGTCAGGCAAGGAGTCCAGTTTGGCTTCCACCTGAGTCAGAATGGCATCTGGTAGTCCCCCATATGGCCAACATAATTAAGGCCCTGATCCCCATTGTGGAGGAAGCGTAAATCTTTCTCCCATACTGGTCCAGAAGGCATGATTCCTTATCAGGTGGTGACGAGCTAAGATGTTTGGGGTTTGCCGACCGGCTGTGAGCGGCGCTAATCATGACTGAGTTGGCACGAGGGTGAGAATCCCAAAAATCAACACCTCTGGAGCCTGATATAGCCTGTTTGACTTCCTAGGAAGTGGGGCTAAAGCCGATGGCTGTTTCCATATTGTGGTAACGAGGTCAGAGTGAGGCTCTATCCAGGGTGGCACCAAGGTAGGAGCTGTCACGGGCAGGTCCAGATGTTCAGCGAGTTTCAGTCGCTGACGATCTGGTTCCAGGGAGTGCCACTGATGAACCACCTGGATTTTCCTAAGCAACTCCATAAAAGAAGGATCCTCCAGAGGAGACTTTGGAGGAGTCCTGGGCCTGGGCTTCGACGGAGAGCATGACTCGTCGTCTCTCTCAGAGCTACCGTCAGAAGAATCTGAGGAGTCCAAGGGTGAAGGGGAGGATGAAGAGGAAAAAGACTCCCTTTCCTGACCTGGGGGAGGAACGGACCCCTTAGAAAGTCCCCGGGGAAGCATGTCCTGCCCTTCTCTGGATCCAGATGGAAGAACTCTGGAATCCGGAGGTGGTGAGGGAGTGTGCCACCTCGGATGTACGGGAACCTGGGATGGCACCGTTGTCAGAAGGCAGCTCTCGACCTCTTTGGTGATCTGAGCCTTGGCCTCAGCCCACCAGGAGGCCAGAGTCTCCTGCAGGTCCACCGGCTGCCACGAGGGCAGTGGAGGAGGAGGAGGTGGGGGATAAGGATACAGGTTATAACCATATGGAGCATATAAAAAAACCCGGCTGTGGGTAGCCTGGCATCAGGTATTGTGGCTTCGGGTACTGTGGTGTCGGGAAGCCCAGCATCGGGTACTGTGGTGCCGGATACTGTGGTCCCGGGCACACCGGCGTCAGATAGGATGGGGGGTACCTGGGAGCTGGGGGGGGCTGCCGGAGCAGACGGCCTGGCCAGTGGCCTCATGGGTGGGTCCACATTGGAGGGCCCAGAGGGCAGAGGGCCCGACGGGAGCAGGATGTCTCCTGGAGTCTGTAGGGCCGACGTCAGGGCCGATGTCGGAGGCCCTGGCATCGGAGGTGCCAACGTCGGAGGGGCCAGCGTCAGAGCCGGCGTCCGGGGAGCCTACGTCAGGTCTGGCACACCAGGCGGTGGAAGGAGTGATGGAGGAGGAAGATCCCCAGCTTCGCCCGGGGATGGAGGGGAGAAAACCCCAGGGTCATGTTGGGGAGACTCTGGGTCCCCAGATGGCAGTGAAGGCTGTGGGGAACTGGGTATGACAGATGTGGGAGGGTCCATCGTCGGTTCCTTCACCAGCCGGATGTTGGATGAGCCAACGTGTGGCTTAAGAGTGAGCTCCTGGTGGGCACCGCAGGAGCCGGCGTCCGACTTATGAGAGCCATCACCGGAGGCAAGTCGAGTAGAGGGATCGGCCTGGTCCAGTGGAGTGGAGGCCACGCGCCACCTCGAAGGGTCGGGCGTCTTACCGGCCCTTTCCGGGCGGACATCGGAGGAGCCAACGCCCGACTTACCAGAGTCGCCCACAGTGGTAGGCTGCAAACCTGCCACCGAACCAGGGGCGGAAGCTTCCAATTGCCCGGCAGCACCCGCAAGGCCTAAGCGCGAGCCAGATGGGCGGGCTGATGCCCCCTCGGAAACCTCCGAGGCAGCCGTCAAAGAGCAGTCCCCCGGAGAGGACGTTACCTGTGTCCCAGTGACTCCCGAGGGAGATGCAGTAGAGGGCCCCTTGTCCCACTGCCTCTTCTTCTCCTTCTTCTTCTTCTTCCGATGGCCTTTGGGGGAAGTGGATACCTGCCTCAGTTTTTTTAGCTCCTTTTCCATTGAACTCATTTTCTTCTTCAGAATATGGGCTTCCAGGGATTGCTTCTGCCTTTTCCGGGTAGCCGCGTTGAAACTGAGGCAGTGCTGGCACTTCTTGATCGGGTGATCGGGGCCTAGGCAGAACAGGCACAGGGAATGGCCATCCTTGTGAGGTAGTTGGACACCATACGAGCCGCACTTATTTTTGAGCTTGGACGGTGTAGGAGAGGACATACACCGACGATGGTACTGACGTTAGTCGAAAAAAAAAGGAATTATTTCAGTAAAAACCAATGAAGATAGGGTTAACAAAGCACAAACTTTTCCGTGAGTGGCTACACGAGCTAACGGCGGGAAAGAACTGGAAGACGGGCATCAGGGATGCTGGTCACCTGATGTGGGGGCGGTCCCTCGCCAGGGACTGCTAGCTAGAAATTTTTTCGTGGGGTCCTGCTGCCTGCCGGCGTCAGTCCTATATGTAATTACCTACTGCAAGAGCCTTACCACCTGGGTGGGTGTGTTGGAATAGCCTGACATTCATATCTTTTTGCTCACTTCATTTGGTGTCATGGTGTTACGTGATTCTCATTCATTCCAAATATCACCACCCATCCACCCTTCTATCTCCTACTACTTATTTACCAACCAACTTGGCACACTTCATTGTTGCCCTCCTACAGAAGGTGGATATGTTTTTTCTACCTCAGGTGGCAAACCCATTAAGCATTTATCCTTGTGGAAATATTTGCTGAAATTTAATGGACCAATGTTGGTACCATATGTTCTTAAAGTGAAAGTGCACTCAAATAAAGCATTATTTGCAGCTGAAAATCAGAAAGCTGATGATTTCGCATGACAGGGCACCGGGAGGGGGAGGGAGTATGGAAAATACCCAAGAATGGTGATTCAGAAGTGGCTGTCCTCTTGTGACCTGAAGAGAAACTGGAAATATTGGGATTTGCAGGGAATACAAACTCAAGATAGTAGTATAAAAGAAGTGAAAAAAATATTAGAAAGGGGAGAAGATGAAAGAAATGTTAAGTTGGAAGCAGATTCTGGGTTGGTGATGTGTCAATCCCCAAAAACAGGAGAAAGGGTTTACTTTGCACCCAAGTTGGTGAGAGGAGAACTCTTGAAGTTAGCTCATGACACCCATGACCATCAAGAGGCTACAAAGACCCTCCAGATATTGAGATTAGCCTGCTGGCCAAGGATGATAAATGATGTTTAACAGTTTTGTAACAATTACATTATTTGTGCTCAAGTAAATCCCATGGAACATGCTCATCAGACCTTTTTAAAACCACAATTAAGGGAGGGGCCCTGGTGTAACTTGCCAATTCACTTTGTGGGGCCTCTTCCAGGCAAAGCATGGGGAAATAGATATATTCTCACAGTCACAGACCTGTTTTCAAAGTAGGTAGAGGCAATACCTCTGAAAAATGATACCTATTTGGCCACTGTGTGAGCCATGGTCAAAAAGGTGTGTTGCATCCGGGGTCTACCTGCTTTAATGGACTCAGATCAGAATCCTCATTTCATAGGAAAAGTTATGAAAGAATGTCTGCAATTATTAGGGATTAAACAGAAATGCAATATTCCCCATTGTCCCCAGTTGTCAGGACAGATAGAGAGAGCAAACTGAACCATTAAAATAACGCTGTGAAAATATTTTGCCATTAAGGGGAAAGACTGGGATCAGAAATTGCCCTTAGTCCTGGTGGCCATTAGAAGTATGGCATGTGCTTCTACTGGATTAACTCTACTTGAGATGATGACTGAAAGGGTGATGAGAATACTTCATACTTCATCATTTATGTCACCTTACTATGATACTGCTACAGCCTTCAAAAGAGCCTGTGAACAGAAGTTCCATGAATTGTTTCAGCATCATGCAAGACCAAATTATATCAATATCACCACAGAAGAAAACCATTGCCCTGAAGAACCTAGAAGACAATAAGTACATCACAATAAAACCAGTGGATGGGGGAAGGGGGGCTCCGTAGTTATGATGTCAACTTCCAGATACATATAGGAGGCGGAGAGATAGTTGCAGAATGTGGATTTTTATTACAAACTAGGGAGTGACCCCACTGATTCTTTTAAACTGGATATTGATAAATTTCTATTGGAAGCCAATATTAAAGGGGAAATTTCTAAAGATAAACAGGACTTTCTTACAGTTTCTCATCCTGTCTAAGCCAGTTTTTATGTACCGCAGAAAATACACAAATGGCTAGAGGAGCCACCCAAACACCCAATTGTGCTCTTACAGAGCCCCTATCTAAATTTGTAGATGCCCATATCAAAGAGCACATATTCAACCTGCCTTCATATATTCATGATACAATGCAGATGTTGGGAATCCTGGGGGACCTCCACTTGGTGCAGGATTGGCATTTGGTATCAATGGATATTCTTTAGCTTTGCACCAATGTCCTCCAAGAGGGGGACTTCAGGCTCAAGAATATTGGCTCAGACAGGATGAGACCATTGATGTACACCATAAACAATTCCTACTAGAGTGTTCTGAGCATATGTTAATGAAAAATTGTTTTCTTTTTCAGGGTAGTTACTATCTTCAAATCAAAGGTACGCTCTTGGGGGTTGCATTTGCCCCCAACAATGCTGGCCTTTATTTGGGAAAGTGAGAGAAAGCAATCATCTGTGACTGCCAGGTCAATCCTTATTACCAAAAGATTGATATTTGACATCATTTTATAGACAATGGGCAGGATTCTCAAAGAACAGTAAAAATCCCGCAGCTATGGGAAAAAGGCTTGCAACACTGTGGAAACACAGTTGCGTGATATTCTGAAAGAAAATCCCACAGCTGATGGAATTCCACAAAAAGTCCCACAGCTACAGAATTCCAGCATCTGTGGGAATTCTGCAAGTGCTGTGAATCTGTAGCTGCAGATCCACAGCTGTGGAAATGGCTGAGGAGGCACAGCAATAGTACAACAAGTAGCTGAAGCAGCAGACATTAACATTGCTGCCGTAGTATGAGGCTGACAGCACCCACAAAGATACCAGCAACCAGTCCCCTCAACTGGGGCCACTGCAGCACTATAGGTACCAAAAATACCATGGCACCACAGTGGCTGACTGTTACTGCTGGTTGTCCATCCCTGAGGTGTTCCCGTTGCCTGCAGGGGTAGCACTCACTGCAGGCTGGTCAGGCTCTACTGCCTGTGACCTCTGTCATGGGCTGCACTGGGTCTGGTGGTTGTTGTCTGTTACCATAGCATGGCAATGTGTGCTTTTTGTTGCTGTAACATCAGCCACTGCTATACTATCTGGGATGCTATTACCTGTGCCTCTCCTCCACCTTAATTGATTCCAATTGTTGGGGCACTACTGAGTTTGCTGAGGGAGAGTTATACCTCATTCCACTGTGTGCAAAATTTTTTCCACAACTGCAGAAAAAACCTGGCTGAGAATAGCCTTTCAGGGGATGTGCCTTACTTATCACACACTTTTTTTCCCTCAGGGACTTCCGCAGTTGCACTTTTTTCCACAGTCTGTAGTGTTTTTTTTCTGCAGCTGCGGAGGTCTTTGTGAGTAGCACTTAGGGCAATCCCCCCTTTTTTTCCATAGCTACAGCAGTTTTGGGGACTTAGGGAAGGTTTTGCACCTTCTGAAAGCTTTGTGAATCCAGTCCAACATTTTTAGGGTATAGTGTGGCTTGATGGATGAGCTAGGCAAGTTTATTGGATATTTAGAAAACAGTAATCCAAATATGAGACTCGCTGTTCAGTGCAACAGACATTCTGTTTCTTTCCTAGACATTATGGTTATAAAGAAAGATGATAGCATGATTGAAACAAACCTGTTTGGTAAATCTACAGACAGAAACACATTATGACATGCCTCTGGTTGCCACCCATGCCATCTGGTAAAATACATTCCCAAGGCCAAAATGCTCAGGATACAAAGAAAGCGCAAGGAAGATAGTGACTTTTTGATTAACGGGTCTGACATGAGCAGGATATTTCAGGAGAGAGGTTATAGAAAGGGGGTGGTGAATCAGGCATTTTAAAATGCCTTTACAGTAGAGAGGGAGAGTTTGCAAACTGCTAACAAAAGGGAGGAAGGTCCCATCAGACTGCATTTTGTCACCACTTATTCCAGACAATCTGGGGAAATTGAGAATGTCCTCAGGAGAAATTGGAATACTCTACAAACTGATCTCTCACTGAGAAAGGCTACTAGATTGCCCCCTAGAATGGTGTACAAGAGAGGCAAGAATTTACATGATTGCTTAGTACATAGTTTATAGCCTGAAGTGGCACCTGTATCCACAAAAAGACAATGGTGGACCCATACCCTTGCAGAACATTTGCTTGTGGCAATCATGAATTCTGGCCCTCAATTCTTAAAAAGCACCTTTCCTAGTGGTCACACCAAATAATGGTAAAAACCCTTGCATTTCCCCCCAAGTCATATTGTGTAAAAAGCAGACTTATTATGTTCCCCTATTTTGGAAGGGAAGAGATCATATCTTGGATCCATGGAGCCAAGCTGTCAATCCCTTTCCACTTCTTGATACTGCGATTCGCCCATTTTCCTGATGTCATTATATGGAGAGCGCGGCTGTGCATGCCATAGACTTGAATGGGGATGGTTTTTAAAATCCATTTTTTATATTGTAGATGGCCCTTGTTAGTTGAGCAGTGCCCTTGATTTGTTCACGATGGCCATCTACAATATGAAAAATGGATGTTAAAAAACAGCCCCATTCATATCTACAGAGCGTGCCACCATGCTCTCCTGATAAATGACACCAGGAAAATGGGTGGATCACAGTAACAGGAAGTGGGAAAGGATCTGCAGCTGAGCTCCATGGAGCCAAAATAGGATCCCTTCCCTTCCAAAATTGGGGAAAATAATAACTCTGCTTGTATGACTTGGGGCAGGTAAGGGCTCTTCATGCTTATTGGGGGGGGCAATGTTATAAAGAGCAGGAAAGGTGCTTTTTAAAAAGCAACACATTCACGAGTGTGAATAATACTAGGATTTTTGAAATAAGATAATTTTTTAGCTGTGGCACAACTAACTTACAGTACATGTCTGTGTGTGGATGTAGAGCTTTTTATGTAGGAAAGACCAAGTGCTGAGTATTGTTGAACGTATACAGATTCTCGACATATGTATACGTCTGCAGTTTCCTAAGGGTTAAGGTGCATACTGGAGAACATCGTAGAAGCATTTTGAATGAGGATTGCAATATTGCACTAGCTAATCATTTTAAGACTAGGAGACATATTGGGGAACAACATACATTTTTGGTTTTGTGGGATAGAAAAAGTGGGGGTGGGTCCACGAGGGGGTAACATAGATCACAAACTCATTAAGCAAGAATCCTATTGAATATTCACCCTGGGGGCATTGAGACATCTGGGTCTAAATGACAGGATCAATCTGTTACCATGTATAAGACAATAAGTGGTGCAAAATTTTACAGTAAAGGATGAGTTCTGTTCCTTACTAATATATTTTTCCCCTGTTCTCTTTTCCCTTCCAGGGTGCTGAGGAGAGAAGATTTATTTACCTCTGGCACCAGTGGAGTACCTTTATGACTCTAGTTTTGGATTGGGATTAATCAGTTTCCATATTTATACACTGGATTTTTTGAATATTTTGCTAGCTATGTTTTTTTTAGCCAGAATATGCTGTATGGATTTTTGGTGATGTTTTTGTCTACAGGATTGTATTTTCAATTCAGGACTTTATTTGTATGTCTATTAGCACTGACACTTTCAGTAGTTCTTTTTTATCACTGCTGATCATGGGCCAGATATTCAAAACTTTGCCCAGGGGCAAAATTAGCACTGCCCAGCGGGCAAACTGAGCCCGGAGCACAAAGCAAGCCATATTCAAACGGAATAGCCCAGGGCAAACAGCTTCTGAATATAGCATGGTAATGAGGCCATGCAAACTGGGCTGGGAGTGCAGGGCAAACATTGCCCTGGAATAAGACAGCACTGAATAAAACAACCAGGAAGTGCAACCCACAACAACAACACAGTACACAGCAACGTGAGGGCAGGTACAGACGAACTACGTGGTCAATGTGTGTGCCAGCAAATGCTTGGACTCAGTACAGTTGCAGGAAGCAGCAGATGAGAAAGAACAGTGATCAATACTTTACAATATTCCCCGTACCATTAGCGCCGCGCTAACACATTAGCTCGGAGCTAAGCAGTTAGCCTGGAGCAAACACGCTGCCCGGAGCTAAAATGTGCCATATTCAAAAGTGCTATGCAAATGAGCCTACTTAGGTAGTCTCTGGGCAAACAACCGGATTAGCATCTCATTATACCCTGATTTGCACACAGTTTGCCTAGCTGCCACTGCAGGGTCCCATAGAGCCACCTGTAGGTCAGTCTGGAAGTACAGGGCAGACAAGGTCCAACCGCAGCTCCATCTGTAGGTCAGTCTGGCAGTGCAATGGGATAGCTACAGGCTACAGGTAAACAGTACAGCATAGCATAGCATAGCATATTGTACCCCAGGGACAGGACAGCATAGGCACAGGTGGTGGTGGTGCTGCATGCAACTGTCACACTGTAGGGCATGCTCAGTGCACAGCAGACACTACAGTAGCAAGGGAGACAGTAGTGTGAGGGACGTAGCACTGCCTATGGTGTGTAGGGCAAGTGATGCTGATTGCACTGTACACAGTGACAGGCCCAACCTGCAGGTGTTTACTGACAGTCGACATTACTGTTACACTGTTGTGTGACCCACAGATGCTGTACCTGTGGCATGTGATGCCCACAGTGACATGTACATATCTGGTTTTGTGTTGTGGCAGTTGTACAGCTGTGTGGTATGTGGCTGGGGCATATAGTATCCGGAAGGCACACTAGTGTTGGGGGTATTCCTAATACTGGCCCATGTGCACTGCATGCTGAGTCCCAGCCTTGTGGCCACACCTGGTCTGTGGCACAGCCTGGCCACCCATACACTCCCTCAACATCCTCCATGCCCACAGTGCTGCATGTGTGCTGGCATCTGTTTTGTCCACATGTGTGGTCAGCAGGTGTATGCTGTGTGGCTACACTGCCATGCTGTCCACTGGCGGCAGGGTCACCACTTACTGCCTGGCATGGCTGGGACTGGTGGAGATGATGGCATCATTGTGATGCCATTGGTTAGCAGCAAGCTTCCACTATGTTTGGCTTTATCTATGTGTTATATTTATGTATTAGGGTCGCGCAAGACCCAGCGCTAAACAGCAAATCCTCAAGCACAGCCATTTATATTGCGCCAAAGCTGATTACAGGATTAAGACCAGCTTTTTCTGGGCGGTAATCTACCACCCTAACTTACTGCGCTTAGGTCGCTTAAACCACTTAGCCGGGCGCTAGCTACCGAATATCGCATTGCGCTATATTCCGCGCCGTTTGCCCTTGCATACATTATACTTTGCCTGGCGCTAATGCAGTTTGCCCGCTTATTTGGCCTTTTGAATATGGCAGACCCGCGCTAATCCCGCGCTAAACCTGCGCAAATGATTTTTGCCCAGCGCAAAGTTTTGAATATCTGGCCCCATGTGTTTTCCCTATCATTCTGATGACACAGTGAATGCAGAACTGGTTGCAGACTATGTAAGTGACCTGGTCTGAAAGACAGTTTGTTATTTTAACTTTGATAAAGTCAGTTTTTGTTGGCAGTAGAGTGGTGCCGGTGTTTGTATTGCCATTGTTGTTTTCACACCCAGGCACACTCAGTACAGTGGAGCATTTCTTGCTGTTTCTGATGAGAATACCTGCCCATTTATGATTCCAGTGCCAGATAGAATGTCTTTGGATGGGTATGTGGCTATCCTGAGGGAGTATATAATTAAAATAAATAAGTTTGTAGTCATAAATATTGGGAAGCAGCAAATGGTAGAATGAAAATATTTTGATGCCAAAGTGAATATCAGATTGGAGACAAGGTGATGATTTTAGATTTTCTGGGACCAGAGCATGGGTTGCATACATTTTGGAGAGGATCATTTATTATTACTGATAAACTGTCACCTGCCGTTGTCAAAGTTAGGATCATAGACAAAAAGAAGCCAGTGGAAAAATGACTGCATGTGAACCAGACAAAACTATTTAAAGAGGAAAAGGTCGATTAAGTTTTTATACAAAAGATACAGTTGTTCATCTCTTGTGAGCATATGTGTTTTATTTTACAGGGAGCATGGTGGTCCTGGGGAGGGAAATATTCCAAGTAATAATTATTGGTGTGATCATATTCTGCATGACTATGTTGACCACTGGTATCACAAAGCTGTGCCTCTACATGGTACACACAGAAGTTAGTCGGTGCTGAATTATGGATCGCAAGAAAAAGAGAAAAATGAAACAAAGACAGAATTTTGCAGGAAGGACGTATTATCTAATAGATCACATGGAAACCTCAACCCTAAGTTTGGGTCGAATAATGCAGCATGAACATTCAGAAATGGCTTATATTCAGTGTGACACACCACTGCCAGTGGGTAAAGGAACTGCATATGATTAGATTATATACCCAATATTTTGGACTAGTCACACACTTGTGGTACTAGTACAAAATCCTTTGAATCCTATGGGATTGTATAAGCAAATGGTCAGGGTACAAGCTATGCAACTAGGTTGACAAGGGCAAGCAATGAGGGATGGTACTTATTAGACTCAGTCAGTAAGGCTGTAAAAACCTTTATACCACTTACACAAGAAATCTACCCAATTTTGATTTCTCTTTTGGGTACCCAGATTTTGGTAAAAGGATACAAGAACAAAATTGTTTTGAATTATTTGGGCTCCTTGCTGTAATTGTTTTGGAGGAGAATATCTGGGATAGATTTGGCAGATATGGTGGAATGGAAGTTTACATTATGGGCAACTCTTTTGGACATAGTTTGATCATAAACTAGAATGAAAATTTGCAACATAAAGCTGTTCTGGCTTGCCCTGATGAGCTGCATGATTTCTATGACCTGACCAACAACTCATATCAAACATTTATAAGTGTTATGGCCTATGAGACTATAAAGCTAGATAAGCTGTCATTTAATACTCTTCGGTCTGTTAAACCATCCCCTGTGAACAAGATCAGTTACTGTAATCGAGAAGTACAGATACAACAGGTGGGAGATAAGGAATTTTCACATGATATATTTGTTTGTTGTGAGGAAAGGTGGAAGGACAATACTACACATTCTGAAGTTATAGACAATTATTCATACAATTCCCTGCAGGAAATGTGTAGCAAGGTTTTGGATCATAGAAACTGTGGGGATAAAACTGTTAAGGGTGAGGAGGATGAGGAACCCATTATTGCTTGTGCATGAAGGGAGAGACATCACTTATATTATATGACCTTAAATATATTATCTATAGTTTTGTTGTCTAAGGAATGCGTGAGCAAGCAATGGGATAATAGGATTAGGAATATGATAGCAAGTCACTGTAATGTGAATGAGTTGAGAAGCCACAAGAGTAAGATGTATTTTTATGTACCAGTGGGGGAGAACTGCCCTACATTTGTAAGCAGAGCTAATTAAGTGATTCCTAGGTTTGATTGGGAGGATTCTGGGGATTTATGACACTTATCAATTACCCCCCCACCCCCAGCAGATGGCAGCTATTGATCACTTAATTAGAGCCATTACCAGTATCTATGAAGCACATAATAAATACGAAAATAATTTTACAACTATCATGTGAGGGACAGAAATGTCTTTTAATATAACACAGAAAAATATCTTAGAGGCACAGCATTATAATGTGGTTCAATCGGAGATGCACAGTTTACTAGAAGGGACATTTTCAGAAATGAGAAATGGTATGATGCCCATGGAACTCATTGGACCTGAGTTTATACAGCATTTGATGTATAGCATATACATGGACATAATTCAGGGTTTAGATTTGGATACCATGGTCTGGATTTTTAAAGGGCCCTTAGATCCATGCAAGCTGCGTCAAACAACCAGCTTGTGTCAGATCTTGGTGCACCAAATACTGTGTGCCATATTTTGCAAGCAAAGCATTATGTATGACAAAGTTCCCCAAACTGACTCAAGAGGTCCTTTGCATCAACAAAATGACGTAAGGGACATGAATGACGCAAGCTGCACCAAAATGAATAATGCACGTTGAGTCAAAAATGGTGCAAGCTGAGTCAAAAAAATGGTGCAAGCTGAGTCAAAAAAATGGTGCAAGCTGAGTCAAATAAATGGTGCAAGTCGAGTAAAAAATGACACAAAGGAAAAGAATGACACAAGCTAAGTCAAAAAATACAGCAAATGAAATGGCCAAGACTAAGCCCCCAAAATGTTCTAAACTAGTCCTGCAGGAGAATACTGGCCCTTAATAGTAGCATAGTCAGGTATGTGCACCTGCTGTTGGCCTCTTTATATGGCTCTAGTGTCCCTTAGACCAGCTCTGGTTGGTCTAGCAGCAACATGCATCTTAGGCACAAGGACAGGACTTGCATTCTTTGAAATTCCCAATTAATGGGATGGTGCACCATTTCAGTGATGCAGGCATCCCTTCCGTCATGGCGCAGGCATTTTTTTGGTGCAAGCATGGTGCAAGCCACTCTGGTGCATGCAGATCTATTTTTGATGGAAGCACCATTTTAAAATCAGAACTGATGCAAGGTTTGATGCATCCTGCTCCTTGCGTCAGTTGTTTTTGACACGAGCACCCTGCATCATTCTCTGGCCTTTGAAAATCCAGCCTCATGTCTTTTGCTGCTACAGTATACCCAACGAATTGCTCACCTCCCTTATTGAGTGTAATAAGCTATGACATTTCAAAACTGGACTCTACTCCCTACTAACCCGTGAAACTACCTGCGGCTACACTACCTAATTCCTACCTGTCATTGATCCACCTGCCACCCCACCATCCCTGCCCCAGCTGCCCCCCCTTCCCCATCTCTTGGCCTTGACCTCTCCTCCTCCTGGGAATACTCATCCATCACCTACTACTGCCTCACTCCACTCTCCTCTTAACACCTGACAAAGCCATTTCTGGCTGCTTTTTCCCATAACCCACATAACCTGTATCTAAAGCTAAGAACTGTTTAAGCACTTATCCAAGCAATGTATTACACTCCTGTTGTGCCGCGATGTCTTGAGCACTTCCTTACTGTTACTATTGATTCTTTGCACTACTGTTTAAATCTCAGAAACCATGCATTCTTGTGACTCACCCTGTTGAATTGAATTGTGTTGTAAGATACTGTACTGTATTGCATTTTATTGTACTACACTGGTATGTATTATACTGTACTGTCTTGTATTGTATTGTTTGTTGTCTGACTTGGAACCTTTGTAAATGAGCCCTTGGCTCAAAGGTGTTAATCCAAATCTAAAATCTGAAAGGAGGCAGTATAGTGCAGTGGTTTAAGGCTCTGAGCTGCAAATCTGGAGACCTGGGTTTGAATCCCACAGCCCCCACTTGCATATTGTGTGACCCTGAGCACATCGCTTAACTTCCCCGTGCTCCCAGGTCGCACCTGTAAAAAAGCTTTCAGCTCAGTGTGCCACTCCTGGTTAAACAATAAAACAAAACCAAAAAAATAAATAAATATCATTCAGTCTCAAAAGATTGTGCTTTTTGTTTGGAGTTCATTATATGTATGCCTGTTATGCATGGTTCATAGCTCTGTACTTATGCTAAATACTGTAGCTAAATGATGTAGGTAGTTTGGATACAGAGTCCAGACCAGTAAGTGGGGCAGTGCTTACGAGGTATTAGTCTTATGAAATGATTAGTGCTTAGAAACTTCACAATGGACATGAGCAAGTCAGTGATTATAGTACATGTGAACTGGATGGTATGTACAAGGTGCTTAGATGCCTAGACTGGTGAGTAACTCATTATGACTTGATGTTTTGGCCTTTCTCTGTATCCCACCTCAGGAAGAAGGCTTAGTTGAGTAGGATGAGACCCCCCCAGTGGGATAAGAGTGCAGGAGAAGACGAAAGTGTAAGGGGAGGATGGTGGGTGAGTGCAACTCACTCTAAGCAGAGCAGCTGTAGTCAGGTAGTTTAAGTAGGTTGTGGGGGAGGAGCTCTTCCCCACATAACTACAGGCCTGCGCCTTTCCATTATGTGTGGTTCATAACTCAGTACTTATGCTACATACTATAGCTGAATGATGTAGGTAGTTTGGATGCAGAGGTCAGACCAGTAAGTCGGGCAATGCTTACGAGGCATTATTCTTATCAAATGATTAGGGCTTAGAAACTTCAGCATGAACATGAGCAAGTCAGTGATTATAGTACATGTGAACTGGATGGTAGGTACAAGGTGCTTAGATGAGTAGACTGGTGAGCAACTTGTTATGACTTGATGTTTTGGCCTTTCTCTGTTTCCCACCTCAGGAAGAAGGCTTAGTTGAGTAGGATGAGAGCCCCCCAAAAGAATTAATAATATCGTATGATTATCTCCTCCAACTCTGGAGAGTGTGACCAGTAGCATGCAGGAGAGGAAAACCCACCTTGGGGGGAAACCTCTGAGGACCCATGGCTATTGACTTGCCCATCCTTCTGGGCAGGCATACGGTCGATTTGTCATGGTCGAATTAGTCACGGTCAAACCGTAGCACCGATCTCGTTGAAATGTAATCTTGTTGCCAGTACAACAGATAGCGGGCACAAAGTAGCCACTGCAACCAGATACCCACAACATTCTGTCCGCTGATGTACGGCGACAATATGAACATGATATGATTTGGGGTCATGGAACAAACTTTGTCAACAGAAGCTACAAACTGGTACAAATATGCCTCCCAAACACACAGTCAGTGTTAAAATATAATAAAATGCCTCATTTAGGCTTTTAGAAGTAAAGTAAATCAATGGGTCTAAAATAAAATAAAAACAGTGAATAGGGTAAGTTACCTTGTTCTGGTCTCATCCCCGCCTCCTCCACACAATCAGCTGCATATACATAGCTCCTGCACACCCTTTTCTTTTTCATTAGTTTAAAAGTCCAAGAAGGAAGAAAGTAATGCCTTGGCTGATACTCTTTTGGTTTGACTTCGATCTGAACTTGACACCATGCTTGCAGTCCATGGCCTCCCAGTGTTTCTTTTGCCCACACAGTCTGATATGGGGAGGTGATACAGTATGGGGGTCAGTTTTAGTATATGTGAGCTGCCCCTGCAGAGACTGTCTGGCTGTTAGCTGTCATCGTCTAATAGGACTAGGTGTCCGTGGTAAATGTTGGTGGTGATTATTAATTTGTGGTGGTTCAAACAAGCAGGGGTATCAGACACTGAGGTAGTTTGGGCTGGTTCTCTATGACCCTGTTGCTTGTACTGCTGTTAGGTTGCTAGTCCGCACTGAGCCTAGAAGGAGGCTATACAGTCAAAAGGAGGGGGCATTACTTTTCATGTGGGCTGCAAGTTTTGGCTATACATTAATACAAGGGCACTCCTAGTATGTTGGGTTGCTAACCAGACTGAGTTAATGCTGTGACTATTTGTCCAATTATCTTTTTTTTACGGTGACCTAACTACCTATCTACCAGTTATGCCATCGACCAAATGTACGGCTTTTATTTGTCCTGGTAACGAAATGTCCGCATTATTTTGACCGCAACATTTTGTCCGTGGACCAATCGACCGTACACATCTGGGCATACTAAAGGAGAGTAATCCTAAGTAACAGTTTTAAGTTATCGGCTAATCCAAAATCCAAAGTTGTAGATCCTGATCCAGTGAAGCGAAAAACTGAATAAAGTACTGAATATTGAAGTGTCGGGTGAACATAGCAGCATCCTTCTAGTAACTCCTAATCCAAGAATCTATGTCCAGGGCAGAATGATAGTAGATTGGAATCCATAGTCGATGATAATTCGAAACGTCGAAGTTGCATAGATGAAGCGCTCCAGCAGGAGAGGAAGTCTTCTCTGAGGAGAACTAGTAAACAAAAGGCTATATGTCCAAGTCCAGCGTAGGAGGACAGGTGGTTTGTATTCTGCTTGGCAAGCTTTGCAAATGAAGGCCTTGGTAATGAAGCATAGGAGCTAGACACAGGTTGCACAATCTGGCAAGGGCGGAGCAGTAGAAACTTCCGGTCCAGAGTGGGTGACAAGTAAGTGAATTGGAATAGATCTTGGTGCGAATAGGTAGACGTAAATTAGATGGGCCTCCAGGTCCCAAGGGGTGAAGCAGGAATAGGTGAGACAGTTTTTGATGAACCTCTAGGCCCTGGAAGGGCAAGGCAGGTAGTATTAGCAGATTGCATAAATAAGTGGACCTGTAAATAGGTCAGCAGCAGTAGTAGTAATATTGAACCTGTAAGATGCAGACGTAGTAGCGGTAGAGTAGTATTGCATAGATTATGTATGGTATACAGCGGAGAGCGTTGATGGAATTTGAATAGCATGTAAGTTGAATAGCTTTCTTCTGGTAATCAAAATAGTAGTATAGAGCACTGTAGATATACAGGTTTCGGAAGCCAGAATGGTACAGCAGCTGGAATTAAACTTGTGAAAACAGTCTGACAAATTATGAATTGATGTGCTTCTAAAGACATGGATGTTAATAACTGATGAGGCTGAATCGGATGAAGTAGTGTCGTAACAGGATCCAAAGTCTTTGAGCATTGGAGTACAATCATGTTGAGGCATAACACCAACAGTGGCAAAGGCCAACAGGATGCTTAGATGCATCGCTAGGGGGCTCACCTCCAGAAGGAGGGAAGTGACACTCCCACTGTATAACTGCTTGGTGAGGCTGCTCCTCGAGTACTGCATGCAGTTTTGGAGGCCACATTTAAAGAGGGACATTGAACTCCTGGAGAGGTTCCAGAGGAGGGCAACCAAAATGATTTGGGGCTTGGGGGATAGGACCTATGGGGTGAGGCTCGAAGAGCTAAATATGTACACATTGGAAGAGAGAAGGGACTGGGGGGACATGATAGAGGTCTTCAGGTACATGAAGGGGATAAATAGGGGAGGAGCAGTCAGGGTGCTCTGAAGGAAGGGGGGCAACTAGAGGGCATGGGTGGAAGCTGGAGGGGGGAGATTCAGAGGAGAAAGGAGGAGGTGCTACTTTACTGAGAGGGTGGTAGAGCCATGGAATGAGCTGCCCAGTGGGCTGGTGGAGGCAGAAATGGTGGAAGGGTTCAAGAGGAGGTGGGACAGGTACAGGGGAAGGGTTCTGGAAGCAAAAACCAGTGCAGCAAGAATATCCAGAACTGGAAAGGGAGAAGCCAGAGAGGGCGAGGGGAGCAGCAAGGTCAGCTCCCAGGGTGGGGGCTGACCAAACGAGCAGACACAAAAGAACATGAGGCCTATTCTTCTGGCATTTTAGTATGTTAGTATAACCCATGAGATTGAAAGTCTTCCGGATGGCTCAACTGAAGTCCTGGCAGTGTAGAAATATATTCTGAGGCATAGTTATGAAAGCAGTAGAAGGGTGCTGTAAACTGTCATTCCTGATGATCGAGGATGGTAAAGTATGCAATGAAGAGACCTGGGTGGGTGAGCTGGCAACTCGACCAGTGGTAATAAGCATCCTAAACCTGTAGTAGATGTATGTCGTAAGCTTAAGCTATGATAAGGAAAGCATTATGAAATAGTAGTAGTAACTTCGAAGGAGTTGAAGCAGTATGGCAAGAAGCATTCTAGGACTTGAGGTAAATATCCGATGTAATCCAGAATTAAATTCAATGGAAGGAAGAAGCATATCCTAGGCAAATGGAAGTAAGTGTGAGCAGCAAGATGAGGGATGCAAGGTCCAGGATCTGTGTAGTATGACTGAAGGTGAGGAATAACTGGCAGTGCTTTCCAATCCTGACAAGTAAAGTGACTGGAGAGTGGCAGCTAAGTCTCACAAAGGCTAGCATGGCAGATGGATCACATGGGTCAGCTGGTAAATGAGTAGAGTGGCGACTAAACCCCATGAAGGCCAGCATGCTCAGCTGGACCACACGTAGGTCAGCCAGTCAGTGAGTAGATATTGGCAGCTAAGCCCCATGAAGGCTAGCATGTGCAGCTGGACCAACACACATAGGTCGCCTGTTAAGCGAGTAGAGAGCGGCAGCTAAACCCCACGTAGGCTAGTGGCCACAAAAAACCCACGCAGGGCAATGAAGGAGCAGAAGGGTGTGCCAGGCAAAGCCCTCTCATGGCCGGTGGCACGGTCAGACCCACGTAGGTAGGCAGAAGGAAAGAACGAGTCAAGCTAGACCCCACATAGGCTAGCATGAAGGGCGCTGCCACCAAGGGCCACGTGGCTAGATAGCTATCCCAGGGCCAAAGCAGATTGGAAGTTAATGAATGAGTAAAGTAAGTAGCAAGTAATGGAAGCCTCCTGCCTCCATGCAACATAGCCCTGCAGAAGGACATCCAAGCCAGAAGGGGAAATTGCAGAGTTGTGGTCTAGAGTATCCAAACAGAGTATCGAATGATTGCTGAACTGGTGAGAAACAGGAATTGATCACTGAAGGCATGATAGGCAGACATACTAACAAGCACGGAGGGAGGCCTTGCTTGTAAAATGCTCCATTTTACTGGGGAAGAGAAAATATGATAAGAAAATGCACTGGTATAGTATTGCAAATTCTGTTTGCCAGCTGTACATCACTGGAATACTGAAGGCCCTGTGCACTGCCTAAAAGGTAACGTCTGATGAATACACCAGCGGCTGGATTAGAATGTAGTGGGCTACTGGGAATGCCTTAATTGATTTTTATGAGGTCGACAATTCAAGCTAGCTTACATACTAATGCCCCTGTTAGATGCAATGTCTTTAAGCACCTCCGTTTTAGTGACCGTTAATAAAGCCATAAGTATCCTGCATAGATACTGGAAACAGAGCTCCAGGCGGTCCTTGTCCCATTATCACTAAATGGTAATAGTGAACGTCCCTGCAGGCATCTGACTCGAGGTTGCCTCTGGTTCTGAATACAAATGGTAATTGTCAGGAGCACCCTAACCCCAGGAGCAGTACTACCGTATGACTGTAAATGAATAAAGCGAGCACGCTGTTGTGAGGGAGCCCCGGTGTGATCTGGTGCATGGTAGCAATTCAAGAGCCCAAGTCATGGGAGGTCAACATGCGGCAAACCAGATGGAAGGAAGCCAGTAGCGTCCATGGAAGCAGCGTACTGGAGGGAGAGCGGAAAAGTGGTGGGATGGTAGAACAGGAGAGACCCTTCAGGTGTGGCAGGTTGAGGCACTGAATAATGCAGGACGGCAGGCAGAGTGGTCAATGAGGGAACGAAAACAAGCAAGAACAGTGACATGAACTGCAGTGCAGCAGGTGGAGGTGAGGCATAAATACCCCCCCCCAAAAAAAAGACAAAAGACAAACAGAAAGGGAGGGCAGGGAAAGAAAACAAAATGAGAGGCAGCAAAGGACAGGGTGTGGGGGGGCAGGAACTGGCCCTAGCATGCAGCACAGCAAGTGTGACTCGCTGTAAGCATAGCAGCTGTAGTCAGGTAGTTTAAGTAGGCTGTGGGGGAGGAGCTCTTCCCCCACATAACTACAAGCCTGTGCCTTTCCATTATATTCAAATGACAATCGAGAACTGGGTACTCTGCAGTTAATGTTGGATTTTATTCACTTGATAATATTCCATATGCAGTCATAGACACACTCTATGAATATATTACATACAGTAAGAACAGATGGAAAGCGTATACAAGTGAATCTTGTGAACTATGGCAGGAAAGACTGCATACTTGTGAAGAAGGAGCATAAACTTCCTTCGAAATATCTAAGATATATCCATTGCAAGTCACAAGAATTTCAAACCTTGTATATAATATAGTGTATAGGCTAATGAATGCTACTTATGTAATTTTAAATGCTGATTGTGCTTTAACAAATGGGACAACATGGCCAGTACTTGTAACCTTTCTCAAAGATGTACAGGAACGTGAATACCTAATTAATTACCTAATTACAAACTATTTCATAAGGACAGATTAGATAGGAAAGGAAGAGGTGTATGCTTATTTGTACATAATGACTTTACTTCTTTTGAATCCAGTATTAATACAAATACAGAATCTCTCTGGGTAATGGTTCAACTTAAATGTCATCTCAAGTTCTTAATAGGAGTATGTTACAGACCCCCCTCTTCTAGCATTTCTTATACTACAGACCTAAGTAATATAATAGCAACAGTAGCTGATAAAAATAATGTACTAATTTTGGGTGACTTTAATATGCCAGGAATCTCATGGAACACTTTCAGTGGTAAAACTGAACAAGAAAATATATTAACAAAAACGTGTGTAGATCTTGGCCTGGTACAGTTAGTAAGAGATCCTACTAGAGGTTCTAATATTCTCAATCTTGTCATTACAAATATAGAAAATAAAATTTCAGATATAAATGTTTCTGCACCAATTGGTAAAAGCAACTGTAATTCCATTTTAGTGTGTATAACAACTACAAATTCTAGGTCCCTTCCTGAAACTAAACATTTGAATTATAATAAAGCAAATTTTAAGCAAATAAATTCCATAATTAGTAAGATCAACTGGGAAAAAAGGTTTAAGGATCAAACAACATAACAAGCTTGGGATGATTTAAAACAATTAATACATAATCTAGGGCAAAAATGTGTCCCAATAAAAGCAAAATATAATAAAAAGGGTAAAATCCCAAGTTGGTTTTCTAAAGAAATTTGTCAGCAAATTAAACTAAAAGAATGTTTATTTAAGAAACTAAAAAAAAATAAAAACTTTTCTTTGAATACTAAGACCAAATATAAAAACCCAGTTATAAAACTAAAAAAACTAATAAAACAATCAAAATCCAGATTGGAATTTACTTTGGCACATAGTAAATCAAATAAAAAATCCCTTTATTCATATGTAAACAGTAAAAAGGGTAACTCCAGTAAAACTGGACCTATATTAGTAAGCAATAATCTTGTAGGAAATGATCAAATTACTGCTGACATCTTTAATGAGTATTTCTCTTCTGTTTTTAATAAAAAGGATGTACATAATTCATTGGACATAGTTCAATCATTAATACCCACAATAACCAAGCAATAAGTTAAAGATGCTTTATCCTTTCTAAAAAAAAGAAATCTACTAGTTCAGGGCCAGACAGCACTCAATGTAAATTCTTAGTAGAAACAATTGACTCAATTAGTACTCCACTACATTTGCTATTCAACAAATCTTTACTTGAAAGTAGTATTCCTGCAGATTGGCAGAAAGCTATTGTGATACCAATTTTCAAAAAGGGAAATAGATCTAGTGTTCAAAATTACAGACCAATTAGTCTAACATAATTAATATGTAAAGTTATGGACAGAATAATTAAATCCTATATTGAGGTTGAGATTTCGAAGCTAGGAATATGTGATCATACTCAGCATGGATTTAAATCAGGATTGTCCTGTACAACTAACCTTATTTCTTTCTATAATAAAATTAGTAATTTTTTGGATAATCATATTTCATCTGATGTCATACTGTTGGATTACAGTAAGGCATTTGATAAAGTGTCTCATTCTCTTCTCATTAAGAAAATGTATAAACTAGGATTTTCACACTGTTTGACTAATGGGGTATCAAAATGGCTGGACAATAGAACTCAGCTGGTAAAAATAAACAGTTCACTATCAGATTCAGGCATGGTAACAAGTGGTATTCCACAGGGTTCAGTTCTTGGACCTGTTTTGTTTAATATTTTTATTAGTGACTTGAAATCATCCCCTGATAATTTAATTTCCAAATTTGCAGATGATACTAAGCTAGGAGGCTGTGTAGTTTCATCACAAAATCTGGCTTAACTCCAAAAGGACCTATATAGTACAGACGTATGGGCTAAATTAAATTTCATTTAATATAGACAAATGTACAGTGCTCCATTTTGGAACAAAAAATCCTAAAGCTAGTTACTGGTTTAATAACAAACAATTAAAAGAGTCTTATTATGAAAGGGATCTAGGTATACTTATCAATAACTATCTATCATCAGGTCCTCATTGTAGTAAAGTAGCTAATATTGCCAATAATCTAATTAAACAAATTAGGAAAACTTTTATTAACAAATCTGAACAATGTTTAATTCCATTATATAGGTCTTATGTGGGACTATATTTGGACTTTGGTCCCCCCATTTGGAGTCCCTACTTAAAGAGTGATATTTATAGATTGGACAAGTTCAGAGACGAATAACTAAGGTGATACCTAGACTACAACATGAGTGATATGAACATCATTTAATTAGTACAGGATTACATTCTTTATAGCAAAGGAGCCTCATGGGTGATATGCTATTCTTGTATAAAACACTAAAAAACCCTAGTTCAATGGAACAAATTGGATTATCCTTCTCTAAAAACTATGCAGTAGGAAGACTACATAACAAACAATTAAATATAGCATGGGCAAATACTACTAAAAGGGATAATTGCTTTAATATCAGGACCCTGAAGATATGGAACACCCTTATACAATTTATAATTGATTCTGATAATATGGATACTTTCAAATTAAATTTAGATACTTGGCTAACTCATCTAAATGATTAATGACCGACTATTGAGGGGGACAATCTTGATGGGCCTTGGCCTGTTTTTGTCCCAATTTATCCAGTAAATCCAGTAAATATGACTTTTTACCCATACAGCCCAGTGTATATACTGTATATCCTGCTATTGAACATATTCACTTTATTTCTGTGCCTTATGGATTGAAAGATTGTATTACACTGAAGAAGACTAACGCTGACATCTCTTAACTGTAAGGTACAGCATAGTGATGAAGAAGTGCATGTGACAGAACAATACAGGAATAACACCTTGTTGTTCCAACTAGAAAAATCATGGGATGCTTTTGGAAAGGTGGCTCAGCGGATTGGTAGTTGGATATCTGGTTTGAGGCCATTTTAGGGCTGTTTGGTATAATGATAATGACTGGAGTGATCTTTTCTATTAATAAAATGTTGTCCTTAGATGGCAAGCCCAGAGGCTACAGCACTTGTTCCCTAAGGCAATTAATTCAAGGAGATGACTGAATATCAGATCATGCTCCCCTCTCGACCCAGAGACACTTATTTGTAAATAACAACAAGTTGGAGTACAGCTGCTCTATCCTAACTGTTGTTTAGGGTCTTGAAGTGACCACCATGTGCCAGAGGGCAACATGGAGCTTGGGGGGGACTGAAGCAATAGGCATCATGGATGTGTGTGTAATGTATATACACATATATGCTTGCATGTAGAGCTTACCTTTTCCTTGAATACAAGAGGCAGCTGGGAGGACATATAACAGTTGTAATAGATTACTCTGTAGCTTAAAAAAGCAGTTACAACCAGTTCTGACTGGTCTCCACTTTACCATCTTAACACCTTCCCCTTCTTCTCTGAGCATGCTTGATGCAAAATGCTTTGTAAGGAAACAATGTTATGATAGAGTATAGTATAAATAAAAGCAAGCAAAGAGAGTAGTGGGTTCCAGAAGAAGACAAGAAGAAGGAAAGAGAGAAGTGTTTAAGGGGGAAGCTGACATAGCCACTGGTGTAGATGCAGAAAGATGACAGCCCTTGCTTGATAAGGCCTTTCAGTGTTATCAGACTAAGAGGTGTCAGCAAAGTACAGTTGTGAGTATATTCCGCAGCTGTCATAATAAAGAAAATCCTGTGGGATGAAACTGGTGTTTGTCTCAGTTCCATTGTAGTTACTCCTGTTTGGGGAAGGGGGCATAGCCAGGTTCCCTACCTGCTCTCCCTTCTCAGTTGTTCCTCTAGTCATTTCATCTCCTGCAATCAGTTTAATTGTCAAATGTAAATGTCAAACGTCTGCCCCAGAGCTCTGGTCCCCTCTCTTGTCAGGTGAAGGCCATCACCCTATAGAAGACTCTACAGAAGGAACACCTTACCAAAGCAGGCAACAACACAGTACTGCATATGGATATAGTGGAAAAGATAACTTCAAGGTAAGTACCATAGGCACAGATAGTGTGGTAACAGCTAGGGAATAGGAAGTAATAGAAATCAGGGAGCTAACAACTGCTAGAAGGGTTGAAAAGGGAAATTAGGAGACACCCTATCTAGAGTAAGGTGACAAATACATGTCAAACAGGTAAATGAAGAGGTAGAAAGTCAAAGGATATAGAAAGAAGGTAGGGAGGTACAGAAATTGCTCAACAGACAAAACAGACAACACAAAAAAAAAATGTTAAGAAAGAGAAGAGCATGGCAGTGGTTCAGTACAACTGATGTGGAACCACAATCTTTGGGACACATTATGGAGACTGAGGTGCTGCTCATTTGTACTCATCTCTCTAGGTTGAGGGCAGAGGTTGCTGAACTCTGGTATGTACTGGCAAGGATGCAGAGAACCTTCTGCCCCACCCAGAAGCCACCATTTTCAATTTATTTAAAATTAGTATACAGTACTTGTAAGCTGATGAGCATAAATGGCCATTTTCACAAGTGTCAAATAAAATTAAAACAGACTCAGATACAAACAGAACAATCAGTTAAAAAATATAACAAACTATATTTAAACACTTTTTACCATCATAACCAGGCACTCACCAAACCACCAAAGAAAAGGGCTGAAGCTACAATATTTAAAAAGTAGAGAACAGTTATTCGACATGTCAGATACATGTTTTGTACTTTTTAAATACTGCAGCTTCAGTCCTTTTCTTTGGTGGTTTGGTGAGTGAATAATTATGATGTTAAAAAGTTTTGGTTTACCAAGAGCACTTCCTCTGCCCTGTTACGAAGCCCTTATTTAGATTTCTATATTTAAACACTGAATTATCAAACATGTACTGTATAAAGACACTTTAGTAGCAAGAGCAAGCATTTCTGTTAAACAACCATTTTTTAAGTCTAACCTTGAAAGTTTCAACTTTAGACAATTTACAATTTCACTGGGGAGGGAGTTATAAGAGGTAGGGGATTTAAACACAATTGATTTCTGTCTGGAAGATTTTCGAAACAACTGAGTTTTAAGTCTCAAGTCTGCCACTGCTCCCCCAGAAGATGCCTAGGCAGAGGTAAAGTAGATGGACCTTGATGGGCTCTGGGAGGGTGGGGATGGTGGGAAGGGAACACACTATTAAGCCTGTACCACTACACAGTTCCTTTGCATACTGGTGGGAAGGGGTAGCTAGGAGGAGGCATCTGCAGCAGTGGGAAGGAAGGAAGTTGGGGTTCTCAGAAGGGAAGTCCCCAAGGAGGGAGGAGGAGGCCAACAGCCAAGGAAGAAGCAGCTGCTGGTGGGGGACACTATTGTTAGGGGGATAGACTTGGGAGTGGGGGGTTAGATAGGGAGAGGGAGGTGAGGTGCACCCCTGGTGTTTTGGCTTGGATGGATAAAGAGCAGATTCAGGGGATCACTAGGTCATCAGGAGATGGGAGGGCGCAAGATGTCTTTGTTCGACAAAGGACAAATGACCTGGGAATAGGGAAGGGGTAGAGCAGGGTAATTTCGGGGGCTGGAGAGGAGCCTGAAGGGGATCCAAACAAAGTCCCAACATTGATATTCCCTACAATCATAATCCAGACATTGAAATCTCAGCAAGCTTGAAACCCTGCTAAGCAATTTCTCAACATATGAAATCCTGACATAGGCAACCAATCCTGACATACCATCCTTCCCCCTCCATCTGAATTTTTTGTTACTGTGTTACATAGCATTACAAAGAGAGACAGTATGACAAGTAGGAGATGGCAAGGTCTGGCAGCACTAATTTTACCTTATCGTCCCCAGGTATCTGCTTTTTCATTTTAGGATCGTACACTGACAAATTTACAGGCACACAGGGAGTCAGACCATGTAAGCTGCACAGGAACGCCTCCTCTGTCAGGAAGCACCATAATTAGATTGAAGCTCCCCTTTCCAAGAGATGTTCAAAACCTCACAGCCATAGAACACCCTGTCCCCGACACTGGCTAGGCAGGACAACCCACCCATGAGCCACAACAGGGAGATACATGTAGTAACATTTAATATTTATAAAGTGTGCATGCACACAGTTTTGTGTGCTGCCAGATTGTCTATTCACATGTGTGATGCAATTTCAGGGTTTCATTTCCAATTTGATGGTCTTTATATGTTGTAAAACATTTTGTAGACAGGTGTGGGTAGCCTGTGTCCCACAGGTGGCCTGGAATGGGAGTTTCTGATGTCATAGAATGTTCGGACAGTATGAAAACAGACAGCAGCAACTACTGAGCACAGAGGGATTCAGGATAGTTACAAAGGCAACAAAATTAGATTATTAATTTAACAAAAAAGGTCAAAAACATATGAGAATAGTGGGCAGTCAATAAAAGAACAACTAGAGGGCATCTAGAGGTCTAAAACATGTTTCTTATCACCATTAAGGCAGTAAGAACAACAGTGCTTAACAGAAATTGAGATAAAAACAGTAGAATGGACTCAGAAATAATCAGTAGAACGATGATACTTAAGAACATAAGAAGAAGAAAAAACAAAAGCACACACTAAGATAACACTGAGGCCCAGATATTCAAACTGCGCCAGTCTGAGGCGCAAGCCCCTGCGCTGCTCAAAATAGTTGCGCAGGGGTGTGGCCGGGGTGATATTCAAAGGAGTTGCGCTGTTGAGCAACTCCTTTGAATATCGCCCCCGAGCCACAGCACTTGCGCATGGCGCAGTGGAACTTGCGCTACCGCAAGTTGCCAGAGTTGAGCATTCAACTTGCGGTGGCGCAAGTACCATTGCGCCATGCGCAAATTTCCGATATTCAAAAGGTGACATGCAAATGGGGCCATAATTTATGCAAGGCGCAGGGGGTCATTTGCATCTCTTTATGGCTCCATTTGCATGCCATTTGCATGTAGGTGCGCCGATCCCCGAGGACTTGCTCCTGGCCACCCTGCCAGGCAGCAGCCGTCGGGGACCGACGCACACTGCAGCCTGATCGCGGGCATCACAGTTATGCTCCCCACACCTCCCACAGCCCGATCGCGGGCATCACAGTCCATGCCCCCCACACCTCCCACAGCCCGATCGCGGGCATCACAGTTCCATGCCCCCACACCTCCCACAGCCCGATCGCGGGCATCACAGTTCATGCCCCCACCTCCCACAGCCCGATCGCGGGCATCACAGTTATGCCCCCACACCTCCCACAGCCCGATCGCTGGCACACACACTACATGTCGCCCCCAACATCACCCACAGCCCGATCGTGGGCAGAACCTGTATAAACCCCACAGTGCCCGATCGTGGGCAGAACCTGTATAAACCCCCAGTGCCCGATCGTGGGCAGACCTATATAACCCCCAGTGCCCGATCGCGGGCAGAACCTGTATAACCCCAGTGCCCGATCGCGGGCAGAATGTAACCCTCCCCCACGAATAACTCCCTGGTGGTCCAGTGGACCCGTAAAGCCCGATCGCGGGCAGAATGTCTGCAGAACCCCCCAAACATCTCCTGGTGTCTAGTGTCCCCCACCACCTGCAGCCCCACCCCGCTCCCCCCGCGGCGGCGGCGACAGCATCCACCGCCTGCCGCCCCGCGCCCGCCGACTGACTGTCGGTAGGGCTGCCGCCATTGGTGCAGAGCTACAGCCAATGAAGGCGTGCAGCCCATACCGTACATGACAGTCAGATTTGTGAATGATCATTCACAAATCTGGACTATCATTGCTGTTATAGGCTACGCCCGTTAGCTGTAACCAATGTGCGAGCCGATCAGTCAATCGGCGAGCAGCGAAGCGGCAAGCGAGTGGGATGCTGTCGCCCGCCGGCTGCGGGGGGCGGGGTGGAGAGCCGTGGGTGGGTGGGGGACACTAGACTACCAGGGAGATGTTTTGGGGGGTTGTGCTGTGACATTCTGCCATGATCGAACTTACGGTCCACTGGACCACCAGGAGTTATTCGGGTTGGGGAGGGGTTACATTCTGCCCGCAATAGGGCACTGGGGGTTTATACAGGTTCTGCCAGCGATCGGGCACTGGGGGTTATACAGGTTCTGCCCGCGATCGGGCTGTGGGATGTGGTGGGGACATGTCGTGTACTGCCAGCGGTCGGGCTGGTGGGGGCACAGGGGCGGTTGGGGCCAGCCAGGGTGGCAGCTGCTGTGTTGCACCTGCAATGCAGCAGCTCACCTGTGGGTGGCCCTCGACTTAAGCCTTTTTTTGGCTCAAGCGTGCGAGGCGCAGCTTGGGTTGTGATGCACAACTCTGCGCAACCCGACTGAATATCGGGTTGCGCAGGTTATGCATGGATCCTCCCCCTCCTGTTGAGCATGCATTCATTTGCATTGCTCTCTTGCGCAACCTGGTGCCAGTGGCATAACTGCCTCCTGCTGAATATCGCAGAATGGCGCATTTTGGACTTGCTCATGGCGCAACCCTGTTGCGCATGGCGCAACCCTTTTGAATATCTGGGCCTGAATGTTTTTATTACAGAACACAGATGCAACATCGGAGATAGAGGGTATGTGCCACATATACAAATGCTAACAAAAATATCAAAGTATGAATATACACGAGGAAAGAAGATAGTAACGCACTTGTATTATTTATTTATAGTGTACTCTATGTTTGAAAAAACTGTGATAATGAAAATTGACAGAATTTGAAGGAATAAGTAACAGCCTTAGGTATTTATCGATCTATATATTTGTATGTTTAAACATTTCTGGGCTACTATTGGCACTTTTGAAAATTTAGATCCTAACAAAATGTATTTCACTTTATCTCAGGACATTCATCATATGGCTAAATCTTCATATGATCTCAACTGCTACAGTAATTACAAGCTGTGATTCACATGCACATTAAAAATAAGAAATGTCTACAGTAATGAATAACTGTTTTTCTATAAGGTTGCAACTGAAAATAAATAAGGACAGGTGCAGTACGCCGAGGGTCAGACAATAGTAAGTTAAAATGGCAGGAAGTATGAATATACAAATTTAAGAAAAGTGGCTGTATATAAAAGTAGGTTGACTTATGATGTTTTATATGCTATAAACTCTTTTTCTTAAGACTATAAAGTGTATAGTTTGTACCATGTACAGTGATCAAAGTATAATTTGATATTGATAATAATTTGTCTGGAAAAGTGTACAGCATATACAAGGAATGTATTGATGACACTGATGTCTTTAAAAAATGTTTTCAATAAGTCAATATAAAAAATTGTATAAAAAATGAAATAGTTGAAACACATTTCTAAAAAATATTTTCTGTAATTTTATTTAACAGCCCCTTGAAGAAGCTATTAGGCGAAACATTGGGGCCCATTTAAAAAACAGCAAATAAAAGATTCTTAAGAAAATTTTTCTTGGTGTTACTGGATTTATCTTGGATTCAAGCAACCACAACTCCCCTGTTTTGCACAACTAACATTATCCGGACAGAGGTACACTCCACCATTAACTCTACAAGAAATAAACAGGAGCAATTTCCTTCAAGAACCACCCTTGCATTTACATTTTTTAATTCCAGGAAAACTAGTCGTATGTCTTCATGTGGCAGTGTCATCGAGGCACTGGTCAGGAAGCATAGGGAAAACCCAGAAGCAGTTGTAAAATTCCACAGAACTGTTTATTTGTAGTTGCAATAACGTAAAATAAAATAAACTGGCTCAGAATAACTATGTACAGAAGCGAAAATAAAACCTTTCTTGTAAAAATAAAATCTCCCTTGAGCTCAGCTTAGCTGTTTTTATAAGTTTTTTTCAACCCCCATCCTTTGCAAGCATCCTGTTCTTTGTAAATTTCAGGAGCTGCTAGAACACTGAAAATTTCCTGAGGTCCCCATAGCAACTGTAAAAGGCTCAGGCATTTGCACCCAAGTAACCTCTAGCTTTTTAGTTATCTCAAATTTTAAATATATAGATTTCAACAGTGGCACAATTTTGTAAACAAAAGTGATCCCAATTTCAGCTACATTTCCATATATTGATTCTCATATATTTTATACTAGCAGATATAGATATGCAAGAGAGAAAAAAAACAGGCAGCAAGAGAAAACAGAGAGACAGTGAGGCAAAGGATTACGAGACTGTTTGGGTTGATCAAGTCCAAGGTCTCACAGGAAAATTTGGCTGTGCAACCAGACAGACAAGAGAGAAAAGGAAAGAATACAGACCCTTGCAGTTAAACACTTTCTCCAAAACAAATGGGACAGGGTCCTATTCTACCCTGTCACATATACCCCCCTCTTAAAGAGGAGCCTGTTTTATTAAACAGGTTTCCAAAACTTTCTATTCTCTACTCACATTTTCTACTTTCAGAAATTAAGTACATTTACATCTATTTTTACCAGAACAGCAAAAATTACAGTTCAAACCCATACATTTTTCTTTTTCTTTAACCATTAGAACCCTCAATTTGTGATCCATATCTTGACAGAAAATCAGCATTACTGTTCTCGTTACCAGATTTGTTAATCACTGAGAATTTAAATGGCTGCAGTGCCTGGTACCACCGTGTGTTTCTGGGATTTTTTATTTTTTATCTGGTTAAGCCCACAGAGAGCACTGTGATCAGTTATGAGAACAAATTCAGTTCCAAATAAATCAAATTTGAGGGACTCCATGGACCACTTTGCTGCTAAAAATTCCTTCTCAATAGTGGAGTACATTTTCTCTCTGTCATGCAACTTCCTACTTATGCACAGACTAGGATGTTCTGTCCCATCTACATTTTGACTTAGCTGTGCACCTAGGCCTATCTCAGATGCATCTGTTTGTAACAGAAATGGTTTCTCAAAGTTTGAGCTTCTTAAAACAGGAGCTGAACATAAAGTAGCCTTTATGGCTTGAAAAGCTTCATCACACTCTGGGGACCATTTCACATTATTTGGGTAACTTTGTTCATGAGTTCAGTGAGGGGAGTAGCTAATTCAGCAAAGTTGGGAACAAATCTCTGATAATAACCAGTCAGCCCTAAAAATGACCTGACATGTTTCTTTGTTTTAGGTACAGGGCTGTTAGCTACAGCTTCTATTTTAGAAATCTCTGGTTTGACATCTCCATTTCCCAACACATAGCCCAAATATCTAGTTTCTGCATGCCCAATGCACATTTAGTAGGATTAATAGTCAGACCTGTATTTTTCATAGCCTGGATAACTGCTCGTAGGTGCTCCAGGTGACTTTTCCAGTCTGGACTGTACACCATGACATCATCCAGGTATGCAGCACAATAACCAGCATGAGTGGATAAAATGACATCCATGTATTGTTGGATTGTAGCCGGTGCACCATGTAAACCAAAAGGCATGGTGGTGAACTGATAGAATCCTATAGTGGTGACAAATGCAGCTTTGTCTCTGTATTCTTTAGCTAAAGGTATTTGCCAGTCACCCTTGGTGAAATCAAGGGTACTAATAAACTTTGCACTCCCCAGCCTGTACACCAAATCATCTATTCCGGACATAAAGTAACTGTCAAATTCTGACACTTGATTAAGTTTCCTAAAATTAGGGCAGATTCTAACACCCCCTTCTTTTTTGTTTACAATTACCATGGGAGATGACCAAGCATTTCTCAACTCCTCTACGATACCCAATTCTTTCATTTTTTGCATTTCCTTAACCACATCAGCTCTTAACTGTTCTGGCAACTGGTATGACATTTGTCTAATAGGACGAGCATTCTTTGTCACTATTACATGCTCAACCCCTTTAGCTCAGCCTGGTACCATGGTAAAAGTACTGTTAAATGTCTTTAGTACATTACAAATATCTGCAGTTTGTTCTGAGGTTAAGGAAACATACACCTTTACAGCATCAGGATTTACAGTTTGTTCCAGTTTATCATAAGCTACATCAATATCTTCCTTATCAGTTTCTGGTAAAACTAGCAAAGCAGCTTTTGGCATTTTTTCATCTAATTTCTTGAGGAGGTTGGCATAGTATATCTTACTAGGCTTTTTTCTGTCAGGGGTCTCAGTCTCATAGTTAACAGTACCAGCACATCTAAGAACTTGATAAGGCCCTTGCCACTTCATTAACAGTTTATTTTCTGTTGTAGGTAGCAATAGCAAAACCTTTTCATCTGGCTCGAAAACTTTTTCTTTTACCCCATGGTCATAATTTACCTTCTGCTGGTTTTGAGCTTCTTCCTGATTACTATGGGCAATGTTAACATATTTTGTCAATTTCTTTCTTAGGGCACACATAAGAAAATATAGATTGTTTCTGAGTGGAGTTATCTTCCCACGTTTCTTTTATCACATCCAGTGGCCCTCTTGGCTGCCTACCATACAGCATTTCAAATGGTGAAAACCCTGTTGATGTCTGTGGCACTTCTCTGTAAGCAAAAAGTAGGTAAGGCAAGTATTGGTCCCAATCTTTCCCTTCCCCTTTTATAAACTTTTTTAACATGCGTTTTAGGGTTTGGTTAAAATGCTTAACAAGACCATCTGGCTAAGGGTGATGGGGGAAGTTCTTATGGCAGAGATACCTAGCAGTCTGTACAGCTCTTTAAGCAATGCAGCTCAAAAATGACTACCCTGATCAGTAATAATTTCTTTAGGTATGCTCACTCAGCTGACAATTTTGGCTAGCTCTGCTGCAACTTTTGGGGCTGTAACAGTACACATTGGAACTGCTTCTGGGTATCAAGTAGCATAGTCGCATACTACTAGAATACATCTGTTACTCTTTTTCCTTTTGTCTAAAGGACCAACCATGTCCATTGCAATTCTCTCAAAAGGCACATCTATTAAGGGTAAGAGAACCAGGGGCACCTTGTCTTTTCTAGTGACTGGGGCTACTTTCTGACACTCAGCACAGGAATTAAAATAGGTAGCAACATCTTCATAAAATCCTGGCCAGTAAAATCTATACAGTAATCTGGCAAGGGTGTGATCCCTCCCTGAGTGACCAGCCATAGGATTATCATGTGCTATCTGAAACAATTCTGTTTTATACTTCTGTGGTATATCCAGTTGTTCTATCTGTTCCAGTGCCTGAGGTTTAACCCAAACTCTGTACAGTAATCCATTACATTTTTTAAACATTGGTCCACCCTGTTTTGGTTTCATCCCCAGCTGCTTAAAATAACCCTCGAGAGAAACATTGTTAGATTGTTCTGAAAGAAAATCACAACCAGTTATCAATTAAGTTTCAGCATTTTCATATTTTAACCTTTCATGTTCATCAGTCATTTGTTGCCACAGTTTTTTCAGGCTTTGTCTTTCTTTCCTGGATTTCCGGATCTTGGAGCAGTGTTCAAACAAGTCCGAATCAAAATCACTGAAAAGAAAAGAGTCCCCACTGTCTGAAATTTTCTTTGCCTGAGCTCTTGTCACCACAGCTGCTGAAGCATCAGGATTTATTCCCTCTTTGATCAATTCAGTAAATCCTGGAAAGTCATTTCCAATAATCACAGTTACAGGTAACTTTGGTACTACCCCCACTTTCATTGGGTGTGGCACACCCTTAACGTTCAGAGTCACTTGGGTGGTGGGATAGTATTGAGTGTCCCCATGGATGCAGATGACACCAGTAGCTGGTCCCTTTGCATCATGTTTCCCCAGCATTTTAACATGCACTAGGGCCTGTCTGCTTCCCAAATTAATGAGTCCCTGTACAGTCTTATTCCTCGTCTTCACATCTGTTAGGTACCTGCCCCAGTTTGCCAAGGACAAATCTGCTCCAGTGCCACTCTCTTTATTATGGCAGTTTCTTGCAAAATGGCCTGGATTATTACAGTTATAGAAGATAACGTCTTTTAGCTCAGATTTGTTACCCCCACCAGAGTTCTTAGCAGGCTTGGAGTTTAAATGGGAAAAAGAGTTTCTTACCAGTGCTTGGCTGTTACGTTGCTGCTGTGGCATCTGTCTGGCTAGTTGGTAGTCCTCAGCCAAAGAAACAGCTTTTTCCCCATTCTCTGGTCAGTGTTCCTTTACTCACAGCTGCACATCTGTAGGCAAGATGTTGATGAATTGCTTCATGGCAAATGTGTCGATGATCTGTGGGACTGTTTTGCTTTCTGGTTGGATCCACTTCATCAGGAGTTCTCGGAGTTGGGTGAATGCTTCTCGAGGATTGTCAACCGAGTTGTACCTCAGAGATAGAAATCTCTGCCTGTAGGTCTCTCTGGAGATATCATACCTTTTTAGGATTTTGCTTTTCACCAGGTCATAGTTTTCTGACTGTGCAATGTTCATACTGCTGTAAGCAAGCTGGGCTTTCCCTGTCAGGTAGGGTACCAGTCTGATTGTCCATTGCTGCTTTGGCCACTGGCAGACTGTGGAAATTCTTTCAAAGGTTGTCAGGTATGCCTCAATATCATCTGACGGACACAACTTAGTAAGTTTAATGGCCTTGAAGTTGCTTGCATTTTGTTGCTCATCTAGATCTGTGCCGGATCCTCTGCCTTGATAGCTTGCAGGGCATCCAGCCATTGCTGCTCTCATCACTGCATCTCTTCTGTCATCTGCTGCTCCTGTCACTGCATCTCTCCTCTCCTCTGTGCTTCTAAATGCTAAATCTCTTTTTCTCTCTGTGTCTCAGCAGACTCACTTTGTTGTATATCGCACCATTTGAAAAAGTCCATCAGGCTTTCAGGTTCTGCCACTGCCTGTTCTTTTTCCATAACTTGTGCTGGCTGTACAATCTCAGACTGGACTTCTGTTGCTGCTAGTTTGGCTGCCATTCTCCTGGTAACCACTCCTGCATTGCTGCTTCAAAATCCATACCTTCCTCTGTGCTTCCATGGTACTAGGCCCAGTACCCAAGCATGAATCTCCTGTCTTAGGGTATGCACGGCTTAGATCTCACTTCTAATACTATCTGTCATCAAGGCACAGGTCAGGAAGCATAGGAAAGACACAGGAGCAGTTGTAAAATTCTACAAAACTGTTTATTTGTAGTTGCAGTAACATAAAATAAAATAAACCTATTCAGAATAACTATGTACAGAAGCAAAAAGAAAACCTTTCTTGTAAAAAAAATCTCCCTTGCAGCTCAGCTTAGCTGTTTTTATAAGTCTTTTTCAACCCCCATCCTTTGCAAGCATCCTGTTCTTTGTAAATTTCAGGAGCTGCTAGAACACTGAGAACTTCCAGAGGTCCCCACAGCAACTGCAAAAGGCTCAGGCATTTGTATCCAAGTAACCTCTAACTTTTTACAGTTATCTCAAATTATAAATATTTACATGTTAACAGTAACACAATTTTCTAAACCAAAGTGATCCCAATATTAGCTACATTTCCATACATTGATTCCCATATATTTTATATTAGCAGGTATAGATATGCAAGGGAGAAAAAAACAGACAGCAAGAGAAAACAGAGAGACAGTAAGGCAAAGGATTGCAAGACTGTTTGGGTTGATCAAGTCCAAGGACTCCAGGAAAATCTGGTTGTGCAATTAGACAGGGAAGACAGAAAAGCAAAGAATACAGATCCTTGCATTTAAACACTTTCTCCAAAACAAATGGGGCAGAGTCCAATTCTACCCTGTCACAGGCAGGAATGCAAAAGCAACCAAATGTTGCCTCTTGAGGCTGAATTCTGGATCAGTCCCATACAGTGTTGCCAGACCCACATTTTGTACTTTCCCCTACATAATTTGCCCAAAGTGAAAGAGACATCCCTTATTTGTTGTATTTGGAAATTTTTGCTTGCAGGCATTAACAGCTACTTGTTCAAAGTCAGATATTATCACACTAGGACAGAGACTGAGACCATATTCATCTGCAATATCTTGCAAATCCTGAAATAGCCTAATGTTGCATTTCTGTGATTTTGCTGGCATCAGTGCATAGACCAGTGGTACAATCCGAGAGGTGTCATCATTGCCAACGGGTGCATGAATGGAGTACAACTGTTGGAACAATGTGGGGACAACTTTAAATGTTCCATCCATTATCCAGTAGTCTGCATTTTGTAGCTTCTCCATATTTAGTTTAGTGGTGAAGATTAGAATCTTTTCAGGGGGTGCTGCTGAGCAGCTTCTAGGAAGCAGCAATTTTCCTGATCTCCCAGGAATTCTTGATTAAAATTTAAGTGAAAATTGAATTTCTCATTTACAAAGGATTGGAAGTGGTGTGTGGAGGGTCTATGAATGGAAATATGGGCAAAAATCAGGGAGCTGCCACCTCATCTTCTGATTTCTTTGCTCCCCAAAAAAATTGCAGCAGCAGAGAGAGGAGCATCCTATGTTTTCTAGTGAAGCCACAGCAAAGAGTGACTTTTATCAAGGGGGAGAGTCTATACTTTCTATTCAGGCCACGCTCAATCAGCTAGTTAACTCAGTCCAGGACACTGATGAGAAGTTGGACTCTATGACACCTAGAGTACCGGCTTTGGAGACAAGGATGGACCACTGCAAGTAAACGGTCCAGTATTCTGAAACTTCCATCATCAAGGCTTGCTATGTAACCACCAAATTAATAAAAGAAAATTATTTGCTGCCACAGCAAATGGAGGTGGTAGAGAATCAAGCCAGGGAGCAGGACGTGCATGTGCTGGGCCTATCTGAGTCTGTCAAGGGGGAGGACTGTTTCAGTTTTGTTTGATCATTTTTACCATCTGTCTTGGGCTTGTCTGAGGATAGTCCTCCTATAGCAATAGAAAAAGCCTACTGTATTACCCCGAGGTGGGCTGCAGTAGATTCAGTGGTCCCCAGAACCCTACTGATCATCAGCACTGGTGTAGATGACCTAGACCAGATGCTAGCTCTGGCTGAAAGATGTTGGGCACTTAATTATAGAGCAGACAGTCTGCAGATTTTTCTGGATCTATCATACAGCACAAGGCAGAGGCATAAGGCATTTGGTGTTTGATGGTATTTGAAGCCGACTTCACTGTTTGAAGATCAAGCATCAGCTCCTGCCCCCTGCAAGGTTGAGGTTGACATGGCAAGGGAAGCTGTACCAATTCAACTCATCAAAAGATGCAGACAAGATTCTCCAGTTTATCAAACGGGAGATGGAGGTGGCGGAAGGAGATGCCTCCTCAGATGTAGACTAATGTCAGTGTGGGACTTTATTTGAACGGTAAGTCTTGAACCTTGGCCAGGGGTCGGGGCATACAGTGTGCTGGCAATGCATTTAAGACCAGGGACACTGGTTTACCGGGATTGAGAAAGGGCATATTCCATTTTGCACATTGTAAAAAACGGTATTGTCACCGGTGTCTGATAAGCCAAAATCCGGTTTTACCGGTATTTGGTTCTCTGTACTTTATTTAACAATTTTTAACTCTGCTAACATGCATTTTAGCAATTTTGACCTCCACTGCTGCACATCCTTCCATACTTGTACCAATTTAAAGTTATTTTAGGTACAAGATGTGATGGCAGCAGCAACTAAGCCCCCATCTCTAAGGTGTGATGGAAGCAGCACTTCGACCTCATCCCTCAGGTGCGATGGCAGCACCAACAGCACTACAGCCCCCTCCCTCTGGTGTGATGGCAGCAGCAACAGCACCATGACCTCCTCTCCCTCAGGAATGACAGAAGCAGTAGCACTGTGGACCCCATCCCTCAGATGTGATTGCAGCAGTACTACTTTCCCCATTCACCACTGGTGATGGCAGAATCACTACAGCCCCACCCCTTGAGTGTAATGGCAGTGGCAACAATGCAGTCCACATCCCTCAGGGGTGATGGCAGTAGTGACAGCACTATGATCCCTTTCTTCAACACCCACACCCCACATGCACAAGTTACAAATGACTTGGTCTCTTTGCTTGTTAGAACTCACATGTGAATTAATCTGAACCATCACCACTAAGGTGGACTACCTTTGTTTTTCCTATCTATAATTTAACTGCCTGAACTGGATATCTGCCTGTGACACCACTGACCAGGGCTAGGGAACAGACTTGGGTGTTGAAGGCCAGCTGGTGGGTAAAGGCTTAATTGTCCAATGACCACGCACCTTCTCCTGGGAGGAGGGTGGGTTCACGGCTCAGCATTTGCTGGCCCCTGGTGGATGCCAGAGGCACAACAACATATCAGCCCTCACTGCAGGAGGGGCATGATGGACATCGGCTTGTGCCTTGACATCATGTGGCCTGTCAAGAAAATAGGAAAACACCCACTGGCCAACTGAAGGACAGCTGTTGGTCCCTCCATAAACTGGAAGCCTCAGGCGTGTGTCTGTTCTAACCCTTGCCATGCTAAGGATACACAGGAAGCTCTTTGGGATAATTCTCCTCCCCTGGTAGCCTCCCACTGGGGTAGGGGCCCACTCAATGAAGGGTTACTTTTGGTTACCTGGTAGCACAGCATTAATGGGCAGTGGATGGTGGTCGGAAGGGGGGCCTTGGCGGGCCTGAAGGAGTGGATGGCCAGGGGGTAGGAAGAGAAAAACAAAACTGCTTGAATGTGCTTCTTTGAAATAAAGTGTCTTCACCTAAAAAATCCACAAGTGATTAGTGGAGGACCTTCAAATGGATTCATGCATCTCCCAGACATGTGGATGCTTTTTTTTAATTTGGTGTCCATGAAAAGGGTGTTTCCCAGTTTTCATGTCTTTGTTCAGATGTGAATTGAGCACCACTCTGCCCACCAGCATCATACAGCCCCTGGGGTCTTACCGTCTATATGTCATTGACTGTGCTTTCAAAATCCACTGGACAAACATAAGTACACTTAAATACTTAACTTTTGCTTTTTGTTGAAGCAGTCATCAGAAACCTTTTTGTTGTCACAGAGACTGAAACAGCAGGTGGGAGAAAAGGTACAAATCATCCAATTCATCTAAGTGGGGTGCTGACTGTGAAGTCTTTTCACAAGTAGTAAGGCAGTTTCTTCTTTGTGAACATATTTTCATTCAGACTAGTTTTCATTCAAACAACTGAGGATTTTGGATGGCCCTACTGATTACAGTATAAACTTGAATAAGCTAGCTGGCAACAGTGATCCTGTGTTTAGCAATCTACAATCTAGAAGCTCATTTGCAAACAATACAATGAAAACCTGACTAAAATCTAAAAACAAGCTTATGAAACACATAAATGTGTCTGAACATTTACCTTTACCTATACAAAATCATTGCAGTCCAAGTAAAAGCGCAGACTAATTACATGGTACTCTGACTACTATTCTATGATGTAATAAACATATATTGGTATTTTTTATATTCTTTGTAAGAGGTAAGGCCCACTATGCAGAACTGTCTGTTTCAGGAGTGACCTAGAAGCACTGGGGAGGTTAAGTGACTTACTTGAGTCACACAGTTTGCAAGTGGAGGTTGTGGAATCAAACCCAAGACTGCTGGATGCACCCAGTTCAATCACTGTTTGTTTTCTAACCACTAGGCATGGGTGATTAAATTGAATGGCTGATTACAACAAAGCAGTGCGGGTGATTTCTTACTGACTCTATATGCAGCAAAGCAGAAAGAATCAGAAGACATCAGCATTCATTTTAAGATGCTGAAATCTGGCCGGGCCCACTGGCGCTACAGTAGCATTATTGCTTGCAATGCCAGTGACCCAGGGTACTTTTTCCAGAAGTGAACTCGGTTTGCTGGAGGTCTGGCCAGGGGAGTAGGATCGAGCACCCAGGGGACTGCTCTCGTCCTCCTCCTCCAGAGAGGGTGGGCTGCAGGTCCTGCTGCTTTACCACCACCTGTGTGACCACGGATGGCGGTGAAATGGTGCTGCAGAGTGATCAGGTGGGGAGGATGCTAGCCAGGATCTGAAGCAGTGGCATGTCTCTGTGACCTACCTCCTTGGAACTCCTCTAGTGCAGATGCCCTCAGGGACAGACACCAGAAAACCAGGAACAATCACTGTACATCGGTCACTGGCAGAAGGGACCCAGGTGCCCCAGATTTCATAACCAGGCACCATGAGGGACCCACTGAGCTGCCCGCCACACACTAACAGAGTGTGGAGGGTGACCTGAGGGTTCCATCCCTTCACCGGGGGTTACAATCCAGGCAGGACAGGGGCAGGCCCACAGGAGCTCCTGAGCATTACCTGGGGTGAAGCTAGGGGATACCCAGCCTAGGGATCTCTGAAAAGTGGAGACTGATGCTGTGAGAAGGGGACATAGAAAGAGAAAAAAAAAAAGATGCTGAAATCTTAGAGATTCTGTGCAGTGACATGCAATTTCCGTGAGGCACCGGTACAAGAATTCAAAATCCGCATACCAAGCAGGATTCCGTGATTGTTACCGGTGTTACCGGTAAAAATGGAAAACCAGGGTCCCTGATTTAAGACCTCCTACTAGTCTATTCCTATCCTGAATACAGGAAGATGAACTTTTTAGGAGCAGCAGTGAGCGGGGAATTGCTCCTCCTGGATTAGGTCATATACTGTATGTGCCCACCTCTACTTTGTATAATGACATTCTATGCCTTCTGCTTTATGGACAAGGTGAGTTGCAATGAGAGTTTGAACTGGATTATATGGGGCAATGTTCTTTTTTCATACTGATATTTGTTATATCTTAGCCACAGCGTTTGCTGTTTTGGTGTATGGCAAATTCTAATTAATGTTTTCTGGTTTGTTACCTGGGGGAATTTAGATTCACTATGGGATTCTATTTTGAACATCTTCTTGACCTAGTTCACTGCAGGCCCCACCATCTATACTTGTGCATTTTATAATGTGGGCTGTTTGATTTCCATTTGTTCTTCCTTAGCTGCATGCTATGGGGTTAAATGTGGTCATCAGTGGGTTTTCCTTCCTATGTTGTAACTCTAGTGGAGGTGTCCTACAAGTTTTCTCTGTGTGACTATGTTATTCTAAATTTTTATTGCTATCCTTCTGTGAATGTATCATTTTTGTAAGTTTTGGCTTGCAAAATTAATAAATAAATAATACAAAAAAAGAATAATATTTTCTTCTCCATACGTGGACGTGGGCTCCCTGGCAAGAAAAGGATATCCATTTACATGCCTTAACTCATCTGGAATATTTAATTCTTCTAAAGTCCTTGCCTCTGTTGGTAGGTTTTGTCTTCATGCTCATTTCAGCACCTGTTGAAGAGCTTGTTTGTTTGGCATATTACGTCTCACTTCTGTTGGCACACTGGCAGTTTCTGCCTGAATTAGTTGTGCTGGAGTAGCATGTGTATTCCGAGCCTGCTCCTTTAAAGAAGACATGGCCGAAGCAATAGGTGCATCAGCTGCATCGGGTGAGTGATTACATTCTGTAGGGTTGCGTAGGTGGCATTGGCCACCTACTTTTATAGTTGTGGCTTTCTCGTGACAGTTACTGGTCTTCCTACTCTGAAAGCACCAATTAAATAGATCACATCTGTTTCTTTCCTTAACCAACAGGTAACCTCTAATGTTGATTTTGTCGTTTCCTTTCTGAGAAGGCACTATTGCACAAATCTCTGCCATGTCCACTCACAGTGACGTGTCTACCAGTCAGTGTCTGCAGCAGGTTTACATGGGGGTTATAGGGTATGTTTATATTGGGCTAAATCTGGGCTACCATGCATAAGTATATATCTGATTAATACCAGCTGTTTATCAGTGGGAGAAGTAGAAGCCAGTAAGTGTCAGGACAGATTTCACTCTGACTGTGCACCTTTGAATTTGTCTGTGTCAGTTCCTAAAAAAAATTACATATCGTTTGCAACAAATAAATATTTATGGGCTGGTTGGAATATATATCCTGTGTATAGCCAGTGTGGTGGTGTGGGGGGGCGACTGCATACAAAACCGTGACTGCATGTGCACATGTAAATATTTCAGTGTCCAATCCTAAAATGAAAAAGCAGAGAGCTGGGAAAGAAAAGGTAAAGATCAGTGCTGGTGTACCTTGCTGTCTCCTTCTCATCAGACTGTCTCTCTGTGTAATGGTGTAACAAAACAATTAATTTTAAAACATATTGGAGTACAGATGGGTGGAATGGTATGTCAGTATTGGTAGCTTGTGCTGGGATTTCACCCTGACCCTGTCGGTAAATTAAAAGTCATGATTTGACTGTTGGGATGTTCTGTGAGGAATTATTACTGTCAGAATTGCGTACCTAACCCTGGCCGAAGCTGGTGGCATGCACGGTGGCATTTGCTGAGGTGTTACCTGTGTATGGCAGAAGAGAAGAAGGGGCACTCTGCACCATGGTTTTTAACAATTGGTTTAAGGCATGGTACATGGAGGAGGGCTTTGACTACTCTGGGGACTGGAAACCAGCCTGGGAGGATATGGGCCTCTACAGGAGAAATGGTCTGCATCCTTCCAGGAGGGGGACTACAGTCCCTAGTAATGGTTTAGATGCTACTTTGATGAGCATTTAAACTAACTGGAGGGGGGGGGGCTGTAATACCAAAGGAAGCAAAGACTGCCTCCTACCAGACAATGCAGCAAAAGGAGGGAGGATCTAAGGGGAAGAATCCCGCCCCCAGGGCAGGGTTGCAGGAAGACAGGAATGGGGACAAAGTGGAGAACAAGGGGGTATAAATCAGAATAGCAAGAAGACAGGTGTAAAGGAAACATGTAACAGAGAAGGTAAAAATGGAAGGGGGAACAGGGGGCACTTCAGGAAACAGCACCGGGCGGGGGAGAAAGCAGGGAAGCAGGTGGAGGGAGTAAGGTAGTAAGAGTTATGTGCGCCAATGTAAAGAGTCCGTGAAATAAAATTCTGGACCTGGGGGCCATCATGGATGAGGCTAGCCTGGATTTGGTGGCTGTAACAGAGTCATGGTGTTCAGATAGTCATGACTAGGAAGTGGCCTTATCGGGCTACTCTTTGTTCAGGAAAGGCAGGGAAGGGAGAAGGGAGGAGGGAGGAGGAGTTGTACTGTATGTGAGGGAAGGAATCAGGCCTATGAAAGTGTAGGGGCATCCAGAGGAAAAAGAATGACTGGAGGTGCTGTGGGTCATCCTGGAGACTGGCTAGGGATGGTATACAGACCTCTAGCACAGAGAGAGGAGTCAGATAAGACACTTGGGGAGGACATTAACTGGCTGACAAATATGGGGAGGTGCTCATAGTTGATGATGACATTCAGCCAGATGTGGATTGGAGCCTTGCAGCTACAGCTTCGGGAAGGAACAGGGCCATTTTTCACTCTTACAAGGGGTCTTTCTCAGGAGCAGCTAGTCGATGAACCCAATGGGGATGGAGCAGTGCTGGTTCTGTTGCTTACAAACAAGGGCAGCATTGCAAACATCACAGTGGGCAGTCCCCTCGGTACCAGTGATCACTGTACAGTGTGGTTTAACAATAAGATGGAAGCAGAGGCAAACCGCACAAGGATGAGGGTCCTGGACTTTAGGAGAGTTGATTTTAAGAAAATGGGAGACTACCTCAGAAAATGCCTAGTATGGGTGAATACCATGAAGAGGTAGAGGAACAGTGGGTAACAATGAGGGAGCATAGGGCAACCAGCCTGTATGAAGGAAAGTGAGTAAAAGCAATAGGAAAAGAGACCATTATGGTACTCTAGGGAAGTGACCATGGTGAGTGAAGAAAAAAGGTTGCATTCAGGAGGTATAAGGAAATGCAGAGGGAGGAAGACAGGGAGGTGTCCTAGATAAAACAGAGGGAAACAGGTAAGGCAGTGATGGGAGCAATGGTTGCAGACAGAGGAAAGGATAGCCAAAGGGTAGCAAATGGGGCTAAGACTTTCTTCAGGACATAAGCTGAGAAGAGGAAAGCAAGGAGAGGGATAGGGAGGATAAGGAGGGCACCAGAGGGAGACTGCTCAGAAGAGGACCTGGAAAAAGCAGACATCCTGAGCAGGTACTTCTGCTCAGTCTTCACAGTGGAGGGAAGGGGTGGATAGACCACCAGTGATCAGCAGAAACAAAAGGGGAGGAGAGGCAGACTCATGTCCATTTTCAGAGGAAAGAGTCCCAAGCTCTGAAACTGGACAAGGCTATGGGACCAGACAGGATACACTCAAAGGTACTGAAAGAACTCAGGAAGGTGCTGGCTGTTCTGCTGATGGCTTTATTTAACAGTTCTCTGGAATCAGACATGGTTCTTGAGGACTGGAGGAGAGCAAACATGGTCCTTGTACATAAGGGCGGCAGCAGGGAAGAGATTAATAACAATAGGTCAGTGAGCCTCACCTCAGTGGTGAGGAATTTAATGGAAACACTGTTAAAGGAAAGGCTGATAGAGTGTCTTGAATCCAATGGGTTATAAGACCAAAGCCAGCATGGATTCATGGAGGTGGGGTGGAGTCAAGCCATATGAATCTGATTGAGTTCTCCAACTGGGCAACCAGGGAAATAAATCAAGGGAGGGCAGTGGACATGGCCTATCTGGACATTATCAAGGTCTTAGACATTGTGCCACACAGAAAACTGATTAGGAAGTTGAGCAGTCTAGGGGTGGGATCCAAAGTGGTGAACCGAGTTAAAATCTGATTAACAGATAGGTGACAGAGAGTGGTGGTAAATGGCACTCACTCTAGTGATGGGAGAGTGACCAGTGGGATGATGAAGGGCTCAGTTCTGGGACCAGCTCTCTTTAATGTCTTCATGAGTCACATTGCAGAGGAACTGAAAGGGAAAGTATGCATTTTCGCAGATGATACCAAAATCTGTATTAAGGTGGATGCCAAGGAAGGGGTGGAAAGAATGTAAGATCTTCTGAAACTCAAGGAATAGTCAAGAGCATGACAATTGGTGTTCAATGCCAAAAAGTGTAAAATCATGCACATAGGGCATAGGAACCAAAGATCTGAGTATGGGGGGGGTGGAGAGATGTACCATTAGTCACTAAGAGAGAAAGAGACTTTGGGGTTATCATATCTGATGACCTTAAAGTGGCAGGGCAATGTGAGAAAACAGTGGGTAGGGCCAATGGGATGCATGGAGAGAGAGAGAGAGATGTCCAGTAGGAAGAGGGAGGTGTTGTCGCCACTATTTCACTCACTGGTGAGACCTCACCTGGATTATTGTGTCCATTTCAGGACGCTGCCCCTCAGAAAGGATATAGACAGGGTTGAGGCAGTCCAGAGTAGGGCAAGAATAATGGTGCAGGCGTTGCATCAAAAGTTCTGTGAGGAGAGACTTAGGGATCTCAACATGTACACACTGGAAGACAGGGGAGCGAGAAAGGACATGATATAGACTTACAAGTACCTCACAGGGGTGAACAGGGTACAGAAAGGGAGTCTCATTCAAATGAGTAAGAGCACCAGAACCAGAGGGCATGCTGTGAAGCTGGAGGGGGACGTTTAAGAGGGATGTGAGGAAGCACTACTTCACTGAGAGAGTGGTGGATGCTTGGAATAGACTGTCAGTGGAAGTGGTGAGGACAAAAACAGTAGGGGGCTCCAAGTATGCATGGGATAGACATAGGTGAATATTAGGAACGTGTCAAGGAGTAGGGGAAATTGAGGGGCCAGTTAGGGTCTGCAGAGACAGACTAGGCAGGGACTATCTGGGTAGACTGGGTAGGCCAAGCAGTCATTTTCTGCTGATGAATTCTATATTTTTATCTTTCTACAATGGAAACAACTAAATTCATCAATGGATGGGAAAATTGCTGCCCTTAAAATTGACACATCCCGTAAAATCAGGCACTTACTGTACATTCCCACCTTCCTATCATGATTCTGACACAATTGTTCTCCAAGATAGATGCACTTGTGGAACATCTTCTATGGGAAAATAAACTTCCACAGGTATAATGGTAGTTAGAACCCACAATGGTTCTATAACTATTATCCTGTCTTTTTAGGGGTGCAAATCTGTAAATGGTTTTCTAAAGGATTTCCCAACTTCCCTTTAATGGGATTATATGGAATCTACAGTATTCAATGAGCACTATCCCACCATTTATTTGTACTTCCTGTTGCCATCACACCTGAAAACCTGGTTCACAATATCTAAACCAGTGATGGCCTGGAAGAAACCGGATAGATTGGTCAAAGCTTCTCTCACTCAAAAGGAATGGTCACTGCTTTAGGGAAATCCTGCCGTTGTTAGTCGACCGGTGCCCACGTTTCATTACCAAGTGGCCATTATAATGTAAAAAAAGATCATAAAGTTGCCGCCCATTGATTATGGCGCGTGCTCCCGTGTTCTCCCTAGCATCTCGTCATCATGTCAGTGAACGTGGGGGCAGAGCGTAGGTGGCACTTACAACCCAGAAGTCCTTGGGACCCGGTTTAAATAATTTTATGAGGGATGTAATTTTTTATCGCCTTCATCATTTTTGGATATCTACACAATTTAGGAATTCTGTGTCGGTAAGGTACTTATTTATTAGGTGTAGGGTCTGATATTGGTGCATCTCCTTAAGGTCAAATTCTGACATCACTTTGGGGAGAAATTTTCTGTTCATCCTTAGGACAGATTTGTCTCTGTGCATGATAATGTAGTTAGGCTCTGTGCACAAAGCTTGGAGCTCACAGACTTTCGTAGCAGAGGTCATAGCTATGAGGAAGAGTTTCTTCTATGTCACAAACATAAGGTGCACAGAGACCATAGGCTTGATGGTGGCATGCACAAGTGGTGCTATGCATATATTTAAAGATCGACTGCAGCTATATTATTAACAAACTTTACCCCTTTTCCCTAACATAAGGACAACCAGGCCTTATTTATTATATATGAAATTAAGAAATTGCCATTTGTCATGTACAGATACTATTTTAATGCTCTCCTATTTGATGGTTTCACAGAAAATCTCTCAGACATGTTTTGACCAGCTTGCGGAAGCTTGGGTGAGTGCTCATTCCATTCAAGTAACAATGACATCATTTTTTTCAAGGTCCTGGCAGCTCAGTGCCAGGAACATGAGGAAAATTATGTCATTGTTGCTTGAATGGAATCAGCACTCACCCAAAATTCTGCCAGCTGGTCTGAAAATGACTGAGGGACTTTCTATGAAAGCTTCAAAAAAAGACAGGGCAGCAAAATAGCATCTGAACATGAGAAATCACCATTCCAGAACATTACTTGCAACATATTAAGAGTGGTTGTTCTCATGGTGACCAAATAAAATATGTTAAAGGCATTTTAAAAACATTGCATTTGATCTTTAAGTCCCATGGGGGACAGGTTGCCTAAATTTTTGTAAATGTAATTACTTATGTTATGCATCAATTGGCCTTACTTTACCTGCCAGTTTAGCTAGTCTATTACAAGCCACTAGTCTAGCCTCTCGGTGCTACTTGCTGCTGTGAGACTAGTGCTGGGCAAACTGTATTGTTTAGTAGCTGATGTTTGACTGCTTAGACTTAGCTACTGAGTAAGATTGCTGCATTTTTCCATTTCTGCCTCTACTGCCAAACCCTGTCTCCTGTCCTACACTGGTCACTCTGCTAATTATTAATTTCTCCTCCCCACTTGCAATGCTGTCTCTCTAAACAGCTTAATTTCTTCTCTGCCTTACCTACAAACCCCTTCTTACACTCCCTTCTGCTGCTGCTGTTGTCCTCCTCAGACGTCCCAGTGCCAAAGCACAGAACCCCCCTCCCCGTTAACTCCTCTTCTATCACTAAATAATTGCCCTGCATTTGCCACCTCTTTACCTCGTGCTTTGTCTTTCCCCATTGCCTGCCCCCCACTGAGTTTGCTATTGTACTTTAGCTGTATTTAATCCTCTGTCCTTCCCTTCTTGTTCCACAGGCAGCCTATCTGCGGTCTTCCCAAGCTGCTGCTGCGGTCCCAGCACTCTCCTAACCGGCTGCAGCTAACAGACCACCTGACTGACCCCCAGACAGATTCAGATATGCAACGAACCTCTGAAACTCATGGTTTTGATGCGGCTGTTTTGACTGGATGCCCAATGGAGGAGCCAGGCACTGATTGACAGTTTTTGCTCCTTGGCTGATTTTCCAACTCCTGGCGCTTCCTGATCTCAGGGAAATCTCTTTCTGTGCTGTGTTCTGGACTGAATTATTTCACCCACCCCTTCCCCCATGTCCTCCACCTCGTCACAGTATTAAATAGACCCTTGCTCCACCTCTTTCCTCAGCCTAGCAGCTGATTGGTCACTCCACTGCTGCACATTCTTACGGCTACGGGCCTCCTTGTCTTCAATACCTGACTTGACCCACTTTCTTACCGCCCTTTTTTAAAGCAATCTCACCCACAGGGTTGCACATTTGCTCTCAAGTTTTTCTCCAGCCACTCCAGTTAACTTCTCTCAATTACTGCTGTAACCTGCCCTATTGTTAGGGACCTCACCCTAGCTTGACTATATACCCTTTCAATTCTTACACTTCCACTGCCTATGATGACATACCCAGTCACAGCCAAACCATTCCAGTAGCTGGCACCTTTGCCTTAACTGAATTTTCAGTGATATCACTAAATTAGAACTAGTGTCATTGCCACCCCCACGCAGTAAAGCAATATTACAGTGACTCTTTCCAGGCATTTTACCAAAATTGCCCTGTGCTTCGGCTAATTTCACAGCTGGCACACAATTGCTGGCTCAGTTTTACCTCCAGCTACCTACTACATAACAATGGGCACCATCGCTCTTCTACTAGGCCTGCTCACATTTACCCTTCTGGCTCAGACCACCCCCCATCCTGTGCCCCCACCCTCCATCCCGATCATTTCTCCCCTAAGCCACCCCAAACAGCTCAGCCCCTCCCACCTTGGACACCCCCCAACTCCTCTGCATCCACCATGTACCAACACTGCCACTCCCTCTGCCCTCCCGGGCCCATCCTGGACCCACCTCTTCCTTGCCATACCTACCCTCTGTGCCTTACCCATCCCCTGCACCCCTACTATCAGGACCTCACATCGGCACCACACTAAGGGTCCTTGTTGCCACCGTCCCCTAATTAGATTAATAACTCTGCTCTTATTGCTCTCCAGGAATATACACCCAAACCCTGGACCTATGCCAACTAGCCCTCCCATACCCCACTCTGGAGCCAGTGTCCATGTTGCATCACTGAACATATGCAGCCTTCCAAAGAAATCTGCCACACTCCTCTGCTGGGTTGTACAACACCAACCCGATATTATTGCGTTAGTAGAGACCTGGCTCTCCAGAACAACCCTGGACTCCGTTATTTATCTCCCAGGATACACCCTGTCCAGGGAAGACCGAGTTGGTAAATGCGGTGGTAGGTGTGCAGTCTACATGCTGGACACCCTTATAAACGATGCGCTCTCTGCCCCCAAGCTTGACTATGGTGCCCAAGCCCTCACTCTAAAAATTACACTGACCCAGCCAGGGGCCCACTCTTCCTCATGGTCTCCTACATACCCCTGAGTAACCAGAACCCAGCGGTCCAGTGTCTCATCGACTACCTCACCTCCCAACCACACAAAGCTGAGCAACTCATCCTAGGTGACCTTAACATCAATTGGCTTGGTACCAGTGCCTCCCGCGACTCCTTCGCTGCCCTGGACATGTCCCAGTTAGTCACCCAGCCCACTAGATTCAACCAGACAAGTGGCTCCAGCACCCTCCTAGATGTAATACTATCGAACTGCCCTCATAAAATCCAGGATATCAACATCCTCCCTGACTCACTAAGTGATCACTCACCTGTCCTCTGTCTCTGGTCATCCTCCATACCGAAACCTGTGTCCCAGGCCACCTTGTGCCAGCGCCTATGTTCCGGGGGTCTCAGACAGCTAAAATGGTATCTAGCACAGCTGAACTGGTCCTCCATCTGTCACGTCCCTGATATTGACTCTGCCCTAGACCTTTTCAGCAAGGCCTGTGACCTTTTCACCCCCCACACCAGAATCCGTACTAAAAAACAAAATGAAGCATGGATCTCCCCATCCCTTCTCCAAAAACTTAAGCATAGGGATAATCCCTGGCACATCGCTATCAAATCAGACAAGTTGGCTGATAGATAAGCCTATGACACAGTGCATAATCAGTGCACCTGGGCCATTAGACAGGCCAAGGCAGAGCACTATCAGACCACCCTCACATCCACCTGGGGTTCTGCCTGGACTTTCTGGGACAGCATGAAAGAGCTTAATGGGAAGACCCACCACCCCCTCTATTCCAGCACTCCATTGATAGTACTGTCACTACAGACCCAACTGGCATAGCTGATTGCCTCAATACTACCTTCTCTGGCCTAAGCTTGGTCCTCCCAAACAACTTTTTTTTACCCAATCCCCGCCTCTATCCCCCTGCCTTGGATCGCCCTCCTTTCTAACTGCACACTATATCCCCCCACGTAGCCAGACCACGCCTGCTAAAAGCCCTTGGTAGCAACAACCCCAGCTGTGACTCCCTAGACTGCAGGATCCTCCGCCTGGTCTTGGATGTTGTCCTAGTCCCCCTTACAGACCTACTAAACCAGTCTCTATGCCTCGGTCAGTTTCCCAGTGCTTGGAAATCAGCTGAAATCACCCCTATACATAACAGTGGAGATCGGTCCACACCTAACAACTACTGCCCAATCTCTATCCTTCCCCCACTCTCTAAAGCCTTAGAAAAAATAGTGTCTATTCAACTCTCTGAGTACCTGGCCAGATATGACATAATGTGCCCAGAACAACATGGTTTCTGCCCAGGACACAGTACCACTACTGCTCTCCTGGAGTTCATTCAATACCTGCACTCTGCTCTTGACTCTGGCAACCTTGCCGGCACAGTGTTCCTAGACCTCTCCAAGGCTTTTGACACTGTTTGTCACCCCCTCCTACTTGACTCCCTCCACCAACTCAGCTTTTCCGCTGGTCTCCTTGCCTGGTTCTCCAGCTACCTCTCTGCTAGATCCCAGCATGTGAAGATAAACAACTCCCTGCCAATACCCTACCCGTTCAATTCCGGGGTACCCCAGGACTTCATACTGGGCCCTGTACTTTTCAGCCTCTACCTCAACACTCTCCCCAGCTCCTGCACAGGAAAAATACTCCTCTATGCTGACGATGCGGTTCTCTTTGCTTCCCACCCCAATCCCTCTTCTCTCCAGGTATCCCTCCAGCACACCTACAACCAAGCTGAAAAGTGGTTCCTTGACCACCAACTTGTCATTAACCTAAAGAAGACTAAGTCAATGCTTTTCTCCTATCACCGAAACAAGTCCAAGAATGCCCCCCTCTTCATTCTCCTCAGCACTCTTCACCCGCTGGAGCAAGTGACCTCTTAAAAATATCTAGGCATCACTTTCGATTCGGCTCTCGCCTTCCACATTCTGCATCAATGCCCTATCCGCCACCATAAATTCTCAAATAGGCCTACTATACCGTCATAGAGAGTGCCTCCCCCAAGTTGCCCTCCAGCTGGCCATCACCTCTTCCATCATGTCACTAGTGGACTATGGCTTGTCCATTTACGCTGCAGTGGACAATACCACCTTGACTAAAATCCAGCTCTCAATCAATAAGGCCTGCATGCTCCTGACTAGAGTCCCTAGCCGCACTCACACTTGCCTGCTCTACTCCATCGCCAACCTGCTCACCTTTGAGGAGCATCTGAGCTACCAGACCTGCCTAGTCACCAAAAAATCTCTTCTAGGGCTCTCCCTCCCGGGGTTTCTGCTTCCCTATGGCGTGCACCCTCGTCTGTTGCCACCCACAGCTCTGTCAAGGCCACCTTTCTGGTGCCCAGAACCAAGACCTTGCTAGCTCAGCAGTCCTTCCATTACTGAGCCCCTGCTTGGTTCAACTCCCTCCCACCCTGCATCACAGACACTGCAAAATTTGTCCCTTCAAAATCACCCTACGGAACCATCTCTTCAATGCTCGTTGCTGTTGATGCACCTAATTAATCCCACTGTGGGATTCTCCTGTCAGGCCTCTCTGACTTGACAACAACATCATCCGGACAGCCTATCCTCTCCTCCCCTCCTCCCTCCCACCCCACTCCCCATCCCTACCTCCACCCTCTCCAGGTATTATCTAGGTATGTCCAGGGCTGTACCCCCAATGTAACCCTTGGGTACCTTGTATTTGACTGTAACCTGTTATAAGTAACATTATTATGTAACCTATGTGTACTCTATGTTTAATGTTCTGCACCTGTACTGTTCTCACTGTTGTAACCACACTATGTAACTCTGTCTACCCCCCCGCGACGAGGTGCCTTTGTAAATGAGTCTATGACTCAAAGGTTGTAAATACAACTTTTCTAATAAATAAAAATAAATAAATGGAGGTTGCAGGTGAAAGAGGCTTTTGAAAAATCTCTTACACAGTGTGTGAGATGAGAGATATTGGCTTCCCTGCAGATAGGAAGGCTGATACAGCTGCTAAGTGGACGTTCAGTGATGATGTCCTCAATCCACTTGTGTGCAGATGTTCTAACTAATCCAGAAAAAAACTATTAAGGGGCATGCACTGGTTGCAGACTGGGATGCAAGCTTGACTTTCAGCTCTATGGACCCCAGCTAAATATTCATTTATAACTGCAGCTTTTCAGTGGCATCTTCGCTCAGCACAGTCTCATTCAATTGCGGGAATCCCTCTTTAATGAATTCTGAAGCCCTGAAATGAACATCCACACAGTACCCGAGAAATGAATTTAAGATCTCCAGCAGTGTGTTGTGTTCTCTTCTGCTGGTGGAAATGGCAAACAGCATGGTGACTCCGGCTCCGAATACAGATACCCAGGAAATTAAGGGTCTCTTGCAACAAGTCATAAGGGAGATCATTACTTTCAAGTCACCAGTGGTAGCATTGGAGGAGAAGCTTCAGGAGCTACAGCAGAAGGCCCAGGACACTGACACCTACTTGTCATATATTTACTTGTCATACATTGATGACAAGGACACCAGACATGAGGCGAGAATACAGGAACTGGAGAGGCTGGTGGCACTACTTTAGGACAGAGCAGAGGATGCAGAGAAAAGGAGTTGCTGCAATAACCTCTGGCTGGTAGGTTTTCTAGAAGAGGTAGAGAACCGCAATCTAGTGGGCCTTCTTCAGTGGGAGATTCCCCAGCTAATTTTCCACACCTGGAAACCTACCTTAGAGGCTGAGCATGCTCATAGAACCCTCCATCCTGCTCCCAAGCCAGGAGAACGTCCATGACACTTCACAGTCAAATTTCTACAATATTAGCACAAAGAATGGATGCTTGACGTGGCCAGGGAGAGAGGCCCACTGATGAGGCAGGAGCACCGGATTCACATTTTTGCAGACTGCTCCACAGAGTTGGATCAAGAATGGAAAGAGTACATCCTAGTTAAAAAGGCTTTTCATGCTCATGGTATCTCATACAAGATGCAGTACCCCACTAAGCACTGCATAAATAGGAACAGGGTCTCAACATACCTTTCACACCCCTGGAGCAAGACTCCCGGTATGTTTCCAAGCACTGGCCCAATGTCCTATCTTCCACACTGTTCCAAGCCAGGCTGAACAACCTGCCTCTACAAGGTCATCCACGGAAACTGGCGAGAAACATCCACAACTTCACTGGCCCGTACATGGACTTGGGACACGATGACATTGAGTGACACACCAGGATGGCTAAAAGATCTAACTACAGATGACAGGATAAGCAGAGGCCAATGGGGCAGGACCCCTAGGATAGGCCTCCAGAATCACAGCAGAGATTCAAGACACTCCATAACAAGCATGGATTCAAACGGAGAGCCAGCGCCAAAAAGAGCAAGCACCCGGGTGGTTTCCCCCTGTAAGGCACCGCTACCGAAAACCCCAGTCAAAACACTAATTGATAAAACACTTGCACAGCAGCCTGAAGATAGTCAATCCTGGGGAGACAGAGCCGCTAATTCCAAGGTTGTGCAACAGGTCTGAGACCAGAGTTGGATGGGGATTTGTCCTGGGCTGGCTGGCAATGTACATAGATCTAGGAGCATGCCAGCATGTCACCTTCTTCCCTAGAGGGACTGAATGAACTAAGTATGATTAAGTAATAAGGCACAACAGGGTGTGTGTTATTGTGTAATAACGTCACTCCTGGGGTGGGTCAAAGCATGAGGCAAAGCCGAGTGCTTCCACCATCCCAAGAGTGACATTATTACACAATAACACACACCCTGGAGTGCCTTATTGCAATTGTACAATAGCTCATTTGTTTAAAAAAGAAAAAGGGAAAATATGTTTGAAATACTTTTTTATTATCATTATTTTTTTGGGTTAGGGCACGTATAACCTATTTTTGAAAAAAAAAAAGAGTCTCTGTCTACTTTATAAGTTATCCAGCAGATGGTGCCGCTGTTTCACAATTTGCATGTGTTCTATTTTAGGTCAGTGTTTTCTCCATATTTCTGTGTCTGTGACCCCCCCACACACACCACACACACGCACACACACACACACACACACACACACACACATCTTTTTGTTGCCATCCCTCCTCCCCACACACACTTTTTGTATTTCGTTTTGTGGTTGCTCTTACAAGCTGGTACCCTTGCAATCCAGAGTCAGACTACAGCAGTCTTAGTGGAGGAAAGTACAGTCGGAAGCTGGAGTGGATCGGGGGAGAAAAGCTGTTATCTGCTAGGTTACATGTGATAAATTTTGGCAGCCTGCAAGACTAAACAAATAATTTAATATTAGAAAAGTAATGGGATGAATTTTAGTCAGCAACTGTACATCGTGGCGGTAAGCTGTGCACGCGCTGTCAGTTGCGATGTTGACCAGCAACAGAAAAAGACATCAGAAGTTACAAAAGGTGCCTTTTTTTTCTTTTTCCAGGAGACAGAGGGTCACAATTACATTTTGTATTACCCCTGAGTGGCGAGAGTTGAAATTACTGTGTGTGGAGGGGGGGGGGTGCTGCAGTGATCAATTCAGTGTTCACTCTCTTTTTTGGGTTTCTATGTGGCATGGCAGTGAAAGCTTTGCAGTGGCTTGTATGGTGAGGGAGGGATTTCTTATAGCATTCTGCGGTCACCTGTGCGACTGTACCTCATACAGTGATGTTATTGTTCAATAACATCACTGTCCCAGGCACACACTGACCAATCAAAGAAAAGGAATTTTCCTTGCCATTGTATAATAGTATTTTTCTCCTGCTTCTTTTTTCTAGTTGGGTCTGACTGTAGTTTTGCTGGGGAAGGGGAGTTTCTTGGTTAATTTGGGTGTTGAATCCTTGTTAGGGTATGTGTATCCAGGACTTGATTAGCCCCTGTAGTCCCCAATCCTTTCCTCTTTGCTGCTTGCTTCAACCCTAGCCTAATAGATCCAGGGAGCTCATTGTTTTGCTATACCTCCACCCATATGGGAGTTCTGGGCTTATTGTGTGGTGCTGGTATGGGGAGGGGGCCCTAGATCTCACTACAGAGTGAGATGCTCTGTACAGTGCCAGAGGACAACTTATTCTCCTGGGGACTTACTCCAGCGGCAAGCCTTCTCTCTCCTCCCAATGTCCGAGCACTCACTGTTTGAATATTGCTATGGGGCAGCTCTCCCCACCCAGCATGGGCGACTGAACTCTCAAGCAAATGAGCTGCTTGGCAGTGGGGTTCTTGCTGCATCTTCATGTGATGGACGTTTATTCACTTGCGACCACTATCACCTATTACTCCCTGTAAACAGGATACTCCTTTAGGAATGCGAGTCCACTCCTCACTCTCCTCCCTTCCAACTTGGTACTCATTTGGTGGCACTGGAAATTAAGAGGGAAAGTCCCAGGGTGCAGATGTTCCCCTGCCCTGTGGCAATGCTGGCTCCAGCATTCCCCTGTTGGGTAAGGTCTTGGCCCCCGAGGCTCTCCGCTGGCTCTCAAGGGGCAGACATTACCAAGAGGCATTTAGCTGACATGTTCTTTGGCCACATTTTGCTCAACTTTTCTTAGAAGATGGGCGATGAGCCTCAGGGTGGGCAGGCCAAATGGACCACTGCTTTACTTGAGCGCTGACTGCAGGCAAGGCAAAACTGCACTCTGGCAATCCCTCTGTGGATTAATGATAAGCAGTCTCTTATCCCGGGCATCCTTTTTACTCAGACACTGGGAGAAAAGTACAGACCACCTAGCCACTCTGCCACCCTCCACCTACAATCCAGGTACTGCCTCAGGCCGTTGGCATAGGGTTGGTGGCAGGGTAAGGGCATGGTGTCTTCTTAGCTGAAGTCAGCCACCCTGATATTTTGATGCCATGGTCCATGTGTGTCTGTGATCGACCCCCCCACCACCACCATATCCTTCTCTCTGTTGTTGCTTTTGTTGTTCTTCTAGCTGTGTAACATGTTTACAATCTCAGCATGCAGATTATACTTCCCCTATTATAAGCAGCACTGGGAGAAGGGAGTGATCAATTCAGGGTCTCCACTCCCACATGGGAGAAGTTCCTAACCCTCCACAAGAGAATTTCCTACAGCGCCTGAGACTGACAACCCAGGCTTCATTGGATTTTACACTGTTACTCTTTAGATGTTATTATTTGATTCCAGAGATTGTTCTCTCTCATGTCATTTTATTTGTTGACTTATTGTAGAGACTTGCAAGTTGGAACACTAGTCATCACACTTAACTTGATTCAGAGCACTGACCATAGGGGAAGGGAGGTATCTCTGCCATGCCCTCCCTACTGCACCTTCTTATAATAAGCCCACAAGGTGATACCCATTCTTTCCTGTTTGGTGGGAACTTGGGCAGGCATCCCATTCTGAGATATGGACCTCTGTTTCCTCATACTAATAAGATGACAAAAGGCCTAGGGTTACCAGATGTCGTCTCTTACAAGGACATGTCCTCTTTTCCAGCTGCCAAATATTCTTCCTGTACCTTCTCTATCCTGTTGTATTATTATTATTTTTATATTTTTTTACTCTACCCAGGATCTCTTTGTAAATGATCTGTGAAGGTGGTGGAGACTTAAAACCTATTTACTCATGGTCTGGCACAAGGGCTCATCGGGGAAGGGACTACATGTCCTCTTTTTGGCATCCCAAAATCTGGTACCCTTAAAAAGGCCCTATAAAATGAGCATCTTGGAATGTTAAGGGTATTCACTCCCCTGTTATATGGAAGAAAATCCAGGATTACCTCCACAGTGAGGGGGCTGGGGTCACCTTCCTGCAGGAGACACACTGCACACAGATGGAGACTAACAAACTTAAAGTGGGATAGGTCTCACAAGTTTACTGCAGTATGTACACCACAATAAGCAGAGGTGTAGCGATACTCATTCATAAAAATATTGCCTTCCAGGTCACTTTGACTGTCAGCAACCCGAGGGTTGATACGTTATAATCCAAGGGACACTCAACAATCAAGAGGTTACCCTGTGTAACATGTATGGGCTGAGTTCAACTGAAACATAGTTTTTCACCAAGCAGGCCCAAAAACTGAAAAAACTGCTAGTACACTGCAAAGACTATCTCATCCTGGGAGGGGATGCAAATGTCACACTGGACGACTATCTGGACAGGAGTGCAGTGTTGACAAGCCCAGGTCACCAGTCTTGCAAGCCCTCAGGGACCTGGCTGACAAACTGGGCCTCACAGACAGCTGGTGCTTGGTGCATACTTGGGGAAGGGATTACGTAAGCAATAAGACACGATGGGGTGTGCATTAGATAGTTCTAATGCACGGCTATGAGGACATAGTGAGGCACGAGGCCAGAGGCCAAGTGCGTCCAGTCCCTTAGCCATGCATTAGAACTGTATAATGCACATCCCTGGAGTGGCTTATTGCGTTTATAACATGGGCCTGTGTATTCTAAATGGGGATTCTAGTTTTAGCTGTGCATTAGGTACATCTAATGCACAGCTAACAACCAATCAGATTGCTTGAAATCCTTTGCCCATTTTATAAATCTTCTTCTCAAATCTGTACCATACCATTTCTCATATATACCTGTGGCTGATAACACCCCACTGGGTACCTGAAGTGCTACAAGCCACTACTGGCACAATTATCATATCTGATCATGCCCCAATACCCTTTACATGGCTTTCCATGGCCTCGGTTCATGTCCCATGAAACAATGGAGATTTAACACATCACTGCTGCGGGACCCCACCTTCTGTGCAATGCTACAGAAGGACATTACCACCTTCCTGGAACTTAACTGTTTTGGAGACACCTCTGCAGCTACCGGGTGGGATGCCTTTAAAGGTTTTATTAGAGGAAGGTGTATAAAGTATGCCTCATATGTTAAAAGGCAATGGATCTGGAAGGGCAGCTGCAAATTCTCCAAAGGTTATAGGAGAAATACAGGGCAGCCTTCTGTCAATCCCCTGAGCTCTTGGCAGAGATCGTGGGCACACACTATCAGATCCACTTACACCTGCACCAATGTGCAGAGTTTGCCCTTTTCAGACTCCACCAAACATTCTGGGAGTCTGGAGAGCGTCCAGGAAAACTACTGACTTATCAATTCCAGAAATGACAGGAGAGGTCTAAAATACCAGGGATTAAGGATGCAACAGGGGCTGTCTGCGGAAGAATGGAAGACATAAATATGGCCTTTCAAGAGTTCTATGGGACTCTTTACATGCAAGAGGTGAAGCCTGCCCAAGGGAATCTGATCTCTTTCACATCCCCGCTTTGGTTTACCCAGCATACCCCAGAGCTCCAGGAGGTGCTGGATAAGCCCTTTGCCTTTCAGGAGTTAGATGCAGCGATAAGCATAATGCCTGCAGGTAAAGCCCCTGGGAGTGTTGGTCTTCCAGCTGAATTTCTCAAGTACTTCAACCAAGTTCTTCAAGACCCTCTGGTGGCTGCACTAGATGAGGCCACCCAAAACAGGTCAATCCCCTCTTCTATGAGAACAGTGGTAATCAACCTTATCCCTAAGTGGCATGGGGTTATAATGTCACCGACAATAATAGCATGGCAATCAGTGCCATAAGCAAAATGTCATGTGCTGAAATAAGGTCGAGAAAAACACCGACCTTACAAAAAAAGGGACCACCCATTGAAAACAATGGGACTTCTTTGTTTTGAGGGTGCTCTGCCCTGCACCTCCAACCCCCTACAAAAAATAACCAGTGCCGTGGGATTGTGAACTTCGGGGATGGGGAAAAAATCGGTAGTGGGGGCTCCTTTAAAAAAAAAAAGTAGTAACACCTGGAGAACTGGGGTGAACCAGACTGTGGTCCCAGGTCTCCAACCCTGCCATGTGTTGGTGCCTTAGCCACTCCACCATGGGACTGGCTCGACCAGGCACCACATACACGGGCAACTTCATCTGTTCCGAGTAACAGCGCAGAGCGACAGGGGTAGCAGTAGTTCCCTACCACTATTATTTATTTATTTATTGAATATAATTGGAATTACAATCCTTTGAGTCATGGACTCATTTGCAAAGGCTCCACATCAAGAAAAGTAAAATATACAGAGAACATACTGTACATGAAAACTACATAAACAGGAGTTACAACTGTACAATTGCAATGTACTAATTCAAGGTCTGAGTAGATTAGGATTTAGCTTATAAAGAGGAATTACATCAGCAGGCCTGCGCCAGGGCTATGACAGGATACAGTCATAGGCACTGGAACAATTTTTATAGTGGGGGTGCTGAAAGCCATTGAACAAAACTGCATAGGAAGCCATAGGGAATTGTACTTCAAGCAAGGGGGTGTTGCCGCACCCCCAGCACTCCTAGTTCCAGCACCTATGGATACATATCATAGGATCCTTAGGGACCCCGATTCTTAGTAATCAGGCAAAGGGGACATGGGAGGGGGGTCTGTAGTAGCTTAACCATTCACTATAGGATAATGTACAGGGAGGGAGTGGGGATGGAGGTAGAAATAGTAAGAGAGAGGGCCTAGTTACAGTCACAGGTAGCTGAATCAAGGTGCAGGGTTTTGAGACTTGATTTAAAGAGGGTGAAACTGTGGATCGAGGAGATGGTGGACGGAAGACTGTTCAGCCAGTGGAGGGCCCGATATCGGAAGGATCTTTGTCCAAGCGAGATTCTACAGAGGGGAACTAGAAGGGTAGTGTTAGCTGTATGCCTTTGGGTCCGTCTGTCGGGTGCTGTGCGGATAAGTGGGTAGAGGCCAATGGGGGCTTGTTTAAGTTGTATCTGTTTGGCGAGGAGGCAGGTAAAGTACTTAAGTCTGCCTTGGAAATTTAGCCAGCCAATGTGTTTATAAAGCTCACATGTGCGTGTTAACCTGTCACAACCCAAGGCTAGTCTGCAGGCTTTGTTAAGGGTGAGGTTGATACTGCATAGGGCAGTTTGGTCCGCAGAGCCATATATGATGATTCCATAATCCACCAAGGGTAGGATAGAGGAGGACACAGCGAGGTGCATGGTCTGGGGGGTAGGCAGTGCTTATGCCTGTAAAGGATCCCTAACCTAGTGTTAACAGAGGAGGATACCTGTTGTATGTGAGTGTGGTAGGAGAGGGAGGTGTCCAAGGTGACTCCAAGATATTTGAAACAGGGGACTCGTCCTAGCATGGAGCCATGGGTGTTTTTAACAGCTAGAGGTGCATGGCTATGGGGACTTTGGCGGTGGGTAAAGATCATGGTCTTTGTTTTTTTGTAGTTGATAAAAAGACGGTGTTCTGTGAGCCAGTTTTCTGTCTCCCTAAAGTGGCTCTGAAGTACTGATTGGAGGGAGTCAGGATGCGGGTGTTTCCAAAAGATTACCGCATCACCGGCATATAGCAACATGCGCCCACTGCAGGATTTAGGGAGGGAAATGAAGAAGAGGGTAAAGAGTAGGGGCTGAGTATAGACCCCTGCAGGACACCTGTGCGAACCGGTTTGCGTGTCGAGATATTATACCCCTGTCGCTCTAAATGCTTTCATGCTTTGCACAGCACAGTTTCTGCAGCACTGTTCTTATAGTACTTTATTGACCCAGTACTTCCCTAAGCCAGGGAAAGATTCCCTCCTGTGTAATAGCTATCAGCCTATATCATTGACAATGGTGGATTGTAAGGCATCTGACAAAATGATAGCCACAAGGCTTTGGGGGTAATCCCAGATCTAATTTATAGAGACCAGGTTAGCTTTTTCCTGTTTAGACCTAGTACAGACAACACCCAATACCTAATAAATCTTCTCTGGCAGGCGACTCAATTCCACTCTTCGACGGTGCTCCTCTCCCTCAATGCCAAAAAGGCATTTGGCAGAAACATAGAAACATAAAAACATAGACTTTGACGGCAGATACAGGCCGCTTGGCCCACCTAGTCTGCCCATTTCCCTACCTATTAGATAAGCTGCAGAACCTAGTTAACCAACAGCCTACTATCTCCTACCCCCTCTAGAATTGCCTTATGTCTGTCCCATGCATTCTTGAATTTCCCCACTGTTTTTGACTCCACGACCCCCTCAGGAAGGCCGTTCCATGCATTCACAATCCTATCCATGAAAAAATACTTTCGCACACTTCCCCTGAGCCATCCCCCCACCGTTTCTTCAAATTGTTCCCCTTGTTCTTGCACATCTCTTTTCTGAAAGATGCTACCCTCTTGAACTTAATTGATACCCTTGAGGTACTTGAAAGTTTCTATCGTGTCCCCCCCTCCCTCCTTTCCTCGAGGGTATACATATTAAGCTCCTTTAGTCTGCACCATTTTAGTTGCCCTCCTCTGGACTGCCTCCATCCTATCTATGTTCTTGTGGAGATGGGGTCTCCAGAACTGCACACAGTACTCCAGATCGGATCTCACCAACAGTTTGCACAGAGGGATAACAACTTCCTGTTTTCTACTGGTGATGCCTCTCCTTATGCATCCCAATATCCCCCCAGTCCTTCTTACTGCCTTTTCACGTTGCTTGCCTACCTTTAGGTCATCTGATATGACTGCCCCCAGGTCCCTTTCCATTTTTGTTGTTGCTAGTACCTCCCTTCCCCCATTGTGTACTCTTCCCCTGGGTTTTTGTTTTCCAGGTGCATTACTTTGTACTTTTTTGCATTGAATCTAAGCTGCCATACTTTTGACCATTCCTTCAACCTTGCCAAGTCCCTTCTTATCCTTTCCACACACACACACCCTTGTGAATCAACCCTGTTGCAGATCTTTGTGTTGTCTGCAAAGAGGCATACTTTTCCTTCCAGTCACTCTGCAATGTCACCTATAAAGACATTAAATAGGACCGGTCCCAGTAATGAACCCTGCAATACCTCTGTAGTAACACCCCTTTCTTTGGCGTGGGCTCCGTTTACTATTGCCCTCTGCGTTCTGTTGTCCAGCCAAATTTTTACCCAGGTTACCATCCTGGGACCCGCTCCCAGACTGACTAACTTGTTTATTAATCTTTTGTGTGGGACTGTGTCAAATGCTTTGCTAAAGTATAGGTAGGCCATGTCCACAGCCCTTCCCTGGTCTATTTTGGTCACCCAGTCAAAGAAATCTATTAGATTAATCTGACATGACCTTCCCTCTGTGAATCCATGCTGCATTGGGTCCTGTGCCCCACTGGCCTTTAGGTACTCAACAATTCTTTCTTTCAGAAGTGATTCCATCATTTTCCTACCACTGAGGTGAAACTAACAGGTCTGCAGTTTCCTGCCTCTGCCTTGCTCCCACTTTGTGAAGGAGAATCACATCTGCCCTCCTTCCATCCTCAGGTACCACACCATCCTCCCATGATTTTTTAAAAAGAGTAGTCAGTGGTGTCACTAGTTGTCCCCTTAGTTATTTTAGAATTCTGGGGTGAATCCCTTCAGGCCCCATTGCTTTGTCCACCTTCAGTTTTACAAGTTCTTTCAGGACCCTTTCTTCTGTTCATGGACTGGTATTGAACCCCCTATCCAGAGTGCGTCTATTGTTTGGTTTAGGTACATCCGCCTCCTTTTCTTTTGTGAATACTAAGCAGAAGTATTCATTCAGCATCCCTGCTTTTTCACTGTCAATCTCTGCCCACCCCTTCCCCTTTATTAAGCCTCACTATGCCTCCCTTGGTCTTCCTTCACTCCCTAATGTACCTATAAAGGTTTTTATCCCCATTCTCAACTGAGTTGGCTATCTTTTCCTCAGTTTTGGCCTTTGCTATTCTGACTGCCTTCCCCTCTTCCTTCTGCTTTAACTGGTACAGTTCTCTGTCCTGCTCCTTCTGTGTTTCCTTATACTTCCTGAATGCTATCTTTTTCTCCCTAACCTTCCCCACCACCTCACTTGAGAACCATAGTGCTTTTGTTTGTTTTTTCTTTGTTTAGTTTTGTTTATTTGCTTCACACAAAGGCTTGTTGTCTCTGTGATGGCAGTTTTGATTTTCCCCTATTGTTCCTCCATCCCTCCTTCTTGCCCATTTGCTAGTGTTTTTCTGAGGTGCTATCCCATTTTGCCAGAGTCCGCCCTCCTATATTCCAATGCCCTCACTTTTGATAGGGTGGAGTGGTCATACTTATTTCATGTCCTGCAGGTGTTTGGCTTTGGGGTGCCTTTCATCAACTATATTCACACCCTCTATGGTGGAGCCTTGGCCTCAGTACTCATCAATACCTTGGCCTAGCCTCCCTTTCCATTAGGGAGAGGGACATGGCAAGGTTGCCTGCTCTATCCCTTATTATTCATCCTCTTGCTGAAACCTCTGCTGTAGGCTATTCAGTGCCACTTCAGTATCCATGGTTTGGTGATGGGGGATGAGCATAAAGTATTAGCTTATGCTGATGATAGTCTGCTGATGTTCATGTAGCCAGAGGAATCTGTTCCAACCGTGTTATCCCTCCAAAAACAGTTTGGTACTCTGCTACAAAGCTAATGTGGTCAAATCACTGATTCTAACACTAGCACCTGAGGTTAGATGCCAGCTCCAAGAGGTCCAGGGTTCCATGAAATACCCTGGGATACATTTCTCATTGGACTTCAAAGCCTTTGGTGGGCTTAACTTACCCTCCCTTACTGTTTTCCCTGGAAAAGAACCTTGTCAGATGGAACCATCTTCTCTTGTTGTACTGGGGCAGACCCCAGGATTTTAAGATGATGGCAGCCCCAAAATTCAATATATCCTACACAACCTGCCTTTTCAGATAAAACCCAGACTATTGAAGATGGCTCACCAGAAGATGCTTAATTTCTTTTGGGGGACAAGCCCACAGCGAGTTAACCACAAAACGCATGCCCTACCCCTTAGATAAAGGGGGACTGGGTCTCCTGGATTTCATGTTGAGGCAGATGGCACACATGCTTCTGCAACTGTTGCAGGTCTCATCCTCTCAGGCATCCCAGCTGTGGCATAGAAGGGCTGAGTGTGAGGTTAATCTTTTGGGTGGGGACCTCCAGAGAACAGTGCTGTATGGTAAATTCCCCTCTGGCTTACACACACATCCCACAATAGCTTTTACAGCTAAGGTATGGACCCATGTAGTCAAACACTAAGACTGGCATCTTGGCAGCTTGCTCAGCTTTCTGCTCTGGAGAAATCCAACCCTCAAAATTGGGGGCAAGCCCATACACTGGCCTGCCTGGGCCTCCAAGGGCATCCAGTATCTGTCCCATCTAATCAATGACAAGACAGGGCACCTAAAGACCTTTGGTCAGCTGCAGTTGGAGTCTGGCCTGGAGAAGAATAGGGTGTGCAATGCCTTCAGCTCTGACATGCACTAATTCTGATCTTGGAGGCCAATTATAGGTTTGTTGGTGCAGATGAGCTGGATGACCTTCTCTTCCAGGGCACTGGGAATCCTCCAAGGGCCAGTCATATATGCAAGAAACTATGTGATATGGTCCCATCTGCCATGGAGAAGCTCGAGTGACATGGAGTGCAGAGTTGGGTATTGAACTCTCTCATCATGAGTGGAACTCTTGTTGGAGAAGTTTAAAAACTTCTCCCAGCTTAAGATTCTGCACAGATGACACAGAATTCTGCAGAAGCTCCACAAATGGGGTCTAACTCCCTCAGATGCCTCCTAGAGCTGTACCTCCTTGGGTGAGAACATCTCTCATATCTTATGGTCCTCACTAGGGCTACAACTGTTTTGGTCAGAAGTCCAACAGGTTTGTAGAAACCCCACATGGCCAGGTCTAAACCTCACTGCCTCCTTAGTTATGTTGAGCCTAACTGAAGACACAGGCATCAGACTAGGGAATCCCTGCTCCAACCCTATGTTGGCTCCATGAAGCAGTAGTCACTGTAAAAAGAATCATACTAAGACACTGGAGGAAGACATCCCCCAATGCTGATATGATGGCTTCTTGAGCTGGGTAAAGTGTCCAACTATGAGAGGGTCCACTATTCCACCAGTCAACAACTGGACTTCTGTGCCAAAGTGTGGGGCCTTTTTAGCCTCTCCATTTTGTACAGTCCCACATAGCTGTTATCTGCCTTCACATACCCGCTCCAGCAGCCCTGGTGCTAGGGGGACTCTCCTGTAAACTATCTGATCCATACCCCAAGGTTGCTGATAGTACTTGACCATGGCTAACTTATCCTACACTACTCCCCACCCCACCCCCGCAGAATGCTCTTCTCATACAGTAGTCATTATCAACCATTAATCACCACTGCTTGTTCTTCATTTTAGTTCAGTGTTTTCATGGATAGTTTTTGCTTCCTGTGTTCATGGAAAGGTATTATTGCACATTCAGTGTACAGTTGTCTGACCATGATTAGTGTTGCATTTCCATGGGGTATTATCTGACTAGGAGCCTTCCTATCCATCTGGTGGTCAGAGTTGTACTGTTTTTCTTATAAGTTACAATAAAAGTTTGAATAAAAAAAACTGTTAAATCAATTTCAAGGGAGGAAACTCCCCTACCTGGTTACCAAACTGAAAATCTTTTCCATTTTGAGGAATAGGATTTTCTTGTGGACTGTTTCCTTGAAACTTTCAGAATATTTAGTACTCTGTTTGACAGGTTCTTGTCAGAGTATTGTAGGTCATCAGGAACGAAAACTTCAGCCTCAGTGTTCTGAGGTTTGGGGATTTTACCAAGCCCTGAAACAGTCAGAAGATCATGTTTCATGGGGAGAGAGAGATGGGATTCCTGTCTGACAGGGACAGTAGGAGAGAGAACCGTGGCTGTCTCACTCAGTCTGGTACACCAGCATCATTGTTGCTGACTCATTCCTCAATTTCCAGAGCACTCAGTGAATAGAGTGAATGGGGTAATGGAGGAACGTTCATTCCCGAATGAGAGTCCGATCATTCTGGGGTACAGTTCCCCATGTAGGGTGGCCTGCAGCAGAACAGTAGTAACTTGTGATTGTTCTATGAGGCAAACAAGTCCACCTCTGACACTGTCTGTCCAATGCAAAGTGGTATACAAGGGGCACAACAGTGTCACACCGATAATCAGCCAGGCTGATCATGATGGTTTTTTGCCTGAAAGGATCTGTACTTGAAAAGAAAATGCCGCACCAATCCTATGGGGCCTTTTTCTTTTCATCTACAGGAGACTGCCCATTGATCAGCCTGGCTGATGTAACTTCCCCACTCTCCCACTGCGCAGCCCAAGCCAGGCAGATTTAAAAGAGTTTGCTGCAGGTGGTTCTCTCCCCTGTCCTCACTCCTCTGCTGGTGCATCTCTCTCTCTGTGTCTCTCTCTCTCTCTCTCCCTGGTCCTAGACCCCCCCCACCGGGTTTCAACATTAGCCAGGGGGAAGGTCTCTCTGTGCTTGGTCCTTGCTCCTTGCCTCCCCCCCGGCTTCAACAGCAGCTGCAGTGTAACTCTCTCTGCGTCTAGTCCTCACTCCTCACCTCTCCCTCCCCCCCCCAGGCTTCAACATTAGCTGTGGTGTGACTCTCTCTCTCTCTGCCCAGTCCTCGCTCCTCGTCTCCTCCCCCTGGCTTCAACATCAGCCGCGGTGCAGCTCTCTCTGTGCCCAGTCCTCACTCCTTGCCTGCAGCACTAGTGAGCTCCGACTGTTTATGCATCTTTTGTATGTATCTACCTAGAGATCTTACCAGCAGTCATTATTCGTGATCACCAATCTATGACGAAGCAGGGAGCACCAACATTTATTAGTTATACAGAAACATAAATGGTTTACTGAGGTAAGACTTTGTAATTACTACAATATATTTTGCACCAAGAAACATTGTCACTACTGGCATGGGTCATATATTGGCAAGTGTTGATAATCATGCATCTACCTCTCAACCCTTTCAATTTGTTCAGGCTATAGCACCAGCGTCTAACTGTGCACTTCTTTTTCTAGTTGATATCAAGCTAACTGGTGGCAAGAACGTGGGGGAACATGCATACAAACCATGCATAAACAGTCTGAGCTTACTGGTGCTGCTTCTCTCAGTAAAAAAACAGGGAGAAACTACAGCAGAAGCATTGTTCTACATCAGAATGTTGATTATAAAAGAGAATGAGTCCTGGTAATTACAATAAATATTTTTCTGGCATATAGACACACAGGCAATGCTGTATTACCTCAAAAAATATAAAAAATTCAGCACAGAGACACATAACAAATTCAGGGTTGACTACAATAGCATGCACTAAGTGTCAGCGGTAAACTGCAGACTGTTTCCTTATTAGATCATGGACCAATTAAACCCTTCCAGTGCTGAGCCTGAGACTACTCACAGTGAGGCTGATCCCACTGCATATAGTGTTTTAGCTTTTTTAGTTTTAAACAGCTGTTGCTCTTTCTACTTTTGCACCTGCCTGCTCACAGACCCATGCTGAACCACTTCCCCTTGCATACTTGTTAGTCACTCCTACACCACATAACTTCAGTTGCTTCCTTTTTACTGTCCTTGTTGAGATTTATATCATTTAAATATGCATTATTACTCTGTTTTAAATAGCAGCACATTCTTCCATGCACCTAACCTACCAGCTGGTGCCATCAGCAGTGCTTACACCTTTCATGTCAGTTCCTTTCCCATTCATCTTTTCCAAAACAGGAAAACAAATAATATAGATTTAACCCCCCAACCCCCTCCCCCCCAAAAAACAGCCTAATATGTATGTGTGTGTTTGCGTTGGGGTGCTCAAGCCTTCAGTACTATACAAAAAAAAACTACTACTATTGTGACCACAGTAGGGGAAATGTCCTAAAGATAGATAGATAAATAAATAAATAAAGGAAAGAAAACAGCAAGTTTGTACAGCTGGAAGGACTGCTTTATTAAATATTAAGCTGAACCCTGAATATGTACAAATTTAAACATATTTAGTTCCTACTGCCATATAAATTAAACCCCATTTTACAAGCACAGTAAGACACACTGGTTGTATACATTAGACAGTACTAACTCATGGCAACGGGCTGAAGGCGCCAGGTCTGTGGCCTCCTTCCTCACTACACCCTTTGCCAAGTGTTAGAAATGTCTAACGCGTACCTCCTCATGAATTCTTGCTTACATATCAGTTATTGGTTTGTGTAGTCCCACTGCATCCTGAGGAAGTAGTGGTAATCATTCAGAAATATCACTGGTACAGTACAGAATTGTAATGCAGGATTGATTTGTGAATAAAGCTTTTTTGTTGTTGTTGATAACTTATAAAAGTATCATCTAGGTGAGGAGTCATTTATCCAAGAATTAGATAGTGACTCTCGGTAACCTTATTTTACAACAGACATCTCATAGAAACATAGAAGTTGACGGTAGATAAGGACAGCAAGGCCCATCCAGTCTGCCCATTTCTTTTTCTACCTTTATGAATGTGCCAACAGCCTTTGCTCTGTCAATGGCCTATCTATTCATACTCATCTGTATTGCTCCCTTATGCTTGTCCCATGCCTGTTTGAAGCCCTGCACTGTATTCATATCCACCACTTCCTAAGGTAGGCCATTCCATGCATCCACCACCCTTTCTGTGAAAAAGAACTTCCTCACATTACCCCTTAATCGGCCTCCCTCTAATCTCATGCTGTGTCCTCTTGTCCTGCTATTTTTCTTGTATTGAAACATGTTAGACTCTGTCACCTTGTTAATGCCCTGAAGGTGTTTCGATCATATAACCTCTCTCCCTCCTTTGCTCTAGGGTATACATATTGAGCTTTGTTAATCTGTCCTCATATGTTTTCTGATGCAGTCCCTGCAACATTTTGGTTGCTCTTCTCTGGACTGCCTCAATTTGGTTAATGTCCTTCTGAAGGCGTGGCCTCCAGCACTGCACGCAGTACTCCAGATGGGGCCTAACCAGTGTCTTGCAAAGTGGGATTATTATATCCCTCTTCTTTATTTATTTTATTTAGTTTTTGTTGACCGGGTAAGTGCACTAGACAAATCCTGCCTATTTTCAGGCACGACCCGGGGGAGGGGGATACAGATGAATGCCAACTGACCTTGAACCAGATTAAGCTGTTGGTGGTATTTTTAGTGAATGAGGGAAATTTGGCCAGGACACCGGGGAAATTCCCCTACTCTTTTCGATAGGTGCCATGAGATCTTTAACATCCACCTGAACTACCACCAATCCAAGCAGATGGGACCTCGGTTTAACGTCTCATCTGAAAGACGGCATCTCAGAAGTGCAGCACCCTTCTCATGCTGCACTACAGTGTCAGTACTGGGATATTAACCCAAGTGCCAGATGTGGGAACTGAACCCACAGCCTTCTGATCTCCTGGCCTCAGAGGCGAGTGTGCTACCTACTAAGCCACTAACACTGCTGATACACCCCAACATCCCCCTAGCCTTACCTACTGCTTTAGTGGTCTTCTTGGATGATTTTAGGTCATCTGTGATGATGATGATGATGATGATGATGCCCAAGTCTCTTTCTTCGCTTGTGACTGCCAGCAACTCCCCTCCCAGCCCATAGGTGGCTTCAGGGTTTCTCTTACCTATGTGCAGGGCCCCTGATGTTCTGCGGCAGAATTTTCTGATTTCTCCGGCAGGGTTCCTTGACTTCTGTGGCAGCATTTTCTGATTTCTGCGGCATGATTTATTCATTTCTCTGGCAGAATGCAGTCCTGTCATTGGCTAAATATGATGTGATGTCATCAATGACATCATATGCTGAGCATAGAGGACGGGCTTCGGGATAAACGAGGTGGGAAAGAAAGCCTGACACTATGGAAAAACAGTATATTTATATGAAAATTCACCAAAAACAATGAATTCTGCGGCACTATATATATTCTGCGGCATGATGCAAATTCTGCGGCAAATTCCACAACCGCAGAACCGCAGAATTCCAGGGGCCTTGCCTATGTGTATGATCTTGCACTTCTTTGCATTAAACCCCAGTTGCCACTCTTCCGACCATCTTGCTAGGTTATCCAGCTCTCTTCTCATTCTGCCCACCCCATCTGGATCATCTACTCTGTTGCAGATCTTGGTGTCATCTGCAAACAGACAAATCATACCCTCCAGTCCATCTGCAATGTCGCTGATGAAGACATTGAAGAGGACTGGCCCAAGGACTGATCCCTGAGGCACCCCACTTGTGACTTGCATCTCTTCTGACTGTATACTGTTTACCACCACTCTCTGTTTTCTGCCCGTCAACCAGTTTGCCACCCAGTTGACCAACTTCTGACCCACCCCGAGCCTACCCAGCTTATAAATCAATCTTCTATGTGGAACAGTATCGAAAGCTTTGCTGAAGTCAAGGTAGGCAACATCAGCTGGTCCCCCTTGGTCCACCACTCTGGTTACCCAGTCAAAGAAATCTATGAGATTAGTTTGACAGGACCTTCCTGCTGTAAACCCATGCTGTTTTGAATCATGTGCTCCTATGGATTCCAGGTGTTGCATATCCTTACCTTAAGGAGTACTTCCATAATCTTGCCCAATACTGAGGTAAGACTGACTGGTCTGTAGTTCCCTGCCTCCTTCCTGCTACCACTCTTGTGGAGCGGGATTACATGAGCCCTTCTCCAGTCTTCTGGGACCTCTCCTGTGCTCAGAAACTCACCAAACAGATCTGGTAATGGCTCTGCTAGTTCCACCCTTAGCTTCTTTATTACCCTGGGATGTAAGCCATCAGGTCCCATTGCCTTGTCCACCCTGAGCTTATCCAGCTCTTCTAGGACCCTTTCTTTTGTGAAGGGACTAGTGCACACTTCCCTCCCCCTGTGTCCATGGTGCTGAGCTGTGGGCCCTGCCCTACCTTCTCTTCAGTAAATACTGAGCAGAAGTATCTATTTAGGAGAGATGCTTTTACATGGTCCTCCTCCTCACACGCCCTTATCCCCTTTGATCTTAGCAATACCCACTATGGACTTTCATTTTTCACTAATGTATCTATAGAAAGTCTTGTCACCTTCTTTTACTGTTTGCGCTAGTCTTTTCTTGGTTTGGGCCTTTGCCTGCCTTACTGCCTTCCCTGCTTCCCTTAGGGAAGTTTGGTATGCCTACCTATCTTCATCCTGCTGCGTTCCCTTATATTTCCTGAAAGCAAGCCTTTTGGCTCTGACCTTTTCTGCTACTGTTTTTGAGAACCAAAGTGGTTTCCTTCGTCTTTGGCACCTCCTATTCTTTCTAACACAATGGGATGTTTCTTCAAGTATTGTATCAGTACTTGACCCCTTTGCCTGTACCCCATCACCTGTATTTCTTCTTGCATAACTCTGTTGGCCATCTTATAGAAGTCATCTCCTCTGAAGTCCCATATCTTTGCCTTGGAATGGGATGATTTAGTTCTAGTGGCCAAATTGAACCATACCATGTGATTGTCACTGGCCCCCAGGTGACCTTCTAGCTGGAGATCTGTGATCCTTTCCCTGTTAGTCAGTACTAGAGCTATTATATCCCTGTCTCTTGTGGGTTGTTGTACCAGTTGTTTGAGGCCCTCCTCTGCAGAGAATCCACTATGTGTCTAGTTCTGGCAGATGTTACTGCTGGTATTGAACAATCTGTATCTGGCATGTTGAAGTCTCCCAATTTCAAAACCTTCCCTTTAGCTGTCATGTTTTGTGTATCTTCTAACAGTAATGTGTCTATGTCCTCCCCCTGGTCTGGAGGGCTGTAGACAACCTCAGTTCCTATGGCTGTCCCATTTCCTGTTTCCAGGGTGACCCACAGTTCTTCTGGCTCCTTATGTGTATTCTGAATTTCTGTAGCTTTGATATTTTTATTGACATAAAGGGCCACTCCACCCCTCCCCTTTTGGCACCTCAGCCTCTTATGAACAATACATAGCCAGGTACTGAAGTCTCCCAAGTGTGGTTACTGGTAAATCATGTCTCGGTAATGGCTACTATATCCAGTTTAGCCTCTGTCATTATTGCCTGCAGGTCTGGGATCTTGTTTCCCAGACTGCGAGCATTTGTGTACATGATTTTCCATAGGCCAGATTTCAGTGTGTTAGTTGTTGGGTGAGGTCTGGCGTTTCCCCTGTGTGTTGTATGGGCAGCCAGACATTTTTCCTTACCTGGTGATGCAAAAGAACTACAAACATGCTGAACTCTTGTTTGACCACTTGCTGAGGGGGGAGGGATGTTCTTCCCATTTGACATATCAAGTGCTGCACCCCCTCCCTATTTGCTTGTTTAAATATTCTGCAAAGACGTCAAACTTCTGCCCCAATGCATTGACTCCCTCCTTAGTCAGATGCGGTCCATCAAATTTAAAGAACTTTCACTCCCAAAACTGTTGCCAGTTCCCTACAAATTTGTGTCCTTTTTCCTGGCACCAGCCCTTGAGCCATAAGTTTAGCTCCCCCATCTCCCCTTCTCTGACTTTCTGTCCACCTGCCCCCCTCTCCCAGACTGGCAGGATCTCAGAGAAGGAGATACCGGATGAAATGGATGATAGTTTGTCACCCAGCCAGGTACGGTGTTTCTTGGTCTCCACAACTGGCTGACTGGCGAGATTGTTAGTCCTTATGTGTACCAGGATATCAATGTTATCTCCTGCTTCCTGTACAATTTTTGCAATGTGGTCAGTGTCTCTCCATGCTGATGTACATGGGAGACATCTGACCATTACCACTGGCTGGAGATAGGTATCAACTCCCCAAATCATGGAGTCTCCTATGGTCAGAAGTTTTTTGGATTTCCTTTTTACTTTTTTTGTTTTGGTTCCTGTTTTGGGCGAGTTTTGTTGCACTAGCTCCTGTGCTGCAGTGTCCTACTCTGCAGTGTCCTCTGCCCCTTTGTTTGATTTCAGAGATAGAGGTAGATACCTGTTTGTAGTTTTTATATGATTTGTGGAGGTGATATGTTGGAGAGCACCCAGTGATGGGGCACCTGATTTGCCCCTCCTAACCACCTGCCAACCTCCCGGACCAACTACCCTCTGCGGTCGAGGTGCTTCTGTTGGATGTTGGTGAAATGGCAGGCAGTTCTTATAATATAATTCCTCCTGAATATGCAATTTGAGGTGCGCAATTTCTGCCCATGCTGCCTGGAGCTGAGTCCTTAGATCTACAACGGCCCAGCATGTGTATTTTTTTCCTGTAGTTTATAAACTACTCCCTGAATTCTTATTGATAAGGCCACTGTTTTCATTCAAACATCCTTAATAACAAAATAATAAAAAGGAAGATAAATCCAGAAAATATATGAAATGCACACTGAAATATGTCTGGCAAATTTGATTTTCAGAGTTTTCTCTGAGGTGCTGCAACTTTAATCTTTAAGTTCCAACATGGAAAAGGCAGTCATTTATTTACATGACTCTTTCAAATGGAATTAAAACAAACACTTCTAAGCATAGCTACCCCATGGAGTATCCTACAGACACAAGTATTAATTAATCTGCATATATATCTGCAACTTTGAATGTTAACAGTGTCTAGCTAATAGCTATGCCATCATTCTGCTCTGACAACTTTTGTGGGTAATTTTATGTAAATCAGAAAAAGACAACATCGTGGTTGCCTTATCTAATTTACTATTCACTCTTTTAAAGTGGAACACTCAGCACTAAGAACTCCACACTCAAGTGTGGGGCTAGTACCAAAGTGCACTTTGTGTGCAAAAGCATTGTTTTACTTACTATTTAGTGCAATAAAGTACATTGTGTCACTCAGATTCTGCTCACTTGAAAGCTTACATCCTCTATAACTACAAATCCAAGAATTCCCTGCAGCTGACATCGGAGGAGAGCTGCAGCAGTGGGAGATTCAATAGCCTGCAATACATGTGAGATGTTTATGTTGATTGCACACATGCGCAAGAAACATGTTGCAGCAACTTGCTGCAGAAGCAGGCTGTAGAGGCACGGCACTGTTGTGGCCAATGCCCCCACTGCCTTTTGAGGCTTGGCCCCTACTCCCCAATGCCGTGGCACGCTGCTGCTGACATGAGTTCAGCCAGCATGCCACAACCTTGAAGAGTATCAGCCGCTGCAATCAGGGGCTGCCTCGTCATTGCAGTGTCATCCGCCGCAATGAGGGAGCGACCCTTCATTGTAGGGTGGTCCCTTGCATTCCCCCATTTGTTGTCTGCTGAGGGGGTGCCCAATCCTCCTCAGAATCATTTCTCCCCTCTTTCTTTGCCAACAGGGCTGCCCAATCCTCGTCGGCATGTTCCCCCCCAGTTCTCCTCAGAAGGCGACCTCAAGAGGGCTCCTCTGCCCAGGAGCTCCCCCCCCACGATGATCACCAGCCGACCAACGCTGAAGAAGGCGACCTCAGGAGTGCTCCTCTGCCCAGGAGCTCCCCCCACCGCGACGATCACCAGCCGACCAACGCTGAAGAAGGCGACCTCAGGAGGGCTCCTCTGCCCAGGATCTCCCCCCCCCGCGACGATCACCAGCCAACCAACGCTGAAGGTAATTAGACTCCAGTACCGCGATTCAACAACGCCAAAACAGCTGCCCATCTTTGTTCAAATCTTGAAATCTTGGCGCCTTTTTTGCATTTCTGCTTCCAGTGGTAAAAGCGCCAGCTTTAAACAGTTGAAAGGGGCTGTACAGTAGCTTGCTTCAGCCAAATGGAACAGTGATTGATATGAACTCGTTATTTGCGGTCACCTTACAAATAGCTAAGCAGACTGTTTCAATGTCTCTGTCATAGTCGCAATGTGCATTATGTTAAATGTGAAAAATATCAGGAGCCACATGTTAGATGTGTAGCGTGTCCTGTGCAACAGCAGAAATACCTCTCTGCAAGCTCCGTCGGGAGAGTTACTGCCTGTACTTATCTCTGAGCCCTTCCTCACGCTGCACTGTCCTCCCCACTACTGCTACTCCGTATTACTTGCCATTGTTCCTCCTCTTTGTCCTATATAATCAAGCTGCTCACCTTCATTTCTCTCTCTCTCTCTCTCCTCAGAAGGCGACCTCAGGAGGGCTCCTCTGCCCAGGAGCTCCCCCCCCCCAGCGACGATCACCAGCCGACCAACGCTGAAGGTAATTAGACTCCAGTACCGCGACTCAAGCAACGCCAAAACAGCTGCCCATCTTTGTTCAAATCTTGAAATCTTGGCTCCTTTTTTGCATTTCTGCTTCCAGTGGTAAAAGTGCCAGCTTTAAACAGTTGAAAGGGGCTGTATAGTAGCTTGCTTCAGCCAAATGGAACAGTGATTGATATGAACTCGTTATTTGCGGTCACCTTACAAATAGCTAAGCAGACTGTTTTAATGTCTCTGTCATAGTCGCGATGTACATTATGTTAAATGTGAAAAATAACAGGAGCCACATGTTAGATGTTTAGCGTGTCCTGTGCAACAGCAGAAATACCTCTCTGCAAGCTCCGTCGGGAGAGTTACTGCCTGTACTTATCTCTGAGCCCTTCCTCACACTGCACTGTCCTCCCCCACTACTGCTACTCGTATTACCTTGCCATTGTTTCCTCCTCTTTGTCCCTATATAATCAAGCTGCTCACCTTCATTTCTCTCTCTCTCTCTCCTCAGAAGGCGACCTCAGGAGGGCTCCTCTGCCCAGGAGGCTCCCCCCCCCCCGCGATGATCACCAGCCGACCAACGCTGAAGGTAATTAGACTCCAGTACCGCGACTCAAGCAACGCCAAAACAGCTGCCCATCTTTGTTCAAATCTTGAAATCTTGGCACCTTTTTTGCATTTCTGCTTCCAGTGGTAAAAGTGCCAGCTTTAAATGGTTGAAAGGGGCTGTACAGTAGCTTGCTTCTTCCCCACAGTCGCTTCGCGTCTGCTCCCCACCCGTCCGCCACCACACCCACCCTTGTCCGGCTTTACTTTTATAGGCTGCAGCTCCGCCCTAATACACGCCCTGTTGAGGAAATTAACTATCTCCTCACTTTTCCATTAGCAGCCTATACCGTTTCACTGCTAGAGGGCGCTTGACCGATCCTATATTTTCACCAGTGCCCTGACTGTACCTTTTACTCAAAACTGTTTGGGGCACTTAATTTTTATCTCTTATCCTTACCTTTGCTCAGCCTGTACTTTGCACTACCATACATCCCTATAACTTTAACTCCCACTTACAAATATACCAAAATGGCCATTTCTCCCCATTTCGTTATTTTAGTAACCTCTACAGCTCTTTGCCTCATCTGGGTCCCCTCACTCTGCAACTCTATATCCTTTAACTTTTACTACTCCTATCCTGTCCACTCCAGGTCATTTCTTGTGCCGAAAACAAATTCATATATCACTTATCCTACACTTTGTATAATTCCAAGATGCCAAGTTTAACCCTATCCATCTCCTGCATGTGTCGCAAACTCTTACACATATCTCATCTAACCTTGTTGTTAGCGGGGGATATAGAGGAAAACCCTGGACCCCCAAATAATCCATCCTGTAAAGCTCCTAACTGGCATGACACCAAGGGCATACGTATTGCCCACCTAAACACTAGGAGTCTGCTTCATAACAAGGCAGAACTGGAAGCCTGGGTTGCTCTGCACAACCCAGATATTCTCTGCTTATCTGAAACCTGGCTAAAACCCTCAACCCCGGATCAGCTTTGCTCACTGCCCAACTACAACATCTTTCGGCAGGACAGGCATTTACCCAAGCGGGCCGGGGGGGTTGCCTTTCTTTTCAAACCACACATTCCATTATCCCTCAACACCCAACCATCTCTATCTCACTGTGAAGCAATTTATGCCATTGTAAAGCTTGGAGCTCAGAAACTTCACCTGGTTTGTGTCTATAACCCTCCGGCTGGGGGCACAGCTGGGCTAGAGGAACTGCTATCTCAGGTTGATAGGACCATAGGTCATAATGAAGTCCTCATTCTTGGGGACCTGAACCTAAACTGGACCAGTAAATTAAACCAGTCCTCTCACACTATTGTCCAAGGTCACAATCTTCATCAACTTATTGAAGACCCCACCAGGGTCATGCCCTCCCCTCGGGCTAGTACTCTTATAGACTGGATCCTTACCAACTGCCCAGATAGCATAGCATGTGCAGGGACCCTAGCTGACTCAATCAGTGACCACTCTCCTATTTTTTGCTCCTGGCGTGCGTCAAACAAGCCGACTCCACCTCCTAAATTCATCACCTTCCGAAACCTGGCTAACTTTAACCAAGAAAATTTCTTACTTGATCTTGAGCTGATTGACTGGTCCCCCATCCACACCTCTAATAATGCTCAACAAGCATTAGACCATTTCCTTGCTAAATTTCGTCTGCTCCAAGACACCCATGCTCCCTGTGTCACTCGTCAGATTCGAGGATCACAGACGAAATGGCTATCTAAAGACCTACTTGCATTGATTAGGTCCAGGAATAAAGCGTGGCGTCAGCTTAAGACCATCAGTTATCGAAGGATTACAATCATTACCGAGCCCAGAGAAATATATGCAAAAGGCAAATTCAGTTAGCTAAAAAGTACTTTCTGTAAAATCTATTAACCAAAGCAGGGGTAACTCAAAAATTCTGGGCCACTATAAAAACCCTCCTTGGAGCAAATCAAACATCACATGCAAATGACATGCTGATAAACGGTATACACTGCAATAATCCTACCACTATAGCTAATTCTTTTAACCACCATTTCTCGGACCTCTCCACTTACCATGTTCCATTCCCTAATACTCAAGTCCTTTCGGCCAACTATAACGTTAAATCTCAAGTCACACATCCCCCCTTCAGGTTCCGGAACATTACCAAGTCTGAAGTTTTGAGGCTTCTCCTCTCAGCCCCTGACCATACCAGTGTAGGATCAGATGGGCTAGAGCCCAGGCTTCTAAAGATCGCTGCCCTTTATAGCCTCTCCCCTTACAAAAATCTTCAATCTATCTCTGCGTCATGGCTTAGTCCCCAACATCTGGAAAACTGCCAAAGTCACCCCCATTCCAAAAAAGGGTGATCCTAAACTACTCTCTAACTACCGCCCTATAGCTATTCTTTCCCTCCTTAGTAAAATCCTTGAAAAACTTGTATCAACCCAAACTCTTGACTATCTGCAGCAGCATAACCTCTTGTCTAGCTCTCAGCACGGCTTCCGTAAGGGACACAGTACTACTACTGCCCTCCTTAAACTCACCAATGATATCCTCTCTGCTATGGACACTGGCCTCCTGACTGGCGCTATCTTCATTGACTTAACAAAAGCTTTTGACCTGGTAAACCATACCCTCCTTCTTTCTAAACTTTGCTCCCTTGGCTTCTCTTCAGATGTAGTTGCCTGGTTTGACAGTTACCTGTCCGGTAGAAAGCAGACCGTTGTCTTCAATTCCGCCTCTTCTGATCCAGCCTCCATCCGAGTTGGAGTGCCCCAGGGTTCCTTACTAGGCCCTTTACTGTTCTCCATTTTTATTGCTGACATCCCGCTGCTTGCCTCAACCTGCTCAACCCTCCTCTATGCAGATGACCTAGTAATCTATCACAGTTCAAGGAACCCACTTGACATCAACCAATCTCTTAACTTAGACTTCACAGCCATTCAGTCGTGGCTGATAGAGAATAAACTCATTCTCAACATTAGTAAGACACATTCCATGCTCTTTGGTTCACCTGCCAAACTCAAAACATAGCCTGATGCCCTAAAAATCACCTGTACCGACGGCTCTTCACTTAATAGTACCAAATCCCTCAAATACCTGGGCATTACTCTGGATGAATCCCTTAACTTTGACCTACACATAACAAACACCTGTAAATCTGTAAATGCAAGGCTAGGTAGTGCCTACCGTACCAGCTATGCCCTTACTCCTTCGGCAAGACTCGCTGTGGCTCAAGGCTTTCTACTCCCCGCCCTGACTTATGGATCAGTCACATATCTATCTGCCTCCAAATCCTCCCTCCATAAGTGGGACACCACCTATAACAATATCTGCAGGTATGCCTCGGCATCCCCTCGCTTCACACACCATTGCCAACTCTATTCTAACCTTAACTGGCCTTGCCCCTCTAGCCATCGGCTCCACTCCCTGGGGTCTCTTATTGACAAAACAGTCCGCACCGGCACTCCATCTTCTCTCACCTGTCTGGTCCGATCACATCACCTGTCCTATGAGCGACGATCTGCGGACCTAGCCCCCTACCACATTCCCAGATGTAAAACCAACATGGGCTTGTGCGCTTTTGCACAAATGGCCCCAAAATATTGGAACTCGCTACCTCCAAATATTCATGAAGCACCTACCCATGCTAGCTTTAAAACTCGACACCGGGCACATCTACAATCAATCAGCCAATGCACCTGTTTCAAGCCACCTTAAACTTCATCATTCTCCCCTCTCTCACTATAATACTTTCCTCCTCCATGTCTTTCATCCCTACCACACTCTCTCCTCCCCTCCCTTCTCCTCCCATCCTCACTCTCTCTCACCTCTCTCTCTCTCTCTTGTCTTCTCACCTCAATTTAGGCACTTACTGTACTGTGTTTTGCTCAAACCTTCGAGATAATGTCAGCTTCACTCACCATGTAACTCCAGTTGTTTATGTTACCTAAATGTATTCTCCAGTTTTGCCTCCATTGTAACCTTCCCCTATTTCTTCCAAATGTTAACTGCTCTTTGATCCTACTGTTCCAGTTGTTGTTAGCTGCCTGCATTCCTCAATGTGTTCCACCTATTTCATGTGCTGCATCACATGCATGTTTCATTTTGTATGTTTAACTGTCTGTCGTGCCTGAAAATAGGCATTGCTATGCCTAGTGCACTCACCCGGTTACCAAAAGCAAATAAATAAATAAATAAATGTGCCGATGGGGACACCCAATATCCGTCAGCTCCAGTGCCCCCACCCCAAAACATGCAGGTGGTGCACTGGGAGCCCACCCCAGCATGCCAAACATACCTGCTGAAAGGAAAAAATATCCCACAATGTCTTTTTTTTTAAACCCTGTAACAAAGAAAATGGTCCCTCGCTGTCTGCACCCCAATCCACCCTCCCACTGCATACCCCATCTCCCCACTCCCCCCCTCACCCTATACTTACCTGCGGAGTCCGGCGCGACGACCTTCAGTGGACCGGGAACACATCTGCACTCTTCAAAGCTGACCGCGAACTGAGGAAATGCCGGTAAGCTGTATAATGGCATAAATAGTTTTTTTTCTACTTTGGTGCATATCTCAGGCATGTTTTGGAATTTTTGCACCAAATTTTCAATATGAGGTTTTTGGGACCCCTCTTCATGAATTCCACCACTGTTATGGCTTTATTCAGTCCCGAAAGGTGATTTTGCGGTCACTGCGTGGAATCACCTTTTGGAACTGAGTAATGAAACAACAGTGCCAGTGTTCATGAGGCAGGCTCTCAAAAAGCCTATGTTGCAAATTTGGTGGGAAAAATCCAAAAAATTACTGTTTTATGAGTGTGTGTTGGGCAGTTGCTACGCACGCTTGTAACTTTGCGAATTTGCAATATTTTCATGCCAGATTTTCAACATTGCCATTTTCCCACACCTACTTATGAACAGCACAGCTGTCATTTTTCCCATCCTAGCCGAAATGTGTTTTTGCACTTCCAATACAGAATAGTGCTGTCACTGTAGGAAATCAGTGTTCGGGATAGATTAAGAAAATGACAGTGACACTGTTCATGAGCAGAGGTCCTAAAATGCCTATGTTGAAAATTTGGTGACAATAGCCTATCAAATGGCTGTGTAACAAGTGTGCGTTGCACAATGTCTACGCACCCTTGTAACTTCGCAGATTTGTAATATTGTCACACCAGATTTTCAACACTGGCATTTTTTCACACCTCCTTATGAATGGCTCAGCTGTTATTTTTCACATCCTGACCAAAATGTGTTTTTGCACTTCCGGTGCAGAATAGCGCGGTTGCACTGGAAAATCAGTGTTTGGGACAGATTAAAAAAATGAGTGACACTGTTCATAAGCAGAGGTCCTAAAATCCCTATGTTGAAAGTTTGGTGATGAAAGCCCATAAAATGACTATGTTACAAGCGTGCATTGAACTGTTTTCACGCACCCTTGTAACTTCGCAAATTTGTAATATTTTCACACCACATTTTCACCACTGGAATTTTTTCACACCTCCTTATGAACAGTACAGCTGTCATTTTTCACATCCTGGCCAAAATATGTTTTTGCAATCTTGCCACAGAATAGCATGGTCGCTGTGAGAAATCAGTGTTTGGGACAGATTAAGATTGAGAGAGTGAGAGGGGGGAGTGACCGAGCACAACTGAGCTCTGTTGGGACTGCTGTGGATTTCTTTGTGGGCAGAAAAAGGCCCCAGTGCAGGCAGGAGCCCAGTACAAAAAGGCAGCCTGCAGCACCAGGGGAAACAGAATGAGAGCGCGAGTGAGGGAGGAGGAGTGAGTGAACTCAACGGAGCTCTGTCGGGACTGCTGCGGATTTCTTTGTGGGCAGAAAAAGGCATCAATGCAGGCAGGGGCCCAGTACAAAAGGGCAGCCTGCAGTGGTGGGAAAAACAGTATGAGCGAGTGAGAGAGGGGGACTGAGCGAGCTCAACGGAGCTCTATCAGGATTGCTGTGGATTTCTTTGTAGACAGAAAAAGGCGCCAATGCAGGCAGGAGCCCAGTACAAAAGGGCAGCCTGCAGTGCCGGGAGAAACGGAGCGAGCGAGTGAGAGAGGGAGAGTGAGTGAGCTCAATGGATCTGTGTTGGGACTGCTGCAGATTTCTTTGTGGGGAGAAAAAAGTGCCAACGGATGCAGGAGCCCAGTACAAAAGGGCAGCCTGCTGCACCAGGAGAAACAGAATGAGCTAGTGAGAGAGTGGGAGTGAGCGACCTCAATGGAGCTCTGTCAGGACAGCTGTGAACTTCTTTGCGAGCAGAAAAAGGCACCAGCATAGGCAGGAGTCCAGTACAAAAGGGCAGTCTGCAGCGCGGGGAGAAACAGAACAAGTGGGGGTGGGAGTGAATGAGCTCAACAGAGTCATGTCAGAACTACTGCAGATTTCTTTGTGGGCAGAAAAAGGTGCCAACACAAGCAGGAGACCAGTACAAAAGGGCAGCCTGCAGCGCGGGAGAAACACACAATGAGCGAGTGAGAGAGGGAGGGAGTGAGTGAGCTCAATAGAGCTCTGCTGAACTTTAGAATTGCCCACCCTCCCGCCCAGGGTCCTCTGTGGTCCTATATTACAGCAGGGTCTCTGGAGTGGAGACAAAGCAATGACTGGATGCATTTAGGATTGCTGTAATAATACAGATTAAGTTGTTCTGTTTATTTCTCTAACTGAGTTAAGTACTGAACTATACTGTAATGATTTATTTATTTATTTGCTTTTGTTTACCAGGTAAGCACACTAGACAGCCAACTGCCTATTTTCAGGTGCGACCCGGGAGAATTACAGGGTACATACAATGCATCAGACAAAGTCATGGTAACATACAGGAGCATCAGGTATACATAAGTAGGTGATACAACATATGGGACATCAGGCGAGACAGTTAAGTAGGAAGATAGCAACAGGATACATACCAGTAGTAATAAGTAGAAAACAACTAAATAACATCAAAATGTGGTAAAACATCAAAATATCAAGTACATTCAGTGTCAAGAGAGTCCGGGGAAAGACAGGGTCACCCCCTCAGGGCAAAGTGGTGGAAAAAAGTGCAAAAAAGTGGCAAGTGCAAATTCACAGCAAAATTAAGCAGCAGTCATTTTAGCAATAGCGTACAAGGGCGTTGCCCCCACAACAGTCAACTGGGGGAGAGAGACACTGCTAGGGTCTATATGACACATAGACAGGCTGAGACTGATTTAAGGAAGCTCCAGAGGGATGCTTTGAAGCAGGGATGGGAGGAAGAGGAACTAGTTAACACAGGAAGCGAGTTCCACAATCTTGGCGTGTGGACAGAGAAGGCCCAATCCCCAGTATGGGTGCAGGTTTTTGGAAGCAGGCGATCCTGCGCAGCAGAGGATCTTAGGTGGTAGGCCGGGGTTTCATGTTTGAGGGGGAGGGCAAGCATGGAAGGGGTGGCCATTCTGACAATGTTATCAATGAAACTACCGAGGACAAAGGCTCAGTGCCTTTCAGGAGGAAGCCACTCCAGCCACGAGTAAAGTTCATAGCAATGCGTAAGATGAGGAGCAGAGAGTTCAAAGCAGCATATATTGTTATATGCAGTGTCCCATTTCATGAGACTAGATTTTGGGACAGGGTAAAGGATACGAGCCCATAACACAGCATGGGAAGGAGTATCCCCCTGGCTAGGTTGAGCCGGGCAGCCGGGGTGAGGCAACATTTTGCTCTGTAGGCAAGTCCAAGCCTGTTGTTTGTTGTCTTACATATATTCCGAAGATGGATGGTGAGGTTGAGTTGCGAGTCAAGGGTTATTTCCAGATACTTAACAGAATCCACGGTCTGCAGGAGGGTGTCATTTGTTCCACAGACGTTTAGGGGAGCAGGGCAGGAATTAGTTTTGGCCACAGAGCCAAACAGCATGGCTTGGGTCTTTTTCAGGTTGATGGTCAGCTTATGGTCCTCCAGCCAGTTTTGGATAAGCATGAAGTCAGAGTTAGGCCTGGAGTTGATGACAGAGATATCCTGGGAGCTGGTCAGGACAACGAGGTCATCCACATAGAGGGTGGAGTGCCCATAGGATGTGACAGATGGCAGTTCATTAATAAATAGGGAAAACAGAATGGGTCCAAGGACAGAACCCTGGGGGATCCCGCAAGCAGCTGAAGACAGGTCAGAAAGGGTGTGGTTGAAGTGGGTGTATTGCTCTCTACCCTCAAGGTAGTTGGAGAACCAGGCAAAGGCAGGGGGGGAGAATCCATGGGATTAAAGAGAGGAGTAGAGGAGGGAATGGTCAACCCGGTAGAAGGCCTTTGAGAGATCCACGAAGATGGCACCAGTTAGTTTGCCTTGATCAGACGCGGTCTGTTCTGTGTATGTCTCTGACTGAACTGAATAATAAATGTGGTAGCAAAACTCCACAAAATGACTGTTTTATGAGCGTGCATTGCACAGTTGCTATGCATGCTTGTAACTTCGCAAATTTGCAATATTTTCACTCCAGAATTTCAACATTGGCATTTTTCCACACCTTCTTATGAACAGTACAGCTGTCATCGTTCACATCCTGGCCGAAATGTGTTTTCACACTTCTGGCATATAATAGCATGGTCGCTGTGGGAAATCAGTGTTCAGTTCACGTTAAGAAAACCACAGTGAAACTGTTCATGAGCAAAGGTCGTAAAATGCCTATGTTGAAAATTTTGTGATGAAAGTCCATAAAATGACTGTGTTACGAGCGTGTGTTGTGTAGTTTCCATGCAGTCTTGTAACTTTGCAAATTAGTAATATTTTCACACCAGATTTCCAACACTGGCATTTTTTCACACCTCCTTATGAACAGTACAGCTGTCATTTTTCACATCATGGCCGAAATGTGTTTTCGCACTTCCGGCACAAAATAGCACAGTCGCTTTGAGAAATCAGTGTTTTGGACAGATTAGGATCGAGCGAGTGAGAGGGGGAGTGACTGAGCTCAACTGAGCTCTGTCGGGACTGCTGCAGGTTTCTTTGTGGGCAGAAAAACGCAGGCAGGAGCCCAGTACAAAAGGGCAGCCTGCAGCGCCGGGAGAAACAGAACGAGTGAGTGAGGGAGGAGGAGTGAGCGAGCTCAACAGAGCTCTGTTGAGACTGCTGCAGATTTATTTTTGGGCAGAAAAAGGTGCCAATGGAGGCAGGAGCCCAGTACAAAAGGGCAGCCTGCAGCTCCAGGAGAAACAGAATGAGCGAGTGATAGAGGGGGAGTGAGCAAGCTCAACGGAGCTCTGTCAGGACAGCTGTGAACTTCTTTGTGGGCAGAAAAAGGTGCCAATGCACACAGGAGTCCAGTACAACAGGTCAGTCTGCAGCACCAGGAGAAACAGAACGAGCGAGTGAGAGAGGGGGCGTGAATGAGCTCAACGGAGGTGTGTCAGTGCTGCTGCAGATTTCTTTGTGGGAAGAAAAAGGCATCAATGCAAGCAGGAGCCCAGTACAAAAGGACAGCCTGCAGCGTTGGGACAAATAGAACGAGCGAGTGAGAGAGGAGTAGTGAGCGAGCTCAACGGAGTTCTGTTGGGACTGCTGCAGATTTCTTTGTGGGCAGAAAAAAGTGCCAATGCAGGCAGGAGCCCAGTACAAAAGGGCAGCCTGCAGCATCAGGAGAAACAGAATGAGCGAGTGGGAGAGGGGGAGTGAGCAAGCTCAACGGAGCTGTGACGGGACTGCTGCAGATTTCTTTGTGGGAAGAAAAAGGCATCAATGCAAGCAGGAGCCCAGTACAAAAGGACAGCCTGCAGCATTGGGACAAATAGAACGAGCGAGTGAGAGAGGGGGAGTGAGAGAGCTCAATGGAGCTCTGCCTGGATTTTACAGTTGCCCACCCTGCCACCCAGTGTCCTCTGTGGTCCTCAATTACAGCAGGGTCTCTGGAGTGGAGACAAAGCAATGATTGGATACTTTAGGATTGCTATAATAATACAGATTTACTTCTTCTGTTTCTTTCTCTAACTGAGCTAAGTACTGAGCTATAATGTTATGATTGCTGTAATAATACATATTTATTTGTTCTGTTTATTTCTCTAACTGAGCTGAGTAATACTTGGAGTGCAATAGGATTTCTAACTGGGCTAAGTGAAATTATATGAGAGCCGAGAACAAAAAGTATGGTAGTTGAGGGATGAACAACGGACAAGGAGGCTTTAGGATTGCTACAGTAATACAGTATCTAACGGATGACATTTGAACCTGAATTACCCCCCTCGGCAAGGGGTCAGTAGGGGGACTAGTGGGGGGAAGGAATTTGAGTAAATAGGGGCCTAACGGTTGTACTAGGGTACAGAACTTGGGAGTAAGAGCCCCTAGCATAAGATGAGGGCCAAAAAGGGGCAGGTGTAGGGTGTACAGGGTGTGGGTATGCCATGATCCTGGACTGGGCTTGGAGGATGGGGGGGTGTACGGTCTGTAGATGACTGGCTACTTTGAGGGAGGAACTGTACAGGTTAGGGAGAAGTATAAGTGCCAGGGCAGATGAGTATGATAGGCATCCTGAGGGGGGAATAGGGGATGGCAAATGGGGACAAAGGAAGACTAACTAGGGACTGAAAATGACCCCAGTATCAGAAGCACTAGCAGGAAAGAGAGGAGAAGGGAGAGGGTGCCTGAGGCTAGGGCGGGGCTGCCTTCTAATGGGGGAGGAAGACACCATGAGGAGTACCAGGGGAGAGAGCAGATGGCTGTGGGTAGGGAGGCACCAGGGGTGGCACGGAGGGGAACAAGTAGGAGGGGGAACCGATAGGGGGAAGAGAGGTAGGACAGATATAAATTACGAATAGATTCAAACCTCTGCTATGGGACAGAGAGGGGGAGCAGAAACATACTGAAGGGGGGAGGACAATCGGGGCATGAGAGGGATGGCAACAGGTAGGGGAAGAGATAGTGAGGACAAATGGGTAGAAGTGGGCTAGTAAGGAAGGAGGGGGTGGTGACTGAAGGAGAGCAGGCTACGGGAAGGGGGAAGGATGGGAGAGGCATCACTATCAGGGTAGAAGGGAGTGGGGGCTCTAAATCAACAACAGTGGGGATAGGAGAGGGGTTGGAAATCAGCAGAGGATGAGGAGGGGAGGTCGACATGGGAAGCCCAGTAGGAAGTAGTCAGGCTGGGAAGGGGTTCAAGGGGGATGGGAGGAATAAGGCAGAGAAAAGGGGTGAGGTGGAAGTAGGGGGTACAGATATAGAAGTCACAGAGGGTGCAGTTGGTGGGGGTAAAGGACAGGGAAGAACGAATACTGGGATGGTGGAAGGGGCACTAGAAGGGAAAGGTGGTAAGGGGTGGGGGCGTACTCATCCTGGGGGATTCTATACTGAAATGGGTGAGATGGGATAGAAAGGGGGAAAGGCACAGCCATATTTGGATTGAAGCTGTCCCCAGGTTGAGTGCAGGAGGGGCAGGGCAAGCACTGCTTAAGCGTGCAGCGAGGGGCAGGAAGAAACCTCATTTACTGTTGCATGTAGGTACAAATGACTTGGGAACACTGTGGAAGTAGTGAGGGGGAGGTTTGAGTACTTGGGCAGGCAGTGTGAGGGAATGGGGAAGTCAGTGGCATTCTTGGAGGTACTGCCGGTACCAGAGCCTCCCCCCCCCACACACGCACACATACACACACTCCCTGAAAATCTGCTTAAAAGCCTGCAATTCATTCAGATCAATTCCATTTTCTTACTTACTTGGGGTTCAATACCAGCAAGTGTAAAATCATGTACCTAGGGCACAGGAACCCTGATGCTGGGTATGGGATGGGGGGAGGTACTGATACTCACTAGACATGAAAGAGTCCTTGAGTTTATTATATCAGAGGACCTCAAGATGGCAGTATAGTGTGACAAGGTTATGGGCAGGGCAAATTGGATTCTGGGGTGCATAAGGACTGGCATCTCCAGTAGGACGACGAGGGATGTTGTGATGCCATTGTATCACTCCCTGGTATACTCCCAGCTGGAGTACTGTGTCCAGTTTTAGAGGCCACACTTCAGAAAGGACATAAGGTGGAGGTTTTCCAGAAGAGGGCAACTACAATGGTTCAGAATTTTCGCAGCAATCCCTTCAAGGAAAGGCTGAAGAATTTCAACATGTACACTCTGGAAGAGAGGAGGGCAAGAGGTGACATGATCAAGACCTACAAAGTACCTCACAGGGGTAAAGAGGGTACAGTTGGGGAGTTTTCTTCAAATGAGGATTATCACCCAAACCAAGGAACATACAGTGAAGCTTGGGGGGTGGGGCATTCAGGATAGATGTAAAGAAATATTTATTTACTAAAAGGGTGGTAGATGCCTTGAACGGACTGTCAGGAGAAGTGGTGGAAGCTAAAATGGTAGGGGGCATTAAGCATGCATGGGATAAACATAGTGGTATATTACAGAAAGGGGAAAGAGGGGGTCAATGGAGATCAGTAGGGTCATGGAAGTGGAGTAGGTTCAAGTTCATTGCTGGAAAACTCCATTAAGTAAGCTCATTCACAAGGAGGTCCTAATGGATGCAGGCAGAATAAGACATGCAGTAATATATACAGGCAGGAGTTACAAGTTGGTAGAGAACACTTGGCCAGACTGGGTGGGCTGAGCGGTCCTTTTCTGCTGACAAATTCTATGTTTTTATCGCATCATGTGTTAATTCAGGTTCAGTGTTTATTTAAAGTTGGCCCTCCCATACAACCAGATGTAAGGTACAATACATTACCGAATTAGATGCAGCCCACTTACAGTTGCAATGAACAGAACCCCAGTGCTTCGAGAAGCCTTTACTCTTCATAAGGCTGCTTAAAGAGCTGGGGTACTATTTGCAGTGTCCACACCAGTATGCTGATCTTAAAATCGACACTGCATCTGAATGAATACTTCATTCTTGCTCACTCCATTTCTTCCCCACTTTGAAACCTGCTTTTCCTGAGTTACTTTTGGACTGGCAGCACCTTGCCTGTATTGGAAGATGCCCAATAAGCGGCACTGAAAGACGTCAGACTTTACAGACTGTGAAGGCAGCTGCTCATGGACAGACATAAGGCAATTCTACTGGGGGTAGAAGGAAGTAAGCTGTTGATTAACTAGAATCTGCAGCTTATCCATCAGGTAGGGAAATGGGCAGACTAGGTGGGCCAAGCGGTCCTTATGTGCCATCAAATTCTGCTTTATTTTTCTCTGGAGCAAAGTGTTTCTTACAGGGTATATCTTCTCTGAAATTATTACAGGTGGTGCTTTACAGGTTTTACAGTTTTATCTAACATTAGGTTAAGCTTTCAGGGTTACTGCATTTGTTGTTGACTGATTGTTTCTGCTCTTACCTCCTTGTTCTTTCGTCCGTGGTTCTTCTTTTTAGGCAGGGGAAGGGCCCATACCCACCCTATCTAACCACCACTTCCACCTCCATTTATAGGTACCACAGTTGTGACATTTCCGTGGCAGAGCAGAAGGGGTGGATCAGTGGGCCTCCACAAGGTGATCTCATTTATTAGGGCACTAGTAATTTAACTTGTTATAACAAGTTAAACAAAGCACAATTAAACCATTACTTGCATTTTTTTTCCTTCTAATTACTCTGACTAGGTTACAAACCCAGCAACTTATTTGGAATGGATTTCATTAACTGCAGGTACTGTGGAACAATTTTCAGAAGGACATTCTTACAGGATTTAGGGACACTGTCCTACATGCTGGGCCTTTGGAGATCTTAGGGTCTCAGCTCCGGGCAGCATGGGCAGAGATTGCACGCCTCAAATTTCATATTGAAGAGGAAATACATTATAAGAACCACCCGCCATTTCCCCAGCATCCAACAGAAAAACCTCAACGCAGAGGTAGTTGGTCCAGGAGGTTGGCAGGTGGTTAGGAGGAGCAAATCAGGTGCCCCATCACTTCTGCTCTCCAACACATTACCTCCAAAACCATATAAACACTATAAACAGGTATCTGCCTCTATCTCTGAAATCAAATAAAGAGGCAGAAGACACTGCAGAGCAGGACACTGCGGCACAGGAGCTAGCACAACAATACTCACCCAAATCAGGAACCAAAACTAAACAAGCACAAAGGAAATCCAAAAACTTCTGATCATAGGAGACTCCATGATTCGGGAGTTGATACCATCTCCATCCAGGGGTGATGGTCAGATGTCTCCAGGTACATCAGCATGGAGAGACACTGACCGATTGCTAAATTGTTCACAAAGCAGGAGAAAACATTGATGTCCTAGTACACATAGGGACTATGATCTCGCCAGCCGTCAGTTGTGAGACCAAGGAACACCTGACTAGGCTGGGTGACAAACTATCATCTATTTCGTCTGGCATCTCCTTCTCTGAGATCCTGCCAGTCTGGGAGAAGGGAGCAGATGGACGGAAGGTCAGAGAAGGGGAGATAGGGGAGCTAAACACATGGCTCAAGGACTGGTGCCAGGAAAAAGGACACAGATTTGTAGGGAACTGGCAACAGTTCTGGGAGCGAAAGTTCTTTAAATTTGATGGACTGCATCTGACTAAAGAGGGAGTCAGTGCATTGGGGCAGAAGTTTGACGTCTTTGCAGAATATTTAAACTAGCAAATGGGGAGAGGGGCAGCACCCCATACGTTGAATGGGAAGAACACCCCTCCCTCAGCTAGTGGTCAAACTGGAATTCAGTGTGTTTGCGTTCATTTGCATCACCAGGTAAGAAAAAGGTTTGTCTCCCATACGATGGCCAGGGTAATGCCAAACCTCACCCAACAACTAATACACCAAAATCTGGCCAATGGAAAATCATGTACACAAATGCTCACAGCCTGGAAATAAGATCCCAGACCTGCAGGCAATAATGTCAGAGGCTAAACTGGACATAGTAGCAATTAGTGAGACGTGGTTTACCAGTAACCACCTTAGGAGACTTCAGTACCTGGCTATGTATTTCTAGAAGAGACCGAGGTGCAAAAGGGGGGAGGAGTGGCCCTGTATGTTAATGAAAATATCAAAGCTACAGAAATTCAGAATACACATAAGGAGCCAGAAGAACTGTGGGTCACCTGGAAACAGGAAATGGGACAGCCATAAGAACTGGGGTTGTCTACAGGCCCCCAGACCAGGGGGAGGACATAGACACATTACTGTTAGAAGATATACAAAACATGACAGCTAAAGGGAGGTTCTGATAATGGGAGACTTCAACATGCCAGATACAGATTGGTCAATACCAGCAGGAACATCTGCCAGAACTAGACTCATAGTGGATTCCTGCAGGGAGGGCCTCAAACAACTGGTACAGCAACCCACAAGAGACAGGGCTATCCTAGATCTAGTACTGACTAACAAAGAAGGGATCACAGATCTCCAGGTAGAAGGTCACCTGGGGGCCAGTGACCATCATGGTATGGTTCAATTTGGCTACTACATCTAAATCATCCCATTCCAAGGCAAAAATATGGGACTTCAGAGGAGCTGACTTTGATAAGATGGCCAACAGAGTTAAGCTAGCCCTGGCAAAAAGAAACACAGGTGAGGAGGTACAGGCAAAGTGGGCAAGATTAAGGATACAATACTTGAAGCAACATCCCATTGTGTTAGACAGAAAAGGAAGTGCAAAAAGTAGGAAACCACTTTGGTTCTCAAATACAGTAGCAGAAAAGGTCAGAGCCAAAAGGCTGGCCTTCAGAAAATATAAGGGAACACAGCGGGATGAAGATAGGGGGCATACCAAACTGCCCTAAGGGAAGCAGGTAAGGCAGTAAGGCAGGCAAAGTCCCAAACTGAGGAAACACTAGCACAAACAGTAAAAAGAAGGTGACAAGACTTTCTATAGATACATTAGTGAAAGGAGAAAGTTCAGAGGGGTATTGCTAAGCTTAATGGAGAAAAGGGAGCATGTGAGGAGGAGGACCCTGTAAAGGCATCTATCCTAAATAGATACTTTTGCTCAGTATTTACTGAAGAGAAGGTAGGGCAGGGCCCACAGCTCAGCATCATGGACACAGGGGGAGGGAGGTGAGCACTACTCCCTTCACAAAAGAAAGGGTCCTACAAGAGCTTGCTAAGCTCAGGGTGGATAAGGCAATGGGACCTGATGGCATACATCCCAGGGTACTTAAGGAGCTAAAGGAGGAACTAGCAGAGCCATTAGCAGAATTGTTTAGTGAGTCTCTGAGCACAGGAGAGGTCCCAGAAGACTGGAGAAGGGCTCATGTGATCCCACTCCACAAGAGTGGTAGCAGGGAGGAGGCGGGGAACTACAGACCGGTCAGTCTTACCTCAGTAGTGGCAAGATTATGGAAGCACTCTAAGGAAAGGCAACACCTAGAATCCATAGGGGCACAGGATCCAAGACAGCATGGGTTTACAAGGAAGGTCCTGTCAAACTAATCTCATAGATTTCTTTGACTGGGTAACCAGAGTGGTGGACCAAGGGGGAGCAGTTGATGTCGCCTACCTTGACTTCAGCAAAGCGCTTGACACTGTTCCACATAGAAGATTGATAAATAAGCTAGGTAGGCTCGGGGTGGTCGAAGTTGGTCAACTGGGTGGCAAACTGGTTGACTGGCAGAAAACAGAGAGTGGTGGTAAATGGTATACAGTCAGAAGAGATGCAAGTCACAAGTGGGTACCTCAGGATCAGTCCTGGGCCAGTCCTATTCAACATCTTCATTAGTGACCTAGCAGATGGACTAGAGGGTAAGGCTTGTCTGTTTGCAGATGACACCAAGATCTGCAACAGAGTAGATGATCCAGATGGGGTGGGCAGAACGAGAAGAGATCTGGATAAACTAGCAGAATGGTCAGAAGAGTGGCAACTGGGATTTAATGCAAGAAGTGCAAAATCATGCACATAGGGAAGAGAAACCCTGAAGCCACTTATAGGCTGGGAGGGAGTTGCTAGCAGTCACAAAGGAAGAAAGAGACTTGGGCATCATCATCACTGATGACCTGAAATCATCCAAGCAGACCTCTAAAGCAGTAGGTAAGGCTAGGGGGTGTTAGGGTGTATTAGTAGGGTATCACAAGTCGTAGAGGGAGGTAATAATCCTCTGTACAAGACATTGGTTAGCCCTCATCTGGAGTACTGCGTGCAGTATTGGAGGCCACACCTTCACAAGGACATTAACCAAATTGAGGCAGTCCAGAGAAGGGCAACCAAAATGGTGCAGGGACTGCATCAGAAGATATGAGGACAGATTAACGGAGCTCAATATGTATACCCTTGAGCAAGGAGGGAGAGAGGTGATATGATCGAGACATTTAAACACCTTAAGGGCATAAACAAGGTGAAAGAGTCTAACATGTTTAAATATAAGAAAAATAGCAGGACAAGAGGACACAGCATGAGATTAGAGGGAGGCCGATTAAGGGGGAATGTGAGGAAATTCTTTTTCACAGAAAGGGTGGTAGATGCATGGAATGGCTTACCACAAGAAGTAGTGGCTATGAATACAGTGCAGGGCTTCAAACAGGCATGGGATAGGCATAAGGGAGCAATACAAATGACTATGAATAGATAGGTCACTGACATAGCAAAGGCCGATGGCACATTTATAAGGTAGAAAAATAAATGGGCAGACTGGATGGGCCTTGCGGTCCTTATCTGCCGTCAACTTCTATGTTTCTATGTTTCTATGTTTCTCACTCACCATCTTGGCAAGAAGAAGGCTGAAGCTATGGCCACTGATAACTGTTGGGGTGTGGGGATGGGGGGGACCAAAGGGGACAGACATAAGGAGATAAAATCATAATAAAAACTGTGAGCCCTTCACCAGCTTTCCAAAACACGTACCAGTAAAAGAACACTCCATGAAGTTTTTTCAAATGTCAACACAATCTGGTGAGCCCTCTGTCTGCCGTCTGACACCAGGCTTCAACCAGCATAACATTGCCTAAAGAAGGCAGTGTGGTCATGTGGTTACTGAAATACTGGAGATTACAGATTTATAAGAACAAAAGAATATCACACAGAAACTGGCACATGCGCCTATAGCAGCTGTCTCCTGCTTCTCTGTAGTTATATTTATACCCTTGAGGTACTTGAATGTTTCTATCATATCCCCTCTTTCCCTCCTCTCTTCCAGTGAGTACATATTGAGGTCCCTTAACTTCTCCTCATAAGTCTTGTGTTGCAAGCTCTGTACCATCTCATTCGCCCTTCTCTGGACCATCTCCAGCCTGCTAATATCCTTACAAAGGTGCGACCTCCAGGACTGCACACAATACTCCATGTGAAGCCTAACCATGGTTTTATATAATGGCATCACTACCTCCCTCCTTATGCTTGTGGTACCCCTGCCTTTGCACCCCAGCATGTCACTGGCTCTCCCAGCTGTCTTACTATTTTGACATTTTCAGGTCATCTGAAATAAGAACCCCCAGGTCCCTTTCCTTCTTTGTGACTGTCACCAACTCCCCCCCCCCAATTCTGTACCTTTCCCCAGGGTTTCAGTGTCCCAACTCCATAATTTTACACTTCTTTGAATTAAAGTTCAGTTGCCAGTCCTCAGACCATTTCTCAACCTTCCCCAGGTCCCTCCTCATTTTCTCCACCCCCTCTGGGGTATCCACTGTGTTATAGATCTTGGTGTCATCTGAAAACAGGCAGACCTTTCTCTTCACCCCTTCTGCAATGTCACTAATGAAGACATTGAACAGGACTGGCCCCAGGACCAATCCCTGTGGCACCCCACTGGTCACCCCCTCTCCCCAGACTGCACCCCATTTACCACCACTCTCTGCCTCCTGTCTCTTACCCAGTTTCTAACCCACTTTACCACCTTTCCCCCATGCCCACCCTACTCAGCTACTTTATTAGTCTCCTCTGTGGGACGGTGTCAAATGCTTTGCTTACATCAAGGAAAGCGTTGTCCACTGCCACACCCTGATTTACTTCCTTTGTCACCCAGTCAAAGAGATCACCCAGATTTGTCTGACATGACCTCCCCACTGTGAATCCATGTCACCTATGGTTCTGGGTTCCGATGGCTTCTAGATGCCCCACTATCCTTTCTTTAACCAATGTTTCCATCATCTTCCCCACTACTGAAGTGAGGCTGAGCAGCCTATAGTTCCCCGCCTCCTCCCTACTGCTGGATTTGTATAGTGGGACCACATGTACCCTCCTCCAATTCTCTGGTACCACCCCTCTGTTGAATGACTCAGTGAACATGGCTATCACAGGTACTGCTATTTCCCTTCACAGTTCTTTTAATATCCTTGAGTGTATGCCATCTGGTCCCATCACTTTGTCCACCTTCAATTTACTCACCTTCTGCAGGATACTTCTGCCTGTGAATGGACTATTGTCCACCTCTTCACGCCTTTGCAACTGCAGTACTGCTGTGGTCCTTGCCCTTCCCCCTCTTCTGTGAATACTGAACAGAAAGACACAGTGGATGTCTTGGGGGGGAGGGGACATGTGACATTGTTAGGCAGGGTACTTTCACTTCCAAATACCTAAGCAGCACATATAAGCAATCAACATTCAGCATTGACAAATGCTTGGTTTATATGCTATTATCTTTTGTTTGCTGGTCCTGCTGTCCTTCTTCAGCTATGTACAGTCCCAGATGACTGTATGTAGCCATTCTTAGCCCCAAGAGAATAGTGGGACCAGCAAAAATCGGATCAAAGCTTATAAAAGCTGCAACACGCACTGCAGGCTGTTGAATCTCCAACTGCTGCAATCTTCCTCTGATGTCAAATACAGTGGATTCTGGAATTTGTAGTTACAGAAAATTTCAGATTGCAAGTCAACATGATCAGTCTGACATAATTTACTATACTGCAGTAAACAGTAAGTAAAAAAAGTTTTTGTACACCAAGTGCACATTGGGACCAGCTTTATACTTGGATATGAGGCTGTTAGTGGTGACTGTTCCCTTTTAAAACAAGAGAGCAAGGTAGTTACCTGCTTTTAACTGAAGTGAAATAAACTTAGAAATGTCCATGTCTCCATACAATAATTTTTTATCATAGTGTCATGGAGCTCAGTTAAATCTACAGTATATAAACAGAAGAAATGCAAACATGTTTTACTCCATGTCTGCAAATGCACCGTGTAAAAGGGTGATATGGTAAAAAATATTAATATGTGTGAGCCTATCAGCAGAGCAGCAGTGTTGTCACCAGCAGCACTAAGACTCAGGTTTTCATATTAAACTATAATGGGTAGGTGTGGGAGATGCATACCTAAAAGCTGTTGATAACATATTGTTTCGGTGGAGGGGCAGCATTATGGGAGATATGTACAACAGCAATACCAACTGCGAACTTTGGAATTGACAAATGCTTGTTCTATTAGGAAAGCTATTGGCTGACTCAGTAGCAGACTGTGACTCTTTGAGGTTTGTCCTTTCTTTTGTGTTTTGAGGCAAAAAAGTGTATACAAATCATGTCAGTACCCAAACAATCAAAGCACAGATCGTGGTGATCTGTTCTCACCAAAGTCTTGTAACAGGATTGACAATTGTCAAATCCTGTAGGCCCTGTAATTTTCTTAGGCTTTTCAGTCATACCAATTGACTGAAAAGTGCCAAAAAGTATTGCCCGCTCCTTAAACAACAAAACTCATAGGTCTCTAAATGTAGATTTTAAAATAAGTGGTTATTAATATATTTTTAATGATCACAATTGTTACCCCACCAAAGCAAGAACCACAAAATTCACTTTTCTCCAGTTCCAGGGATCCAATCTGGAACCAGAGAAAAACATGAAAATATCAATAGTTAGTTAAACACCTCTCTAACTAACACAAATATTAAGAACGAAAGAGGAAAAAAATTAAGAGTATTTTTTTTTTCAATAAAAAAAATTAAGGACTTAGCCAATGCACTTGGAGAGGGCTTCTAAGTGACTGTTCTCTTCAGTTGGGAAAACAAATCTAACATAAGAACACTAGAGGGGGCATCACCACACAGCAACATTTGAATGGAGTTGTTTCCAGAGCACAGTTCTAATCTCCGAGGCAACATTTCAAAGTGGAGATGATACAGTTTTTGTAGGGCATTGCTATTGGACTTATATTGTTACAGCTATGGCTATATTAGAGATGCAATCCCAGATCTTTCAGGCAGCTAAGGCCAGTCAGAAGTGAGAACAGTCCCTTAACATTACTTGTCATGGATCAGGATCGGAGTAAATGCTGGAGGACTGCCCATGTATCGTGTCCCAACAGCTGTAACCTTTTAATTTGTAATAAAACTTTGCATCATTGGTACCATACTCCTGCTGATATTCTTTTTTTCTTTTTTTCAATTTCTGTTTATACACCCCATCTCTCCGACCCCTCATATGCTTCAGGCACTGCAGGCAGCACTCCTCCAAGCCTCCCCAGTCATGGTCACCCACTTCCATGAAGCCTTGGCTATACCCCCAGGTGGGGTCAGAGTAGGGAAGAGCCCCAAAATGTACTATTTCGTCAGGCAGGTGGTGTGAACTGGTGAGCGATGGAGGCCCAGGGAGCTCCCATGGGCTGTCATCATGGAAGAGCCAGGGCCATTTTTCCTTCATATTCTCCCCAGAGGATGTCATGTACATGGACATCAATGAGGGCCCTGCACTTGCCCATGCATGTGTCCACTCACAGATGCCAGTGACATCCTCGTCCTCCCATCTGCCTGTTGCGCTTCCACCTGTGGTAACAAAGGTGACAGTGTTGCTGTGGAGGACAGAACCCTTCCTCCCTGGAGGAGGAAAGTGTCCATTAGGATGCTCAAACCTCCTCCTCCCGGCTGGTCCCAATGGCAATGAGCTTGTTCCCGAACTCGAGTCACCAGTGTCACGAGCGGTAGTGCTACCGCTGCTCCAATGGGCTGGCCCTTCTGCTCATCTTCAATCACTGAACCTATTACTCCATGAATGTTGTGGGAGGTGCAACAACCATAAGCGGGATTTATACCATGTTCTTTGGTACTGCCTGGCAGTCCAACAGTTCTGGCAAATGGTGCAGAGGGAATGCTCTTAAGTGATAGGTCCCACCTCCCCTTTAGCCCCCAGCTACTATTGCTAGGCATTCTTTCTCCTGGAACATCCAGATTGGAGCCTGGTGCCCACTGGCTGGTAGCTATGGCTGCAGAAACGAAAAGGCTAATCCTTCAAAAATGGAGGACAACAGAGGTTCCCACCTTGCAAGACAGGTTGGTGGTGGTGAACCAACTAGCAGTTCTTGCCAGGATGTCACACTCGGCAAAGCACACCTTGTCCTCCTTTTACAGGTACTGTATGTGCATCCTATGTAACTTTGCCCATGTGTATTATAGACCCTTAGTTCCCCTACATTGAAGAAAGAACTTGCATCATCCACCATGAGGTACTTCCCACTCACCCTTCCCCATTACCCCCTCCCCCTATTCAGGAATTGGCATGCTCAAGAATCAGTCAGACCTCCCTACCCAGACCAGATTGGTACATATCCCTATTGATGTATAGCTTGAAGATGGATTCCGCCATATTCCTCTAGGACAGTGGGAGTCTGATTCTTGGACTAGCACCCAAACTATGGATAGTACTGTGTGGCATGCTGGACAAGGAAATCTACCCCATCTGCCACAGAAGAATCTCATATCCCACCTGTCTGCATATCCAGAGCTCTTGGTTGATCAGGTCTCATTGATTCATAGATTCATAGATTTGGTCACAAGTCCAAGTAGCTACAAGAGCCATAACGGACTTATCACTTATTAGTGGACAAAATCCCATTTTTTTCTCCCATACATTGATCTAGTAGGAACTTAAAAGTCATTATACTACTAGCCTCAACCACCTCCCTTGGAAGTGCATTCCACACCTTAACTGTTCTCTGATTAAATCATCGGCCTTGTTTTGTGATTCTGTACATCTCCCCCTGCCAGCTGTAATGAATGAGCCCTGTTCTCCCTACCTGACTGATGTCTTTACACAAGCCTGTGTACTCCCACACTATCTCATTTCTAAACGCGTTATAAACACAGCAGAGGTCACCTCTAGTCCTATGATATGCCATTGAGTATAACCCCAAATCCTTAAGTCTCTTGGAGTATTGTTTATTTTGTACATTTTTAACTCTCTTTGTTAGTCTTCTTTGGGTCCTCTCTACAAGTCAGCATCCCCCTATGTTTTGTGGAGTACTGATGGGCATTCCATACTGCAGCACCAGCCGCACCAAGGATCTATACAGGGGGACCAAAACAGCCACGCTTCTACTTTTTATATTCCTCAAGATGTTATCTAATGTTTTATTTGCACGTTTAGTTGTCTCTATGTTACGCTTATCAAACGTAGGAGTATCTGATATGATAACCCCCAAGTCTCTTTCCTCTTCTGTGCATGTTATGACTTTGCCATGGATTTGATACTGTGCTTCAACATTGTTAAAGCCGAAGTGCATAACCCTGCACTTTTGCAAGTTAAACTTTATTTTGTGTCTTCTTGCCCGGTCCTCCAACCTGTACAACTGATCCTGAAGCTTTTGTATTGATGCAACATCATTCATGATGGCTCCAATTTTTGCATCATCTGCATATTTGCAGAGCCACACCCCATCAGATACTAGCATATTGTGTACAAACACATTAAACAGTAGAGGCCCCAAGTTTGATCTCTGGGGGGCCCCACTAGTCACCACTCCCCACTTGAAAAGGAATACCCTAATATGTACTCTCTGGTGTCTATCTTTAAGCCAAGAGCCAATCCAGTTTCTTATACATTCATTAACACCAAACTCCTGCAAAGAATCCATCAATACCTCATGGAGAACTGAATCAAAGGCCTTGACATAATCAAGAAATATCACACCGACAGATAGGCCTTGATCCAAGGCAAGGCTCAAGGGCTCGAAAAAAATGTAACAAGTTAGTTGCGCAAGACCTACCAGCAACAAAACCATGCTGAGTTACATCCACCACCTGCAGCCTACGTAAATCTTCCTCTAAAAAATCTTTGATGAATGACCCCATCATCTTACCTATAATGTATGTAATGCTAATAGGTCTGTAGTTTTCTACTAAAGTTTTATCCCGTTTTATGTATTGGTGTGATGTAAGCCATTCTCCATATACTAGGAACCTTATCATCCAACACAGACTTATTAAACAATATTGCCATAGGCCCTGCAATCTCTAAAGCTATACAATTAAGGAACATTGGATGAAAACCATCTGGACCACCAGAATTATATCTGTTTAGTTTTTTTAGAGTCTCCAAACTTTGGGCTTCAGTAATTCCAGTAGGCCAACTTATTCTTTTAGTATTTTCTCCAACTAGATTACAAGATCCATCGTACTCATGGAAAACACTCAAAAAATATTTATTGAATGCATTTGCCATATCATGTTCCTTATCAACGATTTTATCACCTTCCTTCAGGTTAACAATCTGCTTGGACCCACTTCTTGAACTACCTACATAGCTGTAGACATTTTTAGTTATTTTTATTATTTGCCAACTCAAATTCTGCTCTAGCTCTAGCCTTACATATCTCCTTTTTATGTTTGCTTGCACGCATGTGCAAGAAACATAGTGCCATCATCGGAGTTTTCGGAGGTGTGTCAGCCCTCTTCCAATTCAGTCAGTGTGTTTGCAGGCACGGCCGCAGTTCTCCAATGCTTGCTGGAGCTGTCTATGACAGCTCCAAAATGCAGTGGCGCAGTTGAAAGGGAGCTACGCTCAGTGAGCAGCAATCAGATATCGCCTGCTCATGCGCCGCCCCCTCACACACACACACACACACGCACGCAGCACGCATGCATGCATTTAGTGTTGCCCCCCATGCACACACTGCTGTGGCCGATGGGGTGCCTAATCCCCGTCAGCTGTGCTGCCCCCAAGCACACAGTTCGTGAGCCACGTACACATTGTATAGGCCGACGGGGTTCCAATCCCCCGCCGGGCTGTGCTGCGCCCAAAACACAGTTACATAGGCCACGGGTGCCCACCCCAGTGTAGCCGCACATTGTATAGCTGACGGGTGCCCAACTCTCGGCCGGCTCCACTGTTTCTCTCCCCCACTCAGTAGGGTGCCACGCTGGGAGCCCACCCCAGTGTGGCAACAATGCTATTGCCAACGGGGTGCCCAATCCCTGCCGGCTCCACCACCACCAGCCTTTCCTTGTGCCATGCTGGGAGCCCACCCCAGCGTGGCAAACGCCCCGCGGTCGCTACCTAACAAAAAAAAACGCCTGTAACTTAAAACGGTCCCTCGTAGTCTCTGCCCCCACCCACACCCACCCAATGCGCACTCTGCCTCCCCACCCCCACCCCATACTTACCTCGCATGACCGCGCAACGATCTTCGGTGGACCAGGAACACGCCTGCACTCTTCAAAGCCGACCGCGAACTGAGGAAATGCCGGTAAGCTGTATAATGTAATGAATAGGGTTTTTTCAACTTTGCTGCATATCTCAGGCATTTTTTGGAATTTTGCACCAAATTTTAAACATGGAGTTTTTGGGACCCCTTCTCATGAATGCTGTCACTGTCATGGCGTTATTCGGGCCTGAAGGGTGATTTCTCAATCACTGCGTGAAATCACCTTTCAGGACCGATTAATGAAATGACACTGCCAGTGTTAATAAGGTGGGCTCTCAAGAAGCCTATTTTGAAAATTTGGTGGAAAAATTCCAAAAAATGACTGTTTTACGAGCGTGCATTGCGCAGTTCCTACGCAGGCTCGTAAGTTCACGAATTTTCAATATTTTCACTCCAGATTTTCAACATTGCCATTTTACCACACCTTCTTATGAGTAGTACACCTGTCATTTTTCACATCTCACTCAAAATGTGTTTCCGCCCATGTAGCGCACAATGGCGCAGTCAGTGTGCAAAATCAATGTACGGGACAAATTAATAAAATCACAGTGACACTGTTCATGAGCAGAGTTCTTAAATGGCTATGTTGAAAATTTGGTGAAAAATTCTAAAATGACTGTTTTCAAGAAGCGCATGCTATGCAGTCCCTACGCACGCCTTAAGTTTGCAAATTTTCAATATTTTCACTCCAGATTTTCAACATTGCCATTTTACCACACCTCCTTATGAGCTGTAAAGCTGTCATTTTTCACATCTTGCCCAAAATGTGCTTCGTTCCATGTAGCGACATAACGGGCGCAGTCGCCATGCGAAATCAAGGTACAGGACAAATTAAGAAAATCACAGTGACACTGTTCATGAGCAGAGTTCTTAAAATGGCTATGTTGAAAATTTGGTGAAACAATCACTAAAACTGACTGTTTTACGAGCGTGCGTTGCGCAGTTCCTATGCACGCTCATAAGTTTGCGAATTTTCAATATTTTCAATCCAAATGTTCAACATTGCCATTTTATTACACTTTCTTATGAGCAGTACAGCTGTCATTTGTCACATATTGCCCAAAACATGCTTCCGCCCATGTAGCGCACAATGGCGCAGTCGGTGCGCGAAATCAATGTATGGGACACATTAAGAAAATCCCAGTGACACTGTTCATGAGCAGAGGTCTTAAAATGGCTATGTTGAAAATTTGGTGAAAAATTCCTAAAATGACTGTTTTACGAAAGCGCATGTTGCACAGTTCCACATCATGTTTGCAAAATTTTCAATATTTTTACTCAGATTTTCAACATTGCCATTTTATTACACTTCCTTATGAACAGTACAGCTGCCATTTTTCACATGTTGCCAAAAATTTGTTTTCGCACATGTAGCACACAATGGTACAGTCGGTGTGCGAAAGCAATGTTTGGGACAGATTAAGAAAATCACAGTTACACTGTTCATGAGCAGAGGTCATAAAATGGCTATGTTGAAAATTTGGTGACAAAAGTCCATAAACTGACTGTGTTACGAGTGAGCATTGCGCAGTTTCCACGCACCCTCGTAAGTTCATGACTTTGTAATATTTTCAATCCAGATTTTCACCAGTGGAATTTTTCCACACTTCCTTATGAACAGTACAGCTGTCATTTTTCACAACATGGCCGAAATGTGTTTTCACACTTTCAGCGCAGAGATGCGTGGTCTCTGTGGGAAATCATTGTTCGGGACAGATAAAGAAAATCACAGTGACACTGTTTATGATCGGAGGTCTCAAAATGCCTGTGCTGACAATCTGCTGAAAAAATCCCCAAACCACCACATTACGGGTGTGCGTTGTACAGTTTCTATGCAATTGCGGACTTCACCAGTTTTTTAATATTTTACTGCACATTTGCAACATTGCTATTTTACACCTCCCATGAACAGTACAGCTGTCATTTTTACATCCTGTTCGAATGTTTTTGCACCTGTGGTGCTAAATGCCATAGTCACGTGCATAAGCAGCTGTTAACAAACTGATATTGCCACTGTTCATGAGGTGGGGTCACAAAAAGCCATGTTGAAAATTTGGAGTGAAAATACCAACGAATGCCTGAGGTATTAGGGTTTCAACCATAACGCCCAACCCTGTAGAGAATGACAGGCATCAGGGATGTGACTTTGGGATTCTTGCCTATAATGCTTTACCATTCCCACACCCTGCAGCCAGTGACAGGCATCGAGGCATGCCTTGGACTCTTCGCCCCAAAGTTCACCCCATTCTCCTATACCGCACCCATCTCACCGTATTTTCTGATGGAATAGGGTGCGCATAAGGGCCAAAGACCCCAAGGCACATCATGACACTTGTCAGTGTCTGCAGGGTAGGGTGTGGTGAAATGGCGTGGTCGTTATGCCTGATGACCCAAAGGCACACCCCAATGCCTGTCACTCTCTGCAGGGTGGTGGTGGGGTTGGCTTCAGTTCAGTACTTTGCTGCCATTCCTATTATGCAGCTCTGTAACTTCTACACTACCAATGCCAATGCCAGCAAGCAAACATTTGGCATTGACAAATGCTTGTTAAATTTTGTTGCTAACATCTTATGTTTCTTTCTCCTATCTTCAGTTGGATTAGCCCTATATTTCTTGAAAGCTTTGTCCTTTTTATTAATCAATTTATGTAACTTTTTATTCAACCATTTGGGGATCCTGCAATTTTTATCATATTTACTATCTCTGGCACAATTTCCTTTATACAACCATGTAGTTTATTAGATATTGTATCCCATACTTCCTCTGTACCCAAATCTAAAAGTCCCATTACCCAGTTCCATTGGCATAAGGTCTGTTTTATTTTTGTATAGTCAGCCTTTGCATAATTCCTTATTCTGGTTTTACCAGATATCTTGATTGTTTCCTCCATAACTGAACATGTGATCATATTATGGTCACCTGTTCCCAGTGGATGAATGACCTTAATATCCCTCAGGGAACCCTTCCATATTTAAGCAATAATGCACAACAGGGTGTGTGTTGTGCTGGGATAACATCATGCCTGGGGTGATTAGGCATGAGGCTGCAGGCCGAGTGCGACTAATCACCCCAGAAGTGATGTTATCTCAGCACAACACACACCCTGGAGTGCATTATTGCTATTATACAATGGCTCCTGTGTAGAACAAAGAAAAAAATGTTTAAAAACTACATTTAAAATACATTTTTAAGCAGTTTTTGGAATGGGTAGGGTTACTTTACAAAAAAAAATAGTGCTGATTTATTTTAGTCAGCAGGTGGAGCTGTGTTTTTCCTGTGCTTCTGCAGTCTGCATAGTAACCTTAACTCAGTGCTGTGCTGTCACTCTTTGTTAGTATGCCCTTACGTCTTGCATTTATGTTCTGTTTTGGCATGTTTTACAGTTTATGTTTTCTTCTGTGTTTTTGTTAGTAAGCGTTTATGCTGTTTCTGAATCGGACATTGCAAGAATATTGCCCCCCGTTCAGCTCCGTTACCTGATGCTGCTGCTGAGAAGATGTGTAAAAATGAAATGAAAAACAGGTAGGAAGGATGTTTTGCCACTGATTTTACATGCTACAGTTATAGGCAGTATAGTGCAGTGGTCTAAGGCTCTGAGCTACAAATCTGGTGACATCCAGCATACCAGACCTGGGTTTGAATCCCACAGCTTCCACTTGCATACGGTGTGGCCCAGAGCAAGTCACTTAACCTCCTTGTGCTCCCAGGTTGCTCCTGTAAAAAAGCTTCCAGCTTAGTGTGCTATACCTGGTTAAACAACTAAATAAAAAGGAAAACAGATGAGGAAAGTGGTTTGAAGTGCAAATAAGTGTTACAGGCATGTGGTAATGGATGTGCTTGTTGATTCATCCATTTCCTGGGCAGGCTCGGTCTCTGAACTAACGATGTGTTTTAGTTTTACGTTTTTTTTATGGACTAGAATCTTTGGGGATTTCAGGGAATGTCTGCAGGTTGTTGGCTTGATTTGGTTTTTTTTTTTTTTTAATCGGAGACACTGAATGTATGTAGCGAGCGGCAGTCACGGAAGCATGCTGTCCAGCAGGGATAGCTGTAGCAGGTTGCGTGGAGTGATTCTAGGAACTGTTGATGTGGTCATCTGTGGCTTGGGACTGGAGTCGTGATGTTGTACTGGGATAATATCACGGCTCCAGTCCCAGACGGACCAATCAGAGTCCAAGATTATTTTATGCCATTGTATAATACTCAATATTAAATCCAGAACACGATTTTCCCTTGTATTTTCCTTTAGAACATGTGTTTCACAACTTAGGGGCCCCACCCTCTTCTTCTACCTCCTTTTTCTTGGTTGGCATATGGCAATTTGTCATTCCCCAAACCTTCTGGACTTTCCAGTAGTACCAAGAAACCTTATGTATTTCAAGTCAAATTTGGGAAACCATCACGCAGCATGCATATTTTGAGAACCATTGTGTAGATGTTCAAAATATTTGTCCAACATGTAGATTTAAAAAAAATAACATGAAGGATTTCTGTGCAAATGTAACCAGCTACTTTGTTCAACTATCTCTAGGTAAGTTACTGGTAAGTTACTGGAGAATACTTGAAGGGTCAAGTCAGCCCTGAGTGGTTCTCTAGTTGGCCTCAGAATGGAGACAATGGTGTCTGCAGTTTGAGCCCAGAGCTTCCTGACTGAGCCAGAAGTGGGAAATTTGGACATGAATATGTATGACCCCGCCCTTCCCCCTTTACTGTGTAGGAGGGGAAGGCAAGTTGTGAGTCCGGGGGAGAAGAAGAGGGGGAGCAGTCCTGTGAAGACCAGAGTGACAGAGAGCAAGTCCAGCCAGCTGTGACCAAGCCAAGGAGGCCTGCAGGATCAGGGATGATGGAAAATTCCCTGGATCTGGGCAGCACTGGTCCCCTCTGGTGAGATCTCTTGAGGCTCAGAACTTAATCAGGGCCCTGGAGCAGAAACCCCCATAGGACATCAGAGTATAGAAGGAGGACGTGGAAGAAGTTCTTCATGTGAGAAGTACAATGCATAGTTATAAAGACAAACACTGGTCAAAGCAAAATGGATGCCACTGCAGTACCCTAATATTTATTTATTTTATGTGTTTATTTATTTATTGAAGTCTTGGATACACCTGTGAGCGGATGCTCGTTGAGAGGTTCCATGTCAAATACATTAAACAACAAGGCATAAGTGACATGGAATCAATGTGTAGATGGATTCTAATTTACCTGCATTAAATTCTGATGTATGGCCCCACACTTGCATCACAATAACAGAAAAAAAGACTTACACATACATACAGTAAACACAATGTTAAAAACAAATTATATACATCACTGCTTATAAAAAAATTAAAGAAACAAGATCATTTTAACTAGTTACAGATAGCACTGTTTGTAACCATATTGAGGTCCTACTGTACACTTATATTCAAGTTATGCACATATACAATGTCAACCAATGACTGGACTGGTAGTACAATCATGCCAGGATCAAAATTAAGTTATCTAGTCACTAGTCAACAGGTCTAGTGGCTGGTGAAATCCACTAGCCCCACAGACAATCCACAGGCCCACTTGATGTACTTATTGATATATGTTTCTCACCAACACTAGCCAGCAGGGCTGGTTAAAGCAAAATTTGACTGACCCAAAACATTACTTAAATCTGCATCTGTGTCCTAGTTTCACATATTAAAGCTTTATGTTTTGCTCAACTCCAGACACACAGTGATCACTTATGTACTTACTGATTGCAAGCTATAGCATGGCTAACTGGTATGGATCCAAAAACTCCAGGCTATCTGTGTGGCACATTACTACCTGGCAGGCCTCACAATTCTCTTGTGACAAATCTGAGGCCCTGAGTCAAGCCCTCTCACACCACCTAGGTACCATATGCAGGATTATGGCCTTGGTGGCATCCATGGCAGATCTCAATAGGATTTTGGTACTGGCATGGACAGTGAGTAGAATACTGTGAGCAAGGCTCATTGCATTGATAAAACTACATTTAAACCTAAAAAAGATGTCAAGAAAAAGAGACTATGATGCAGCTAAACGTACAGGTAGCAAGGTGTGAAGCAGCAACTTTTTGCAGCCAGGGTGTTGTAGTAGTCAAGTCGCCATTAAAAAAACTCCCACTTACTAAATATTTTATATACTGTACCAGCTTCAACTGCCTTTCCTGCCCCCAGCTCCATGACTACTTCATTTCTCCCAGCACTTGATTCTTTTCACAGCTACCAACGTTGCTTAAATATCTGGAACCAGGTGCCTCTGTCTCTGACTATTCCTACAGTCAGTTCAATTCCACATGCATGCTTTTTGGACACAAGCTAAAAAGCACAGTGGGGCTGGATGGCTGGCTAGCTAGCAGGTCAGCTAGGGGGCATGCACTTTTAGACTCAGCATGCAACCACAGCAGCAATGAGAAAGCAGTTACTAGGGAACATGCAATTCAGCATGGAAGGAAGGAACGGGATGCTTTCTGAAAAAGAAACAGCTGTCAGAGGCAGTGAGACCCACCATGGAAGGCACAAGTGAATGCAGAGGGAGAGTGTTGCCCACTCTCTATCGATGTTGGGCCTTATGGCAGGGTAGGCAGCACCAGCAATCCCAACAGCCACTCCAGCACCTGGCTTTATCATGTACCCCTCTGAACAGCGGGACTAGAAATAAAATAGTCACACTCAATTCAATGGAACCAGGAAACTAAACACTGCCCTGCTGATACTTACTTAACCTGGTCAAAGTATGCATTAGTAGCATTGACAGTAACTACTTTAATACTTTGATGAGAATTCACCTGGAAGTGGTGGTCATGATATTTCCATACCCCTAGTATCCAGCTGAAACACATGGGCCAGGAGTTTGGTTATTGCTGTCGTGAATGTGATATGCAGGTGGCTGGCAGACCAGATATATAATTTCTAGATGTTCCCAGTACTCCATGACGTCTGGCAGGACCTGACAAAACAGTTTGAGCTGCTGTCAATAGAGAAGATGCTAACTGACCAATCCATGTTCTTACTGTCTATCCCATCTGGGAGGGTCAGGTTTGGAGGGAATTCCTTGATCATTACTTATCTGCTTGCTGCCAAGAAAGACATCACATCTGTATGGCTACAGACGGCACAGTTGCTAACAGTAAGACAGTGGCAGCAAACAGTTGCCTCAATATATAAGTTTGAGAAACTGGCTTACATATTAAGGGGGCAATTGCTTTGTTTTCAGGAATGGTGGTAGTCATGGGTGATTTACTACATACAAGTCAGTTTGGCTTGTGTGCTTTAGTCCAATGGACTGGATGCTCTGTGGTTGGGGGAAAGGGGGATGAGCTCCTGATCCCTTTCCTTTTATTCTCATATTGCTGTGCCCGATGGCTTAGGTGATACTTTCAGATGTATCGACTTATGGCTGTTTTAATATGTGAAGTTGAATATTTAGTGTTATCAATGGTAGCAGGCTTGAATGTCACTGTCTGAAGGTGAACTATGCCTTTATTTGTACAGTATTTACTATGCACAATATAGTATGTGCAGTGCAAAAGCATACATGTTGTATATTTATTTATTTATTTAAGATTTAGATTAATACCTTTGAGCCAGAGGCTTGTTTATAAAGGTTCCAAGTCAGGTGACACAATACAGAGCCATTAACTTACATCAGTGAAAACATTTTACAGAGAGAGGAACAAGGGTAACACTAGACAACAATAAACGTACGAAAGTGAAACAGCTGGTGGCTACACAACTAAAAATACAGATTACTAAATGCAATGAACAGGTTTCTAAATGCAATTGGGCAGAAACAGGCAGAGCAATTAGAGAGTGTATGGCAAAGCAACCACTTGTCTGCAGTAGTGAGGAACTGCCATGTAGGGGAATTAGAGGGTCTACTCTAGACAGATCCAGGACAAGGACAATATAAGTTGGGGGTGCAGCCAGGAAGGCATTGTCAAGTGGGTGGGGTGGGTGGGAGTAGGGGTAGGGGGAGCTGTTCAGGGCAGTATGGGGTGCTGGGGAATGTGGAAGGACCTCCGGTGGCATTGATAAGGGCTAACTGTTGCAGGTGGTCTCACGTGCCAGCAGGTTGTGGAGTCCGTATTTGAAAAGGCTGATTTTGCTGGACCCAAGGTGTTCAGTAAGGTAGGTCATTAAGCCATTTAGGGCTCCTGTAGGAAAGGGATCATTGTGCGAGTGTGGTACGCTTAAAAGGCACTAGGAACACTGCTTTGGTAGCACTGCTGGTGTTTACAGTTGGTTCGGTGTAGTTGTATAGTATTGAGGTGGACTCAGGCATAAAGCCAGGCAATGCTTTTTTCCCCAAGTAGACAAGCCTGGTATTTGATTCTGTGATGGAGAGGAAGCCAACCGGTGTCCGAATACAAGGTGCATGTATGCGTCTGATGGTCAGCACCCAGGACCAGGTGGCAGGCCTTGTTGAGGAGAGTTATGATCCTCTTCAGGGCGGTGTCAGAGTCAGCACCATAGATCACTAGACTATAGTCAATGATAGATAACACAGAGCTGCACGTAACCAGTTTAAGAGCCTCCAGGGGCATAGAGTGTTTATGTCGGTAGAGAACTCCCAGTTTGGTGTTAGCTATTTTGACGATGTGTTCAATGTGTGCTGTGAAGGAGAATGTGTCATCAAGGTATACTCCAAGATATTTGAAAGTGCTGACCTGCTCTAGCAGCTCATCTTTTTTTTTTTTTTATAATTTAAGATTTTATTAAAGTTTTTCAGTTACATTAAGCTGTGAAAACGGCCCTCATACACCAGGCCAACAATAAAGCCACAGCTCATCTTTTTGACTTGCTATGTGTAGAGGCCCATGCTTTATCCTGTTTTGTGGCACCATGAAGAGCAAACACTTTTTTTTTTGTAGTTGAGTAACAGTTTATGATGGGAGAACCAATATTCTAGCCATTTAAAACTGGCCTGTAGGTCAGTGGTTATAGTGGTGATGTCCCTGCCAGATGCAGAAATGACCGCATCATCAGCATAAAGCACAATTTTTGCTGGGCAGGCAACAGGTAGTCAGTTTATAAATAGACTAAATAAGAGTGGACCCAATATGGAGCCTTGGGGGACTCCAAGACTGACCTCCCTAGGCTCAGAGAGAATGTTAAGGATCTTCACACATTGTGTTCTACATGAGAGGTAGCTTTCGAACCAGGTAACAGTGCTAGATGAAAGGCCTATAGAGGGGAGACACTGTAGTAGGAGTTGGTGGTTAATGGTGTCAAATATCTTGGTGAGGTCAATGAATATAGATCCTACTGCCCTTCCATTATACAGAGCCTCATAGATTTGTGTAGTGTAATCTATCAGGGCTGTTTGGGTGGAGTGATGTTTACAGAGACCATGCTGCTGCCTACTTAGCAGGTTGTATTTCTCTAAACGCTCAGTAAGTTGGTCAGCTACTGCATGTTCCAGGGCTTTGGAGAGAGGTGGTAAAATGGAGATGGGGCGATAGTTAGAGAGGCAAGCTCGGTCTCCACGTTTGTGGACCGGTGTGACATGCTCTGCCTTCCACTTGTCTGGGAATACACCCGTTCATAGGGATGTGTTAAAGATTTTTGTAAGTGGTCCAGCTAGCTCATTTAGTGTTAGGACTACTAGCTTCATGTTGATGGCATCACTCCCCATCCTCATCTTGCCCACTACCCGCTTGACATACCATTTGGTCTCAGCCTTGGAAAGGTGTCTGAAGTAGAAAGGCAGTGGGCCACTGGGTGTAGTAATAATAATAATAAGTTTTATTTAGTATAGCGCCTTTCAAGTATCAAGGCGTTGAACAGACAAATAAAAATCAAAGACAATTACAATAAATACCAATTAAAATCAGAAAGATTCAGAGTGTGCTTTACCCCATAGAAAGGTCTTAAGTACCTGCTTAAAGCACCCCACCGTCCTGCACTCCTGAAACTGACGGGGCAGAGAATTCCAGAGGGAAGGGGCCACAAACCCAAAGGCATGGGCCCCCTGAAGATTTTAAACTAACTCTCAGAATCTCCAGCAACCCCTCATCAGCCGAGTGGAGCTGTTGCAGAGGGGTGTAAGGAACAAGGAGCTCTTTCAAGTAGCAGGGGTCCTGACTGTGTAGGGCTTTGTAGGTTAATAAACCCACCTTAAAGGTGATCCGCCACTGAACAGGCAGCCAGTGCAGATCGCGCAGCACAGGGGTGATGTGAGATCTTCTAGAAGCCCCAGTCAACAAACATGCAGCAGCATTCTGCACTAGCTGCAAGCAGTGGATATCAACCCCAGGAAGCCCTAAGTAAAGGGAGTTGCAGTAGTCAAGGCACGAAGTCACAAAGTCATGGACCAGAACAGGCAGATCCCTAGATGGAACAAGGTGCTTGCCCCTGGCAATGTTCCTAAGATGATAAAAGGCCAGCTTGACTATGACTGACACCTAATGATGAAGGGTCAGCCCATCGTCAAGCACCACTCCCAGGTCATGCACCTGTTCAGAGGTAAGGATCTGCTCCCCCTCAGGACTAAACCAGAGGGGAGATCAGTCCTCAACCCCTCTGTCCTGCGACCTGGGTCCACCGGGAAGTAGGAGGCAGGCTCAAGTTAGGGGGCTGTCCAGACTGGGTGGAGGGGAGGTATTCCCTGGGGAACACAGCACTTAGGTCAATGAAAGCAGTATTAAATGCATTCGCAATGTCACTTGGATCCTGGAGTGTCCCTGATGGGGTAACTAGAAGATCAGGGTGTGCCTTGGTGGTCCTGCCTGTAAGGAATTTCACTGAGTTCCAGACTTCCTTTCCATTTCCCCAACTCCTGTTTAGAAGGTCTTTGTAGTAGGAGGACTTGGCCTGCCTGATAAGTGTTGTGCATTTATTTCTGGCTGCTTTGTAGCAGTGAGGTCGACCATATTCCCTGATGCTTTGGCCCTATGCCAGAGGTTGTCCCGGAGTCTCATAAGGTCGATTAGGGTTCCAGAGAGCCAAGGGTTACTGACCCCTCTTACCTTTTTTTAGCTGTAGGGAGTGAAAATATCACAGGCGTTTGTAAAGACTGAGCAGAAGTAATCTAGGGTATGGTTACTATCTTTGGAGGTGTTGAGAGGTGACCAATCAATTAACTTTAGGTGCTGTCGGAAATATTCCAGCAGACTGGGTCTTAGCATGTGAGTTCTGGTGATCTGAGGTGAATGCTTTGTGAACTTATTGGACCAGGTGCACGTAACTGGGGAGTAGTCACTTAGGGAGTCAGGTAGAACAGAGACCTCCATGATATGGTCGGAGCAGGTGGATAAGAGCCAATTGATAAGTGTACTCGAGCCGGTCCTATAATTTATCCTTGTGGTTTGTGTGACCAATTATACATGTGTGTATCATAAATATTTGATAAATAAATTAAAATAAAAAACAGTGGTGACTTGCTTTATCATGCCTCCCACCCTCGAGAGGTACTGAAATGAAAAGAGCCATGCCTGCAATTTACTTTTTTAGAGAGGGGGACCAGGAAGAGACAATCCAAAATAAGAGAGTAAAATGCTACCACTACTCCTGTAATGGAATACTATAGCTCCCTATATCAGTTGTAGCACTGCATTAAAGCTGTGCTGCAGTTGGGCCCTTGGAGTGGTCAAAACAATTAAGTTCACCTTTTTGGTTTGAGCGATTCACAGCAGACCTCTAACAAAAAGTCTACTATTAACGTCACTAAGCAGTGTTAAAAAGGGAAAAGCTAAATAAAGAAAATAGATTCAACCTAAGCTGTAATATGTCTAGAAAAGATGGCCCCAATTCTTTATTTATTTATTATTGCCCCCGGCGCCCTGTCTAGGGGCATATACTTCTCAGATCTTCCGGGGGCATTTGGGAGGGGACCACCTCAAGTGCTAAGTCACTAAGACAAATGCACGCCCATACAAGGCAGGAAAAGATGTGGCCTACCTTACTGGTATCTTCAGTCACCTGTGCACTCACACGTTCTCCCATAGAATATGGATTCTTCCCGAATGCTAGCGCACCAGACCAGGAACTCCACACTGCACATTTCCTGAATCTCTAGAGCCCCCAGAGCCCCTCGGTCACACCAAGGGTGGGGTGGAAATCTCATCTGAAATCAAACTTATGAGAAATTAATTTAGCTGTAAAGAAAGGGGGCAAAATGTTTCCATTTCATTAGCTTCCCCCTTCAGTTTTAATGAAGCACTCACTGCTATTCTTCTCCCAACTAGCTTCTTTATTTAGCTCCTGCATAACAAATGATTTCAGCAATGCAGGGGTCAAATACTGCATCCAAGTAAATAAAGCAGCTCAATGGGCCTAATCGAAACCTTTTGCAGACATACTGGCTGGAAGTTTAGAGCAGCAGAAATGATGGATGTAAGGCAGTAACAAGCAAGGATTCTTCTACTCTCTCTCTCGGATGCTTTACCCAAAAATCTCTCGTCTCAGATCCCTCAGTCTCCTGGCTCTCTGGATCTGGTGAGCGAAAACTTTTTTCTCTCTACTGCCAGGTTACCCAATCTCCCACTTGCACTGGTTGTCACCCTAAGTCCAGTGCGGGAAAGTGCTTCCCCTACCTGGACCCCTGGGCTCTGGCCCATGCAACCAGGGGTGCCAGGAATTTTTCCTTATGATCCAGGCACTGTAACCCACTCAAGCTTGGCTCTGTGCTGGTGCTACACTTTCAGTACCTGCTCCCTCATTTCGCTCAGCCTCTCATCTTAATGGCTCCACTGGTGCAGCGGTCCCAAAACCCGGCCCTGCTCCAGTCCTCTAGCCTCTACTTCTGGATGTCCTGCCACTGTAGAGCCCCTGGGCACTGCCACCCCAGGTCTCACCAAACAACCTGCCTTCACAGAAATAGTGGCCCAAATCTACTCCGCTTCCAGCTGACACTTTTTCTTCTTTGGGGAAATCACTGCCAGGCCCACATCCCCTCAGCATCTCCTGGGCTTGCGTTAAGCTCCAGTCAATGGCCAGCCTCCAAGGCCTGCCTTTTGGTCTGTGACCTACCCAGCCTCCATGTGCCAGCACCCCAGGACCTGCCCCTCCAAGCAGGCCCTATATTTGGGTGAAGGGCCACTCGGCTCCCTCTGCCCCTAGGCCGCCCTGCCACATCGGGTACGAGGGAGAGCCATTGCCACTGGCTTCCCTCCTGTGAGGACCCTTCCACTGGTCCTACAGCACTGGCAGCCCAGGAATCTCACTTTGCAGGGGTTTCTAAGGGCTCCTACCTTTCCTGGCCCTACATGGCCACCTACATTCCCTGCCTCCAACAATGCAGGACCTGGCTAACCATACTTTCCCCAAGGAACACCATTCCCCCAGCTCCTCATCACCACAATGCTGTCAAAACTGCCCTGTCTTCACTTTGAGTGGGTCCTCCCCACTGGCCCACCCACACTGCTGAGCTCCCTTACTTGCCCACCTAACTCTGCTTCTCCAGTCACCCCCCTCCAGCCCCGGCCTAATGCCCGGGCTGGAAAGGCCCCAAAACATTCTGTCTGCTCTCTTATATACTCTCTAAACCTACTCTCTGCTACCACCTTGAGGCATCCAGCAGCCAATATCCCCCAGAGCACTAAAAATTCCCTAGCTCTGGGGGGAGTAGGAGGGGGAAAACGGTGCATAAAATGGATGCAAAAGCCCCTCTTTTAAGGGGGGCTTACATTTGGAATTTTTACACACCAGGAATTAACATTTAGGCATCACACCAAATTTTCAGGAGGATCCTGGGAGAACAGTTACAGCAGCAGAGTAGAACTAACAGGAAGGGCGTATTCAATAATGAAATGCATACAAATATGCACAAATTAATTTCAATTGCTTCTATTCATGACTGCAGCACAGGTGTTCCAAATGAGCTTACCTGCGATGCAGTGTCCTACACTGGTTGAGCAGCTCCATTTAGGAAGCAGAGATGCACATCTTCAGTGCTGCCCCCCACCTGCGTAGGGTGGCAGCTGGGTGTGGCGGGGGGGCAGCTCAGCAATCAATAGCAACCATCTAATCTGATGGCTCATCCACCATTGGACTGAATGCCTTCTCTACACAGTGTGGGGGACTGTGGGATATGGCTTGTCCTCCCAGGATCTCTATATCCCTTAATGTGCCCAGCTACCAGCCATTCAACCAGTGTGCTCAGCCATACCCCTGGCCCTCCCTGTATGCTCTGAAAGCTAGTAGTAGCAGTCTGGGGTGTCAGTATGATGTCTGCAGCCCCATGTGGGGGGTGCATATGTGGCTATGGTGGGTTCTTGCCAGGTAGCCAGCTCCCCCTGAACTGTTGCCCCAAACACGTGCATCTACATTCCTCCATGGTATGTAGCCATGTCCTGCCCTCAGCCACCCTCCCCACCAGGCTGTGCATGTAGTCAGGCACACGGTGCAGGGTGAGGGAGCAAATGTGACGTGAATCTCTGGCATGCATGCATGGGGATCCTACGCTAACTCCAGTATGCAGCAGAGGAACTTAAGGAATGTAAATGTGTGTATCTGGTGCATAGACTTTGTGAATAGAAACCAATGTAAACAGTTAATCTGCACATAATAGAAATGTATTTACATATGTGCAAGGACCTGATGAAAACTTAAGCCATTCAGAGTTGAGAGGATGAGAAAACATGAGGTCCATAAGAGTAGAGGAAGAAGAAAGGTTAGGAGAGTAAAGCAGGTCAGCTGGGGCAGGAGAGCGCAGTTGTCTGTGGATGTCACACTTTTATTGATGACAGGAGCAAAGAGTGTTGAGAATGCTCAGTCACGCTTTTATCCATTGGGAAATGTGGCAGAAAGTGCATCTAACTTAGCCAGCACATAGAAACATATAACCATAGAATTCGACGGCAGATAAGGACTGCTTGGCCCACCTAGTCTGCCCATTTCCCTACCTGATGGATAAGCTGCAGATTCTAGTTAACCAATAACTTACTTCCTCCTACTCACCACTAGAATTGCTTTATGTCTGTCCCATGCATTCTTGAATTCTCACACTGTTCTTGACTCCACAACCTCCTCAGGAAGACTGTTCCATGCATCCACAACCCTCTCCATGAAAAAAATGCTTTCTAACATTACCTTTTAGCCATCCCCCCTCAATCTTCAAATTGTGCCCCCTTGTTATTGCACATCTCTTTTCTGAAAGATGCTACCCTCTTGGACTTTGTTAATTCCCTTGAGGTACTTGAAATTTTCTATCATGTTCCCCCTCTCCCTCCTTTCCTCGAGGGTATGCATATTAAGCTGCTTTAGTCTGTCTTCATATGCCTTCTGGTGTAGACCCTGCACCATTTTGGTTGCCCTCCTCTGAACAACCTCCACTCTATGTCTATGTCTGTCTATGTCTTTGCAGAGATGGGGTCTCCAGAACTGCACACAGTACTCCAGATGGGGTCTCATCAACTGTCTGTACAGAGGGATAACAACTTCCTGTGTTCTACTGTTGATGCCACTCCCTATGCATCCCAGTATCCCCCCAGCCCTCCTTACTGCCTTCTCACATTGCTAGCCCACCATTAGGTCATCTGATATGACTATCCCCAGGTTCCTTTCCATTTTTACTGTTGTCAGTATCTCACCCCCCATTGTGTACTCTTCTCCTGGGTTTTTGTTTCCCAAGTCCCTTACCTTGCACTTCTTTGCATTGAATCTGAGCTTCCATACATTTGACCATTCCTCCAACCTTGCCAAGTCATTTTTCATTCTTTCCACCCCACCTTGTGTATCAACCCTGTTGCAGATCTTTGTGTTGTCTGCAGAGAGACATACCTTTCCTTCCAGGTGCTCTCCATTGTCACTTATAAAGACATTAAAGAGGACCGGTCCCAGTACTGAACCTTGCGGTACCCTGGTAGCACATAAAAGTGCTACCCTATCTGGAAAATAATGAAATGAGTAAGAAAAATCCTGATTGGTCAGGATATATTGGTAGAAACAGTACTACCAATTAGGGTTGTCAGAACCCTCTGAAGTTCTGGGTTCTAGTTCTAGTCTAGAAGTTTTAAAAAAGTTCTATGGTTCTAATCTTTTTTAGAACTTTTTAGAACTCGAACCTTATTTTTATGTTGATTGTGCGCATGCGCAAGAAACATGTTGTGTCAGCTTTCTCCACAAGCAGGTTGTGAAGGCGTGGCACTGTTGTGCCCAATGCCCCCACATCCTGCAAAGGCTTGTCCCCCATCCCCCAGTGCCGTGGCACACTGCTGCTGACACTAGTTCAGCCAGCGTGCCACAACCTTCTAAAAAAGTAGCCACTGCAATCAGGGGCCGCCTCGTCATTGCAGTGTCAGCCATCCGCTGCAATGAGGGAGCGACCCATCATTGCAGGGCGGGATGTGAAACCCCTGATATTGTTTGTGAACATGGCGGTGGGTTGCCACCATGTTCACAAACAATATAACCCCTCCCCACTTGTTTTACTTGCTGACAGGTCGGCTTTGTTGCCGGCAGGGGGCTTCACTCCCGTCAGCATTCTGTAACCCAGTGTTTGTTCCTTCCGACAGGTGCCCAATCTGTTGGCATAATGATACCCCCATTTTTTCCCTGCCGACGGGTGCCCAATCCCTGTCGGATAACAATACCCCCCTTCCGTTTGTATAGCTGAGGGGGTGCCCAATCCCCCTCGGCTCCTGCAGCTCCCCTCCCCCTTTCCTTGTTTGGTGACGGGGGTGCCCAATCCCCTGTCAGCTAACACATCCACCCACCCACACAGGTGGCACACTGGGAGCCCACCCCAGTGTGCCAAAGCACCTGTAAACGGTCCCCCGATTATTTATTTATTTTTTTTTCACCCTGTAAAGAAGGAAACGGTCCCTCGGAGCTCTCCCAGGCCTCCCTCCCACAACCCGCACCCACCCACTGTGCATCCTGCCTCCCCACACCCCCCCCTTACCCCATACTTACCTCCAGAGTCTGGTGCAACGATCTTCGGTGGACCGGGAACACGTCTGCACTCTTCAAAGCCGACCGCGAACTGAGGACTATAATGTAATAAATAGGGTTTTCAACTTTAGTGAATATCTCAGGCATTTTTGGGACCTTTTTCACCAAATTTTCAACATGGGGTTTTTGGGACCCCTCCTCATGAATTCTTGAACTGTCATAGCGTTAATCAGCCCCGAAAGGTGGTTTTGCGGTCACTGTGCAGAATCTCCCTTTGGGGCTGACTAATGAAACGACAGTGCCAGTGTTCATGAGGTGGGCTCTCAAAAAGCCTATGTTGCAAATTTGGTGGGAAAAATCAAAAAATGACTGTTTTACAAGTGTGCGTTGAGCAGTTGCTATGTATGCTCGTAAGTTCGCAAATTTACAATATTTTCATGCCATATTTTCAACATTGGCATTTTCTCACACCTCTTTATGAGCAGTACAGCTGTCATTGTTCACATCCTGGCCAAAATGTGTTTTCGCAGTTCCGGCACAGAAAGCGCGATCGCTGTGGTCAATCAGTGTTCAGGATAGATTAAGAAAATGACAGTGACACTGCTCATGAGTAGGGTCTAAAATGCTAATATTGAAAATTTAGTAGCGATACTCCATAAAATGACGTATTACTGGCGTCGTTGTTACGGTTACACAAGCATCACGTGTAATTTCGTGAATTTGTAATATTTTCACTCCAGATTTTCAATATTGCCATTTTCCCAGACCTACTTATGAACAGTGCAGCTGTCATTTTTCCCATCCTGGCCAAAATGTGTTTTCGCACTTCCAGCGCAGAATAGAGCGGTTGCTGTGGGAAATCACTGTCCGGGACAGATTAAGAAAATGACAATGATACTGTTCATGAGCAGAGGTCCTAAAATGCCTATGTTGAAAATTTGGTGGTGATAGCCCATCAATTGACTGTGTTACAAGTGTGCGTTGCGCACTTTCCACGCACCCTTGTAACGTCACAGATTTGTAATATTGTCACACCAGATTTTCAATAGTGCCATTTTTTCACACCTCCTTATAAGCAGTATAGATGTCATTTTTCACATCCTGACCGAAATGTGTTTTCACAGTTCCGGCGCAGAATATCGTGTTCACTGTGGGAAGTCAGTGTTCGGGACAGATTAAGAAAATGACAGTGGCACTGTTCATGCGCAGAGGTCCTAAAATCCCTATGTTGAAAATTTGGTGACAAAACTCCATAACATGACTGTGTTACAAGCGTGCATTGAACTGTTTCCACGCACCCTTGTAACTTTGCAAATTTGTTTCAACAGTGGCATTTTTTCACAACTCCTTATGAACACTACAGCTGTCATTTTTCACATCCTGGCTAAAATATGTTTTTGCAGTCCTGCCAGACAATAGCACGGTCACTCTGGGAAATCAGTGTTTGGGACAGATTAAGATCGACCGAGTGAGAGAGGGAGTGACCGAGCTCAACTGAGCTCTGTCGGGACTGCTGCGGATTTGTTTGTGGGCAGACAAAGGCCCCAACACAAGAGTCCAGTACAAAAGGGCAGCCTGCAGCACTGGGAGAAACAGAACGAGAGAGTGAGTGAGGGAGGTGAGCAAACTCACTGAAGCGCTGTCAGGACTGCTGCGGTTTCTTTGTGGGCAGAAAAACGTCAGTACAGGCGAGGGGCCCAGCACAAAGGCCAGCCTGCAGCGGTGGGAGAAACGATGCGGCGAGAGTGAGACAAGGGGCTTAGTGAGCTCAACGGGGCTCTATCAGGACTGCTGGGATTTCTTTGTGGGCAGAAAAGGCCAATGCAGGCAGGAGCCCGTCAAAAGGCAGCTTGCAGCGCCAGGACAAACAGAATGAGTGATGAGAGGGAGACTGAGCAACCTCGATGGAGCTCTGTCGGGACAGCTATGATTTCTTTGTGGACAGACAAAGGTGCCAACACAGCCAGGAGCCCCATACAAAGTGCAGTTCATGGCGCCAAGAGAAACAGAACAGTGAGTGACAGGCGGTACTGGCAGCTCAACGGAGCTCTAGATGTGACTGCTGCAGATTTCTTTGTGGGCAGAAAATGCGTAACGCAGGCAGGAGCCCAGTACAAAAGGCCAGCTTGCAGCGCCGGCAGAAACGGAATGCGAGAGTGACAGAGAGGGAGTGAGCGAGCTCAGTGGAGCTGTGTCAGGACTGCTTCAGATTTATTTCTGGCCAGAAAAAGCCGCCAATGCAGGCAGGAGCCCAGTACAAAAGGGCAGCCTGCAGCGCCAGGAGACACAGAATTCGCGAGTGAGGGAGAGGGAATCAGTGAGCTCAACGGGGCTCTGTTGGGACTGCTGCAGATTTGTTTGTGGGCAGAAAAAGGCAGCAATGCATGCAGGGGCCCAGTACAAAAGGGCAGCCTGCAGTGGCAGGAAAAACAGAATGAGCGAGTGAGTGAGCTCAACAGAGCTGTATTGTAACTGCTGCAAATTTCTTTATGAGCATAAGAAGGCAGCAACGCAGGCAGGAGCTCAGTAGAAAAGGGCAGCCTGCAGTGCCGGCAGAACAGAATGAGAAAGTGAGAGAAGGGGAGTGAGCAAGCTCAACGCAGCTTTGTCGGGACTGCTGCAGATTTCTCTGTGGGCAGAAAAAGGCACCAACAGAGGCAGGAGCCCAGTACAAAAGGGCAGGCTGCAGCGCCGGGAGAACCAGACTGACTGAGTGAGACAGGGGGAGTGAGCAACCTCAACGGAGCTCTGTTGGGACAGCTGTGGATTTCTTTGTGGGTAGAAAAAGCCACCAACACAGGTAGGAGCCCAGTACAAAAGGGCAGCCTGCAGCGCCAGGAGAAACAAAATGAGCGAGTGAGAGAGGGGGAGTGAGCCACCTCAATGGAGCTCTGTCGGGACAGCTGCAGATTTCTTCCTCAGCAGAACAAGGTGCCAACACAGGCAGCAGCCCAGTACAAAAGAGCAGCCTGCAGCACTGGGACAAACAGACTGAGCCAGTGACAGGGCCACTGAGCGAGCTCAACAGACCAACGCAATCAACATTCGGCATTGACAAATGCTTGTTTTAATTGTGTTCCCAAAATGAAGATAATAGTGAAATACGTGTCATGAAACTATGGGCAAAAACAAATAAATCTGTTCATTATAATGGGAGAAAGAAGATCATGAGTGACTTTGACAGGATTCTAGCTGTGGTTTCCTCTCCTTTGCTAGTAGTAAAAGCCAACCACTTACAGGTGCTTACAGTACCACCGACCCACCCACCCATATGAGATACCATACAATTAGTTGCCAGTTGGCAAACGGTCACACACTGGGTACAATGCAGCCAAATGGAGCACAGCAGAACAAAGGCAAGTACACCATGCAGGAGTCCCATATAATTTTAAATGAATAATGGATTTTTCTCTCCTTTCCAGTCACCTAAAATATTTCTAGGATTTATTTATTTGTGAAATACCACACATTTAATGATGGGAGGCACATGCACACACTGGGTATAGTCAGTCAGTGGAGCCCCAAGAGCACAGCAAACATGGTAAGAAGTATACCACACAGGAGTCAAAGATAGTTTTAAATAACTGATTTTCTCACCCTGCCCCTGTACAGTATTACCGTCATTAGGAGTCCACAATCTGCTGCCACCCTACTTGCCCTAGTTCTCACGTCCCTGCATTCTCTGTGCCCCAATTCTCACATTTCTTCCCCTTCAAGCCCTAGTTCTCAGTCTGCCCCGGTTTCCACATACAGTACCTGTTCACTCCCTGCCCCACTTCTTACATTTTTGCCTGATGGCTCACAAACAATATAAGGCTACATGCAGTTAAATCCACTAGGCGCATGGTGTATAGAAGAATTCAATCACCAAATTAATGAAATGCAGATATATAATTCAATTGAGTATCCAGTATTCTAAAGAGAGTTCACATCTAATAAAATCCATAAATCATGTGCCAGGAGAAAAACTGCTTTCGTACAAATATTGTGACACACATGCGTGGTGCTAGAATCATGTACTCAATAACTAATGTCCAAAATAGAAAGCGGAAAGATACAGCCAGCATCAGAAATCCATCACGTATATCAGGAAAATGCAAGGGTCCAAATCAGTTCTCTTCAGCTGGTGGGGGGGGCATCAGAAGGTAATAAATAGCTTACAAAGGGGTCATATGCAACCAATAATTAACTCAATTAATAGGGGATATACCGCCTCAGACTTGTGCATCTTTATGTACCAAACTAGAAGCCACTATGCCCAACCAGCTATCTGTAAATGCTCAGGTTCAGCACAGATCCTTACAAGATTTGCTAAGGCTGTTATATTCTGTAGCATACTGCTATCACAAGTCATATGTCTTTTAGTGAACAAAAGTTGCTAGACTGCTTTTCACTAATGACAGCTATGACCCCATAAAAATAGATAACAGCTATTCAAACAACATGAAGTCTTGCTGTATTCTGACTAATGCAGTTAGGTCCTGCCTTTCAACTGCCCCGGAGAACAAAGAGTTAACTTTCCATGGCCAACATGGAACGTTCAGTGCAAGCTCGGTTGAAGCCCCTGTCTGCTGTTGTTTAAACTCCAACCGTCAGATTCTTTACTCCGCCTCACTGAACAGTCGCTCCGGAGATTTCTCCTTTGCTTAGTTCAAATAAGTTGGTTAAAGTGTCGTTTTCTGTCACGGTTTCTACCGAATTTCTACTACTGAACCTGTCGGTTTAAGTCTCTGTCTGTGGTACCGTGAGTACTAGATAGGTTTTGCATTTAGTTTCTTTGTGGAACTTGTAAATATTAGATCGGTTTGGTTTGAACCGATCAGATTGGTCTTAAAAAAGTTTTGAATTTATTAGAGTGTGGTAACCGGTCCGTATCAGTTCTAAAAAGACGGATTTAATTACGTTTTTTTCCAAGATCCATAACACGGTCAGGAACCGATAGGGGCATCTTGCCTGGCAGATTGCCGAGAAAAGGGTAAGTTTTGGATAGGATTGGCCATGTCTGAGAAACCCAAGAAAAAAAACGGGCCCACTGGGTTTCAACACTGTAGTGTGTGTGGGGAAGCCTTTGTTAAGGCTGATCCCCACACCACCTGTGTTTATTGTTTGGGGTTTGACCACCTCGATTCAGACTGCCAAATTTGTAAAAGTTTTCCAGAAGCTACCCTAGATAAGAGAGTAGGTAGACTGAGGGAAAGGGAGGCCGAGAAGTCCGCTGACCCGGATGGCCAGCCCGGTTCGGTTCCTACCGAACCAGAAGGAGTGCCCTCTGACCAGGGCGAAACTTCTTCAGGCAAAAGGAGAACCGATTCTGAGGAGTCAGTTCCGGTTAAAAGAAAGAGAAGAGAAAATCATCTGGTTCGGATCCACAAATTCTTTCTCCGACCGCTGATGAAATAGTCAAAACGATAAGGATAGTTCAATCGCTAACTTTGGTTCCGGCCGAACCGGCACCATCTGGCAGGGGCTTGGCTAGGTCAGTTCCCCCCGGTTCCGGATTATACTTTAGAAGAATTTTATAAACCGGAGGAGGAGGGAGAGAATGAGGATAATGATGATGATGGTGATTATGAAAGTCTGGATGTGCCTATTGACCCGGACATCTCCCCAGACAGACCTTCAGGTGTTTCTCCTCCTAGGCTTTCTGAGTCCCCTTCCCACTTTATGTTTTACAAGAAAGTGGCCGAAACCCTCCAGCTTCCAATGGAAGAAGCAGTATAGAGGATCAGGAGGAGCCTAATTCTGTTGAGATGATAAACATCCCAGAGTCCAGGAGATTGTCTATTCCCCTCCATAAATCTTTTGGGAAAGAGACATTTAAAATTCTAAAGACTCCTAATTCCATACCTCCTGTGGACAGAAGAATGGACAAGAGGTATACCCTTTCAGGCTCGGACACGGAGTTCCTTTCCCAGCAATGCAGCCATGTTGGGGTAGTACAGGCTGCTGCATGTGATAAGGCAAATATTCCCTTGGCATCACACCCCCCAGATAAGGACTCCAGGAGGACTGATGCCATGGCAAAGAAGCAGTACATGGCAGCATCTTTGGGACTCAGGCAGGCTAACTATATGGCCTACACAGCTAGATACCAGAAGTCCAGGTGGGACACTGTGCTGGTTCTGGCTAAACAGACCCCTGACCAGCTTGCCAAGGAGCTGGAGCAGGTGGCTGCGGATGGGACTGAGGCATCCAAGGTGCAATTTCATGCTGCTGTGGACTCCAATGATGTTTCATCTAGAGTCATGGCTACATCTGTGGCCCTTCGGAGGATGGCTTGGCTCAGATGTACTAGCCTATCACAGGATACCCAGGCTAAGGCCATGGATTTCCCTGTCATTGGTAATTCTCTGTTTGGGGAGCAGACAGAGAACTACATGAAAAGATGGACGAGTACAGGACCACCTACAGGAGTGCTCAGGCCAAAGAAAGGCAAGCCACTCCTCAGAGACAGCATTCCAGGGGCAGAGGCAGGCCCTTTCAAAGGCCTTTTTACCAAGCCCAGGCCTCCTCTTCTGCTTATGCTCAGAGGGGGTTCTTCAGAGGGAGAGGCAGATGGGGAATGAGCAGGCCTGCTTCAACCCCTCAGCCTAAAGCCCCTGCCAAGCAGACATCCTGGTAGGTCTGCCTGGGCCAATTCTCCAATACCTGTAGGGGGCAGGCTGGCTTACTTTGTCCAGGACTGGAAGTCTCTGACATCAGACAAGTGGGTCCTGGAAGTAGTAAGCCAGGGACTGGTTCTCAGCTTCAAAAAATTTCCCAAGATGAGAACCAGATCCCTTCCACCTGCAAATCCATCAGAGACCCTTGCCCTAGAGGCAGAGATTTCTTCCCTCCTGGCTCTCAGAGCCATAGAAAGGGTTCCTACCCTACACAGGGGCAAAGGATTGTACTTCAGGTACTTCCTAACCCCCCAAAACACAGGAGAATGGCGGCCCATCCTGGATCTAAGATATCTGAACAAGCACCTTTTAAAACCAAATTTCAAAATGGTGACTCTGGGAATAATTCTGCCCTCTCTAAGGCCAGGGGACTGGCTAGCCTCCCTGGACCTCAAAGATGCCTATTTCCACATTCCCATCAGGTGCTCCCACAGAAAGTACCTCAGGTTCGAGTTGCCCTCAGGCCACTATCAATTCAGAGCAATTCCCTTTGGCCTAACATCATCCCCAAGGGTGTTCACAAAGTGCCTGGCAGTAGTGGTTGCTTTCCTAAGGAGAAAAAAGATCTCCATCTTTCCATACTTGGACGACTGGCTCATAGTGGGTCAATCTCCAGACCGAGTCAGGTCACATCTGCAAATAACTCAGCAAGTGCTCACTTCCTTAGGATTCCTCCTCAACCTTCCAAAGTCAGTTCTCGAGCCAGTACAGCTCCTCATCTTTATAGGGGCAGAGCTGGATACAATAAGGGCAAGAGCCTTCCTTCCCCTGGACAGGGCAAGGACCCTTATAGAACTGGCCTCTTCATTCACCCTTCAGGTGTCTCGACCAGCAAGGCATTTCCTGCAGCTCCTGGGCCACATGGCAGTCTCTACAGCAGTGGTCCAGGGGGCAAGATTCCAGATGAGGGACATTCAGTTCCACTTAACAGCCTTCTGGTCCCAAAGAAAGGATTCTCTTACCAAACTAGTCCCAGTGACTCGAAACCTGATTCAGGCTTTGCAATGGTGGCAGGATCAGGACAATTTGAGACAGGGATTTCCTTTTGTCACTCAGTCTCATTCAGTGATACTCACCACAGATGCCTCCCTGCTGGGCTGGGGAGCCCACTTGTGGGATCTTACCACCCAAGGGCTATGGTCACCTCAAGAATCTCTGCTTCACATCAATCTCTTGGAACTCAGAGCAGTGTTTCTGGCACTGCAAGCCTTTTCCAAATCTGTACAGAACAAGGTGGTCCAGATCAGAACAGACAATACCACCACAATGTGGTACATCAACAAGCAAGGAGGCACTCAGTCTACGGCCTTGTGCACAGAAGCAATGAAGTTGTGGTCTCTGGCCTATTCCCTGCAAACCTCTCTGATAGCAGTTCACCTCCCAGGGAAGGACAATGTCCTAGCAGATGCTCTCAGCAGGATATCCCAGGGCCATCACGAATGGACCCTAGATCCCCTAGTTTTGGAAGTGATTTTCTCGAGATGGGGCACTCCACAGATAGATCTTTTTGCAGCCCCAGACAATCACCAACTTCCTCTCTTTTGTTGCAGACCCCCAGTCTTGGGCTCATTCCCCCTGGATGCTCTGATTCTGAATTGGGAAGGGAAATTCCTGTATGCTTTTCCCCCCTTCCCTCTCCTGTTCAAAGTGTTAGTCAAGATCAGGCCTCAACCATGCAAAGTGATTCTGATTGCTCCAGACTGGGCCAGGCAGCCCTGGTACCCACTGTTGCTGTCCTTAGCAGTCCACCTTCCCCTGTCTCTTCCCAGGAATTACAACCTGTTGACATCCTCTCAGGGGAGGATTTGGTATCCGAACCTCAAATCTCTCAATCTCAAGGCATGGCTCTTGAAGAGTTAGAGTTTGCTGATCTACACCTTTCTCAAGGGGTTCTGGATATCCTTAAGGCTTCCCGAAAGCCTTCCACCAGAACGACTTACAACTCCAAATGGAAAAGGTTCACTATTTGGTGCTCTAATAAGCATATTTCTCCAGAATCTGCTGGGTTGCCTACAGTCCTGGACTATATGGTTCATCTTAATGGCTTGGGACTTAGGCCAGCTACACTTAAAGTGCATCTGGCAGCTGTTTCTGCCTTCTTGTCAGTAGGCAAGTCCTCTCCTCTGTCAGCCCATCCTGTGTTTTGTAAGTTCTTCAAGGGATTGCTGCACATCAGTCCCCATTTAGGGACCCTGCTCCTGCTTGGGACCTTAATGTTTGCATTGCTCAACTTATGCAACCACCGTTTGAGCCTTTGTCCTCTGCAGAGCTTAAGTACTTGACTTGGAAAACTGTGTTTTTGGAAGCCATTACCTCTGCCAGGCATATCAGTGAATTGCAAGCCCTGTCAGTGGAGCCTGATTTCATCTCTTTCTATAGAGATAAAGTGGTCCTAAGAACTAACATGAAGTTTTTGCCTAAGGTGGTTTCAGATTTCTACCTTAATCAGTCTGTGTCTCTCCCTGTTTTCTTCACTGACCATTCCTCCTCTGGAGAGAGGAGGCTGCACAGCTTGGATGTTAAAAGGGTCCTCAGCTACTACATAGAGCGCACCAAGGGTCACAGGTTTGAGTCCCTCCAGTTGTTCCTCACATATGGAGAGGTCGGTAAGAGCAAACCAGCCACTAAAAGATCTATTGCCAGGTGCATTGTCTCTTGTATACAATTCTGCTATGAAAAACTGGGTAGAACCCCACCTTCAGGCCTGAGGGCTCAGTCTACTAGAGGTACAGCTGCTTCCCTGGCTGCTGCCAGGGATATTCCTATCTTAGAAATTTGTCAAGCAGCCACCTGGAAAACATTCCATACATTCACCAAGCATTACTCTCTGGATATCCAGGCTAGGAGTGATGCTCAGTTTGGCAGAGCAGTACTTCAGAGCCTATTCCCAAAGTAGGTTCTGTCCCTCCTCCATGGAGGTACTGCTTGGTAGTCTGCAATAGTCAGAATACAGCAAGACTACATGTTGTTTGAAGAAAAAATTACTCACCTTAAAAATGTTGTTTCTTCTAATGGAGTCTTGTTATATTCTGACCTCTCCCCCCCCCCGCCTCCCCTCTCAGAACCTGGTTTTTGGGATGTGGGTGGGCAGGAGCAGTGTTGGCACCCTAAAGGTGCCCCTTTCTCACCCTCCTTTATTTTGGGTGTGTGTTGTGTTTTGTTTTTTGGGTTTCCTGACTTGAGTCTTTGCTTTGAAACCAAAAAACTCTTTTTTAATAAATTTAGTTGCCAGTTGGCTAGTGTGAGTTTTACAGGTTCCACACAGAACTTCTAATGAGTATTGCTCATAAAGATCTGAGGTTGGAGTTTAAACAACAGCAGACAGGGGCTTCAACTGAGCTCGTGCTGAACGTTCCATGCTGGCCATGGAAAGTTAACTCTTTGTTCTCCGGGGCAGTTGAAAGGCAGGACCTAACTGCAATAGTCAGAATACAGCAAGACTCCATTAGAAGAAACAACATTACTAAGGTGAGTTATTTTTTCTTATGTCTCATATCTAATGTTAGGCAGCTCAAAAAAATCAGGTTTCCAATTATCTCCAAAAAACTGTTAAATGTTTCCCCAGAAATAATCATGACCCCGTTCAGATGTGAATGCATTTTGTAAAACTCATATTCTGAATTGAGTAACTGAAGCATGTACTATAGGAATGACTATAGCATTGACAAATAAACACAATAACTTAGCTGTAGCTGGATGTTGCAATGTGTTGAAATCAAGAAATTCCATATGAAGTCTGGACTCTGTACTAAATGGAATAAGCTCCAATCTGGCCCGTGTTAAACTACTGTACTGTGAACAAACTACTGATGCCATTTATTCACTTCTCTGGTTGCTCCCGCTCTTTGTCGACACTATCGATTCAAGCATGCATGTAGAGAGCAAGAGTGGAAGCAGAAGCGGAAGCAGGAGTCATCAGACATGGGACTGTGTCTTTTTTGTTCAATGGGGCATTTATTAGCGTGGCGGTTGCATGATGTCAACACAAGGGGCAGCAACTTGGTGAGTCAGAAGTAGTGAGTCGGAAAGTTGTACAGGTATGAGTGGAGGATGTGGAGGTCAGCAAGGGACAAAAAAAAAAAGATCCGAACCCTTTTGCAAACCCTCTGGTGTTCGAGTTCTAATTTAGAACTCAAACACCACAGTTCGAACAGGGTTCGAATCTTTCTAGAACTAGCTCTAACAACCCTACTACCCATGGCAAAAAATAAGTCCTGCCAGCCAGAGCATAGCGCAGTAGAAATTCTTGTTCTAGGCAATATAATTGTTGTTAATTATACAATGGCAAGAAAGAATGCTGGCCTCTGATTGATCAGTCTGGGACTGGACCCATGATGCTATCCCAGTACAACATCATGGGTCTAGTCCCAGCACACAAAAGATCACATCAAATGTAACAAGCATTTTTATATGCTGAATGTTTGCTTGCTGGTATTGGCATTGGTATTGCATGTGTTAGAGAGATGCATAATAGGAATAGCAGTGAAGTACTGAATTAATGTCAACCCCATCCCCACCCTGCAGAGACTGACAGACGTTGGGATGTGCCTTTGAGTCATCGGCCATAACGCTCATGCCATTCCACCTCACCCCACCCTGCAGACACTGACAGGTGTCACAGTGTGCCTTGGGGTCTTCAGCCCTTACACTCGCCCCATTCCATAAGGAAATAAGCTGAGATGAGTGCTGCCAATTATGTAAAGCTGCACGGCTCATTTTTTATTTCACTGGGAAAGGCACATTGAGCAAATGAGTTTCCCGTAAGTCCAGCCATGCACATTACTGTGCACTGTAATGTGCATGGCTCGTATGTTCCTGGTTTCCGGGAGGGGGCGGGCGGAGAGATCTGCCGCTGCAATGACAAAACTGCCTGTGATTGGAGTGGCTGATTTCTTTCAAGTCCGGCGCTTGCTCTGAAACTGCCATCATCGGCAGCTTCCATGTTGATTGGTGGTGTTCACCGGAGTGGCCAAACACTGCCACACCTCTGCAATACTCTTCTCAAAATGTTTATTGTGCACTGCGCATGCAAGCAAGCATAAAAATGAATTACTTCATGACTGCAATCAGCTGACCTACTGCCAGTCACCAGGATCAGCTTCACACTTTTTCCTCTCAAACATGCCAGCGATTCCTGCCACCCCCCCCCCCCACAACTGTTCACTACTGGACTGTTTTTGTGTTGGACCCCAAATCACCACTGAAAAGCAGACAGCAAACCACTATTTTTTTTACCAGTAAAGTTGTCCTTATGGCGGCTTCTCAGACACCACTGACAACACAGGAGTGACCATGCTGCCATACGCGCAAGGCTTGCACTCCCGCTCCACTCTGAGTAACTTGTTAGGCTTTCTTCCCCGGCTTAGCAGTGGAACCAAGTGATTTACCAATGGTATGTGAATTAGTAGAAGTTTCTTGGTCCCTGCACATGAATCAGCTCACCAGCTCCGTTTCAGGATTGCGGCTTCACGCCCCTCACAGAGGCTTCCATGAACCTTGCAGACAGTAACTACCTATCGGACATTTCACGGAAGCCGCTCAGTTATGGGAAAAAGAAACTTCAATTCAAAATCTATTTTCTATGCTTAAATTAACCCTAACAGAGATCCTCCACCCCTGCTGTGCTCCACATGTACTCACTGCAGAAAGTTTCAACAAACGACAATTCAGTGTCCTCCTCTGGGATGAAATCCTGTCAGATGGTGCACACTACTGTGTCCTCCAGTACAGATGCAGAGCGGTTTGGCAACCGCAGACAGAAACAAACAGCCACAATTCAGACAAAAAAAGATAATCTTGAAATACATCCCAATTGAACTAACAAACAAAAGGGGAGGTGGGGGGGGTAGATGTGAGGCATCACAGCAGCAGAACTTCAGCAGTAAAACAATGGTAAGCCATCAGGGACTTGATCATTCAGGTACCAGCTCCACCTACAGGTGGAAAAATATAGCAGACTTTTTTAAAAAAACATATACCTCCACACACAAAAATATGGGGGGATAAAGCCAAAAATGCTTTTTCCCCCTTTTTTCTTTTCTTTTCTTATTAAAAAACTAATCATTGTATAATAGCTGTAATTTTATTTAGTTTTTGTTGACCAAGAATGAGGACTAGACAATTGTTTGCCTATTTTCAGCCTCGTCCAAGGGGGGAGGGGGATACAGATGCATGCCAACTGAAACTGAACCAGATTTTAAGCTGTTGGTGGTATTTTTTTTAGTGACTGGGGGAAATTTGGCCAGGACACTGGGGAAATTCCCCTATTCTTGCACCAGGGGGGGCTCTTACTCCTGTGAGCAAGGATGGAGGAGCCCAGTTTGCAGCCAGACAGAGGAGGGGAAGGGGAATGCAGTGAGTTGTCAAAAAATCAGGGCTTGGTTTCAAAGGCCACATCTCCAGAATTTAGAATTTGCAATGAGGTTGGAGGAGGTGGAAGTTCCGAAGCTCAGGGCTCCGAGCTGAAAAAGATTAATTTGTGTAGTTCCATGGAAATACCTGTGCTAGAAATGGAGGATGTCATTCCGATGGATATCACTACAGAGCCTGTGAGTGAGGAGATGAGCCCTGATATGATTGAACCAGAACAGCCGATAAGGTTAGCAGCAGTTACAGCTGCAACACAAGATCCAGAGGAGATGCCGGCAGATGAAAGGGCTGCCCGCAGAAAGAAACTCTTGCACCAGCTACAAAAGGAGAAAGCTAAGGAGAAACACCCTATGGCTCAGTCTAAAGCTAGCAGAGGAAACGAAAACCAGGTACCAGAGAAGACAGAGGAATGGAGGCCAGATAATAGTGAAACATGGACCCCTGAATGAGGGCTTCTTGAAGCTGGATGGATCTTCGCCTCAGATGGTAAATGGTGGTTTCCAGGAGTGCCACCTACTGCAAAAGAGATACAGAGTCAATTAACAGACAAGTGGTCAGAATAAAGGCGGGGGCAGAAACAAGGGGCACAAGTGGTACACAAACAAGGCATGGCTGAATCAGTACAGCAGCAGGCAGCAACTGCTGAACCAAGGAATGCATCTGGAGAAGAACAAAACATGGAGCAAGAAGCTTCAACAAAAGGTACTGCTGAAAATAATACTTTTCCAGATAAAGGTGGACAAACAAACTTAAATAACAGAGGAAGTAATGATGAAGAAGGAAATCAGGTAGCACAGGCCCAAACCTCATCCTCTGGTAATGAGGATGCAAGGCGGCGGGGGGAAATAAATCTAAACATAGAACAGCAGCCCAGGCCATCTACTTCATGGGCTGAAACTATGGAAAATGAGCCTTGTACCTCAGAAGGCCCAGGTTTGTCGTCAGGGGTTGGTCAGCGTACACGGGCGCCCCCCCCCCCAAACAAAATCCTAATAGACTACAAGCAAACCCAATATTTAGAATGGCAGATCTATTTTCAAATTTGGGTAAACCTTGATCAAGGAGGAATGCTGTAAGATTAAAATATAAAGGTGGCCTGGAACTCAAGCCAGATAGAGTGTATGTTGCAAAGAAACTGTTGAAAGAATCAATGCAGTTTATGGTGTAACCCCTAGGTCACTACACTCTACCAAGGCTATGAAAGTTTGGGCAATCAGATCAGCCTGTTGACCCACCACCACAGGGTTTTTTAAACATTCAACGTTGGAGAGTGCTCCCTCTACAGTGTCTTTACTGGTACCCAGGAGAATATCCAGTATAAGCAGAGCATTTGGGGGGGTCGATCTCCTACCCAGTACACCACCCCACCAACTGGTGTACAGCCATTTCTACTGGGGTAGCCATTAATCTTTAACAATAATTTGTAACTTTTGGCCACTAGAAGGCACAAAATCCCAGCAGTGAACCTCCAAAATGTAACCCCTAGGTGGCGCTATACCAAGGGCTACTACCCCTGCCTGCTTGGCTAATAGCAGGTTTAGGGGTCTGAGTTCTGAAAAGGGTGTCTCCACCCACAGGTCAGGGTTTGTAGTGGTCAAGCTAACCTGGGCACAGCCCTCCGGGACACTGTAACCCCCTCTTTCCTTACTAGTGGCCGGAACAATACGCAATAATCACATTCACAATACCCATGATACACCACACAAGTACCCACACTGTTTGCACTTACCACCAGGGCTTTCCTCTGGCCCGGCCCTGGGAACCCCCTGTAAAACAAGGTTATACACAGCAAATAACAGCAGTACAGTACTCTTGCACAAACTGGAACTACAGTCAGGGTATATGCAAAAAAGAGTTAGATCTGATTTATTTAAGGGGCTTGAACAAGGGAGGGGTGTAATCAGGTTAATTTGCTAAAGGCTCTATCAATCAAACAGTTATGCATGCACTTCAGGGTCCAAAACAGTCACACACTCTGGGTACCCAGATGGAGAATGGTGGGCTAGCCAGGAACATTGCAGCTGGTTCAGGCCCTGTGATGGAAGAAAACAACATGCACAACACACATTATTTGTAATCCAGAGCCAGAGGGCTCAGTTCATGAAAAGAAAATGACAAGACAATCAGATGACACACTTTTAGATTAGGCTATTGTTGCAGGGAGCTACCCTGATGATTACTCATGATACCCAAGACCGCACACAGGCTGGATGGAAATCGAGACAGCACGTGGTTAATCTGGAGTGCCAGGAGAAGCAGGGCACACACAATTTGCCGAGGCATCGTTCCTGTTCAAGTGTGGAGCAGGGGGCTGATCCCCAGGCAGGTCTCTCATCGGTGGCTTTCTCTGTGCAGTGGGGTAGTCTGGCAGGGCCAGCATGGCATGGCCCAGGCCGAATGGAGATGAACGCGGATTCAGTCTGATTAGGCTGGATAAAGCTTCCAGCAAGCAGAACACAGTTCACACAGTGGGGAACCAAATCACGACCCACTTTCAATACACAACACATTTACGTGTAAGGAAATGCTACTGTACCAGACAAACCACTCTCCGGTCCCGATCACAAAGTCTCTGCACAAACTGGGGATTCAAAAGCAGCTGGAAATCCTGACAGGCTGATCACATTCAGCAAATCTTCAGTCTTCTTCAGGTTAAAGCCTGGTCACAGTCCAGTGGCTTAAATAGTCCTCACAACTCGGATTCAGTCCGAATAAACTCTATTTTCCCTCGCAGGGACAGCAGGCAGACAGGCAGGCCAAAACTCAGCCCGTTCACAGTTCTCCCATACAAAACTACACAGAACTGCTGCTCAAAAATCACTTGAGCTGTTACTCCTTCACTTCTCAGCTCAAAACTGAACTAGCTGCAGCAGCCTGGGAAATTCCCCAAGATCCAAAAGGTTTGGTTGGCTGATCCTCCTGTCAGTCACAACAAAGGCACCCCCTTCAGGTGCAAAAAGGCACAAAAAGCCCAAAACTACAGTTCCTACAGATTTTAACTCCAGACAGCTCCTGTAGTCCGGCTCCATTTTAGGTCCCACCAGTACTGATTGGTCCAATTTGCAGTCCAGGACCAAGATAGTGGAGATAAACAAAAAAGTCCTTGCTGCAAAGAAGGTAGGTTAGACAAACTACATTATCATTATCACTCTAAATGATTTTCAGCAAATAGTTACATCGTTTAACAGAGCTCCTTCTTAGATTACTTATGACTGCAATCCAGGCAGCTCTTAAAGAGACAGTACACAGAGGCTATACAGGCACTCTCTGGCAATCACATTTAAACTGCTAAAACGAAGGACACCAGCATGGCAGTGAGCATTTAGGCAAGCTTGAGGAAGACTTTTCGGGAACCCCCATTTGTAGGGGGTTACACCCTTCCCTGCCTGGAGAAAACTTGGTGTCCGTGTCAAGTCTGTACCATCATGCATCAGTTAACATAAACTTTTTACTTTACTATACATATTCACTACATTTACCAATATTTATTTTCTATTCTGACAATACATTAGTCATATTTCACACAAGTCAGTTGAACATTACTATACTAAATCAGGTAATAACTTTTTGTACCTTGAACAATGCAAGAGGGGTTCCTTCCTTATCAGCTAACTTGGGGCTGGATGGGGCAGGGGCACCATGGTGAGAGGGCAGAACAAGTAACCTGAAATGGGCTGTCAAGCTCAATTTGGGCAGTGAGCTTGGTGAAACATAAACACCTTTGTGAACTACATGGAGAGGCAAGTCCACAGGCCTCCTGGGAGAATCATACTACTGGCTTGACAGCTCGGCCAGTCTTTCTGAGGGGGACAACTACAGTCTCTGTACTCTCAGCACTGGTCTTGGAACTCTCATCACTTGTGAGGGGTGCCTCTGCTTGGGTGGGAATGTCCAAACTTGGGGCACTGTCGGATCCTTGCTCTGCAGGCTCTGTTTCTGCAACATTTGACTCATTTTGCAAAGGCTCAGGCACAATCAAGCTTTGAGGCACTGAAGGGGGGTGGTCAGCACTCTCATAGTGTTCTTCAAGTTTGGGTATGTCACGAGAAAGACTCAAATTCTCAGCCCCTTCTTCAGGCAAATCATACAGTTCCGCAATACACAGAGACTCAACATCTTCAGACGTGATACTTTGCACTTCACTTTCTGGGAGCATTGGCTCCAAGGACAAAGCTGGGGGTAAGGCAGTCCAAAAGGCCCAGCTTCATCCCCACAATTTATCAGGGGGTTACCTCGAAACAACTGACTCAATTCATAAGAGGGGTAACAGGCATGGTCATATTCATTTTCGTCAGAAGTGGACTGACAGTCACTATCATTCTGGGACTGCTGCGGAGGAAACCTTAAATCTGTGACCATTGGGGTAGGTTGACTCTGTCTCTTCCTTGCAGCAGCATGAGTCACCAGCTCAGGGGGCTCAATTTTGGGGGGTTCAGCCTCAATCATGACTTGGCCGATAGGTAGCAAGTGGTTACGGTGCATAGTCTTGACAGCTTTGGAGTTGTTCTCTGGGCGCAACTTGTACACAGGTAAATCATCCAACTTTCCAAGTACTACATGGGGAAGATGGTGCCACTGATCAGCAATTTTGTGTTTACCATGCAGTCCCAAATTGTGCAACAACACACAGTCTCCAGGTCAAAGCTCTTGAGCCTTTACTTTTTTAATCATGCCTCTCTTTATTGGCTAAATTTCTCTTGGTGGCAATTGTCTGGGCCAGTTGATAGACATGGATCAACTGAGCTTTCAGTTTTTGTACATATTACAAGTAGTTTTTGGCTACTTCCCCATCTGGAGAGACCCCAAAACAGACATCAACTGGCAGCCGAGCCTCTCTCCCAAACATGAGGCAGTAGGGGGAGAACCCAGTAGCATCATTTTTGGTGCAATTGTATGCGTGTACCAAGGTGCTAATCTGCTGGTTCCATTTATGCTTATCTTTTGGGTGGAGAGTGCCCAGCATGTCTAGAAGGGTAAAGTTAAAACATTCTGGTTGAAGGACTCCCTGTGGGTGATAGGGGGTGGTTCTTGACTTTCGCCCCCCCATAGAGAGAGCATTTCTTTGATTAGCCGACTCTTAAAGTCTCTGCCTTGAGCAGAATGAATCTGCTGGAGGCACCATAGTGGACGAAGAAATTTTCCACTAGCACCTTGGCCACTGTAGATGCCTTTTGATCTTTGGTGGAAAAAGCTTGTGCATACTGTGTGAAATGATCAGTAACCACTAACACATTGCCAATGTTCCACGGATCAGGTTCTAAACACAAGAAGTCTATGTAGACTAGTTCCATGAGGGCACTGGTAGTAATATTAACAGGGGGGGCAGCCCTCTGAGGCAGGGCTTTTCTTTGCAGGCAGCGACTACAAGTCGTTACATGGTGCTCAACATTGGCCCCCATTTTGGGCCAGTAGATGCGAGATCGTACCAGGTCAAGGGTTCTGTCAATACCGAGGTGCCCCATGTGATTGTGGAGGGACCTCAGTACCAAATCTTTAAAGGCCGTGGGCAGGACCAATTGTTGCTTGTCTGCTTTGCCACTACGATCTATTGTCTCTCTGTACAACAACTGATTGAGCAACTTTAATCTGGGGCCTTCTTAAAACAATAAAGCAGTTCACAAGTCAGTGAAACATAACTTAGACACATTTTCAACCCACTCAATGCATCAAGTGCTGGCTCAATCATAGGATCTTGGGATTGAGCCCACTGAATACTGTCATTGTCAAATTGAGGTGGTGCACTAATATCTAGAGCAGAGAAGTGGCAATAAGCAGCTGATATGCAGGTGTCGGAAGGGCCCAAGCAATCTACTAAACAGTACACTGTGTCTGCAGACATCTGTTAATCCCTATCAAACTTTTGGCACAATGCTCGAATGTCAGGTTCAGACAGCCTGACCCAATAACTCTTGGAAGTGGGCCTTCGTGATGGGGCGTCAGCATCAATATGGTTCAGGCCCGGTCTGTATTTGACAGCATAATCATAGGTTGATATTGCAGAAAGCAACCGGTGCCCAGTGGTATCTAACCTAGCTGAAGTCTGTACATAGGTCAACGGGTTATTGTCAGTCTTCACCAATACCTTTGCCCCATAGAGGTATTCATGAGACTGGTCAATGATGGCCCATTTTAGCTCAAGGAACTCCAACTTATGCACAGGGTAGTTTCGTTTGGGTGGGGTCAAGCTCCTACTGGCAAAAGCTACTGGTCTCAGGCCATCTTCACGGTCTTAATACAGCACCGCTCCTAGACCCTGTAGACTAGCGTCCATATGCAGCACATAGGGTTTGGTGGGGTTAGCATAGGCAAGGATGGGGGCGTGGGTGAGCTGGTATATGATCTCATGGAAGGCTGCTTCACAGTTGGGCATCCAGCGTGGCCCGAAGTGTTCACCTGGGTGGAAGTATACTTTTTCTGGTTCTTTAACAGCCCCTTTTTTGTATTTACTATAAGAAAGAGGGTAACCCTGGGTAAGGTTCAAGAATGGGCAAATCACCTTGGAATTGTCTTTTATGAACCTGTGGTAGTAGCCACAGAACCCCAGGAAACATAGTTCTTTCAGATTATGGGGCTGGGGCCAAGTAGTCAGTGCTTCAACCTTACTGGGATCAGTCTCTATCCCTTTTGTACATACTATGTGCCCCACATACTTCATGGAGGTTTGGAAAAACTGGCACTTGTCAATGGACAGCTTGAGGCTGAAGTCTTCCAGTCAGTCTAGGATTTTAAACAGTTGGTCCTCATGCTCCTCTAAGGTGCTCCCAAACACAATGACATTGTCCAAGTACACCAGGCATTCCAGCAAATTCATATCTCCCACCACACATTCCATCAGTTGCTGAAAGTTGGCCAGTGCGCCCGATATCCCCTGTGGCATCCTCAGAAACTCGTAGAACCCCAATGGACAGATGAAGGCTGTTTTCTCATGGTCTTCCTGGTCCATCAGGATCTGGTAGTATCCACTGCGAAGATCCAACACGGAGAACCATTTGCTCCCGTTCAAGCAGTCCAGGGCATCTTGTATACGAGGCATAGTGTATTGGTCTGAGATGGTCTGCCAGTTCAGGGTTCGATAATCAACACACATCCTCACAGACCCATTCTTCTTATCAACAACCACAATGGTAGAGGCGTATGGGCTCCTGGATTCTTGTATCATACCAGCAACGAACATTTCCTGCAGGTGTCTTCTCACATCATCTATGTCTGCTGGGGCTAGGCCTCAGGACCTCTCTCGAAATGGCCGTTCATCATTCAGGCGTATGTGATGCTCCGCACCCTGGACACATTCCACATCCCATTCCTTCAACAAAAACACTTGGTCTCTCTGGGCAAGTCTCTTGCTAATTCTAGCCTTCCATTCAGCTGGCAACAGGGAGTCACCAAAGTCAAACAAGTCTGGGGTCACTCTCTCCTTCTCACCAGGGTGCTTGTTGCTGAGCAATACTGCAATGTCTGCACAGTGTACCATAGCTAGGGTGCACCCTGTGTTCATCCGGATCTCCCAATCTGACACATTATGAATCTGGACCATCACTCATTGTGCATAGGCATGGGCACGAGCAGGCAAGATGCTGGGCTTGACCAATAATCCTTCTGGCAATTTTCCATCGCCTGGCGCATCCAACATCAGTATTTTGTTCTTGACATCTTCCCGGAGGTGGAACTCCTCTTAAATGGTACACTGGGCGTTAGGGGCCAGTATCATTGAATCAGGATCCTTCTTCCTTATGATCCCCACCAGTTAATCTTGGTCTACTTCCTTGGGTTTCTGTTGCAAATCATAGGCCCTCTTGATCAGAGCTGGAATTCTCAGGGCCCTCCCAGTCCATCGCCCTTGTTTCTCGTGACAGAGTTGCGCAAGTCTCCCAAACATATGGGCATTTGTCCCAATTAACAGGGGGACCCCATCATATAGTCTGGTGGAGGGACCCACTAGGGCCAATGTCTCTACTCGCTCTTCTACACCAGTTACAGTTGCAGGAAAAGACAACCAGAGGCGGACATACTCTAGGTAGGGATAAGACTTGTCGTTCAGGCCCCACACATGTAGGCCTTCCAGGGATTGCAAAGGCACATCAGATAAGTGTTTGTCATACCAGTCCTGGAATACAATGGTCACTTGTGACCCACTGTCAAGCACAGCCTGAGTATGAATACCATTCACAGTCACTGTAGTCTCCATTGAAGGGCCCACTATTTTGGACCAGTCTGGAGAGGCAGTAGCAGAGGCCTGGACAGATGATTTAGCCACAAAGAAATTTGAGTTAGGGTTTCTCGAACCCTCACTGCGGTCATTTCGGGTACCCCTTGGCCATTGATTTGCTTTTCAGAGCTCCCCTTGGAGTCTGTTTACTACTCTTTCTAAGTTCTTCTGAGACTGGCATTCTCTTTTCATAAGACCATTCTTTCCGCAGTTGTGACAAATGATAGACTCCTGGGTCATCCTGGGAGAGAACATTGTATGAGGAACTGAAGCAGTAGCAAGAGATTGGGATCTAGTATCTGCTTGCAGCAGTGAGAGTGGTGCAACGAGTCTTAACAGTTCCCTTAGAGTGGAAGTCAATCCGGTGATCTCAGCCTTGGAGCCACCCTCGGTAGCAGATGCCTGAGGGTGCACCCCCACTCCCATGGCAGTCACATCCTGAAAGGGACCAGAATCTTGTTCCATGGGGGAAACCCTTGGAGAGACACCCATATTTCCAATGCTGGGTCCAGGGTGGGAAGTCCTTTGCATTCTCAGAGTGCTCGTTAAGTGCCGACTTTTTCCCGTGAGCCTCACTTGGCCGATCACTCTCGGTCACCTGCGCAGCAGCAGCAGATACGGATGTGATTCCCCCATAGGGTCATCTTTGCTCAACCCCCCCGAATTTCTTTCATTAGCTCATCATAGGAGGGGGCGAGTCCAGTCGGGTGGCAAGGTGCAACTGAAGCAGTAACAATTCTGAAAACAAAGGAGACTTAAGGATCCGGTCTAGCCTAGCTTGATCTAATGCGTTTGACGGCAAACTACCCTTTCTGAGGCAGTCTTGTAGCAGCTTTTCAAGCTGAGGTACATACACAGACAATAGCTCCCCTGGGTACTGCTGAGTGTTTCTTACTCTCCACCACAGATCCTCATCTGAATCCGAGCTCCCATACACATTTTCCAATGCATCAAGATAGTCCTCTGCAGTTGCTTCAGAGTTATTGGCCCGCTTGGCACAGATGGTAGCCAGGGCAGGACCTTGGAGGCTCTCACTCAACCTATTTTATTTCTCTGCTTCTGAGCATTGCCATTCAAGTACTAGAGGGGCAACATAGTCTATCCAGGTCTCCCAGTCATCCTCCCCTTGGGGGGTGGGGAGGGTGCCCAAGAAGATTCTCAGCCTTCGGTAGGAGTCGTGACTAATGGCAGGTACAGATATAGGGGCCAGCATTGGCATGGGCACAGAAGGTGGGGCAGTAACAGGTGCTGGAGTGCAAGGGGGTGTTGGGGAAGGAACTCACCCAGGTGGCAGGAATAGTTTCTTAAAGTCCTTTACGGTTTTCCCTTCCTCCAGCAACAACTTAGCAAATTTCTCCTCAAAAGTCTCAGATAATGGTGGGAGCTCATCCTCCACGGGGTCTTTACTGTCTTTTATTATCACTCTCCAGGCAGCTGGAACCCCTTCTGGGGCAATAGTCTGTGGCACTTTAGAGCTGTCCATGAGGTCACTACACTCTACCAAGGCTATGAAAGTTTGGGCGATCAAATCAGCCTGTTGACCCACCAACCACAAGGTTTTTTAAACATTCAACATTGGAGAGTGCTCCCTCTACAGTGTCTTTACTGGTACCAAGGGGAATATCCAGTATAAGTAGAGCATTTTGGGGGTCAATCTCCCACCCAGTACACCACCCCACCAACTGGTGTACAGTCATTTCTACTGGGGTAGCCATTAATCTTTAACAATAATTTGTAACTTTTGGCCACTAGAAGGCACAAAATCCCAGCAGTGAGCCTCCAAAATGTAACCCCTAGGTGGCGCTATCCCAAGGGCTACTACCCCTGCCTGCTTGGCTAGTAGCAGGTTAAGGGGCCTGAGTTCTGAAACGGGTGCCTCCACCCACAGGTCAGGGTTTGTAGTGGTCAAGCTGACCTGGGCACAGCCCTCCGGGACACTGTAACCCCCCTATTTCCTTACTAGTGACCGGAACAATACACAATAATCACTTTCACAATATCTCTGATACACCACACAAGTACCCACACTGTTTGCATTTACCACCAGGGCTTTCCTCTGACCCGGTCCTGGGGACCCCCTGTAAAACAAGGTTATACACAGCAAATAACAGCAGTACAGTACTCTTGCACAAACTGGAACTACAGTCAGGGTAAAGGCAAAAAAGAGTTAGATATGATTTATTTAAGGGGCTTGAACAAGGAAGGGGTGTAATCAGGTTAATTTGCTTAAAGGCTCTATCAATCAAACAATTATGCATGCACTTCAGGGTCCAAAAACAGTCACACACTCTGGGTACCCAGATGGAGAATGGTGGGCTAGCCAGGAACATTGCAGCTGGTTCAGGCCCTGTGATGGAAGAAAACAACATGCACAACACACATTATTTGTAATCCAGAGCCGGATGGCTCAATTCGTGAAAAGAAAACAACAAGACAATCAGATGACACACTTTTAGATTAGGCTGTTATTGCAGGGAGATACCCTGATGATTACTCATGATACCCAAGTCTGGGCACAGGCTGGACGAAAATCGAGACAGCAGGTGATTAATCTGGAGTGCCAGGAGAAGCAGGGCCCACACGATTCGCTGAGGCATCATTCCTGTTCAAGCGTGGAGCAGGGGGCTGATCCCCAAGCAGGTCTCTAGTCGGTTTTCTCTGTGCAGTGGGGTAGTCTGGCAGGGCCATCGTGGCATGGCCCAGGCCAAATGGAGATGAACGTGGATTCAGTCCGATTAGTCTGGATAAAGCTTCCAGCAAGCAGAACACAGTTCACACAGTGGGGAACCAAATCACGACCCTACTTTTAATACACAGCACATTTACATGCAAGGGAATTCTACTGTACTAGGAAAACAGCACTCCGGTCCCAATCGCAAAGTCTCTGCACAAACCGGGGATTCAAAAGCAGCTGGAAACCCTGACAGGCCGATCGCATTCAGCAAATCTTCGGTCTTCTTCATGTTAAAGTCTAGTCACAGTCCAGTGGCTTAAATAGTCCTCACAACTCGGATTCAGTCCAAATAAACTCTATTTTCCCTCGCAGGGACAGCAGGCAGACAGGCAGGCAGGCCAAAACTTAGCCCTTTCATAGTTCTCCCATGCAAAACTACACAGAACTGCTACTCAAAAATCACTTGAGCTGTTACTTCTTCACTTCTCAGCTCAAAACTGAAACTAGCTGCAGCAGCCTGGGAAATTTCCCAAGATCCAAAAGGTTCGGTTGGCTGATCCTCCTGTCAGTCACAACAAAGGCACCCCCTTCAGGTGCAAAAAGGCTCAAAAAGCCCAAAACTACAATTCCTGCAGATTTTGACTCCAGACAGCTCCTGTAGTCCGGCTCCATTTTAGGTCCCACCAAGTACTGATTGGTCCAATTCGCAGTCCAGGACCAAGATAGTGGAGATAAACAAAACAGTCCTTGCTGCAAAGAAGGCAGGTTAGACAAACTACATTATCATTATCACTCTAAATGATTTTCAGCAAATAGTTACATCTTTCAACAGAGCTCCCTCTCAGATTACTTATGACTGCAATCCAGACAGCTCTTAAAGAGACAGCACACAGAGGCTATACAGGCACTCTCTGGCAATCACATTTAAACTGCTAAAATGCAGGACACCAGCCCAGCAGTGAGCATTTAGGCAAGCTCGAGGAAGACTTTTTGGGAACCCCCATTTGTAGGGGGGTTACAATGGCTCCTGACATTTTTGCACTGATCCATATTTCAGGCGATACCATTTTTTTTTGCATAACATAATTTATTCAAATTCCAGTGCACACATACAGTCATCTTCAAGTACCATTTCCATTGATACAATTGATTTAAATTATAGCTTCAGTTGATCCTCATATAAGTATAACATATTTCAATACCTTTCAGACATTTCAGTAAGATGCTCAGGTGCCCACAGAGATGGTGTTATTATATTCTATACTACCAGCCCGTCCCCTAAAAGCACATTCTCCTGTTGGGCGAGATCTGCCAGAAAGGGGGCCTATTCTCTAATAAACTGTTCCAACCTATCCTTAACAAGAAGGGTCAATCTCTCCAATGCTAGGGTGCCCAGGGCATACCTGCATCAGCCCTGTGCTGTGGGAGTTACAAAGGACACCCAAGTATTTTAGATACAATGTCTGGCTAAAATCAGTAGGATTCTCACCTATCTTGGCAATGGCTCCCATCTTCACTCTTCATCCGATTCTACCCCAAAAAGGCAGACCAACGGGTCCAGTGGAACCACCCAGCCCCACATCTCCCCACTTCCAAAGCCACCAACTTCCAAAACTGCTGCAGGATTCGACAGGCCCAAAAGCAGTGCATATATGTGCCTGTCTCCTGCCCACAACATCCACAGTTGGGTGATGTAACAGGATGATATTTATGGACAATGGCCGGGGGGGTTATATACCCTGTGTATAAATTTATAAAAAGCTTCTTTGAACTTATTACAGAGCAGGAGTCCCATATGCATGGGTAATAACTCAGCCCAGTTTCTGTCACTTATCTGGGTACCTATATCCCCTTTCCCAAAGTTTCCAGGTTTTACCTGCAAGGTCCGGGAGTCATTGCCTAGAATCCCTCAAGCTTTCCCTATAAAATCTTTAGGATCCCATTTGGATCCTTGCATGAGTGTTTCAATTTTCCTCATTTCCACTATCCCAGGTCCTTCTCTATCTCACTCTGCCACATAAGACCTAATCTGGAAAAATCGAAATAAGTGTCCTCCCCCAGATTCAGCCTTTGGTGTAAGTCCAAAAATGAACTAATCCCTCCCACACTGTGGAGATCCTCCAAATTCCTTATACCCCTTCTCTCCCACATCTTAAATCCAAGGTCCTCCCACCCCGGTAGGAAGTATGGGTTTCCAGCTATCGATACCAGATAAGTATCCACAGCCTTTGCTCCCCTCTGTTTTAGTAGCCTATTCCAACTTTCCAGAGCTGCATCCATCAACGGGTTCTTAATCTCCTGCCTTTTATATGCCCCCTACCCCGCCTTTCAAGATATGCTGAGAGTCTCGCCGTACAACCCTATTGCTCAAGGTCTAGCCACCTTGCGGCCAGGGGTAGGTGTATCCAGTCACTGACACACTTCTGTTGAGCTGCTAAATGATAGGTCCCTATACCTGGAAAGTTTAAACTCCCCCTCCCGGTATCTGTCTTAAGGCACTGCAGACTTATCCTAGGGCATTCCCCTTTCCAGATAAACACAGAACAATCCCTCCAACTCTTGATATCCTTCCTGGACAGCCCCAAGTGCAGCATCTGTATAATATATATCAACCTGGGGAGGATATTCATTTTAATTAAGTTTATCCTCCCGAGCCAAGAAACTGGGAGAGACGCCCACCATCTCAAGTCAGTCTCCACCGTCCTAAGAATCGGACTGTAATTCAGGCCATAAAGAGAGTCTGGAGACCACCTAATTTTAATTCCCAGGTATGCAAAGTGCCCACCTACTCTGTTAAAACCCCATCCCTGACCCCGTCCCATATCTTTGGGGAGCCTCATAATTTCAGATTTATCTAAGTTAAGCTTGTACCCTGAGAACTGTGCAAACCTCTCAACCAACTGCAGAAGGATGGCCATGGATCTCTCGGGTTCTGTAATGAAAAGCAATGTCATCCGCATACATCATGAGTTTGTGTTGTTCCTCTGAGACCCCTCTCACCCCTCGGATTCACCCGTCTTCCCAGATGGCTGTCACCAGTGGCTCTACTGCTAATGCAAAGAGCAGTGGAAATAGCAGACACCCCTGCCTGGTGTCCCTACTCAAGCCAAAAACCCCAGAAAGAGTGCCATTTACCAAAACCTTTGCATGGGGAAGCTATATAGAACATGTACCTAGCCCACAAACATGTCCCCAGACCAAACCTGGTCAATGTCTCAAATAAATAGACCCATTCCACCTGGTCAAAGGCCTTTTCAGCATCCATAGATATGACACGTGTCCTCTCTCCTCTTTTCTGCCCCCCCAGATGACATTAAGGAGTCTCCGTACATTATGATATGATAGACGCCCCCTAATAAACCTAGCCTGGTCTGGGTGGACAATATCGGGCAATACCTCTTCCAGACAACCCGCCAATGCCTTTGCAAATATCTTGGCATCACAGTTCAAAAGCGAAATTGGACAAAAGGAGGAGCACTCCAAAGCATCCTTTCCCGCCTTGGGAATCAAACAAATTACCGTGTCTAAGAAGGTGTCCAGCAGTCTCAAAACCTCCCCTTCCCACTGCTGAAAGGTGTCACACAGTGGTCCAGCCAGGTGACCTGCCAAACATTTATAATATTCCACCGGGTAACCATCCGGCCCGCTCGCTTTACCATTCTGAAGCCGCTGAATGGTCCTCAACACTTCAGCCCTTGTAATAGGACCATTTAGGGCCTCCTTCTGCTCCCTTGTCAAACTGGGCAGCTGTAGAGCATTCAAGAAAGCTTGTCCCTGCTCCCCAGCCCCTTGCCCCACTGCCGTCGTATACAATGTTTCATAAAATCTTTGGAAACAATCCCGAATCTGTGGGGTGGATTTATGCAACACCCCACTTCTATCCTTGATCGCTGATATACGAGTTGCATCCCTGCCCCCATGCATCAGTCGAACCAATAAGGGACCAGGCTTGTTCCCCCACTCATACAACTTTTTCTTGCCAAATGTCCAAGCTGTTCTAGCTTCTCCACTAAGTAGTATATTCAGGGCATCCCTAGCTGCTTTCAAGCCATCCCACACCACTGCGTCCTTCACATTTGCAGCCCGCCCCTCCATATCCCTCACTCTAGTTTCCAACTCCACTCTCTTGGCCTGCTTCTGCTTTTTAACTTTAGCAACATATTTGATAATCATCCCCCTCATATACGCTTTTCCTGCATCCCGCCCTACTGGTTGGGGAGTTTGCATTAGCTGACATATAAGTTTCCCATTGTTCCCCTAAATATTCTTTGAAGTCATTATCTCCCAGCAAATATGTCGGGAATTCCCAAGGGAGAGGGCCCTCTCTTGGCTTGTCCATGGTTAAATACACAATCACCATGGTATGTTCTGAGACATGGATAGGACTATGCCGCATTGCTTGCACCCTTCTGTACCATGCCTGTGGGAGAAACACATAGTCAATCTGCGACCAAGTGCCATGCGGATTGGAAAAGAAGGTGTACCCCTTCATCCCAGGATTCACTTCCCTCCATCCATCTACCATCTCCAGCTCTACCATTCCCCCATGCCACTGGCAGATTGCCTCATGTTGGTGACCTCTACCCTGGGAATGATCTAGGTGAGGTTCCAAGGTACAATTTAAATTACCCCCGAGAAGTAGCCCTGAGAATTGCTCCTTTATTAACAGCGAGAGCATAGTGTTATAGAAAGTGGCCTCAAACACTGCTTGTGCATATATAGTACCAAACATTACTTGCTCTCCCCATAGCTCTCCCACAACAAAAAAGTTCCAAGAGTCACACACAAGAGAAAAAAGATGAGGGAGACACAAAATGTGACTCTTGGGACTTTCCTTCCTGGCCCCTCCACTCCTCTACCTCTCCAACAACCTGTTTTCTCACTAAGCCCTGCGAATTTCACTAGCTTCTACTTGAACTTGAACCTGCCCTCAACTCCTGCAGTAACCCTACACCCTGTTTCCTATCCTCCCCCTCTCTTGCTCCATTCTGACCCCACCCTCGACATCACTTAAGTATTCTGCTTTTGTCTTCCCCTCAATCACCCCAACCCCCTGCTGACAGTCTGTCACCAGCCCCCAACCCCCTCAGTAACTCCTGTCCTTATTGCATCATATTTACTCTTGCCTTCTCTTCCCTCCCCTTTGCAGATCACAGCGCCCTGAGCTGTGCACAGCAAGGCGGTTCCTATGGCGTCTCACGGCCGCCACCATTCCTGGACCAAACATCACTTTTTGGACCGGCCGCCTGGTCCCGGCTTCTGGACAGAAAGCCACAGGTACACCACTGTTTGAATTTGGAGCCTGGCTGCTCCGGCGGCTCTCTCATTGGTCGTTGCATTTTCCTAATGCTCCTGATTGGGCCAGCCTTGAGAAGCATGGTTCCCCATTGGTGCGCCTTTTTTTCAGCTAGCTTCTCTGCATTGGAATACTTGTAGCTGGGCACTCGTAGCTCTCTCATGCCTGTTCTTTCGTCCCACTCCCCTCCTTCTCCCAGGCCACCTTTTAAATACTCTTCCTGCTCCTCCTTTCCCCAGAAAATCACCTCCCTATTGGCTCTTCTCTCTCTGCTGACACCTCTGGACCAGGGGCTCCAAGATTAGGCAGGACAATCGCTTCTGATCTTTGTAAACTCCCCAAACCTGCTAGGATTTGTCAAGTTAATTCACCCTTTTACACAAACTGTAATCCTAGCTTCTCTCACTGCTGTTCCCCCCAGGCATTTAGACCCTGTCTGGATCACAGAACGTAATAATATACAACCTGTTCTCAGCTCTCGGCCTGTTTGCCCATCTTGCCATAATGGGTAGTCTAAATTGGTCAGTCTCCCTGGCTTGGCTTATTGCCTTAAGCTGGTATTTGGACTGGGTGATAGCTAGGGCCCTTCAACACCCTGCAGGTGAAAGTTCGCCTCCCACTCCAGTCCTCATTGAACCAGAATCCCCGACAATACTTCTCTACATCCCCTGCCTGCCTAAATAAGATACAGCTCTGCTAGGGCACTGGCTGCATCAATGACTCCTTGCTCCCAATGCTACCCCTGCCCATGGCATCATCTCTTCTGGCACTTTGCACTGGGTACCTGTCTCTACTCTCCTCCTCCTGCTGCTTCAGGCTGGGGACATTGAAACCAACCCTGGACCTGCACTTCACTCTCCCCCTACCCAATCTGCAGCGTTTATACCCATTATGAAAGGTCTAAAAATAGTACACATTAACATTTGCAGCCTACACCCCAAAATGGCTGAATTGGAAGCCTGGACCATGCAAATGGCTCCTGACATCCTGTGTATATCTGAATCCTGGCTAAAACCTGCTATCAAACAGCATGAGGTGTCCCTTCAAGGCTAAGGCATCTTTAGACATGATAGGATTGGCAAAAGGGGCAGAGGGGTAATGATCTATTATAGGACAGGCCTCAACGTCACTGTCCTCCCCACTCCTGTCTCCTCATCTCCTCTCGTTGAGTCCCTTTACATCACCATTATGCTTGGAAAAGTCAAAAAAACTCATCATAGGGCATATTTATATGCCTCCCAACCATGCCACCACTGGCCTGCCTCCTCTCCTTGAATCTTTAGGCAGCCTCCCAAAACATGACCTCATTCTATGTGGGGACTTCAGCATTGACTGGCTGCACCCCAATATTGGTAATGTCCGTGCTTCACTTGCTGATGGCAACCTTACCCAGTTAATCCATGATCATACATGAGTCAATCCAAAATCGGGCAATCACATACTGCTAGACTGGATAGTCACCAGCTGCCCACTTAAAATCAGATCTGCTGGCACGCTCTCCAACTGCATAAGCGATCACTCTCCTGCCTTCTGTGTATGGAGAAACAACTATACCAACCCTTCTCCCAAGATTTCCCTGGCCTGGGATATGACTAAGTTTGACACCAACAGGTTCCTGTCATCCATTAACTCTACAGACTGGGGCCCCAGTAATACACTTCCTGACATAAACCTATCGCTGGACTTCCTAATCTCCACTCTCACCAAAATAATTAACCAACACACCCTCAGAAGAAATGCAGATCCAAGGCCGTTAAAGCCCCATGGCTGTCCGGGATATCAGATCTCTTATGGCACTCTGGGACAAAGCATGGCAAATGTACAAACAAAGTGGACTCCCCTCGGATTGGCTTATCTACAGACAGCTCAGGAATAAGTGTAAAAACGCTGCACAAAAAGTTAAGAGATACCATCTCAAATCTCTTCAAACAGAGCATCTAAATAACCCAAAGGAATTCTGGAGACAAGTTAACCTTTAGTAAAAGGAAAGGTTGTAGAAAACCCAAGCTCTATTTCTGTCAATGGCACCACCCTCGAAGACCCACTTTCCATAGCCACTGGATTCAATAACTTCTTCACTGACCTCCAAAAATATACCTCAATCTTCCACAATGCTCCCTCTGTTCCCACAACTCTGCTGCCCAACCTAGGGGGTCATCCTGAATTCCATCTGTAACTAGCCACGCTCAAAGAGGTGCAGCAACTTCTATCTAACCTAAAACAGGAGGGCTCTCCTGGATACGACTCACTGGAACCAAAATTTCTTAAGCTGGGTGCCTCTGCCTTAGCTTGTCCCAGCTGCAACTTGTTCAACTGGTCCTTCCTCTCTAGCATAGTGCCAGATAAGAGGAAGGTGGCAGTAGTAGTCCTGGTCCACAAAGCAGGACCTAACTCCATCATAGAAAACTTTCGCCCTATATCTCTACTTTCTCACCTGACAAAGATCCAAGAGTGTATCATTTATAATCATCTCCAAGACTACCTTGACTCCCACAAGCTACTATCACCCTGCCAGCATGGTTTTCAAAGGAATCACAGTACCCTCACTGCACTCATAAAAGTAACATCTGCCATCTTCCACGCAATGGATAAGGGCCAGGCCACTGGAGCCATATTCATGGATTTCATAAAAGCATTTGACCTTGTGAATCATGGGCTATTGCTTCGACAGCTACATCTACTTGGCCTGGACTACAATGTGTTGCACTGGATGAAGAGCTATCTGTCTGATCGATCCCAGAAAGCTAAGTGGGAGGGCTCCCTGTCTGGACAAAAAGCAGTTTCCCATGGTGTCCCGTAAAGCTCAATACTAGGCCCCATGTTATTTTCGCTCTTTATCAATGACCTCCCCAACTTCTGCGGGGGTGCCACAGTTCACCTATACGCAGACGATGTCATCATCTACTGCTTCTCTCCAGATATTGACCAAATCAATCGGAACCTTGCCTCAGACTTCGTCTCCCTGGAAGTCTGGTTCCAATGTAATCATCTTGTTCTCAACTGAAAGAAAACAAAATGCATGGTCTTCTCCCATCGGCCTGGAAAAAAGCCTAACCTACCTACCCTTAGTATTTCCACTAACAAGGGTGACCAGTTAGAGGTAGTTCACTCCTTCAAATACCTGGGTGTGACCTTGGACCCTGCACTATCGTTCAACTCCCATGTCTTTATCACAATCAAAAATCTCAATCAGAAACTTGGACTCCTATATCACGTGCACCGCACCTCACACTTGCCTCGTGCCAAAAAATTGCTATTGCAACCCTCCTTCCCTTACTATCCTATGCTGCACCCCTCCTCCTCTTCACTAATTCCTCCTCCATGTCCCTCCTCTCTCAGGCACACCACAGGGTTGGTCATTTTGCCATGGAGGCATCCACCCGTTCTCAACATTTGATGTTCTCACCTCACTGGGGTGGCCCTCCTATGGGGCAAAACTGAGGTACTCCACCTTGAGCCTCATGTGCAAGCTTGTCCACAAATTCACCCCTCCCTGCCTCAGGGAACTTATATGCCTCAAACCAGCACCATGTACACTTCGCTCTACCTCTCTCCCCCTTCTCATTGTCCCCAAAATACATCTTGCTGTATCCAGACACTCCTTTTCATAGGCTGCTCTAACTGATTGGAACTCCTCCTCCCTCCCTCCCTCCATTCTGTCCAGCTCCTCCCTTTCACGATTTCAGTTCCATCTGTTTGCCTTTCTGTCCTCTACTACCTGCTCCTGCTTTTGCTAAAGGGTGCCTACCCATGCACCTAGCACAATATGAGACTAATGTGTGTAGAATTCTGTGGTCCTAACCACTCCCATGTATATTACTAGTATGTTTACTATGAAGCTTTGTACTATACCTGCCCTGTATATAGCCCATCAGGCATGCAATTTCATGAATCACTTGTCAAATCTGTTGTCAATTGTTTGTATACTTGCAACATTTTTTCTTGACATGTACTCTGCCTAATGCCATCCCTGTAACATGAGAACTGCATTGCTTGTTGCACTTTTACCTTCGTGGTTGATTCTCGACCCCAGGTCGACCTTGAAAAAGGGACTGTAATTGTCTCAGTGGACTTACCTGGTTACCAAAACTCAAATAAATAAATAAATATATTCCCCTAGTCTGGTCTCCAACCACTCATTGCACCTGAAATGGAAGATGTTTGTGCAGGAGGACAGCGACCCCTCTTTTATGCGCCTGGAAAAAGGCTGCAAAACATTTCCCCACCCAGCCCCATGACAATTTGACATGCTCTACTGCCGTGAGGTGTATTTCTTGCAAAAGTGCCACTTGGACCCCCTACCTCCGTAGAGCCATGAGGAGGCTTGCACGCTTCACAGGGGTTGCTATCCCTCTAACATTCCAGGAACATATAGTTAGGTCTTGGCTGTTAGCCATTAGGATAATATAATTTTGTCATAATATCCCCCATGTTGAGCATGAGAGTCCTCATTCCCACCCCGAAACATGGCACAAATGCCCCCTCCAGATTGTCTTATCTCTCCAAAGCACCTGAAGCACCATAACCCTGTGATCATAGTTCTGTGTGCAAAAACATGTCAACAGTAAACCAGTAACAATAATCCAGCCATAGAAAAAACAGTTAAACATACCTCTTCCAACATTTCTAGTAAACAAGTTAACCATACCCTTTCCCCTCACATGTCCCTTTTCCACTGTCATTTGCCAGATCTGCCCCCTAATCCTTTGGTCTAAGAACATACCCCAACCTCCCTTCCCTGACACTATCTGCCAACTATGCTTGAGTGCCATTAAAATCCCTCTAGGTAGTAGTGGTCCACCACCCTCCCCGAGGTATACAGTATAATCACCCATCCATACACATTTCTCCCCCGAGTCTCCCCCAGTATCTAGTTTATCCATTCAGAGCCCACATCAATATATTCCCAGAAAATCCCTTTTGCAGTTACCTAGATTTGTAAGGCTGCTTGTACACTGCCATCGGATCAGGCCATTCAATTGAGCCAGATCCCTCCCAAATATGCACCCCTACGAGCAGCCCTATAATTACATGTGGCCCCACCTGGACAATGTTAATTCAACACAATGGGGTCATCATCCTCCACGTCTTGAATCGGCCCCCAACTGCAAGACCACATTCCTCCCCCATATTTGTTCCTATGGCCATAAACAAACAAGCCCCATTTTCCAGGTCGTAGTAGCCAGCCGACAAAGCATGTTTCCCCACATGCTGTCTCCCTGTCACTGCCCATCATATAACATTCTCCCTCCCACACACACACAGCGCTCCCCATGTATTTTAATTTTTTTAATTTTGAGGCCTCTGAGTTTGCCTGCAGCTAAAAAGTATCTACCAACAGCACAGTCACCGAATATCTTGCATTAATTTGCAAGCTGAGCAACTCAAAGTTCCCATTGTTCTGGATACTCCAGGATGCTTTCCACGAGGACCCTGCAACTCTTGGTAATGGAGAGCAGGAGAAGGGAAGAGGAGTCCATCCTGAGAAAAAATGAGACAGAAAAAACGAACAACATTGCCCACCCAGTCAAGAAGACAGCACATGCCCCCAGAGCGTGGTAACAGCCCTCAGTTAAACAACAAGCAAAAAGGAGCCAGTTATATCAGATAGCCCACCAGGTGCCAACAGGGCCTTGAAACAATGGCACTGCTCAGTGCTTGTAATTCATCCATTCTTTTTCTGTAGATCCTACACAAACTTCGCCACTTTATCTGCTTCCCAGAATGAGTATGTTGCTCCCTTATGTTTCACCTTGAGAGTTGTTGGGTAAATCAAATAGTTTTCCACCTTAAGAGACCAAAGGGTAGCCATGGATTCATTAAACTTTTTATGCCTGTTGAGAAGCCTCGCAGAGTAATCTTGGGGAAAAAAAATTCGATGACCCCTCCATCAGAAGCTGGCCTTTCTCTCAGTAAGCACATAGCACTATTTCTCAGTCTTGGTAGTGGTGAAACCGCATAATGATTTGGCGGAGCGGTTGCCCTGCGGGTGGCCTGGGCATAACCGCCCGATGTGCGCGTTCCAGCTTTAGCCTTCCATTCTTTATTTCCAGTCCCAACAATTTCGGTAGGGTTTCTGCACAAAAGTCCAGAGCATTCCCTCCTTCCATTCCTTCTGGTAGGCAACGCAGGCAGAGATTAAGTCTCCGGTGGTAGTTTTCTTGGTAATCCGCCACTCCAACTCTTTTTGCAGTGCTAGTATCTGCCCTGGGACTCCCTGTAGTTCATCCTCCATTCTAGATATGCACTCGTCTGCCTCTGTTAAGCGTGTTCCCTGAGCAGCCTGCTGTGTCAACACCTCCTGGAGCCTGTCGTTGATGTAGGTTTCCAATTTACATAGTCATGGCTCCAAGGCCGCTAGGAGCTGGCCTGTTAGCTCTTGACCCAAGGCGCTCACCACTGCGGCTGAAAGTGACACTACTTGATGACTCTCAGCCTGCATACAGGCCGCACTATTCTTTGCTGCTTTACCGGCCGCTTGCTGGCTTTTACTGGCTCTCGACGACAGATACTCATCCATATCGGGGTACTGCTCGGTCTTGTAGAAAAATAAACTGTAAGCAAGAATGATTTAGCACTTTTTTAACTTTAAATTATCTCGGTGAGGAGGAGGAGCGAGATGCGAACACGTCTGGTCTCTTTGAGTGCTCATCAGCGCTCCATCACCTCTCAGGAGATGCCATTTTTAACGTGAACTTTAATACCCCAGTACAGTTGGAAAAATGTTGGTCAAAATATGTACATTTGAAACAACCCCCCTTATGGGCCCCTTTTGTAGCCATACCTTTGACCCTCCCAGAGGTAAAAACCATTACCATTCTTTTCAGAAAGGAAACTGTTCATGTCTCAGACATATTGAAATGGGTAAAACAAAAAAGCTGATGTGTTAAAAAGACCTGTGCCTATCCTTGATAGTGAGAACATATGGACAGGAGGTGAGAAGATCAAAATAAAACTTCGTATGACGGACGAAGGGCCTGCAGATCTTCACAGCTGTTTTATTTATTTAGGTTTGGACTGTGATTTCTGCTTTTATCCAGGCCAACCTAAAACATGCCACAGATGTGGTTCCCTTGCCCACCTGAGTAATGCCTGTGATGAACTTGTCTGTAACATTTGCTTACAAAATGGCCATGCAAGTCATAGCTGCGAGATTTCCCCTAACTGTAACTTCTGTGAAGAGTGGGGGTATTTGCATGTACAATGTCCATGGGCAGTACATAATAAAGGTACCTTTTGGAGTCAGGAAGATATTGTTCATGCAGCACAAGAGAAACAGGCAAATATGCAACCTGCCTAGGCCCAGAGTCTAAGCGAGGTACTGCCTGTACCACCAGCCACCCCGAGGACACTGAAGAGACCTTGATAGACAATTTCACAGGGAATAAAGACAAGACATAGGATAAAGAGGAACAAACAATGGATATTTCTGAGGAACAGTCACAGGATAACCCTATAATGGAAGCCCAGTTGAATACAGCAATGCCACTTCCTCCCCACCTAAGGAAGGCTTCCAGATTGTTAAGGCAAAAAGAAGGTCAGCCAGGAATATTCCTAAATCTAAGCTACCAAAAATGGATGCTGCAGTCAGTTCCAACAAGTTCTCTGTTTTACAAGAAAACTCAGCAGAGGAGGAAGGGGATTCAGAATATTTAATAACGTTGTCACAAAAAGAACCTTCAGATGCAGAACGGAACTCGGTTTCATAAGTCAGGTTGGAGACAATAGCTTATGCCAAGAAGTCTCATTAGTTGATATATTTACTTCCCCTATTTTATTGGTTGTAGTACACCAAAGAAGACATCTAATTTATTGTTGAAGTCATTTATTAAACCAATATTGACTATACTATGAGGGAGTCTGTTGCAGCTAGACGTCACTCTCTGGTTAAACCAAGATCCCCTTTTTTTGTCTTATAGTGTTCCCCTTTTAACTGGCAATCATGGATTCTTGTACATTTAACCATAGTTTACTTTCTAAACCCACACATTCTCATAAGTCTAGATTTCCAAATGCTGCGTATACTAAGCATAGATCTTCCCGTAGCCTACGATATTCTAATGAGTATAAATTCAGCTTTTCCATTCTATCCTCACAGGTGAGTGACTGCAACCATTCATTCCTTTTTGTTGCTCTTCTCTGAACTGCCTCCAACTTTTTAATGTGTGCCATGTGATAAGGGACTCCAAAACTGCACACCACACTCTAGTAAGGGTCTCACCAGTGCACTGTACAGAGGCAATATTGCAGTTTTGTCTCTACTCTTAATGTTGTGTAAAATACAGTGTAGCATTCTGCTTGCTTTATTAACCACTTTGGTAGTTTGAGACCTGAAAGTAAGGTCATTTGCTACTACAACTCCCAGATCCTTTTTGCACTCTACCCTTTTTAGGATACAACCACTTAGCTTATAGGTTGCTTGGATGTTATTACTGCCAAAGTGCATAACACTACATTTTCCTATGTTAAATCTCATTTTATGTAATTCTGCCCAGGTATTTATTGTGTCCAAGTCTTTTTGCAAATTTTGTGCATCTATTTCTGTTCTTACGACTGCTTCTACCTTACTGTCATCTGCAAACTTTGATATCCATGAATTCTTGGAACTGGTCAGTGAAGAGACAAAGATATTGAATAAAACAGGTCCTAACAGTGAGCCCTGAGGAACCCCGCTCACCGCTCTGCCCCATTTTGATGTATGTCCTCTAATAATGACCCTCTGTCTTCTATCACTAAGCCATGATGCAATCCACGTAATAATCCATGGTTTGACACTTAATTCTTGGAGGCTAGCTAGAAGATCATTGTGCGGTACTAGATCAAAGGCCTTGGAGATCTCAAGATATACCACATCCACTGGTAAACCTTCCTCCAAGGCCTTGCTGACAGGCTCAAAAAAATGTATCAAGTTTATCTGACATGATCTCCCATTTGTAAAACCATGTTGTGTGACATCCATAAATCCTTTGGTCTGTATATGTTGTTGTAGCGACTCTTTGATGAATTGTTCTATAACTTTACACAGGATACATGTCAGGTTAATAGGCCTATAGTTTCCAACATCTGACTTCACCCCACTTTTAAAAATAGGTGTCACATTGGCCGATCGTCAGTCATCCGGGAGTTCTCCATTTTTTAAGGATTCATTAAAGAGATAGGCCCAGATATTCAGAAATGCGCCAAAGGCTGGTGTAAGTCCGGCACAGTGCAAATTCGATGCGCCATGGTGCAACAGGAGCCATATTCAGAGGTTGCGCCGGCCACACTGCACCAGTGCAACCTGGCTGAATATGGCACAGTTGTGCCATGGCACAACCAGACTTGTGCCATAGCGCAACCAGAGTTGTGCCATGGCACAAACACAGTTGTGCCATGGCGCAGAAAGAGATGCTCCAGTGCAAATGTGGCAGCAGAGCAGCACAGCAACAGAGGGGGGCATGGCAGACAGAAGAGACCCAGGGACAGAGCCAGGGAAGCACAGTGACAGGCCACAGGAGGCCACCACCAGCAGGGCACAGCAGGGTGCACACATGCACCCAGACACCCTTCCCCAGAACACAACAGTGGCACAGATAGTAGGCAACAGGAGGTGCCAATGGCCAACAGAGGGCCACCACGGGAGCCCCCCCACAGGCTTCTGGCCATGCCCCCCCCTCCCAGACCACAGCAGGCCACACCCAGGACTATGCAGCCAAGTACACACACACATGCCACACAGGGACACAGGAATTCCACACAGGAGGCACTGAACATGCTGGGTGGCAGGTAGCATGGCAGCCCACATGGGACAGGATGCACAACACCAAGCAGGGGCCCCAACACAGTGTGCAGCCAGTACCTGACCAACAACCTTGGCCGTGTGCCACCACCATGCACATACCGACCACACACCCCTGACAGCTGCCCCATGGGCATCCCAAGGCACAACCACTGACTGAAGGGAAGGACACCACCACAGTGGGACACACCACAGCACACAGCAGTGAACCACAGAAGCACAACACGTGCCCTGACACATGCACACCACACGGACAGACACTGGGCCACTGCAGCATGGTTCTTCACACCACCTGCAAAGCAGACACTGACACAGGCAGGTTAGTCAAAAAATTTCCAAAGCAAACTATTTACAGTGACAAGGGGGTGGGAAAGGGTAGGAAAGCAAGGGAAGGGGACAGGAAACAGGGACTGTACAGTGGGAAGGGGGACTGTAGGGGGAGGTACAGCAGGGGAAACAGGGGAATGCTGGGGCCAAACTAACGGCGGCCACAACCTGCCGACCCTTGGTGTCTTCGCCACCTCTGGTCTTCCAGCAGCAGGCAGCGAACATGAAGGACTGCCTCCATGGTGGTGGATATAATCAGTATGAGCTGCTGGAGCAGCCTGCAGTACGTGGGCTTCCAATGCCTCCGCTGGACACCTATGGCAAGGGACTGGACAGGTGATCAGTGCAACGTCCCAAGGAACCATGCCCACCCACAGTGCGCAATGGGCAGCGGGAACACCCCGGAGGGCCTGTACCAGCCACCCACAGGAACGTGGGCCAACGCCTGCCAGCAACTCGGCACACCACGACAGTGCACAAAGGTGGTCCCCACCACACAATGGCCTCCTGACTGTGCAGTGACAGTCACATGGCACAGTACACCGGCAGCACCACAGCAACAAAAGTGGCAGCCAGGCACACACCCACCCCACCAACAGCTGGCACACATGTCCAATGGATGCATCACAGTGGCATGCACCACACACAGTGCAACACACAAAGCTGCCACGGCACATGGCACAGGCAGCCATGCCCGCACCCACTCCCCCGCCACCCCCCATGTAAAATTCGAAGGACCATGACAGTGCCTACCTGCCCTCTGTGGCCCCACTGGTGCTGGTCCAGCTCCTCCTCCTCCTCCGTGGCCTGCTGTGACCTGCTGTGCTGCTGCTGCTGCCTGTGCCCAGTGGTGATTTTCAGGCCCTGGGAATGGAACAAAGACAGGTACACATCAGGAATCATCCACAGCAGCTGCCCACCACCCCCACCCCTGTGCACAGGGTGAGCTTCTTTCTGACATGTCCCTCACGGCTGCATCACAATGCAAGTGGTGGCTGGGAATGTCAGTCTGCAATGTGCATGATGACAGTGCAACACTCTGCAGGGCATGCCAGGCAGCCTAGCCAACACCACAGTACAGCACCAGGGCACACATGCAATATGGGATGACTTACCTGGTTGTGGCACAGCCCCTCACCTGACTTACTCCTCAAGCCTTCTCAGGCGCTCTGGGTCCCACCTCACCAGGTTACCATACCGGTGGCAGCATTGCTCCCACGTCCTGGCCACCCCAGTCCTTTGCTGCAGCCTGGCAGCAATTCCCTGCCACACTGTGGCCCTTGGCTGCTGCAGGGGCACCTGGCCAAATAGTTGAGGGGTGTGGAGCTGGACACAGGCCACCAGGTTGACGAATTCAACCTGTGTCCCATTCTGAGCTCTACAGACACATCTCTGTGCCATGCTACACAGTGATCTTGGTGACCAAAATAGCAGCAGTAGGCGCAAGTGTCCATGACATGCACCAGATGTGTGATGCGAGGGAACATGCGCTGTGTCTGCCCATCGCGCAGTGCCGTAGATGCGTGGCATGGGCGTAGCTAGGTGGGGTCACCAGGTCAGGGGATTGACCCAGGTATCAGGGGTCACACCAGGGGTCGGGGTCACACAATGTGTGATTGACACCATGATACCATTAGGCGCATGCGCACTGCAAGTCTGCGCACCATGCATGCATGCGCATTGTGCCTCGACTTGCTCCAGAGCAATCCCATTGTGCACGGAGCAAAATCACGATGTTCAGAAACCACAGCAAATGAGCTCATCAGCCAATGCGTGGTGCACTGGGTGCATTAGCATGTCATTAGCTTTGTGCCAAACCTCATTTGCATGCATTGCACCTTATAAGTGTCATGGAACAGCACAGGCTATGGATTGGTATTGCATCCTTTCGAGGTAAGTTGCTCATGCCGCTGCAGCTCACTGGGAGCAGACAGCACAGAAGGGTGGGATGGAACAGGGAGATGCTGCCACTGACACACTGTGTTGTCCATGTCCACCGGAAGCAAAATGTCAGAATGTGAGGAGGGTGAGGAGTGTGAGCCTGCTCACAAGCACAGGCCCAATTTCATGAAAGTGGAGACAGAGGCCCTGTTCGATGAATACCTCGACAGGGAGCCCCTGTTGAGTGGTGCCACAGGCACACCACAGGCCAGAGCTGGTTCCTGGGAGGAGGTGGCAGCATATGTCAACCAGCATAGTAGCCACCAGCGGTTGGTGCAGGAGTGCTGGAAGAAGGTGGGCATGGACAAGAGGCACATTAAGGAAATGGTGGCAGCCATCTGTGCATCCCAGAATGCCACCGGAGGTGTGCCTGCAGATGCGCCAATGCTGATGGCACAGGAAGAGTTGCTGGCAACCACCATGCACCACAGCACGGTGAAGAGGTGTGCCTGGAGGTAGATTCCAGATGGGTGGCAGCCCATCACTGCATGCTAAGTATGTTAGCCATGCACAGTTGATGGCACAGAGGGTGCGTACACGGGCATGCTAGCTTGCATGCAGCCGGCATGCATGTCTTGTGCATGTATGCACACCCACGCACATGCCATGCTTCAGGACACATGCAGTGGCAGTGTAGGGGGGCACATGTGGGCATTGAAGCACTGACATGCCTTTCTTCCTCTTGCAGTAGCAGCACCCCTCTGTGCGGATGATGGGGTGCCAGCAGCGGTGGCAGCCGTGGATGCTGGAACGGCCCCGGAGGACCAGCCATCCACCTCCACTGGCATCCGGGGGCCCAACAGGCTGCAACCCACCACCACAGTGCAGGCGGAAGTCCTGGACCTGGGGTCAGATGAGGCCCTGGATGTGTTTCTGCAGGATGCCTGCCCTGGTGCCCTCTGCACAGAGACACAGATCAGGGTGGGGTCTGACACTGATGACAACATCACAATTATCCTGGACAGCATGGGCAATGTTGTTGGCTAGATGCACACCCAGCACTCTGCCAGCGGCGGAACAGCTGCCTGCCACCACTGCGGGTGCAGCGATGTGCACTGCCCCTGCTGTGCCCTGCGGAGGGTGATGTACAGTGGCCAGATGGGCAACAGCAGCAGGCTGCGGGTGCCACTGAGCAGCCAGACACAGGGTCTGCCACTGATGTGCCTGCTGTGCCCATTCCCCTTGCAAACCCCACTGTGCAGCATCCACCAGAGAGGGGGGCTGTGCAGCATGGCCAGTCACCACACAAGGAGCAGCGTCCCACCCGGGAGCCCCAGGATGCTGACCCGCTGGCTGAGCACACCCGTTTGCTGTGGGCGTCCATTCAGCAACAGCTGCTGCTTTCCACTGGGGTGCATGCACTGCATGTGGAGGTGTGCCAGTTAGCCAAGCAGCAGGGAAGGGGTACTGCACAGATCCTGGCAGGGATGCAGCACATGCAGGACGCCACGACTGCAACCCTGGATCGCATTGCTGCTGCGATCATGGATGGCTTTGCGCTGCTGGCTGCCACAGGGCATGGCCGGGCACAGATGACCACCCACAGTGAGCTGTCCACTCCACGAACCCAGTGTCAGGCAACCCCAACACAGTTAACACCGGGCTCTGATGTGGGCATCCCAGGCATGCCAGGGGCTGGCCTGTTTGGGTGCCTTCACACGCCTGCGTGGACATGGTTGTGGTCCCGCAGTTCAACCCCTGGGAGGCTGTTTGCTCACCCTCCCCATGGCCAATGTGCAGCCTGTGGCTGCCGATTGGCCCAGGTGCAGCTGTTCCCATGGCGTGGTGGCCATGGTTCCATGCAGCAGACATGATGTGTGGGCGGCCCCGCCTGCAGTCTGAAGCTGCTGCTCAGTGCGCACATGGACAGTGTGTGCGTGTGCCCACCACTGGTGTAGCACCTGTGTGTCATGCCACACCCTGCCTGTGTGCGTGCTTGCCTGTCTGCTGGTGCATGTGGCGTGGGTGTGATGATGGTAGTCTAGCACCGGCTGCGCCAGTGCTCCAGTGCAATGCGTCTGATCCACGCCACATATCACCGCCTGGGTGTGTGTGTGTTGCTGTTTGTGGTTCTGTGTGGTTGTGTGCCACTGACTCCCCTACCCCTGCATCACGCCTCTGTGTGTGCATGCCCATTTCCATGCACACACCTGCATGTGTGCTGTACCTGTTTGTGTGGCCCATGCATGTGTATCACACCACCTGCCTGTGTGCACCATAGTGCTGCTGTGCGATGGTGTCCCGGTGTCGTCGAGCCTGCTGTTGCAGCTGGGGATCCCTCCACCCAGGGGGTGGCTGTCCACCACCCTCCAGCCCACTGCCTCTGTCGTCCCCACTACTGTCACCCTCATCAGCCGCGACAGCTATCCTATGATCAATGGCATGTTGTTCAGTATGCAGCAGGCCAGGAATAGGCCACAGGCTTTCAAGGGGCTGTACTGTAGGGCACTGTCTGACCTGTCTAGGCAACAGAAATGTGCTTTCAGCATGCCAAAGTCATGCTTGATGATGTTGCTCATGATGACATGTGCCTCGTTCTAGCATTCCTTTGCTTGGGACAATGGGCGCCGGTAGGGGGTTAGCAGCCAGGGCCTCAGTGGATAGGCACTGTCCCCTGTGTGGATAATGACATGGTTAGCTCTCTACTATTCTATGTTGTGCCTCTTGCCTGTCCCTGGTGCCCATGCCACCATGCACACCCTGCCCTCACCCATCCCAAGGTATACTCTGCCCATCGCCCCTTGCCTGTGTCATACTCACCCACTAGGTGGCCTGTGGTGATGTCCCCATGTTCAAACGTGTGGCACAGCGCAGAGCTGTGCCAGATGAATGCATCATGTGCACTCCTGGGGTGTGTGGCGCAGACATTGGTGATGTGCCCTGTGGCATCGCATGCCACCTGGAAGTTGACACTCGGGCTCCCCTTCCTGTTAATGTATGCCATACCCTCGGGGCCAGGTGGCATGCGGATGGCCATGTGGGTGCAGTCAATGGCCCCAATCATGCCAGGCATACGTGCAACCCTGTAGAAGTCCTGCATGGTTGCTGTACGCTCTGCCTGTGTGCTGGGGAAATGGATGAATTCTGAGGCACTTGAAAGCAGAGCATTGAGGAACTGTGTGAGGAGGCAGAATGTGGTCAACTGGGTTATGCCTGTGGTGTCCCCTGTTGGTATCTGGAAGGGGTCCATGGTGAGCAGGCACATGACGGCTGTCACCTTCATCTCCACAGACATGGCATGGCTCCGTCTGGTGATGCCTGCATCTCCTCACTGCACAGCTCACAGAGCTGCCTCAGAATGGCCCTGTTCAGGTGGTACTGGCCCACGATCTTCATGTCACTGCAGTTCTCTAAGGTGATGCAGGCACGGTACCACCTGTGTTTGACATATCTCCGACGGACCCTTCCTCGGTCACGTCACTGTTCCTCCTGCCCCCTCACACCCTTCATTACAGCCTCCATCATAAAGGGCACACTATCCATGAACCTTGCTGTCCAATGGCCCCCTGGGCAGTTGGCTGCTGCTGGCTGTGTGCCACCCTGGTGCACTGCCTGGCAGTGTGTCTGTCTCTCTATCTCACTCTCTCAGCCCCTCTCTCCCCCTCTCCAATGCCACCTCTGTCTCTCTCCCTCTGTGTCTGTCTTGGTCTGTCTTTCTTTCTTTCTTTCTTTCTTTCTTTCTTTCTTTCTTTCTCTCTCTCGCTCTCTCTCTCACTCCCTCTCGCCTGGCTCAAGTGCTGTCTGTGTGCTTGCGCCCTGTATTTATAGGAACAAGTCTGCTCGGAACAATTTCGATTTGCTTTGCACTTGCACCATGGTTTCACGGTTGAATATGCCACTGTGCTGGGTATTCATGGGAATATCCCCTGCACCTGCGCCTGCATTCATTATAGTTGTGCATTGGCACAATGGAATTTGCACTGCACAATGGCTCCTACTGAATATAGCTCCTTGGCACAAGTCTGCACTTACACTGGCACAACTCAGTTGTGCCATACGCAACTGCTTTGAATATCTGAGCCATACACTACTGGGTCAACCAGTTCATTAGTCAGTTCTTTAAGCGAGAATGGATGCATCTCGTCTGGCCCCAGGGATTTATTAATATATCTGCATACTCAGTGGATAAGCCAAAAGTCAGAAAGAAAACCAGGAAGAAAACCTGAATGAACCAAGGAACTTTCTTAATCTCTGCATATGGTCAGTCCTGTGGTGGACACTTTAAAAATCATAACACTTAATGCCAATAGCATAAAAAATTATAAAAGGCTCTGTATCTCTTTTCCAAACTTTACAGGAATCACAAGCACAAATTATTTTGTTACAGGATATAAGATTTGGTCAGAATCAGGCATATATCAGGTCCAAAAAGACTGGCCCTGGGGACCCACAGTGTGGTCATTAGGAGAGGAGCTGTGTTCAGGGGTGGGGATTTTGTTTCAGGGGCAAATTCATATACAGAAAATTATCGATATTGACCTTCGGAGGGCATTATTTTTGCATGTTAAAATACATAACCAGGATATTAGGGTAGGGGTAATATATGCCCCACAGACAAAAAACTAAGAATCAACCTATTTAAAACCATTCGACCATATCTGCATACTCAGCGCAAGATCATACTAGGAGGAGATTTTAATTGCCTTATGGAATTAATAGATAAAACAGGTAGTACCTCCAAATTATATTGCAATACCATTGTTTTGAAAAATATCTTAAACACTGAGGCCCTAAAGGATGCTTATAGACAGGTACACAGGAAAGGAGGACACATTTATCACAGAGGGATCCTTTCCTCAAGAATTGACTTTGTCTTTATCTCTAAACACTGGGATATGTTAAAAGCAGACACTTGTAGTCTATGTAAGGCAAGGAATACGTTGCATAAGGGAGGAAGGGGAGGAAGGCGGAAAAGAGGCCCTGTGGACACAGTTTCAGGATTCCAAAGGCAGGATACTGAGGATAGGAGTAGTGTATAGGGCACCAACTCAAGGGGAGGAGCTAGACAGAGAATTGGCAGAACAGATCAGGAGGGCTTGAAAGAAGGGGAACACAGTGGTAGTGGGGGACTTCAACCTACCTGAGGTGGACTGGAACACACCAACCACCACATGTGCTAGGGAGCAGGTTATTCTGGGGGCATTTCAGGATAGCTTCCTGGTGCAGTTGGTACATGAACCAACTAGGGAGGGAAGGACTTTGGACCTTGTGCTATCGAATGGGGAAGCCATAAGGGACCTAGAGGTCAAGGACCATTGACTGGGAGTGACCGCCAGTCAGTGTGGTTCACACTCATAATGGGAAAGCAAACTGGAGGCACAGATACCAGGGTGATTGATTTTAGGGAGGCAGACTTCAACAAGATGAGGGAAATTCTCATAAGTCACCTAGAGTGAATCCAAGCAAACATGGACTCTAACCAAAAATGGGGTATTATTAAGGTAGGGCTGGCAGAGGCCACTGAAACATGTACTATGGCACAGAGTAAGAAGGGGAGGGCAAAGAAGCCCAGTTGGCTGACCAAGGAGGTCATGGACGGGGTAAGGGCCAAGAGGAGTGCTTTCCAGAAATTCAAGAAATCAGGAAGGGGGAAAACAGAGAGGAGTGTACGAAGAAGTCCAGGGAGGTTACAAGGCTGGTCAGAGCCGCCAAGGCATCCAGAGAGCTGAGGCTGGTAGAGGGCATCAGGGACAGAGAGAAGGACTTCTTCAGATACATTGGGGAGAAAAGGAGGAATAGGGACCAGATAGTGAGGATTCAAAAGGATGGGGGTGGGTAGAGAGGGGAGGAGCAGGCAGAGCCATTAAATGAATACTTCTGCTCTGTATTCATGGTGGAGGGGACAAATACCTGATGGGAGTGGTGGGGTGGGCAGGGGAGGGAGAGCATGATGGATGGAGTTATTACTGAGAGCACGGTACTGGAAGGACTAAGGGCACTGTGGGTGAACAAGGCACCGGGACCTGATGGCATCACCCCAGGGTACTCAAGGAGCTGGCAGGGTGCCTGGCAGGACCACTGGCTGACCTGTTCAATACCTCTCTGCACACAGGATGCGTACCACAGGACTGGAGGTTAGCCCATATGATGCCCATTCACAAGGGTGGCCCAAAGGATGATCCAGGTAACTACAGACCTGTGAGCCTCATGTCAATTGTGGGAAAACTCATGGAGACCATCCTTAAGGAGAGGCTGGTGACTTTTTTGGAGGACAATGGCCTCCGGGACAGGCATGGGTTCATCTCAGGAAGGTCCTGCCAGACAAACCTGATTGAGTACTATGACTGGGTGACCAGGGAGCGGGACAAGGGCCATGCAGTGGACATCCTGTACTTAGACTTCAGCAAGGCCTTCGACTCTGTGCCACATGGGAGGCTGAGGGGGAAACTAGAATATGCAGGGGTGGGTACTAAGATGGTCATGTGGATCACTAACTGGCTGAAGGGCAGGCAACAAAGGGTGGGGGTGGATGTGAAACTATCATCACCAAGAGCAGTCACAAGCGGGGTGCCACAGGAGTCAGTGCTGGGACCAGTGCTGTTCAGGATATTCATAGCAGATATCTCACACTGGACACAGAGTAAGATCAGTTTGTTCACAGATGATACGAAGATGGGAACTGTGGTGGATGACATTGAGGGGTGGAAGGGACTGCAGGAGGACCTGACTAAGCTACAGAAGTGGTCAATAACATGGCAGTTGGGATTCAATGCCAAGAAGTGTAAGGTAGTGCATTCCAGAGCCAAGAACCAGAGGAGGAGCTATGAGCTGGAAGAGGTACAGTTTGGGAGCACAGAAGAGGAAAAGGATCTGGGGGTGATTATAATGGGGAGTATGAACAACTCGGCACAGTGCAGGAAGGTGGCAGTGAAGGCCAACAAGATACTGGGCTGCATAGCAAGGCAGATCTCCTCTAGAAGGAGAGAGGTGATCCTTCCCTTGTACAGGTCACTGGTCAGGTTGCACCTGGAGTACTGCGTGCAGTTCTGCTGCCCATTCCTGAAAAAGGACATCAGCTGGTTGGAAGGGGTGCAGTGCAGAGCAACTAAGATGATCCAGGGACTGGAGGGGAACTCCTACAAAGGGAGGCTGACCATGCTTAACATGTATTCCTTGGAGGAGAGGAGAGATAGGGGGATATGATCGAGACCTTTAAGCACCTGAAGGGGATGAACAAAGCTAATACAGGAGAGATAGTCCGAATCAGAAGAGGGAGGGATACCAAAGGACATCAACTGAGGTTGGAGGAGGGAAATTCAGGAGAGAGATCAGGAGGCATTACTTCACAGAGATGGTGGTAAACAAGTGGAACACTGTACCAGAGGAGGTGGTTTCATGAAGGATGGTGGACGGCTTCAAGAGGGGGTGGGATAGAGTGAGTGGGTATGGACTGTTAGGAGGGGAGGAGTGGGGCAGCTGCAAGGTGAGGGGCTAGCTGCACAATTGAGCAGACTCGATAGACCATTTCAGCCTTCTTCTGCTGGCATTTTGTATGTTAATATGTGCCTACAGCCACCTCAGATCATTTAGAGCTCCACATAACTTTAGGTCAACTGCAAAAAAATAATATAGGTCTGGAGAATAAATAATGACATGCTAGCTGATTCTAAGGTAGAAGCCCAAACATTGGAATTTTTGCAAGCAAGGGCCACAGTAGCTGTCTGGTATGATTCTGTTGGAGAGTGGTGGATTGACACCAAACAGTTAATTCAGAAGTTATATAAGAAAATTAGTACAACAAAAGGGAAAAGTGTTTATTTTCACTTTCTAAAACTGCGCAAACAATTATTCAAACTTATCTCTTTACAAATTACGCATCACATTGACTACTCAGTACAAATACAGCAAATAAAAAAAGAAATGTGGGAATATTTATACAGTAGGGCACAATCTCTAAAAATGGAACAGACAGCAGGGACGCAAAATACAAAAAGCTCTCTAGATATTTTTAAAGACTGTCACTCCAGAGTACAAAATAAGGAATGGGATGCTGTAAAAGATCAGCATGGGAAAGTACAGACAGACTTCCATAGTATTCTGGAAGTCATCTCATCGCCGTTATTCTCTTCCTTTGGTACCTCATTTCCAGTAGAAGAGAACATCCATGACTTCCTAGATGACGTACAAGTGGAAGAGTTACATCAGGAAGAACTGATGGCTTTGACACTTCCCATCACCCTGGAAGAAGTGAAAACTACTATTAGTAAGTTAAAATCTAATATGGCCCCAGGGCCAGATGGGTTGAGTTCAAATTTTTATAAACAATTTCAAGAAATATTAATGCCTCTGTTACAAGAAACATTTAATGACATACTATGAAATATGGACATGTCAGAACACATGGCTAAGGTCTTTCTGATTCTATTGCATAAGAAGGGAGACAGGCTTGATATGGGTAATTGGAGGCCAATTTCCCTTCTGAATATTGATTTCAAAATATTATCCATAAAACACTGTAACAGATTAGGGGTTGTGTCGGAAAAACTTATTTCACCATACCAAACATGTGCCATCAAAGGGAGAAATATAAAGGAAAATTTGATTTCCCTTAGGGAAATCTTTTCAAGAGGGCACATTGGGTCAGCCCATGGGTATGTGTTAGCCTTATATCAAGAAAAGGCATTTGAAGCAGTCTCTCATATGTCTTTGTTTAAACTTTTGTAACTTTATGGCATAAGTGAAACTTTTATACAGTGGTTGCAATTACTATATACACAAGCCCATTTTCACCCATTAGTAAATGGGATTATAGGAGAAAAAATAAAAATTAAACGAGGTGTCAGGCAGGGTTGTCCATTAGGCCCTTTTCTGTACACATTTAATATCGATATACTCATTCGGTAAATACTAAAAGCAGAACAAATTCAGGGCATAGCACTATCAAGCAATACACAACCATTAAAGGTCATGACGTATGCAAATGATTTATGCTTATTTTTATACACAGAAGCAGAATGTGTACAGGCCTTTAAAATCATTGAGAGTTATTCTAAAGTGGTAGGGGCCAAAGTAAATTTGAAAATGAGCAAAGCCCTGGAAATAGGGCAAGCGGTTAAACAAAGCCTAGTAGAACTAGGTGGGGTTTCTATAGTACCAGAGGCTGAAATTCTTGGCCTCACATTTGGCCCCCAAAATATGGACAGAATCAACTGGGAAGATTAGCTAGCTAAGTGTGAAAAACAATCTTTTAAGTGGCAAAAACTACAAATTCTAGGCTTAAAAGAGTATACTTAATTAAAACCTTTATCATCCTCCAATTACTATTTGTGGGTTCTATCTTCCCTCCCCCTACAGCCATGGAGGCAAAAATATATAACCTATTCTTTAGAATCATCTGGGGAAGCCATCTTAATCCAATTAAAAGGATGGTCACATATAGATCAGTATCTCAGGAAGGGATAGGCATGGTACACTCCCTAGTATTTTTCTACACAATATATTGGTATATTAATTTAGTACCTGCACTAAGTGAAATAAAAATGGTTTGGCTGGATTGGGGGAAAGAATGGTTGAGGGAGGTTTACCCAGATGGTTTATGAAAAAGTGGTCTTTTAAATTGAGCAGCACCATCCTTCCCTCCTATATAGTGACAACCATGCAGAAAATCAGAACATGGAAAATTTCTTAGAAGATTTCAAGTCTTTCTAGATATTCATTATCATACCTCTCAACCTTTTGTCACTGAAATGAGGGACATTGACATTTTTGGACACTCAAAATGAGGGACAATGAGGGACACAGACCCTCAGAATGAGGGACACATCCTCAAACATGGAGATACAAGCTCAGAACACTGTGAAAACCATAGTGTTTACTTGTACAAAGTTTATTTTGGATTTAGTAGTTTAGAATATTAAGAGTTTCTGCTTTGAAATCTGAATTTACAGCACATTCTCTATGTGAGCAGCACCTTTTCCATGAGGGACAGATGAGGGACACAGCAATTTTAAGGGGCAAAATTAGGGATGTCCCTTGTAATGAGGGACACTTGAGAGGTATGTTCATTATATGAACAGATGTTATTACAGTATTTTATAGAACAGTTGATTTTTTCAAGAAGTACTATACAGAATGTTGGACAAATTACAAAACAATTCATAGACAGTAGGATACCTAGGAATCTATGGGACACTATCTGGCTCACATGCAATGGGAGACTCAATGTGAAGAACAATCACAAGCATAAAAAGCATTTGTCAATGCCGAATGTTGTCTCGCTGGCATTGGCATTGGTAGTGCCGGAGTTAGAGATGTATAATAGGAATGGCAGTGAAGTATTGCAGTGATGCCAACCCCACCCCCACCCTGTAGAGACCAACAGGCATTGGGGTGTGCCTTTGGGTCATCAGCTATAACGCTCATGACATTGTACCTCACCCTACCCTGTAGACACTGACAAGTGTTGTGGTGTGCTTTGGGGTCTTTGGGCATTATACTTACCCCATTCCAGAAAGAAATACACTTAGGTGGGTGCAGTATAGGAGAATGGGGTGAACTTTGTGGCCGAACAGTCCAAGGCACACCATGATGCCTGTCACTGGCTGCAGGGTGGGGGTGGGGGTGGAATGGTATGAGCATTACAGCCGATGATCCCAAGTCACACCCCTGATGCCTGTCAGTCTCTACAGGGTAGGGTGCTACAGTTGGAAACACTAACACCGTAGGCGTGTGTTGGTATTTTCACTCCAAATTTTCAACATGGGCTTTTTGTGAGCCCACCTCATGAAAAGTGGCACAATTAGTTTGTTAGCTGAAAGGTGGTTTTGCACAGCGGCTATGCCATTTGGCGACACAGGGACGAAAACACATTTTGGGCAGGATGTGGAAAATGACAACTGTATTGTTCATGAGGAGGCGTAAAAAAATGGCAACATTGAAAATCTGGTGTAAAACTATGAAAAATTGGTGAAGACATGAGCATGCATAGAAACTGCACAACACACATCCATAACCCAATTATTTTTGGGAGTTTGTTAGCCACATTTTTAACATAGGCATTTTGGGACCTCCCTCATGAACAGTGGTGCTGTGATTTTGTTAATCTGTCCCAAAGTTGATTTCCCACAACCACGCCATTGTGTGCCACAGGTGCGGAAACACATTTTGGGCAGGATGTGAAAATGACAGCTCTACTGTTCATAAGGAGGTGTGAAAAAATGCCATTGTTGAAAATCTGGAAGGAAATATTGCAAATTTGGAAGTTACAAGGTGCGTGGAAACTGCGCAACACACACTAGTAACACAGTCATTTTATGGACTTTCGGCACCAAATTTTCAACATAGGCATTTTAGGACCTCTGCTCATGAACAGTGTCACCGTCATTTCCTCAAACTGTCCCAAAAACTGACTTCACACAGCGACCGTGCTATTCTGTGCCGGACATGCGAAAACACATTCCGGCCAGGATATGTAAAATGACAGCTTTACTGTTCATCAAGAGGTGTGGAAAAATGGCAATTTTGAAAATCTGGAGTGAAAATATTGCAAATTCACAAAGTTACGAGTTTGCGTGGAAACAGCGCAATGCGCGCTGGTAAAACAGCCATTTTTTTGATTTTTCCCACCAAATTTGCAACATAGGCTTTTTGAGAGCCCCCCTCATGAACAGTGGCACTGTTGTTTTGTTAATCAGTCCCAAAAGGTGATTCCACGCAGTGACTGCAAAATCACCTTCGGGGCCGATTAATGCCATGACAGTGCCAGAATTCATGAGGGCGGTCCAAAAACATGTTGAAATTTGGTGCCAAAATTCAAAAAAATGCCTGAGATATGCATCAAAGTTGAAAAAACCCTGTTTATTCCATTATACAGCTTACCGGCATTTCCTCAGTTTGCGGTCGGCTTTGAAAAGTGCAGACGTGTTCCCTGTCCACCGAAGATCATTGCGCCAGACTCCATAGGTAAGTATGGGGCGAGGGGTTGTGGGGAGGCAGGGTGTGCAGTGGGTGGGCGCTGGTTATGGGGGGGCAGGGAGATTGAGAAGGACCATTTCCTTTTTTACAGGTTAAAAAAAAACACATCGGGGATTTTTTTTTTTTTGCAGGGCTTTGGCACACTGGGATGGGCTCCCAGCCTGCTACCTAAGTGTTTTGTGAGGGGGTTGCTGTAGCCGATGAGGGATTGGGCACTCCTGTCGGCAGACAATGAGGCGGGGGGCAGAGCCGGGGATTGGGCACCCCTCGGCACATAACAAACTGGGGGGATGCATTATGCCGGCAGGGAGTGGGCTCCCCCATCGGCACATACATTGGGGCAGGGCATGCCGACAGGGGGATTGGGCACCCCCTAAGTCGGCAGTATGGTAGGCAGTGTGTAGCTATATTCATTTTGTTTTTCACCACCAGAGAAAGCACATCAGGAGGTCCACTGCGTATGACGAGTTTAGCTCACATTGCAGTGGACCTTTCGTTAGATCTTATTGCCACATTAAGTATGCATGGTGTGGCGCCAGCACGAAGGCTGATTGGGGAATGAGGGACGCACCTACTGATGCGTGCCCTGCATTCGCCCAACAGTGACCGCGCCTCCAAATCTGCTACTACCGCAATATGTTGGCTGCGCATGCGCGCATGCGCAAGCCAACATAAAAAGGTGGAAGAGAGATACTCTCCTAGGGATTTGTGTAACACGATTCTGGAGACACAAGAACATTTGTTTTTTGAATGCCCATATAGTAGCACCTTTTGGAATCTCTTAGCACTTAGGGTGAAAGATATGAACTTTGCAAAGTGACTTATGATGTTTTAATCTTAGAGATATACACAGGATCTTGGGTCAAATACCCGTTTAGCACACTGCATTTAATTTTTGGTATTATAAAATATCACATTTGGCAGGCAAGATACCGTTGGACCTTATAGCAACAAATTATAACACAACAGGATTGATCAGGATTATTTTGGGTCAAGTTTCTCATATATATGAAAAAGAGAAACAGGCAGAAGGTTCTCAGAAAGTCGAAAAAGTATGGAAACATTGTGGGGGGTGGATACAGTAAAAAAGGGGGGAGGGAATGGTGGGAAGAGGTACGATAAGTATACTATTGTATTAATAATGAAATGTTTGACATTTATGAAAAAAGGTAATAAGATACAAAGTAGGTATGGTCTGTATAGTTCTAATGTATATAATAAGTATGGTAATTAGGATTGAGTTGTTATCAAGTATACACTTCCCTTGCAGGGTTCTCTGTCATCCTGAAGGGGTATAGATCTTGGCTTTCTGCATCCTGAAGGGGTATAGATTATCTCTCTCTCTTTCCCCCTCTCCCTTTCCCCCCACTTTCAAATCCATCACCCTCCCACCTCCCTTCTTCCTTATCCCCTTCTTCACCTCCTGTTGCCCTGCCCCTCTCTTCTCTACCTCCCCACTCCCTTTCTCTTCCTTCCCTTTCTGCCTGGTCCTGTCCCCTTGCAGGATTCTCAGCATCCTGAATGGGTATAGATCTTGGTTGTCCCTCTCTCTCCTTCTTCCATCCCCCACCTTCTACCCCTCACCTGTCCACTTCCCCACTTGTCTTATAACTGCCTTCCCTTGGGTATACAACAGCACTTCAAATCTTGTGCTCAGCCTACTACTTCTAGCACTTCAAATGTGTTATCCATCCTCTAACCTTTACCCTACTGTATCACCTGCTCTTGGGTTGCTGTACTATATGCTATATCTGAATATGGTTTTGTTTACCCTGGCTGGTTGGTCTGGGTTATTTCTACTCTATAATTGTACTACACTGTTTTGTTTTAGCAACTGCACTTGTATTGCTATGTGTTTGCTTGTTCTCCCAATTCTTGTGCCCCCCCCCCCCACACCGGACGCTTCTGGAAATGAGCTGTTTACAGCTCATGTTGTCTTTCCTGGTGAAAAATTTTCCAAATAAAATAAATAAATAAATAATATACACATGAAAATGCTATGAAAAAAGGGGAATGAGGGAAAAGAGAAAGGAAAAAGGGGGATAAGACAAGGAAACATTACCAGAGAGAGAAAGAAGAGGAGGAAATAGGATACTGAGATATTACTAAATGTTTATTCAGAAGTTATATGGTACAGCAACTAGTAGATTGTGTAAATTTGTTTATGGATGGTTTATGGATACAGGAACAAAGGCTACACAGATGGTTTTTGTATGTATTTGTCACTAGTTTTGTGTGATTTCCACAATAAAAACTTCCCCTACCCTTTTCGAGAAGTGCCATGGGATCTTTAACATCCACCTGAACTACCACCAGAACAATGCATTCCAGGGTGTCTGTTACATTGGGATAACATCAAGCCTGGGGTGTTGGACACACTTGGCCTGTGGCCTCATGCCCAACCACCCCAGACGTGACGTTATCCCAGCACAACACACATCCTGTTGTGCATTATTACTGCTTAAATGAATCAGTCACCATAATGAAGCCAGTGCCTGTACCTGGCCACTGTCTCACTTCCTTGCTCACTCACTATAGCCTATCACGCTTCTGTTTTAAATATTGCACTAGCTCACACTGTCTCACCCCCCTGTTTCTACCAATCTCAGTCATTGTGTCTGCCATCAATTCCATCACCTGCTTCCTCCCGCTGCTGCCCACCTTGCTTGCTCACCTCTTCTGTCATCTCCTCCACATACCACACATATGGAAGAAGCCTGTTAGGGCTTTTGTAATGATACTCCCAGTTCTCCCTTGTATAATTATGTCCACTCCAGCATTGACAAGAACACAACCATGCAAGTCAGAGATTTCTTTAAAAACAAGTTCTGGCAGAACCACTACGACTGTGAATGCATTAACTAGATAAGGGTGTTTCATGAGCTTAAACATAAACATTTATTTATTTATTTAAAAAATCTCAGATTTACAAACCTTTGAGTCAGAGATTCATTTACAAAGGCACCTCATCAAAACTAATACAAAGACAGTACAGTTAACAAGTCCAAAAACAATGGCTCGGAGAGCAGACAGTTATAACAATCATTCACTGGAGCTACATGGGTAGCAGCAGATACACAGATTACATAGTTTAGACACACAGGCACCACATCAAGAAGACCAACGCAATTCAAACAATATACAATAGCCAAAGCAAAAGATATCAGGAGTCAAAGAGAAGCCCAGAGTGTTCACATGAAGGCTGTTGCATACACTAATTGAATCAAAGTATAGTACATTGAGAAAGGGCATATTTAAGCAATAAGGCACGACAGGGTGTGTGTTATCATGTAATAACATCACTCCTGGGGTAGGTTGAAGCACGAGGTGAAGCCATGTCTTTATTTATTTATTTGCACATATTTATTTGATCCACTGGATCAGCAATATTTACACAAGCTGTGCCCAGTGCAGATTTTACAGCACTGGTCCTGGTCTGGTGATCTGGGTTTTACCCATACCACACTGCATATGGCTTAGTGATATACTGTACTGATGGCTGCAGAGTCTAACCCCTTGAAGGTTGAAGTTTCAGAAAACCATTATGCTACAAATATCAAGACTCACTCTTTCCCTCACCTCCCAGTCACAATTAATCCTCTACCAAAGTCATGCTTAAATACTGGTGCCTCTACATCCACAACACTAAGCTTTTAATGCCAACATGCTTCTTCTGCTGCTGTGAGTTAAACTCTTTATTTAAAAACATTTTGTTGAGAAATTTCTTCTTTAGTATATCCATGGTCAGGAAAAATGAATTTGTAAAAGAAACCAAAATCCCCATTTATCAGTTCATTGAATCACAATACAGCATGTTATGAATTTTTCAGATTCTATGTACATCATACCCTACCTACTTACCACATATAAACTCAACTGTATTAAAAAAATAATTCTAGGCACTTTTTTTTTTACCAGGAGAGGCACACTAAGCTGAAGTCTTGTTTACAGGTGTGACCTGTGAGCACAAGGAAGTTAAGTGATTTGCGCAGGGTCACACAGTATGCAAGTGGGGGCTGTGGGAGTCAAACCCAGGTCTCCAGGTTTGTAGCTCAGTGCCACAAACCACTGCCTACTTAACCATTTACAACACAGCTGTTTAGTAGCTGTTGTCTTACAGAAACCCCAGTTAGCTAGCTCACAGACATGCCTGTGCAGTGGAGAACAGTACAGAACAGAACAGAAGATATTTAACAAGTTACAACACAGTTACACTTATATATAATACATACTTCTCAAACTTGAAAGAACAAATACAATTTATCATCAAAGTCCGTATTTATCAAGTACTGTGCCTATGTTTAAAATAATTTGAACCCCCCCAACAAAACGTGCCCTGACATGAAACTGCATGTTTAACTGTAAAGAAAATTAAAAACTGTATTTCTAAATGCATTGCTAACACCAATGCTTCATGATTAAAACAATTTCACCCCCTTCCCGTGACAGATTGCATTCTGGGAAGACTGCCTTAGCAAGATGCTATAAAAAACTGGAAAAACAGGTTTAATGGAGTGAAAGCTGACATCCTATTTCTAGTGTCCATGAAAAAGGAAACAATATTTAAGATTTTTTTTTTATGTCAGCTCTGATCAGAATAACTTTTAAAATCACATTTGATTGAATTAGACCAAATCTAACTAAAGGTAGAACTTATTTGTTAACCTTGACCTTTATTCAAGTAAATAAATTCTCTTGTAACAGTACTGAAAAATAAAACCTTGTAGCTCAGAGCCTTAAACCACTGCCTACTTAACCATTTACAACGGGGCTATTTAGTAGCTGTTGTCTTACAGAAACCCCAGTTAGCTAGCTCACAGACATGCCTGTGCAGTGCAGAACAGTACAGAACAGAACAGAAGATATTTAACCATTTACAACACAGTTCACCACAACATAACCCAGATAGACCATCTTATGGTAGCTGGTTCATTCCACTGGGGTGTCAAACAGATGAGGCATACTGATGAGTCCTGGTAGGACGAAACAGGTGTCTATGTCTTCTGTTGGCATCCTTTGCAAACTGTGTGAGAGGCCTTTTGGCACCAAACATGTCTGCTTAAAGTTAAACCAGCATAATGTTCTGTGGTGATTTGCATATGCAGCCCATGATGCTTTGCATTGTTGGAGCATGTGTGATTTTGTATTTCTTTGAAACTTGGCTTCCCAGCCAAATACCCTTTGGGGTAACCATTGTCTCAGTGCTTGCACACAGAGGTTCTTTGTCTTTTAAATTATTTTTTGGTTTAATTGGGTTCACCACAACATAACCCAGATAGACCATCTTATGGTAGCTGGTTCATTCAACTGGGGTGTCAAACAGATGAGGCATACTGATGAGTCCTGGTAGGACCCTTTGTAAACTGTGTGAGAGGCCTTTTGGCACCAAACATGTCTGCTTAAAGTTGAACCAGCATAATATTCTGTGGTGATTTGCATATGCAGCCCATGATGCTTTGCATTGTGGGGGCATGTGTGATTTTGTATTTGTTTGAAACTTGGCTTCCCAGCCAAATGCCCCTTAGGTTAACCATTGCCTCAGTGCTTGCGCACAGAGGTTCTTTGTCTTTTAAATTGTTTTTTGTTTTAATTGGGTTCACCACAAACTAACCCAGATAGACCATCTTATGGTAGCTGGTTCATTCCACTGGGGTGTCAAACAGACGATGCATACTGATGAGTCCTGGTAGGATAAAACACGTGCCTGTATCTTCTGTTGGCAACCTTGGCAAACTGTGTGAGAGGTCTTTTGGCAACAAACATGTCTGCTTTCAGTTGAACCAGCATAATATTCTGTGGTGATTTGCATATGCAGCCCATGATGCTTTGCTTTGTGGGGGCATGTGTGATTTTGTATTTCATGGTTACACTTATATATAATGCATACTTCTTAAACTTGAAAGAAAAAATACACTTTACCATCAAAGTCTATATTTACCAAGTACCGTGCCCATGTTAAAAATAATTTGAACCCCCCCAAAAAAGTGCCCTGACATGAAACTGCATGTTTAACTGTAAAGACAATTACAAATTGTATTTCTAAATGCATTGCTAACACCAATGCTTCATGATTAAAACAATTTCAGCCCCCCATGACAGATTGAATTCTGGGAAGATTGCCTTAGCAAGATGCTATAAAAAATGGAAAAACAGGTTTAATGGAGTGAAAGCTGACATCCTATTTCTAGTGTCCATGAGAAAAGAAAAAATATTTAAGATTTTTTTGATGTCAACTCTGATCAGGATAGCATTTAAAATCACATTTGAATGAATTAGACCAAATCTAACTAAAGATAGAATTTATTTGTTAACCTTGACCTTTATTCAAGTAAATAAATTATCTTGTAACAGTACTGAAAACTAAAACTAAAAACCTATATCTCTTGCTAGATTTTTAAGAAAACATGTGTCTCTTACTGTAAATTAGAATGTGTGTCTAGGTCTCCATCTGAGGCCCCAGGTGGCTCTGATAATCATTTGTTCCAAAGGATTTTTAAGTCATTTTGAAGGCATTAAATATCTTCTATTCTGTTCTGCTCTGTTCTCCACTGCACAAGGCATGACTGTGTCCCAAACTAATGTATCTTGTTACAGCATGCTAGAGCTATCTCATGCCTCTCCCACATGAATCAGAAAAAAGTTTGGGGTGGGGGCTGAGATGGATCTTACTACAAAAAGAAAACCTAATGCTGCCTCCCACTACTCAGGTTCCAGTTCTTGTACAATCCATTTAAGAAAGAAAATAGTACCCTGCAACCATTGACTAACATGAAAGCATATTTATTTGAGGGCGGAAAACATTGCTCAGAGGAGGGTAAGGCAGAGGAGACTATTTACACCTTCAGTCAGTTCCACAGACAGAAAACATGACATCACTCCTTTTGTACATGCAATACTCCTGTAGGCTCTGCCCACAGTCATAAAAATGAAACAAGCTATACTGTGCCAGAGACCACAGCTAAGGCAACATGGCACTTTCACTAGTGCTCTGTTTAGTACTCTGGTTCCAATAAAAGCAACATTGCACATCATATTAATAATATACCAGCACTGCCAACTTGAATTTTTGTCAGGTGCTAATTATTCTTTATTAAAACATAAGCAGTGTAAGAGGTGGTGGGGGTGGGGGATCTGCACAGGAGGAAAAAGACAAAACCTTGCAAATCTATAGCAGCACCCCTGGTGACACTTCTTGTGGAGGGTCTATTTTATATGTTTTTTAAAAATCATTTGATTTTTCTGACTTTCTTAATTTTTTTTCTTTTCTAAATTGGCCTCTCTACCCATATTACTAGTGCAATAAGATACTCAGTGGTGTTGCTGGTACTCATATTACCACAGTTGTAGGAGCCAAAGGCATTTGGCCTGCAGCCTTGTGCCTCAATGCTCCTGCTGGCATGTGGAAATGTCCACACTGCCAACACCTTTTCATGTCTTATTGCTTACATAGTGATTTGTGCTGGGGGACAAAGACCCCCTGGTTTATATCCAAAAATGAAAATTCAGCCATTCATCTGTTATTGTGCACAAACATAGTTTGTACACTGAAACAGCACATAATTCTGCTGCAGACATGTATGTGTACGGAACTTTACCATGCGCATATATGTCTGTGGCAGTACACGTGTAAAGTATGTCCCTGCTCCTTTTTTACTCATACCCTTGCGATGCTTCTGATCCCCAATTTGCCAAACTGTCCTCTGACATTCTGTCCTGTAGTCCAGTGAACCCAAACCCATTTAACTTTCCAGCTAAGTCTTTCATAATCTAGTGTCCGCTCAGCCCCAGCTGCCCATTCGCATCACTTGCCAATAAGGTCCCTCACCAAACTGTGCCCTCTGATGTCATTGTGCACACAGTGCAGCACTTTGGCTCCCCCTGCTGCCAGTTTTCCCTGGTGATAGTTAGGGACTGGTGCAAAAGTGCTGTACTAGGTGCAATGGCAGCAATTCGGAATGTAAATGGCACTGCATGCTAACACATGCCAACTCTGCCCCTGTCATGCACAAAAGCACTTGGTTGTGCACTAGTTCCGATGGGCTCCCTAGATCCCTTTGAGCATAGCGTAACAGGGTTGCACACAAGGGACTAGTGGTAAACCATGTTGCAATAATTTAAAACTTGTCCCTTGGGACTGAGACTTCAGACTGATGTGTTGTTCTAAATGACCCTTGTGACAGCAGGGTTCTTTAAATGGAAAAGATGAGTCAGGCCCTAGTTAGTATGAGAATTGCACCTCCATCCACAACAAACTTAACATTATCATGACACTGACAAAGTTGCAGGCTTATGCTGTCATTCTGCTTTACCCAAACTAGGCAGGACTGTAACTATGGAAGCCCCTTAAACATAGGTTCTTCCATGATACTGTAAGATAGGACAGTAATTGTGGAAGCTCACTAAACATACACGTTTCCATGATACTGTAACTACAGATAGCACAGTTTAACAATTTTTTACCTTTAATGCAGGATCAAGAGCCACACGGGTCAGTAAAACAGAGAAAACAACAGCTAATAGATCCACAGTTCTCAAATGAAATAAGATTTGTGCTTATCTGTTAAACTTTATCACACTAAAATCTGCATCCATTTGAGACATTGCATTGCTGTGTGACCTCTGACAATGAAGATTTTACCACAGCATTGTTATAACAGCTCGCCATACATCCCTTTTGTTTCTGACTACCTATTTGAAACTCTCTGGTTCTTTTAATGTAAGTCACACATGGCAGTCAACCTTTGGACAGTTATTTGTATTAGAATCTTGTCAGGGTAACTCATCTTTCTTCTTAGATGTCAGTTTTCAAGGAACGTACTTCACCAGATGGCTTTTACTATGCGTACATAATGCAAAGCAATTTAAAATACAATTATTTTTGATATGGAACACTAAACAGCAGAACGTCTATGTGAGGAAGCCTTATTTGCTACTTTCGACTAGAGAGAGGCTATTATCACTTTTTTATTGGTGCCTCAGATACCAAATACTAAAACAGATGCCAGTGCATCAGTGTCCTATATATACCTTAAGAATTTTGCACTTCTCAAGAAATATGTTCTTCAACTCTGCTACAGGTATTTGATGAAGCATTAACCTGGATAAAAAGAAATATCCAGTCATGATATTGTTACATATAGAAAAGGGAAACATCTCTTGCCCCTATGGACCTTGTCAATAAGTTGCTTGTGTTTGAATCCCATGAAACCCCAAAATCATTTTTGCGTTTCATTTCTTTAACCAATTTGTTTTTTGTTTTGTTTTTTGAAATAGAGCAGTGCTTTCTGGCCAGCACTTCATCTCCCAGTTTTCCAAATTTTCTAAAGGTTGTACTTTTTCAGCAGGTATCTTATTCATACAACGTTACTATTGGAACAAACCGATCCAAGAAATGTTGAAACAATTTTGCCAGTACCGTGAGGAAGGGTGGGGTGGGTGGGGCAGCCACTCTGGGCTAAGCCTCCTAGAGGTGCAGTTTCATCTGAAGCTCACTCTATTATTAACTTGAAAAGTGAGCACTGCAACTTTTTTAACTTTCTTTAGGTAATTACTATTTTCTGCCAGCAGGGCGCATCCATGAGACCAGCAAGTCGGGGGGGGGGGGATTCACATGATCTGTTGCTGCAGCAAGAAGAACAATCACGTGGTATACCGAGCAGACAGTTTGTTTGTGGGGGCAGGCTGGCGCCCAGTGAAGTATATAAGGTAAGCAGACTCCAGAGTGTTGTTAGAGTGGCAGAGCAGTTGAGCAGAGGCAGTTAGAGGAGAGCTGGAGTAAAGGAGAGAGCGACTAGTATTGGAGAGAGAGAGAGAGAGAGAGAGAGAGTGTGGACTGTTTAAATTGATTTTTTTTAGCAGCATTTTTCAACAAGAGAACAAAACTTCCTTCCATGTCCGTGATCCATCTAATTAAATAAATGATGATGATCCGTGTAAGTAAAAAAGTAAAAACTACTTATTGATCGTCCCTTTTTCAAAGAAGCCAAAGGGTTAGCCTAGGATATATAGGATTAGATGATTGGGCTCGGGGCTGGCTGCTGTGTATATAACTTGTCCATTTTGCTTTGCTTTTGGAGTGAACCCTTGTGCTGACTGACTGGCTGGCGCAGCCTTGTTCTCCCTCACCCCCTGATTCATTCATCCTCCCTCTGAGGCAGGCTGATTAATCATTTGTAAATGATGAGATCCGTTCTGGTCTGGCCCCGGGTCCCGGTCCCCTACCCTTCTTGCCGACTCCTGAGGCAATTTTATATTTTTACAAGACAGTACAAAACAACGTCTCGTTCTCCACATCCACGGTCCCGGACTTCCACCTTGCAAAAGTTGATTCAATGGTTCTTGATTCCCTGGTCCTGGGTCCCTGCCAGCTGCCCCACCCACCTGTCTTGCCGACTCCTGCCAACTGCCCGACTAAGCCTGGAGGCTGCTTGGCTTGGCTGCCCCTGCCAGCTGCCCACCCCATCTGCTGCTTTCCTAATCCTGTCTGGGTGTCCCAGCAGTAGTTACTTAGTTCGTGCTGCCTTTGTAACCAAGTCTGCTGGCTGGGGCCTAGGCTGGCTGCATTTTTTAAAAAAAAAGTCCAGTGCCTCACACCTCCCGAGTCAGTCCTGAGTCCAACCCAGCCCCTACTACGAAATCATCAGGCAGCAGTATTTACAGAAACAAAATTATTCTGTGTGTGTGTGTGGGGGGGATGTGATAAAAAAAAAAAGAAAAGAAAACAGTTGAAACTCAAGTCTCCTTTCTTTGTGTGTGTCAGTCTGGGGGAGATTAGGCGGCTTAAAAATAAAATAATTAATCTGCAGGAGTCTGAAGGGACTACACTTAAAAAGATAAAGGGACACAAGTGAGACATGGGGTCCTCTTACTGAAGAGTTTTACTATACATGCTTGGGCATCCTGTGGGAATACAGGAAGGGAACAAAACTGTGATTTCTGTGTGCTGGTGCCAGCAAACAAAATAATCTGAAGGACAAGGTGGGATTAAAGGAGGGTAAGGAGATATCCAGAATAGTGGTAGAGTGGGTGAAGATTATGGGTTTTTAAGTGACTGCCAGAGAAATGCTATCTGGGATATCCCCTGATAAAAGGGTCTCTGCCCCATGAAACAACTTCAGCAGCACTAGTGATGCACTAGGGATGGGGACCCTATGTCAACAGGTAAAGCAGGGGCATAAGGGAGTCATTTGAGAAGGATGTGGAGAGCTATGGCGGGACAAGGTAGGAAGGAGGCATCACAGGCCACAGCACCAATGGTGCAGTCATCTTCAGGAAAGTCCTCAGGAGGCAGCAATGTTGCCTGGTGTGCAGCAGGTTTGCAGCACTCACTGTGGAGCTGGGTGCAGTAAAGGAAGAACTTAACCTTCTTACAGTGATTCCTAGTGGACACTGGTGCAAGCAGCCACCACTCCTTTCCACTGCACACCATGCCACACCTATTGTAGGTAGGGGGAATGGGGGAAGAAGGGTCTATACAGGCTGAGACCCTGAGGTGGCAACAACAAACAGATTCACCCCTCATGTGCAATTTGGTTCATCTAGTCCCCCAAGTAAAAAGGCCGTACCCTGCAGGCATGCAAGAGACCAGGTCTGTGCTTAAGAGTACACCTTACATGCGATCAGAGTCCAAGAGGCAAGACAGTGCTAGGAAAGAGCTTGTGATAGGTGATTCCATCATAAAGAGGACAGAAGGGGTGGTGGGTGCAGAGAAGCATGGGACAGGAAGGTTAGATGCCTTCTGGGGCTTTGGTTGGATGGGATATAAACAAGGTAGAAAGAATTGTCAATAGAGTGGAAAGCAGTCCTACTAAGCACCGATAACCTGGTTTGCAGACTCCTAGAGGAGGTTAAGAATAGCTCTAGAAATTTTGTGGGGGACATCCAAGCTGGCAGCTGCCTCACTGACTTCTGAGTTTTCTCTGCCAGTTTGAGCAGATGGGAGAACTAGAAGAGGGTTCATCCAATTGCTCACTTCAGCTTATGGCTGATGGAGTGGTACAGGCAGGAGGGATGGGGTGCCTGGGATATTGGAGCCACTCTTGGATGGATTGAAAGCTATTCAAGCTGGATGGCCCTCAACCCTCTGAGGAGGGCATCAGGATACCAGGGAGCAAGTTTAAAGAATTATTTAACAAATTAGGCAGCTTTAAACCAGCAGAGGGAGATGCTGTGCAGATGTGGACAACAAATGCACCTACTAAACTGAAAGAAGCCTACATGGCCTCTCACCACTGCTAAAAAACATGGAAGGAACAATATGGCATAACAAATGTGGAAAACGAGGGAGGCTGGAACAAGCTGGAGGAGAGGGGTTGCAATACTGGATCTGGGTATCTAGGAAGGAGGAGATAGGCAGGGTCAAGGCTTGAGAAGAGAATTCGATTTTAGTTTTTCCTTTGTTTACACACTTCTTAAATATTGTCTCTGTCTGCTCATGCTCAAAGATTGTATTTTTTAGATTTTACTTTTCTGTATTAAAAGTATGTTTTTCTTCAGAAAAGCCCCAAAACCCACCAAAGAGCATGTAAACCCCCCAGAGCTTCTGGGGGCCTTGCGGCCCCCAGACTTCCCGGCTCTTTTCTGAAGGGGCGGGGCGCAAAATTAGTCTCTTGCCCAGGGCACCAAAATGCCTTCCTACAGCTCTGAATGATGCCATTCCATAATCAGGTTACCAAACTGTTATGGCATGTATGTCAGTGTATTGAATTGTTTATTTTCAATCTAAATGCTTGTTTATATGGCCAGTCCTACACAAGCTCTGCTCTGCTCCAGAGTTGCCCCAAACCTCCTGCGCCAATATGTGTTGTGTTTATACGGCCCCTCTCAGTGCCGATGGAAGCCACACTGAAGAGGGTAATTCCAGGGGTGGTCCACTGCTGACAATGTCAGCTGAGAGGATGCTGGGAGGATCCCTTATGCATCTGAGTGAGCGGTGCATCTTGTCCACATGGATGCCTGCCATTATGAACAATTGCTAGAATACTGTACTTTAATGTGGGAAAAGCTGAGCTGCCTGCCATATTGTCTGTAAGTGCGGATATTGTACTAAGCATGGGAGAAGGGAGATTCATTTCTTCCTGGACCAGTGTGGGGATGCACTGTTAGGCCAAGATAAACTATTCCAGAATGGACATTGATCTGAACAATGCATTGACATTGCTGTAACAGACTCAAGGTCCCAGGGGGAGTGTGGAGGATTGGCATGGGAGGGTGCATGAGGAAGGAGCGAAATAAGGAGGAGGGAGATTGGTGCAAGTAGGGTGGGAAGGGGGGCCATAGTAGGTAAGAGGTATTGGGAAGAGACAAGGGGTGTTGATGAACACAAATTGGTAGGGCAGCCAGGATAGCGCAGTGGTAGGGTGTCTGACTACCACACAAAGAGCACAAGGTTCAAGACCCAGGTGGGGGGAGAGAGAGAGAGAGAAGAAATGGCATGAATGTGGGGAAAGGTGGAGGGGAAAGCAGGGGAAGAGGTGAGAGAAGGTCAGAGTAGGAAGTTAAGAAGAGAGGGGAGAAGGGACTGAAATGTAGATGAAATACCACCTCCTAGAGGCCAGGTGGCACAATTACAGAAGGGGTGAGGGTGGAAGAGAGAGAGAGAGAGAGAGAGAGAGAGAGCTAGGAGAATAGAGAGGAGTGGTTGAAAGGGAAGAAAGATGCAATGAAAGTATAAGTGCCCTCTAGTGTTGGGAGAGGATATCTTGCTAGGGGGAGTTTAGACACTTAGTTATGTGACAGGGAGGGGAACTATAAGTTAAGAGATGCCCTTGGATGGGAGGTTGGCTGGGGCTAACACCCCTACACCAGAAGCTATGCAAGGAGGGAGCCTTGATTACCTTTAGGGGCTCTGCAGTCCTACACTGTCCCCACAGAGAGAGAGAGTGTGTGTGCTGGGGAAGGGGTCCCACTGCCTAAATAGGGCAAGACTAGAGATTGAAATACATTAGTATGCAGTGGGAGTTGCGTTGGTGAGCAGAGGGCCAGATCGCACTGAGCATGCGTGAACTGTGTGGCTGCTAGTTGGCCAGAACAATGGAGAGGAGACTGGGGCCTGTAGACACGCTAGAGAACCCAACCGCGCAGTGCTCCCGCAGCAGCTTCAGTCAGGCTGCCTCAGTAAGTACATTCATATGTAAATAACACACTCTAAGGCAGTAAATGGTTTCAATGCAGATCTCAGCACACTAACAAGGAGGACAACAGAAGTTGTAAACAGTAAAACAGGCTGTAAAATGTACACTAACAGTGTTCAGGGTGTACCGTGATGATAGCGACCGCATATGGGCAGCTGTCAAAACGGTGACCCATATGGCGGTGCTATCATCGTGGGTGATGGTAGGTGGTCGGCAAATGTTTTGATCATGAGGGTAGGGTGGGCAACTGGACGTGGAGAGATGGGAGATGGGCTTCCGCTGAGCCAACTGTGTGGTGTGGTGGGTAGGGTGGTTGGCTCCGACGGAGCAGGTCCTGGGTTCGGGACTGGGGGCGGGTATACTTTTGCTGGGTCCCACAGCTGTGGGACTTACTTTCTTTTTAACTGGGATGTTCCTCCTTCCCCAACATGCACCTCCCCTGGAGTTGAGAATCTTTAGTTAGGGGGGTGTGGGGGGGGGAGTGCAGGGTGGCGCAGCACCCCCCACCACATGCACAGTTTCCCAGTAGCCTTTTTCTGCATATTGACGAAAATATTTTCACTGATAATGCAGATCGCGATGATAGCTATCACCTTCCGGCAGCCGCTGTTATCACATAGAACCTAGTGGGCCTTAAACGGTTTCCAAAGACTAAAAAAAAAAAGAATCATGTTCACCAGTGGTCGATCACTGAGAGCTGTAAACTGCAAGAATGCAGTACTATATAACGATAATACTGGAGTCGCTAGCAGTCCTAGGCTAAGCAGAGGCAAACGGCAATACACTAGGGAAGCTACTGTGCAGCTGTAGCCAAGCATGAGTACAAACGGCAGTCGAGGGTTACTAAGGAAAAGCTCCCATAGAAATCTGCTGAAATCAAGCCTCAGTGCACAGAAATGTCTTGCAAACTACACCATCAGTCAGGATAGCAAAACATAAAAGACACCTCTACACCAGATGCTGTGCAAGGAGGAAGCCTTGATTACCTTTAGGGGCTCTGCAGACCTGTGCTGTCCCCACTGGGGGGGGGGGAGAGAGAGAGTCGGCTGCGTGTGCTGGGGAAGGGGTCCCACTGCCTTTAGGGGCTCCACGGTCCTGCGTTGTCCCCATAGAGAGAGATAGTCAGCTGTGTTAACCTTATCTTGCTGAAAATAAAATATCACCTACCCTTTGTCTCCTTGATGTAGCATGCTTGACCTTTTGGGATGTAGAGACACTCAAAGAGCTTTTGCCACGTGTTAAACATCAATGGATTTTAAAGAGTTGAGGGTGCTTTGCAACCATTAAATGCAGTAACACAAAGCAATCTGTTATTATAGCTTAAAGTACATTAGAAATGTTTTCCTTAAGTGCTGCTAAAAATTATATTGTTTAAAACTTGGTGATGTGGCTTTTTTTTCCTGAGGCATTTCTGAAAATGGGTCAGCTCTCATTGCTACTCAATACCTGCACTGATTACAGTCAAAATGGAATGCACTGGTTAACTACAGAAGAGGAAAATAATATGCACATCAATCATTTCTGCAAAAGTGTCTGATGCGATTTGTTACACTTTTTATCAAAGCTGCATTATACTAATCTGCATATTGTGAAAAGAAAGAGCTATCAGACAAAAAAGACACAGAAAACAGGATTTGAAAAAATGCCCCCTTCTTTACAAATATATGATTTGCACCACCTTCTATCAAAACCATTTGAATAAGACACACTAACTGGTTGCATGGCACTTGTAAGATTTACACAATTTTATGACAGTGGTTAGAATTCAATAAAACAATGAAGTCACTCCTCAGCACTTTTAAACTGTGACTCTGAATTGTACTGAAGTTTGAATCAGAGCCGGCATTAGCACAGTGCAACCTGAGCAACTGCACAGGGCCTCAGGGCAGAGTTCGGCCCCAAAGAAGCTTTAGCTCTCCAGTTGAGATACCTTTGGTTTTATTATGTTTGCTTGCGCACATGCGCAAGAAACATATTGCGACCGTACAACTTTTTGGAGGTGTGTGACCCTCCTGTCCAATGCAGTACTTTGTTTAGCAGGCACGACTGTACCGCACCAATGGCTGTGCGAGCTGTCTTTGACAGCAGTTCAGCTGCAATGGTCTTCAGTTCAAAGAAAACCACCACTGCGCATATTGAGGTCACGCAATTTCTCTGGCCCTCCTGCACGTCGCTGCCAATTAAATCCTCCCGCTTCCTCCCTCTGCTGCTGTTCTCCCCACTCCCTCATTTCCCAGCTCACCCTCTGGCTGCAAAGAAATCTCTCCCATTTCCTCCCTCTAGCACTGTCCTCCCCACTCCCTCATTCCCCCGACTCACCCTCCAGTTACAAAAGAAATCCCTCCCACTTCCTCCCTCTGCTGCTGTCCTCCCCACTCCCTCATTCCTTGGCTCACCCTCTGGCTGGTCAAGTTTTCTTTTTAGCCAACAGGGTGCCCAATCCCTGTCAGCTCCAGTCCCCCTCTCAAAAAAAAAAACACACCCAGGTGGCACGGGTGGAGCTCTCCCCAGCATGCCATATGTCCCTGTAATTAAGAAAACATTCCCACGATGTGTTTTTTATTTATTTTTACCTGTAAAAGAAGAACTGGTCCCTCGTGGTCTACGGTGGCCTCCTCCTCCAACCCACATCAACGCTCTGTGCACCCCACCTCCCCACACACCCCTCATCCCATAGTTACCTCTAAAGCCTGGCGCGATGATCTTCGGTGGAGCGGGACCACGTCTGCACTCTTCAAAGCCGACCGCGAACTGAAGAAATGACAGTAAGCTGTACAATATCATAAATGTTTTTTTTTTTCCAACTTAGGTAGATATCTTGGCTATTTTTGTGACTTTTGGCACCAAAACTTCAAAATGAGGTTCATAGGACCCCACCTCCTGAATTCAGTCACTGTCATGTCATTATTCAGTCCTGAAAGGTGATTTTGCGGTCACTGCGTGGACTTACCTTTTGGGACTGATTAACGAAATGACAGTGTCAGTGTTCATGAGGTGGGCTCCCAAAAAGCCTATGTTGCAAATTTGGTGGAAAGTTTCCCAAAAAATGACTGTGTTATGAGTGTGCATTGAGCAGTTTCCAACTTCGTAACTTCAAGACTTTTTAATATTTTTATTCCAGATTTTCAACATTGCCATTTTTCCACACCTCCTTATGAACAGTACAGCTGTCATATTTCACATCTTGCCCAAAATGTGTTTTCGCACATCCGGCGCACACTGGCGTGGTCGCTGTGGGAAATCAATGTTTGGGACAGATTAAGAAAATCACAGTGACACTGTTCATGAGCAAAGGTTCCAAAATGCATATGTTGAAAATTTGGAGACAAAATTCAACAAAATGACTATGTTACGAGCGTGCATTTCGCAGTTTCCATGCACACTCATAACTTTGAGAATTTTTAATATTTTCAGTACAGATTTTCAACATTGCCATTTATGCACACCTCCTTATGAACAGTACAGATGTCACTTTCCACATCCTGCCCAAAATGTGGCTTTGCACATCTGGTGCACAATGGGTGCGGTCGCTGTGTGAAATCAATGTTCTGGATAGATTAGGAAAATCACAGTGCCACTGTTCATGAGGAGAGGTCCCAAAACACCTTTGCTGAAAATCTGGTGTAAAAAATCCCCAAAATAATTGCATTACGGGTGTGTGTTGTACAGTTTCTATGCACGCTTGTGACCTCACCAATTCTTTTATATTTTCACACTAGATTTTCAACATTACAATTTTTTTACACCTCCTTATGAACATTACAGCTGTCATTTTTTACATCCTGTTCAAAATGTGTTTTTGCACCTGTGGTGCCAAATGGCACAGTCGCTGTGCAAAATCACCTTTTGGCTAACAAACTGATAGTGTCACTGTTCATGCGGTGGGGTCCCAAAAAGCCTGTGTTGAAAACTTGGCATGAAAATACCAAGAAATGCCCAGGGCTTTAGGGTTTTCAACCATAACACCCTGCCCTGTAGGGACTAACAGGCATCAGGGGTGTGACTTGGGACTGTCAACAGTAATTCTCATGCCATTCTACCCCACCCCCACCCTGCAGCCAGTGACAGGCATCAAGGTGTGCCTTGGACTCTTCAGCCCAAAACTTCATCCCATTCTTCTATACTGCACCCATTTCAGTATATTTCCTTATGGAATGGGGTGACAGTAAAGCCGAATACCCCAAGGCACACCTCAACACTTGTCGGTGTCTACAGGATAGGGTGACGTGAAATGGCGTCAGCGTTATGGGCGATGACCCAAAGGCACACCCCAATGCCTGTCCATCTCTGCAGAGTGGGGGTGGGGTTGGTATCACTTCAATACTTCACTGCCATTCCTATTCTGCATCTGTCTAACTCCTGCACTTCCAATGCTAATACCAGCAAGCACACATTTGGCATTGACAAATGCTTGTTTATGTCCCTTTCCAGTGGTTTAGAGAATGTACTGCTAATTCAGTGTATCTCTCTCTCTCTTTCTCTGTCCCTTATGATTACATTTTTATTCAGGAAATGCTTAAGAATGACATAAAATAAACTCTTCATTAAAGAAGCAGCAGCCAACTGCATTAGGGAAGTGGACATTTCTTTGGCATTTCACTGTCATTATTGGCTCCAGTAAAAGGTGTACACCTGGCCTGTGGTTTGCTAGAGCTGAGTCGACTCTAGTGTGAATTCAGTAAACATTGAAGACGACATAGGAGATGTCACACTGCGAATGCAGCTGTTGAATATCATTGCCAGCATATGAGGCTATGTGCATGCAATCAGAGAGGACATGGTTTTAGATGGTGGGTCCTGTGCATTCCTGCCACTTGCAGCAGATAACCTGAATGTTACGAGATATGTAATAAGGTGGTGGCAAAACAAAGTCAGGACCTGCCATCCCCCAAAAAAGAAAAAGAGCACATTTGATGAGAGATGTTAGGGGGACCTCATAGTATTGTTTCTCAAAATAGTAGAGGCCATTTATGACAAACACAAATGATATGCTTGAAATAGTTTAGCAGGGGGTTTAGCAGGAAGAAATAAGTTCAGCTACAGTCTGAGGCATCCCATAATTCAAAGAAACATCTCTAGGTTTGTATATTTATTCTTTTTAAGATTTGCTTTACGTAGACTAAATTGTTAGACCATTATTAATACGGCCATCTGCACATGATAAACAGTACAACCCTTGGGTCTGTGCAGGAACATCACTTCCCTGATGTGAGAATACCGTGTAGATGGGCATGTTCTCTGTTCTCAGCTCTTCCAACAAAAACCTGCCTTTCTATTTAGAACTTTCACTTTACATCTCTGTGGTCTGGTACTAGAGCCACTGTCATGCCTGCATTCAAAGCTTATGGTCCTGGATTCACTTCTTAGCACAAATCAAAGAGACGTGTATGCATTCAGTGAATAGTAGGTATGCTTTTATTTGCATTATCGCATCCCCAATCAGACTTAGTGGAGAAATGAGTGCTGTCTGTGAATACAACACAAAAGAAGCCCAGGCGCTCACTAGGTTTTCAGGAGCCTTTTTTGTATGAGATGAATAAGAGCCCAGGGGCCTGGCGTTATCATTAGGTTGGTGCTGGATCACAGAAGCAACTATAATCTGGTAAAAACAGAGGCAGGCTGGAGTACACCACTTGCCCAATAAAGAGAATTACCATCTCGCTAGTTTCATTTAAAGAAGAGCCATGTTTTTTGTCACCCCTTATTGACAGCCCTGTGACATCTAAGGCATGAGGATCAACATCCAAGGCTTCTGCAAAGCAGATAACCAAGCTATAATACAAGTTTGTCCACCTGGACCTGTTGCAAAAAGGGCTGCATTATGGATAAAGATTCTGAATGGCACATGTACTGTACTGTCCCTTGTTGCCTAGGGAACAGATATCCTAGACAAGTGTTTCATAATCTGTCAAACAATATCTTGTTTCTTTTTCTTTTCTTTTTTGTAATCTGGCCTTAAATCCTCCCCTTCCCCTTCTCCAGACTGTCTGAGTGGTCTTTAAGATTTAACAGAACTCCGTGGCCTCCAGTACAGAGGGGCAGGGCACCAGGTGACAAAACAATCACCCTGGGTGCAAAAACAAAACAGTAATTTACTTCCCAAGTTTTGTCTTATAACAGCATGACACACTGTTGAGAGAAAGATTTTTCACTCCAGGCTTCCCTGACAAAAATTACCTGATGGGGGGATAAAGCAGTTCCTGTTGTGCCAAAAGTCACAACAAGTATATGAAATCAAAACATAGCCTGCTGAGTTGCATTTGCTGAGGAAGCACGGCAGGAGATAGAAGTGACTGACAGAAGCTGGATTGCATATTGCATCACCTTACAGCATCCCCCATCCATTACCAGCTGGGTTTCCATCAATTTCATATGCTAAACATGCATACATGATGCTCATGCAATCATCTTTACCAGGTGAATAAACTACCAATCTAAAGCACCTGTATGTAGCAATGCTTTACAAGGACAGAAAGAGACAAATAAACATGGGGCACAGTTCAATCTTTTGTTCATGGGGCCAGACTTTGATGCCATCTTGAATTTGATATTATGTTACATATACCTTATACAGCCTATATATATATATATATATATATATATATATATATATATATATATAACAACTGTTTAGAGATAAACTGTGGGATAAATCCATTATCTGAGTCACTGTATGCATTAATTTATTTGTACATACAGTGACTGCGCGCAAAGTCACGCAAAGTCCTACTACATTGCGCAAATTGTGCAAACCACACAAATCCCGGCAAAGTCCTTGCTAAGTCGTAAAGTCAGCGCAATCAAGGCTAATGGCTAATATCTTGTTTTTATGAAAATGGATATAACCCCCAAAAAGCTCTGTTGCAGAAATGAATATGCAGTGGATGACTGTGTGATAACTCATTTATGTGATATCAGACTCTTAACCATCACTGTGTTTTACGACTCGTGAAGTTACTTTGAGGTCACTTCAGCAACTTTAGTATATAAATGAGTTATCACACAGTCAACCTCATACATATCCCATATATATATATATATATATATATATAGAGCACAGTAGTTCTACCATAGTTAGGGTTGAGGAGCCATTTACATGTAAACCTAAAATTTTGCACCTTAATAACTTTGCAACCGTTCCACAGATTTGCCTGAAATTTGGAATACACAATTAAAAACCATACTTCTTGGGATTTGCCAACTTTCGTACTGTTCAGATATACGGCTGCGGAGTTATTAAGCGTGATCTGTGTGCGCATTTATGCTTTTTTGGAATTCTTTGCTCATCTCTACAGGTCACACAGTTTGTGCGACTGGTCCGTAATCTTCAGGGAATGTGTGGCCAGGGTCCCCGATGTGTCTTTTGAAGATTTCATGAAAAAATATTAAACAGTTCAAAAGTTATTCAAAAAACAATTTCCCATTATAAGTCAATGGGAAAAGTTAACAAAACATTTGAAAGTGTCGCAAATGCAGTTTTTACTTTCGCAAATGGCCCTTTTACTGTCGCAAATCCACCATTTTGTTTTCAGTTGGTCATCAGAAAAATGCTTGTCATTTAAATTTGGGACCCTGTAGCAACCTAATTCTTTTTGTATTCACCTAGTCAGACCCTGAGGATGCTAGGCATGTCTTTATTTTGGGGTAAAACACCCTAGAAATATGTTTTCCAAATTTCTGGAAAAAGTACTTTTGCAAAGTACTTTCGCATTTGTGACAATGTCGCATGAATTTGCGAAAGCTTTTGCAAAGTTCGACAGTACTTTTCCAGGCTTTGGGAAAATGACAGCAATTCTTTGCCACCCTGCTGCAAAAGAATGGTTTGGTGTTTTGGGCTGAGATTTGAAGGGAATGCAGCCAACATCTTACATATGTGCCTTTTAGTGTTTCAATGAAAAAATATTACAGGGCAGCAAAGTTACAGCACTCCAATTTTGACGCTTTTTCCCATCGGATAACATTATGGCGTCCGCCATATTACAGGAATCATTTGCTGCGCTGCTGCAAAATAACGATTTGGTCTTTTGGGGTGAAATTTAGAGGGAAGAAAGCCAACATCCCACAGATGTACCTTTTAGTGGTTTGGTGAAAAAATATTACAGGGAGGGAAAGTTATGGCACTCCGAATTTCTCTTGTTTTCCCTTAGGATAACATTATGGCATTTGCCGCGCTTTTCAGGGCCCGTATCTCAGAAACGGTGCGAGATATGGACCTTTCGTCAAAAAAAAAAAAAACTAGCCAGGAAAGTGATAAATCATATGACTTTTACATTTTTTTCTATGTCATACGGTTCCTGAGATATAAGCAATTTAGTTTTCCAAGTCCTCATTTTCTGTTCCGAGACCCATTATTATGCATACATTCTTTGTACTCACTGTCTTTCTATATGCAGCTTTTGGGGAAAACCATTGTGTGCTCTTACATAACTGTTACCCTTAACGCTTCTGCTTGTAGTTCTGTACCTGTTTCACTTACTGTTCCTGTCTGCGCCACCTTTTGTGTTACCCTTTGCATTTTCATTTGCACTTGCATTTGCATTATTTTAACCATTTGTGTCTACAGTACTGTTTATCTTTATGTTTCACTTTGCGTCACCATGTGGATTACCATTTGTGTTTGTGGGCACCATGTTACTATGTGACAAGACATCACGTGGTGGGAGGCCCCGCGCTACCGCCACCGCATTACATTCACTATTTCTCATTATCATTCTCAAAAAGAAGGTAAATTAGAGTAAAAAACTCAATTTAATGCATTAATTAGGGTTGTTCCACAGCAACAAAAGTGAGGAAATTGTTAGGGGAGCGAGCCCTCGACCTCCAACTGGGCATCGGGGTGTGCATTGGGGTTGTGGTCCCAACTCACCCCATCTCTCCTATACCTCTGCTTCTTTCCACATCTGATGGGGTGAGAGTTAGGGCTGACAACTCCAATGCGCACTCAATGCCGTTGGGGGTGTGGGTGGGGTCCAAGGGGGGCTTTCAACCCTCAATCGAATTTAAAGTAACCCTAATGCAAACCCCATTGTTTTATTCTGCACCCATGTCAGGTTATTAACTGTTGAAATGGTGAGCAACCCCAAAGCATACCTCATGCCTATTCCTGCATGCAGGTGGAGATGGGGCCTTAGTGTTGAAAGGCAACGGGGTTGGGAGTTTGGTTTGGAAGCCAAGGGTGGGGTGGGGTGGGGGGTCTTAGGCCTGGGAATCCAGATCTCATTTCCCTATGTTTTAGGCTTCAACCCTAATGGTGTATTAACAAAGTTTTTTTGCAGTGAATTTCTTTACTTTATCAGATACTTTATTTGTATCCCTGTTAACGGCTCAATATAAAACTGTTTCTGAGATACAGTTGGACAAAAAGAACTTCAAAAAACTGGTGTATTTAGGATTTTATGAAACTCTGTATCTCAGAAACCACAAAACCAATTCATAAAAAATTTGGCAAGTCGAGGGACCTTTACCTAGAGATTATGCATGTGAAAATTTATGGAAATACATTGAACCATTCCAAAGTTATTAAGGTTCAAATCTGGGTTTAACATAGAAGTTTGCACTCAACCCTAATATAGTGGTGCTACGACTAATATATATATATACATATATATATATATATTATATAAAATTGGAATGCACTATTTAGGTTAAAACACAAAAGTCAGGAAATGAAAATTACATTCACAAGCCAAAGTAAATAAGAATGGGGTGACATTTAGACCTCACAACCCCAATGACACATCCCATCAGCTGTCAGTTTTGGGATGATGGGCGGGTCTGCGGGGAGGGGAACCCTAAAGATTTTTCATTTCCTGATTTTTTGTGTTTTAACCCTAAATGATGCATTAAAGCAGTTTTTTGCATAGAATTTCCTTACTTTTTGAGAAAGAATAAAAAACTAAGAACTTGCACAAGTTGGTGGGAGAGTGGGCCCTTCGGGCCCTGCGCTCCCACCAACTTGTGAAACTTGGTGGGAGCATGGGCCCTTAAGGCCCTGAGCTCCCACCAACCTACAGAACTTGGTGGGAGTGAGGGCCCTTCAGGCCCTGCACTTCCACCAACTTGTAATCATGTGTGTACCATCAGTACCCTCCAAATGTCAATGTAAAACACTAAACCGTGTCTGAGATATAACATGTTAAAGTTTGAGATTTTCATTTGTCAGAGATGCAGAATTCTGCACCTGTTAACATTTTGCAGGCACAACGACTGAAAACTACATCCATGACATTAAGTCTATGTACTCTATCAATTTCAAGACACCAGCACAATGCAAAACACTGTCCACAACACGTAAATTGCATCACACAATATCTCCACAAAAAATGTTTTCTCTGACACCTAAACACCGTAATTCACATCTACAGGACATGCCGAGAACACCCTCCAAATTTCAAATAAAAAGACCAAGGCTTTACCTGAGGTAATGCTTAAGACAAATAGTGACCAGATTCATAAGTCCTGACATAGACTCCCCACATGTTAATAAACTGCACTTGGCTGTACTTAAACCTGCATGCTAGCATGACACTTTCTGCATCGACTATAAGCCATGAAACTTACTTATGCAGCATTTCCTGCTTTAGCCATACCCTGTGTTTGCATATTAATATACTTTTTCTGTATCGGCTATAAACCATCTAATGTACTAGTGTAGCGTGTTCTGCTTTACCTTCATCCAGCTTTTCGTACAAACATAACACTTTCTGTATCAGTTTTAATCCAATAACTTACTTATGTAACATATTCTGCTTTGGCTGAATCCAGCTTTTACCTACTAACATAGCACTTTCTAGTCTGGCTATAAGCCAAATTTGCTTACTTGTGAGATGTCTTCTGCTTAAGCTATTTCCAGCAACTTACAGTTTTAAGCAACAAGAAGGGAACAATTTGCCAAAGTCATCTAGATTACTTGTACACAATTTTGCTTATATTCTCATCAATACAATCAGTATCTGAGCTTTCTTTAGGGATTAGATTAATGGCTGTCCAACGTAGGATATCACTCCACTTAATAGCTTTTTTAACACAAAATACTCTGTATCATTATATTGCTATATAAGCGTCTTATAATCTGTACAACATATTTAGCAACTAATCAAAACATCTTATAAAAATCACTGTCACATGGAAATCACCAGCAATCAAACATTGACCGCTACAAATTTATTAAACTTATTAATAATGATATGATGAAACTAAACGCTACGTTTTGTAGGCTCCAAACATCTGGGAACCCTGAAGCCCAAAGGCTCCAACCAAGTTCAAGGTCCATGAATTATGAAACACAGCAAACATTTTAGATATAAAAACAGAATTTTTACAGTCAATAAATTACAACCAGTGATTCCTGCAGCTTAAACCACAGCAGACAAACTGTATTAATAAAGTAAAATGGAAGTCAGCAAGAGTAAATAGGCAGTCCACCAACTTCTGTAATTCTAGCCACCTTAAATTACCGGTGGTTTGAACAGGTGCACTCATGAAATCTAATTTGTTTATTAAGCATTCGGAACATTCAGGATTTATATTTCAGTCTGAAAAATACTATTAGGGCCCCCATTTAACCGAGCATGAAAACAGTTTCATAAACTTATAGTTTCAGCATTCAGCTCCACTAAAAGTGTTCACTGTTCAATGTGCCCTTGTAATAAAATCAGACATTTATCCAAACAGGAGTCAGTTCACTCATATTCCATCTCCACATTTAGGAGTTCCTGCTGTGCAAGTGATCAATACCTTCCAATTTTGGTAGCCAGTAGTCTTAATAGTTGTGCTTAATAGTAAATATATCAGTGCATAAAGGCTCTACCATTGTACCTATTAAAGCACATTTGTGATGAACTTCTGAAGGGGTTACCTTGAGAGAATTACCTTAGGAACTACAAGCACATTGTGCTGGAACAGTACCTTTTTTATCCAGACAGAAAATGGGGATACCTTATTCCAATATGCAAGCATGGCTCCTATTCCATCCAGGAGTCCCTTCAGCTTAAAAAAGCTCACTTCATACCTCCACTTCTAAGTGCCCAATTCCATTCAGTTTTGGTTACAATAATTCCTATGCCATTTTTAGTTGGCTTTTGGTCAGTTTCTATCTGTTTCACTTGTCACCGAATCATTTTGAATTGCAGGCACCTAGGAGAAAGGGAGCAAAAATGCTCCTCTGAGAGCAGTAAACTTAAAACTTTCAGTGAAAAAGAAAACAGGACCCCTGAACAATAGGCAAAGGTAGCATACCTCTTCAAGGAAATTTTCAGACATTTCAGCACATATTGTGTTACTGCTGCGCACTGCTCCCTGAAGGCCTTCATAGCTGGGTGCCTCTTCCTAGGGAGCCTTCTCGAACAACTTCCTAATGGTCTCTGAGTGCTCCACGAGTCCAAATCCAGAGACTTTATTCCACCAATTGCTCCATCAGCTCACTACAACAGGCCCTGTCTCCACAACCAAATCGCAACAATTAAGAGTGCATCAAAAAACACTGGTCACTCCGGACATCAGTAACAAGCTCCAAATTGAAATATAGAAAGAATAGGGCACAAATAGAGCATAAAATCATGAGGGAGCCAATGATTATGACCCGCTGAGTTCAATGTGTTAAAGCTGGTGGCTTACCTTGCTCAAAGGATCGGACTCCCATTGATGGACAGTTTTTACCAAAATTAAAAATATATTAAGATAACCCCAGTTTATTCATCAGCAGGTCTGGTTTGGGGTAGAAAAAGCTGTTGAATGCCCCAACAAGCATGGAGCTGTGAGGAGCAGAGCACAGTGTATTACTACAGTATATTACCTGTAACTAACTAACAAAATAAGTCAAACATTTCACATAACTACATGAAACCAGCAGCATGGTTCAATAAAACAAAGCCCCCTGAGCAAAACCCATTCTAAATTGTGTTTATAGGTGACCCTTGGGCTGAGAAATTAATTTTTTTAATCTGGCCATCTGGTCATCATCTTGCGACCAAAGATCACGGTCAAAGAACCTCGTGATCAAAGAATTTGCTGGCTCATGATCAAAGATAAAAAAATGTTCAAAATTCAAGTTTTATGGATAATTACATGAAACCACCAGCATGATTCGATAAAACGATGCCCCCTGAGCAAAACCCATCCTATTTTGTGTCCCTATGTGACCCCTGTGCTGAGAAATGAAATTTTTAATCTGGTTGTCATCTCGCGATGCAAGATCGTGATCAAAGAATCTCGCGATCAAAGAATTTGCAGGCTCGCGATCAAAGAAATTGCAGGCTCATGATCCAAGAATAAAAAATACTGAAACTCAACTTTTGGGCAGAATTAAATGAAACCACCATGATGCCTCAATATAATGAAGCCCCCTGAACAAAACCCACCCTCATGTGTGTTCCAAGGCCACCACTGATCTGAGAAATTAGCATTTTTCAAAGGGCCATCTCGTCCCTCGCTTGCGATGCAAGATCGCAATCAAAGAATCTCACAATCAAAGAATTTGCAGGCTCGCAATCAAATAAATTGCACGCTTGTGATCAAAGAATAAAAAATGGTGAAACGTGAGTTTTTGGAAGATTAGATGAAACCACCACCCTGCCTCGATAGAACAAAGCCTCCTGATCAAAATCCACCCTCATTTGTGTTTCTAGGCCACCCCTGAGCTGAGAAAATTGTATTTTTACCTCACAATGCAAGATCACGATCAAAGAATCTCACAATCAAAGAATTTTCAGGATCGCGATCAAAGATCCTTAGCGAGTCGCGATCAAATAATTTAAAACCTTATAAGTCTATTTCTGGACCATTTTACATCAAACCAAAGGCATGGCTTGATAGAATGAGGCCCCCTGAGTAAAACCCATCCAAGTTTTACTTCAGGAGTGACCCCTGAGATTAAATGTTTGAATTTTTAGGTTCAGAAAAGCAAAAACAAGATGGCAGATCTCGCAGTTAAAGAATTCTCGGGGACAAAGATTCTTGAACCACGAGACTGCAAATTCTTTGACCGCCAGGCAGGACCAAGTGGCCAGAACCCCATTCTTTGTTCACAAAACAACCATATCAATTTTCCCTTTGACTTATAATGGGAACTTAAAAGTGGCATAACTTTTGAATGCCTTAATATTTTTTTCACCAGATGAAAAGCGGTATATTCGGGCAGCCAAACTCTTTCAGATGAGCCATCTCACAGAGTGGCACACCACATGATGGCCACACTGGGCCACAGTCAAAATCCCCAAACCTGCCTCCAAAACTGGATAATTTTGCATTTTTCACCATTTTCGTACACAAAGACCGTAAGTTTGACTGAAACAAAATTTGGCAAATCAAGAGATCTACCATGCCCCACAGTGCATACTAAATTTCAGGCAAATCCGTTGAACAGGTTCAAAGTTATTAACATGCAAAATGTTAACTTTAACATAGAAGTGCCTTCATAATCCTAAATATAGTGGTGCCACCGCTACCACTATTTTACATATATATATATATATATATATATATATATATATATATATATAAAATGATTCAATGGTATACTGCAATCTAAATGGATAAGAGGCAGTCTCATCTGTAGTGATCTTTTTAAAACAACACTGCACCTGGGATGCCTGAATACCATGTATGGCTATCTGTTATGATATCTGCCAAACAAAATATAAAACAAAAAGAAGAATACAATACAAAACAATACAATACAATACAATTCAATACAGTACAAACTTGATTTCAGTTAAGCAATTTCCCTGCATGCCAGATGCAAAATGCTTTATGGGGTTGTGTACCGTAAACAGTTGCAATGGGGTGATATTCATCAGAGCATCAACCTTTATAAGCAATTCTGAAATCACAGAATACAGTGAAAAATGAACAGCCATTCATTTGACTGGAAACAGAATCCCAGTCATTAAATGGGGGAGGGGTGACTCAATTGCTCCCGCATTTTCAAGAATACCCCTTATTTTGCACCACAGATTTACTCTGTTCCTCCTGAATCTGTGTTTTACAAAATGCAGTGCTCCCCTTACAATGGCAAACCCCAATACACTGACTCACTCATATCGGGCCCTGTGCATTATACTTATGCACCATTACTAAGGGGTGTATAGTCTACAATACATACATGTACCACACACTTCAAGTCCCAAGGGATCTACACAGCATGCACTTATGCTCCCCCTGCAGTTCCATGCATGCACCCAACCCTGCAGGTAATGGTACACATGCAGCTGGGGTGGCGCTGGTGAGGAGTAACCACAATACATGGCATGCACAATGCCATCTGCATGTGGATAGCTGCAGAAAGGCAGGTGCATAACATATGCTGGGTAACACCAGCTGTAAGTGCCTCTGAACCCTCCCCCCAACCATCTGAGGGCCCTACAGTCCTGGCTGGATGGCACTGGCCCATGTCCAAGCATCCCTTGTACCACAAAGTACAGATCATAGGCCAGAAGGCAAATTCCAGCTACTCTCTATCATGTACGAGAGAGGACAGTCTCTGCCATGGGCTACCATATCCCATGATCCCCTGCAGGTTTGCATCAGGAATCCATTAGGTTGCTGACCCAGACTTCCAACTGGAAGCCCAGTTCATGGCCAAGATCCATCTCCATGGCTCCCCCCCGCCCAGTTCAGTGGGTTCTGCACCAGTGTGTGAGGCAGACAGGCTTTATGCATGTCACCGGCATGGTCAGCATGTCTGGTAGCATCCCACTGTGATCACCAGAGGCTGGCAATGCACAGATCCCACATTTGCTGGCCACAGTCTTGCATACAGCTGATAGTGAACATCTGTGATGACTTCCATTGTTTCATATGTAGCCATTTTAACATTTCACTATAGAGAGCTGTATAAGAACATGAGAACAAATTGGGTAGCTCTGGAGATGTTCACTATAACAAGCGGCCAATGTATTATTAGCTATTAAAGTTAGGGACTAATTCTTCAGATAATGCACTTTACACTAAAGGATTTTGTTCACTACAGGGACCTGTATACACCGTATGACCATTTCACACACTGGCACACAGAGCTCTGAGCTGTGATATTGCTGTGTGCACCTAGCGTGCCAGCAGCATTTACAGACCAATCCATCTGAAGATATGATATGATATGATATGATATGATATGATATGATATGATCTGTTTATTGCAACCAGAGTACTAGTTAAAATTCAAATAAATTCAATCATATAAAATACATTTTGAATCATAGCATCATCAGTGATGCAAAATTGCTTCTCCTACCTCTCCCTGATTCACTACCATCAAAGGACTCATTCCATCTAAATGGAAACAGCACACTGTAGGATAGGGATGGGACCAACTGACTAGAAACATAGAAACATAGAATTTGATGGCAGATAACGACCACTTGGCCCACCTAGTCTGCCCATTTTCCTACCCAACAGATAAGCTGCAGATCCTAGCACTGATTTTACTACTATTGGCACCCTAAATCATGGACTGGGGTTTGGAAGGGCCCATTGATAATAAATGGCCTTGATGTTGTCTGGGGAAGCCTGGTGTTGGCTACTGGCACAATGCAAGAAGCCTGTTGCAACATTTTTGTTTTAACAATCTGTGTGTGAAAAGATGAGGGGTGGAAGGTGGGAGATGACCGGATATTGGAAGGGGTGACCATGAGGCTTGTCTGGGTCTCCTGAGGAGAGCTAAAGGGTTTTCATTTACTGTGGATGTGGTAAAGAATCTGGGCATCACTGTGAACTGAAAGCCGCCACTTGTACATCAGGAGGGGGCTGTAGCCTGCAGTGGCTTTTTCCATCTATGTAACATCACCTGGATCAAACTGTAACTTGTGCCATCTACCTGGTGACAATAATTAATGCCTTTGCCACCCTGAAACTGGATTATTATAACACTCTATAATTAGGGGTTGTCTGGAGGTTTGTTGCATCATGTGCAATTGGTCCAGAATGTTGTTGCTTGGCTCGTGTTGGGTAACTCTCATAGGGACCACATCATGCCAGTCATGCCACTTTTGTGCAACCTGCATGGTTGCCGGTTTAGTGGTTCAACACCTTTAAGACATTACCTGAAAGATGTGACATTTTGGTTGTATTGCTGTCTCACTTGCACTAACTATTCTGTGCATATGTTGATCCTTACCAAGTGTGTAGTTACTCTGTATACCCTTGTCCCTTGGTTGCACCTGAAAATGAGCCTCAGCTCATTGTGCCTATCCCAGTAACCAAATTTTAAATAAATACAATAAAATAATGTATTTTCATTGACATTTCAGACCTCGATTATCTTAATGACCTCCTTTCACCTTATAACCCTATCCACCCTCTCAGCTGCACTGATGCGGGTGGTCACCCAATCCAGTCTTAAGCTGTGAGGGAACACTGCCTTTGAGATGGCTGCACCTATTCTAAGAAATTCCTTGCCCCATCCAGCACCCAATCTGCCCACACAGGGTTCTTGGAAATTTTTTTTATTTAAAGAGGCCTACTCATTTAGTGAGATAGAAGTATTTGTTTTTATTTATTTATGACTTAGATCACTATGTATTTATGTATTTATTGTTTTTCTGACTGCCAGTGTAAGGCAGTATGAGCATCTTTTGGAAAAGACAGCCCTATATATAAAGTTTGCCTTGCCTACTTTTTTCCCCTTCATTTAAGAGCCCAATTGCAAACAGCTGAATACCTGGATTGCTAAATATTCAAAAAAAAAAAGCAGTCTTATACCCTTAATATTGGCTGAGTATTCTTATGCAGAACTCCCAAATAGTTCTTATTTTCATTTGATATTTGATCCAAACAGTGCTTTGCAGGCCAATCTGCTGCAAAACAGTATGTATCTTCCCAGTTGACCAGGGCTAATCCCACGGCCATCTCCACTCACATCTGTTGCCTCCCACACCTCCCTGGTCCTCTCATGCTTATTACAACCTGTATCCTGCCAGCCCCTCCCCCACCTGATACAATCTTTGCAAAGCACCCCCTTCTTAACCTGGTGCTCCTCACTGTAGTTTGACCAGTGTCATTTAGTCACACTAGGCAGGCCGCCCCTTCCCCACACTTTAGGATTCATCAGAGAAGCATTGTGGGAGGTAAAGGCTGACAGAGCTGCTAGGATATCAACTATTGCCCCATCACAGATTTGACAAATTGTGTTCAGAGCCAGTAGGGTCAGGTTAGGGTAGCAAAAGCATGTTGTTGGATGGCAACAGAGATGAAGGAGCTAAATGGACACCAGATTAAGTGAGCTGCCTGTTGCTCCACATTCTTGTGCATTGTAAAGTAGATCAGATGCCAGGGTCATTGAAGACATTAAAGTGGCCTTGACCTGTTTGATATGGAACTGGGGGCCAGGTTAAAAGAAGATTGTTTTAAAAAGATGGTGTCATGTGGGAGAGGATGTCAGATATTTTTATTAAGTCATGGAAAGAAGGGGCTTAGAAGATGATTGAGGTTGGTGTAGGTGATTATGGGACCAGTTCTGCTCAACTGAGGAGGGGGAAAGCTTTTTGTTTTTATGAATGTGAAAAGAAGTAATAGCCAAATAACAAATGTCAGGCCTGCTATTATTTGTTTAGGTCCAAGAAAGGAAGGGCCTATTTATTTAGGAATTGAAATTTGTTGCTCGCACAGTACTTGTCCCTGCAGTAATTTATTGGTTCAGTGCCGATGAAAGACTTTATCCCCTGGGTATTCTAACTTCATAGGGTATTTGTCTGTAGTCTTTGGATCCGGGCAGTGTTTCTAACCATTTTAGCCAAACTACCCAGCTCCAAACTACAGTGTTAAAGACAGTTGAACTGGATGGTTCAGTGAATTGATGGCAGGTTAAGGTGCTTTTATCTCTAGGTCACTAGTGATTAAATCCAGCTCAGATCAACAGCAGCTGAAAGCCATTATTGCCTAAGGGCCGTTCAGGGGCCTATGTGCAATGAGTTGTGGAGATCTCAGTCCAGTTCCTAGAGAGGAAGTGTCCACAGCACAAAATTACCAAAACTAACTGGCCCTTTTGTTGGCCATCTCACATGAGAGGCCAAGAACTGAATGAACATGGAGTCTGAGTTTGCCTTTCACCAATGTGGTGGTCCCTCTACGACAGGGATGAGGCACATTGGCAGGGCAATGTGGGGAAGCTTGCACTATGAACAGCATGCAGTATCTGTCATGTGGCTATACAGAGGGCTTCAGTTTCCAGTGCTTTCATGGCAGTTATCTGTTACAATTACCTGGCAATCTGATATTTATTTATTTTTTTAATTTATTTAGTTTCTGTTGAACAGGTAAGTGCACTAGACAAATCCTGCCTATTTTCAGGCACGACCCGGGGGGGGGGATACTGATGAATGCCAACTGACCTTGAACCAGATTAAGCTGTTGGTGGTATTTTTAGTGAATGAGGGAAATTTGGCCAGGACTCCGGGGAAATTCCCCTACTCTTTTTGATAAGTGCCATGGGATCTTTAACATCCACCTGAACTACCACCAATCCAGGCAGATGGGACCTCAGTTTAACGTCTCATCCAAAAGACGGCACCTCAGAAGTGCAGCATCCCTCTCATGCTGCACTACAGTGTTAGTACTGGGATATTAACCCAAGTGCCAGATGTGGAAACTGAACCCACAGCCCTTTGATCTCCCGGCTTCAGAGGCGTGTGTGCTACCTACTGAGCCACTGACAGTAACATGCTGTGATAGAAATTGGCTGTTCCTCTCTCTCAACCATAGAAAAAGGTCCCCAAATCTTACCGCGGACCAGTTTCAATCTCATATCTCTTCTACCCACCCACTTGCAGCAACCCCGAGGCACTCTCCACATCCCCTGCCCAGTCTCTGAGCTCCTTATCTAGAATCTTAGACCCCATTTCTGTGAAGATGAAGGGTTCTCTGGGGGCAGTTGTTGTAGGTGGGGTAGGTAGAGGTGGGTCTTGTGGAGTAAATTGTGTGGGGAGAGCCGTAGGGGAGCGACAGGATGTGTGTCTGAAACTGGGTCTCTTTGAACATGTTACATCATGGCCAGTGGAAGGGTGAAGGTAGGCATTTTGTTTCACTTGTCAGAGGAAGGGGGAACACTTAACTTCTTTAGCAGTTCTTTCAGTGCTTTATTGCCAAGCCACTTTTTTTAGACTGGTTTAGTCTTTCAAAATACAACCAGATCAGAATGGAATAATCAAGCTATCCATTAGATGCCAATCTGATTGCATTATGCAGTGTCTCTGTTCATAATGCCCTGCTTGTGACATCATAGTCCATTGCTATGGAAATGACTATGATGCCACAAGCAGGGCATTAAGATTTCAACTCCTGAATAAGCCTCAGCTTTAAATGCATTGCAGGGGACAAAGCACCTATTTTCATGTAAATACAAATAGTTATGAAGAATGGAATAGTTAAATAGACAGACAGAAAAATAAATTTTCTGGTCATAGTTAAATCATCTGTAGTCATTCCCTATTCGCATGAACTGGAGCTGTGAAGCTCTAGTTATTGTTACATACAGCTAATATCCGGTCATGAGATCCAAGTAGAATAATCAACAGAAATTATCCTACTAGAAAATTGCATCTTATTTTTTTAAATTACCATTTAAAACTAAGTAAAACAGTAGTTAGCCTCATACTTTTGGATTTCAACCTTGACTGAATTTCTCTAATTCACTAAAACTGTAACAGTGTTTTGTTAAAGACACAAAAGGGACCAGGGGCCTGATATTCAAAATATGCAAAGCAGAGCCCAAAGATGCTATATTCAGTCGTATAGCGCACCGTGCTATCTGACTGAATATAGAGCCATGTTGGCACAGCGCTAAGTTAAGTAGCACTGCCCTGACTTGGATCCTGAAGTGCACCCTAAGAATGAATAGTGCTGGAGTGCTATCTGCTCTTTTCAAAGGGACCCATGCAAATGAGCCCAATGGGCCTGCAAGGCACTAAGGGGCCATTTGCATGCCCATTTTGGGATCATTTGCATAGGTAGTGTGGCAAGTAAATGCAGTGCTGCCTCCCCATCACCAGGCACAGACATGTTGAAGTCTCTGGTGCCTAGTTGTCCCCCCCCCACCCTCTGATAACTGGCCACTGAAGAATGGAGCAAATCCCTATTGCTTAGTGGTCCCCCCGAATCACCAGCCCTTATTCAAAAACACAACCTCCTTGGTGGTAGTGATCCCTCTTCCAGTCCCCAGTTTGTGTAATAAACCTCCTTGGGGGCTAGAGGTCCCCTTCCCACCAACCGCCAGCCTGAATATGACTAAAAACCTCCCTATTGCCTATTGGACTCCCTGCACTCCATTCGGTGGCCCACAAAATAAAACAAACCCTCCCAGATGCTTAGTGTCCCACTCACACTCCTGCTCGCCAGCCTATAAATATACATAATCCTCCTTGGTGCCTACTGTTGCCCCTCCCTTCCTTCTGCCCACTAGCCCATAACATATAAATAAAGCTCCCTGGTGCCTAGTGTACCTCCCACTCCTGCTTGCCAGCCCGTAAATATACATAAACCCCCCTTGTGCCTAGTGTCCCCCCCAATCACTGATCAGCCACAGAAATAAAGACCCCCCCCAGGTACCCAGTGTTCCAACCCCTCCGTCCTGTCTGGTCAGGGCACTAGATGTCCCAGGCATCCAGTGCTCCCCCTGCAGTCACTGATCCCCATCCCAGTAAATGACCAGACATTCTTGTGCTGATGCAGGAAGTAACATGAAAGGTGCAGGGACATACAGAACACTAGTCCCTGATGTGTCCTGTACCCCCTCTCTGAAGACTGGTACTGCCCTTGTGACCATGCAGGAATCCCTGGCATCCAGCTGACTCCCCATACCACCATGGTACCGAACACCCGACCCCCCCATCCTCTTACCAGATTCTTAAGTAGCATGGAATAGAATATGGCAACTGGTGCAACCCTCCACACACCACCTTGTCTGGTCACTGTATGACCTGGCAGGGAGTGTGTATCTTATTTATATGACAGGGTGCATCACTTTGTCATAGAAATACTGTCCTCTTACCAGATTCTTCGGTGCCATGGGATAGAATATGGCAACTGGTGTAGCCCTCCACACACTACCTCGGCTGGTCACCGAATTACCTGTGAGGGAGCATGTGTCTTATTATAGGATAGGGTGCATCACTTTGTCATAGAAACAAGACACGTACTCCATGCCAAGTCATATGGCAACTGACGAGGTGGTATGTGGAGGGTTGTCCTGGTCGCCATATTCTATTCTGTGGCACCGAAAAATCTGGTAAGAGAATGGGGGGGTTGGGTATTCAGTGCCATGGCGAGATGGGGGACCACTAGACACCAGGGATTCCTGCATGGTCACATAGGCAGTACCAGCCTTCGTGTGGGGAACAGAACACACCAAGGACTAGTGTTCTGTATGCCCCTGCACCTTTCACATTACTTCCTGCATCAACACAGGAATGGCTGGTGATTATGTTACACCAACAGGGATCAGTGACCGTAGGGGGACCACTGGACACCAGGGAAATCTATTGCCCTGACCAGGCCGGGAATGGAGGAGGGGTCTGTGCACTGGGCACCTGGGGGTCTCTATTTCTGTGGTTGACCGGTGATCGGAAGGAGGGTACACTAGCCACGAAGGAGGTTTATGTATTTTTATCAGCTGTTGAGCAGGAGGGAGGGTGGCACACTAGTCATCAGGGAGCTTTGTTTATATGTCCACAGCACACTCTGCAAGACAGAAAAGGTCAGCATGCACAACTTTCACATAATGTACAAAATTCACTTTCATTTCACCAGTGTTTCAGCAGCTACAGCAAAAAAGACATGGGTTCCAAACATAACTTCAGTGAGGTTTAGAAGTGGCTCAAATAATGTAAGGCTTGAACATTCACCATTCTGCAGACCTAGCGGAACCATACACCAAAATCCACATGGGCGTTAATGTTTCAACATCATAACCGACGCCATCAAATGTTAAAGGCCATGTGGGTGTTGGGATGTGGTTCTACTAGGTCTGTGGAATGGTGAATGTTCAAGCCTTGCATTATATGAACTGCTTCTAGACCTCACTGAAGTTATGTTTGGAACCCATGCATTTTTTGCTGTAGCTGCTGAAACACTGGTGAAATTAAAGTGAATTTTGTACATTATTTAAAAGTTATGGAGTGCTGATTTTTTCCGCTTTGCAGAGTGTGCTTTTGACTTGTTCGCTTACCCTTGGTAAGGTGCACCCAATTTTCCATACTTGTTGTCTGGAAGCACATCTTGAAGAGCCACTCACTGTGTTTTTTTTAGCTTTGTTTATATGTTATGGGTTGGCAAACAGGAGGGAGGGGGAACACTAGGCACCAGGAAGGTTTATGTATAGTTACGGGCCACAGACACACAGGGGATGGGTGTGCTCCCCCAGCGGCCAGCCTGCTAGTTGGCTACATTATCTCCAGCAGTTATGAGGGTTGCACAGAGTAAGGGGGATTTTCTTCGGCGTTATTTGCGTTGCACAATAGGACAGTGCTAAACCCTTTTGCGCAGCACAAAGCCGCTGAATATTGGGTTGCGTGGATATTCCTGTCCCTGCCCCTCCCATTGCCCACCCACATACATTATGTTTTGTGCGGGCACTAACCCTATTTGCCTGTGCAACTGCACCTTTTGAACGTGGCATTCCAGCGCAAACCCGATTTTACACATGCAAATACTGTTATTGCCCGTGCAAAATTTTGAATATTAGGCCCCAGGTGCACTACCTATGCATCTGGGTGTTACGTGTAAAGATATTAGTACTAAATCAGAGAAATGAACACTTCAACTGGATATAGATGGAAAAAGTAAAATTTATTCAGTGAATTTACCTATAGGTAACAGCAACAGGGTTGCTTAGAATCTGCTAATTCCATTCTGTTCTGCATCTGTTAGATAATCAGAACTTCTGTTTTTGACTCCAGTTCTATTCTACTGCTGGCTAGGGCATCAGATACAAAATCAGAGTCTGAATCAGAATTCCCAATTTTGCCTCTATCTACACATTCCTAAAACACATAAACTGCCCCTCACCCAGTACAAATTACATGTGGACTGTAGTGGGCCAGAACAAAAGCCCTCCTCCACACTTGTCCCTCTTCCCTTTAACATGCCACTGGGCAGGTCTCTGCTGTCTGATATCATCTGCTACTCTGCTGTTGTGGGACTGGGAGGCTCAGACTGTAGGACGGCAACAGGTAGACTCTGGGCTGGCAAGGTGCGGTTACTCCTGCTTCTCATTTCTATAACTGTAGCTGGCAGCTGCAAATACTGTCTCCTGGCCCTAACACACAGTATTTATTTTTATTTATTTATTTAAGTCTTGTATTACATATACCTTTGAGCTAAGAGCTCTTTTACAAAGGTTCCACGTCAGTGGAAAGTGCAACAGATTAAACAGGACAGTAAACAACAGTACAATAAAGTGACAATGGGAGGTACAAGAATCAAATGGACACAATATCATTATTGGCAGTAAATGTAATACAATGGAGACACATTATGCTAAACAGTTTCAGGCACAGGAAAATGCATACAGTACATAGATATTGACCAGAAGGCTTCATCAAGACAAACAGGGCATAGGGTGAGGAAGGGAAGTAAGTGGGTGGGTGGGCTGGGAAGAGTAAAGGAGGGAGGTGGGAAAAGAAGGGCATGAGGAGAGAGGTGGGGCAAGGGAGGGGAGGGGTAGGGTGGATGCAGGGGAGGTAGAAGTCAAGACTGCTAAGTTACTTTAAAAGAGGACGAGGGCTGGAGAGACCACGCTATGCAGAGTGCTGACTAACAGCTCCTCCACATCGCTCCAGCCACCCGATTTGATTTAGAGCCACTTTATAGCGATTAAACTCTTTGAAGTCTACTTCTCAGCACTAATACCTATAGACTTAAGCACCAGCTACAAAAAGAAGCAATTTTGGTCTCTCATGGATGTCGAGATGAGGACAGTGCCACCAAAGCATACTCCTCCGGTAACTCCGGAAAAGGCTACGAAGAAGCTGCGGGGCCCATAGCTCAACGGAAGCGGCAACCTCAATACCCGCTCCTTCAGAGAAAGAACTGCTCATTCTACAGTGATTCCTGGCAGAATTTGCACCCTTTAGAGATGACCGTCACAATACCACCTCTGAAATTAAATCACTCACCCAGGCAATGGAGGATGTATCGCAGAAGGCCTCAGATAACACGGCTAGAATCTGCTCGCTTGAAAAATGGGCTGAAAGATCGGATCCAGAACTCATGGCCATAAAGCAGAAAATGTCTCACCTGGAATTGAAAGTGGAGGACCTAGATGGCCGCAGCAGATGGAACAACATGATCCTCATAGGTCTTCCTGAGGGAGAGGAAGGTCAGGACAGTATTCTCTTCATTCAGAAATTGCTAGCCCCTCTCCATATGGGCACAAATATATCATTGAAAGGGTGCATAGGGCTCTCCACCCCAAACCATCAGCGGGGGCTCCTCCATACCCTCTAATCTTCAGATTTCTGAATTTTTTAGAATGACAGCATGTCCTGCTTAAAATTAAAGAGCTGCAAGAGGTGATATGGGAAGGAAACAAAGTCAGGATAGCACAGGAGTTACCAGCCACTGTGCGTCAAAGAAGAGCCGTGTTTCACCCATTAGTCTCTAAAATCATATTAGCTGGGATCAAATTCAAGATGACATATCCAGCCAAGATTCAAGTTCTAGTAGCTGGGAGCTAGTCATCTTACGAGGATCCTGATACTGCAGCAGCTGGGCTGAAGGTCACCCTTCCTGATCTCTTCCGTGCCCCCTGAATAATGGATAGAGACAGAAGGAAATCGGCTTATGTGAAAGGAACAGAAAGAGTGCCATTCTTGACCTTAAAAATCCTAACAAAGATTCCTGCTTTGTATTTTACATATTTTATTTATTTATTTTTTATTTATTTGTATGAATCAGTTTACAACCTTTGAGCCAGAGGCTCGTTTCCAAAGGTACTTCGTCACATAAAGACATACATTGTGTTTTTGGTTACATAGCATAGATTTGCAAAACAATAGGCGTTCAACAGAGGTGCCATGTCACACTGTGGTCAGACAAATACAATTAGGTTACAGGGTACATGTAATTGATAACAGGTGTTACACAAGTTGGTATCAAGTGAGCATATGCAACAAGTCTTCTATTGCCTTAATTACTCCTGGGTTTATTAATGCCTTTTTGGCGTCAGTACCCACTACAGGAGACAACAAGGGCTGGTGATAAAGAGAAGAAAACTGTGTCCATTCAGATATTCCCCTGATTTACTACTACTGGACTCACTTTCCTTGCCAAGAGCCTGGAAATCCAAAATGAGGCTCCCTTTCTACATGATCTTGCACACAGTCACGTGGCTGTTTCCATTTACTTGCTCTTGAACGTTGTTTTAGTTTTGAGCCACTAGAAGGAGCAAAAGCCATACTCTTTGCCTCGACTGGCTCGCTAGACATATCTGATGGGCAGTTTACCACTGGAAATTCAGGCTATAGAGGTGCCACTGATTCTTCCTTTGTTTTCTTTTACAGGTTGAAAAGGACTTAAAACTCTTCGGGGGTGGGGGTCAGTCTTCATTTACTTGATTTGCTATAAAACTCAGAACCATGAAACAACGTTGTTTCTGCAAGGGCAGTGGTCTGGTAACGCCCCTTGAGGAGCATAATCTTAATTTTTCTAATCTTTTGACTGTTTACTCAATTTTCTGTGTTGACTTCAAACAAACTACTTTTGAATGACTTGGTGAGACTTTTCCACCTTAAATGGGACATTCCCGATTCATCTAGTGATTTTGTTTAGGGAAAAGACACCCATTTTATTTATTTTGGTCTTGGAACAGACAATAACTGGGATCCTAAATTTAGAAAGATTCCCTCAATAAGTAGGGATAGTGTATCATTTACTTTCTAATCTGTTCAGGGGGGGTCATAATGCCCACTCTTAAGTGTTCTATATTACAAGATGTTGTTCGAGCCTGTCAGCTGTATAGACTGCAGCTCCTTGTTTGTTTTTGGAGATGCTGGCTGGGGGGGAGGTGGGTCTTTCCAAATATGTTGCATACACATTTATATACCTGGTAAAATACTCAGTAAACTGTCGGTCATTAGATTAGATGTAGCTAAGATGTGTAGCTGTGTTTTTCTACTTATTAGCAGGAGAGGAGAGGAGAGAGTAGAAAAGCTAAATTGTTTAAAGTTCAATGTTTAACCTGTTTTGTTGTCAATAACATTGTCCTGTTATCTGCCTATGGTTAGAGAGAGATCGGATAGGGTGACTGGAGGAAGGGGGAAATATACTGTGGTGTGCTGCAGAGCACAGTTCAAAATAAAGAGGAAGGGTGGGTGGGTTGGAGAATACTTAGTATCTTCGGGGTTCAATTTGGGGACTTCTGATTTAGAGGGCTGGATAAATGTTATGGACTTATGGCAGAGGGGAAGGGGGTCCAGGTTCAGAATGGTAGGTGGAGGGGGGAGGTTAGGGAGGGCAACACAGAGATGACACAGAGAGAGGTACAAGAGTTTTCTGGGTACATTAATGAGTTAAAGAGGGTAATTACTTGTACTGTGTTTCCATGGCTAGGGATTTAAGGTTATTTACATGGAATGTCAAAGGGGCTAGGCAAAAGGTCAAACAATATAAAATAGTAAAGCATCTGTGCCTTCTGAAGGCTGATATTGTGTTCATACAGGAATCACACTTGCTTAACTCTGAAGCAGTCAGATTGAGGAGGCAGCAAGTACGGCAATGCTTTTCCGCAGAAGGCAATACACAAAGTTGTGGTGTTATGATTTTTATTGGCAGATCTGTTCTATTTTCCCCAATTCAAACCATCAATGACTCTCAGGGTAGGTTCATTTTGGTCAAAGGAAAACTCCACACTACTGACATCCTGCTAGGTAGTGTGTACAGTCCAAACATTGACTTTCCTAGATTTTTTATACACTTACTTAATGCCCGGGTTCCCTATCCCGATCATTATAAGGGAGGACCTAAATATAACTTTTGACCCAAATTTAGACCAATCAAGAGGTTCTCATAAAGGTCTTTCCCCAGCACAAAGAGCTTCGGGAATTGATAGACCAACTGGGCCTATGTGATATCTGGGAGGTCCTTCACCCCACTGATAGTGAATATACATTTACCTCTCCTCTCAAATTGATTATCTGCTTATTTCACAAGTACTTATTCCTGGGATGTTGGACTCTTCTCTTCACCCAGGCCTACTCTTGGACCACTCCCTGGTTTCCTGCTTGATATAATTCTCCTTTCTCCTTAAAACAGGTGGGCATTGGAAAATTAATAACCAACTCTTAAAAGATCCAGGAACAGTTAAATATATTTTGGACCAAACTACACACTTTGGGCCCTATTCTAGAAAGGTGGTGCAAGTTGCCGTCGAATGCAACTTCGCCACCCACACCTGTGACATTGACCCTCGCCCTATTCTAGTAGGGCAGGGTCTTACCAGCTATGTCCCTGCGACTTGTGACATGTGTGAATCGCCCGGGAACTGCGGGCGGTATCTGGCGGCAGCATGTATGAAGCACTGCAACAGTGGGGTAGCACGGGCAACCCTCCCAGCCATGCCTCAACCCCCTAGTTGCCAGCCACAAATCGGCAGATACCCAGGCAGCCCTGATAGTCTAGTGTCCCCCCCAACTGTTAAATATTAAATATACAGTCCCGTATCCCTGGTAGTCTAGCGGCCCCCCAACTGTATATATTAAATATCGTTCCCCATAACCCTGGTAGTCTAGTGGCCCCCCAACTGTTAAATATTAAACATACAGTCCCATATCCCTGGTAGTCAAGCGCCACCCCAACTGTATATATTAAGTATACGTTCCCGTAACCTGGTAGTCTAGTGGCCCAAACTGTATAATATAAATATAGATCCCCATTTCCATGGTAGTCTAGTGGACCTACCCTCCACCCAGCCATGCCAGCCCACCCAGCACCCCCACCATCCCTAGCCAGCGACAGCACAGCCTACTTCTCACCTACATGGCCAGCCACCGACTGAGTGCAGTTTAGGCGCTACTGCATGGGCGCGCACTCAGAAATTAATTTCTGAGTGCATCTGTGCGGTAGCACTAATACTGCACACTCAGTCGAAATGACTAACCGTGAAGGCGCAAGTGGGCTGTGCCAGTCGCCAGCTGAGATGGGTAGTGGTGCTGGGTGGCTTGTCACTGAGTGATAACCACTCAGGAACCAGCTGAGATTCATGTTTCATTTATGTACAGTTGGGGGCCATATATTCAGAACTGAATTACTACTGAATATGCGTGAGGAGACTCATGGTTCGGGGTATGGGTGGGGGGATGGCAGTGCCACCCTGCAGGGCTTCTGCCAATGGCTGTTTCAGGGGGCTGGGGGTATGGGTAGCCCTGTGGGGCCCTGCTGGGGTGTGCTGAGCATGGGGGAATGGAAACTGTGCACTGTCTGCTGGACAGCCGATGGGTCTACAGGACCCCCGGGGGCATCCGTAAGTTATACCTGCTAAATGCTGGTATAACTTATGTTGCCGGGTCTCCTCCAGCAGTTCTTGTAGAATCCCGATGTGGGCACTTTATGGCTGCCGTTCTAGAATGGGGCACAACTGCTGCTGTAAACCCCCTAGAGCCATGTCGCAGGGGGTTTATGTGACGTAACTGCTGTTTGGCGCAAGTGGCCTGTGCCATGTCACAGGCCACTATGTAGAATCGCGCATGTCGCAACCGCTTGTGTATGTTGCTACATGCGCCATTCTACTTGGCGCAACTGCAGTTACACCAGCCATAACCCTTCTAGAATCGGGCCCTTCATCTCCATTAATTCTAACTCTGTTGGTAAACTGGATGTGGACTGGTGTGCCTTAAAGGTTTACTTAAGAGGTATATTGTTGCAGAATTTATACCTGTATATTGTAAGTATGACTGCTCTCACCAACTGTCTTGTACCACACTTATATTTATGCTGCTTTTGTACACCTTATCATTTGTATTTATGTTGCTTTTGTTCACCTTATCATTTGTAAACCCCCCCCCCCCAGGCGCATCTGGAATCGAGCGGTACTCTGCTCAGTATGCTTTCCTGGTAAAACTCTTAAATAAATAAATAAATAAATAATATTGATTAGAAAACAAGATGGCCAACTTCTCTCTCTCTCTCTCTCCTCAAATTTAGGACAAAGAGAGCAAGCTGATCTCTTGATCCACTGAACAATATAAGGAGGACCTTATAAAATTGAAAGACTCCTACTTAGAACTCCTGAGAGAAAAAGTAGAATTTGCAGTCCTGAAGGCCAAAGCTTCTTATACAGACCAAGGGGAAAAGGCAGGTCGTCTGCTTGCCTTGCGGCTTGAACAGCAAGAATCCTCGAGGTTAGTAGCAGCTATCTGTTCCCCAGAAAATGACACACTAAAAACCTCCCCAGATGACATTGTGGCTGAATTCAGGAATTACTATAAGAAATTATATGATCCAATGAATAACCCCCTCAAGGCAATGCCTAGATGCTTATTTAAAGGAATCCAACCTGCCCTCTCTCACAGATCCACAGCAGCTTTCCCGGATATCAGCATTCTCAACAGCTGAGTTGGCCAGAGTAGTCAAAGACCTTTCTACAGAAAAAGTTCCCGGACCAGATGGGTTCTCCCCTAACTTTTATAAAGTTTTTGCAAATGAATTGATACCAGTGCTCCTTCCACTTTATCAGCATATTCTTTTGGGTGCGGAATCAGATGCATCTTTCTTTGAGGCTCTGATTGTGCTCCTGCCTAAAACTGATAAATGCTCAACTTTAGTGACGAGTTACTGGACCATATCGCTCCTTAATCAGGATATTAAAATACTGACTAAACTTCTGGCTGACCGGATTAGTAAAGTACTCCCTGACCTCATAGGGCCAGAGCAGGTGGGCTTTATGAAAGGTAGGTCATCCATAGATCACTTACATACCCTGTCTCATGTTTTCTCGGCATCCAGGGATGCCAACTTTCCAGCGGCTCTGATCTCCCTGGATGCCGAGAAGGCCTTCAACAGGGTCAATTGGCACTACTTATTGAGTACCTTAAATGCATTTGGTTTCTCTCTAGAATTCCAGAAATGGATAGGTGCCCTCTATTGAATCCCAACTGCTTGAGTGACTAGCAATGGGGTTACATTGGAAATTTTCTCCCTACAATTGGGTACAAGGCAAGGGTGTCCCCGTCACCACTTCTTTTTAACTTATATTTAGAACCGGTTATTCACAGGCTGACAGAATGTCAGGAGGTTCAAGGCATACCTATCCAAGGTCAGGTAATTAAAGTTTCGGCCTATGCGGACGATCTTCTCCTTCAGTTATCATACTCAGCCAAGTCTGTTCCACCTATGTTGGGAATTATTAATGATTTCAGTGTGGTGTCAAATTATAAGCTAAATATAGAGAAGACAATAGCCTTCCCCCTTAACCATCAGGTCTTAATACATACCATTTCTGATTTGGGGCTTTCATGGAAATCGGATTCCTTGCAGTATCTTGTAATTGAACTCGCCAGGAGTTCAAGACATCTTCTGAAACTAAACTTAGATTCCCTAATACAACTGATTACTCAGGATTTGAAACAATGGTCCCGTCTCCCTATATCCTATGGGGCAAAATTAGCCTAATTAAGATGAACGTTTTCCCCCGTCTCTTTTATCCACTTAATCTCCTCAATCTTTGGCTTCCACTGGCAAGGATTAAAAAAATCCATAGTCTCATTACAGATTTTTTGGGGGCCAGTAAAAAATCCAGGATGGCATTTTAAAAACTAGCTACCCCCAAAGCTAAAGGGGGGTTGCGCTTGCTACATAAATATCTCAGAAGGGTATCTGCAGAGGACCCCCAGCTTTCTCTTCCCTTCCTGCCAGTTTGGCTCAAAGTAGAATTAGCTTTAATAAAAGCACAGGGACTTTCCCCTTCCATGCTTTTGCATACGAAGCTCGGCTCCCTCCCTCCTCAATTGAAGGCATCTCCCATAGCAGTATCTATCAGAGTTTACTCCCAACTTTGCTCCTTCCTAAAATATAATCACATTCACGACCTGACCCAAACCCTAAGGGGTAACCCTAATGTCAGACTGGGAGGTAAATCCCTTTCTTCAGGCTTGCTCCCGCAATTAGGAAACTGCCCTCTTCGGTACATCGTTAAGGAGAACGGGACTTGGCTTTCTTCACCAGAGATACTGGGCAAGGCCAATATCCTGCAGTTTAATATCTTCAATGTGTTTCAACTGTCATCTTCTAATCAAGATTTTTGGGGCAGTACCATCACAGCCTTCGAATCTTACTTTCCAGACAGAGCTAGGCCCATTAGCGGGCTTCCCTCAAGCGGTCTCCAAAATATATAGTATATTATACAATTGGATATGCCCAGACAATTTTGGCCCAACAACCTACTGGTCTTTCCTTTTCCGAGACAAGAGTATTAACTGACCTCTCTTATGGCAATCTTATCACAAGTTTGTCACACAAGACAGGCTTCAGCTCATGCAGTTTCAGATTTTTCATAATCTTTATTCCCCCACAAAAATGGCCAAGCTCGGCAGTGCAGCTTCTCCTATCTGTACCCAGTGCAAACAAGATGAGGGCAACTTGCTTCACATTTTCTGGTCCTGCCCTAAAGTTGCCCCCTTATGGGCACTTATTAAGCAATGGACTGATCCCTTTCTAGGTCTGGTTGACTTATTCTCAGCTGAAGTTTGCCTGCTAAGGGGATCTCTTAACCATTCCAGTATTGATCCGCAAACATCATATAACCCTGATAGCAATGTCAGTAAAAAAGATAGTTCTGAGGAACTGGAAAGACAGTATAGAAATTACATATAATGAATGGCTTAAAGAGCTCCTGGGAAATCTTAGAATCGAAAACGCTATAGCTAGTCTATATAACAGACTGAAGAGGTTCAATAAGATATGGGGGCCTTTACAATCCCTTTACTCTTTGCAAACTGTTGGTAATGATACCTCGATCTCAACTTAATGTGTATGGAAATGTATTCTGTGTTGGGGTATGGGGGGAGGGTGGAGGGGGGAGGATAGACCCCATATATTCATAATGTATATGTTGTCTATTTCATGTACAAAAATGATCAATTCTCTGTACTGTAAAACCTTTAATAAACTTTAAATTGAAAAAAAAGAGGATGAGTGCTAAGGTCGAGGTTTGGGAAAACATTGTTAATGGAGACAATCACAGGTGCTACCTGTAGAGAGTAGTAACCAAAGCTTGGATTTGAATGGGCCCAGCTTAATTTCGCAGGAGATGTCACTGTTGAGAGCATTCACCCAGAGGGGGGCCCTGTAGGTGAATGATTTTTGCCCCTGGGTGGTTTGGTGGTGAGGGACCTGTAGGAGCTGAGTTACAGAACCTTGAGTACGGTGTGGATTATGAGGGGTGCTTAGAAGATCTTGTACTCCAGGAGACAAGAGGCCTAAAGTTATTTGCTTGGCCATTAGGCATGTTTGGTATTTGATGCAATGTTTAAGTCGTAGTCAACCGGTTTGGGCATAGAGGTCACATGTGTGGGTGAGACTGTGGGCTCCTGAGACGAGATGACATGCCTTGTTAAGAGCAGTGGAGACGCGCTGGAGGGCGGTATCAGTGGCAGAGCCATAGATGATTAGTCCATTGTCATTTATGGAAATGATAGAGCTCTGTGCAGCTGTCCTTAGGGCTTATGGGGTCAGAAATCACCTGTGTCTGTAGAGTAGACTAATTTGAATATTTACAACTTTAGCAGTGTTATCTATATGCACCCCATATGATATGTTGCTGTCTGAGGTGACACCAAGATACTTGAAGATGTGTATCACAGAGTCTGACCCCACTGGCCCCTTCCCAGCAAGCTGAAAAGTCCAAGAATTCACTCCCTGTTCCCTTCACCTCATTACCCAGTCCCCCAGCCCAACCCCCGGGCCCCTGATTCACAGCCACACAACACCATCTGTTATAGCTGGCTGGCATTAAACATAAAGCAATTCTTAAAAACACTAGCACCGGCATGCATACAATCCACCTCGATATTATTCTTCCACCATCAAAATACCAATCCATTCCAAAAGTCTCTGATTGCTCCCTGAGGTGGCCAACCTAATGAAAGCTAGCAGACTCTATCGACCGCTTATTGAGTAAAGCATTTGGTGAGTCAGACAAGGGGGGATAGGGAGGTAGGGCTTTCTTTCTGGTCCACTACAGGCTCCTAGTACTTTGTATTAGGTGGGGGGGGAGATCTTAAAACATACAGAATGGTATTTTCAGAATTCAGAATTCTAGTTTTGGGCCTTGAATACCGAAATCGGCAGTTGACGGTAGTGAGCAGGTCCCTGCTTCTTTAAGGCTAAGCCTGTTTCTCAGTATCATGTTAACCTGCAGATGAAGTCAGTAAGATTTCTTTCCTGCCTGTTTTGGAAAATTTTTTTTCTCAATGGAACTCTCATCTGCAGCACCATTAGGGCTGCTTTAAAGGTCTTGCATTGCTTTACCAAATAATTGCCTTTTTGTAAATTGTCCTGTTAATAATAGCAACAAAACATCTTGTTAAGGGCATCACCAGTGTTATAATGATGGTAATAACATGGACTGTTACTCTAAGTACCTAAGCCATGGCATTGCTGCAGCCATTATCCCACTGGTAATGCCCTCGCTGTTAATGAATGTTGCTTAATTGAAGCCCACTGTGATTTTTTTTTGTTATTATCAATAGTGTAATGTTGAATAGAAAACATTTCATCCATCAGCTGTTTACAGCTTACATGAAGAGTTAAGAGAATTATTTTGAATAGAACAAGCTTTTTTCTGGGAAACTGATCTCTTTGAAAGTAAAGGGAAAGACTGATATACAGTATTCTCAAGTAAGGTAACCACTTTAAATAGGATTTAAAAAGCAGTTGGGCCTATAGAGAACTGTCACACTGCCCCATCCTTCCCCCTTATGCACATGGCCCAGTTTAACTAAGGCTAATTAACTGAGGAGAACGTTTACACAAGCAATCCCCTCTCACCAGGACAGTAATCTGGCTGCATTTCTAACAGATGTGCACCCCAGGGTTTGATGAAAGAAGAACTATTTATTTTGAAAGAAAACAGTACCACTTCCTCATACTCACACACATGTCCTGTATATTTACATGTATACACACGTCTCAAATGTCCTGGGGATTCAGAAGGGGCACTGAATTTGTCTCAAAATGTCCCTTCGTACATGTTTTCTAAGTTGGGCATTTCTATCACAAAAAGTGGAAATCTGAAGTATAAAATGACGTGAAACATTAGTGCACCCCTCAAGATCTCCATCAGAAAATGCTTTTCACATTAAACCAAGTGTTATTGTAATATCTTTTTAAGCTGTGTAGTACAATTTTTTAAGAGGTATCCCTGACTTTTGTCACTTGTTCATGACTTTTTAAGCACTGTCCCTGCTTTATGAAGCCGAGAGTTGAGTGATATCCACACATGTTTTTTTCTCCTTGGGTAGCCTTTTTGGTTTTTTAGAGAATTGCTCGAGGCACATGGTTATCCAGGCCACCCCAAGCAGTTGTATGGAATTTGTAACTGAACAACTCCCTTTTACAATCCCCTTTATGAATCAACACTGGTTGAGTGCTCTAAGGGGCTTACATTCACAGAATAATGAAATACACCCTCAAGCCCTACAAAAAAATCTTACTGGACCATGCAACATAGCCAAGCAAAGGAGCTGCATAGATAAATATGGCCCTTTGTCTAATAAACCAAGCCTGGTATGTTTCAATCCTCCTGGAACATTAGGCTTCATTATGTTTCTGATTTTGAAAAATATATAGCTTACATTTTATATATATATATATACATTTTTAATTGTTTAACTAGGTGAGACACACTAAGCTGAAAGCTTTTTTACAGGTACAACCTGGGAGCATAGGGAAGTTAAGTGACTTGCTTAGGGTCACACAGTATATGCAAGTGGGGGCTGTGGGATTCAAACTCAGGTCTCCAGATTTGCATCTCAGAGCCTTAAACCACTGTGCTATACTGCCTCCCTATTATATATATACTGCCATATATATATATACACACACAATGGGGGTGAGACATATTCCAGTGAGATAAAACAAGTTATTTTCACTGCAGTGAAATAAATCCTAATGACATCAGCAGTTAAAATTAATGTTGTTTATAACACCCACGCTAAACCCGTGCAAAGCTGCACAAAGCCGCTCAAATTGTACATTTTGCAACAACGAGGACCCCATTGTATAACTAGGATACATGATGTGCACTCGTGTGATATGGGAAATATGTTCAGTCCTGTACAGTGACCTCTGAAACCTCACTCATGGCTTTGCCACTCGTGAGTATTCAGAGGTCACTCTGGAGGAGTGAAAATACTTTCCATATCAACTTTGCCATCATGTATCCATCTATATATATATATATATATATATATATATATATATATATATCCTTCTAGTTTAAATTGCAAATTACATATATTTCTTTTATTTATTTATTTGGTAATGGGATAGGTGCACTGGGCGATCAATGTTGGAACACTGCAAAAAGTGAGGGGTGATGTTTAAAAGCTCACCTAGGGCATATAGTGGTGGGATTAATTTTGGAAGGGTGTTTAATGCTTGAAAGGCTTAAAGAGCACAAAGGGAAAATAGTGTGTGTGGTGGGGGGGTTCAGCCCCTCATGTTTTATGGCTCTGGCACCCTTGACCAGGAGTTAGTCTGTTTTCAGGCATGACCAAAACTATAAGTCAAGGCTTGTACAGGCAATTTAAGGTATGGACTAGAGAAAATTACAATAATGTTTGGTAACACTTTTTATGCAACATAGAATTCATGGAGACAGTCCAAGGAGGGAGTAGTTAACTAGCTTTCAATAAGAGGTACAGACCTAAGCCAAACAGGCAACAAAATAACATACAATAAGTGAGCTATGGTACATGTTATAAGCAGGCCCATTAAAAAAATAGATAAGTGCCAATTTTAAGCCAAAGATGGTGGGATCTGCCACAAGGTCCAGGTCTTGAGAGCGCTATGGGTGAAGCCCTCCCACCACCCCCGAAGCAAATTCAGACAGTGATCCTACAGGGTCCAGGTCGTGGAGGGCACCACGGTGTAGCCTCCCACCCCTGAAGCAAATTCAGGTACGGAGCTTACTGTCACCGCAACACACGCCTGAAGAGAGAGAGCTGGTCCCAGATCTGGCCTTGGCACCTTTTTTCAAAATTTGAATTTGTGTCGACCAAACAGTGGAGATAGTTTTTTTTCTGTGCTTTTTTGTTAGAGCTTAAGGGTTCTTAGCCTAAATGTACATGCACCTTAAGTGAAACTTCAGTCATATTATTTTGGATTAATTGTGCTGTGCACTTTTATTGTTTCATTACTGATGTTTCACCAGTGAATTTCATTGCTGCCAGTTAACTGCGCTCGGTAACTTGGACTGAATTCATCCCCTAGTCTTGAACAGCCATTTTATTTTAAATTCATTGTAAAATGCTTCCCTGCTGCACTGTAAGCTGTAACTTGGCCTGCCAGAATTCCCTCCGGTGGAAATCTCGCATAAGCATCTGGGGCTTCTAGTCTTGAACAGCCGTTTTATTTTAAATTAATTGCAAAACGCTTCCTTGCTGTAGTGTAATTTGTAACTTGGCCTGCCTGAACTCCCTCAAGTGGAAATCTCACATAAGCATCTGGGGCTCCTACCATGGTATCGACGGCCAGGAATTGGTGGATTAAAAATATGTAGTAAATGGGAGCAAAATTACTTTATAACTGAATCCCTTGTAGCCAGTCCATCTTGCTATCTAACTCCTCAGTCGGTACGTTGTTTCCCTCTGCTGCTAGACAAAACATTTTAATTAGGACAGTGTAACAGTTTTAATCAATTGGGGCTTCATATAAATTCTCCTACCTCTTCTTCTCTCCTCAGATGGTGGGATCCACTGCAGGGTCCAGTTCGTGATGGCACTATGGGTGAAGCCCTACCCCAACCCCCGAAGCAAATTCAGGTACGGAGCTTACTGTTGCCGCAACACATGCCTGAAGAGAGAGCTGGTCCCATATCTGGCTAACCCCACAGCTGCTTCGCGATTACTCCCAACCCCCAATACCCTCCCACCCTTAGCTGGTGTTACTTATATACACACAGGACTGTCTCATGTTACATCTGTTGTGACAGTCCGTCTCGTGTTATATCTGTTGTGACAGTCGCATGTTCTAACTCCCTAGTTTCCATTTGCTCCTTATATTCTCTGGCCATTTGAGGTCGCCTACTCTTTATATCTTGCCTAATCCTTCTCTGTTCACTGTTCTGTTTAGTTTCATCCCTCACCCTTTTCTCCTCACCACCTTTCTGTCCACTCTCTCCCCCCTTATTGTCCCCTTGTCTTACTCCAGCCCAACATGACTTCCATGCCTATATTCTCCTTTCTCTCTCTTGCACTCATGCTATGGGTACTCTCTGTTCTCTCTGGTCCTGTACTGATTATGTTGCTCTCCACTTTAAACTCACTGGATAATTTCTCCTTCTCTAACCTCCTATCTGACCCTATCCCTAATTCACTCCCTAAAACCGGGCTTGTCCTCAAACAACTGGATTTCTTAATTAAATATATCCTGTGTAGGTTCTCTATCTCCCCTGGATGTGCAGTTCGGGCTTATATTATTGTGACTCTCTGGATCTTTACCCTATCCTTTACTCTTGTGGGGGATGTTGAGAAAAATCCAGGTCCTACTCTGGCCAATAATCCCACCAGTCTCACCACTCTCACTATCTGCCCCAAACTTCTGGACTCAGTTTTGCTCACATTAATTGTAGGAGCCTCTCGGCCAGCCTCCCTGACCCTGAAGCATGGACTAGTACCAACAACCCTGATATCCTAGCCATATCTGATACATGGCTTAAGCCTTCCATTACTGATTCCCAGTGCTCCCTCCTGGGATATAACATGCTTCGGGTTGATCGCCCTACTACTAAAAGAGACGGTGGACTTGCACTGTACTACAAAGCTCAACTTAATATCACTTTATTGCATGTTCCCCCTCTCACTAACTGTGTAGTTCTCCATTCCCTTCTACTGCTTGGGGTATAAAAAAACTTCACATATTCTATATTTATATACCTCCTAGACACTCAAGGCTTGGCCTGGAGGAGTTCACAGATTATCTGCTATCTGTGACTGGGAAGAATTATAAAATCTGTCTTGGGGATTTCAACCTTGACTGGACCGGTCCTAGCTCTGCTCGCGTATCCCCCTTGACTAGCAAGGCCAATCTCTCACAGCTTATTCAAGAACCCACTAGGATCTCCAATGGTGGTACTAGTGCTACTCTACTTGACTGGATCCTGACAAATAGAATATAGGTCTTTACCTCAGCTGGTGTTCTTCCAGATTCCATAAGTGATCATTACCCTTTTTACTATATATGGGATACCTCAGCCCCCTCCTTCCCTGCTAAAGTTTAGACTTTTCACAGTCTCTCCAACCTTAATATGGAAGATTTCATTCATGATCTTAACTTAGTTGACTGGTCTCCCCTATACTACACTGATGATATAAACGTCGCCACAGACTATTTCAACTCTTCACTACTCTCACTACAAAATAAACACATCCCAGTCACCACGAGAAGGGTAAAGAGGAAATTCACCAAATGGCCAAAGAGTCCCCTGCACCATCTTCTGAAACTCAGGGATGAACTGTGAACTATTTGGAAGACCTGCTGTCTACATAAGGATTACAAAGCCTACAGATCTTTATGCAATACATGCAAAAAAGAGATTTGCCTGGCTAAAAGCCCTTACTACAGGAACCTCCTAAGCTCTTCCGCCTCCTGTCCTAAGAGGTATTGGTCTCAAATCAAGGAAATTATTAGGAACAACAAGCCAACTACACCTACTGATATGTACATAAATGATGTCCACTGCAACCACCCTCTCACCATTGCCAATGCTTTCAACTCCTTATTCTCCTCCCCACCTACTCTTACCCCGCCCCCCCGTGCTCCCCAATTCTGGATCTGCCTCTTCTCCAAGTTCCCCAACCCCCCTACTCTGGAACTGGCTTAGTTCACTTACCTGGATATTCTAGACCTACTCCAAACTGTTCCAGCTACTGGCAGCCCTGGTCCTGATGGGATACATCTGGGGATTATTAGGCTGTTCGCTGCCTGGCTTGCAGGCCCCATAACCAGGCTTTTCAACCTTTTTATTAGCACTGCCTCTGTTCCCTTGATCTGGAAAATGGCTAGTACTATACCTGTTTTTAAGAAGGGAGATGCTAAGCTACTGTCCAACTACCGTCCTATCTCACGTCTCCCCACACTCAGCAAGCTTCTGGAGAAACTTATCCATCATCAAGTCTCTGAGTACCTTCTTAAATGTAATCTTCAATCCACTTCTTAACATGACTTTAGGGATGGGCATAGTACTACCACTGCCCTGACCCTGCTTACAAGTGATATCAAATGTAACATGGATAGGGTTTACTCACAGGAGCGGTGTTCATTGACCTATCTAAAGCTTTTGATATGGTTCACTACCTCTTTCTACTGTCCAAGCTACAAGCCATGGGTGCCACTGACTCTACCCTATCCTGGTTCGGTAGTTGCCTGGACAACCGCTTTCATGCAGTTTCCTACTGTAAGGTTCTCTCCTCCCCTATCTCTATCACTTGTGGTGTTCCACAGGGTTCTATACTTGGTCCTATAATCTTCTCCCTCTTTCCTAAATGATATTCCCAGTCCTTCCCTTCATAGCAGCCTACTTATGTATGCTGATGATCTTGTGCCTTATTATTCTTCTAAGTCTATTGCCGACATTAACCTTAACCTCTCACATGACTTTCAATCCCCTCAATCCTGGCTGTCGGCTAACCAGTAATTCTTAACATAGGTAAGACTCAGGCCATGCTGTTCGGATCATCTAAAAAAGTGCTGTCTGAATCCACTAAGCTCCTTATCCACTGTTGGGAAGGAAATGCTGTCACTAATACCTCGACTTTCAAATACCCTGGGGTTACGCTTGACCCGGCTCTTGATTTTTCCATGCATGTCAAGGAGGTGTGTCGGTCTGTCAATGCCAGAATTGGAGCACCCTATCGAGTGCACCAATCACTCACCCCCTCAGCAAGGATATCAGTAGCTAGAGGTGTGCTACTCCCTCAACTCCTTAATGCCCTCCCAGTTCTCTACTGATCCAATGCCAGTGTGCTCAGTAAGTGGGACACATCCTATAACAATATCTGTAGGTTTGCCTTATTAGCTCCTCGCCTTACTCATCACTGCCTGTTCTACTCTGGCCTAAACTGGTTGTCTCACAAAGACCTCCATTCTTACTCCCCAGGGTGTTTAGTTGACTCCCTCACTAGAACACCCAGTCCAGACTCCCTGGGTGACATGCTTACCCCGGTCTCCCACGTCGACTCACTGAGGTCCTCTTCCGTCCCCATGCTATCAGTATGGCCTTGTGCTACAAAAATGGGTGAACAGGCCTTCTCTTATTTCGCTCTTAAATTCTGGAACTCACTCCCCCTCCAGGTTAAACACTCCCCCCCACCTTTCTTTCAAGTGTTCTTTGTTCTCCCACCTCTATGCACTAGGTAACTGTAACTGCAAGTAACTGGGAGTCTCCTCCCTATTTCTCCATATTATTGTGGATGTCTAGGAATAACTTACTTGATGTATCTTAGTTATTGTGTTTACTTTTTCCCCTAGCTTGACTAATGACCTCCTCTCGCCAGTCTCACTTTAATTGTTACATTATTGTCTACCACTACCTGTGCTTGTATAATTGTAATGTGATCAATTTTCTGATGTATGTCCACACGGATTGTAATTGTTTGTATTTATTTTTATTGTTTCTGAACTGTTCTGTTGTCATTACTGTATTTTCTATGTTGTACCCTCCCAGGTCATGCCTGAAAATAGGCAAGATTGTTGCCTAGTGCACTTACCTGGTTACCAAAAGCTAACAAATAAATAAATAAATGTTGGTGATTGCAGTAGGGTGAGATGAGGAGAAAGCCCAGCATACAGCAATGTAGCAGTGACATACAGTCTGGTTGGTGAAAGGGGAGCAGTCAGCACTAAGACCACCTCACCCATGTGGGAGGGCTGGTACCAATCTGCACTTTTGCTGCAAAACCAATTTTTGTACTTACTGATTATTATTGCAGTATAGTAGATTGTATCTGACTGATTCTGCTAACTTGTAAACTGAGATTTGCTGCAACCAAAATTCCCAGAATCCCTGTAGCTGACATCAGAGTATCGCTGCAGCAGTGGTAGATTGAACAGCCTGCAGTGCATGTTATAGAATTTACACCTCAGATTTGCTGGTCCAACTGTTCTCCCCGGGCTAAGTACAGTCCTCTGTGACTGTACGTAGACCCTGGAGGACAATGGGGCTAGCAAACAAAAGATCAGAGTTGTCAAAAACTCAGTTATCAGCAAATATTATAAGAATAAGAGCACTGAAACCCGTTGTGTTTTGAGCTTGCAGTATCATGTTTTGGTTAAATGTTACATATTTTGCCCATTTGTTGCAATCTTATCTGACATTTGGACGATGAAAGGTTGAGAGGCATACTCCTCCCTCCCCCCAGTTGCACCTGGAAAAGAGCCCCAGTGCATGTTGTGCTTCTCGGAATTACAATATTGAATACAGAAAGTGTTGCAACTGCTCTTTGATTGGTTAAGTATTTCATTGTCAAGATACTAAATGTCAAGATATCAATTCTGACAACTCTTGTAGCAACATAATTTCAATATCCTGCTGTTAGTGTGTCATCAGCCAATATAAGTCTCTTTTATTGTGCCATTTGTAGCTGCACTGGTATTGCATGAATCACATTCTGTTGCTGCGGAGATGATTTTGATGCCTCGAGCAAAGGAGCAGCAGTTGAGATGGGGAATAAGCATCTAAAACAGATGAAGTGTGATGGTGATGGATATGGTTCTCAGTCATATCCCCTCTCATTATTCCAGGTGCAGGTCCATTCGCACAGGGGCAGGGGTGCTGTTTATAATGCCGATGACCTGACTTCATTCCCCAGGCCTGGATTATTGGAGGACCAGCACGGCGGAAGAGGACAAAGTATCCTGGGTGTCACTCTTGACCCACAGCTGGATCTCACCCCACATATCCGAAATGTCTGTAAGGCCACAAATGGCAAGCTAGGTCTCGCCTATAGAGCTAAAAGCTGCTTAACTCCCGGCTGCCCGTGTTGCCTTAGCCAGAGGGGTCCTCCTCCCGTCTCTCTGCTATGGGCTAGTCACCTTTGCCCCATGCCTAAATCCAGCCTTTCAAGGTGGGACACAGCTTACAATAATATCGTCAGCTTTGTGCTGGCCCCTCCCCGACTCACCGCTGCGACCTCTACACCCGTTTAGAGTGGCTCCCCCTGAGAAGCACCGCACCTTTGTAGTTGGGAACTTCACTGACAACATCATCAGATCTGCTACACCTGCATCCCTCACCCTTCCCTCCACCCCTGACACCTCCTCCTACCTCCTCCGGTCGAGAGCAACACCTGACCGACTGGTTCCCAGAACCCACACCCAAGCAGGTGACCGGCCTTTTGCCACCTATGCCCCAAAAGTTTGGAATTCACTCCCTGCCCTTACTTGGTCCTCCCCCCTCCCATCTGGGCTTTAAATCCTCCCTTTGGAACTACCTGAAGGGGTTCTCCACCTGTTCATGTACCTTGTAGTACACCTGCACAGATTTGTTGGGGTGGTCCATGCTTCCATAGGGACCGTTGTATTTAACACCTGGTACCTGACTCTGTAACCGTCTCATGTCACCCTTGCGCCCCTCTCCTCCTCCCGGACTAGTTCACCTGGACAGGCCCTTGGTCCCCCCTCCCCCCCATTGGCTCATCCTACCTGCTGGCACTTACTCCTGTTATGCACTGACTGAACCTGTCAACAAAAAAAAAAGGAATACTTATCTCTATGCACTGTACTTATCCTATGTTAAATCATATCAATTGTTGTTAGCAACCTACTGTTGCCCTGTTAAGCTTGTCTTGTATCTAGATGTAAACCTCAGGTATCACTTGACTGTATGTAAACTCAACTTTCTCTGCCCTGTTATGCTCGTCCTGTATCTAGATGTAAACCTCGGACTTTACCTGATTGCATGCAAACTCAACTTTCTCACTGTTCTTCTGTAACCTAGCTTGTAACCCTCCCGGGTCTCACCAGAAAATAGGCACTTGGCTGTCTAGTGTGACTTACCCAATTAACAAAAGCAAATAAATAAATAAATAAATCCAAGAGGATGCTCTCCTTCTCCAGGGTGGGCTGAAACCCAGCTCTGTCACAGCACTGCCACCTGGGTGACCCCAGGAGGAAATGCAGGTAAAGGAGGAGGAGAGGAGGGGAGGGAATAGTCCTGATGGCTCCACATGGCAGCACACCAGCTGAGTGCATACAGATGCACTGAAACCCTAGTGTGCATGCATCTAGTGAGGATGGACAAAACAGGGCTAAATACTGGACCTGCAGTATGATGCTAAGAGCATTTGAACCCTTTGCTATACACTATACCTTCATTACCCCTTGGTGATCTGGTGAGGGGGAACCTTTTCTGATCTGGCCCTGCCCGGGGACAAGTCAGAGGGATGCAAAGTGGAGGTGCTGAGGAGGAGCCGATGAAACTGGAAATGGACATCTAGGCAAATGTAAACAGGATCAAAAAAAATATGAATTAAACAAAAACAATGTGAGGGAAGAGAAAGAGATACTATATGAAACATAACATTAACTGTCTGGCCTTTGCCCAAAAAACTGAAATGCGGTTAACACTCATAGCATAAACTTATATTTGTGTATTTTATCAACCCAGTGGTCCATACCATTCAGTGACCTAATATTCTGTAGGTACTAGCTGATCCAGCTTTGTAGAAAAGTATCACCCACTACCCACTAGGCCAGCAATTATTAGCCAAATTGGAGTTTTAAAAAATGACAGTTTACATTTTTCTAGGTCAGTGTTCCACCTTTCACGTACTATGAGTGTTACCCCCTTACATAAAATTCTGAACCTGCCTCTGCCTATAGAAAATGTTTGTGCTGATGAGATGACCAGTAGCTACTAAATTGATAGCATGTGGCACATTAATTAAAACAAAATAATTGATGAATAGAAATGACCAATCCTAGATAGGGTACGATGTTATGTTTTAATTATGCTGCTATTTTCCATAGAGATGTTCCAGATATTCAAAGGATAACATGCATTGGACAATATGTGAATTAAAAATGAGGACTTTGTTTTAATTTACACATTGGTGAGATGGAGCATGTTTCCCATCCTAGCTAGTTAGTAAATAAAACACACACACAATTAGAACCGGTACTTCACAATAATAAGTGTTTAATTTTCATTTGTATGCCTTAACTAAAACCAGAGTGGGTATAGTTTATGCTGGACGAATACTGTATGGCGGCCAAGATTTCATGTGGGATTTCCTGGAATGAATTATTCATAATTGAGGGTTCCCCCTCCCCACACATATTTTAATGTTTAAAAAAATAATACCAAACCATTCTATTCAATAAAAAAGTGTTTGTAACTTGTTAAAAGACTGATATCAAAATCCAGCACAAAATCTTGGCCACCATTTGTAAGTGAGCCTTGTCAACTGACATTAAAATCTCATTTGCTGATGTTAAAATCTTGTTGTGAGCAGCATAAACTGGTCCTGAGCACTAAATCACAGAACCACTAGTTTCTACCTGCTAGCAACATGCACTAAATTGTTTTTCAAACTGTAGTGTCTGTGAGCATTGACTTATTTTAAAAATTAAAGAGTTCTACAGTTATACTGCTTTGCGAAGGATAGAAGACCATTAGTTTATTGGGTTCCTTCATCCCACCATGTCATGGGATTACCTTTTCTTCCCTTTCTCTGTAATGGGGAGTCATATTATATTATAATAACTGGTGAGCACTTTTTTCCTAGTGTTCAGCCAGTTGATATTTTTCATAATAACCCCCTGGTTATTACGACTTTCACACGCAAGCACTATCAAATGCAGCGCTCTCTAATTGGTTCTTACCCACTCTATAGGCAGGCTAAACTGTTCCGGGAACACAACGGTTCCAAGTGACACTTACCAAAGAGCCACAAAAACAACGTGTAACTCGCCTTGCAATCTGTTTTTTGCATTCCCAATTACTAGTAAAGCTCCATCTGGTTGATCATGCTCTTCGTTGATGAGTTCAGGAGAAATGGGGCCATGGCGGTGAACGTGGCAGTGGCTGACTCCCTACAATGCTAGGTAAGCACTAGCCAAATAAATATGATAAAACTCCATGAAGACAAGAAAAGAGAGACTGTGGTGTCTCTCAGTGTGTGCGCGCGTGCGTGTGTGTCGTGTGTGTGTGTGTGTGTGTGTGTGTGTGTGTGTGTGTGTCTATGTGTGTGTGTGTGTGTGTGACAGCGACATAGAGGATCACAGGACCCAGGATGGGAAAAAAGTGCTCCCCAGATAGTATATAAAATAAAACATGGAGAACTGTCAGAAGCTCGAATTTAATGCACACCCTCAGTGTGGAATGCTTTAATAAACCCTTCGGGCTTCCCCCTCTGGGTTTATGTAGCATCCCACACCTCGGATGTGCGTTAAATTCTCATATCACACAATTCCCCATCCTTTATTCTCTATGTATCACTCTCGTAGGCTTATAGCCAGGGCCACTGGAAAATTGCGGAAAATTTTACCCCAAAATGCGGGCATTTTCTTGCAAAAATTTCGGGAAAATTGCGGGAGTTCACTATACATCCCCGCTGCCCCCTAATAAATATTTTATTGTTTGCTGCAGCATGTATTGATCACATAAATTGTTAGATAAATGTATTGCCACTTGTAAATGCTTTTAATATGAAGAAAGATATGTGTTTTTGAAATGCACTGTAAACTAATCATTATGTACATATCTTCTAAAAATCAAGACATCTAAGTCATGCAGTGCTAACTAGATTTTATTCAGTAATTTACAGTTAGTCTGTACTGAATACACCCTGAAACAACATATTTTGCCAGTTTCTAGATGTTAAATAATGAAGCCTGTTTAAACTACTTGCTTTGGTGCAAGAAAAAAATAAACAGATACCCAGGGTGCCTAATAAAGGTCTAGTAAGAAAAATATTTATTTTGTTAAAATGATTACTGTTCTTAATCAGCACTGTAAGTACACTTTAAAATCACATGATAAAAGTATCAAATCATACCAATAGCTTTTCATTACATCATACAATAGTTTTTAATACATTGTACTTTTGTTCTACTCGGTTTGCAGTGATTTTACTTGAGTTGCAATTATTTTATCTATTTGAAGGTAACTGTTTAATTATACTTAACCTGTTCAGCATGTTTTCAGAAATGTTTGCTTTTTGTAGGCTTTGTATGTGAGTATACAGTTGTGGCAGACTGACATGTGAGGAATCACGGTCACCAACCCCCTCAGAAGCACATTCAAGTTTATAATCAGCAGGGCCATCCAAACTCTTGACACATTTGAATCAAAATCCTTTCAGATTGAAAGTATTTACTGTATACAAGGAAAATCTACCCTACCATTCAAAAACAAACATTGTGGTCAAGGCTTCATTTAGGTGAATGGGGCACTTTGCCTCTTCTCACAACTATTGTTTCAGTCTCTGTGTCAGCAAAAAGTTCTGTGATAGTCTGCTTTAACACAGATTTTAAGTGTTCAAGTCTACATATGCATGACCAGAGGATTCTGAAACCAAAGCAGGGAAGTGGATCACATGAAAGCAGAGTTACATTTGACCCCTTCTCACCTCACACTGTACTGTTTTGGTCAAATCCAAGTCTGTGTACCATATCTGAGTAGATTTCCTTGAGAAATTAAATATTTTTATACAATTTCAGTAAAAAATTCCATAAATGTAAGAAATTGCAAGAAATTGCGGATTTTGTGCGGAGAAGGGTGAAAATTGCAGAAATTGCAGAAAAATTGTGCCTGCAATTTTCCAGTGGCCCTGCTTATAGCTGTTAACCATCCATCACCGACATGTAGCTCACTGCCTAGGAGGAAGCGAATCCTGGTGGGGGACTCCATCATAAGAGGGATCCAGCTAGGAACACAGGAGGAGGATGACAGGGAGGTGAGGTGCCTACCAGGTGCCATGGCATGGAGGGACGGAAGGAAGATCCTGGGGATCACTGGGAAGGCAAGATGGGAGGGTGAGCTGGATGTCATTATCCACCTAGGTACTAATGACCTGGCAAATGGGGAGCCAAAGGAAGTTCAGGAAGAGTTTAGGAAATTGGGAAGGGGTCTCAAGCAAGTAGCTACTTCTGTCACTTTCTCAGATGTACTACCTGTGAGAGGCAAGGGAGAGCATAGGGGTGCATGCACCAGGAACTTTAACTCATGGTTGAAGAACTGGTGCTGTGAGGAAGGGTTTGGATTCATTGGTGACTGGGGACCCACCTGGAGGGATAGAGGTTTGCTCAAACCTGATGGCCTGCATCCATCCTGAAGGGGAATCCAAGCACTCAATGATAAGTTTAAATGCTACATTGACAAGCATTTAAACTAGCAAAGGGGGGTGGCAGGCCAGCAAGGAGGGTACCTACTTGCTCACCCCCCACAGCTAGCAGTGTAACCAGTGAACCAGAGGAGTGGCTATCTCTATAAAGCAGTGTGCAAAAGATGGAGATTAGCACCCAAGAAGTGGATAGGCAGAAAAGGGGCAAAATTCAGCAGAAGGGCAGACAGCAAGGAGATCCAGGGATAAAGGATAACCAAGGAAGGGGCTGAAGTGGAACAGTGAAACAGTCTAGGGAGGTCAAATCATGGAAAGCCATGTGTGCAAATGCCAGGAGCCTTAGCAACAAGATGAAAGATCTGGAGGCTGTCATGGTGCAGTCAGACCTGGACATTGTGGCCATCACTGAAACCTGGTGTAATGATAACCACGACTGGGAGATGGCCATACCTGGCTACAACATATTCAGAAGAGACAGGGCAGGCAGGAAGGAGGAGGGTGTCACTGTATGTGAAAATGACATAGGACCACAGAGATCCAGGAGGAACAAAATGGGGGAGAGATACTGTGGGTTAAGCCGGAATGGAAAAGGGGGCCAGCCATCCGCACAGGTGTGGTCTATAGACCACCAGCCCAGGAGGAAGAAACAGATAGGGAGCCGATGCTAGCCATCCAAAGGATGGCAGACAAGGGTGAGGTAGTACTGGTTGGAGACTTCAATATTCCAGATGTGGACTGGAACATCCCAGCAGCAGAATCAACTAGGAGCAGATTTATCCTGGACTCCCTTCAGGGTGCCTTTCTCAAGCAACTCATCATGGAACCAACTCGGCAGAAGGCAATACTGGACCTTGTGCTCACAAACAGGGACAGTGTGATGGGGGTAACAGTCGGGGAGCACCTGGGGAACAGTGACCACCAGTCATTGTGGTTTGAAATCACAGAAAGAGCAGAACCAAAGCACACAAAAACATGTATCCTGGATTTAAGGGGGGCAGACTCTGGGAAAATGGGAAGATACTTGAAAGAGGCATTAAGGGGAATGCGGCAGGAATCAGGGGTTGAGGAACAGTGGGCAGTATTTAAAATGGGGATTACAAGAGCAACAGAATTATGCATTAAGCAGGTTAGCAAGAGGAAAAGGAAGAGGAGACCATTATGGTTTCAAAGAGGTAGCAAAGAAAGTGAAAGACAAAAAGATTGCATTCAGGCAATACAAAAGACACAGGCAGAAGGGGATAGGAAGAAGTACCAGGAGAAGCAAAGGAGGCAGGGAGGTCGAGTAAGCAAGCCAAAGCTCAGGCAGAAGAACACATTGCAAAATCAGTGGGTAGAGGGACAAAACCTTTACAGGTACATAAGTGAAAAAGAAAGGCAAAGGGAGGGATAGTGAGACTGAAGGGGGAGGATGGGGGCACATGGAGGATGAGAACAGTAAGCTGACATATTGAACAGGTATTTCTGCTCCAGTCTTTACTGAGGAAGAGGAGGGTAATGGGTTGGAAGGGAGTACAAGGGTGAGAATGGTGCAGAAATGGACACAAGTCCCTTTACACGAGAAAGGGTCCTGAAGGAATTGGAAGTAATAAGAGTTGATAAAGCAATGGGGCCAGATGGGGTGCACCCCAGGGTCCTTAAAGAACTAAGAGAGGTGGTGGCTGAACCTCTGGCTATCCTGTTTAGCCAATCACTGGAAACAGGGGAGGTACCCAAAGACTGGAGGACAGTAGATGTAGTCCCCTTATACAAAAGTGGGAACAAAGAGGAAGCGGGGAACTACAGACCAGTCAGCCTCACCTCGGTAGTGGGGAAGATCATGGAAGCACTACTGAAGGAGAGATTGGTGGAACAACTGGTTGTCAATGGACTACAGGACCCAAGGCAGCATGGTTTCACCAGAGGAGGTCATGTCAGACCAACCTTGAATTTTTGACTGGGTGACTAGGGAGGTGGATCAGGGAGGGCAGTGGACATGGCCTCTCTGGACTTCAGACAAGGCCTTTGACACTGTGCCACATAGAGACATTACACAAACTGGGAATATGGGTGTGGGCAGGACAGTAGCGTGGTGGGTAGGTAACTGGCTGGGCGGCAGGACACAGAGGGTGGTGGTAATGGCTGTCACCCACGGAGGGAAGAGTGACCAGTGGAGTACCACAGAGATCAGTGCTGGGACCGTCCTATTCAACAACTTCATCAGTGACATTGCGCAGGACCTAGAAGGCAGAATTTCACTGTTCGCTGATGACACAAAGCTCTGTAACAGAGTAGACACACCACAGGGTGTAGACAGAATGAGAAGGCACCTGCAGAAACCTGAAGAATGGTCAGGGGTTTGGCAATTGAAATTCAATGCAAAGAAGTGCAAGATAATGCATATGGGGCACAAAAACCCTGGCACAATATATCAGTTGGGGGGTGAGGATATAGCATGCACCAAGCAGGAAAGGGATCTTGGGGCTATTATCTCTGATGACCTCAAGGTAGGGAAACAGTGTGACAAGGCAGCAGGTAAAGCAAATAGGATGCTGGGATGCATAGGCAGGGGCATCACCAGCAGGAAAAGGGAGGTCATAATTCCACTATACAAGACACTAGTGAGGCCCCACCTGGAGTACAGTGTACTGTTCTGGAGACCTTACCTACGTAAGGACATAGACAGGGTAGAGAAGGTTCAGAGGAGGGCAACAAAGATGGTGCATGGATTGCATCACAAGTCCTATGAGGACAGGTTGAAGGAACTGAACATGTACTCCCTGGAGGAGAGGAGGGAGAGAGGGGATATGATAGATATACAAGTATCTTACAAGGAGGAACAGGGTGCAGAAATACACTATTTTGAAGTGAAAAAGACGTTCCAGGACTAGAGGGCATGGGATGAAGTTGGAGGGAGGACAATTCAGAGGAAACTTGAGGAAGAATTTCTTCACAGAACGGGTGGTGGACAAGTGGAACACCCTGCCAGAGGAAGTGGTGGGGACTGAAACAATCACAGGATTTAAGAATGCATGGGATAGACATAAAGGAATTCTGGAGGTCAGGGGTAAGGGACAACAGACTTCTAGGAAAACATAAACTGAACCTACAAGCTCAAATGGACAGACTGGGTGGGCCATAGGCCCTTATCTGCCGACACTGTCTATGTATCTATGTATCTATCCAAATGTGATGTCAAGAGGCAAAATGTACGATGCAGCATTGTATCTTAAAATTAAAAATGAAAATGTGTACAGAAAGGTATACTTTCATAGTCACAAAGTTTGCTTTTTATTGACCACCATTGATTAATAGGAAATTTTGCTAAAAACCTAAATATTAAATCAAGAACTGCACCCTCACTGGCCCAGTGGCGCTGATGGTTGAGGCACCAGGCACCATACCTCGCACCATGTCGGCAACCTGGGCTCAGGAATGGTCTCAGGTTGCTGGTGGTTGGCCGGAGAGTACAGGATTGAGCATCCCGATGACTGATCTCCTGTCCTGGGGAGGGTGGGCTAGTGACTCCCTGGCAGCAGCAACTCCCAGTGGAGACTAGAGTTGCATCAGCCAGGTCACGCAAGCAAGTGGTGGCGGTGATGGTGGATGCCCATGAGAGGGATGTGGGAGCACGCTTCTCTCATGCTGGATGTCATTGTATGTCCATGCCTTCCGGGGGTTATGCTCACATACGATGCTCATGTAACAAGGAAGAAATCCCTGGTTCCCAAGGAGACAATGGAGTGCCTGCCCCATGCCCACTGTTGGACCCCACCTTTTCCTGATCCCAATATCCCCCAGCCTGCATCCAGCCCATTGGACTTGATTAAAGGAGGGCACAAGGCAAGTGGAGGGCGGCCCCACCCTGAGGGGCACAAATCAGGGGTGTCTAGGTGGGATGGAGGATGCCAGGTTGGGATTCTGGAGAGATCTAGAGGTTGAAGGGGGCCACAGGCTGGGCGGGACAAGAAGGTAACTCCTGTGGGATATCTCAGGAACCAGTGGCTGGAAGGAAAAAGAATCAAAACAAAAGAAAAGAACTGCACGCTCTTCATTTGGTACTGAGAGAAAGGAAATGAATTTGGTTTTACATAGCACCTTTCATACATACTGTATCCCAAAGGTTGTACAAGCCGAATCAGCTGCATCATCCATTAAGGGGATGCAGGGAGATGTTGATCAGACTGAAAGAAGTTAAGGAAAGTTCAGGCAGGTTAGATACTGTACTAGCATAGTAATGTGATGACGAAAGTGATGTGGGCCTAGATTTTCAAAGGTGTGGATGCGGGACTTGTGGCAGTTGTTCTGCTCCAAGCTGCATCACTGCAAATGTGACCAAATGTTTACAGGCTATTTTCAAACTTTTTGACAGATTGGTGACACTTTTCTCACTGTACAGCAACAAAATGCTTGCATCAAAATTTTGACGCGTGCATCATTTTTGAAGCGCAACTAGTGGCACTTGCGAAATGAAGTTAGACCACATTTTCTGTGGTCTAGCAGTTTTGTCACAAGTACCGCAAGTGTAGTGGAATAATGCTGCAAATAACAGAAAAATCAAGCCCCTAGGGTCCATTTTGCCCACCCAACCTGCTACATGCAGTGGCTATACCCAGTATGAGCATGGGCTCATATCCAATTCCATGTTTATCAGGCTGAATGTTACCCCTACTCCTTCTTAACCACAATGAGAGAAAGAATTATGAGTTTAACCACACAGAGGTATTTTAGTGACTTATTCAGGGTCACACACTGATTAGGTAGCAGTGGAAGGACTGAACCCTGGGTCATAGTTTCAAAGCTCTGAGGTGTAACCACTTGGCTACACTGCTGTTTAAATGAGGGCCTGCCACTCATACTGTGACACAGAGTAGACCAGGCATGGGGAAGACTACTGACCTGGAATGTTTCTTAGTGCAGGTACAAAGTAAGTACCACTGACCACAGACAAGGTCAATAACTGTTTGCTTAGTGATGCTCTAAATTTATGAAGTATCCAGATCTTGTTTCAGGTTTTCCTAAAGCCATTTATCCTGGGACATTTCATTTCAACTAACACAAGGACAGCTTCAGATACCTTTTACAGAGAATCAGTTAGAATGTTTCTCTAAGAGATATCTACATTCAGATTCAATCTGGATGTGAATGACTGAAAAAAAAACTGTTACATGCAGTATTTCAAACACTGATTTAACAGTGGTTATGATATTTGAAACATTTGTCATTCAGATTTATTGTTTAACTAAACATAATGGAATTACTGTACCCAACAGTAACATCCTAAGATTTCTTTAAATTCAATACGTAGATAAAATGATCATATTGCTCAGCTGTCAGTAAGTCGACAGGATCTACAACAGTGGAAAACTATGGTGGTTATTAATTGTATCACTTCTAGCAAATCTCTGCAAAAACACACAACTGCCAAAATGGGATGGCACCATTCGTATTAGCCAAGGCTCATTCTATCAAGGTCATTGTTCCATTTACTTCAGTGGGCAGGTAGTGGTGCATGCTCTGCTGGGACTGACTTAAGACAGTTCCAGCCAACAGGCTTCATCTCGTCCAGGTACTCACTGATGAGCTGGCCTGCATCCAGTTGCAGCTGTAGTGACATCAGATTCGAGCTTAAGAGAGGCCCTAGCCATACATTTTCTGCATTGCCCTGGTTATTTATATGCTAAAATGCTGGCACTTCTGTCAAAACGTATCAGTGCATTACAAAAAGCAGGTACAAAGCTTCTAATGGGCTGTTATAAAATTCCACAAGACATCTATGAAAGCTCCCATTTATTCAATATAACTATGTGCTTTTTCTGACGGTTTTGCAATCGTGGTTGATTAAGGTGGTTAATGGCACAGCAGTGTTGTTTCTGTCTTTACGGACATTTGGAAATGTTTTTCTCTGATCCATTGCAGCCCAGCATGCTGCATGGCAGGAGTGGGGGGTTCTAGCCATGATAATTATTCCCAAGCATTACACGGCTCATTCGCTTAGTTTAATACAAAACTGAAAACACGAAGCAGGGCTTCTAGTGTTATCGTTGCCTCCCTGGGCACTCTTGAAGATGGGATGTTTTCATCCCATGGAGGTTTTCATGGTTAACAATTTTTAAATAAGGAATAAATATCCACCAGCCTACTTTCAGGAATATTCTCAAAATTCCAACAGCAAAAAAAATGGAATACATTTTGATGTGGAGAGACTTATATTTATCTCACACTTGGATTTAAATCTCATTCTGATTGGCGGATTAACCACAGAATAGTTGTCTGTAGCTCATGGTATTCCCATAAACCCTTTGTACCTCATAGCCTCATTAGCAACTGAGCCCTGCCACCAATAAACATTCTGAATGTTGTCACTGGTAAATTTTCCTAATCATGCAAAAAATCAAAAGGATAAAGCCTGCCTGGAGCCTTTGTTAAATTTTCTCAGATCCTGGCCCATTTCAAGCCCAGAAAATGTGGGGTGATCCAGGGGCGGAGGGCACAGGCCTAATTACCACCACTGAGTGTGGTACCAACCTTTTTGCATGATTTTACCTTCAGGCAGTTATAAAATCTTTTTGTGGGTGGGTGTCTGTACTCCTAAATGCTCTCCCCAAAGCTATGGCCCTGCACACAGAAGGAATAGATTCATAGTGGCTTTTGAGACCTGCAGACTGGACAGAATCATCATCTGCTCATTGAGACCACTGGGAAAATAAATATGGCTTTGAATTTGAACCTGGAACATTTTCTTTCATTGCCATGATGAAATCATTATTTCAGTCCAAGATATGTAAGCAGTAACCTACAACAGGGCATGGGTTTCTACAGGATTAGTGCATGCCCTGGGTGAATAGAAGGGCATGGGGCCAACAGCTAAGTGACTTCCAACACACAGAGTGCATTCAATCTAAAACATATGCCCTGGAGTGTGCTATGGTGCTAATAAAATGGAAAAAAATGTATTTCCCATTAGCTAGGTTGTTGCTAGGTAGAATATGTGGGTTTGGTAACAATGGCCATGTACCTTTGAATAACCATGGGTAGTGCCTGTGTTTTGAAGAACCATATGCTCTTTTGTATGTTTTTGTGTTTAAACAGTGAAAAAAAAAGTTTTTATTTTAATGGGAAAATGTTTTATTCTCATTTAGATAGGTTGTTTCTAGGTAGATTAGGGCAAGTTAGTTATGAACTGTTTGCATACCAGAGATTAATGAAAGGCCATGTCACGTGCTTAGAGCAGTGCAGTTGTTCAGGTACTGAAGGATTCAGAAGCCCATTTTATAAATGGGAATCTATGTGCCATCACCTACAGTACCTGATGCAGGTAGCATCAAGCAGATACTCTACTAGATCCATAGGAAACAGATGGATTAACTCAAAATAGCTTGGGATATGTATACTAAGAAAGGTATTTTTCAACTGGCAGTTTTTAAAGCACCAAATATAGTCAGACCCTCATCTAGTGTACTTTTTTCTTATCTAATATTCTTTCACCCGTGAGGATGCTACACTTCTAGATACATTTGTAGTGTGCTGAACTCTAGTGGTATTTAATAAGTAAGCAGTAAGACATAACAAGGTGTTGGCTGTGCAGGATTAACACACAAACCATTGTGAGGCATGAGGCACAGCTGAGTGGCTTCAGTCACGGGGGGAAAGTATGTTAATCCAGCACACCACCCAGACCTTGGACTGTGTTATTGCACTTATAAAATTGTTAATAACAAAATAAACAGAAAACATTTTTCATTTGGAAAGCATTACTTATTAGTTTATTTATTTGTGATACAGTACATACGATGCCTCTAGTTAGGAAAATGAAATCTTCCATCAGGATTTAGTATTATTGAATGCTGAAGCTGTTGCCTTGGAACTACCTTGCAAATGTCTCAAAATAAGTTGGTAAAGCTAGTTTCAAATTCTAATCCATATACATCCCTATGGAATTAGCATATGGATCCCAGAACCAATTTAACCAAGCAGGATGCAGGATTTTCAGACCGATTTTGTAAATAAAGGCAGGACAAAATGTAAAGGAATTCAGTTTTGTATCTAAGCCCTGGATGGTGCGCATTTGTCAAACATAGGTTGCAATAGGTTTTTAGCTCAGCTACAAAGTGAGTTGGAGAAATTGCTAACATGACACGCTTGGGAGGATGAGCACTGGAAGCAATACTCATCCTACGGTGGCACTGCAGTCTCACAAGGAGGATACAAAGGGGGTAATAAGGAAACGTATGTCTTCTGCAGATGGTTATGCTCAAGGCTGGCAAGAGGTGAGGGTCCAGATGGCTGAAGGCCCCTTTGAGGGTCGGACATGTGACAGACTCTTCAGGCATGGCCTGCATGTATAGTGCCATCTGGCATGGCCCATGAGTCATCTCTTATGCCTTTGAGGGTGGAGTCCCCTCCCTTTGGGAGAGTAAGAGCTGGACCGAGGTCAAGTTTAACTATCCAGAGCCTTGCTGTGATGCTCTTGCTGTTCATCTCCTGCTGCTGATGTAACTTGGGTTTTCTCCAAGGCATTGTGTGCATCTTAGTTTATTTGGGTGAAGAGAGAAGAAATGTGGCCTGCTAAGACAATACTTTATAGATCAAGGGAGTGCTCTCAACCAATCTGACACTCTTTTCCCTGTGTGTGAAAAACCCTTATTCTTTAAAAAGTGTCTCATGAGCAGGTGCCCTGGAAAATAGCACAACCTGGGGAGAGTTTTAAAATGTTTTACATATTATTAATCAACCTTGATTCATTATCCTTCTACCCTAAGACTGCAAGTTAGGTAAGTAATAAGCCACAACAGGGTGTGCATTATAGAATTGTAATGCATGCCCCAGGGCTGTAGTAAGGCATGAGGATGAAGGCCAAGTGTCTTTACACCTCTGGGAAGTGCATTAAAATCTTATAGTGTATGGTAAAATATTATTGTGTATGAAATTCAGTTAGTGGAATAGCCTTGTTATGCTATAGTAGTGACATCAGGATATTGTTGGCTGCACTAGCTACGTCACTACTGCAGCACAGCATGATAGAGTGCAGCCGCGTGCATGTCTTTCTGACCCTGTGGCACTGACTGCCAACTGAGACAACCTAAAAGGCATCAGAGATCATTTGAAGTCACTTATTTTTTCTTTTTTTTTTAAATTTTCAGTAACGGTGATCCTGGTGTGATGAACAGTTGGGCTGCAGTGGTAAGAACAGAAAGTTTGAGGAACAGCAGCTGCTGTGGTGAGAGAAAGTGGGACCTCAAACTGAGTTTCAAGAAATAATCGGAAAAGTAAGAGTGGGAGCTCACGGGGGTAGTGAGAGAGCAGGTGACATTCTTTATTCATAGGTTTTTTAACAGTGACCATACACTATAACAGATTGTATATGGTCACCCATACACAGACAAACCTGTGTATGACTTTTGAGGTTTACCAAGTCAGCATCTTGAATCATACACAGGCTTGTTACATATGGGTGACCATACGCAATCCTCTATATGATGCACACCCTGAAGGGGCTTATTACACTCAAAAAATGGCTTTAAGTAGTTTTTGGGGGGAGGAAAATGAGAATCAGTACCTGACCGGGTGTTTACAGTGATTTAGTGCACGGTCAGGTGATGTCATCCAGCTATGAAAATTTCTAGTTTTTTTTTCTTGCTGTTTTATAAATTATTTTTACAAACATAAGTGTGGCCTCTGCTGCTGAGTTAGCATACACATTGTATTTCATAGTGCTTTATAAGTTACAAATAGTAAGGAAACTTCAGGAACATAAAGCAATGAGACAGAGAGAGAGAGAGAGAGAGCGAGAGAGAGAGAGCAAGAAAAGGAGAAAGCAAGAAAGAAAGAGAAAAATAAATGAAGCACCGAGAGCTAGTGAGTTGTTCAGTGTCACATAATAAGTAGTGCTGGTGATGATAAAGCAGTTCTACAGGAATCGTGCACTCCACATACACTCAGGACACTGATTTTTTGAATGATCAAAAGTATTGTATTTTCGGCTGACACAACGTCTGCCAGTGTCACACTTGCCCACTGGCCACTCTAGCCCCAGTACTTCAGTCCAAACAACCCTTCATCAGAGGATGTTAGGCAACCCTTCTCTGTGCACCCTTCCTCTCATGCAGCTCACAGCTCGCAGCTATAAAGTTTTGGTTTGGACCAGAGCTGGTGAGAATCAAACCTGGGCCTTTAGGCTCTGTGTTGTATGGTAAGCCACTAGGCTAAACTGGACTAAGAGGGGCTATACCAAACCATTCAGACACCAATACATTCAGAACTAGGTGAAACATATCCTCAATAAGCATCCTGCCAAAATTAGGATTTCTACTTTACTTCCTTTAAATATTATCAGCCCTTTTGTAATCCTGATTTCACCTCTGCATATGACTTGTACAGCCACTGGATTATAAAACTGTAGCTACAGTAAACGTTTCACATAAAAACCTGACACTGTGTTTGGATGCATGCATTTCCGGAATGTGCACATGCATCAGGCTCTGGAGTATGCATGAGTTCAGGAATTCAGTTTTAGAGTATGGTGGGGACACACGATTTACTGTAGGAATGCTGGGAGGAGAGGGGAGTGGGGACTTCAGAATGTGATGGGGATGAAATGCTTTTCAGAAGTTCTGTTTCAATTCTGTGGAATTCTGAACAGCATTTCTATGTAAACCATGGAATAATATTTCACGGGTCATGTAATCTGAAAAATAATATTCTGCAAGTTGTGTAAAATAAATACACAGTTTACATAAACTGATGAATATGATTCCACAGTTACCATTCTGCTTTCAGAGTTTTATAGTTCTGCATCCAATGGAATTCCTTGGAATGTGGCAGAATTTCCAAACTTCAACAGAATTTGAAAATTCTGCCCATCTCTACCCACAACCTTCTGATCATCAAGCCTCAGAGGCAAGTGTGCAATTTATTGAGCCACTGACACTGATCAGGTGACTGGAGGTATTAGATACAGACCACCCTTCATCTTTTTCTCCTTGCTTTGTATGTTCAGAGTAGAGATGGGTGAAGTAGGAAAAAATTGCTCTGTGAATTAATTCACAAATTTTGTGCAGTTCAAGGAGTGCAAATTGATCCATGAAATGTGAAGTTCTGCCGCGAAGTACAAAGTTCAGCCTGCAAAGCATGAATTTCACCTGCAAAGTGTGGAACTTCATACATTGTGGGTGAAATTCTGCCATATGAGGTCAAAACCTTTGTGTTTTCAAGCAAAGCTGAAGTTGCTAAGGGTCAGGAGAACTTCACAAAGCTTCAAAACGTGTGAATTTCAGCTGCTCAGTGGCAACTTTGTCCACAAATTTAAACTTCACCCATTCTCTAGTTCAGAGCATTCAGTCTCTCCTTGCAATATATTTCTTTTAAAATACATACAGATTGTAAATGTTCCCTGTACTCATTCCAGTCTATCTGTATCACATCTTTGAAGTGATGACAGAACTGTGATCTGTAATTAAGATGCCATCCTATATAGGATTCAAGATGGGCGAAGTCAGCAAAATTTGCCCTGCGAATTAATCTGCAAATTTCACAGAGTGTGGATTGATCTGCGAAGTGTGAAGTTTTGCCACAAAGTGTGGAATTTGGCACACATTCATTGTGAAAACTTTGCACTTCACAGTGAAAACTTCACAATTTGGGTGATGTCCAAGTTGCTAAGGTCTGGGAAAACTTTGTGAAGGTTCGCAGAAGTAAATTTTTGTTACTTTGTGGCAACTTTGCCATCTAATTAAAACTTTGCTACATCTCTATATAGGTTCCACACATGCCTGCAGATATGTTTATTTGGAGTTGTTACTGTACTTTGAATATTACATATACTTAATTCTATTTGCCCTAGTTGCTATGACTTTTCACTGCTTGAAATGTTTTAGGTCTTTGTCAACAGTAATTCCCAGGTCACATTTAGCTTCTTTGGATTGAATTTTCATTCCGTCTAGAAAACTGACAATTCCTATTTTGTCCCATACACAGTACTGTACATTTGGAGACATTAAACAGCATTCCCTATACTGTATATGCATACATTTCCTGGTTTCTAGATAGAATCACCGTCTCTTTTTAAATTATTTGGGGACCAATCCAGAAACTGACTCAAATACATGCCAAAGGCATGCATCCAGGCTGCAGAGATCCACACTTGGGGAATTGTTTGCCGGAGACATGATTCATGGCCCTTCGCCTCCCTTCCTGGCTCTGTGCTGCATGTGAAAACCAACATGGAGGGTGGGTGGGTGGGTGTATGGGAGCAGGCATGATGGGGCATCAGCTACCTGTTGGATCCTCTGCTCTTCTCAATCAGTGGATTTTTGAAAACTGCCATCATTCAATTCATTCATTTATTCATTACAAATCGGGTTTACAACCTTTGAGTCAGAGACTCATTTACAAAGGCACCTTGTCGCAGGGGAGGGCAGACATCAAGACAGTTATTACAATGCAGATTAAAACAGAGGATAACATTACAGGTGCAGTAAAAGGAACATTTAACATAGATACACTTAGGTTACATAATGTAGTAGTTTTTATGTTACTTAGATTACATAATGTTACAAAATTGTGAGTTACACTCATGGATATAGTAGGTCATCAGAGAAGACAGCAGGTTACATCCCTGTTTGGACCTAGTAGGGAAGGGGTAGGTCTGGGGGAGGGAGGGAGAGGCTGTCCAGTGGACATTGTCGAGCCAGGGGGCAAGGCGGGCGGGAACCACAGGTTACAACAGGGAGTTAGTTGCACCTACAACAGCGGGTATTAAAGATATGGTTCTGGAGGGCTGTTTTGAAGGAGCCAATTTTTGGCAAGTTGGAGATGCAGCTAGGGAGGGAGTTGAACCAGGTGGGGGCTCGGTAGAGGAAGGATCTCTGGGCAAGAGAGGTCTTGGTTCTGGGCACCTTGAAAGTGGCCTTAACAGAGCTATGGGTGGTGACGGATTAAGATGGCTGCTGTAGGGAGGTGGAGACCCCCGGGCGGCAGAGTCCTAGCAGTGATTTCTTAGTGAGAAGGCAGGTCTGGTAGAGCAGCCACTCCTCAAAGTTAAGAAGATTGGGGTAGTATAGAGAAGGCAGGTGTGAGTTTGGCTGGGGGCTCTGGTCAGGGTCCTTCAGGCCTTATTGATGGAGAGTTGGATGTTGGAGCTGCAGCGTAGATGGGCAAGCCATAGTCCACGAGGGACAAGACAGAGGAGGTGATGGCCAGCCTGAGGGCAACCTGAGGCAGGCAGTCCCTGTCCTGGTATAGCAGACCAATCCAAGAGTTAATGGCGGCTGATAGGGCATTAATGTGGGTGTGGAAGGAGAGGGCAGTATCAAACATGATGCCCAGGTACTTGTATGTGGTCACTTGTTCTAGTGGGTGCAGAGTGCTGGGGATAATCAAGAAGGGGGTATTTTTAGCTTTATTTTGGTGATGGGAGAAGAGCATTGATTTGGTTTTCTTTAGGTTAATGACCAGTCTGCAGTCGCTGAACCACCTTTCGGCTTGGTTGTAAGCTTGCTGGAGGGATAATTGTAGGGAGGTGGGATTGGGATGTGAGGCAACGAGGACTGCATCGTCGGTGTAGAGGAGCATTTTACTGATACACGAGCTGGGTAGGGTGTTGAGGTACAGACTAAAAAGTATTGGACCCAGGATGGAGCCCTGAGGGACCCCAGAGCGAACGGGAAGAGTGCTGGAGAGGGAGCCACTGATCTTGACATGCTGGGATCTAGCAGAGAGGTAGCTAGAGAACCAGGAAATGGGACCACCAGAGAAGCAAAGTTGCTGGAGAGAGTCGAGTAGAAGGGAATGACAGACAGTGTCACTGCTCCTGTAAGGCTGCCAGAGTCGAGAGCAGCATGCAGGTGTTGGGAGAATTCCAGGAGAGCAGTGGTTGTACTGTGTCCTGGGCAGAAACCGTGCTGCTCTGGGCACATAATGTCATACATGGTTAGGTATTCAGAGAGCTGGATCAACACCACTTTTTCAAGGGCTTTAGAGAGTGGGGGGAGGATGGAGATGGGCCGGCAATTGTTGGGGGTGGATTGGTCCCACCTCTAATGTATGGGTGTGATTTCAGCAGTTTTCCAAGCACTTGGGAACTGACCCAGGCATAAAGACTGGTTTAGAAGGTCAGTCAGGGGGACTAGGACTTGTCCAAGACCATCTGAGGATTCTGGAGTCAAGGGGTCACTGCTGGGGTTATTGCTGCCTAAGGCTTTTAGCAGGTGCAGCCTGGCTTCTTGGGGGGATAGGGTGCACAGGTAGAATGGTGGGTGATGCAGGACCAAAGGGAGAGAGGTGGGGATTGGGTCAAAGAAGCTTCTGGGGAGGATCGAGCTTAGGTCAGAGAAGGCAGTGTTAAGGCAATCGACTATCAGGAGTGGATCTGTGTTGGGGGTGCCATTGATGGAGAGATGAGATGGTGGGGGGAGCAGAACTTCCCATTTAGCTCTTTCATATTATCCCAGAAGGTCCGGGCCGAACCTCAAGTGGAAGTGAGAGTGGTCTGGTAGTGCTCTGCCTTGGCCCGCCTAATGGCCCAAGTGCACTTATTGCTTTCTGCTTTGTAGGCCTGCCTGTCAAATGCCTTTCCAGATTCTACAGCAATTTGCCAGAGATTATCTCTGTTTTTGAGTCTCTGGAGGAGGGGTGGGTTGGTCCATGGTGCATTGCATTTTTTTGGAGCAGACCATGGTGAGGGGGGCGAAAAGGTCACAAGCCTTACCAAAGGCATTTGTGAAGTGGTCAAGAGCTGAGTCAGTGTCAGGGGTGTGCTGGATAGGGGACCAGTCTATCTGGGTTAGGTATTGTTATCATTTTCTGAGGCCGCTGGGGTGTATACGGCGGCATAGAGTGGCCTGGGACACTGGCTTCAGAGTGGAGGATGACCACAGACAGAGGACTGGGGAGTGATCACTAAGAGAGTTGGAGAGGACAGTGACATCCTGGATTTTGTAGGGGCTGTTAGATATAACAACATCTAGGAGAGTGCTGGTGCCAGTAGAGTGGTTGAATCTGGTGGGCTGGGTGACTACCTGGGACATATCCAGGGCAGCAAAGGAGTCCCTTATAGGGGAGGCAGTGGAGGCAAGCCAGTTAACATTGAGATCACCTAGGATGACTTGCTCCACTTTGTGAGGGAGAGATGTGAGATAGTCAACAAGTGACCGGACTGCTTGGTTTTGATTCCTCGGGGGTACGTTGGAGACTGTGAGGAAGAGAGTGCCACGGGCGGGTCAGGTGTGATTTTTAAGGTGAGGGCTTGGGCTCCATAATCAAGTTTAGGAGCTGGGAGTGCCTGACCTATAAGGGAGTCCTGTACGAGTAGTGGCAACCACCATCGCGTTTGCCTACTCAGTCTTCCCTGTAGATGGTATATCCAGGGAGAGTGATAGCGGAGTCAGGGGTGGATTTGGAAAGCCAAGTCTCTACCAAGTCTCTACCAGTGCAATTATGCCAGGTTGATGTTGAACGACCCAGCACTGGAGGGCAGTAGATTTCTTTAGGAGACTGCAAATATTTAAGGATGCAAAGCAAAGGCCAGTTGCAGTACAGGGTTTAGAAGGGCCAGAAGCAATAGGTCCTGGATTTGGGTGTACATTACCAGATAATAATAATAGCAGTGTAATTATTCTGGTTAGTGGCCAGTGGCGATGGAGACCCTTGGGTTGATACCCAGCTGAGGACTTTACAATCAGGGTGCAAGGGATAGATAAAGTGCGAAGGGTGGGAATGGCAGGGGAGAGCTGGGTCCAGGTCAGGCCTTGGAGGGCGGAGGGAGTGGGGGTGTTGGCAGAGTGGGGGTGTTGGGGGTCATGGGTGTGTCGAGGGTGGGGAAGGGCCGAGTGACTGTGGGGTAGTCTTGGGATGAGATGCCTATGCCTAGTGTGGAGGAAAGGTGCTCCAGTCGGTGTGAGGACTGTACCAAGAGGGTGAAGGAGAGCAGACTTAGTAATGGAGCGTAGGTACCCATAGCAGCTGAGCAGTAAAGGAAGAGTGCCAGGAGTAGTAGAGAGTAAGGAAATGTAGAGCAGCTTTGGAATGGTTGGGGAAAAAAACCTTCTAGTAGGCAAAAAGACTATTAGGATTCAAGGATTGCTGTTTCCCACAACTGGTAAATTAAATTTGAAATATTAAGGAGTTAGTGTACTTCTTGGACTTACTAGTAACCTTCAGAAATAGTCAGCTGTCACTTCTCATATATGAACTATTTTTCTTTTCTCTTAAAATAATTGGAAGATTTTTTACATGTCAGTACTAGATGTGATGTGTGGAACAGCACTCTACCAGGAGACTGACATTGTCAGTTGTGTTCCTTCTTATACATTATCAGCACTGTGACCTCACTGACTGTGACATCACTAGCAATCAAGAAGAGCCAGTCTCCTGCTCATTGTTTGGTAACTTGTGACACATGTTACCATTCAGGCAGCAAGACCTGTGACATAACAATGAGTGAGGTCATGTGCTGATGGTGTAGTGGGAGGAAAAGAACTAGATATGTCTCCTTCAAGGTAAAGCACTGCTTTTCACATCACACCTAATACTGTTAGGTGGAAAACCATCTAATGAGCACAAAGATAAAGAAAAACACTTCAGAAATAAAAGATAATGAGGGACTACTGTTAAAAATCACTAACATTTTCTGCTTGCTATTTTTGGTGCTATCAGTTATTTTAAGACTTGCCCTCAGCCTTCCCTGCCAGCTCAGAGGGCCGGGGGGGTATCATGCAGGGGATCAGCAGGCCCTGGAGAAGACAGGATGGTGTTCCTGGGTTGTATAACACCGTTGGTCCTTGTGCACCCTCACTGACTTAGATGCTCTTCTGAATATCATCTGAATGTCTGTCCCTGACCCTGACTCAGCTGCCCACCTGCTTGCCCAGACAGCTCAGGACTGGGTGTGGAGGGGCACGCATCCAGTGCTGTGGATGCCATAGAGTGCCCCACATGTGTTGCTTTTTAAATGATTATATTGCTAACTTCCTCATTTTAATGTTTCTCATTCCAAAATTGCCTGACGCGCTGCATTTGTCTTATTGTCTGATGAAACGGAAAGGTTCAGGTTTCAGCTCTTTTCCATTTCCCTGTTGCTTGGGACTTACACAACCTCTGCTCTTTGTTTAAACTCCATGGCTTGCCCTCTCCCCCATGGGAGGCCCAACAGAACTGTCCCTAGATCCCCAGGAGACATGAGAACATGTTGGAGAGGACTGCCCTGGCTTGGCAAGTGTGGGGCCTGTGGGCACCCCCTGGACATCGTCCCCCATGGAGGAGGGGCTTTCCCATTTGTTACAACCTGATGCCTGAGAATACTGTAATTTGTGAACATACTGGCAGCCATTCATGCAAAGTGTACTGCGACAGTCAACAGACATCACCCCCTACCCAATGTAGGCCTCTTTGACTCTACCACCACCCACTGTTACCCAGGTGGCAGTACCAAGCAGAATTTGCCATCCTCTTCCCATCCTAGGGGAAGAGATCCTGCTCTGGGGTGTTCCATCCTTCTCCACCTTGGCTGGCCCTCCATGACCTGAGGCCTGCTGCACTAATGGGCTGACAGTTTCAAAAAGATTTTGTTTCCAAAACACCAAAAACATACACTTTGGGACAGGATTGATTGATTTTATTTATTTTAAAGTTGGTAACTGGGAAAGATGCACTGAGTCAAGGCTCATTTCCAGGTGTGAGCCGGAGAAGGGGTTGTAGGGAGAACAATTTAATAAATAAAAAACAGGCAGTATAACATCACAGAATAATGAGTGCACACAGAGGCATCAATAAATGTGCTAGTGTTATATAATCAAGCAATAAGGCACTCAAGCGTGTGTCATATTGTAGCAATAAGACACTCCAAGGTGTATGTTATCGTGTAATAACATCACTCCTGGGGTGGGTTTAAGCACTAGGCGAAGCCGTGTGCTTCCACCACCCCAGGAATGACGTTATTACATGATAACACACACCTTGGAGTGCCTTATTGCAATTATACAATGGCTCAATGTTATAGAAAACAAAAAATAAAAATAAAAATGTTTTTAGTAGATTTTTAGTGAGGCAGTGTATCTTTGTTTCTAAAAAAAAAAAAAAGTGGCTCGTAAGGATCATCAGGATCATCCAAAAAATCAATACAGTGATGTTATTGTGTAATAGCATCACTGTCTCAGGCACACATTGACCAATCAGAGTCCAGGAAATTTTCTTGTCATTGTATAATATGTAATAATGTCACTCCTCGAGTGAGATGAAGCACTTTCGCCTCATGCTTCAACCCACCCAAGCAATGACGTTAGTACACAATAAAACACACCCTGGAGTGCCTTCTTGCTATTATACAATGGCTTGTTTGTAGGAATAAAAAAATAAAATATGAAAAAATATGAAAAAAATACATTAAAAACGTGTTTTTTTTTTTACATTTTTTAATTAATTTTTCTATGTGGAGGTGTTTGTGTTAAAAAAGTAGTCCACCAATTGTATTGTGTCTGGTAGGTGATGCTGCTGGTGTATATCCTTTCTGTATTGTTGTAGCCTGCCCCCTCCCGCCCTGGTACCTAGTGAAGATTGTGATTATTTCAGCTGAACTGTGATATACTAACTGCTGTGGTACCATGTGAACGTTGTGAATTTTAGTTCGAAAGCACAATCTGAAGCTACTGAGTGCTGAGGAATGGGCACGTGTTGATTCAGACACCTACAGTGAATGGGCTTCTGTTCGAAGTCAGGAAGCCATCTAGCCACTCATTCTGCTTTTTGACCAGCACCACTTGCTCTGAATTGACGCTGACAGTCTCTGTCACACTTGGACCACTGATTCTGATCCCTGTATAATTTGTGCTGTAAATATAAGAAATTAATATATGATGACTGTGGCAGAGGAAAAAGGCTGTCTTACTGGAACTGATACATCAAGACCCCCCAGAGATCGTTCAAAGGACAGGAGGTGGTTTGAGTCTGCAGCTATTTAAAATGCAATTCCTTTGTTCAATTTTCTTTGAAGGCAGGAACCAAAGTATCCACTTTATAATGCCCTCAGGGAGATCCTTCGACTTGAGAGGGAGGGGTGTTGAGGGAAGCAAGAGTGGACACTGAAGAGAAGTTGATGTCTGAGCCAGGGTGGACCTAGACAAATTTGGAAGGTCCAATATACATTTCTGGGGGAACCCTTGAATTACATTAGAGAGACCTCTGAGGTGTAGATTCCAAGGTCCAGACGGGATTAAAGAGGCAAATACACTTTTGCATTGAATACAGTGACTTAGATCAAATAAACTTTTGAGATGCATGTGTAGCAGAACACAACCCGGGTTTGTCTGGTTAACCTGAAGAGAGGAAATTGAATATGTCACTTATCATTTTTTTTAAATCTTGTTGGGACATCCTGTGTGGTAACATATAACTTTTAATACACCAAGGCGGAGTTTAAAGATCTTAGAGAGGAGACCAGCTCAGAACTCTTTTATCCAACTGAGCAAGCCTTAGAGACACACAAGAGAATATTATCTGACTGAGGGAGAATCATCAGAGCACTGAAAGAGAGTAAGATTAGACCAGTCTGAATGTATTTATTGTAGAAACTTGCACTTTAAACCTATTTGTTTTAAGGCTGTAAGTGTTGGGATATATTTTGTTCTGTAATTATTGTTATGTTTTGATATTTTTAAAGTAAAGAGATATTTTTTACAACGGAACTGTCTGGAGTGCCTTGACATTTCTTTTTATTTAAGTGGAGCTTTTAAAAGGTTATCAGTAACACTGTGTATGGGCTTATTGTATACCAAACTGGGAAATGGATAGAGTTCTCTAAAGTCTTGCATAGAGTTCTAAGGGTTCATTTGAAAGACGTGGTTGGGTGCCCCATAGGCAAAGATATCTGGCCCCCGAAGACAGATTTATCTGAGCCTGATAATTGGGTATGCTAACTAGAGGTTATCAATTTGAATCCCTCCAGAGCTTTAAACTAAGGTTACTTGAACCCACGAAATAGACAAGAGGATTACCTTGTTTCTGTTCACTGTACGCAAATCATATGCTCAGAGGTTGGCACTTTGGGAGTAGAGGGCTGACTGGCTGAGCGAGATTGTGACAGTCTCTACTTGTCATTCTCCCAGTACAGTTTGTATGTGTTTGTACCAGAAGAAGAAAGGAAAATATAAACTGCTCACTGTGTTCGGAGTGGGTGGATAGACCTGACGAGGGGGTGGGTGAAGTCATCAGCAATAATAATTGTCAAAAAAATGATTCTAGGTAGTGTTTTTTTAGTGGCAGGGTGAATAAATTGTATTCATACATGTGGCTTTAGTGTTATTTTACTGGTAGTGGGAGGGAGGGATTGAATTTTTAAAAAGGAAGGACTGGCAAGAGCATGGAAGCCACATCAGCTTAGCGGTGGCTTGAAGATAGAGGGAGGCAGGGATTTCATTAACTGTTGTGTGGTCAGCTGTGTGCCTGCCCTAGATACAGTGATGTTATTGTGTAATAACATCACTATCTCAAGGGTTCAGCAGCCAGTCACATTACAAGAATTGTTCTTGCCATTGTATAATAGCAGCTTTTATACAGCAGTGAGTGGTAAACAATCATGTGTGAGGCAAAGGCCTCTTTTACACAACAGGTTCTGCACTGCATTTAGTGGTGCAGAGCAACTGGAGTGTTACCTCTGTTGTAGTGTACAGGCTCCTAGTACTGCATCCAAAGTGAGCATTTGCTAAATTGACATTCCCTGTTTTTCTGAGTTCATTGTTTCAGCATGTCATTTGGCACTGCAACCAGTGCCAATGTAATCACCTGGTAGCACTCACATCGGTCCCAAGGACATATTGTTATCTGACTGAAATGCTGTTTCCTGATACCCAGTTGCCTGACACCGAAATCCTGACACCCAGTGGCCTAACAGGTAACTGTTGCCTGTGGCAGAGTTTGTTATATTAATTAAGGGGAGGTGCGGGGGGGCAAAGCCTCCCAAAACATAACAGAAACACTGCCGCAGGTGAGTCGGGCAACCGGGTGTCGGGATTTTGACATCAGACAACCAGGTGTCAGGAAACAGCCTGTCGAGATGTCACAGTATATCCATCCCAAGTGCTTTCCCAGGATGTGCATGACCACCATACCCCTCCAGATGCTCATGCATGAAATGTTAAACCCAAGTTCAGCTAAGTTTATCTCAAGTTACTAGAAAGAATGCTGAACTTGGGAAACTAATTCACTTTCAGTGATGGGGCCAAAAAAGTACTTTAAAAATGCTCCAAAAGTGGAGCCACGATATTGGGCATGCGCATATGCATATTCATAGCCCAAGGGCTATGAATATGCATCAATGCATGCTCAGTATCGTGGTTCCACGTTCCAAGTGCTTTTTAAGTACCTTTTAGTCTCCGTTTCAGAAAATTAACTAGTTTCCAGAGTTCTGCATTCTTTTTGGTGTCTTAAGATACCGTTATTTGAACTCAGATTTAAAATGTAAATTCCATCAATCTCAGGCTCTTTTTGACTAGCCAGAAACATGGCTAATATATAGGAAGGGCCAAGAGAGCAATGCAGGGGTCAGCATGTAAAGCTGGTGCACAGTGCAGCACAGAGGGTGGCATGAAACGCTAACTGACAGTAGTTAGGTGTAAAAGCGGCTAAAGTGCACAGTGCTTGTTGGGTTAGGGGTAAAGTGGTGAAAGGCAAAGACTAAGGGACTGAGCAGCTGAGGGTCAAGGGATAGGATATATGGTTAAGGAGGGGGTAGACAGGAACAGCAGTGTGCAGGAAATTGCCTTAGGTGGAGTCTAAAGGCAGGGAGAGGTAGAGTCAGAAGGGGAGCAGATTCAAGAGGGAGGGAAGGGGAGGTGACAGAAGAAGGCTGCTTGACCAGCAGAAGAGTGAGCATGGCAAATGGAGAAGGTGTGGGAATATCTGGAGTGCAGCAAGTAGGAAGAGTAGGGAGCAGGAGATAACAGGGAAGAAAGATAGGAAGGAAGAGACCAAAACCAGTATTAAGCCATGAAGGCAGCACAGTATTTATTTATTTATTGATAACCAGGTAGGTGCACTAGACACAAAAGTGACTATTTTCAGGCACGACCTGGGAGGTCAACAACACAGAGAGATACAGTTACATAGAATACAGTGTCAGGACATATGCAATACATTGCGAACATAAAGTGAGACAAAATTAAGACGAGTAAAGGTACAAGGCACAAATGGTGTAACATTATACAATTGGAGATGTGCCTATGTGTAGATTATCATAGTAATATCACAAATATAAGGTACAGAAAGAAGAAATATACCAACGGAGGCATCATTACATCATGCTGAAAGAGAAAGGGTGTTAACTGGAAGGAGGCAGGGAGAGAGGTAATAGTGGAATAGGTTTAAGGGAGGCCGAAGGAGCAGGGTGCCATCTCACACCAAGAAGGTGATACCAAGGGCAGCCAGGGCAGAGTAAATCAAGATCTATGGAGGGTTGAAGCAGGTACACCTGGTGATGTGACATGATGGTGGAGGGAGGATGGGATGAATTGCAATGATGAGGGGCCTGTTGCCCTCTAAGTTTTTTGAACTGTGAAAACATTTTCCTTCCTGGGATAAGCTGCCACCAGTCCTTCAGCAAGGAGAAGTAAGTCCATATGCTGATCTTGGCTTATATGATGGTGCCAGAGGCTTGCTTGTGCTGCTGGTGCTTGGAGAGGAGGAGGAGGAGAATTCACAACATTTGGCTTGTACATTGGTGCCAGAGGATGGCTTGACTTGTGCTGCTGATGCTTAAGGAGGAGGAGAAGGAGAGTTCATGGCATTTGGTTTGTACACTGGTGCCTGAGGCTGGCTTGTGCTACTGCTGCTTGAGGAGGAGGAGGAGGAGGAGGAGGAGAAGGAGCAGAGTTCACTGGTACCAGAGACTGGTGTGCTGCTGATGCTTGAGGAGGAGGGGGAGGAGAGTTCACAGCATTTGCTTGTACACTGGTGCCAGAGGCTGGCTTGACTTGTGCAGCTGTTGGTTAAGGAGGAATAGGAGGAGAGTTCACAACATTTGACTTGTACACCAATGCCAGAGGCTGGCTTGTGGTGCTGGTGCTTGAGGAGGAGGAGAAGAGTTCATGGTATTTGGGTTGTACACTGGTACCAGAGGCCAGCATGTGCTGCTGGTGCTTTAGGTGGAAGAGGAGGAGAGTTCATGGCATTTGGCTTGTACACTGGTGCCAGAGTCTGGCTTGTGTTGCTGGTGCTAATGGAGGAGGAGGAGAGTTCATGGAACTGGCTTGTACACTGGTGCTAGAGTCTGGCTTGTGTTGCTGATGCTTGAGGAGGAGGAGGAGGAGGGCGAGAGTTCATGGCATTTGGCTTGCACACTGGTGCCAGAGTCTGGCTTGTGTTGCTGGTGCTTGAGGAGGAGGAGGGTGAGAGTTCAGGGCATTTGGCTTGTACACTTGTGATTTAGGCCAGCTTGTGAAATCACAGGAAGAGGAGGCATCAGGACAGGAGTCAGGACAGTTGACTAGTTATGATGCTGCCACATGCTGGATGTGTTAACAATTGATGGTTGATACCTGTTAAGAGAAAGGAAATAGGGTACTGTATGTGTTTACACAGTCCTGGGCTGGGATGAGCCCCAGTGTTGTCAATCACAAAATGCTACAAAACTCCTAAAGAAGCTAATCTCTCCATCTCTAGCACGTTTACAACTTAGGCCCTGTCCACACTCACATTTTTTTGCATGGTTTACACCATCTCATCTCTAACATGGTTTAAAAGTATTGCGTCCAGATTGCAGTATGTTACAACCATGCTACAATCCTTGTTCAAATGCCATGTTAAGAAAACCTTGCTGAACAGTCCCATAGGATAAAACTGCAACCGGCAGAAGCCATAACTCTATCAATCTTTGGAGTTAAGGGATATTCTATATATCCAAAAAAGTTCTCAATGAGTAATACAAGAGTAGCACACAGTCTCCCCAACAAATTCATGGGGTTCTCACTGCATCCTAAAGTAACCCTGTAGATGGGGAATGGAGTCATTATTCCCACTGCCTCAGGATCAAGTGTTGCCACTGTATGAAGGTGAAAATATGCAGAGTGGGTGAGCTAAGTAATCCTTATGCAGCACCACATGTTATGTTTCAATGTGTCTTACTTTAGCAGCTGAGAGGGACGTCTGTGAGGATGGCACTCAGGTGTGATGCCCATGATGTGGGCTCCAAGACACATTTGTTTCCTGGATGCTACCTGTGAAGGAGGCATAATAAAATCAAGCATTTTTTTACAAAATGGCACAGCAAGTCAGTCAGCCAGTCATTTGTTTATTTGTTCAGCATAAGGCTATTACAAAATGTATACATACAATATTAAAATAAACATAGAATATTCATATGTCACTATAAAACTATACAGAAAAAAAATAAAATTCACATAGAGTATTCACATAACATTGTGCAACATAAAACAGTAGCCCATTTTCGTAAATTTTCCTACTGGCCACATGTATCATTTAAGGATAGACAGATGAAGTAACAGATTATAGATATATCTTATAACATGACAATTCTCTCGTATCTCAAAAAACAGGATCAATTACTATAAGCTGAAATCTCAGAGAGATATTACTGAAGATCTATAGTTTTATTTTATTTCATATCTATATTATGAGACCCTGTATTCTTTTCTTCCTTATTTTTATACTCTCTTTAAGTAAAATGGCTAAATTATTTAGAACTTCAGGGTCTTCTGCATTAAATAGTAGATCAAGAACAAATCCGGTTGGCATGTATAGAGTTCCAATATACTCCCCCAGTCTTTTATTCTGAATATGTTTGTACCATGGACATCTCAAGACTACATGTTTTAGATCCTCTGGTTCATGTAAACTACAATAGCAGTTATTTGTTTTATCCTGATCATTACTATATCTCACCTCTAGCACATTACTTGGAAATGTCTCAAACCTAAATTGAGTTATCACATTCCTATTTTCTAGCTCCTGTTCTATATTTAGGTATGGTTTTAAGCCCTGTTCCTTGGTGTTATTAGTTAGCCATGGTGCAGCTTTCAAACTTATTACATTTTTAAGATCTAGTTCTTTTGATTTCTCCTTCATTAGTTTAAAAATATATTTTTTATATGTTGGGCTTATATGTATCTTTTTAACCAATTCCACAGATATTGTATGTCATTTTCTTTCATTATCCTTTATATGGTTTTTAACCACCCTATATTCTTATGTCCCATTAGTTGCATGTTTTCCTTTAAACACATTCGCATAAGTGAATTCTTGTTTTCTGATGTTAGTTTAATCCACTGATTTATTAGTCTACTATATATAAGGTACTGAAAATGTGTTTGTCCCTATTGTGCTCTCACAAGTGAGTTAGAAGAGCTATTCTGTATTCCTAATAATTGTTTGTAAACCTTATTTAGTGAACGTTCCATTTTAGTAATCTTGTCTATGCCCCATATTTCAGCAGCATAACTTGCCTGCTGTACAATTTTTGTGTTGATTGTTTTAATCATTGGTAGGATCATATTCCCCTCATACATATAATTAAATCTTTTTAGCAATTTTATTGAATTCTGCATTTTCTGTGTACATATCTGTATGTGTGAATTCCACCTTAGACTATTTGAGAATGTAACCCCCAAATAGGGGAAATCCTTCACATAATCTCGATCTTTGCCCAGCAATTTCAGCTTTCTAAATTTCTTCTTAGTGCCAAAGACCATAACCTTTGTTTTTCTTATGTTTGGTTTTAAATTGTGTGTCATGCACATCATTTCCATTTTCTTTAGTGCTCTCTGTAGTCCTAGTCTGCTTGTTGATAGTATTGCCAAATCATTGGCATAAGCCAGTGTAGGCAATTTTCTAGGGCCTATTTTAGGTATATGGAACACTGGATCACCAAAGGCTATAATGATTTAATTTATATAAACATTAAAGAGGGTTGGGGCAAGTACACAACCCTGCCTTACACCAACCTCAATTGTTACTTTCTCAGTTAATGCACTAGCTGGAGAGTATTTTATCCTTGTCCAAGTATTCTGGTAAATTCTTTTTATAAGTAATATTAAGTTTGGATCTATACCCAATTTAGCCATTTTTTTCAAAGTAATTTCCTTATCATTGTATCAAAAGCTGCGGAATAGTCCACAAATGCTACAAATATTGGTTGTTTATTAAGTTTACAGTATTTCTCCAGTATGCGATCCAGAAGAAATATTTGATTTATTGTGCCTGTGTTCTTCCAAAATCCGGCTTGATACTCGGAAATGACATTGTATTGTTCTAATGATACAGATAACCTGTTTAACAGAATTTTGGCATAGATTTTAGCTATAGAATCCAATAGGCTAATTGGCCTGTAATTTGCTGGGTCCTTAAATGAACTCTTTTTGTGGATGGGAACAATATAGCTATCCAGCCAGCTATCTGGAATATAGGCATACATAACTGATTTATTATAAAAATCAGAGAGAACTTTAGCCCACCAGTCTATATTTAATTTTATAAAATCTATATGATATATTATCTGGTCCGAGATTTGTGGTTCTTGAAACTTTCTATTGCTATTTTAACTTCAGTTTCTGTTACCCAACAAAAAGTACCATCCAGTTCATTTGTTTCTGTTGTGTCTGTTAACTGATTTAACTTAAATATGTTTTTAAAATATTGCACCCATATATCTGGCTCAATATAAGCACCATATTGTTTTTTTAAAGGAATTGGTACCTCTAGCAACCAAGTTCCAAAAAACGTTATCATCCTTTTCTGTTATTGCTCTTTGCATGGTGTCCCAAAGTTCTTTCTGATTTCTATATTTTTGTGCTTTAACATATTCTCTATATTGTCTCCTAGTTTTATTCGGTTCAGCTTTGTTGGTTTTTTTCGGGTACTTTTTAACTTTCCTCATTAATTTTGCCAACATCTTCTTTTCTTTCCTACAATTTTTATAAAACCAATTTTCATACCCTTGTTTTTGAGAATTCCTTTTTTCATTAATAATTTGCCCAACAAAATGTTTATACTGCATTACTATTGTTTCATAAATATTTTCTGGATCTATTTCATGTTCAATTTTAAATGTCACTTCCTGTATGTACTTGTTACTTATATTACTAGCCTTATCCCTAGGGAGTTTGTCCCAATATATTTTACTTTGTTTTTTATTTATACAAACTACCTGTTGTTCTTCCCTTTGTACATATTTATCTGTCTTTCTAAATAACACCAAGGGAAATTATCATGCTCTGTTCTATTTATTACCTTAATGTCTTCATATTTGTTATAATCATAGATTGGGGCAAGCATGTAGTCCACTATAGTGGAGCCCCTGCTAGTAACACAGGTTAGTTCTCCTCTATTATCGGATTCAAAATGTCCATTTAGAACTATTAACTGTAGTGCTTCAAAAAGGTATTTCATTTGTTTGTGCATGTCTGTATTTTTCTTATCTAGTGTGCATCTTTTTGGTACATTTAAAGCATACAATAGCTCATCATGTTCCATCTGTATAGTTTCTCCTACTCTCACATTGAAGTCCCCTATAAGGAGGAGCTCTCTATATTTTCCATCAGCCAATTCCTTAATGTCTTTTACCAATTTTTCCATTAGGGTTTTATCATATAGACTCGAGTTAGTTGGTGGGTTATATAAGTTAATGACTATAAACTTCCTTTCCCATACTACCAATTTGGCAATTATATAATTTGGTTTAATTACATATTTTGTCACTTTTAAGTAGTTGGTTATTTTTATAAACAGAACTAACCCTCCCATTCTCCTCCCCATCTTCTTATTTCTCCTTGCTGGTATACTGTATGTACCAAAGTATATCCATTCCAGCTAATAAGTTCTTCCTGATCTTCTCCGTGCCAAGTCTTCTGTAACCCTATCACATCCATTTTCTTTAAAAATTCACAAAATTCCCCATCCAAAGTTTAGATACCAGGCCAGCAATATTCCAAGATAGAAATCCAATTCTACCATTATTTTTACTTAAATATAAGAGACCACTGTCATCCAGTATATCATTTCCTTGCAATTGCTCAATCTCCTGTGCACGTATTTCATTTTTTATAGGTCAACTGTCACCTTCGTCTGCCAGCAACTCAAATCTGTTCGATGTTTCTATATTATAAATTAATGTTTGTACATTTTTCCTTTCATGTAATTCCACCCTTTGTTCTTTAGTCTCTTCACTTAAATTTGTAACCAGTATATTCAGATTGTCCAATTTAGTACTAGCACGCAGTATTTTGTTAAACAGCTCCTTATTTTGTAAAGTTAAATCAATTTGCTTTCCTTCTGTCCAACCTCTAGATGTCCTTTCCACTTTGACTATATCATCTTCATAAAATTCAATGCCCAGGAGACTGGCTATTTAACAGACCATCATTGTTTTTAATTTTGCCTGTGTTTCTATCCCAATATAATTAATTCCAAAAATTGAAAGTGTCACATTCATCTGATTATTCTCCTCCTTTGCCCATAAATCATGTAGAGACAATGAATCTCTTAATTGTGTTATTAACTGTGATTTGTTCACTATCTTATTATTATTTATGATATCCATTGCTATAGGATAGTCCATTGTTAAACCAAACTTCCTTAAGGCATCAGAGTTTCTCCATGCATACTGTGCAACTTTACTATGTCTAAAACAATATAGTATAGTATCCCTAGAGGTCAGATCATCTGCTCTGATTGCGTCAACTATGTCATCTGCTATCTCCAGATCCAGAAACTCTCTGCATATCAATTTCCCTAATTCAATCTTTATCTGACTATTTTCTGTTGTTTCCTTCTGTACCCCTCTAAGAGCTACTATCTCTTGTGCATCTATATTAATCTTATCCTCTATTATTCTACCTTCATAAGATATGTCATTATTCATATCCACAACCTGTTTTGTAATTGGTTGTTTCCCACTTATGTCCTTGCCTCCATTTGATTCTAGACTATCAATTGTTCTCAGAGTTCTTAGAATACTTTCTCCTGTCTCTCTTTCCTGTGAGTTCTTCTTTCTTTCCTTTTTCAGAACTTGCATCCTATTATTATCTATTCCCTCTGCTCCTTTTCTATTACCCTTTTTCCCTTTCCTATTCTTCATTTTAGTAGTCCTTTGTTTTATTTTATTACTAGCTCTTTCATATTTATGAATTACTTGCTGTGCATGTCCATGTTCTAGGATCAATACCTCATCTTACTGAGATTTATTCTGTTCAGACAGTAAAGTAATTTGCATTTGATCCTTACTTACTGCCATATCACCAGCCTGTAATAATTTGTCAAGTTGCTGTGTATTAGTGGCTAATTCTATTTTTAATACTGTCAATTCACTCCTGATTAATATTAATTGCTCCATTAGGGCAATGTTAGCAATGTGAGGAGGTCTCAGAACTTCAGCCAAATCATTTTCCAAAAAGTAGTTGTAAACAAGAGGTTTAATATTACCATCGCTTTGGGGCTGTTCTATATCAACTGTCTCTACTAGATCTTTAAGGCCGACTATTATGCCTTGTAATTCTTCCCTTATCTGTTTTAATTCTCTTTCTCTTTGGTCTTTTCTTGTTGACAGTAGTTGTCAGGCAACTGCTGATAACTTTCATTTAATTCGATCTGTGAAAGACAGCTTATATTTTGTATATTTTGTATCTCAGATGAAAGTAAAATTACTGGTGTTAAATTATATACATTTGTTCTCCCCCCCCAGCAGTACAATCAGCACTTGACTCAGTCACTAAATTTAATGTATTTTCATTGGGATTATTGATAAATTTTTTACTAGTCAAATCTATAATTGGAGTTGAGGTAATCTCTGGAGTTATCTCCCATTTTAAGAAATGTTTTGTTATCAGAGATTGTCCTTTTGTATCTCCTTTGACTTCCTTGCTTTCATTTTCACCTCTTTTCTTATCTAACTTTTTATCTGATTTCTGTTCTGTTTCGACAGTTTTCCCTTTACCCATTTTCCTGCCTTTCCTTTTTCTTTTTGGTGCCTTACAACATTTTTCAGTCACACTTCTATTCTCCATTATCTCCTGCTTCCCCCTTACTTCTTGTTTTCATTAGGTATACAGATATAAAGAATTACAAATATAACTTATTCAGTAAACCAAGGATGATTCCCTATGTCACATATGGGAGAGACCAATATATATGTCTGAAAAGTGCAATAGTGCAACAGCGCAAAATGTATTATTGCAGTAGTGCAGTAGGCAATGATACAACAGCAGAGCACCCTATACTACAAGTGCAACTAATGTTACACAAGTTAATACCAGAAGTTGGTATTAGAGGCTTAATAGATTTTAAAAAATAAATTAAAAAAAAAAATTACTCAAACATCTCACATATAACCTTTCTATATTTCACTTTGCTATATTAGTACAGTAAACAGGTGAAACAGACACAGAGTAAGGTTCTAAACAGTCTGAGTCAGTGTTGATATTCGGTATTCTTTGTCTTTTCCTGAGACTCCAGCAGCCCTTTACTCTAGCATTTAGCATAAAGCAAACATACTCTTTAAAGGGCACAAATAAGGGCAGAAAGAGTTAAAAGATTACTTGATGCAAGTGCTGGCACCCTCGAGAAAGTCCGGCCAAGGATTGCTTGTATTGCTTGTAAACAAATAATTCACTCAAGTTCTTCAGGAGTAAATATTAATGTCAATTACCAAAAGAGCTCCAGATAGTCTTTGAATACCCTTCTCGAGCTCCACTTGAATCCTTTTGAGGGCCTCTTTCCACAGACCAGGGGATAAAGAAAAAAGTGTAAGCAGACAGTTCGTAGCTTCTCACGAGGTTGGTAAACACTGAACGTCTTCATTCCACTATAATAGGGGAAATGGAAACACTTAACACAGCAAGTCAGTTTGCCACGTGCCCATCAAACGATGCTCTAATCTGTGGTGACCCTTCAGAAAAGCTTAATGGAACCTGAACAGAACCATGTTACTCTGTCACACAGCAGAGTTTCACTGCATGCAGAATTGCTGTCTTACCTTAGTAGCTGACTATGGACAGCTGCTTAGAATGCTGTTGCCAACAACAGTCCTAGTTTTTCCACTTTCCAGTGGTACTCACTGCCTGTGATGGAAACACAAGAAGTGACAAAAGCAGATTAGTAACAAGCACAAAAATATGAAATCCTAAATCACAGGGTGTGATCCATGCATGTCTTACCTTTGCTGCGGGTTCTTGAAACAGTTGCATCAACACAATAAAGACTGATGTAGTGAACTCAAAGCCAAGCATAAGCAGGCAACTTCAGTCGGCCATCATCATTACCACCAAGACAGACAGGACTTCTCAGCACTAGCATGTTGATCACATTTCATTCAGACACCTTAAACAGAACGGGTGAAAGTCACTCACAGAAATGTAGCTTATTCTCCAAAAACTGAGTCACAAAAGTTTGCAGTTTGTATGGCACTGTGCGAGGAAGTTGCAACACATGACATGACACTAACTTTATTCCAGTCTGCAATAGTGGTAAGCGAAAACTTTCATTTGGAGGAAACAGAAAGCAGTTCCATGCACTGCATGCAGTCTCAGAGTCTAACATATTGTTAATTGGACATACTTTGGACCAATTGAGTTTTAAAAACTGCAAAACACAGCAATGGGTTCAGCATCATGATTTTTAACAGTATTGTGCATGAGACAGTACACCAGCCACCGGCTGCTATCCAGATTCAGAGAGAACCCTGGTGAGAGCTACAGGATGGGGGAGGGGGAGTTGCTGACGATCACCAGGGAAGAAAGAGACCTAAGGTTATCATTTCAGATGACATAAAGGTGTCCAAGCAGAGAACAAAGGCTGCAGGGAGAGCCAGTGGCATGCTGGTGTGCATAGGCAGGGGTATCACTGGCAGAAGGTGGGAGGTAGTGATGCCATTGTACAAAACACATAAGAGTGGGCCCAAGGATGAGCCAGGAAACTATAGACTGGTGAACCTTACCTCAGTTGTTGGAAAAATGATGGAGACTATCCTCAAAGAAAGGGTGGTGCAATTTCTGGAGGATAATGGTCTACAAGACGACAGACAGCATGGGTTTGTCTCTGGTAGATCCTGCCAGACAAATTTGGTTGACTTTTACGACTGGGTCATGAGGCCACTGGACAGTGGCCTTGTGGTGGAACTACTCTACCTGGATTTCAGCAAGGCCTTCAATTCAGTGCCACATGGTAGGCTGACCTGCAAGTTGAAAAGATTGGGACTAAGGTGCAAACTAGTCAGATGGGTTGAAAATTGGCTGTGGGATAGACAACAGAAGGTAGTGCTGGGAGGCGAGACATCAGTGCCCAGGGCAGTGACAAGTGGTATCCCACAGGGCTGGTACTGGAACCAGTCCTGTTTAACATTTTCATGACAGACATAGCAGTAGGGATCAAAAATAAGATCAGTCTCTTTGCAGACGACACCAAAATTGGTGCTGAGGTGGACAGGGGTGTGGGGGCAAAGTACTTCAGGAGGATTTGGCAAAACTGGAGGAATGGTCGCACACCTGGCAGATAAGACTCAATGCCAAGAAGTGCAAATTGATGCATCTGGGAGCACGGATCCCAGGATACAGTTACTGGTTGGGAGGTATCCAATTATCCACACCCAAGGAGGAGAAGGATCTGGGGGTGCTGGTGACTGGAGAAATGTACCACTCAGCACAGTGCAGGAAGGCAGCAGCCAAGGCAAACAGGATGCTAGGGCACATAACAAGAGGGATTACTTCTAGAAGTAGTGAGGTCATACTGCCCCTGTACAGGTCCCTGGTGAGGCCTCACTTGGAGTACTGTGTGCAGTTCTGGTGCCCATACTTAAAAAGGGACATCAAACTGCTGGAGACGGTGCAGCACAGAGTAACAAAGATGATCCTGGGGTGGGGGATAGACTTTATGAGGAAAGACTAAGATAGCTCAATATGTATATCCTGAAGGATAGAAGAGAGAGAGAGGGGGGATATGATTGAGACCTTCAAGTACCTGAAGGGGATGAACAGAGTGGGCAACATATCTGTGTTCATTCTTAAGAGCAGAAGGGAAACCAGGGGGCACTTTCTGAAATTGGAGGGGGGCAGATTCAGGAGGGAAATTAGGAGACACTATTTCACAGAAATGGTGGTGGTAGGGTGGAACGCACTGCTGGAAGAGGTGGTATCATTGAGGACAGTGGGGAGCTTCAAGAGGGAGTGGGACAGATTGAAAGGAAGGGTACAATCCAGGAGTGGGCAGGGAGGTGGGAAGAAGGAAAGCGGGTGGGGGGGGGAGCTGTAATCTAATGGATTCATGTGCTGCACACTCGAGCAGACTAGATAGACCATAAGACCTGTATCTGCGACAAATACGTATGTTCATATGCAAACACTGGTGAGGCCTCCCCTACAGTACTGTATGCAGTTCTGGAGGCCGCACCTTCACAAGGACATTGACAGGGGGGAAGTGGTCCAGAGAAGGGCAAATGAGATGGTGCAAGGTTTACACTAGAAAACATATGAGGATAAATTGAAGGACCTCAATATGTACTCTCTGGGGGAAAGGAGGGAATGGGGGGATATGATAGAAACATTTAAACACCTTAAAGGCATTAACATGGTACAGGGGGAGACATCTTCCAACATAAGAGTACAAGAATGAGGGGGCGTGAGATGAAATTAGAAAGGGGTAGGTTAAAGGGTAATGTAAGGACATTTTTCTTCATGGAGAGGGTGGTGGACACATGGAATAGTCTGCACACAGGAGGTGGTGGGAGCGAACACAGTGAAGGGATTTAAACATGCCTGGGACAGGCATAAGGGAACATTAAAGGTGGGTAGGAGTGGTGATAAGCCGTGACAAGCTACAGTCACTGGCTGCAAACCAAGTAAAGGGGAAAAGGGCAGACTGGATGGGCCTAGTGGTCCTTATCTGCCAACAATTTCTATGTTACTATGTCTCTTGTTTTGGGTAATATTTGGCCTGGGTATCATTTTCATTTGTTTGTGTGGTGTAGTCAAGCAAAGCAAAAATACCAAAACGTACTAGTCTATCAATGTATGACATGCCACTTTTTTTACTTTTTTTTCTTTTTTAAATGGTGGGTCAGTGCCAGGGCTGGTTACATAACTTCTTGCACATAAACATCAAGATAGATATATAACATTTTTTTAAGCTTTTATATATTTTTATGCGGTGGGGGGACACACACACATTGTCACACACATTGCTCTATGTCCTATTCTATATGGTCATTCTTATTTGTTTTGGGGTGGGGGACTACCACTTTATGATATGACATAATTTCTTTTCCTTTTGTTTTTAAGGGTGGGTCAACAAGGTTGGGTCGGTCACATAACACACACAGGAACACCAAGATAGATACATAATTTATTTTTTTTTTTTGTATATATTTTTGTGGTGAGGGAACACAAACACACAGTCACACACATTGCTCTATGTCGTATTCTATGCAGTCATTCTTATTTTCTGAGGAGGGCATGGGACTATCACTCTGCAACATGACAAACATTTTTTTTCATGTGTTTTTCAAGGGTGGGTCAAGAGGGTTGGTCACATAACACACACAGGAACATCAAGACAGATACATAACTTTTTTTTAATACATTTTATTTGGGAGGGAACACACACACAGGCTCACACATCCTATCCTATATAACCTTTTCATGGGGGGCATGGGGGCCACAAAAACAGTGACACAAGAAATCATTCATTCACACTACTAGGTTCTCTAAGCCATTAAGGGTTGTGTTGTGTCTCTCTCTCTCTCTCTCTCTCTCTCTCTCTCTCTCTCTCTATATATATATATATATATATATATATTGAAAGAATGTATATACTGGTGGAAAACTAGGCAGCATGGTGCACTACAGACATCCTGAAGTTACTTTTTTTTGCAGGGTGGGGGACTACCACTCTGCGACAAGATGGAATTTTGTTTCCTTTCATTTTTAAGGGTGGGTCAACAGGGTTGGTTTGGTCACATAACACACACAGGAACACCAAGACAGATACATAACATTTTTATTTATTTGTTTATATATTTTTTGTGGGGAGGGAACACAAACGCACTGTCACACACATTGCTCCATGTCATATTCTATGCAATCATTCTTATTTTCTGAGGAGGGTGGGGGACTATCACTCTGCAACATGACGAACATTTTTTTCATGTTTTTTTTCAAGGGCAGGTCAAGAGAGTTGGGAACATAACACACACAGGAACACCAAGACAGATACATAACATTTTTTTTAATTTTTTATATATTTTTTGGGGGAGGGAACACAGGCACACACATCCTATCCTATATAATCTTTTCTTTGGGTGAGAGGGGGCCACAAACACAGTGACACAAGAAATCATTCAGTCACACTACTGGATTCTCTAATTGTATGTACAGTGGCATCCCCTAGGATGAAACTCAATTCTGCAGTATTTTGCAGCACTCTGCAGCGTGTTGCAGCAGACCTGCTGAATAAAGCAATGTAATTTAAATGGCAATTAGTCCCTTTTGTCATTCAGGAAAATGTGATACTGCCAGGATGAAGTGAATGCCAAAGTTTCCTACATGACAAAATGGACTAATTGCCATTGAAATTACATTGCTTTATTCAGTAGGTCTGCTGCAGCATACTGCAGAGTACTTTAAAAGTGGGTTTCATCCAGAAGGACACCACTGTGTATGTATATATATATATATATATATATATATATATATATATATATATATATATGTGTGTGTGTATACATATATATATAAAACAATGTATATACTGGTAGAAATGGTGGAAAACTAGGCTGCATGGTACACTGCAGACAGTTCGAATTCACTTAAGAAAGTGAATTGAAAAAATATATGCCATCAGTGTAGTCACATGTTGGACAGTCACTTACATCTGGTTGTTTGAAGTCATCTGGTTGTCAATAGAAATCCTTACACTCACTCCTACGTATGTAAAGCATGAAAGAGGGTGTGCAAAACAGAAAGGACATGGTGATGCAAGAAATAGGTATAATGTTTCAAATCCTGCCCAAAAGGTAATTTTATAGAATGACTGTAAAATCACCTTTTGGGCCAGATTTGAAAAAAAATGCTTACAGGTACCTTGTTCATGAGGTTGGGTCCTAAAAGGCCATGTTAAAAGTTTGGTGGAAAAATATAGAAAATTAGCAATGTTATGAGTGAAAGTTTAAATACATCAACATCCACTCATAACTAGTGGTGCATGAAGTTGCCTAGCTTCGCTTCATGGATAATTTCATTAATTTAATCCACCTGATAAATTCCAATCTGCAGTGCAGGGCTAACTTTGTGGCTCGAAGATTTGGCAACTTTGTTGGTGCAGTGGGGCCCACAGGCAAAGTTTGCAATGTACTGTGTGATTGGAGGTCACGTGGTACTGAAACAAGCTGTATGCCATGGAGAGGCTGTGATCAGTGCAGTCACAATCAAAGACAGAGAGAAATCTGTCCCTGATTGTCTGATAAAAAAGAAACTTTAAAAGTACATCTAACACAGAGTAATTAGAACCAAATTAATCAGAAATATATCTAGAGTACTTTGTGTAGTTAGATTTCCATTGCTTGTTAGCAGTTCTGCAGATTCATGTAGTTTAAAGTAGTGGTTTTGTTTTTAGTGATGGGCCAAATCCCTGCCCTCTAAACCGATCCCCACCGCACTGTGGCAGCTCTGATTATGCGAGACCCAGACTAAACACTGTCAGCTCTGCTTGGACCTTATCATGTGTTTCTTCCTCACCCAGCCTCCCTGCTTGCATGCCAGTCATGTGACATGCATTGGAGGCTGAGGAGGAGCTCAGTATTTCTGTGCACCAGTGTGAGAACCTGGAGTATACCCCAGTATGCACATGGCAAAACCAGGATATATAGCCTCACGCACATTAGCTCGGTGCCATTAGCAGTTTAGCATCACTAGGGATGGGACTGTGAAGAGGTCATTTATGGGTTTTGTTTTTATCATGTGGACAGACTTGGTGGCAGTGATGATTTTTTGGGCAGAGTGGAGCGGAGGGGAACTCAGAGGAAGGATTACTAACTGGAGCGAGGAGGACTCCATGTTGGGAGGATTATTCATTATAAAATGTAAAGAAAGAAAAGGGTGTTTGGGAGATCTAGGTGGGTGGTGGGCTGCTGGTGCATGTTGGGCTCCAAGGACTCTTCAGGTCAGACTGCTAACGTCCTCCAGAGCAAAACTTAAAAAAAAAATTAAAGGGGGGGGGACGGGGAAAGGCTGTGGGATGGGCTAGTACAGGGTGGGTCTTGGCACTCCTGCTGCCCTCCTGTTTTGCAGCTTAAATAAAAAAAAGAGAGAAAGAAAAATTTTAGAAGAACAAGAAAGCAAAGTCCATTCTATGACTGTGTGTGTCTTGGTGGGGATTGTTGTGACCTCACTGTGAATGTATTTGTTGTGTACTCCTGGGTGGGTGGTAGGCTTCTCCAGGAGGAGTCAAAGGAGTCAGATCAAAACTTAAAAAAAAAAAAACTGACAAAAAATAAAAAACAGAAAAAAAGAAAGGGGGGAGCTGAGTGGATGGTTTGGGGTGTTCTGGCACAGGCCTGTCTCCCTTAGCTCTCTCTTGCTGCCACGTTGAACAGAGTGACTCAGCTGACTCTGAGTAAGAGAAGGAGAACAGAAAGGAAAAAACAACAAGAAAGCAAAGTCTGTGTGTTGCGGGGGGGGGGATTGTGTGAATGCATACTCCTTGGGTGGGGGACTGGTGCATGTGTTAGTAGACTTCTCCTGGGGGACTCCGAGGAAAACTTAAAAAAAAAGAAAAGAAAAACCCAGAAAAAAAGAAAGGGGGGAACTGAATGGATGGTTTGGAGTGGACTGGTACTGGCCTGTCTCCTTAGCTCTCCTGCAGCCGGGATTTGAACAGAGTGACTCAGCAGTCTCTAATGGAGTAAGAGAAGAACAGCAGGAAAGAACAAGAAAGCAAAGTCTGTGTGTGTGTGTGTGTTCAGGGGATTGTGTGAAAGTGTACTCCTTGGGTGGGGGACTGGTGCACAAAGTGGTAGACTTCTTCAGACAGACTCAGAGGAAAACTTAAAGAAACTGAAAAAAAGAAAAAAGGAAAACCCAGGAAAAAAGAAAGGGGGGAGCTGAGTGGATGGATTGGGGTGGACTGGTACAGGCTTGTCTCCTTAGCTCTCCTGCTGCCGTGTTTTGATCAGAGTGACTCATCTGACTCTAACAGAGTAAGAGAAGAAGAACAGGAAAGAACAAGAAGAAAGCAAAGTCTGTGTGTGTGTTGGGGGGGGATTCTGTGAATGTGTACGGTGAGGTGGGGTCCTTCAAATACTTAGGGATACAGCATGACCCTAATCTCTCCTATGGACTTCATGTAGATAATGTTGCTAGAGCTGTTAATCCACGGCTTGGTCTCCTCTACAAACACAGACCACACCTCACGCCAGAAGCTTTGAAGGTTGCAGTCCTGAGCTCTGTGATCTCTGTAATAGACTATGGTCTCATCATTTATGGCTCAGCCACAACCACAACCCTTAGACGCCTCTCAACTGCCTTAAATAAGGCATGTTGGCTTATCACTGGTGCTCACTGTCTCACCCACACATGTGACCTGTACACTCAGACCGGCTGGCTCCAACTATCAAACCGCATAAAGTTTCTCACCTGCTCCATGGCAAAAAAAATCTACCTTGGCCTTGCATCTTCTGGGGTCTCAACTCTGTTACAACACCGAATTAAGAAATGGTGCCTTAGGAGATCCACGCTACAGCTACTGAAAGTCCACCACTGTCACACTTCACAGGGACAATGCTCTTTTGCTTATCGAGCGCAACTCTGGTTCAATGGCCTCAGCCCCACCATCTCCTCTGCCGCAACAATTGGTATGTTTAAAACTAGGCTCCGGGACTATCTCACTACCAACAGCTCCTGTGACTGCCCAACTTAACCTTGTTTCTCCACTTCCCTTCCTGCTCTAGTGGTCCCCACTGGATTCTTCCCTCACATCTTGGTATACCCAATGCTGCACTTTTCACCCTCTCCCCACCCTTCCTACATTCCTTCTCCCCCCCTTCCCTCTCCCTATGACTCTGGCACTTCTTATCTGTTGTCTATTTTCTCTGACAAATGCCGCTGGCTGCCTTGTTACAATACTACCCTTGAATTGTATTAATCTGTACTCTGCAATGTCCACATTGTTGTAATGTCTGTCTTGATGTTCTCCATAATTTGTATTTCTCTGATGTGGAACCTTTGTAAATGAGCCAAGGCGCAAAGGTATTTGTAATCCTAGACTTGATAAATAAAATAAATAATAGTACTCCTCGGGTGGGGGAGTGGTGTATGTGGTGGTAGGCTTTTCCTGGGGGACTCAGAAGAAAACATAAAAAAAAAATTGAAAAAAGAAAGTAAAATTCAGAAAAAATATAGGGAGGAGGAACTGAGTGGGTGGTTTGGGGGTGAGCAAGTACAGGCCTGTCTCCTTAGCTCTTCTATTGCTATGTTTGCTTGCTTTGTGAAGAAAAAATTAAAAGAAAGAACAGAGTGACTCTAACAGAGTAAGAAAAGGGGAAATAAAACAGGAAAGAAAGAACAATAAAACATAGTGAACTAGTGAGTGTGCGTGTGTGCGTGTGTGCTGGGGGGACTCCAGCCTGGTACTGCCATGCACTGTCCCTCAGTTCCATGATCCAGTGTCATCCTGCAGCTGTGAATTATCTCCACTCCTGAGCACCTGAAACTGCTGCCAGTCTAGTGTCTTCCTTGGGTAGTGGCTTGCCATAAGCCATCCAGTCTATCTAGTCCATTTTTCCACAGAAGCAAAAAAAATATTTCAACACCGAATAGTGTAGTGCATTAATCCAAGGGTTTATATAATGCCCCTCTCATTTTGAGGAACACATTCCCTATGAAATGGGATCTTCGCTCCTTGAAATATCTGGGGATACACTTAGCTGCTCAAGTGTCCCAAATTTATCAACTGAATTATATGCCCCTGATTACTCGGTTGAAAATAGATATGCGGAGATGGTCTTTGCTTCCCCTTTCCCTGCATTCAAGAGTGCAAGCTGTGAAAATGAATGCTCTCCCGAGTCTTCTTTTTTTGTTTCAATGTGTCCCTTGCATAGTTCCTCTTAGAGATTTACAAACATGGCAGACAGTTTTTATGGCCTTTATGTGGAATAGCAAAAAGCCCAGAATTCACGGACACATATTATTCCTTTCTAAATCACGGTGGGGGCTGGCAGTCCCCTATCTCCCAGGATACTGGACAGCAGCACAGATGTGGGTAGCTTTATTATGGGGGACACCCCACCAATAGAACTCACTGGAAAATGATTGACTTGAGCTATGTTATTCCCCACCCCCCACAGGCACAGATATTTAATTTACATAACCTTCACCCTGGGGCCCTGACCCCCTTCACAGGTATGGCAGCAGTGTTGGAAGGTTGGAGGCGGGGCGGGTGATTTGGGGCTAACATCTGGCATAACCTTTGGAAATATCAATGGTGGTCTGCTGACCCTGAACTTGCGCCTGCCCACACTGATCTCTGGTTTAGGCACCAAGCCCTTCTAGGGATCTGTGCTCCATGGCAGCTTATGCAGGGGGACACAGTAATCTCTTTTGAGATGACACAGAACTGATTTGGCTGGCTTCCCTTGGATAGGTTTAAGTACACTCAGATTAGAGACTACACCAATTCTCGACTTCAGGCAGCCTCGTTGGTCACCGGAGAAGCTCTATCAGATTCCCCATTCCAACTTATCTGGAACTCTAAAACAGGAGAGAAGGCTGTCACTCTGTTATATGCATATTTCCTTAGGGATCAGGTACAATCAACAACCACAATAAAACAAAAGTGAGAGGAAGAACTGCAAATACAGCTAGATGATGAGCAATGGTCCCGGATCTGGGGTTATACCTGGTCAGCAACCTAATCCCCATTTTGAAGGAAATTCCTCTGGAAGCTCAGGAGAAGATATTTCAGAGTCCCATCCGTGGCTTCCAAATAAAACCCTAATGCTCCCCCACACTTGTTAGAGGGAATGTGGGGAAGGTAGGGCCTCCCATGCCCACATTTTTTGGTCTTGCACTAAACTGCAGTAGTTCTGGTCCGAGGTTCAAGATTACTCTGGGCAATTCCTTGGCATTACTTCCCCTTTAGGTCCTGAACACTTATGCTGGGCCTACCACCAGTGGAACTGAAGGGCAGGGAGGCAGGGTATCTCTGGGCTACATTGATAGCAGAAATGCACAAAGCGATAGCCAGGAGATGGCTTCTCCCCAAACCTCCACCACTGAAAGATTGGGTGGAGATTATTAATTCTATAGGTCAATTGGAGAGAATTACATTTAGTCTTCTGCAAAGATCTCCACAATTTCAAAACAGATGGACACAATGGGAACTCTATGAAGGGCTTTTTTTTATTTATTGAAATTTCAGATAACACCTTTGAGAACAAGCTCATTTCATAGGTTCCACGTCAGATAAACAATACATATTGGAAAAGTATGAGATGGAGAACAAACAAAACAAGGAATTATACAAGATATTATAAGAGTGTATAACTAGAGAAGTTCCAATACATGTGGCATTGTACAATGTATGCCAAGGTGCGTATTTGATTAAAACCTGGAATTCAAAGGTTCATATTAGAGGGGGTGGGGTCTTATGAGACAACCATTTACAGGAAAATGAGAATAGATTCAGCCTAATATCTAATAATCAATAAGGTAAGGGATGGCATCAGCCCAGGGGCCTCGTCAGAGGTGAGAAGGTATGGAACAAAGCATTTTAAAGTGAGCAAGGGAGCTCAGGAGATATAACAGGGGGGAGGATAGGGGGAAAGCCATAGAGGGGTGAGAGGAAAGAGTGGAAGAGATCAAGAGGAAATGTGAAAGAAGAATGATTAGCAACTTAGAACAGTTATTTACATGCTGAGAACAGTTATGCATAAGCTCAGGATAACATAAGGTTAGAATGAGTGCTGGTCACAAGAAGGAAGGTTATTGGAAGCAGTCACAACTGGCATCAGCAACTAGCTGTTGCTTAAATTTAACCTTGAAGGAGCCCAAGGTGGATGCTGAAGTGATGTCATGGTGCAGCGAGTACATCCGTAGCAGGGCACGGTAGGCAAAGGACCTTTGTCCTAGAGATGTGCGACAGCAGGGTATATTAAAAATCTGGCTAGTAGAGCTTCTGGTGCAACGATGGTTAATAGTGGGGGTAATAAACTTTTGCACTCCTGGGGGCATTTTGCCTAAGCTTACTTTTTTGGACAGTCAACTTGTTTGGTACATGAGTATACTTTTGAACTGGAGCCAGTTAGCCTGAGCGTACATGTCGCAGGTATGGGACAGACAGTCCGCTAAGGAGCTGGCATGCTGTTTTGAGTGCAACTATGATGCAGAGAAGAGTTGTTTCAGTAGCTGATCCATAGATTGGTAAGCCATAATCAATAAGTGAGACAAGAGAGCTTTGAATGACCAGGTTAAGAGCCTCTGGGGGCAAACATTGCTTATGCCTATAAAGTAACTCAATGCGGGTGTTAACAGCCTTAGCAATGTTGTCAATGTAATATGCATAGGTCATCATACTGTCAAAAGAAATCTCCAGATATTTAAAGAGCTGAACTATCCCAGGGGAGAGCCCTCTTCATTGATGATAGAAAGAGGGTAAGTTCTGTGCCTATTTTGGGAGCTGGAGAACAGCATAGTTTTAGTCTTGTTGTAATTCATAACTAACTTGTGCTTATGGAACCATCTTTCTACAACTACAAAATTACCCTATAGCCTGGATTCAAGAACCTTAGGGTCTGGATCACTGGTAAACAGGACTGCATCATCAGTATATAAAAGGATGTGACCCTAACAGGAGTAAGGAAGGCTGTTGAGGAAAATACTAAACAAAAGATGGCCCAAGATGGACCCATGAGAAAGTCCTGATAGGACAGGTCTGCTATCTGAGATGGTGTTACCAATCTTCACCTGCTGTGTACGGTTCTGCAGGTAACTTTTAAACCAGGCTATGCTATCACGAGCTAGGCCAATGGTGGTAAGCTGTTTGACCAGGAGGGCATGACTCACCGTGTTGAAAGTTTTGGTTAAATCAATGAAAGCAGCACTGACCAGGTGTCCTTGATCTAAGGAGTGGTGAATAAAGCCTGTGAACTTCAGAAGGGCAGTAGTGGTACTATGACCATTTCTGAACCTGTGTTGTTGCAGGCATTGTAGCTGATATTTTTCCAAGTATTCAACCAGTTGGTCAGCCACTATACGGTCAAGAGCTTTAGAAAGTGGGGGCAGGATAGAGATAGGCCTGTAGTTCCCAGTTATTGTGTGATCCCCAGTCTTATGAACTGGTGTCACAGTGGCAGATTTCCATTTCTGAGGGAATTGAGAGTAACTAAGTGACGTTAATAATATGTGTTAGAGATGACAGAATTTCACCCAGCGTAAGGGCTACAAACTTAAGATCCAGAGTGTCACCACCAAATCTTGATTTCCCTAGTACCTTAAGTAGTTAATTCCTGGCTTCATGGGCTGAGAGGGTTTTGAAGTAGAAAGGAGGATGAGAATGGTGCTGAGTCTCTTTTCCAGAGTAGTTACTTGTGAGGGAGTGAGAGAAGTAGCCAGGTGGCAGAACACCACTCAGGTCTGTGAAGGCATTATTAAGTATTAGCAATAAGTTTGGGGTCGAGTGAGGGTACACCATCAATGTTAAGCATGGTAGGGGAAAATCTGAGGTCTCTCCCAGTGACCTCTTTAAGGATATTCCAAAATTTTCTGCCATCATTCCAGGTCCGAGAGAGCACTTCCTTGTAATATTGATTTTTAGCTGCATGAATAGCCCTCGTGCAGTTGTTTCTAGCTGCTTTGTACCTCTGGATGTTGGCCTGGTTACACAGGGACCTAGACCGTTGCCATGGATGGTCCATGGCATTTACAAGCTCAAGGAGGTCTAGAGAAAACCAGGGATTACAGCGGCCTTTGATTTTACACTTTTTATGGGGGGGGGGTGCCTATCACATATAGCGTTGAACTGAAGAATGAATTGGTCAAGGGCAATGTCAACATTGTTAGTTGTGTAAACCATTGACCAGTCCTGGTTACACAGGTCAGCTTTTAGTGATTCAAGATGCCCACAGATGAGTATCCTGGTGGTAATTGTTCTAGCGGGTGGTTTAGATAATTTGTTTGCCCAATGAAACAAGACTGGGGAGTGGTCACTGAAGGCATCTGGGAGTACTGTTGTGTCTGATATATGATCAGGGTGGTTAGAGAGCACCCAGTCCAGTAAGGTACCTGTCCCAGTTTTATAGTTAACTCAACTAGCTGGGTGAGGTGAACTGTTGAAACTGCATCTTTGAAAGGGCTTTTGTCAGGAGAGAACCAACTGATATTGAAATCTCCTAACGTGATAATTTCCGAATTAAGACTCAGAGACCCAAAACACTCCAGGAGCGAATCAAAGCAAGAGGCTGTCTGTCTGGGAGGAATAGAGAATGAAAACACAGTAAGGGTTTTATTGTGTGCACCTAGAAGCACTTTTATGGCAAGGGCTTGCATGTGGTCACCAGTTTTGGGCAGAGTTTGGATGAGACCTTGAAGGTTGTTTCGGAGGTAGATCGCACAACCACCCCCACACTTGGAGAGATGATACTGTCTAAAAGCTGTGTAGTCTGGGATGGAAATTGAAACATCCGCTACTTTTGGAGAAAGCCATGTTTCTAAGACTGAGAGGATGTCTGGGTTATGTTGTAAGATCCATGCATTCAGTACGTCCATTTTGGGGAGGAGGCTGCATATATTAAGTGAGGCAACTGTAAGTAACCCAGTAGATGACTGTGGGTATGCCATAAGCTGTGGAGGGCCAGGGTTGGGGTGAATATTGCCAGAGAGCAGCAGCAACAGTAAGGCCAGTCCACACAGATATTCCTTTAACTGCTTGTTGCTGAGTTTGTGAAGCTTCCTCTGAGTTGAGCACGGTTTACAGTTGGCTTGTAAGTTGAATATCCCAGGGAGGAGTGCCAAAGGGGGCAGCCAGCGAGGGCAATGAAATGGCAACCCCCAATCACCAGGGGAATACAGGTTCCATGGCACAGTGAGAGACTCAGAGCATTGGCATAAGGTGATAGTACTATTAACATATAAATGATTACTATCCAGTGTTGGTGAGGTAGGTGTTAGAAACTTATCACAGGCAAGGTCAGATAGGGCCAATAGAGAGAGAGCAATATAATGCCTCTAAGAAATAGAGCATTATAAGAGACATTATGATACCAAGGAGTGCAGCAGTAAGGGCACACACAAGGTCCCAAGCACAGTGCAAGGTTTTTCCTTCAAAGTACAATATGCTAAAAGTGAGAAACAAGGGAGGGGATAACAGTGATTAGAACAGGAAAAAGGCAAGTTGGACAAGTGGGTTGGAGGATTAATAGGAAAAAATAAGATGCCTCTAGTGGCAGATCAGTATAAACTGTAAATGGGGGGGAAAAAACTCTCTCAAAACTTAAATCAACTCTAAGAAATCTCTGCATCAGACTAAACATTACTTATGGTGAGAAATCAAAACATTTCAAGCAGAGATCAGTCCTAGCATTAATTTCTTGGTAGCAGTTCCTAGAGGACTTCTGGACTGCTGCACATAGTGTGGGGAACACTGGCAAACAGGAGCAAGTGAGATTCCTCCAGGTGTAGATGCCAAAATTCAGAGTTCCAACCTGTACCTTGCTTGGAGGGTGAGCTTCAGACAGCTTTGCCATAAGCAGGTTATCAACCTGCAGAATGCAGTTTGCTTGAGAGGAAACAGCCTGAAAGGGCACAGTAGTCTCCTGGGAAGAGAAGGTGAGAGGACGAAATTAAATAGCAGGCTTGGAGGGGAGGGCAGTCAGAAAACAAAAGAGAAATGAACAGGTTGGGAGGGGTTGAGAATTAAACAGAGAGAGTTTAAGCAGGGATGTCCTAAAGCAAGTTGAGGGTTGGGGAGGACACTGCAGTATGCTCAACAGGAAAGAGCAGTAGCCTCATAGTTGTGGAAGGGGCTGTGATTAACACTGGGGCACAGAGCTGAAAATTAAACAAATTGGGAACAGGCAGGGCAGTTCTGAAGCAAGGTTGGGGGGGGCACTGCAGCAGCCTCTATGGGACACAGAGGTCAAGGGAGTAGCCCACAGACTTACAGCTCTAAGAGAAGGGGCACAGGGCTCAGGGCTGATAGCATCACACTACCTTAAAAACCTTTCTCAAAACTTAAATCAGCTCTAAGAAATCTCTACATCAGTCTAAACATTACTTAAAGTGAGAAATAAAAACATTTCAAGCAGAGACCTATGAGCTAACAAGATATCAATACTAAACCCCCACCCACATTTTTTATAGTCTTTGCTTCAATTAGCTCTCTACATTACTATGATGATGTATTAATTGACTTAAATCCACCTCAGAAATGGTTATTGTTTTAACAAGTATATTTTTATTTATGATACTTTCGTAGCTAATGGGCACTCCACTGTGTGATTACTGCCATAGCCTTGATTCTGTAATTTTTTTGTTTAGTAAACCCAACGGATTTGTCAGTTACTCTTGTTTCCTGTTTTTAACGTTGAATTACTGGTAAGCAGCATTTATTGCTTTCTTTTGTTTGTATTGTTGAAACAAATGTATTGAATGAAGCTTTAAGTATAAAAAAATCCAGGGGTTTATTGTCATTTTGTTGTGATTATCCAAATTCTCAAGCACCTACCACTGCTTCCAGACTAGTGACCTCCCTGGGTAGTGGCTTGCCATAGGCCGTCTGGGCTAGTCAGTCCATTTTTTAATAAAAACAAACCTGAAAATTTCAATATCGAATACTGTAATGCATTAATCCAAGGGTTTATTGTCATCTTGCTGTAACTAGCTCCATTCCCAAGCCCCTGCCACTGCTGCCAGACTAGTGCCTTCCCTAAGTAGTGCCTTGCCATAAGCGATCGGGGCTAGCCACTCCATTTTTCAATAGAAGCAAAAAAATATTTTGAAACTGAATAGTATAGTGCATTAACCCAAGGGTTTATTGTCATCTTGCTGTGAATTATCTCCATTATTGAGCACCCAGTGTCCATGCCCCCTGGGTAGTGGCTTGCCATAAGCCATTCAGGCTAACCAGGGATACACAGTGGGAGATGTCATCTGATGATGCAGCAGGGAGCAGGAGAGTTACTTGGTATCTCGATACACTACCTATGACCACAAACCAACAGCAGGAGCAATTTGATGGTAATACAGCAGAAAGGGGTGCTACATAAGTGAATGCAGCATACAGAAGCACACTGACCATAGTAGAAGAAAATAATCAGTCACCAGTTTTTAAATTGGGCCCCCTGGTGACTGTTGTGCTGCTGCTTGCAGTGCTGGGGCTGTTAGGGACACTTGTGATCCTAATAATGCTTTTGCCTGACTACTTGTCACAGCTTGGCAGGTACTGGTATGTTTTCTAAACAGCTTGAGCTAGCCACCCCTATTGATCGACACCCCTACCTGAATAGGGTGTGTATGTGTGTGTTATTTTTAACATTGACTCACCTGCCATTGTTTGCATTTCATTTTACTAGTTTTTCTTGGTAATTCCCTGTTTATAAACCATGGGCAAAACTAAATAAACAAATGTAAGGAAACTGTCTAAATTGTTTAAAACAAAAGACAACAGGAGGGGGAAAGATGCAACTAGTAGACCCTACAGTCCCAAAAGTGGTCCAGGACAATAATTATTTGAGAAAACAACTCAAAAGAGTCAGAGTCTGAGCGAGTCAACAAGTGGGACATCCCCTTTCCCTAGCCACACAAGTGATCCATTCCCAGGTTGCTGATGCTGGCAGATCAAGTCAAGGTAGTACCAAAAGAGAATCATGGGTGCTACTGCACCATGCAAGAGGAGTAAGGGGCAAGGTAGTCAAGGCAATATTATTAAGAGAACCAAAGTAGTTGGTGGCGTCACCTGGAGAGGCACTGAAAGGATGAGTATTTACGCATTTAATGCACCATTGTTCCAATCACCACCTCATGAGTCAGACTACTGCATGGATCATAACAGCACTGGTAGCAATTTTGTGCCCAGTGACCATGTGTCTGAGTCATCTGACTCTCATACTTGTGTTGTAGTGCTGGAGAGAATTCAAAAAAATTCTGGAAATGGGTCATCGGGTGGGATCAACCAAGAAAGAGATGGTGATAAGGAAGATCCTCCTGTCTCCCCTGCTGGCCAGGGTGCCATTTTCCCTCCTCCCCCCCTCGTTGCAGTCAGACTGTTGTTTTCTTTTTAAATGTGCCCAGCAAGAAACCACTCACCACTGCTGCCAAGCCAGCCAGTCTGTCTTTTTCCCCAGCTCAGTGCCTGCTCACGCCCCCTCCCCCAGCAGCTATACCAGCAGTGCCGACGGTCTATTCTCTGGAGTCCTCCTGGCTGCTGCTGAACTCAAAGTCCCAGTGTCCATAGCGCTTAAGCGTTAGCTAGATGCTTGCACCACAGCATGGGGGAATGACCAGGGATCTCAACGTCAAACCGACATCACATCTAAGCGGGAGAAGCCTGCTCTCTAGACTGGGAAATGTGGAGTGGATTGTAAGCAAGCCAGCCCGCAATGTCACACTCGTGTGGCGGACGGTTAGACGGGGTAGAACAGCGGAGTGTTGCAGCAGCAGTCCACCAAGTCAGTCGGTCAATTGGATCAGTCATTCGGACTGTAACGGTCATGGACACGGGTAGCCAGCAGTAGTATGCTTGCTCTCGACTTGCAGCAGCTGCAGACTGCAGAAGAAGAATAATAGAGAAGGAAGGATCATCTGGGTGAACTGATCTTGAAGACTGACTTAGAAAAGTCAAGACAGGGTGACTGGTGAGGGTTGAGTGTCTGTTACGGTGAGTTTTCTTTTTGGGGTACAATAGAGGGAAAAAAAAGGAAGAGCTGCAGTGCGTGTGGCTCAGTAGGAGGAACTTACATAGAAACATAGAATTTGACGGCAGATAAGGACCGCTTGGCCCACCCAGTCTGCACATTTCCCTGCCTACTGGATAAGCTGCAGATCCTAGTAATGGTATAAATAGTGGGGACCAGCCATTTTCTAGCTTGGTTGGTCTCTGGGGGCTCTCTGAGAGGGTTCTTTAGGGACCAAGCAGAGACGAGGCTAGACCTTATACAGTACCTTGCTAGTGGGCTTATGTGGGGGCAGATACATGAAGTAACAGAGAGTTCCAAGAAGCAGGGGCAGGAATCAGAGTCAGAATGAAGTAAGTATCTCTATGCGTATAAGATGGGTCATCCCCTTCAAAGCTCAAGCTGGGACTGATGGGGGGAGGAGGGGCTTGCCAGGCTCAGGTTGTGTAACTTTTGCCTGGCTGATTCAGATCTGTTCCAGTCCAGCTTAGCTTGTGGTGGCCCCACCCCCACTCAGCCTCTGGCCCCACCCCCAGAAACCCTTTGACTAGTTGTAGTTTTCCCCCCCAATTGAAATCTGAAATGGCACCCCTGCTGCTGACACTATTATTGTAGAGAGGGAAAACAATGATGATGACAGGACTCATATGTAAGACCTGCTACTAGTGCTACAAAACATCTATTTATACCTGGAGGTAAAACTAAAAAAGGCCACTTCTTGGGTCTGGAAATACTATTGTATTGACTTCTAAAATATCTGCCATGCAGTATGCACTGTTTGTAAAACTAGTGTCAGCAGGGGGAAACAGGAGAATCACCTTAGCACATCTACATTGATGAGACACTTAAACAGAATGCATCCAATGGTATGCAGAAAAGATGTGATGCCACTGTTACATACGAACATACAAACATATGAAGGAGCCAGCAGAAGAAAGCCATTTGGTCTATCAAGTCTGCTCGTATTGCAGGGTCCACAACTTGAGCTAATGTCCCTGCACTCCCTCCCCACTCCTCCCATCCTCTCTACCCATGCCATGATCCTTACCGTCCCCCTATGCCTGTCCCAGCCTCTCTTAAAGCTGCCCACTGTCTTCAACGAGATGACCTCTTCTGGCAGCGCATTCCAAGTGTCCACCACCCTCTCTGTGAAAAAGTGCTTCCTGGCCTCTATCCTAAACCTCCCACCGTACAGCTTAAGACTATGCACCCTCATGTTATGGTTGCCACTCAGCTTAAAGAGACTCTCCTTATCCACTTTATTTATTCCTTTTAAGTACTTGAAGGTCCCTTCATGTCCCCCCTCTCTCTCCCCTGTCTTCCAGGGAGTACATGTTCAGTGCCCTCAATCTCTCCTTGTATTCCTTACCCTGCTGACCTGCTATCACCTTTGTAGCCCTCCTCTGGACCTTCTCCAGCAGGTTAATGTCCTTTTTGAGGTGTGGGCACCAGTACTGAACTCCATACCCTAGATGCGGCCCTACCAGTGACCAGCACAAGTTCAGTATAACTTCTTCTTTCCTACTACTGGTCCCCCTAGATATGCATCCCAGCATCTTGTTTGCCTCTGCTGCTGCTTTCTTGCACTTCGTGTAGTGCTTCAGGTCACTAGTGATCATCACTCCCAGGTCCTTCTCCTCCTCCTCCTCTGATGCAGATACTTGGACTCCACCCAGGTAGTACTCTGTCCTGCGATTCTTGGCTCCAATATGAATAACTTTGCATTTCTTTGCATTGAAGCCAAGCTGCCAGATCCTGGACCACTTCCCCAGCTTTTCCAGATCTTTCTGTAGGTCCTGTATCTCTTCAGCTGTGTCCACTCTTCCACAGAGCATGGTGTCATCCATGAATAGGCATATTTTGCCCTTAATGCCATCTCCAATGTCATTGATGAAGACATTGAACAACACCGTCCCCAGCACCGAGCCCTATGGGACCCCACTGGTTATCTCTCTAACATACTATCATACTAAAATGCCAGCAGAATAGGTCTAATGGTCTTTCGAGTCTGCTCGATTGGTCAGCCCCCACCCTGGGTGCTGACCTTGCTGCCCCCCTCGCCTTCTCTGGCTTCTCCCTTCCCAGTTCTGGATATTCTTGCTGCGTTGGATTTTGCTTCCAGAACTCTTCCCCTGTACCTGTCCCAGCCCCTCTTGAACCCCTCCACCATCTCTGCCTCCACCAGCCCCCTAGGCAGTGCATTCCATGGCTCCACCACCCTCTCAGTGAAGTAGCACCTCCTCCTTTCTCCCCTGAATCTTCCCCCCTCCAGCTTCCACCCATGCCCTCTAGTGGCCCCCTCCTCCTTCCTTCAAAGCACCCTGACTGTTCCTCCCCTATTTACCCACTTCATGTACTTGAAGACCTCTATCATGTCCCCTGGTCCCTTCTCTCTTCCAATGTGTACATATTTAGCTCTTCGAGCCTCTCCTCATAGGTCCTGTCCCCCAAGCCCCAAATCATTTTGGCTGCCCTCCTCTGGACCCTCTCCAGGAGTTTAATGTCCCTCTTTAAGTGTGGCCTTCAAAACTGCATGCAGTACTCAAGGTGTGGCTTCACCAAGCAGTTATACAGAGGGAGCATCACTTCCCTCCTTCTGGAGGTGATCCCCCTAGCGATGCATCCCAGCATCCTGTTGCCTTGGCTGCTGCCCTCCTACAAGTCTCCGAGTTGTTCATTTTGACATCCACCACCACCCCCAGGTCCCTCTCAGCCATCGAGACTTGTAGCATTTCCCCCCCAGGGTGTACACTTGGCCCGGGTTTCTGGCCCCAGGTGGAGTACCTTGCATTTCCCTGCATTGAACCTCAGCTTCCACTTTCTAGACCATCTTTCTAGAGCCTCCAGGTCCCCCTGTAGGGCCACCCTCCCCTCCTCCCCATCCACCACCGCCCCCAGTTTCGAGTCGTCCGCAAGAGACTCATCTCACTCCTGATTCCTGTCCCTTATGTCAGAGACGTATCGTTGAACAGGAGGGCCCAATGACTGATCCCTGTGGGACCCACTAATGACCCTCTTTGGGGATGAGACTATCCCGCCAACACGACCTCTGGGTCCGGTCCTGGAGCCAATTGCCTATCCATCTGATCATCTGGTTCCCCACCCCCATTTCTCCCAGCTTATCCAACAGGCCCATGTGAGGAACAGAGTCAAATGCCTTGCTGAAGTCTAGAAAGAGGACGTCCACTGGTCTACCAAGGTCCAAGGCACTTCGCCACCCAGTCATAGAACTCACAAGGTTTGTCTGACACGATTTCCCGAGACGAATCCATGCTGTTCATCGCCCAGGCACCCTGACTTTTCCAGGTCCCCCCTAGCCTCTCCTTGACAATGCCCTCCATCACCTTGCCCACCACCGATGTCAGGCTGACAGGCCTGTAGTTCTCTGCCACCTCCCTTGATCCCCCTTGTGGATAGGCACTATATGTGCCACCTTCCAGTCCTGGGGCACCCACTCTGTCCTCAGAGAGATGGTGAAAAGCTCCGCCAGGGGTTTTGCCAGGACATCCATCAAGTTCCTTCAGCACTCTGGTAAAAAATTTATCTGGCACTGGTGCTTTCTCCTTCTTAAGGGAGCTGAGGGCTTCCCTCACTCTCTCTGCTGTGATGTCCACTTCCAGTACCTCTTCTCCCTGCTTAGCCCTCTCCCCTCCTGCCAGTGATGCCTCCCCCTCTCCCCAGACCCGCCGATCGGTAAGGGTCCCCCATCCTCAGTATTTCTGTATCCTCCCATGTATGATGCAGCACCCCATTTTCCTTGGTGAAAACTGAGGTGAAGTACTCATTTAGTACCTCAGCCTGCTCCCCCAGGTCTTGTGCCCATCTCTCCCCTGATTTAATCCTGCTAATCTGCCCCTTCACCCTTGTTTCCCCAATGTATCTAAAGAACCCCTTGTTCCCTCTCCTGATTTCCCTGGCCAGGTTCTGCTCCTTCCTTGTCTTAGCCGCCCTCATCACCCTAGTGGCCCTTCTAGCCATCAGCTCATACTCCCCTCGATCCCTTTCACTCCTTGAGCACTTGAATTGCCTATAGGCTGCCTTCTTTCCCTGCACCACCTCCTGGACCTCCCTGGTCCACCAGCAGGGTTTTCGGGCCCTACTGCATTTTCCTCTTACTCTTGCACAGGTGCTGGTAGCATCTTGCACCCTCTCCTGATGATTTCCCACCTACTATCAGCCCATGTCGACCCAATCCCATCCAAATGCTCTAGGATCCTTCCCATTTCCTTAAAATCCATTCCCCTGAAGTCAGTTACCTCCGTCTTTTGTGCAGCTTTAGGCCCTCCTAGGTCCAGGCAGAACCAGACCGTGGCATGGTACTCCCCGCCAACGGGTCGCTTACCTCCAGGCCCCTAATCTGGTCACTGTCTGCCAGGACCACATCCAGTACCCGCGCCTCCTTGGTCGGTTCCCCCACCTGCTGAGTTAGGAATGCGTCTTGAAAGACATCCAACAACCTCTGTTCCCTGGTCACAGAAGATGTCATAATCTCCCAGTCTGTTCCTGGCATGTTTAAGTCCCCCAACACCACCACTGTTCCTCTGCCCAGTCTGCAGTGTCTCCCAACATCTGCCACCAGTCTCTCCTCCAGCTCCTCCGCCAGGGCAGGGGGTCTATACACCACTCCTATTTTTACTCTCTTGCCCCCCTTGTTATCAAGGTGACCCAAATTGCTTCCACGGTTCCCTCTGCCTCCTCTACTCCCCCTATGCCAATGCAGTTTTTGAATATCATTGCTACCCATCCTCCCCTTCCCTCCCCCCTGTCCTTCCTGAACATAGTGTAACCCTCCAGGTTCAGGTCCCAGTCGTGTCCTGCAGTGGCCCAGGTCTCAGTGACCGCTGCCACATCTACTGCTCCCTCAGTTAGCATCACCTGGAGCTCAGGCATTTTATTTCCCAAGCTCGTGGCATTTAGCAGGACTACCTTCCACCCTTTCCCTATACTTCCATTTCCCCTGCTCGTGTTCCCATGGGGATTCTGTTTTCCCCTGGTCTGCACTTTACCAGTCGGCCTTTTCCCGCAATCCTCCAGCTCCCCAGGGGCGTGGAGACAGAGTCCATCCTTTATCGGCACCCCCTTGACAGCCTTTTCTCCCATCCCTCCCCCCTTAACCAGTTTAAACCCCACTTTTCACCAATGAACCCCTCTATTTTCAATTTAAGGATTCCCCTCCCCTCCAAATTGAGATGGAGTCTATCTCTAGCATACAGCTCCTTATCCTCCCAGGTCTCCCCCCAATCCCCCATCAACCCATACCCTTTGGCCTCACACCACTCCCTGAGCCACTAGTTTATCTCCCTAATCTTCCTTTTGTGCTCCCCACTAGCCCTTGGCACCGGCAGGATTTCTGAGAAGGAAACTGTGCATCCTATGTCATGACAGACCCTGGCAAGCTCCTGAATCTTGCCTGTATCTCTAGCTCACTATTTCCCTCAATGTCATTTGTACCCAGGTGGACCAGTATGTCCGGGAACCCCACAATCCTTTGCCAGCTGATATACCTCGTGCTTAGCCCTGTGCACTGTTAGTCCAGGAAGCATTTTGTTCTAACTGGCCAGGCTTCTCCTCCCTATCCCATTTGATACCCCTGATTATAGAATCCCCAACAGGAGCACTCTGACTGCTCCTTTCCTCCATTTCCCTTCCATGTCCTCATCCTTTCACCGGCTCCTCCACCCAGCCGGCTCCTTGTTCCTCCTCATCTGGGTGCCACATGCCACCCCTCCTTATTTACCCTGACCACCCCTCCCTCCAATCCTATGCCTCCTCCTCCTGAGTATCCTTTTGTACCTGCTAACTCCCCCTCACTGCTCGAACTGATCCTTCTCCCCATCTGCTAAACTAGCCTGGCTCGCCCTCCTTCCTGCTGTCTCCATTTAGTCCCTCCTTGCTTGTTGTGCTCCCTGGCCTAAACCCTCAGCACCCTTTACTAAATCCTCCTTGTACTTGGTCCTTCTCCTTACCTTCCTCCCAACTGGTCCTTCTCCTTGCGCTTTCCTCCCTCTCCCCTGCCCCTCCTGCTCTGATTCACTGCTCCCCATTTTCCTGCATTCCAGGTTTCCCTGCTCTTCCTGTTATCTGGCCCCTGCCTCCTGCCCCCCACTCCCTTTCCATCTCTAACCACCCCTGTCATGGCTACATCACCCCCCTCATCCTCGAGCAGAAGAAGAGAACTGAAGCAGTTACTGAGTGTAAGATCTGATCCACCTCCCCGCCTTGCTTCCTTCTGTCCAGCCCTGGCCATCTGCCTACTTCCCTGAGAATGTTGTCCCTCTGTCCCTCCTTTGTGAGGGTCCCCAGTTACCTGCCTGCTTCCTTGGTAGTGTCCCTTTGGACCTCCTCTGCCAGAGTCCCTATGTGACCCCTGAGTATTCTCCTGCACTCCTTTCCCTATGCTGCTGCCCCCAGTGCTTGGTGCAACCCTGTGGGAGATCCCCTGTCCCCTTCCCCAACCATACCTCCCCCCTTCCCCCAGCTGTCTCCTAATCCCCGCAACCTCCTCCCTAAGCTGTGCCAGCTGGTAGCACACTGGGCAACCACCAAACTTCCAAGCCCAGTCCAGTATCATGGCTGCTCCACACCCTGTGCATTCCACCACCCTCCCAAAGATGTCAGCCCTAATGCCATGTGGTTCCATCCCCTTCCAAGTAGGTTTCCTTAGGTGAGCCACCAGGTTCCCCCCAGTCCAAGATACACCCCTACTGCCTAATCAGGTCACCCACTAATCTTAGATACAGTTCCACAGTACACCGGTAACCCTGTTACTAGGTGCAGTACAACACAGTAAACTTATAAGAGAGATGAACAACTCCCTTGCCCTCTCCGGCCTTTAAATCCAACCCCCAGTGGTTAGAACTACATGAGCTGCACCTGCAGCCTTTCCCTCCACTGCAGGGCAGGTGTTCCCATAAATTAGCAGAACTCTAAGGAGGGACGGGTGGGGAGGCTGGGTCTTGGGCAGACACCCAACCTCGAGAGAGAGTATATCAGCCCTATGTCTCCCCTCCAAGCCCAGCAGCCAAATACCCAGGCCCAAGCAAATCGCACCAAATAGGTTTTAAATCAGAAGAAATAGGCCTCCACCAGCGCAGCCTGTTACACAGTGAAACATCCAACAAATGAGCCCACTTACAGCCACCAAACCAGTTTTCAAACTTCCAACATCCCCCACAACAATACCCTGCTAGCCCCTTAGAAGTAAGAAAGCAAAGAAATAACCTTCTACCAAGTAAAATCCACAAGAACCCTGTAAAAGCAACAAGGCAGCTACTGTCCTGGAACACAACTGATCCTGTCACCTTCCAGTTCCTTCTGAGGAGACAAAGCAGCCAACACCACAAACCTGATTCAGCTCTGCCTCCAGTCAATTAGCTGAGTGAGACCTGGCCAGACCATTAACACCCTTCCCCACTATGCAGTAATCTTGCAGCTACTGAAGTCAGCAACAATGAATCAAAATTCAACTCAAAGCCCCCAAAATATATGTTTGCTGCCAAAGGAAACAGGTCTCCAGTTCAATCAGCTTCACTAAAAACACATCAAAATAGGCTTGAAATTAACAGATATAGGTCTCCAGTTCAAATACCCAGGCCCAAGCAAATCGTACCAAATAAGTTTTAAATCAGAAGAAATAGGCCTCCACCAGCGCAGCCTGTTACACAGTGAAACATCCAACAAATGAGCCCACTTACAGCCACCAAACCAGTTTTCAAACTTCCAACAGCCCCCACAACAATACCCTGCTAGCCCCTTGGAAGTAAGAAAGCAAAGAAATAACCTCCTACCAAGTAAAATCCACAAGAACCCTGTAAAAACAACAAGCAGCAGCTACTGTTCTGGAACACAACTGATCCTGTCCCCTTCCAGTTCCCCACAACCACCCTCTGGGTTCTGTCCCTCAGGCAGTTTTCCACTCATCTGGCCATCTTTTCCCCAACCCCGAGATCCACAAACTTCCTGATCAACCTTTTGTGGAGCACAGAGTCAAAGGCCTTGCTAAAATCAAGATAGAGGATGTCTACCGCTTGGCCCCTGTCTATTGTCTTAGTGACACAGTCAAAGAAGTCAATCAGATTTGTTTGACATGATCTCCCCCCCCCATGAACCCATGCTGCCTCACATCCTGAAGACCATGCTCCTCTAGATATTTACCAACCTTTAGTATGGTCTCCATGAGTTTGCCTACAATTGAGATCAGATTGACTGGTCTGTAATTCCCTGGGTCATCCTTGGGATCTCGTTTGTGGAGCGGCACTACATGTGCTGTTCGCAAGTCCTGCAGCACCACTCCTGACTCTAGTGAACTATTAAATAGGTCTGCCATGGCCCTGCCAGCTCCTTGGCCAGTTCCTTTAGTACCTTGGATGTACTCTGTCCTGGCCTGGGGATTTATCCACCTTCAATGCCAGCTGCCCTTCCCTCACTCTATCCTCCTCTATCACTACATCTGTGTTCCCTTCCCCCCTGCTCCTCTCTTCCCTCCTAAAGGCACTGGTCCATCCTTCTCCCTGGTGAAGACAGAACAGAAGTATCCATTTAGTATCTCTGCTTTTCCCCCATTATCCTCCACCCATTCGGCCCCTTTCTTAAGCCTAACAATCCCTTCCTTCTCATCCCTTTTCTCACTAATATATCGAAAGAAAGCATTCTCCCCTTCTTAATTCATTCAGCTATGTGCAGCTCCTTCTGTGCCTTTGCTCTCCAGACTTCCTTACGTGACTCACTAGCCAACCTTAGGTAATTTTCCCAATCCACCTCTCTATTGGTCTTCCTGAATTTTCTATAGGCCAGTCTCTTTTCTCTTACTGCCTGGCAAACCCCAGAACTGCAACAGCTGGGCACTTTGGCCCTTGTGTTCTTCCTCCTGGGCCTAACGCACTCATCTATGGCAACCAGTATTCCTTCCTTAACGATGGACCACCTCTGATCCACCCCCTTATCTGCTCTGATGCCTGTCAGATGGCTCCTTAGCACTTCGCCCATTTTTCTGAAGTCTGCCCTCCTGAAATCCAAGATTTTGGTCTTAGTGAGGATGCTTTCCCTGCCCATATGCAACTGGAACCACACCGTGCAATGGTCACTTCCACCCAGTGGCTTCCTGACCAATATTTCCTATACATGCTCCCCATTTGTGAGCACCAGATCAAGAATTGCCTCAGCTCTTTTTGGTTCAGTGATGTCCTGAGTCAGGAACCACTCTGCAGTCCTTCCAGGATCACCTGACTCCTAGCATCTCATGGATGGTATGCTCCAGTCCACCTTGGGCAGGTTGAAGTCACTTACAATTACCACCTCTCCTTTCCCTGCAGCTTCCAATATTTGTGAGTTCAGTTCCCTGTCCCTCTCCTCATCCTGACTGGGTGGTCTGTAAACCACCCCCAACCTCATCTTTCTCCCTCTATTGAACCTTAACTGAACCCATAATGCCTTCACCTCCCCTTCCTCTGACTCCTACCTTGTGCAAGTTATTCCATCCCTGATATAAACTGCCACCCCTCCCCCATTCCCGACTACCTTGTCCCTCCTGTATAGTTTATACCCAGGGATTGCAATGTCCCAGTTGTGGTATGATGTTGTCCAAGTCTCAGTTACTGCAGCTATGTCCACCCTCCTGTCTACTAATAGTGCCTGCAGGTCATCCATCTTGTTTCCAAGACTCTGTGTATTCAGAGACACCACCCTCCACTTAGAATCTGACCTTCCTTCTCTTCCCTCTATTCTTCTGTTCACATTTATCTCCTCTGTGTGCACCCTTCCACGTATCCTTGTTATGTGTTCCTCACCTTCCACCCTTTGCTAACTGTGTTCTTGCCTCTTCCACCTCCTCCTCCTGAGTGGTAAGACAGAGGATGAGGCATTGCATAACAGGGACCTAGACTGTTCTTCTTCCGTAACCAAAACAGGTGGCATTGCCAATTATTTTTCATTGTCCCTCAGCCAAAAAAGTCAAGCACGTAATTAACCGTCACCATCAGGCACTCTAGCATCCAACAGTTCCCTCGATTTAATTTGGTCCGTTCTTTTCAGAGCAGAGAAGGCCCAAAATCAAAACAGTTAACCATGCAAGAGTCATTTCAAAGGTCATGTAAATATGAATCCAATCATCCAGCTGCCCAAAAATTAAACAATGCCATAGGAGAAATGATAGCACTAGACCTGCATCCCTTCTCTTGTGTTGGGGCTGTTGGTTTTAAGCAACTAATGCAGATTGCTGTGCCACTATATCAAATACCATCCAGGAAATACTTTGTCACAAAAACAGTACCAAATTTGTATTGTGACTTGTGTGAGAAAGTGACCTAGGCCTTGAAGCTGGCAGCTGTGCCACAAATCCTTATTGCAACTGACATGTGGACTAGCAGCCAGACTGTAGATTACATGACCGTCACTGCTCACTGGGCCTCCTTGCATGATTCTTCTGCCTCATCCTCTGTCTCAGACTCAACCAGGACATTTAAGAGGCAGACTACCTTCTATAGTACTAGTTTCGAGTCAAAAGATTATACTAGGTGAACAGACGCTAAGAAGACACTTTGCTGAATGACTCACTCCTCATGGCCTTTCTCCAGGATTTGTTGTATCCAATAATGGGGCTAACACCATACATACTGTGAAGGATGGCAGATATATGTACATACACTGCTTTGCTCAGACATTCAGTCTCGTAGTACATGATTTTCTCCAGGATGACAGAAGCATTCAGAATGCCCTTAGTGTTGCATGTAAGATCTGTGGACATTTCAGCCACTCCACCAAAGCATGCAAAATATTGTATCAGCTGCAAAAGGACAATAACCTTCCACAACATCAACTAAAACAGGAGGTAGATACCAGGTGGAATTCCACCTTTAATATGGTACAACATCTCCTTGAGCAGCATAGAGCAGTGCATCAGAACATGATGGATCACTCCGTAGGGAAAGGGGATGTGCATCTCAGTTCCACCCAGTGGAACCTGATAGTACAGTTGTGCCAAGTTCTTCAGCCCATTGAGGAAGCCGCTAAGGGAATGAGTGCAGACAATGCCAGTCTGAGTCAGGTTATCCCCTTGATATGCCTACTTAAAATAAAACTGGAAAAGAAAAGGTAAAATTCCTGGAGGAAAACCTGAGTATGTCCCTTGAAATGGACCCCAGAATAGAAATGATGTTACAATCTGAACGTTATACTTTCACCAGAATGTTAGACCTTCTATTTAAGGCTACCCAGGCTTCCTTCTTCTCCTCTGACATCACATACATCAGCAGATATAAAGACCTACTCATTGAAAAAGTGTCAAATGAAATGGTGGATACCATTTCATCACAATAACCTCTTCAGCATACAGACTTCCAAACCTCACTACCAGCAGGAGGTGCATCCACTGTGAAAGATCAGGATGACAAATAGAGCATTCGGTCAGAGCTGCAAGATGCTGATAAAAACATCACTTGCTCCAGTGTTTTCCAGGTACATACTGCTGCCAGTATGGTGAAAGACTATCTAAAGACCCTAATAAACTAACTATATGAGAGGATCCTCTGAAATATTGGCAGAGTAAGAGAAAAATCTGGCCAGCATTGTACAAAACAACCATTTTTTTACTTGATTTGCCCTACCACCAGTGTCCGTTTAGACCGAATCTTTAGCACAGCTGGTAGTGTTGCTTCTGACCTATGCAACCATTTTTTACCTAAAAATGTTGACCACCTCACATTTCTAAAGGTCTGTCTTCATCTTTTCAGTGGATGCGCTTCGCCTGTAAAACATCACACTGATCCAAAGAGTGATGAAGAGAAGCTAGTATGCATTAATGATGAATATTAATAGGCCATTGTGTCATATGGCAGTTTAGCTGCTGATGATGTCTAATGTCACAGAGTAAAAATATTGCAGAAAATTACATCAATATCCTGAAGTGTGACTGAAAGACACAACACACACAACCACACCAATGCTACTCTTCTTTTTTATTGCACCAATTTTAAGTAAAACATCTTGGGCCTGATTTTGAAAGGTCCACTACATTGATGCATGGTGCTCCGATCCATGGCTGCTGCAACCGTCAGGTGCATCAGGGACCCTGCACCCAATTCTAGAAAAAAAGGGGTCCCTGCACCAAAGTTCTGGGAGTTGCTACAGTCCCAGTCTTGTGTTAAACCTTTGGGGCACAAGAGGTGTTTGTCGGAGGGTCCTGTCAAAGCCACTGGCCTGTCACAACACTGGCCCAGAGCCGCAGTGTTGGGGGGACAGGCTGTATGGTACACAGCAGCCAGACTGGTGGGGGTGCCATTAGTGGGCAGCACAGGCACAACGAGCTGTGCGAGGGTGCTCTGGTGGCACCAGGACAGGCGTGCCCTGGAGGGGAAACACAGCCATGAAATGCAGTGGGCAGTATGCTGCAATGAACTGTGTCCCAGACCCTTGATGCCACCAGCTCTTGCCAGCCACCGCATCATGCCACCACCCTGAGAAGGGGTGACTGACCATAGCAGCACAGGATGAAGGGGGGTGCATATGGTGGGGAAAAAACCCTGGGTCGAGCCACCTGCCCCAATGCACAGCCACAGGAGCAAGTAGAGTGATGGCAGGTGGGATGGGCACCACAAGTGGTGGATGCCATCCTGAGGTCTTGCAGTTAGCATGCCGGGGCATGTGTGCACTGTGGGTCAGCTGGCAGGGGTGGCAGCACTGGGGGTCTGGGACACAATCAGTGGCAACATACTGCCCATGGTCACGCTGTGGCTGTGTGCCACTGTCCAGGGCATGCCTGTCCCAGTGCCACCAGTGCTCCCCCCTACACCCCACTGTGCCCATTCTGTCCAGCACTGGCACCCCCACTGGTCCTGCTGCACTGTGCCATGCACCCTGTCTCTCCCACCAACACAGCTTATACCAGTCACCCGGCGCAAGAACTGTTAGACCAGCTCATAGCTTGTCTAACCTCAGCACTGCATTGTGTCCATGGTGAGACTTCCAAAATCCCAAATAAGGGGATGGTGCAGTCCCATCATGGTGCAAGCCCCCTTGTGACCTGCCACACCAGCACTTCTGGTGCAGGGGTAGTGCAAGTTGGCCTTGAATTGCAAGCACCCGAGTTCGGCCACAGCTGCGTTCAGAAATTGGGATTGCCACAAACATAGGTACAAGGTGCCACTCTATACAAATCCTTTTGGCACAGTCACCTTGTGCAAATTTTGAGCTTTATAACTGTGCCCCTTCTCTTCTCTTGTGTTTGTGTGGGGACTGGTCAACCACTGAGCGTGTACTGAATACTGTAGGTGCTCCGGTACAGTTCAGTCAGTGGTTGGCCATGGCAGTGTGAGGAGGGCTGTGTCAGTCATCAGATTCAGCCAGGTTGGGGTGGGGAGAGGGGTGGTGGGACACTGCCTACTGGGGTGGGGGTCCACTAGACTACCAGGGATGTGGGAATTTTAATCATGCTGAATTGGATCAGGACTCAGGAAAGGAGGACCACTAGACTACAAGGGCATCAGGGGAATATTTTATTATTCAGGCATGGATTGAGGCTTGGGAAGGGGAGACCTCTCTACTACCAGGGCATCGGAGGATTATTTTATTATTCAGACATGGACTAGGTCTCAGGAAGGGGGGACAACTAGACTACCACGGCACCAGTGGAATGTTTTATTATTCAGACATGGATTGGGGCTCAGGGAGGGGGACCACTATACTACCAGGGCACCGGGGGAATATTTTATTATTCAGACATGGATCAGGGCTTGGGGAGGGGGGACCACTAGACTACCAGGGCATTGGGGAACTATTTTATTATTGAGACATGGATCGAGGCTCGGGGATGGGAACCTCTAGACTACCAGGGCATCGGGAATATTTTATTATTCAGACATGGACTGGGACTCGGGGGACCACTAGACTACCACGGCACCAGTGGAATATTTTATTATTCAGACATGGATTGGGGCTCAGGGAGGGGACCACTAGACTACCAGGGCACCGGGGAATATTTTATTATTCAGACATTGATCAGGGCTTGGGGAGGGGGGACCACTAGACTACCAGGGCATTGGGGAACTATTTTATTATTCAGACATGGATCAAGGCTCGGGGGGGGGTGGGGAACCTCTAGACTACCAGGGCATCGGGGGAATATTTTATTATTCAGACATGGATCAGGCCTCAGGAAGGGGAGATCACTAGACTACCAGGGAAATGGGGAATATTTTATTATTCAGACACAGATTGGGTCTGGGGGGGACCACTAAAGTAAGAGAGAAGTGGGGATTTTTATTATCAGTACATAGATCGGGGCTAGGAAGGGACTGTTGACCCACCAGGGTATCCAGCCCTTGACAGTGGAAAGACGAGTCTGTGCACTGTTAAGGGATGGGTTTTAAAAGCATAAAACTGCTTCATTGCTGGCAGTCATTTAGTGTTTCTGAAAGCTTTCACTATTGTGCTACACCGCATCTGCATGAGGGTAATCTCAAATGCATAGGTGCAGCACAATATTGTGTGCAACGATGCTGACGGGTATGCGTGGTGCATCTGTGCCCTTTGAATATGAGCATGCCCTGACAGCTGGCATTATTCCTGGTTAGCACAGCACAAACCCAGTTTGTGCCACTCTAACCTTTTGAAATTGGGGCCCATAATCTGCAATGAGCCAGTGTGGGTGCTAACAATATACTTGCAAAAGTTTTAGAGACATTTTTATAACAATATAATTGTAGTTGTCTGAGCCTAACTAAAAAAACAATTCCATTAATTCTTCTTTATTCTCTTACATTGGCAAATGGAAACAAACATTGGTTATAGCTATAGTGTTAGAAATTTAAAGCTATCTGAGGCATTTCCTTGCTTTGCTACATTTTTTAATTGCCTTAACTTTACACTGACTTCATAAGGGTGGGTGGGTTCCAAATATGCAGTTTTGTTCCACACACTACCATTTGGTTGTTGCCTATGCAGGTTGGTCAGAAACTAACACTTTGTAAACAGCAGGATGCAATGCATCTCAGGCAGTGGACCCCCTTTTAATATGACTGCCACTTCATTGACATTTTTTGGTGCTTTTCTCTTGATAAACCCTTTTTCCTTCAATTATTCATATCGGCCGAATCTGCCAAATTCAAATCCAAATTCAGACTGGAATTGGCAAATCCAAAACCAGATCCAAGTCCATCCCAGCTTTGCCCAACCCTATTTGTTTGGAATATTGAAGCAGTGCTTTGAGGGGGAGTGGAGCTGTTTTAGCTGGCAAGCAAGGCAGCTCTGTGGCTACCTATGAGCAATAATCTTATATTATTTCTCAGTCTTTCATCTTAATTATTTTCCTTTTTGGCCTGTAATTTCTTATTTTTTTCAGCAGTAAAGTTTTGTGTGTTGTAAGTGAATTATTTTTGTCCATCTGCTACTATATTGATTGTAGTTCCTTTGTTTCGTTATGAAAGTGACTGTTTCATACTTACATACTTACTTACATACTAACTGCCAGAAGATTAGGCCTTATGGTCTATCGAGTCTGCTCGAACCTCAGATCCCATGTTGGGAACTGGGGCCCTCCCCCCCCCCTTATGTACCAGAAACCCCTGTCATCCCTCCCCACCCTTCTGGGCCAGGTCTTTATCTAATACATCCCCTTTCTGTATCTGTCCCACCCTCTTCTGAAGCCTTCCACCATGGAAATATGAACCAACTCTCCAGGCAGTGCGTTCCAAGGATCCACCACCCTCTCAGTGAAAAAGCTCCACTTCTTTTCCCCCCTCATCCTTCCACCTTCCAGCTTCAAACCATGCCCTCTGGTGATACATCCCTCCTTCAGTTTAAAGATTCCCTCCATGTTTACCCGATTTATTCCCTTGAGGTACTTGAAGACCTCAATCATGTCCCCCCGCCTCTCCTCTCATCAAATGAAAACAGACCAAGCTCCTCAAGTCTGTCCTCATACGTCAAATCCCCCAGCCTCATATCATCTTGGTAGCCCTCCTATGTACCCTCTCCAGGAGCTGTATGTCCCTGTTCAAGTGTGGTCTCCAGTACTATACACAGTACTCAAGGTGTGGTCTAACCAGTCCATTGTACAGCGGCAGTATCACTTCCCTGCTCCTAGAGGTGATCCCCCTTATGATGCATCCCAGCATCCTGTTTGCTTTGCTAGATGCTCTCTTGCACTGCAAAGAGTTATTCATACATGCATCCACCATGACCCCTATGTCTTTTCCCCTGTTGAGGCCTTCAGCTCCTCCCCTCCCAAGGTGTACCCGTGTTTAGGGTTCCCCCACCCAAGATGCAACACCTTGCACTTGGTGGTATTGAAATTTAATTTCCAGGTGTGAGCCTACCTTCCCAGGGTGTCCAGGCTCCCTTGCAGGGCCAATCTCCTCTCTACCCCCTCTACTACTACTCCCAACTTGGAGTCATCAGTGAAGAGACTAATTTCACACCCTATTTCCTTAATACATTTTTTAGAAGTACCCCTGTTTTGTTGGGTGTCTTATTAATCCCTGTTGTGTTCAAAAAAAATTTTTTTTTTATTATTTTTGTGGTGTTTTTACTGTAGCTACTGTGTTATCTCAGTAAACTGTTTTGTTGTATTTAAGATCACACTGCTCTGATGACGTGTTACATTTCCTCTGCTGCTGGTATTTACTTTCACTGCAGTGTTCAGGAAAGAGATGCTTGACTTGTAAAGTGAGAGTTGCTGGTGAAGTGGCCAAGAAAAGTGCAGGCTTTCTGGGTCAAAAGGATGCAGCACCCACACAAAATGACTGCAGCAATTCCATAAGGGGCTACAAGTAGTAATAATAAAGGAGTAGTTGGCGTAAGTGATGGTGACATTAGTGTGGCCAAAGTTTTCTCTGCCACATCTGTGGCATCCATGCTAGTGAGTGCTAGGGAGGGAGAGACAGCAACAGGAAGATCAGTTCAAGAAATAGAAAAATGTCTGGCTCCAAAACAGCGGTAGAGGAGGTTGTTGTTGTTGACCCCATGACTGCTGGTAGTGACACTGAACCAGATCTAGATAATAGAATCCCATTTCTGCATGAGAGTGTTGAGCTTGACCATGACATCGACTCTGAAGTGGGACAGCTGACTGCTGCATGCAAGGACGATGAGAAAGAAGGCAAGGGCGGAGAAAGTGAGGAGGAGGAGGAGGAGGGCAGATCTCATGAGAAGGAGGCTATCAGCCTGGTTGAGGATAATGAAAAGAAAAGAGAGGGTGGAGAAAGTGAGGAGGTGGAGGACAAATCTCAGGAGGAGGTTATCAGCCTGGGTGGGGATGAGGATGAGGACTTGGACCCCCTATGAGAACCTGAAAAGTAAAAAAGTAAAGACCAAGCTACTGAACCTTTGGTGCTGGGCACACAACAGTTAGTTTACAGAATTACTAAACCCCCCACAAATCCTCCATCTATTCTTCCTGTTGGGACTGTTGATCCTATCCCACTGCATGAGTGACCATTGTACACCCCCCAACCAGCTACTGTGACTCATCCTACTAATGCCCCCTATAAGTCCACTTCATCCCTCCCATCTATCTGCTGGTCCCATTTCCTTACACCCCTCCTCAGTCTTTTCCTTTGGCTGCCTTCTGGTCTTTCACTTCCACAACAGTACCCACTCCCTCCGCTCAGCCCACCCTACTGGCGCCTCCAGCCAGCGCACAACAAAACCCCAGACTCTCCGTGTTCCATGCTGCCACCTAACCATTGCCCTACTCCTTCTGGCTGCAGGGGATATACACCCTAATCCATGCCCAGCCCCTACCTCAGGCCCCGACCACCCCATTCCAAACCCCTCAGCCAAGGCCACCACTGACACTCGCTCTGGCTACCTCCCCCGAGGCTTATGCCTTCTCCATCTAAATATTTGCAGCCTAGCCCCTAAGTTCGATCAGCTCCAGGTCCTAGCTGCCCACTATGCCCCCAACATAATCATCCTGTCTGAGACCTGGCTAAACCCCAGCTTAACAGATAATACCATTGCTATCCCAGGGTTCACTGTTACACGGCAAGACCGACCCTCCAGAGGAGGAGGGGTGGCTATCTACATTAGAACAGCCATCCACTTCACTGTCTCTCTTACAAAAACTGAACCCAAAGCTTATGAGCTTCTTATGGTAAAACTGTCCCCTCCTTCCTCATTACCTGTCTTTGTGGCTGGCATTTATTGTTGCCCTGGCATGCCAGCCACAATAGTCACCAACCTTCTGAGCCAGCTCTCATCTCTTGCCCAGTCAGGCGAACTATACGTCATGGGTGACTTTATCCACAACTGGCTAGCACCCGCCTTTAACAAAACCCAAACTGAGATAACCGCTCTCAACCTTAGCCAAACCATTACAGAACCCACACGCTCAAACCATAAATCCAGTAATCGCTCCCTCCTAGACTGGGCGCTTACATCCCACCCACACCGCGTCATCAGTTCAGGCCTCCTCCCTGATTCCATTAGTGACCACCACCTAATCTACATGGTCCGCAAAATCCACAGAATCAAATCCCCTCCCAAATTTATATTCCAACGGTTTTACAAATCCCTCAACCTCTCCCCCCTCCTGGAAGATCTATCTCTCTCTAACTGGGTCCCAAGCTCAAGCTGCTCTAACATGGACTCGGCCCTCACCCACTTTCGCAACACCTTCCTCACCACCTGGGACAAACACGCCTCCTGCGCCGGGCTCAGTGACCGGGTCTCACCTACCCTGGATATCCCCTGAGCTGACTGCTTGCCAACAAGCCCGTGACAAGGCCTGGCAAAACTACAAATCAACGGTCCTCCCAGGTGACTATATCACCTACCTCATGCTCCGCAACAAGTGCACTAAGGCCATCCGCTTAGCTAAGGCTGAATATTTTAACAACACCCTAAATGCAAACCTTGGGAGACCTTCTAAATTCTGGAAAGTCATTAACTCCCTTTTCTCCCACCAAACAGCAAGCCCCCCACCTCTCCTCCTCGCCCAAGGGACTCTGCTCTCTTCTCCGACCCCCTGAAGGTAGCCTCCGCATTTAATTCCTATTTCACTACTTGTGCCCGGGCCCTCCTCAATTCCCTACCTCCTGCATTCACACCCGCCCCCAGACATCTATCCCCCTACCATCTGCTAGGCACCTCTTTTCCTTTAAACCCATCTCCCCCACTGAAACCCTTGATGTCCTCCTCTCCCTCAACCCCTCCAAAGGCAAATCCCCGGATGGTCTCGATAACAAACTCCTCTTCTTATCTGCCCCCGCCATCACTATTCCCCTCGCTGCCCTACTAAATCTCTCTTTCACCACCGAGTCACTCCCCTCTGAATGGAAGCATGCCACTGTCCTTCCCCTTCCAAAAGGTGGTGATCCCACCTCCACTACAAACTACCGTCCCATCTCCCTCCTCCCCACCCTCGCCAAACTCCAGGAACACCAAGTGCTATCCCAACTCTCCCACTTTCTCTCAGAAACTAACTTCTTCACCCCATTTCAGTCCGGCTTCAGAAAACACCACTCTACCACCTCCTTCCTACTAAGACTCACAGACTCCATCCTCACTGGGATGGATAAAGAGCTAATCACAGCCGCTATTTTCATTGACCTAGCAAAAGCCTTTGACACGGTATCCCATTCCCTCCTCCTATCCTGCCTAACTGGGGCTGGGTTAGCAGTGTCCGCCACAAACTGGTTCAGTGCCTACCTACTAAATAGAACCCAATCCACTAAAATAGCTGACCACACCTCCCCCCTCTCCCTATCACTACCGGCATTCCCCAAGGCTCAGTTCTTGGTCCCATCCTCTTCTCCATCCTTCTAAATGATTTGCCTAACTCTTGCTCCACTACCGCAATCCACATGTATGCAGACGACACAGTCCTCTTCACATCCGGCCGGACCCATGAAGAACTCACCTCCAAACTTCAAACCGATTTCAATAAAATCCAACATTGGCTCAATATCAACCAACTCTCCCTAAATGCCAAGAAAACTGTCTCTGTCTTTCGGTACTAGACAGCGCCTATGCAAACTCACCCACCCTCTGATCTTCCATACCCTAAATAACACCATCCTCGACGAACTGCCCTCCTTCAGGTATATAGGGGTTTGGCTTGATCGCCACCTCTCCTTTTCCACACACGTGGATGCCATCATTTCAAAACTGTGCCCAAAACTTGGTGCCCTCTATAGAAACTGTACTAGTCTCCCGCTACCTGTCAGACGTGAACTAGTCCAGAAAATGATTCTTTCCTCCTTCAACTACTGTGATGTCATTTACAGCTCTGCCTCTAAGACCACCCTAGCCAGACTCAACCCCAACTTTAATGCTTTCTGCCGCTTTGCCCTTGATGCCCCCCACCGCTCATATCACTGCGAGCTTTACCGTTCACTGGCCCTGCCATCCCTGTGTAATCGGCGCCTGGTTCATAGCGTCAAATCGTGATCTAACTTGGCCTCGGCCCTCCTCCCTACATCGAATCCTCCTATCTTCCCACCCACGCCTCAGGTCTACTGACGCTAGGTTACTAGTCATCCCTCACCGAAGGACCACCACTGGCCAATCAGCCTTCTCTTACCTCTTCCCTAAACTCTGAAACGGCCTACCGGCCCAGATCCACCTTTCTTCATCCAAACACTCCCTATCCTCTGCCCTCACTAATGTCCTTGCTCCAAATTGCAACTGCCCCTGACCTCCCCCCCCCGATAGCTTCTCCTTTCCTGTTCCCCCTTAGCGCCTGACCAGAAGCTCGGCCTTAGTCTAATTGTCTGGCTTATACACTGCCCTACGCACGTATACTCACACTTTCACTCACTCTCTAATTCATTCTTTTCACTCCTAATATCTCACTTCCCTCCCTCCTTCCTACATAACCCACTCTCTTGAGCCTTACTCACAGCTACTAACTCCCCTCTCCTCCCCCCCACCTAACCACCCCCCTAACACCTAGGGTCTATTAGTTCACTCCTTCCCTACCCTCTATCTCCACTCTCCAACTCCAACTGTCAACTTGGTGCATCTCGCTCAGCTCAAGGACTGTTACTGGCACTTAAGTAACCATTTATTATGATCGTTGTCTACCTATGAAATGTATACCTTGTCCTTGAAGATCATGTACTGTACTGTTCTCCCTTTGTAACAAGTTCAAATATATGTAACAAAGTTCAAATGTAATCCCACCCAAATATGTACTTTATCTGTATTGTTCTACTTCTAAATTCAACTGTTGTATGCAAACCTGCCTCCTCTGTATCCCCTCCCCCCAGGTTGTACCGTGAGACAAGCATCTTTTTGCTCAGTGTGCCTTTCCTGGTGAAACATTTTCAATAAATAAATATAAATAAATAAATTGTCACCGTGATGACATCATCCCCCAAAACACCCATTGCCACCTTCCGCTGCCCCACTACCACCGCCATGTAAAATCATGGGCTACCAAATCTATAGTTTGGGATTTTTACATACTGGACCCAGATGACAAAACAGTGGTTATCTGCCAGCTGTGTCAAGTGTGAGTTAGCCATGGAAAAAAAGAGACACCTAGGCACTGGTGGCCAACACACACGCCTGAAGTCCAGGCACATGTTACACTGGATTCTGCACCAAAAAGAAGCCAGCGCAGGGGGTCCCTGTCCCTTATCATCTTTATTTGGCACGGCTTTCTGAAATGGCAGGAAAACAGTCCTGGTGGATGCAGGATTGATGGCAGAGGACTACTACAGAGATAAGGAGAAGTCTTTGCGATTGCCTAGCAGTGGTCATAACAGTGGTGAGCTGAGTACTAGCAACCAGAGGCACCAAAGCACATTAACCCCAGTCCAGAAAACATCCAAATCACTGCTTTCATTCAGGCAGCATCTATGAATTCCACTCAGTCAAATCTTACCCAACCAGCTATGCCACCAGAGTCCAACTGTTTGGTAACCCAACCCCACAAAAGGTACAGTCTAAACTTCATAGCATGTTTGCACATCATGCAAAGCACCCATCTAATCTTGCTATTGCACAGGAACTGAATGCAGCTATCACTGGAATGCTGGCAACTGATCTACTCCCGTTTTTGTTGAGGAGAATGTCAGACTCAGAAGGTTGATGGTGCACGCCTGTCCCTAATGGCAGATTCCATAACAAACCTACCTCTACACCTGTGCCATTCCTGAAGTTTATGGGACTGTGTTAGGTATGGTAATACATGACCTGCTGCATGCAGCATCCCCACACATGCATCTTAGTATGGAAATGTGGAGCAGTGGCCAAAGAGCTGGTAGTTCCTATCCATGCATTACAACCCACTGGGCACAGGTACTGGGGTAGTATTTGACTCTGGCTGTGGGAAAAATTATAGTAAACCCAATGGCAGTGGTTACAACACTCCAAAGGCCAGAATCACAAAAAGTTGCAAAACACAGAGCAAAAGTGTGCACTGCATTTTGCAATTACACAGGTGCCAAATGTTGTGCTGGCCCAGTGGCACTAAGGGTTGAGGCAGTGGACGCCACACCTCGCGTCATGTCAGCAACCTGGGATCAGGAACGAGCCCGGGTTGTCAGGGGTTAGTGGGGGGGGACTAGGATTAAGTGTCCGCTGACTGTTCTCCTAGTTCTGTGGTGGATTGGTGATGTTCATCGTGCAGTAGCAACCTCTGGGGATGCCCGGGGGTGCTACCAGCGTGATGACAGTGGGGGGGGGTGCTGTGGACATCAGCACACTGTGCCTGATGTCATTGTTCATCCGTGCTCTTGTGGAAGTACAATCAGGAGGAAAACAGGGCTGGCATGACCATGTAACTTGATGGCCGCACCCTGCGCCACCTGGAGGACTTGTGAGGAGTCATGTCAGGGAGGGTCTGAGGCTGTCCTGGTTGGCAGTGGCAGAGCGGGGGCCCACCAGCAGGATGGCAGGACGGCTGTCCCGGATCCTCCTGGGTATGGTATGAGCCACCCAGCTCTCCAGGTGGGCAGGGATGGCGGCTGGATGCCCCAAGCCGGTTCACGCTGCAACAGCAAGAATAAATAGCAGCTGTGATAAAAAAAAACACAGGTGCCAAATGTTGATATTCACAGTCAGAAAGTGCACAGCCCTATCTGTCTGTGAATAGAGCTAGGTCAAGACAGCAATAACCCCCAGTACGACTAGTGCTACCCCACCTAGTGCTGCCACGACATGCAGCCAGGAGAAAGGCCCTGCAATGAATAGAGCAGGTGCGCTGTTTCCAGTTCACAAAGGCAGTCATGCAAATGAGCCTTTTACACTTACATGGCTCTAGCTGTCCACTTGCATGCCCATTATGGGCCCATTTGCATAGACTGTGAGGAGTGTCGTGCCACATCCCACCCATAGGCAGCCTCAATCCCTGGTGGCTAGTGCCCCGCACTGATCATCACCTGATATTTAAATATATGTTTTCCCTGGTATCTAGTGGACCCCCCCTGACTTGATGCCCATTCTGACATGTTGAATCAGTCCCTGGAAGCTAGCAGTCCCTCCTCCCACCTGCACACATGCCCCATTGTAAAATCATATGTCCCTGGTGGCTAACGGTCCCTCTCCCCAGCTGCACGCATGTCCAACTGTATAATCATACTTCACTAGTGGCTAGAGGTCCCTCCCCCACCCACACACATACCTGACTGTAAAACCATATATTCCTGGTGGCTAGCGGTCCATCCTCCACCCCCCCCCACACACACACATATATGCCTGACTGTAGAATCATACCTTCCTGGTGTCTAGCTGTTCCTCCCCCAACCCAACACCTATCCCAGTACATGTATAGGTCTTTCTTGGCATCCATTGATCTCTCACCCTACCTGACACCCATCCCCTTATACAGTAAGATTATTCCTGGTGTCTAGTGGTCCCTGCCCCACACCTGACACCCAGCCTGATATACAGTAAGGTTATCCCTGACATCCAGTGGTCCCTCCCTTCTCCCACACTCATGGTCAACCAACAGTCCCACAGTAAATGTTTTCTGGTGTCTAGTGGTCCCACCCCCACCCGATCCCCAGCCCTGCTGTCACAAGCCCCCCCCACAGTGGTCGCTGGACTGCCACTGCCACTGCCATCCTGGCCACAGGTAGCAATTCCCCTACCTACCTACACACTCAGTCCTGGTCCCATTCCAGACAGTTAACGTGGCCCTCCCCAGCCCCCTCCAATGTTTGTGGATAGTGGTCCCCCTTCCCTCCCTCTTGTAGCACTGACACCCACCCCTGGTCCCTGTTACTCACCTGTCACGTGCCACGGTCGGATGTCGAGCAACACTTCCCTTCACACAGTCCACTTTGGCTGCCTTCTGTCATACTGATGCTGGGAGTGTTCTGCTTATTTACAGGCCAATCTGCCCTACAAATAAGCAGACCGCTCTCAGCATCAGTCAGACAGTGGGCAGCTGAGGTGGACAAGCTGTACAAGGCCACATATGAATATCTGCTGTTGCATACAAGTTTGGGCATTGATGGCATATCCATGTCTCTGACAACAGAGCAGTGGTGACTAATGGCTGGCCTGATCTGGATTCTAAAGCCATTTGAACATGCAACACAAGTAATGAGTGGTGACATTGCCTCTGTCAGTCAGGTGTTACCACTTCTATGGGTGCTGAGACAGATAATGTTGAATGCACAGGAGGTTCTGGAGGACATGGTGATGCTGGAAGTTGTGCCTTACTGGAACTCATGCTCCATGTCTTGGACCGCAATACCAGTATTTCTAGAATTCTGCAGTCTGCAGTGTGGTAGGGTTGGTAGTTCTACCTGGGTCATGGAGGAACCCTTTCTTTTCTGTGTCGTTCTGGCTACAACTTCTGTCCTGTCTGTCTGAATTTTTTGCTGTCCCTCCTGGACTGATCACCTAGGAGGGCTCACTTGTCTCTTCTGTCTTGTTTTGTTCCTCCCTTCCCTTCTTCTCTCCTTCACTCTAATTTTCCTGTCCCTCCAAACATATCCTGAATGGCTCAAGGAGGCAAAAATAATTATGTATAGGCTGGCTAGCATGGTTTCACTGGTTGTAGGATCAGTGCAATTAAGCTAGCCAACACGGTGTCATTTGCCATATAGGAATAGATGCCTGTCGTTAAATAAGTGCCCATTTAAACAGATGCCCAGTGCAGTGTTATTTGCTATTTTAAAATAGTACAGTTTGGATTTGAGCGATTTTCTTTGTTAAAATATTGTTATGCAGCACCTGTAATAATGTTTACCAGCCTGCATACCTTCAAATGTTGTGTGCTACATAGTGGCATGCTGTCCAAGAAAGACCTTCTGAAAGTGCAGAGGGGCCTCAGTGTTGAGAGGTGCTGGAGAGGAATATAAAAAGCTTTTTTGCCTCCAGGTTAGATCATGAATGAAACTAGGTGTTTTACTTTTCTTCTCTCATGGAGAAAGTGCATAGTTTAAGTTCAGTTTCATTTATTTAGTTGGACTGCCCTGCCTAAAATGAGCCAGTCGGCTCCCAATACTGAAATGTGCTCCCATAGCATAGCATCATGCAGAACAGCAGTTTTTTATAGCAGCTAGTAGCATTTTGGAGCATGTAAACAGAAGCCGTGAGCTGACTGACTGCTCCCGTTTGGGCTTACAAGCCCTGAAAAAACTAAGTTCGCTGCCAGATAGGTTGCCGCATAAAACAAATACATTTTAGATATGTTTTACTTTTCATCCTGCAATGCCATGGGGAGTTAGGGAAGAGAATGAAACAGCCGCATGAAAAGTACTTGAGAGGCAGTCTCTCTCCCTTTCCCTCAGTATCCTGTGACAGTGTACAAAATGTACAGTGTGTGCTGGATTTGGGGGAATAGCCTCCACTGGGTTATGTGTGACAGGTTTGCCCTAGTTAAAGAAAAACAAATCGCTCATCTTGGAAGGGTGACTAGGTGGTAAACAAAAATAAAGAGTTTTGCTTAAGACTGAAATCCAAGCAGACACTCCATTCTCTGAGCTACCAATGCATTTAAACAGTTTCTCTGCTTACTTTTGTTTTGGGCTCAAAAGCTCTAAAATAACCTGTTAAAGGAGTAGTCCACCCAGAATTTGCAAAAACAAATGTTATGCAGAGTGTTTTGATTTGCATGTAAAGTCCTAGTGTGTCCTTCCCTCTGTCTGCTATTAGGAGTTTTTCCTAAATTAACCTGCTAGCTTTATGGTAGTTTTACGACCCCTGAGGATCTCTATCTCAAAAGGTTTATTGCCTTTCTTGCTCCTACAATGCACCCTGTCTCATGTGACAGTGATGTAGCTGAGCCCATAGATTCAGCATATGCACAACTTTAAAATCAGTTCACAACAGCAGAGCTGTGCAACTGTTCTTATCCAGTGAGCACAAATGGCTATTGTTACAGTTTAGCAGATATCTGAGAACTAGCTGAGTGGGGTTTCTGTAAGAAAACAGCTACTAAATAGCTCTAATTCACTATTTTTGTTTTCTATGTGTGTCAGGTCTAGCTAGCAGGAGTGTTTTAATTTTAAAACTTTTAATTTCATCAAACTATACACAACCATAAAAGCAAAGAAATTGACCAGATTATCAATGCTATAATTAGTAAAGACTCTAGTTGTTTTCTTACAGAAAACCCACTCAGTTAGATTTTAAGTATTTGCTAAACTGCAAATGTAAGTATTAGTATTCTATTAGGTAGAACTGGCAGTTAGTGCTGATTTTGCTCTATGACATGATTTTCATTTTTTTAACAAATGTAAAGCATGTTTCTAATAAAGTATTAAATTATGTATATGTGAGTTATTTAATTAGATCGGTAAACAAAATACAAAACAAGTGTTGTTTTATCATTTGAAAAAGTGCAATACACTAAGTTTGTAGTGCAGTGAACAATCGTGAAATGGAATCAAGTGTGTAGTAGAAATAGTCACTATCAATTTGGCATTCTGTTGCTTTCATGCCATAGCACACACAGGAGAGAAATTGACTTTGAAGTATTTTGCAGTTTCTAGGCTGCAGATTCATACCATACACTTCATATATTTGTTCAGTAAAAATGCATGAAATAGGCCGGCCCAGTGGCACTGAGGGTTGAGGCGCTGGATGCCAGACCTTGTGTTGTGCAGTGACCCAGATTCAGGAATGAGTCTGCAATATTGGGGGTCAGCAAGGGGGAGAGAAGTTGGATTGATCTGTCATCTGACAGCTCTCCTCTCCATAGGAGGGCTTGGCACTGCACTGGATAGTGGAAAGTGGCTGTAGGGTTAGGGCGCTGTTGGGTGCTTAGCAGCAGCTGTGTCTCCACATGGCTTTTCACCTGGGCCTTGGTACTTCGGGCTGGCACCCTCTGGGGCACTTAGAGACCATGACGTTGCTTACACACATGGAAGAAAGAAGTGAGAAAAAAAACAAACTCCCTGGCATTGTGCATTATGACGCCGGGATCATGGTCTGCTAGGACCCAGCTGAATACTGGGGATGGTGTAGGTACCCCAGCTCTAGTGACATGGAAAGGGCCAAATTGAAATTATAAACCCTGCTAATGTTTAAAAAGCTGTCGACACCTCAAAGAAAACTTTGAAAAACATAATATTTAGGTATGATTCAGCTTGCATTCCATATATATTCTATAGATTTCTCTTCAACATTATTTCTTACTGAGGAAATATGCATGAGTACATGATCCTTGTACCACAGAGTTCATCTGCCTCTATAGGTTGCTCCTCACCTCAAGTCATAATCCTCTGTGTGACATCACAGTCTGTTGTCATGGGAGTAATAGTGAAGTCACAAGCAGTTCATTATGACTTGAAGTAAGGAGAAAGCAATCAGAATAGATAAACTTTTCTGAAGCAAGCATCCTGTTTTCATGCAAATCACATCAGTAATAAATAATGGGGAGGAGGAATAAAGAATACAAGCCAAACTGTGTATAAATATTATGTTTTGTTAAAGTTCTCCTGAAGGTACCAGCTGCTCTTTAATAGGGCACTAAAGCAGCTATATGACTGAGGGGCAATACAAAGGTTTATATTGGCTGCAGCAGGACATGGAAGGGGGACAGTGTATGAACTGCAGTGGGATTATCTATGTGCTGCCTGTTGACAGGCTGAAATGGCAGCAGCAACAGGAGGACCGAATAACAGTTTTAAATTATGCAGTTGCTTTAAAGAGTACAGAGACTGCTAACAGACTTTAGCACAAATGAAAACAAAAGTGTTTCTGCTGGCTGCACCAGAGCATGAAAGTTTGGGCATTAGTGGACTGAGATGGAAATTGTTATTCAGCAGCCATGTTTGCAGGTTCTGTCCTAGTTTCAGCCAATCAGAGGGCCAGGATTGTTGCCAAGGACTATGGGACATTTCAGAGGACTTATGGGGGAAAAAGCTGGGGAAATACATGGCGCTCTTTCACACAACCAATCAGGCATCGAAGGAGATTCATACATATTCATTTTTGGATGGGACAGTGATTTCAGCAAATGGGGAGCTGTCAGAGAGCACCCAAAAGCCCAAGGACTGTGAGTTCTAGTTTCAGTTCAGCGGGAGCCCCTCCAGAGGGAGCGGGGTTTCCAGCTGCTATGAAGAAAATGGGGCTACAAGGTTGGGGAAAGGGCCTGCCTGTGGATTGCCAGCTGCCTGTCCCCCAGGGCCTGTGTTTGTCTTCCCCATTTGTGGAGGAATTTGGATTGAGGAATCCAGTTTTGCAGTTTTAGCTGGAAGAGAGCTGCAAATATGTGAAGGGACAGAGATAATCTATACTTTATCAGTGGTAAGTTGTGCTCAAAGGTTTCAGGGGTCTGGTGTTGCAGTTCTACTGAGAGAAAGAGAAAGCTGCAGTTTGAAAGGGCAGTGAGAAACTCTACACCTGAATGGTGAGAAGAGAAGACAAGAGAGCTGTTGGATGACAGCTCAATCCAGCCCCCCTCCCCAACATCCTGGGTTCGTTCCCGAATCTGGGTCACCTGTGCAGCGCAAGGTGTGGCATCCAGGGCATCAACCCTCAGTGCTACAGGTCTGGACTATTTTATACATTTTTACTGTACAAATATATGAAGTGTATGGTATGAATCTGCAGCCTAGAAACTGCAAAATACTTTAAAGTCAGTTTCACTCCTGTGTGTGGTATGGCATGAAAGCAATAGGATGACAGTGACTATTCCAGCTACACATTTGATTCCATTTTACAATGGTTCACTGCACTACACATTTAGTGTATCACACTTTTTCAAATAATAAAGCAATATTTACCAAACTAATTAAATAACTCACACATACATATTGTTATATTTTATTAAAAAGATACTTCACATTTGTAACAAAAAACATTGAAAATCATGTCACAGAGCAAAATCAGCTCTAACTGCCAGTTCTACCTAATACAATGCTGGTACATGTAAGAAAACTGCTACAGTCTTTACTAATTATGGCATTGATGATCTGGGGCAATTTCTGTGCTTTTTATTGTTATGTGTAGTTTAATTAAATTAAATTTTAAAATGAAAACACTTACTACTTCTGACTAGACCTGACACACACAGAAAACACAAATAGTGAATTAAAGCTATTTAGTAGCTGTTTTCTTACAGAAACCCCAGTAAGGTAGCTCTTGAGTATCTGCTAAACTGTAAGTGTTGCCATTTGTGCTCACTGGATAAGAACAGTTACACAACTCTGCTGTTGTGAACTGATTTTAAAGCAGTGCATATGCTAAATCTATGGGCTCGGCTACATCACTGTCACATGAGACAGGATGCATTGTAGGAGCAAGAAATGCAATACAACTATTTGAGATGGAGATCCCCAGGGGTTGTAAAACTTCCATAAAGCTAGCAGGCTAATTTAGGAAAAACTCCTAACAGCAGGCAGAGGGAAGGACCCACTAGAACTTTACATATAGAACAAAATGCTCTGCACAACATATGTTTTTGCAAATTCTTGGTGGAATACTCCCTTAAGTAAGTAAAGTGTTGTACACTATTCACTGGGGTGCTGTAGTGAGGACAGTAGGGAACTGAATGGGAGAACTGCATATGCGCAGTAAGGGAGCTCTCTTTCTTTCTCTTTCTCTCTCTCTCTCTCTCTCTCTCTCTCTCTCCCCCTTCACAGTGTGAAACAATGGAAAAATTGGAGAATGGGCATAGATATAAAAATTGGGAGGTACATTTTCATAAACTGTTGTAGTAACAGGAGAGAGATAAAGAGAACAGGTAAGTGATGTACAAAGCACTTTCCCTCTCAGTATACCGGTATGCCGATGGCACAGTGGCGCAAATACCACGAAGACCATTACAGCGACATTTTCAGCAGTTTGCTGTGATGGTCTCCAGGTATTCGGGCACTGCTTACTAAGGTGTCCCCAACTAACTCTGACTGGAGTTAGTAATCTTTAGTGCGAGAGGTGTATGGGGCAGAGCTCCCCGAATGAGGGCTGTTGGGAGCAAAGCCCCCCCTACAGAAAACACTTGTTCCCCCAGTGACAGCACAACACCAATTGGCGGTGATCTGCTGTTGCTGTGCCAATGGTCAACAAATTTCTTGTTGCCGTGGCATAGTGGAATCCTCCCACTCACTCCCCCCCCACTCAGCATTCCTAGCATTGTGTCAAGTGGATCTGTGTTGCAGATCTGTGGCACAGTAGTTGAATCCAGGTTGAATCCATGTAGTTAATGTTTTGTATGAAAAATGTGCCTTCTGTTGGTTTTAATATATGTACATGTATAGGCAACACTGATAGTTACTGTCTTGTATACTAATTGTGTCTCCTGTTTGTTCTAATATATGTATATGTATAGGTAACATAGATGCAAACAAGACCGTCTTAAAAACTGGGTTGCATAATCTAAATGACATGTTTGATCTGTGTAAAAACAAAGTTTTTACTACTACTACAGTGTCTAAATTAAATCCTGCGATGCAGAGCCTAATAGAAACAAACATTTGTCAATGCTGAACGTTTGCTGCTTGTTAAACTATTTTTTTTTCATTTTGACCCCAACTATTGAAGATGCTTTTTTTGGGATTTGTCTAAATGTACTGTGTACAACTATGGAAGCAGTACTACTGCAGATGGGTTGACTAATGCTGCATGAATGAAACTCAAACACCAACCTGTATGAAAGTTATTTGTAATTGTTTTTTACAGATGGCAGAATTTAAAAGTGCAGTGTAATATCTTGTTTCTGAAACAGATTTTTGCAGCAAAACTAATGAATGTGCCCACCTTTGACCATGATATCCTATAAGCACTATTAGGTTGTACAGTATTTATAAAACTTTTTAAATAGGTGCACGCCATATTAAACCATACAATTCATTATAAAGCTACTGGTGTTTACGTCTGATTACCCAGTTAAATGAAAATGGCATATGGCTTTTTAACTGACAGAGTCTTTAAAGGTACACTTCATTCCTCTAGTGTGACTACTAATGATTTTTTAGAACTAGCAATTGAAAATGTTGTTCCATGTGAAAAAAAATCATGTGGGGACACATTTTCTAATTTTCCTGTCAATAAATGCTTACCAATATTGGTAGCTACTCAGTTAACTGTTCGGAAAACAAAGCATGAAATAGGCACGTCACTGTGGTCGTGACAGGTTGGGACTGACAGAAATGAGCTGAGCAGCTGCTAGGCAGACTCCTGACATTTATGAAAGGCCCTGGATGTGAGGAGGCTCTGCCTGTAGCATTGAGGACTGCTTCTCTCCGAAATAATTTTTTTTCACCAGACTGTCCTCACATCCCCCACAGAGCCACTCACCAGCCTCCTGAAGTCATGGCTAGTGATGTTGAAAAACAATAGGAATGTTTGGGAAAACTGCATGGCCTTATCATTAGCAGCAGTTTATAAGACCAAAAATGACTAGTGTATTTAGTTCTGTCTGTGTGTTTAGTTTTTGTCAGTTATTATTCAGATCAGGGCTGAGGCATCTGCTTGTGTAATCCACACACAAAAAATAAATAAACATGCCTCCCAGGAGGTTCTTTGGCATAGTCTCCTAATGGGCATGGGGTTACAAAATAAATAACATCCGAAATAAATAACATTGCCACTCATCCCACTGTGAATAATTAAAAAAAAAATCACTGCCTGTACACACTTCTGAGGTCCATGCTTGATGTACTTCAGCCTGTCTTTCTGAAAGGGCATTCATGGCACAACCCAAAGCATCAAAATCCTGATTTATGGTGCTGGACAAGACTAAGGGGATGTTCTGTTGTTGCAATAAAATTTCATTTCTGTCTGCTTAGTTTAAGTTTCACAGACGTAATTACATGCAGCATTCACATTTGCCGAGTCTGGGCACTTAACCTGTCTAATCTGTCTGCAACTCCTGAAGGCTGTAAACAACCACACACACCACATAAGGAGCCAGAAGAACTGTGGGTCACACTGGAAACAGGAAATGGGACAGCCATACGCACTGGGGTTGTGTACAGGCCTTCAGACCAGGGGGAGGACATAGACATGTTACTGCTAGAAGATATACAAAACATGACAGCTAAACAGGAGGTTCTGATAATGGGAGACTTCACAATGCCAGATACAGATTGGTCAATACCAGCAGGGACATCTGCCAGAACTAGACACATAGTGGATTCCCTGCAGGGAGAGGGACTCAAACAACTGGTACAACAACCCACAAGAGACAGGGCTATCCTAGATTTAGTACTGACTAACAGGAAAAGGATCACAGATCTCCAGGTAGAAGGTCACCTGGGGGCCAGTGACCATCTCATGGTATGGTTCAGTTTGGCCAGTAGAAAAAAATCATCCCATTCCAAGGCAAAATTATGGGACTTCAGAGGAGCTGACTTTGATAAGATGGCAAACAGAGTTAAGCTAGCCCTGGCAAAAAGAAATACAGGTGAGGGGATACAGGCAAAATGGGCAAGCATTAAAGATGCAATACTTGAAGTAACATCCCATTGTGTTGGTGAGAAAAGGAGGAGCAAAAGAAGAAATAAACCACTTTGGTTCTCAAACACAGTAGCAGAAAGGTCAGAGCCAAAAGGCTGGCCTTCAGGAAATATAAGGGAATGCAGCAGGATGAAGATAGGGGGGCATACCAAATTTCCTTAAGGGAAGCAGGGAAGGCAGTAAGGCAGACAAAGGCCCAAACTGAGGAAACACTAGCACAAACAGTAAAAGAAGGTGATAAGACTTTCTATAGATACATTAGTGAAAGGAGAAAGTCCAGAGGGGGTATTGCTAAGATCAAAGGGGATAAGGGTGTCTGTGATGAGGAGGCTCATGTAAAAGCATCTACTTCTGCTCAGTATTTACTGAAGAGAAGGTAGGGCAGGGCCCACAACTCTGCACTATGGACACAGGGGGGAGGGAGGTGTGCACTAGTCCCTTCACAAAAGAAAGGCTCCTACAAGAGCTTGATAAGCTCAGGGTGGACAAGGCAAGGGGACCAGATGGCATACTTCCCAGGGTACTAAAGAAGCTAAGGGTGGAACTAGCAGAGCCATTATCAGAACTGTTTAGTGAGTCTCTGAGCACAGGAGAGGTCCCAGAAAACTGGAGAAGGGCTCATATGATCCCGATCCACAAGAGTGGCAGCAGGGAGGAGGCAGGGAACTACAGACCAGTCAGTCTTACCTCAGTAGTGGGCAAGATTATGGAGACACTCCTTAAGGAAAGGATAGTGCAACACCTGGAATCCATAGGAGCACAGGATCCAAGACAGCATGGGTTTACAAAAGGAAGGTCCTGTCAAACTAATCTCATAGATTTCTTTGACTGGGTAACCAGAGTGGTGGACCAAGGGGGGAGCAGTTGATGTCGCCTACCTTGACTTCAGCAAAGCTTTCGATACTGTTCCACATAGAAGATTGATTAATAAGCTGGGTAGGCTCAGAGTGGGTCAGACTTTGGTCAACTGGGTGGCAAACTGGTTGACGGGCAGAAAACAGAGAGTGCTCGTAAACGGTATACAGTCAGGAGAGATGCAAGTCACAAGTGGGGTACCTCAGGAATCAGTCCTGGGGCCAGTCCTCTTCAATATCATCATCAGTGACATTGCAGATGGACTGGAGGGTAAGGTTTGTCTGTTTGCAGATGACACCAAGATCTGCAACATGGTAGAAGATCCAGATGGGGTAGGCAGAATGAGAAGAGATCTGAATAAACTAGCAAAATGGTTGGTAGGGTGGCAACTGGTGTTTAATGCAAATAAGTGCAAGATCATGCACATGGGGAAGAGAAACCCTGAAGCCACCTATAGGCTGGGAGGGGAGTTGCTGGCAGTCACAAGGGAAGAAAGAGACTTGGGTGTCATCATCACAGATTACCTGAAATCATCCAAGCAGACCTCTAAAGCACTAGGTAAGGCTAGAGGGATGCTGGGGTGTATTAGTAGGGGTATCACAAGTCGGAAGAGGGAGGTAATAATCCCTCTTTACAAGACACTGGTTAGGCCCCATCTGGAGTACTGCATGCAGTGCTGGAGGCCACACCTTCACAAGGACATTAACAAATTGAGGCAGTCCAGAAGGGCAACCAAAATGGTGCAGGGACTGCTTCAGAAAACATATGAGGATAGATTAACTGAGCTCAATATGTATACCCTAGAGCAAAGGAGGGAGAGAGGTGATATGATTGAAACATTCAAACACCTTAAGGGCATTAACAAGGTGAAAGAGTCTAACATTTTCAATATAAGAAAAATAGCAGGACAAGAGGACACAGCATGAGATTAGAGGGAGGTCAATTAAGGGGTAATGTGAGGAAGTTATTTTTCACAGAAAGGGTGATGGATGCATGGAACGTTCTCCCTCAATAAGTGGTGGATATGAATACAGTGCAGGTCTTCAAACAGGCATAGGATAGGCATAAGGGAGCAATACAGATGAATATGAATAGATAGGCCATTTACAGAGCAAAGGCCTATGGCACATTCATAAGGTAGAAAAAGAATTGGGCAGACTGGATGTGCCTTGTGGTCCTTATCAGATGTCAATTTGTATGTTTCTATGTTTCAGTTTTGATCTGCAATGGCAGTAAATGATATGGGGAGGACATCAGAAAGGAAAGCTGAAACGGTGTGGTTACCTGAATGTTTATGTCTGCCCAAATTGCAAGGTTAAATATTCCCTCATGCATAGATCATGATTCAAGCAGCAAACAACATAATGCAAGTTACGGCTTTTAAATGCTTGTAAAAACGTTCTACCTGTATTCTAGTAGTAGGCATAGCTAGTCATTTTATATATAAAGTCAAGTTTTCCTAAAATGTGAATACAATTACATGTGATGTTACCAACAGTGCTATTTGGCTCTGGGTGCAGCATGCGAGGAGGCACAGAGCAACTGAGCATTTTTACATGCTGTTAGGAGATATGGGAGCTGTAAAAAAAAAGCTGACATCTTCTTAGTCATTGAAGCACACCACAGCACTGACTTTCCCTTGTGCATATTGACCAGCCTGCTTGCCATAGTTGAGATGTTAGACTTTGGACCAAGTGTCAGACAAGATCCAGGATGCTGGAGTTTTAATTTGAGAAGCTCTGCCTCCCACTCACCTACTGGTTTCTATTGATCCACAGTTAGGAATGTTCTGCGGGATCAGCAAGCCAAGTGTTGGGAGGAGTTATGTAAATGAAAAGAGCTATCTGCTGTCTGATAAGAGCGGCTAATTCTTCTCAAGTACACACCATTTCCATCCAGCAAGCAGGGAATAGTGTCACCACAGGAATGTCTTGTGAATGGTCTGCACTGCCAAGCCCCTTGGAGTTTCAGCTGCAATTGGCTCAGCAGTGGCACACCTCTGAAAATGCCGTTCATTGTAAAACATTTGGTATGCAAGTGCAGCAAACATAAAAAAGTATAAAAGCCCCACCAAAAGTTATCTGCAAATGGCAAACTGACAGAGTAGCCTGGGATCCTGCCTTTTGAGAGAAGCAGAGACAGTATCCTGCCTGGGATGCTGATTCAAGCAACAGCAGAGCAGAGATGGAGCCAGCCTGAGATCCTGCTTCTAAAGCACAGAAACAGATAGAGTAGCCTGGGATACTGCTTCCAACTGAAGTCCAGAAGCAGAGAGTAGTAGCCCAGGATTAAATGCTGAAGGAAGCTGGAGAGAGCCTGGGGCAGCAGTTGTCACTACCATGTAGCAACTTGAAGCACAGAGGAGAAAATGACCTTAGAGATGTCAGGAGAGACTAACTGTAAGACCTTGACAACTGCCCAGTAAGGCTCCATTTTTTGTATTTTATTCTTATTTTTATCTATTGGAATTTTGCTTTTGATTGGAGCTTGAGAGAAAGAAAAGGCATTCAGTGTTAATGTCCACAGAGCGATTGAAAGAACCCAGATAAAGAAAGGGATCCTGAAAGGTGTCAAGGGACTTTGGCTATTGCATCCTGAAAAGCACAAGGTGAAGATTTATTTCCCATATTATTTGTTTGGATTGTTCTGTGGATGTTCATTTTGTGGAACCTCTGTCAATAAAACCATGCAGCAAGCATGTTGTACCATTACAGACTGAGTCCATGTCTCACCCATGCCCTGGGACATGCAGATTATGGGATTGCCACCATGCTTGACCTACAGTATAAACACGGCCTGTCATCATTACTTGAAGGTGGAAATGATCAGATTTAAAATTAAATTGATCTCCTCATAATGTAAGTACATGGCACATAGATGTTAAAGTCACAGTTATCCAAGGCACAATGTAAAACTCAACAGATACCAGGAGCTTGATTTTTAAACACAAAACTTTGGTACAAGGTGCCAGCACCAAACGGCTTTGATACAAGTGGCACCTTGTGCCAAAGTTAGCAGCAATCCTAATTTTTGAATGCAGGCTCCATCAAAATTGGAATGCCATTCACCAAAGTGACCCTGTGCTACCCTTGCAGCAGAAGCACCCTTGCGTTCAATTGCAAAAGGGCTTGCACCATGGCAGGGCTGCACCATCCCCTTATTCAGAATTCCTGAAGCCCCACCATGATTGGAAGAGGGGGTTCACATTAGACCAACCCAGATGTGGTTTAACAGTCCTGTTCTGCTGCCTGGCAGGGTGAGGATTGGGGGGGACCTGGAAGGTGGGGACCAGGGGCTGATGAAGCCCTGGTGGTGCCACGGAGGGCAAGGGGGGGGCATGGTAGTGGGGGGGATGTGAGGAGGCACCAAGCAGAGGTGCCTGCAACTTGGCAGATGGCTAATTGGGCCAGGTAGGGGTGGCATGGCTGGACCATCATGACCTGGACCTCAGTTGACAGCAGCCCAGGCACCTGCCCCACAGGGCCCACAGTACCCTAAATGCAGTGGGTGGCAGTGGGTACCACTTGTGGGATGCAGTTGGTGGCAGGGGATGTGCCCTGGGAACTGCAACATTCCCCAGGTATACAGCATCCCATGTGGTGACCAGTGGATGTCCGGCTACACTGCCAGAAACTGTGGGCCCTGTGGAGCTGGTGGCAGGGCTGCTGTCAACTGGGGCTTGGATCATGATGGTTCAGCCATGCCCCTTCAACCAGCCTGATCATCTATGTGCCAAGTCTCAGGGCACCTTCATTGGGTGCCTCCTTATGTCCCCCCACTGCCACCATACCCCCTCACCCCTATGGCACCACCAGGGCTACATCAGCCCCCAGTCCCCTTCTTCCAGGCATGGTTACCCCCCCCTCAGCCTCCATGGGTCAGCTGGGGTCGCACCATGTGGGGTGGTGAAGAACCCCTCCATCAAACCCCACAGGTACACCCAATGTTTGGTGCAACTATGCAGCTGCAGCAACTCCTGAGTCCTTGGCACAGGGATCCCTTGTTTTATTAAATAGGGCGCAGTGTCCGTGATGCACCCAGAGTTTGCTGCAGCCATAGATTGATGCAAACTGCATTGCTCTACCGGCAGATTGAAAATCAAGCCCCAGGTATTGCTACCACCTCGTATGGTAAACAGACAGATTACACATACAAGGGACAAAATAAAATCCCAAGAAATACACTTGGGGATCTAATATGCCAGGTGAGTTTTGAAGATGTTGAGGAAAAGGTAGAGGATGAAGCTGATGATGAGGCAGCAGGATTGCATGTAGCAGAACGCATGGTGGATGTGTATTAGACACAAGATACCATGCCATCATGGAACAGTTACTGCAGTAAGAGGGTAACAAGGTCACTGACTGGCCTGCGATAACCTCAGTAGCCATCAAATACCTGAGCTGTCCACCATCAAGTGTCAGTGTGGAGCATGTGGTCAGTTCTGCAGGTGCAATTGCACATGACAGGAGTACAAATCTGTTGCCTAGAAATATTGGCATGCTGACATTTAACAAGATGAATGTGGGATACATTCCACGCAACACAATAGTGGATGCATTTCTACCCCATGAAGGTGATGGCAAGGATGAACAAGAACAGCCTGAGCTTGTCGGCATTGGCAAATTGCCCACTACTGAGGTCGATGAAGCACAAATGGGGAAGGAATTCCTGTGTGGAAACAACTGTGGTCTGGAAGACTGTGAGGACGGCTTACTTGATGATGATGATGATTTATTTATCTATTTAGTTTTTGTTGACCGGGAAAGGAGGACTAGACAATTCTGTCTATTTTCAGCCTCGTCCCAGGGGATAGGGATAAACTGATTGATGCATAAAAAATTCGTTCCATTCATTACTTATCAGTATACACAGAAACATAAGAGTCTGATGGCAGATAAGAATCACTTGGCCCCCAGTCTGCCCATTTTCCTTACCAACTGTAACACCGCACACCCTACTTGCTCTCTGACTTTACCCCACCTTTCCTTACCACTAAGGTTCCCTTATGCGTATCCCATGCCTTCTTGAATCCCATTTCAGTTTTGGCCCCCACTACCTCTGCTGGGAGGATGTTTCAGGCATCCATCACTCCTTCTGTGAAGAAGTACTTCCTCTCATCTCTCTTAAATTTGGTGATTTTTGTCTGTTACCAAGGCAACACTGTGAGACTAATAGGTGGGTGCTAGTCTCTGTTGACAAACTCAAGCATTGTGGGATCATGGAGGACTGTTGCCTCCATGCCAAGCTAGTTGCATAAAAATAGTAGTGGAGTAGTGACTGTGGCTGTGATTCCGTTCTAGTGGTGGTAGGTTTTTACTGTTTTACGTATTTATTTGCTGCTTTTGCACATCATAGTACTGGAAGTGGGGAAGTGTTCCATTTCTGGTTCTCCGCCATTTAAGTATCACCCCCAGTGAGCGGGGTGAGCACGCGCGGGGCCACACGAGGAGACGTGCATTGAGAGAAGCATGTCTGCAGTATCTGCAGGGACAAAAATGACTAAGGGCAGGAAATGCTTTCAAAACTCAGATCTGTATTGCTGATTACAGCATATTGCTTGACCACTAGTTCTTCATCAAAGCAGGAGTGACCTCATATACTGTGGTGTGAGCACTTATCTCAGTCTAACAGTGGAACAACTATCTTTAGCTACTCCAACAGAAGGCCAGAGTTTCCAACCACTGGCATAATGACACTAATGAGGGTTTACATAGATAGATGTACCCTAGCTTAGTTGCTCACTACAGAGCAAGACGTGTGTGTAAGTGCATATCTGAGTGAGAAAAGTGAAGTAGAAGTAGGAAGCAACACACATAAAAAAAGGTTTTACTTTATTTATTCACTGTTTTAACTACTATCAACCACAATGGGTGACTCTGTAATTGCCCTTGATGGAGATGTTGATTTTAAATGCATAAATTGTTCCATGTACAAGCTAATCAAAAAAGATTGTTGGGGGGGGGGGATTTTGTTTGTGAAAAGTTTATAACAAACAATAAGCTACTGCAAGAATTACACAAGTTGTATTCAAGACTTGATAAACTGAAATCCTCACAGGGTACTATGGAGTCAAAACTAAAGGGAAATCAGAGTAAGGAGCTGACCACTCGGGGAATAAATAATGCTAGAGTAAGTAAAAGGAAATGCTCCAAAGACACGGGTTCAGTAGAAAATGACGGGTCAGTCATTCAGCCTCAGTTCACGAAAAGGCAAGGTAATGTTGTAACTCCACCACCCCCTCACTATGGAAATATTGCTAAATAACAGATATTCAGTATTAGAAATAATGAATGAAAATACTGATTCTAACCTCCCTTTAGCCCCCACTATGTGCAAAAACTTAACTGATGTGGTCAGTGCCCCAAATATCATATTCCTCCCTGCTGATGAAATAGTTGAGGTACCACCACCCAGTAATAAACAGAGACACACTTTTGTACTAGGTGACTCAATCATAAAATATTGCAACAAAAAGATATGCTACCCAGACAAACAAAACTGCACATGCAGTAGTTACAGGGGGACAAAGATTTCAGACATTACAAACCAGGTTGATCGCATTTGCAAATCTGCTGGTCCCAACCCCTTATATAGTAATTCATGCAGGTGCCAATAATATAAATGGATTTAGTATTGAAGATATTAAAAAGCACTTCATGATTCTACATAAGACTCCTGAAAAATGGGGCTCCAAAATCTGTTTTCAGAATTACTCCCCACTCGAAGAGCAGGACATTATAAAAACAAGGTGAAAACAATAAATGAATGGTTGAGAAAGTGGACCTTAGAAAAAGGTATTAAGTGTTTCACACACACTGGGAAACATTTCAAGCAAACTATGGGTTATATTGTTGGGTTGGCTTATAGTTAAATAGGTGCGGACAGTGCTCTGTTAGGGAAAAAATTAAATACATCACACAAACTTTAAAACTGATGGCTATGGTGCAAGGGGATCATAGTTTAGTAACCAGCAATAAGGCATACACATCTGAATATTAATTCCTACTAGCCAATGCACATAGTCTAAACGTGGTAAAAAAAAAAGTCAGAACTTGAATTAATACTATAAAGGGACTACACAGATTTCATTTCCAGCATGAAAATCTAGTGAGATGAAACATGCTTATGATCCAGAGGGACTGAAGGTTACAAACTTTTTATAAAACAGACTAAGCAAAAATGGTGGTGGAGTTTGCCTTTATATAAAACAAATTTATGAGGGAGTGGAGATCACAATAGGCATTAATTCAAATATTGATACTGAGTCCATCTGGATCAAGCTATATACACAGAAACATAGAAGTTGATGACAGATAAGGACCACAAGGCCCATCCAGTCTACTGATTAATTTTTCTACCTTATGAATGTGTCATAGGCCTTTGCTCTGTCAATGACCTATCAATTCATACTCATCTGTATTGCTCCGTTATGCCTATCCCATGTCTGTTTGAAGCCCTGCACTGTATTCATATCCACCACTTCCTGAGGTAGGCCATTCCAAGCATCTACCACCTTTTCTGTGAAAAAGAGCTTCCTCACATTCCCCCTTAATTGGCCTCCCTCTCATTCCATTGGCCTCCCTCTAATCTCATGCTGTGTCCTCTTGCCCTGCTATTTTTCTTATATTGAAACATGTTAGACTCTTTCACCTTGTTTATGCCCTTAAGGTGTTTGAATGTTTCAATCAAAGCACCTCTCTCCCTCCTTTGCTCTAGGGTGTACATATTGAGCTCCGTTAATTTGTCCTTCATATGTTTTCTGATGCAGTCCCTGCACCATTTTAGTTGCCCTTCTCTGGACTGCCACAATTATCATAATAGAAACATTCTAACAATAGGGAACTGTTACAGGTCACCAGCTAGTCCTCTGGAGTACAACGAACAACTAATAAAATAAATTTCAATAGCTTCTGATAAGACCAACATAATTATATTAGGAGATTTTGATTTTTCAGGCATTGACTGGAACAATCTTTCCAGTAACTCTTCACAAGAACAAACCTTCCTTGACACACTTTCAGCAACAATCATAAAGCAACTGGTCAAATTTCTGACTAGGGGTGTAAACATCCTTGATTTAGTAATTATCAACATAATAACAGGGTTTCTGAAGTAACAAAGAACCTCTAGGGAAGAGTGACCACTGCATGCTGACCTTTGTTTACTCAGGAAAACGTGAAACTGACTACCACAAAACAGTTATTAAGAACTACAGCAGGGCCAACTATAAGAAGATCCAGGAACTATTAGATTCTATAGACTTGGGCAGAATACTGGTAAATCTAACAGATGATGAATGTTGGAATACTGTATGCAATATAATTAGGTCAATAGAAGACTGGTATGTTCCTACCGGTAATCTGTCGAAACGGTGACTGAACATAAGCGTCTTGGATATGAGTGACTCAAGTTCAGTGCTCTTTATGTGAGCTACCCTAAAAGGGTAGGGACGGGCAAACAACAAGGTGACTGGAAGCACAGGATGGAGAATGGATGAGGAGAGAAGGTATGTAGGAGGTAGTGCGGCGAGAGGCTGCTGAGCTGACCATGTGATGTGGTGGTGAGGGCGGCTGGCTACAGTGGAGAGGGTGCAGGGTTCAGGGCTGGGGAGGAGCACAATATTTTGTGTTTTGCGTGTGGGGGTTAATATTTTTTTGCAACGTTCTCCTGCTCCCCAACGTGCACCCCCCTGGAGTTGAGAATCATTTGTAAGGGAGTGGGGGGCACAGCCCCCCACATAAATAACATAAAAAAAAATTGTTTCCACTGGTGTTGCCTCACTGGGAGTGTACATCACCATTTTGTTTTTTCGGTGATGTACACTTGCTGTAATGGTGATCACTACTTGGCGATCACCATTAGATGCAATCGGAGCCGAAACCGATCCAGCGTGCACGCTTAGTAAACTTGTACCCCATTTACATGCAGGGTAAAATCAATTTTATGGTAATTACCTTTGTAATCGAATATTACCTATTGCAGTCGCGAGGGCTAGCTGCTCAAAGCCCTCCCCACAGCCACCAAATTTCCCCCGCAGACAACGGAGCTGCTGAAGGCACCAGTGCGGTCACGAGGGCTAGCTGCTCAAAGCCCTCCCCACAGCCACCGAATTTCCCCCACAGACAATGGAGCTGCTGAAGACAACAGTGCGGTCATGAGGGCTAGCTGCCCAAAGCCCTCCCCACAGCCACTGAATTCCCCCGCGGACAACGGAGCTGCTGAAGGCACCAGGTAGTGATCCCAGATTACAACTGCTTCAGGGAGCTACGCCACAGAATTTTAAACTTGGCGCCTTTTTTTCTCCCGCATAGTGTCTTGACTGTGCCTTTGTATTCGCATCGGTAGAGCAGTGCTGCTGTTAGTTTGTACTCATAGCACTCTGCCTCCTAAGCCGCCCAAAATTGTAACTAAAAAAATTAGTATTGAAAGGGGAATAGTGCCATACAGCTCAGGACAGTAAGGGGAACTCAGCTGTACTGCCTGCACAATAAACAAGAACTGCAACACCAAAGGGGTTTCAGAGCTTTACTGCTGTGCACCTTGTACTGATAAAGAGCCATAGCATTAAGGGATAGAGCTGTACTACCATCTCGCTCTAAAACAGGCACTATTTCACCCTGGGGAACTGAGCTGTACTGCTTCTACGCTAATTGTAACTGAAAATTAAGTGTGTAAGATCTCCTACCCGGCTAAGGCGCCGTGCACTAGTCTGTTAAAGCAAGCAGAATTCCTTTGCATTTTACAGCCTGTTATTCACTGCTTTTGTGTTAATCTTGATATTTTAAACTGCTGCATAGAAGTAATCTAGCTCCTCCTCCCTACCTACCTACCTGTATTTAATAGCTGCCTTTTTTGTCCCCTCCTGCAGTGCAGTCATGAGGGCTAGCTGCTCAAAGCCCTTCCCACAGCTACCAAATTTCCCCCTCGGACAACGGAGCTGCTGAAGGCACCAGGTAGGGATCCCAGATTACAGCTGCTTCAGGGAGCTCTTGCCCCGCCTGCCCTACGCGCAGGCTCCCCACCGCCCCCACCACCCTTGGTGAGCTCCTCCTTATATAGTGTTGATCTCATGTTGACCTCGTGAGCTCCTAAACCAATCAGCGCACTTTCCCATTAGCTCCTTATATTATTCAGCCACTAGTGGCCACCGCAGAGCAGATTTCTATCTACTACTGTGTAAGTAATAAAAATTACAATAAAATGCAGTTTCTCACACTAACAATCATTATGCTTTGCCTCACCTTATCCTCCCTTCCACCTTCATCCCATCCTATTCTACCTGATTCACTGCCACTTCTCTCTACAGTTACCAAACCACCCCTCCACTCCTCCTTGGCACTAGAGGACCACAACCAGTCCCTTTGGCACAATTGGTCCCTGGGGGCCTCTACCCTCCCTCCTTCTTTCCATGCTGAGATGCCTGCCCTATTTATCCCCCTCTACACAGACCCTAACACTACCTTATGTACTCCCAACCTCTCCACTCAACGTGGGACATCTCCAAAGACCATGCGCTTACTAAGGCACACCCTGGCTCTCCTTCTCCTTATAGCTGGGGACATTGATCATAACCCAGGACCACCTGCAACCATAGCTGCTCAACCCCCCGCATCAGCTACACACCTCCCTAAAGGTCTTAAGATTGTCCACCTAAACATATGCAGCATCCTAAACAAAATAGCAGCCCTACAAACCATGGTCCTTGCCCTTCGCCCTGATATTGTAATCATCACTGAATCCTGGCTGAAGCCACACAACTGGGATGTTGAATTCTCAATACCTGGTTTCTCCCTAATCCGCCAAGACAGACAGGGCAGAAAGAAGGGTGGTGGCACTGCCATGTATATCTCCTCAAATCTCTAATTTTCCATAATCACCTTGATGGCCCCCATACAATCTATAGATTCCTTCCTGATCAAAATACCTCTGCCCCATTCCATCCTAGTATACATTGCAGGGTCATACTGCCTGCATGAAACACCACTGGGTTGCATTCTTGACCATCTTGGCAACCTGAGGTCTCATACGGAAGGTGACAAACTTCACATAATTGGGGATTTCAATCAGAATTGGCTAGGCAGCACAGCCTTCAAATTGAGACACCAAATAAATGCCTAAATTTGTCCCAGCAAATAGTGGAACCCACTCGCCTAAACCACAAATACAACAAACACACACTCCTGGATTGGGATCTAACTACCCACCCTCATCGGATCATTCAAGCTGGCCTACTACCTGACTCCCTTAGTGACCACCATATGATTTATATAGTGCGTAAAATCTTCCACCCATGCCCCACCCCGCACGCTTCACAACAGAGTTTATAAATCGCTTGATCTGCCAGCTCTCCTAAACAACCTCACCAGCATTGACTGGTCTTTCATCCCTAGGGCCACCTCCATGGACGAGACCCTGAAATTTTTTCCACTAACTTCCTCACCATCTGGGAATGCCATGCTCCACTCAGGAGATCCTGAGTAAGAGGATCCCACTTACCTTGGGTAACAACAAACCTCATGGAACACGTATGAGCCAGAGACTGTGCCTGGAAATCTTTCAAGGCCACAGGTGGTCAAACGGCTCAGCAGCACTACCGGTCGCTAAGAAATGCCTGTACAAGACTCATTCGACAGGCCAAATCAAATTACTTTAAAACTGCGTTCAATAACAACTTCGCTCACCCTACTCAATTCTGGAAGTCAATAAAATCCCTTCTTTCCCCTCCGGTCCAACCCCTACCTCCTCTCTTAACATTGAAGGGTAAATCATCATGGATCCTAGCTTGGTAGCCACCAAGTTTAATTCATATTTCTCCTCCACTACCTCATCCCTTCTCTCCTCCCATCCCCATCCCCTGTCCATTTCTCCCCCTACCATACCCTCCCCGGCCTCCTTCTCTCTATGCCCAGTCTCATCTGGCCAGGTGCTAAAAATACTGCAGTCACTCAACCCATCCAAAGGTAAATGTCCATTGGGCCTTGATTCTGAAATGCTCCTGTTCTCAGCACCTGCCATAGCCCTCCCGCTAACATTGCTTTTTAACCTGTCATTTAAACTTGGGGCAGTCCCCAACCTATGGAAACAAGCCACAGTCATTCCCATACCCAAAGGAGGGGACCTTTCCTCACCATCCAACTACTGCCCTATATCCCTGCTCCCCATCCTAGTCAAAATTCAAGAGCGCCTTATCCTCCCTCAGCTCCACCACTGTCTTGAGACCATATCATTCTTCACCCCCTACCAGGCCACCTTCATAAAAAATCACCCCACCACCACATCCCTCCTCCACCTCACTAACGCCATCCTCACGGGTATGGACAAAGGGGAAATAACAGCTGCCATATTTATAGATCTGGCGAAAGCTTTCAACACGTTCTCCAACCCCCTGTTGCTGGCAAAACTCACTCAAGCTGGACTGTCAGAGAATGCAAATAACTGGTTCCCCTCATACCTGGCAGACAGGTCCCAATCAGTCTGCATTGGCTCGGCTACATCCACTTCACTCCCTGTCACCAGCGGAGTCCCCCAAGGGCCTGTTCTCAGCCCACTGTTGGTCTCTGTTTTTCTCAATGACCTGCCTGCAGCCTGCCCACAAATGGCCATCCACATGTATGCAGACGATACGGTGCTGTTTGCCTCTGGCCCATACACTAGTGCCATGTCAGCCTGCCTACAGAAGGATTTCGACTCTATCCAACGTTAGTTCATCTCAAACCAACTATTCCTAAACTCAAAAAAAAAGTCTTCCTCACCTTCGGCTCCCAGTCCAAACTAACCCGGCTTACTGCACCACCTACGTTCTACACTCTGGATAGCTCTCCACTAGAGGCCTGCACCTCTTATCGTTATCTCGGTGTCTGGTTAGATCAACATCTTGACTTTTCAGCACATATTGATGCTCTACACAAAAAATTGCATCCCATGTTGGGAACCCTCGACCAGAACAAAAATTGCATACCCCTACCAACCAGGCAGGCAATAGTCCAAAAAATGATCCTCCCTATTATTGATTATGGTGATGTTGTCTACTGTGTTGCCCCACAAACTTCTCTAGCAAGGCTTGACCCCCTATTTAACTCCTTCTGCCGATTCTCACTGGACTGTCCTCCCAACACCCACCACTGTGTCCTCTACCAATCCTTGGACCTCCCCTTTCTAAACAACAGAAGATTGCTTCACTGTGCTAGAACCTCGGCTAAGTTCTGGTCACAGACACTCCCTTCCTACCTGTCATCCTCCCTAACTGCCCTCTGCCCACCTACCTACGTGCTCCAAAACATTGACGCTAGCCTCCTGCACATTCCACACAGATCTACCAGGTCTGGCCAGGCTGCTTTCAGCTTCAGGTTGCCCAAATTATGGAATTCCCTGGCAGCCGATATTAGACACTCCACAAGTACTCCCCAACTAAATGCCCTTCTCAAAACGCACTTCTCTACCAACTGCACCTGTAACCCCCTTAGCACCCCCCACACTTCATAACCTTCCAGCTGTTAGCACCAGTCTGGTTCTCCTTTGTCGGTCTGTACCTTATGTATTGAAATGAAATAAGAATTTGTACCTACACTACTGTACTTTAACTGCTTCACCCACTGCTTGCTTTAAACACATTATGTATGTTTTGTTCCTGCTGTATTACTGTACCATTGTAACTCCCTACCCCTAGGGTGCATCTGGAATCGAGCGGTACTCTGCTCAGCATGCCTTCCTGGTAAATCTCTTTAATAAATAAATAATATGGAACTGTTCCTAATAAACTTATAGGTAACAACAAAGGTAAAATACCACAATGGATGATGAATAAACTAAAGAAGCAAATACAAAGGAAAGGAAAGAAAAGGCATATTCCAACTATAACAATAAAAAAAATGAGTCTACATATATTAAATACAAGGCAGAAATAAGAAAAACAAAACAACTAATAAGAAATGAAAGAGAAAATCTTGAATACAGGATAGCCACAACAAAAGGAAGCCAGAAAACATTCCTTATGTAAATAACATGAATAAAAATGGCAATACCATAGGGCCGCTCGTAGTGGATGGACATAGTATAAATGACCCAAATGAGACAGCAAAAACTGTCAACAATTATTTTATTTCTGCAGTTAATAAAAAAGATGATTTCACCATGTGAAAGTAGTTACAGGACTCCCCTATAATGGGTTTTCATTGGATGAGGTTGTTATAGTGCTAAAGTCACTCAAACCAAAATCATCCACAGGTGATGATGGGCTCCACCCAAGATTTCTAGAAAACCTTGCTAAGGGTCTTTGTAAACCCCTGTTGCTACTATTCAACAAATCCCTATTCTCAGGATCAGTACCAACAGAATGGAGACAAGCAGTTGTAATTCCCATACACAAAAAATCAAGTGGGGCATGTCCTGAAAATTACAGACCCATAAGTCTGACATTAGTTCCTGGAAAGCTTATGGAAAAACTTATAAAGGCCAGGTTCGAGGGTGAAGCTGTTACCATGGATTTATGAGATAATACACAACATGGGTTAACAGAGGAAGAGCTTGTACAATAAATCTTATTACATTTTATAAACAGTCAGTTCTAGTTTGAATGCTGGGAGACCATGTGATATCATATTCTTGGACTTCAGGAAAGCATTTGATACTGTTCCACACTGTGAACTATGACATAAACTGAAAAACATGGGATACAGTTCTTATCTGATTAAATGGGTACACTCATGGTTAGAAAATAGAACACAACAGGTAGCAATACTAGGAAAAATTTCATCTGCGAGAGTTGTGATCAGTGGAGTCCCCCAGGAGTCTCTTTTGGATCCCTTCCTTTTCAGCTGCTTCATACACGATCTCCATATCCAGTAGCAAAACCATTAAATTTGCTGATGACACAAAAATAACGGTGAAGTAGAAACAGAAATCAAATCTGTGTCCCTAGTTAAAGTTCTGGAACTAATTGATGACTGGACAAAAAAGAATAAAAGGAAGTTGAACCTAGACATGTGCACAGTTCTACATTTAAGTCGTAAAAACCCCATGAGTCCCCACTACCTGATGAATCACCACCTGCCAGTAGTAAGCAATGAGAAATATTTAGTGATTATTATTGATAATTTATACATAATGCACACACGTTAGAAAAATAACACAAACTGCTAATAAAGTAATTAATATCATTAAAAGACCTTTATAATAAGAGATGAGTACTGTATTATGATCTTGTACAAAAACTATGTTAGACTCCATGTTGATTATGGTTCACCCTTCTGGGCTCCTTATAACAATTAGGACATTAAGTTACAAGAGAGTGTACAAAGAAGGGCAACAAAATTAGTCCCTAGATTGAAAAACAAACAATATGATTATAGGTTAAAAGAACTAAAACTAATATCACTACAAGAAAGGAGGGTACGAGGGGATTTATTGCAATTCTTTAATATAGTGAACAAACGAGAAATAAGTTCTGCCTGTGGAATTGGCCCTTTTATGTGACTTCTTGATCTAAGGTCTCACAACAAACAGCTTGAGGTACACAGAACCTATACAAAATAAAAAGAGATAACTATTTTACTATCAGGGTTCCAAGACTATGGAATAAAGTGCCTCAGTACTTGATGAACATTGTCAATTTCAACACCTTCAAAAGAGAACTAGGCAATTTCATGGAGTTTTAGGTTTCTTTTGGCCATGCAGTGTGGCAGACAGTCACGAAGAGTTACAAGCATTCTTCTGTCTTCAAAATACCAAGTAACCAAGTAAGGGGGATGCCACATTATTAAATGCAAGACTTGTCAACAGTAGCATTGGCCACCCACAGCCACTCCAACTGCACGAATCCAGACTGAGAAACCCAAACTCTTAAGCAAGTGTAAGTGCCACTGCCAGATATGTAGAACATGCATTCTTGACAAATCAGGACCCCACCACCTTCTCCTATTTCTCAGACCTGCTTGTACCCTCCATGTACACCATGAATGTGCACCACCATCACCTCCACTGCACGCTTCCAGTCTGACTTCACAGACTGTTATGCAAGTTTAAATGCCACTGCCAGACATGAAGAACATGCATCCTCAACCAGTCAAGACCCTGTCTCCAGTGCCTCCTAGTTCTCAGTCCTGCTTGTATCCTTCACATACACCAACAATGCATGCCACCATCACCTACACTGCATGCTCCCAGACTGAAACAATTCTAGTCAGAGATGATAGGGCGGTGAAGAGCTACCAAATGACCAAAGTTACACATGTGCATAGGAAGTATTCAACTCCCAGGTGCAACTTGGCCATTTTTTTCCCCGTTAATAGTTTTATTAGTTTTGAGTTTATCAAAAAACATACAGAAATATGTCACATGGCAAGTACATAAGAAAACATACTGTAAGTACATAAGAAACATACTGTAACAGCAAAGAAGGATGTAAAACATTATATCCACAGTTATATATAATACCTCATATCATGAAAGTTATGATCTTAACTGGGTTTTAGAAGGGGTATGAGGGAGACCCTCAATCAGTCTCTGCTCCATTCAATGCCTAAGGAGAGACATAAAAAACAAAAAACAAAAAGGTGTCCGACACTGGGTTTCCCTGATATGTATTATAGCAGGATAAGTGGGAAAAGAAAAAGGGATAATAATAGATAAGGGAGCTATTATTAAAAAGATCAGCATATTGTCTATGGCTGACCATTTTGAGCTAGGAGAGAAGTCACTTATATCTGGAGTGTCATATTGGAGAGAATAAGCAAGGGAGCTAATGGCCTAGACTCATCCTATTCCAGTCCTAGGTTTCAAATAGGCTAGAAAGGGGGCCCAACAGGCTACGTATGCAGTAGGTTTATTAAGGGTAGAGTAGGATAGTCAGTCAAGGGTAGAAAGGAGCATGAGAGCATGGTGAAGTTCTCGGATGGTGGGGATTTCCGTGGATCTCCACCGACACAGTATTAGGCATTTGGCAGAGATACCCACAAGGGCCAGCCATCTAAGTTGGGAGGGTTTAAGGTAGAGTCTCGTGGGAGGTAGGCCCAGGATCCATAAAAGGGGATCTGGTTGTAATTTGAGGCCTAATGTATCCATGGCAAATTGGTTCACTGCTTGCCAAAAGGGGGCCAACAGGGAGCATTACCACACAATATGATAAAGTCTCCAGGATGGGTCTGACATCTCCAGCACAGGTTAGTATTCAAAAGTTGAGCTTTGTGTAGTACATCTGGGGTTCTGTACCAGTGGTGCAGAAGTTTATTTTGGATGAGTCTACTACGAGCATCTGGATAGCACGTATGTGCCAATTTCTAACAAAGGGCCCACTGATTATTCCCTATTTCCATTTTTAATGCTTTTTCCCATTTTAATTTAGAGGCCCCAGATTGTGAGGGAATGCTCTCTCTAATTTCTGCATAGACTCTGCTTGCTTGGCCCCTCGAGTATTTGAGCCAGATAGAGAGCTTCTGAGGGGTGGTCTCTTCAGGGGAATGGCTTTTAAGGAGTTCAGATAGGGAACTGCGGAGTTGGAGATATCTTCAGAAATCGTTCCTACGCAGATTGTATATCTGAGCCAAGGTTTGGAAGGCTTTCAGTCTGGAGCCAGTCTCATCAAGAATATCTGCCAAGATCTTGATGCTGGCTTTCTCCCATTGGGTCCAGTGGAGGGGCTTTTTATCTAGCAGTAAGCACTTATTATGAAAAATTGGCGAGTAAAAAAGGGGGGTTGGATTAGCATGGATCTTGTTGTGCACCTTGTACCAAATACAGGTCACTGATGTGAAAAGTGGGATGGGATCATAAGAACTTAGGTACTGGGCTGTAGATTGAAAGGGGAAGGGAATGCACCTGAGCTATAGCCTGTTCCATATGTAACCATTGCGGGGAATTAGAGTTCAAGGTAGTGAACCATTTTAAAGATTGTGTCATTGAATATGCCCATGTGTATACCTCAAACCACGAAGTCTCTAGCCACCATCTTTCCAGTGGGAGTGAAGTTTACCCCTACTATAGCTTGTTTTTTTGTTGTCCCAGAGGAAGTTGCCCACTACAGTATCTATGGTATGGAGCCATTTTACTGGGGGGGGGAGGCTATAATCTTGGCCATTTTTTGGAGGTGTTGCACCAGATTTTCTACATGGCCTTTTTGGGACCCCTCCTCATGAAGAGCGCCAGTGTCATTTTGTTCACTTGTGCTGAAAGATGATTTCACAGAGCAAACATGCTATTCTGCGCCAAAGGTGTGAAAACACATTTTGGACAGGTTGTGGAAAATTACAGCTGTACTGTTTTGAAGGAGGTGTGTAAAAATGGCAATATTGAAAATATGGAGTGAAAATACTAAAAATTGGAGAAGTTAGGAGCATGCATTGAAACTGTGCAACACATGATTGTAATGCAGATATTTCTTGGAATTTTTCCACCAAATTTCAACATGGCCTTTTTGGGACCCCACCTCATGAACATTGGCGCTGTCATTTTGTGAATTGGTCCCAAAAGGTGATTCTGCACAGTGATCGTGAAATCACCTTTCTGGACCAAGTAACAAAATGACAGTGACAGTTTTCAAAAGGTGGGATCCCAAGAACCCCATGTTTAAAATCTGGGGCAAAAATTCCAAACAGATGGTCGATTTATCAGCATTAGTTGAAAACACCATTGAATGGTATTATAGCATACTTACCTTTGAGTCTTTAGTTCGCGATTAAACTTTGAAGAGTGCAGACGTGTCCCTGTCCAGAGAAGATAACAGCATCAGCCTCCAGAGGTAAGTATGGGGTAAGGGGGTGTTTGGGGAGGTGGGTGCTCAGTGGAAGGGTGCGGATGGGGGAGGGGGACTGGAGTGATGATGAGGGACCGTTTCCTTTTTTACCAGAAAAAACAGAAAACATTTGGGCACACTGGGGTGGGCTGTTAGTGTGCCACATGACTGGGGGGAGGGTTGACATGATGCCTACACAGGAATTGTGCACCCCGATGTCAGCGGGGGAAGGAAAAAAAACTATTAGGCACACTGGGGTGGGCTCCCAATGTGTCACATGAGTTGGGGGGCCACAGAATGCCATACAGCTGGTGAGGCAACTGTACATGCACAGCACTCTCACATACGCAGTTGCGGTGAATGGCGTGCCATTCACAACATGATGGCACCAGCAGAACTGCGCATGTGTATGAGTCACGCATGCACAGTTCATGCCAGCCTTGAATGTGGAAAGTAACAGCCAAAATAGTGAGGCTGTTATTCCATAGCAGCCGATCGTGGCAGAGGGTTTTAAGCTTCGTTGGATTTTTGGAAGAATACTTCCAAAAGTCTAATGGAAGGTTCCATGATTGGCCATTTTTAGAGCTACTGAGCAATTGCAATAGGACTGTAGGCTCTGCCCACAGCCCTAAAAACCAGGACTGTTAACTTCAAGTCAGCATAACTCCCGTTGCAAGGCTGACACCCAGGCAAATTGGTGAATCATCAGTCATGTTTTTTGAAGGGCATGACTGATCATCATTAATCAGTAAATGTTAATATATGATAATCAAGGGAGACTGTGATCTAAGATCATCATCTTGATCATTATTTAATCATCAAACATGAACTTTTGAATAACCAACAGATGATTATTGAATATTTTTGTAAACTTCAATCAGCCTGATGGTTTTTGATGATCTGTGGATGATCAAGAGATGATCACTGATGGTTATACTTGTTCTGTATTATAACATGATCAAGATGATGTAAGTTTCATGAGTAATACTTAAGAAAGTTTTATGTGTTATTATTATGAACATATTAATGTCAAATATCAGCAAAAGCAAATTAATCATAATGTAAATTATGTGAAGTTAAGTTTTAATCTTTTAGGAAGAGTCTATACAATGCTGTATATAGTATATACATGGAAACATAGAAACATAGAATTTGTCAGCAGATAAAGGCCATACAACCCACCTAAACTGCCCATTTCCCTACTTGATTTGGCAGTCCCTACTGTTATCTGAACTGCCTTTCCCCCCACTCTGCTGTACAGCAGGGTGCCTTTATGCTTATCCCTTGCACTTTTGAATCCTCATACTGTTTTCACTTCCACCACCTCTGCTGGTAGGCTGTTCCATGGATCCACCACCCTCTCTGTGAAAAAATATTTCCTAGCATTCCTCCTAAGACTCGCTCCCACCAGCCTCATATTATGTCCCCTTGTTCTTGTGCACATTCTTCTCTGAAATACATTTCATTTGCATAGCTAATTTGCATATTTCAAAAGCACAGTTTATGGACTAAAACAGTGAAAATTTCTATTTTTATTATAATTTTGTCTCGATAGTATTAGTTGGGGAAGGCTTGAAGCACAAACCAGGTACTTGTAGGCACTCCCCACAACCATAAAAGAAACCACTGAATAGTGCAACTGTATATAAACCAATTTGAGCATGAAAATAGTCATATAAGTTGTCTAGTGTATCTACCCGGTAAACAAAAGCTAAATAACACTAGTGAGAAGTGAGGTGCCCAAGTAAGTATAATTTAAAGCACTGTGTTTGTATAAATGATATATTCATACCTGATAATTCCAACAAAGATGTCCAAATAGAAGATAAGATAAATTCCAAATGTATAGGAAAATATAAATTGATTTTGTAAATGTAATACAGTAATCTCAACCATGAGAAATCTTGAAAAATCATGATGATATGAGATCATCATTAATCACAGTCACCATTTCCATAACATCATGGTTTTTGATTGGTGGCCATTCAAATGTTCATGTTTAATTATTGTTACTTATGATCATGCTGGTGTTTTTTGAAGCTTGAATATGATTTTTGAAAATAATTGGCAATTATCATTCATGACACATCATTATAAAATCATCATTAGATGATGCAGTTATGCAATTAGAGGCAGTATAGTACAGTGGTTTAAGGCTCTGAGCTGTAAATCTGGTGACATCCAGCAGACCAGACCTGGGTTTGAATCCCACAGCTTCTATTTACATACTGTGTGACCCTGAGCAAGTCACTTAACTTCCCTGTGCTCCCAGGATGCACCTGTAAAAAAGCTTTCAGCTTAGTGTGCTACTCCTGGTTAAACAAATAAATAAATTAAAAATTAAATTAAAAAAAATCATCTTTTCAGCTGGGCATCCAGTCAGCCAGCCATGCCGGAATCTAAGCCTCTAGCCAACCAACACAGTAAGATTTGAAGTCAACCAAGGCCCACCTTTGTCTACTGTGAGGGTAAGTTAGTGTTTCTGTTGATCATACTCCATATAATCTATCACTCCATGATGGTGGTGGTGACCCCATCTGAGCACAGGATAGGAAGTGCTTCCATATTGCTTACAAGACATTAAAGTGTGTTTTTTGCACACTTTGTCTCTCTCACATCACAGGTTTTACTCTCCACAATGATGACCAGCAAGCCAGTGGCAAAACAAGACAGTAAGGAAGGCACACGTTTAATATGCCTGTGTGATGCACTGTATGGAACCATCTTGCCTGGTAGTATATGGACTGTTGCGCTAATTTGACGGTAAGTATCATTACATGACATTGCCATCTCCTTCACCAGATCTCTGATGTGGTCAATGCTGCTGCCTCTTACTAAACAAAAGCTGAAACATCCAGAAAAAAGTGAAACATGAGCAGAAGACTGTTAGAGAGTGGCAGATATGAGATTAATAACATTTAAGTATTGAAAAACGATGATTGAAACAAGAAAAGTAATACTTACCTTCCCTGGTCAGCAATATTGCTAACTTCAGAAACCAGATCTGGGTCAGCCCTATGAAACAACAAGATTTCATCATCCTAGTTATAATACTTGAAAAGAGAGAAACACTAACAAAACAGAAATCTCTTTTACCAGTCTTGGGTACATATTCAGAAAAAAAAACAGTTTATGTGTCCTTTACTTTTCGAGTGCAGCTACAGGTAGCAGTTCATAAAGTGTTAGTTTTTATACATGCAGGTTGTGCAAAATTGAAAGCAGGGTGACAGCAATTAATACTGAGGTGGTCAGGAGAGCAGAAGTAGCCCGGCACTTCACCTGAGAAACAAAGCTTCATTAGGGAAGGCTATTCCAGCTCAAGCCAAACCTTAAATACCTTTCGCTTTTAAGCATATGCACAAGCATTACATGCTAGGGATCAGCTCCTTCAGTTTAAGATTCATTGAAGTACACTACAAAGCCATGGAACCAATGCTTATTAAAGGGGAATCAAATAGTTGAGCTTTTTTTCCAATATAATTCAGAGAGAAGTAATAAGCCAGCTAGACTTTTTCAGCTAAAGAGTCAAACCTACTTAATAAACCTCTCAATACTATCACTAATATTAGGTGAGGTAAAACTGCCATATCTCTAAAGGCATTTCCTGACTCAATTATACTGAATATAGATACAAGTACTGTATAAATGGTTTAGCATCTAAAACAATGCAGTGAAGGTGCAAGACAGTGTTAAGAGACACAATGATACTTGTTCAAACAGCTAATACTACACTTTTTTTTACTTTAGTGCTTCTATAAACTTAAGCATATCTTTACTTTATCATTTTAATCTATTAATGACCTAGCATTGTTTTTTTTCTAAAAATTTATATACTAGAATGCAGACTAAGCCATGACCCAACATAAACTGTGCATATTAGCCAAATCCTAAGTTAAACTGGAAAATATGATGACTTATTAATATAAACAATAAAGCCTCAGTTTGAGTTATTGCACATAGTCACCATGGACAGTACTAGGATCAGAGGTGTGATTAGAACTCACATTTCAGAAGACTGTGTTCGTGAAGTCTTCAGCTTTCCTTACACTCGATTAATGTCTTTTGCTTGCATCAAGTGCCCTTTGATTCTTTAAAAGTTTAAAACTGTCCTGCAGACCCAATACAAATTAAACATAATGAACAACAAGGAAGCAGATTAATGTTAACTGTTACTCTTGGAATTTTAACATAAATGTCTTTCATTTTGTAGATATTAAAGAAAGAAGGTCATATTTATGATTTATTATAAACCACTTGGCATGTGCCATTTTAACACAAATATCCATTCACATTCTCTCTGCTTCAACTTTTGTTCTCTATGACCTCTTGTTGGATTTATTTAGATATGATCTACAATTGTAAACTTAAATGTGGATGTATGCCAATTATGTACTTGCTTAAAATGATTTCCGATTGCACTGTCACTTCTATTATTTGAAACAGATCTCAGATGTTCTTGTATCCTTATTTGCACTGTTCATGTCATTTGTTCCGCATATTTCAAACCACAGCCACACCAAACTACATATACCATAAATGCACTTGAACATGGCAACAAGTAATGAATTTCATATTGTTTGCTACTGTTGTGCTCTTGAATACATTTTCCTGAATGAGCATACTTGCAAATGGAGCAATTACCACAGCAGTAGAAACCCCTTGGTAAAGATCGATTAGTTAGAGTAGTCAAATTAGTGTGTTCTCAGCATTGTAAAATGACTAGTGCAAATAAAGTCCCCACAATTTGTGCCCCTAAAATAAGCCACTAAATGTGACTCCCCAACAGTCCCTCTCAATATTGGATCTGAATTTAAGATCTTGAAGTTCTCACAAACCATTTTTTCAGCCTTATTGGGCATTGGGTTATACTTTGTAACAAATAGAATTCTGCCCTATTTTCACTTCTATTTTTGAGTTTCAAAATTTCTGTTCTTTCCATACAGTCTGCCTTTTTTATGCAGTCATTAGACACTCCAATGAATAACCTCTCTTTTGACACTGTTCAATAAGATCCCTCAACTGTGTTCTGAATTCTTCCAAGTTTGAGCAATTCCTATGTAATCACAAGAACTGCCAGATGGGATTGAATCTATGGCCCAGATATTCAAAAGAGTTGCGCCATGTGCAATAGGGTTGAGTGAGCGCAAGTCCGAAAATGCGGCATTCTGCAATATTCGGCAGGAGGCAGTTGCACCCCAAATCGCTGAGCAACAGCGCAATGATAATGAATGTATGCGCAACTGAAGGGGAGGAACCATGCATAAATGGCGCTGATGTGATATTCAACAACATGCACCATGCGCAATAGAGAGCAAGGTTAAGCGTGATGGTAAAAGCCAAAATAAAAAGGAGCAAGGGAGAGGTGCAAGAACGCTACAGGGAAGGCACATGAGGCTGAACTCTAGCCAGAGAAACTAGGCAGGAGGGACACAGAGGGCAGGCCAGAGAAAGGGCACCTGGAACCCACAGGCTCAGGGGAAGGTGTGGGGAGCCACAGTGCAGAAGGAGGAAGTATTTGCCACACAGCAGTGAGGCCAGCACAGTCAGGTGTTCCCGGTGCAGGGGAAGTAGCAGCCAGAACAGCGGGGGGAACACAGAAACAGCTGCCGGAGGGGGGAACACAAGCCAGGGACATGGCCAGTGCCACCATCCTGATGGAGGCAGTAATAAGGGGGGTGAGAAGGTGGGCAGCAGGGATGTGTGGCCGTGGAAGGGCCCATCAGCGGTATGCCCCCAACAGGCAGTACTGATCCCGCACCAGCTTCGAGCTGTATAGTGATATGGAGATCATGGGCCGGTACCACCTGAATCAGGCAATTCTGAGGTGGCTCTGTGAGCAGTGCAGTGATGTGATGTAGGCACCCACACGACGGAGCCATGCTCTGTCAGTGGAGACGAAAGTGACAGCTTGCATGTGCTTGCTCACCAGGTACCTTCCAGAGACCAACTGGGGACACCACAGGCATATCCCAGTCAGCAGCGTCATGCCACCTCACCTAATTCCTCAGCGCACTGCTGCCACATGCTGAGTACACCATTTCCCCAGCACACCAAGAGCACACAGCAAACATACAGGAGTTCCACAGGGTAGCCATTTGCCTGGCATGCTGGGGACAATGGAGCTGCACCTGTAGACCATCCACACCACCTGGCCCCGAGGGCTGCATATATAAATCGTAGAAGCTATGCTAGTATCAACTGCCAGGTGGTGTGCGATGCCAGGGGGTGCATAATCAATGTCTATGCCACGCACCCTGGGGGAGCACACGATGTCTTCATCTGGCACCAGTTGGCACTGTGCCACAGAGTCGAGAGTGGGGATATCCCCACTGGCCACCTAGTGGGTAAGTATGCAAACCACACGGACAATCATAGGGCCTGGGGGGGCATGGTCAGAGGTAACATGGGTAGTGGCCTACATGGCCCGGGACAGGGCGATGCTGATCACCAAACTAACCTCCACCCTGTACACACAGGTGACAGTGGATACCCACTCCGTCCCTGGCTGCTCACACCCTACTGGCGGCCTGCGACCCCATCGCAGCAACGCTACAATGAGGCACACACCACCACACATAATGTCATTGAGCAGGTGTTAGGGATGCTAAAGGCACATTTCTGTTGCCTGGACACCTCCGGCGGTGCCCTACAGTACAGCCCCTCAAAGGCCTGCAGGCTATTCCTGGCCTGTTGCATCCTGCACAACATGGCCAACAAATGTGGGATAGCCATACAGGTTGAAGAGGGGGACAGCGATGGGGACGATGAGGACGCCGGTGACAATGGTGATGGGCAGTCCCCCCTTGGGCGATGGGACCCCTGACTGCTCTGGCTGGCACAGCTGCACTGGGACACCATCATGGAGGAGCACTTCAGCTAACCCAGGTAAGTCATGGGGCCATGTGCAACCACCAGTGGCTACAGCACAACCCACAAACATGCATGGACACACACCAGGGGTGCATGCCACCAAGGGAACTGGCTGGGCATGGAACCACACACACCACCAGGGATGGGTGAGGTCTAACATGGCATGCGGACAGACAGACACACACACACACACACACACACACACACACATAACGCACCAGACATGCACAAAGGGTAGGAGGCACACTGACCCAGAACACCACCTCTAGCCACACACATGTCCACAGACCACCATACCCACTGCCTGTCCATGTGCATGTGTCAGATGCTGAGCACCATTGTACAGTGGTGTACAGCACAATCCAGGCGTCATCATATACATGCAACTGTGGACAGCAGCCGGGAGGGTGTGCAGATGGACTGTGTGTTTGCGTGCATGGCCGGGTACCCACCCGTGCATTGCCCACTGAATGACACAATGCACACAGGGCAGCATGAGACAGTAGCCACATTGGAAGACAGGTCAGTCATGCGCCACAGTGCCCTGGCTGCCAGGGATGCATGGGCAGCCCAACCGAGACCCGCCAGCACTGATAGGCTGACCACTGGCCTCATGGGGTGTCACCGATGGTCCCCTAGTGATTCCACTGCGTGAACACGACCGTGCTTGTGCAGGGGTTTGCAGCACACCGAACATGCCTGCTCCAGGCATGCTCGGGATGCCCACAGCTGAACCCGGTGTCGACAAGGATGGTGTCGCACAATGCCAGGAATGAGGGGTGGACAGTGCACTACGTGGTGTCTGCGACACATGGGTAAATAACTGTGTGCCCGCTGTGGCCATGACAGCAGTGAATGCCTGTGTCTGCCTGTCAATGGCAGTGGTCACATCCTCCCGCAACTGATCCATCCCTGCCAGGATCAGAGCAGTGTCTCTGCTGTGATGCTCCTCTGCCCACTCCAGAGCCGCACGCAGTGCATCCACCGACATTGCAAGCCGCATCTGCTGGTTGACTGATGCTTGCAGTATGCGGGTGTGCTCATCCAAGAGGTCATCTGCCTGCTCGGCATCCTGTCCCTCAGGGTGTGCATGGCCCTGATGCTCAGCACCCCTTGAGGGTGGGCGCTGCACACCAGGAGCAGGTCTGGACATGTCCACAGGCGGTGCACTGATGCCGCCCCCTGACACTGTGCCCCCAAGCCCATTGGCCGACTGCTGATGCTGCCCCTCTGGCTGCCACACCCCAGGGCTCACTGGTGCCGCCGCAGTGGCCGTAACAGTCCCACTGTCCTGTACACACACCAGTGCCACCCCAGTGGTGCTGACAGGCACAGGCTGGGACTGTGATGCCATGCAGGCCTCCACAGCGGCACCACCCACAGCCATGGCCATGATGTTACCTGCTCTGTGTCCATCCTGTGGCACACAGGTGTCACTGCCCATGACGTTAGCAACATCATCATCATCAGTGATGGACCCGGCACCAGCCTGAGTCACAGCATGCCGGCATCCATGGATGCCGGCATGCTGGGACATGGGCAGGGCTTCCTCCACACCTGTTCCAACAACATCAGTCTGGACAGCCAGGTGGGCCCACTGTTGCACTGAGCCGCGTATACTTATGGAGGTGGATGGGCCCTCCTACATCTCCATCTGACTGGCCTCAGTGGAGAGGCCCACCACTGCTGACCCATGCAGATGCTCAGGATCTGTAAGGGAAAACAAAGTCACGTTACTGCATGTGACCTACCCTGCCCCCCCATAGACAGACCATGACCTACCATGCAGTGACGGGCTACCACCTGTCTGGAAGCCACCACCCAGAACACCCTCAATGGCACAATGCTGCATGCTGCCAGCAACTCTCTCCTCCTGTGGGGTCAGGTGTAGCACCTCTGGCTGTCTCCCACCTGTAGCAGATCGTGCTGCCCTGATGGCAGCCACCTTCTCCTTAATCCTCCTCCTGTCTGTGTCCATCTTCTTCTTGCACTCCTACACGGAGCCCTGGTGGCTGCCATGCAGGTTCACAGCACACGCCACTTCCTCCCATGCAGCAGCACGGGCCTGTGGTGTTCCCTGCCATCTGCTGAGAAGCGGCTTCTGGTCCAGGTAGGCCTCAAACAGGGCATCCGTCTCGGCCTTGGTGAAATTAGGCCTCTTCCTCCTCCCACAACTCTGTTCCTCCTCTCCCATAACTCGCTCGGTCATGATTCAGCCTGTGAGAATGAAAGTTGTTACCTGTGACTGTGCAGTCCCATGCATGTCCCAAAATCCACAGTCCACACTCCCAAACAACATGCAACTCACCAATAGACTGCAGTAACCAACTATGGCCAGTGCAGCCCAATGTCGCACTTTTATAGCGCAACCCATGCAAATGAGGCGAGGCGCAACATTAAGTGGATGCAAATTGCAGTGCTGTGCCATTGAATGGCTGATTAGCTGATTTGCATATGATGGATGAATATCGTGCTTTTGCACTTTGCGCAATTGTGTTGAACATGCTGAGCCAAGGGTGCAGTTCTGTGACATGCGCAGTACACACCTAACTGTGCATGCCCTGGTTGATGACGCAGGCGCCTGCTGCACTGCTGATGTGCTGTGTGCAGGAGGCAATGCAGGGCATGGTCACCATTGTGCCAGTGGCGCTACAGCGATGTTCACCTATATGGTGCTGTGGTACTGGGGCATCGTAGGCGCAGTGGGGCAACAGTGCGGTAGGCCGCTACTGGAGGTGGCACATAGGCACCCAGTCGCGCTACATGCATTGGGTTCCAATCGCACTGTGCCTGTCCATGCGCCAGAGACCCTTGATCCTGTGCCTGACCTTTGCCCCCTAGGTGCCATGCATCAGGCATGGGTGCACCACTATCGTGCTGTTCGGTGACAGCACAATAGGGAATGGCAGCACTGTACCGTGCAGCATCTGCACATGGTTGAACTGCTGCAGAGCGCCATTTTGACCCTACTGAGCAAGAGAGATGGCGCGGAGGAGAGCTGCCCAGTGGAGCCAGATTGAAATGGCAAACCTGGTTGCCATTGTTGAGCCACTGGTTGGCCCACTGTTTGGGGAGGCACCCCTGGACAGGTCCAGGAGCCAGGTGTGGCAGGAGGTGGCTGACGCCCTGGAGAAGGCCACAGAGATGGGACGGACGGTGGAGCAGTGCTGCCACAGGTATGAGGACCTGAGGCAGAGGGACCCAGACCTGCTTGCCCACCTGTGGGCACATGCCAGGAGGGGCCATGGTGCCACGGCCAGGTAGGTGTAACGTCCATACACTTTTATCTTCCATATGGGTATCACGGTAGCATGTGTCTGGAACATGGGGGGAGGACCGTCCAGTGTTGGCTGTGGCAGTGTTATCAGGGTGTGGGGTGGGTGGGTCTGGCTGTGTGGGATTGCACACACATGGGGGCAGGGGGACTTTGCTACAGGATTGTACTGATGTTCCTCTCTCCATGTTTGCACCTTAGGTCCAGAAGAGAGACAGCTGGAGAGGTAGCGGAGGTGCCAGCTGGAGGACCTGTACAACAGAAGGGGCAAAGGTCCACATCAGCAGAGGGACCAGCCTGATGATGGTGAGTGCCTTACCTCCATGATTACTATTGCATGCTGTGTAACTGAGTGGGCAGCAGGGCATGGCCACCATCCATTGACACCACTGCCATGCACACAACTTGTTACAGTCAGCACTGTCCAGTGGCACTGCATGTCTGGGAGTGGGTCAATGGTGGTCCATGCATGCACTGGGTACATGGCTGTGCCACTGCCTTTGCACCACATAGCCATGTCACTAAACAGCCATGGTGGTGCTGTGCAGGACTTGGCCGGTGGGTGTGAGCAGCGGTCCGCATGGCTGTGTGGGCCTGGGTGGGCAGGTCTTGTGGACACGATCACTGCGGGTGGTCGCACACCATCACAGAGGCATGTCCCACGGCAGTATGCCATGCACAGTGGGTGGGCTGTATGGGGCTGTGCATTCACACCTATTGACTCTGCTCCCTTGTCCTAGGTGTCCGGCAGCTGTGCATGATATGGGAGGCGCTGCAGGAAATCCTTACTGTGGCCAGGGCATTGCTGGACATCCTGCAGAGGATTGAGTGGCTGGGGTAAGGCGATGGCATGGAAGGAGGAGCAGCTGGAGTGGGGAGCAGGGCTCCCACTGATCATCACACTGCCCCTGATTTCCCCTACCCCCCTGGACCCACCCTCACACCCCTCCTTTCCTGTACCATTTGTTCACCCCTGCTCCTTACCCACCCCCACCTTGTTTGTGGCCCTCCCCCCACACATTTGTAAATAATTGTATATAGTTTTGTTGGATGTTTTTGAATACAATTCTTTTGATATGACTACTGTGGTGGTCTCTGATTTGCAGTGGGCTATAGGTGCTCAGCTGCAGTGGTGTGCATGGCGTCAGGGGTGGTGCAGTCATGGGTATATGTGTGTGTGTTCCTGGGGAAGTGACTATGGTGTGGGAGTAGCTATCAGTCACTGTCTGTGGTGTGTGTGTTGTTCTCTGTGCACTAGATGACTGTGTGCAGTGGTCCATGGTGCATGCTCTGTGTCCATGGTGCACCTGTCAGTCTGTCCATGGCCTGTGCAGCTGACACCCTTGCATGTATTTGACCTGCACGGTCTGCTGGCATGTCAGTGGTGGCTGTCCATGCAGGGCAGCCACTGTACCCATCACAATGCTGGGTTGCCTCCTGTCACTGGTGTGGTGCATGTCTGCCTTGGATGACACTGTGGTCTCCGCTGTTGTTGTCCCACCTCCATGCTGTGGCTTGTGTGTGTTGCAGGGGATGTGCACCACTGTCTGTGACTTGTGCTCCAGGCAAATGCTGGTGACGTACAGGTCCACAGTGCCTGCACAGGGTGGCTGCCACTCCTGTGCCATGGAGGACTGCTGGCTGTGTGTACACGGTTTCCATGGCCCCACACTGGGGGCTTGGTTGTCCTGCTACTGCATCCCTGTGTTGGTGTGCCCTTGGGTATGGGTGGGTGTTTTTCCATGCACAGTGTTGCATCCGGTGTGGTGCATCCTTCCATTCAGCACTGTGGGTGTCTGCACTGGCTGTTGTGGCCAGTGCTGGGTCGGGGTGTGTCCTTGGGAGGGTGTGCAGGGTGCTGTACCACTGGTGGTGGGGTCTGGGACATGCCCTATCATGTGTGGGGTACCTCGTGTGCTGACGCATGGTCGATCTCTCAGCTGTACATTGGGGGCGCTGTGTGTGGTGGCACTGTGTATGCTGTTGTTGCATCACTGTGTGCTGCCACCCGCTGATGGGTGCTCATGGTGGGGCTGCCTTGCATGGTTCTGTGGTGCACAGGGTTGCATTGTCACAGTGGGGGTGGTGGCATGCATGGGGTATCCTGCACTGGTGGACGCTGCTCCTGGGCAGTGTGTCTGGGGGTCAAGGTGCAGGGTGTGCTCTCATTGGGGGGGATGGTGTGGCACGGGGTGGTCGGCCCTCCTTGTGTGCCGGTCATAGCTTGCCAGGAGGTGTGATGGGGCACCATGGCCCAGCTGTGGGTTGGTTGCTTGTCTCCATGGGCCAGTGGTTATTCCAGCCCTCCCCCAGTTGTGCAGTGCATGGGGTGTGGGGGGCCGATGTCTGTTCTGCTGTGTGTTCCTCTGCCCATCTGTGGCATTGGTGGTGGGCCCCTGCATCCCTGGTTGTGCTTTTTGCATTGCTGCCCTGCTGCTGGAGGGCATCCCTGGTTGCGCTATGGCACATCTGGACTGCTCAGCTGAACATCCCTTGTTGCGCTATGGCGCATCAGATATGCTCAGCTTCCCCTCCCTAGTTGTGCTATGGCACAGGTGGTGCGATATTCAGTCATCAGCTGTAGGCGCATCTTGGCCAGTGCAGTTTTTCTGTAGGTGCATCTTGGCCAGTGCAGTTTTTGAATATCGCGCCTCTTGCGCATGGGCGCAATGGACTTGCACTTGCTCCTGCTGTTGCGCACTTTTTGGGTGCAGTTTGAATATCTGGGCCTATATGTTTTCTAGGGTGAACAGTAGAAGCTAGAAGGAGTACATTTCTTGCAATTTTCTTTCTAAATGCTTCTGTTTCAGTTTTTTTGATCAACAGCTGTTAAAATTAGATCTGAAGACTTTGCCTTCTCACTATCCATAGTGGCTATAAAACGTAACTTCCAGTCATTTTTTTTTAGGCAGGAAATGAATCTCCTCTGAGGCATCCCCTTGCCAAATAGTTAAGATGTCATCAATAAAGATATATTGTCAAAAAGATGGCTGCCTAGATGGGAGTGAGAGCAGAGATGAGTGGGCTCTGCACTACTGTTTTTTTTTTTTTTTTCAAAATTACTGGGAAGTAAAACTGCAGCAAACTAAGTTAACGTTTATTCAGACAAAAATGCAGCTTTGTGGTTATTAGTGCTACACTCAGAGAAAAACATTGCATAACATGTGAGAAGAATGCATGCCTGTCACCTGCCCTGTCCATCCTAACTGGCATTGCTGAACAATGCAAAGACATACCAGGAGAAGAAAACAACTGAAAGATACTGACTCCCCACCAAAAAAAGAAGTAAAACCAGAAAAGCATCACAAACCACATCTACTAACCTTGAGCAGGGAGACCTCCTTTGTTTGGAGCAGCCAGAGCAGGGCTGCTATTCACTGGAACATCTTCTTATGGGACAGGCAGTCCCATTCCTACAATTAATGTTTGGGAATAATATGGAGGGTCTCCCCCTGCCACTTTCACCACTCCCTTATATTTCAACAGTATTGAGGCAAACCACTATCCCAGAACTTCACTGATTGAAAGTACGGTTACAGAAGGACAGTTCTTTGGGATCAGAGACATCAAAAGAAAAACCCCTGGTACAGATGGAATGACAGTCGGAAGCAGCTCAGTCCACTCAAATTTCTGATGGAGCTCTTTAGTATGAAGAATCGGATGGAGTGAACACAGTACTTCAGAGGAAAAGGAGTTTGTTGTGGATATGGCAAGTGCACTGAAGCCCCAAAGAGGAATTCTGCTGACGGCATTACAGATTGGGAATTCACTGACTACTATAGCAGCTTAGATTAATATGAAGGACCTGATGATCCTTTCCATATCACAGGTAGAATGGAGCAGTAAACCCAGAAAGCTAGAGACCTGAGAGAGCTGTGAAGGCCAACCAGGAAGCCCTGGTAAACAGTTTTCCCAGCAACAGGTCTCTAAGCAAAACACTTTGGACCCAGCAACTGCAAGGTCTGAATCTGTCACAGAAGGTTTTTTCACTCAGCAATTTCTTCTGAACCAGCATGGGAGACTAGCCCTTTTACCATCACTGGGAATGATGCTATCCAACAGCCCTCTACCTGTACAGACCCTGCAAGTCAGTCTATTGTGGAAGAGACCTAGTCTATTTTACCATTTCAAGATCCTACACCAGAGGCAGATCACTTGGAAACATCAGTGATGTGTTCTCCCATAAAAAGTGGTGAGTCTACAGTGCTGGAGCCAGAGGCTATTAAGATGACTCCTGATGCAAATATAAGAACTAATGACACTGTTACTGCTACTCAAAAATGTTTGGGGACCCCACTTCAATATATTCCAGTGCAACAAATGGAATTGGTAGGCCACAACTTTATTAATCCAGTTAACTCGTGTTAGCAGCTGCATAGTGGCCCAAACTTTTACTCTTCACTAATATCAATAATAATACTATGCCATCTAGAAAAAGTTGGGTGTATCCATCAGATCTGAAAGCATCTGCAAACAACTTGCCATCAACAATGATTGATTGATTTACATCATCTCAAAACAACTCTTCACCCCTAATTCTGAAGAATTTCAAAGAGAAGTTCTTAATGGTATTGCTGCAATACAAAAATCTCTCAGTTCAATTACCGAGGCTGTTGCTGGAATAAATTCCAAACTGGAAGCACTGACATTAAGAAATGACCAAGTGAAAACTCGAGTCAGCACCTTAGAAGATTCTATGGATGCAGTCAAAAAATCTATTCTGCATAGTTAAAAGCTTTAACCAAGAAAGTTCAAGAACAGGAGGCTAGATCCCATAGAGGGAACCTTATAATTAGGTTGTATTCCAGAAGGATCAGAAGGGATGGGTGATCCTGTAACTTTTTTAAAGAACTAGTCATGCTGGCCCTTGGCATGAACTATCCTGAGCAAAAAATACAATTGGACCAGGCACACAGGAGTAGTGGCCCGAAAAGACCAGATTATCCCTGTTTTGCGTGCATCAAGCCCCACTATTTACAGAAAAAATAATTGCTACTTAGACAAGCCAGGACAGAAAAATGTATTTGTGCCAAGAGTATTAAGTCTTCAGTGTACACAGACTTCAGCTCAGAAACAATGAATGACCGCAAAACCTTTAACCATGTTATTGCACTGTTAAGAGGCAAAGAGATAAAACATACCCTGCTCTCACCAGTTAAACTGAGGTTCTTTCTTAATGGGTGGATGAGTTACTTTGTGGACCCTGAAGATGCTGAGCTGGCAATAGGAGAAGCATTTTTAGACTTCTGTGTCCAAGTTTCCCCACTCACCCAGCCCAACACAGTTCCATTCATCTGGAAATCCTCAACGTACATTCCAAGCAGAACTAAGAAACCAATTGACCTCGATATGATTTATAGTAAGGGGTAGAAGGAGTGAAAGGAGGGGTAAGAAAAGGGGAAGGAAGGAAAGGAAGAAAGGGAAAAGGAAGGAAAATGGGAAAAAAAGGAAAAAGTCCCCTTTTTTCAAATGTTGTAAAGTGGGGAGGTAACAATTTAATAAAATCTCAGAGCTCTTTAAAGGACTTTCACCTCATGGATACACATTACTTAGTGGTCCATGTTAAGGAGGGGAAGAAGAAAGAAAAAGGGAAAAATAAGGGAATGAAAGGGAAAAGAAAAGGAGAAAAGGGGAAAGGAAAGAAGAAAGGAAGAAAAGAAGAAAGGGAAGACAACGGGGAAGGAAGAAAGAAAAAAGGAAAAAAACAAGAAAAGAAAATTCTGGCATAGTCCATTAGATCTAGTCCGTTAGACCCTTTATGTCTTCAGTTACTATGTTTTGGTTCTTTTGTTTATTCATTTTGGGCCAGAGTCAGGGCCTAGCATAGTTCTTCTATCTGACTCGGAAAGAGGAAACTTAAGGGCTGTCTTTTGTTGATGTAATAGGGGTTAGGGGAGGGCAATTTCCTGGGGGGGGGACAGTGAGGTTGGATTAAGAAAGATTTGGGGAGGGCTTTGTTGGGGTGGAATATGGATAAGAGATTTTGTTTTAAATATGGGGTTGAATTTATTAAAATAGGTGGGGTACAAAGGGGGATATGATGTAATTTTTTGGTATCAACAGTACAGTGGAAAGATATGGACATAGTTCAGGAAAGGATAATGACATTCTCTGGCAAGCCAGCACTTATTTTGTCTCTTTTTTTATATGTCTATTAAAATGATTGCAGGAAATGTGAAGGGCCTCAGAGAAAGGCATAAAGCTACTAAAGATATCAAATACATTGATCACAAGCTGATAAATATTTTGCAATTTCAAGAAACCCATTTTTCAAGTAAGTACTTAGAATTTTTTTCAGAGGCCTGCCTGGTGGTGCTTAGCATTGAGGTGCTGGATGTCACACCTTGCACCATGCCAGTGACCCGCATTTGGGAATGAGCATGGGCCGCCAGGGGTCAGCAGGGAGGAAAAGGATTCAGCATCTGGAGGACAGCTCTCATTCTCCTGGGAGGGGGGGTTTCAGCAGTCAGCACTTGCCTGGCCCCAAGTGGCAGCTGGGGGCTGGCACACCAATGCCACAAGACTGGGAGTCAGGAGCAGTGCAGATGCTTGATGGCAGCATGCACGGGAGCGTGTGTGGTGCTGTCGCAGGTGACATTGCATGCGCCACCCTAGCAAGCAGGGAAAATACCAGGAAACAATGCCCACAAAGGATGAAGGAGGGAGCTCACAGGCCTTGCACCAAGCCAGCCACAGCACAGGAACACTTAATCTGGTCTAAGAGGGGATGGCCCCCTCTGACCCCTCTCTGGGGGTAAGCCCTGGAGCCACTACTGTGCCGGCTGGTGGACACCTGGGTGACAAGGCTGGGGCTCCCCCCAGATTGTGAGGGCTACAGAGCAGGAGAATAAAACAATCTAAAAAAAAAAATGCAGCCCAGGAGTAGTGGCTAACTACTCTAGCTCAGCAAGAGGGGTAGCAATTTTCATTAAAAAAATCCTCCTCTATGGAATTTTGTAGCTCTGTCTCTGATCCACAAGGAATATGTGTTATAGCACAGGTTAGAACTCCAGAAGGAAACTTTACTTTAGCTAATATCTATGGGCTGAATTTTAGTGACCGCAAATGTTTTAACAATTTTTTTCTAGAACTAACCTCCTTTGAAGATCCATATATCATAGGTGGAGACTTTAATGTTGTGCTGAATTGCAGATTGGACAAAACTTCCTCTTTTTTGGACCATATGACCTCTACCAGGATGTTACTGAAAGACGACATGGAAGTCTTAGCCTTGGTGGATATGTGGTGGGAATTAAATCAAGACTCACAAACCTTTTCATTTTTTTCAGATCCCCATCAGTGCTATATGCAAATAGATTATTTTTAATGCTCCATAGGTTTCAGAACTCCATTCACTATATCAAATACCACAGTATTGTTATTTCAGACCATGCACCCGTGGAATGAGTAATTAACTCATCAGAATTAGAGGCTGATAGAGTGTGGGTCATCAATCCCACATTATTTAAGGACAACCATTTTGTAGATACTGTACGAAACTATATAACAGAATACTTTCAATTTAAGCCGGCAGTCGAAATCTCTTCTGCAACCAGATGGGAAGCTTTTAAAGCTGTCATTCATGGTTCAGTTATTACACAACTAAGAAAAGACTAAGTAAACAATGAATGGAAAGTTTAGAGAGGGATTTGTATCATCTTAAGTCACTTCCAATGTCTAACCAAGATTCAACTATCTATAACCAGTTATTATTAGTAAAAGATCAATTAAATAAACTTACTGCACAGAAAGCTGAAACAATAATTTTGCTTACCAGAGCAAAGTAGTATGCATTATGAGATAAGCCTGGCAAAGTGATGGCTTTACAATTACAATAAATAAATAAATTAATTAATAAAGGAATATTTTTTATTAAGGATGAGAACCAAAAAACAACAGCAGACCCCAAAAAGATTAGCCTATATTCATCAGATAGAGATAAATACCTAGAGGTGATTAATACTTTCTTGTCTGATATTAATCTTCCTCGAATGTCAAATGATCAAAAAATTGTACTAGAGATTCCAATTACGTTAGAAGAAATATTGCAGATGATCAAAACCATGACATCAGGTAAAGCACCAGGCATGCATGGTTTTCCAGTAGACTTTTATAATCAATATTCCACACTTATAGTTCAACCCCTGCTGGAGGTGCTTAATGAAGCCCTCCATAAGGATATTCTACCACCTACATTTACAATGCAAGAATCGCCTTCTTTGCCAAAAAAAAGATAAAAACCCAGAACTAGTTTCTTCATATTACCCAATATCACTTTTAAATAATGATATGAAAATTATAGCTAAACTTCTTGCTGTCCATCTGGAAAAAGTTGCTTCAAGTCTCATTTGACCTTATCAAAATGGCTTTATCAAAAGCAGAAAATTGGGAGCAAATATTAGAAAATTGTTTTAACATTATTGACTTCACTTCGCTAAACAGCAGGAGACTCTAATTCTTACATTTGATGCTGAAAAGATGCTGAAAAGGCCTTTGATCTGGTTGACTGGGACTACATCATAAAGGTATTTAAAAACCTTGGTTTTGGACAAAATTTCATTAACTGGATTCAGATTTTGTATAACAAACAAATGCAGTGGTATAAACCAACTGAAATATCTCTCCACAATTCCATTTAACTCAAAGCACCCGGCAAGGATGCCCCTTATCACCCCTTTTATTTGCTTTTGCAATTGAACCTTTAGTGGTTGCCATTCAGAATTCTAAGAAAATTAAGGGCAAAACAGTTATCTGTCTTAGAAAAGATTAAATACTTAGGTATTAGTATAACCACAAATTTAGTCCTTTTGTATAAAAAAAAATCTAACCTTATTTAAGTCCATTGTGAAGACTTAAGAAAATGGCAAAACCTCCCTCTTACATTAATTGGGTGATACAACATTGTAAAGATGAATATCCTGCCACAGCTTCTGTTTTTATTTCAGTCCCTTCCAATATTAATGCCACCAGCATTTTTTAAAGCCCTGGATAAGGTTATTACAAACTTGCTATGGAAACAGAAAGATCTAGACTTAGCCTAGAAAAATTAAGACTCCCTACTCAAATGGATGAACTCGCCTTACAAAATTTCAAACGATATTATCTGGCTGCCCAGATATTTCAAATCCAAGATTGGTTTAAGGGAAAACCCAGAGACAGTAATGAAATTGAAACCACTCTACATAAATATGCAGATCCTAACTACATTTTGCAATCTAAATATTATATGTTTAAAGAAGTAAAGTGAGGTCACGTGATGGCAGACTGAGCTACGGCAGTGGTCCCCCGGAGCTCTGTTCTCTATCTCCTGATTTTCCATAAATCAACGGTAATCCACAGCAAAACCCGTTGCAAAATTAGCTTAAAACTGAGCCAACTTACCTCCGACGCTCAAGATAGGCCGATTGATGGAAGTATACATGAAGAAGGTGCCCCCGAGGCATTCTCCTCCGCATACGCCAGAGAAGGATAAGGCCACGAAACGGCCTAAGCAGCAGGCCTCTGGCATAATCAAGATGCCCGCTGCAGAAGCAGCCCTTTCCAAAGGAAAATTCATGGAAATTATGCAGCCTTTTCAGACTGCCATAGCCTCTATCTCAGAAGACCTACAAGAAATCAAGGGTTCTGTGGAGTCGTTGACGAGGAGGGTCGGCGATTCGGAAATTAAAATAGTCTCATTAGAGAGAAAATATGAGAAGTCTGAATCAGAGCTGGTAAATATGAAACACAGAATGAAGAAACTTGAAGATAAGCTGGAGGACTTAGAGGGACGTAGCAGACAGAACAACATAATAATAATTGGGATTCCTGAGAAAGAGGAAGGGAGTGTGATGATAACGTTTCTACAGAAGCTTTGTAATAAAATAGCCGGCCCTTCTCTGGGTGGAGGAGAATACATAATAGAGAAGCCCATCGAGCGTTGCGCCCTCCACCAGCCCATGGTCAGCCACCCAGGCCAATCATCTTCAAACTTCTAAATTATTTAGATAAACAACACATTTTATCTAAAGTTAGAGGCATCAGTGAAGTGACTTGGGAGGGCAGGAAAATTCGCATCACCCAGGACCTGCCACACTCGGTGCGGATACGGCGACAGGAATTCCACCCTTTAGTCTCTAAGCTGGTGGCGGCTTCTAAGCCGTTCAGGGTTAAATATCCTGCTATCCTGATGGTCAAACATGAGGATAAATGGCTCTTGTTTGATTCGCCTGTACAAGCCTTACAAGAGCTCAAAAGTATCTTCCCAGATCTTTTCAAGTGAATAGCAGAGGGGCATACCCTTGGTCACGAATATGTTGAAGTTTTTGATGGTAGTTTATTTTAAGGACTGATTCTGCAGAGCACATCACACTGACAACTTTCCCCGAGGAGGGTAATGCCTGGGCACAAACACCTGTCTTATTGGATGGCTTCACGCTTAACCACCTCGGCTTCCCCCTGGGAGGAGGCATGTGACAACGCGGAACTAGAAAGATCACCCTAGCATCTTTGAGAGTTGAACACGATATGAAGGAACTCGAACAATGTTGTCCCCGCATCTAAATGTCATACTGATGCCGTTAAGCATAATTTTAGCTCGTGGTGGTTGGATGGATGATCACATCTTCTCATTAAGTGGTAACAAGGGTTCCAACTCAATCTGAGATGAGTGTGCACTGATTTGTTGCCTAGATTCACGATTCTTACAATGGGCAAGATATTCCCAACTCTGAGACAGAGAGTTTAACTCCTTTCCTTTGCTGACAACCGTGAAACGGCTAGGAAGTGGGACAAAAGATAGTTCCACACGGACCCCGGCTCTTCGATACGGGAGAGAGTCGTGAGGATTAGATGGCGGAGGCTATGCTTGCAAAGACAGCAGGAGTCTTAACTGTTATGGATAGTCGAGATAACTCGACAAGGAATTGTGTGCTCTAGTGTGGTTCTTCATCAAGGTTGACCCGAAGCTATGGCTTTTGCCCTGTAGAATGCAGCTGACTGTAATAATCGAATATTCTGCATAAGCAGGACTGAGTGTGGAAAAAAAACTTTTTTTTTTTTTTTTCCCTGATTAACATGTTCCACGGTTGATGGGGGAAATGGGATCACTTGTTTTAGTACATAAGTTTTAAAAACAGCTTGTTGGTTGTACTATGTGATGCTAAAACTGATGGACTGGTCACTGACCATACTCCGTTATACTTAAATGTCGATTTCACAGACATGAAGTTATCTAATTTCTGGTAATGATGCTAGCAGGGTTTAGTGGTTTTCAAAGTGGTAGAGATGAGCGTAATTCTGTTTAGTAGCTTATTGCTAATCTCATAGGTTTATGCTTAATCTGACAGTATTGGGGGGAGGGGGGGCTCCGGGGGGTATGACTGTTGAGCTTAGATTGCTTAGACGTTAATCATGTGGCATAACAAGAATGGGAGTGCAGTTAATTTGAACTGGGGGTTGTTTGTTGTACTAGGGCTGGAGGGTTATAGGTTTGTTGATTATGAGGGAATGGTAGGGATCTTTTGCTTGGGGGTGGGGACCATGGCTACACACTGTCAGGGTTTTTTAACTCTATCTAAAGCCAGAACATGTTCCGATTTTCAATAGAACCTCTGTACAACCCACCGGGGGTAGCTCTGTGTATTCTCGTTTTACCACCATAGGACATGAGCAGTCAATACAACTTCGCTAGCTGGAACAATAAGGGAGCCAAGGATAGAGTCAAGAGGTAAATCATTCTGAGGCACCTGCAACAATTGCGGGCACAAATTGCCTTCCTGCAAGAAACACATTTGAGGAGAGAGGATATCCTCCTTTTAAAAGATCATGGGTAGGGCAAGTTTTTGGGGCAGGAATGTCCACGAATAGGGGAGGGGTAGTCATTCTTATGGCAAAGAATGTCCCTTTTAAATCGGCCCAGGAAATCTGGGACCCGAAGGGCCAGTATATCATCGTACATGGTTCATTAGAATCTCATCCAATTCTACTCGGCTCAGTATACGGTCCAAACTGTGACTCCCCAGCCTTTTTCGTGCGGTTACTAAATATCGTGGTGTCTAATCCGCCTAAGTTTACCATTCTAGGTGGGGATTGGAACTTAGTGCTCCAAACAGACCTGGATAGATCCGGCCGTGAGAGACAAGGGTTATCTCCAGCACAAAGAGCATTGAAGGATGTCATCAGAGATGCTGCTCTAGTTGATGCCTGGTGGGTCATAAATCCAGCTGTTCGGCAATATACTTTTTTTTCTACAGCACATAGGACATATTCCTGAATCGACTACATTCTTATAAGTTCCATTGCAATGTCTGGGGTAGTGCAGACAGATATATCAGCCAGAGTCCTGTCTGATCACGCTCCTGTTAGCCTGGAATTCTGGTTAGGGTTGGGGAGTAAACGGTCTCCCCAATGGAGATTAAATAGCCAGATACTGAGGAATGAGGCTTCCCTGGGGCACATAGTGGATTTCATTACCTCATTCCTTAATAGTAACCAGGGTTCAGTGGCTAAATATGACTTAATCTGGGCAGCTTTAAAATGTTCCCTAAGGGGAGAACTGATAAAGATGGCCTCCAAGAGGGCTCGGACTCAAAGGGCTCAATTGGACTCTCTTTTAGTATCCATTAAGAATTCAGAATATAGTCTATCTCGTGCCTCTTCAGCAGAGAGTTGGGCCATACTTTATCAGCTACAGGCCCAATTTGCAGGCCTGGTATCTCAAAGAGCTGAATTAGCCCTTTTGAGGACCAAATTTAAATATCTGGAGACAGGGAGAGAGGCAAGTTGTTGTCGCTATGCGATTCGCTACCTGGATCTATATCGAATTCACACAGAATTTACGCTGGGCGGATGGTCAAGTTTATACTGATTCTCTGGAAATGGCGAAAGCCTTCAGTTCCTATTTCCAAGGGTTATATGCAGTGGACCCAGCCTTACAGCCTACTGATACTGATATTAGTTCCTACCTTAACTCGGTGAACTTGCCTAAGATTACAGATGCAGAGGCGACCTCTCTGAGTGCCCCAATAACTTTCATTGAAATACAGCAAGCCATTCAGCAGATGCCTCTAGATAAATCTCCTGGGCCTGACGGGCTGTCTAGTAATTTTTATAAAGCCTGCCATTCGGTAATAATCCCTATTTTAAAGGAGGTATTCATGTACTGGTATGACAATGGGGTCTCAGACCCTAGTTTCTAAGAAGCCACAGTTTCTCTAATTTTAAAACAAGGGAAAGATCCTCTTAATATCGACAGTTACCGCCCCATTTCCCTATTAAATATGGATGTTAAAATTCTGGCCAAAGTTCTTAAATAGGCTTTCCAAAGTTATTGGTAGCCTTGTAAGCCGTGAACAAGTGAGATTTATGATGGGGAGGTCATCCCAAGATCACATGAGAAAATTGCTACATCTCATTACAATTGCTGGGGATTCTGACACGCCAACGGTGCTGGTATCACTAGACGCCAAAAAGGCATTTGATAAGGTTTCCTGGGATTTCCTATTTGCTACCCTAACTTCATTTGGGCTGCCTAAAGAATTTTGGAGATGGGTACAACTTCTATACTCACTCCCCTCAGCCAGGGTCAAGTGCAGTGGGGTATTGTCCCCACCATTTAAATTAGCCCGGGATACAAGGCAAGGATGCCCCTTGTCTCCCCTACTCTTTAACTTATACTTAGAGCCATTGTTGCGCAGACTGGCAGGGAAAGCTGCTATAAAGGGAATTCAAATAGGAAATGCCAGGTACGCCTATTCAGTGTATGCAGATGACATCCTACTGCATATCGAGGAACCAGGCATCTCAATTCCAGCTATCCTGGTTGAGGTTGAGTTTTTTCCTAAAATCTCCTATTATAAATTAAATCGGGCCAAAACAAAGATCCTTCCTTTAAATAGTAGAATTAATAAGGCCGAACTTCTCCCCCTTGGTCTTTCCTGGGAAGCAAAGTCACTCACATATCTGGGAATTAATGTTTGCAAAGATCTGAACTCCACAATAAAAGATAACCTTGGCAATTTAGTTAAAGTGATAATGGGGGATATGGAGAGGTGGCGGCTGCTCCCCTTCTCTCTTTGGGGTAGGCTAAGCATAATTAAAATGAATGTATTACCAAGGATATTATATCCTCTTGGTATGCTGTGTGTTTACCTATTGAAAGGGTGGTTCTCCAAATTGCAAAGCGCAGTTAATCTTTTTGTATGGAACAAGAAAAGTGTCCATTGATCTTACCTCAAATTGACAGCCCCGAAACTAAGAAGAGACTTGGCCGCCCCTTCCTTTTTTCTCTATTATGCTGTGCAGCATATAAACAAATTGGCCTACTGGAATAGGGAGATTGGACACTCGGAATATATACCATTGTGGTTAGATATAGAGCAGCACTTGGTAGCGCGGGATAAATGCTCATTGTGGGCTCTTCTATATGTTTCCCCATCGGCTATCCCTAAGCCCCTTAGAAGCAATCCTATGGGATGGTCACTAAAAGCCTCCCATCAGATACAAAAATATCTTGCAGTAAGGTGGTATCACTTGTCTGATCAGCCTATTGTCGACAATCCACACTTTAAGGTCGTGGGTGCACCATTGTCCCTTACCTTTTGGCCTCAACTAAATTATGCCAGGGTCTCAGGCTTTTGGTCGAATGGGAAGCCGCTCCCCTTTGATCATCTACAAAAGTCCATAGGAGCCTCGTGTAAGGAAATATTTAAGTACTTGCAAGTTAGTAAAGCCCTAACCTCCTTTTTCTCCCGGGCTTCACCGATAGACCCTGGTGAAAGAGATCCAGCTACGTTCCTACATATAGCCTTCCAGTCATGCTCAGTTTCAAACCTGCATAAAACTCTTCAGGAGTGGGATTTTAGACTACCATTAGGGATTTGCTATTACTGGACAAGGGAGCTAAGAATCCCGGAGGACCCTAGTCTCTGGAAGAAACTCTGGCTGTCAATGTAAAAATTTATAAAGCAAGATAGGCTGAGATGGGTGCATTTTAATATTATTCATAATATTTATCTAACTCCTACTCATCTATGTAAGTATGGGACATTGACTACGCCACTCTGTGGCAAATGCAAGAGGGGCAACGGTACCCTGTTCCACATGATCTGGCTATGTCCTCATGTGCAGGCCTTTTGGCAGTCTATTAATAACATCCTAGACCCTATCCTTGGCTTAGAAACCCTGTTTACCCCTGAAGTCTGTCTAATCAACCTCTTTCCAGCTGGTACTACCAAAGTCAAGAGGGCTCATATGTCGCTTATTTCTGCAACAGTCAAATTGACAATCTTGAGGCACTGGGCTGGTGACAAGCCTCCCACTTTGATGGAGTGGTACAGGGAGAGCACTCTGGCTTTACAATTGGAAAGGCACATAGCCTACATGCATGGTAAAGCTAAGGCTTATGCATCTCTCTGGGGTACTCTCGAGGTGCTCCTGACAGCCTGGAAGCCTTGATGTCTGAGCTTACTTCAGGGGCAGTGAACCAAGAGTTAATTGTGTGTGTAGTCTTGGGAGGGGGGAGAGGGGGGATTGACCTGGTTGCCTGATTTCTGTAGTTAACTGTTCTGATATCTGATATTTGTACGATTGCTGGGTATTGTGTTGTTCATTGTTAAACTAATAAAACTGGTTTAATAAAAAAAAAAAGAAGTAAAGTTATCAGAGCTGCTAACCACAGCTAATACAAGTCGATGCTGAAAAAAAATTCATCATATTAGTTATCAAAATACATCCCCATTTGTGATAATTTGGGGTTCAAGCAATCAATTATAGATAAAGGATTTAAGACTTGACAAACTCAATGAATCCAAAATATTGCATATTTATTTATTGGAGAAACACTGATATCCTTTTAACAATTATCAACAAAATACAACATCCCGAAGCAGCATTTTTTTAGATTTTTTACAGATGAGAAAATATATCACAGGGTCCAAGATTACACATGCCCATCTCCTGTTATAGAAATCTTAACAAACCCAGATTCAAATTCTAAACCTTTGTCGGCAATTTATCATCTATTATTGGAACATAGCTCAGTAAATCTTAATCCACACAGGATTCGCTGCGAGGATCAATTTAATTTACGACTCACAGAAAAAAATTGGAAGGGAATCCTAAACTACTCCTCACAAGAATTGTTTGCCTCAAAGCTTCAACAGATACAGCTTAATATCCTTCATTGCACATATTTATCTTCCTCTTGATCATATAAGTTTAATTCAAATCTGAGGGAAAGATGCCTCAATAACCCTGGATCCCTATTATAGTTGTTTTTAACATGCAAAAAAAAATATACATAGTTTGGGAACAAAGTCAAGATATCCTAGAATTGCCACCTCATGTAGATGGTTTTAAATCCTTTACCAATTTTACTAGATAGGGATGTGGGAGATTCCAACTGTTCAGAAGAACAACATAAGTTACTCTCAATGGGTATCATCACGGCTAAAAAGTGTATTTTATTAATGTAGAAAGATAATACCCTTCCTTCGATTAATACTTAGCTTAATTTTGTGATGGATCTTTATAAATTTCTGTTCTTGTATCTGTATCATATATTTTTGTGTTCTCTTTGTGTATGTATATCCTACTGTACCATGTCCCCAGGTCGCACCTGGAAACAAGCTTCAGCTCAGCATGCTTTACCTGGTTACCAACAGTTTAAATAAATAAATTAGAAAGGGTTCATTATTTCTATAACGATCAGGCAGCCACATTTGAGACTATCTGGATACAGTTCTTGAGGTATCTGGGATCCAGCATATCCCCATAAAGTATAACACTGAGGCCCTTCCTTCCATCTGCAGTATCAAACACTAAGAATATGATGCAATTCAATTCATTGTTTGTTTTTTGGCTGGCTTTCCTTTTGTTTTTGTTTCTACTTTCATCTACTCTTTTTTTATCAGTACTCATGATTTGTTTGTGCCATATCAAGTCCCTGTAATTTGAATATTTTTGTGGTATTGGATTAAAAAAAGGATGTTGTCAATAAAATGCACATACCTTACCAAGTGAGTAGCAAAAGGATTTTATTCTGACTTAATGAAGATTTCCTCTGTCCACCTTAATGCCAAATTAGCATATGAGGGTGCTAACTCTGTACTCATTGCTGTACCTTGAAATTGATTAAAAAAACTCAATTAAAGATGAAAAATTACTCTTTAACACCAATTCCAGACCCACTGGTAGAAACGCTTTCTTTATAACGTTTTCCAAATCAATATCAAGTAAAATACTGCCTACTGTCAGTCGAAAATCATTTTCAGTTGATGTATGTAGACTTTCTGTATCAATTGGTGAATGAATGAATGACTAATGGTTTTAGTTATGTTATATGATTAATGCTGCTGAGATGTCTGTCATGTAATTTTAAATTTTGTTAGGCACCTTGATATTTGAAAGGTGCCATAAAAATAAAGATATTATTATTATTTGTTATCCACAAACGATCATCCTTGCCAGGTTACAGACTCCACTTGAAATAATGCTTCCATTGTGTCTTTTAAAACAGATGCAGATATGACTAATAGACCTTAAGAACGCAGTAAAAGAAAAAACAGACAATTTATCCATTACTGAATAAATCTTGGACCCATTCAGGCACCTGGAATGAACTTCTTTATTTCTATGAATGTTTGGTAACAGATAAAATTTCAAAGTTAAAAGTGAAGTTGGCTTTAAATATTCAAATTCATGTCTACATATCAATCCATTTGACAAGGACAGAGTCAAAACATTCTGTAGATCTGAAACAAAAGCATCAGCTGAATTTTCATTCAAACAACTATAAAATTGATCATTTGACAATCATGACAATGCTTCTATCAGATATATATCAAGGGGTCAGATCACTGTGTTGACACCCTTATTAGACTTCATCTAGATGATCACATTGACCCAGACATGAATCTCTTCTAATGCTCTTTCTTCTTCTGATGTTATATTAGAATTATATTAGAGTTAAACCTACTTAAAGGAAAAGAAAACATTTAATTAATTTCATTAATCACTACCTTTTTAATAGTGAGAATGGCTGCACTTTTGAGATGCTGAGGGTCAAAAGCTGACTTGGCTCAAAACATTGCTTCTCTCAGGCTTGTTTTATCCAGCTGTACAGTTGTAATGAAGTGCTTCATTCAACAGAACATAAGCTGGCACATTCATATTTAAAAATGGATTATTCTGGACTTCAAATAATGTATTCAGCTCCTGCATCTCAGTGACATCATTCATTGCTACACTTTAATATTGACAAAGGATAGTGTTTCAGTCGTATTTTTCTAAAGAGTTGATACATCTCCATCTCGAACTAAAATCTGTCAATAGGGGATCACAAAATTCAAACCTTTTTGTAATATGCTTATTTGTGCTGCTGTCAGATTCCATTTCAATAGAGTAACTATTGTGTTTTCTGATTGCTGCGTAACTGCCAAGGTTGATTTCTGTCCTCTTTTTCTTCCCTGTCCCCCTTGTCTTCCATTTTTTGTATTTTTATTTTTATTCTTTTTTCTTTTCATTTATGTGATTGGCTTTGTTGATTAGTTCCTCTATTTCATATTGGTTCTTTGATAGCTACATTATTATCTAGGTCAGATTCAATACTGATATTTTTGGAGTCACTTAGCACTACTTTAGCTGTAGACTGCTTACTTCTACTGGATCTTCTAAATTGCGATCTTCCTCTAAATCTTCCTCTACTTTTAGTTCTAAAGTTTTCTGATTGGCCCTTGCTGAAAACTTTTCCATCCACATAATCCTTCCCATCTCTCTTCATTTTTCTCTCTTTCTTCTATTGTATTTTTCTTTCAGGGTGGGTTTGTTTTTTTCTGTAACTTTCGATTTAATTCTGTAAACAGTGATGTGTCTTTAAAATGGCTGAAGTGCTTTCTGAATCTCAATCAGTTCAGTAACTGTATCTTCATACTTTAGCTCCTCTTCTCATCTTGTCACATCAACCAACTTGTTAGAAAACTCCCTTAAGATGTCCAGCCATTCATCTTTTAACCTGACTTGTTCAATTCCTACTGTCAGCATTTTCACCATTTGTAAACCACATGGTGCCCATATTTTTACTTAAAACTTCCATAAATTATCTTTATTGTGCCATACATTGATTTCTGCATTTTTTTAGTTCTGTTTTTTTAACAGACTAATTAGCTGAGTATTTCCTGATAGTTCCTTATTACTTGTCTCTGCATTCTGATCAATGGACTCATTTTGCCTCCTTCCTATGACCACCTCGGTACTCCACAAGCAACATGGGATTTCTGCAGGGGAGTGTGACCCATTGTATTTCTAATTATCTTTTGTTACTGTTTCTCTCTTTTCAGCTATTATCACTAGGATGATGAATCCTGTTGCTGCATAGATTCTGCTTTGAATTTTAAATAAAAGGACTTTATCCCAAGCATGAAATTCCTGAGAATATGCTTAAAAAGTTTCACTGGAATTGGTTTGCTGCTGGATTAATGATCTGCAGCTATTCTGTACACCCTTCACAGAGCCCACACAGTGCAAATTGTTGCTTTCTGTTACTCTCTCAGCCATTACTTTTATGGTGTTTATGAAGAATATTAAACAGACTCACCAGACTTTTTCATTTGGCTTGTTCAACACATCCTTTCATGAGGTGCTCCTTGTTAAAACAATTCAGGTATCTTTTTTTACCATTTCTGGGCACACCTTAAAAAAATAGCAGCAAAACAATTTGTCTTTCATTTTTTATTGCACTTACAGGTGGCAGTTCATCAGGTGCTAGCTCTTATACATGCAAGTTGTGCAAAATTCAAAACAGGGTAACAGCAAAAAATACTGAGACAGCCAGGAGAGCAGAAAAAGCCTGGCAATTCACCTAACAAACATGACCTCTTCAAGGAGTGCTATTCTAGCTTGATGCCAAACTTTAAATGCGGGAAAGACGGAGGTGATGGTGGTGGAGTCGGGTCACTAGATAGAGGGTTTGAGGACTGATTAGCCCTCTGGAATTTATCTAGGGGGCACCCAAATCCTTACCTCTGAACAAGTGCGGGACCTGGGATGGTGCTTGATGATGGGCTGACCTTACAATCTCAAGTGTCGGTAGTCGTCAAGTCTTCCTTTTACCATCTTAGGAACATCACCAGGATCAAGCACCTTGTTCCGTCTGGAGATCTGCCTACACTCATCCACGCCTTTGTGACTTTGTGCCTTCATTACTGCAACTCCCTATACTTAGGGCTTCCTGGGGTTGATATATGCCGCTTGCAGCTAGTGCAGAATGCGGTAGCACATTTGTTGATGGGGGCTTCTCGAACATCTCACATTACTCCTGTTCTGCGCAGTCTGCACTGGCTGCCGATTCAGTAGCGGATCACCTTTAAAGTTGGTTTACTGACTTATAAAGCCCTACACGGACTAGGCCCTGACTACTTGAAAGAGTTTCTGCTTCCCTATCACCCCGAGCGACAGCTCCCTTCAGCCAACGAGGAGTTGCTAGAGATCCCGAGGGTGTCTTTGAAGTCTTCTGGGGCTTGTGCTTTTATGTACACTGCCCCTACCATCTGGAATTCTCTACCCCATCGGCTGCGGTACTGCATGACAGTGGGAGGCTTTAAGCAAGCGTTGAAAACTTACTTATGGTGCCAGGCCTTTGATGGCATTTAGTAAATGAACCCTGTTGAATTCTGTTTGCTTTATATTGTATTTATTGTTTTATTATCCTCTTTTAATCTTTTGCAAAGTGCCTTGTTATTTGAAAGGTGTTTTTGTGAAATAAAGATATTATTATTATTATTTTATTATTAAATACCTTTTACTTTTTAAGCATATTCTCAGGAATTTCATGCTTTGGATAAAGTCCTTTTATTTAAAATTCAAAGCAGAATCTATGCAGCAACAGGATTCATCACCCTAGTGATAATAGCTGAAAAGAGAGAAACAGTAACAAAAGATAATTAGAAATACAATGGGTCACACTGCCCTCCAGCCCCCCACAGCCCAAAAAGTAAAAAAAAAAAACTTACCTTTGCTGCTAGGTCACAACAAGGTGATATGTGAGTCAAAGATCATCATCCAGATCCAGGTCACAAAGTCACCAAAATGCCACAACTGCAGCATATGAGTTCCTGGTTCATATGTCATATCAGGGCGTCATAATAAAAAATTTAGCCATGAGAATTTACTGTAATTTTTCCGGACACTAAAGTGTATCATGGTGGTTGCAGTGGCTGCAGACTCACATAGTCTAGCACCAGCTAGCAGCAGCAGGATATATTTATTTAAGTAGTATATCTCATTCCAGGGCATCATAAAATAATCTAGCCATGAGAATTTACTGAGATTTTCTGGGCACTAAAGTGCATCATGACAGTTACTGTGGCTGGAGACTCACACAGGTCAACACCTAGCAGCTGCGTATATAAACTGAAGGAGACTATCTTATTTTGAGGCATCATGAGAATGCTTCTAGCCATGAGACTTCACTGTGATTTTTCTGGGCTCGAAAATGCATCACGATCGTTGCTGTGGTTGTAGACTCACGTAGCCCAGCATCAGTCAACAGCAGCAGCATATGTTCATTTGGGTAGCACATTTCATTTCATTTCATGGCATCATAGGAAATATTCCAGCCATGAGAATGTAGTGTGATTTTTGGGGGGCACTAAAGTGAATTACAACATTTGCTGTGGTTGTTGACTCACACAGCCCAGTACCATCTAGCAGCAGCAGCAGCACAGATTTATTTGGGTAGCGCATCTTATTTCAGGTCATTATAAGAAGAAATCCAGTCATGGGAATTAATTACAGTTTCTGTGGTTGAAGGCTGACACAGCCCAGCAGCTAGCAGCAGCAACAGCATATATAAACTGGGGAGGACATCTCATTTCGGGGCATTACGAGACTATTTTGAGCCATGAGAATTTATCAGACTGTGAATTTCTGGCACTAAAGTGAATCATGCTATTGAAAAATGAAGGGAATTGAGAAATTAATATATTGTGCTTTAAAACAAATTGTCATACGGTGCTTTATAAAAAGTGCTGTGGGGGGAGACTCAAACAGCTGCAGCAGATGAATTCTGGTAGTACATCTCATTTCAAGGTGTCATAAGAAAAATTCCAGCCTTGAGAATTACTTTTTATTTTCCAGGCACTAAAGTGCATCACAACAGTTGCTGTGGTTGGACACTTACACAGCCCAGCAGCTAGCACCAGCATTATACAGGTGCAGTTGTGCCTCTATATTAGGGTTCAACAGTCACTTCTATGTTAAACACAACATTCTGAATGTTAATAACTCCCCAACCATTTGCCCAATTTGCATGAACTTTTGCATGCCCTTTTTGGACTAAAGATCTCTTGATGTAATAAGTTTTGTTCTGGTTAGATCTGCAGATGCAGAAATATACAGTGTCAAAAACTGTGAAAATTACTACTTTTTGTCAAATTCTTTGTCACATCACTGTACAAAAACAGCTTGGGGTTTTGGTCTAAAATGTTCAATATATACAGGACTTGCATTACAGATATGCCTTTTGAAGGTTTGTTAAAAAATATTAATCCATTCCAAAAGTTATTATATTTCAAAGTTTCCCATTATTTCCTATGGGAAAATTTAGATGTGAGGCTTGAAATAGGATTCTTGATCGTGAAAAGGGATTCTTGATCACACTTTACACTTTAATAACTTTGCAGCCATTCTTTCAATTTGCATGAAATTTGCCATGGCCATCAGGGACTTAAGATATCCTGGTGTTGTAAGTTTTGTTCTAGTTGAATGTGTGGTTGTGGAGATATGGAGTTCCAAAATGTGTAAATCACCATTTTTTTTTTTGTCAAATTCTTTCTTCACTTCTACGTTACACTGAATATTTTGTGCTTTATTATCTTTGCAACCTTTCAGGTAATTTGCAAGAAAATTGGCATGCCCCATCAGGGACAAAGTGTCTCTTGATGTGGCAAGTTTCACTTCAGTTGAATGTGCAGGTGTGACGATATGGAGTTCCAAAATGTGTAAATCACCATTTTTTGTCAAATTTTTTCTTCAATTCTGTTAAAGTGAATATTTTGTGCTTTAATATCTTTGCAATCATTCAGGCAATTTACATGAAATGTGGCATGTGCATCAGGGACTAAATATCTCTTGATGCAGCAAGTTTCCTTCCAGTTGGATGTGCGGGTGTGGACATATGGAGTCACAGAACAATGTGTAAATTACTGTTTTTGTCAAATTTATTGTCACTGCATTGAGTAAAAATGGTGTGAAATTTTGGTCTGAAATGTTTATAGTGTATAGTAGAGCATTGTTCTATATAGAAATTCATCCTTTTCAAAATGCTGTTGTACCACTGTTCAAAAGTTATTGAATGTAATTGTACCCTTCTGTGGTAGAACAACATTCTAGAACCTTTAGAGACTGCACAAGCCAGTTTCTTTGTGAAAGATAAAAACCAAAATGCACATATTTTACATAATACTATACACTATAAAAAATACAGGATGAGCAACTTTATGCATAATCAGTGTTTTCTGCCACGTTGGATTCTGATTCCCACAGACCTCTCAAGCTTCAATCTCGAGGTCAGAGGGAATCAGAACCCCTCTGTGGCCAAACACACTGGTTGTGCATAATTGCCCATCCAGTACTCTCTATAGCGTATATAGGTCTTGGGACACAGTGGTGCCTTTTGAAGGTTTGGTGAAACAATATTAATCCATTGCAAAGTTATTACATTTTAAAATTTCCCATTATTTCCTATGGGAAAAGTTAGATGTCAGGCTCAAAACAGGATTCTTGATTGCAAAACAGGATTCTTGATCACAATGTGTGCTTTAATAACTTTGCAGCTGCTCACGTGATTTGCTTGACATGTGGCATGTGCCATCAGGGGCCGAAGATCTCTGGATGTAGCAAGTTTTGTTCCAGTTGGATGTGTGAGTGCAGAGATATGGAGTCTTACAAAATATGTAAATTACCATTTTTTGTCAAATTCTTTGTTATTATATTGTGCAAAAATGGTGTGAAATTTTGGTCTGAAAATTTTAGGGTATATAGGTCATGGATGACAATGGTGCCTTTTGAAGGTTTGGTGAAAAAAAATTAATCTGTTCCAAAACTATTAAATTTAGAAGTTTCCAAATATTTTCTTTGAGAAAAGTTAGATGGGAGGCTCAAAACCTGATTCTTGACCAAGAAACAGGATTCATGATCACAATTTGAACTTTAAGAACTTCACAACCATTAAAGCGATTTGCATGGAATGTGGCATGCCCCACCAGGGACCAAAGATCTCTTGATGTGACATGTTTCATTCCAGTTGGATGTGCAGGTACGGAGATATGGAGTCTCAAAGAACGTGAAAATTACTGTTTTTTGTCAAATTCTTTATCGCCATGTTGCACAAAAACGGTGTGGACTTTTGGTCTGAAATTTTTTGGGTATGTAGGTCTTGGGTTACATTGGTGCCTTTCGAAGGTTTGATGAAAAAATATGAATCTGTTCCAAAGTTATTTAGTTTCAAAGTTTCCCATTATTTACTATAGGAAAGTTTAGCAGTGAGGTTTGAAATAGGATTCTTTGAACGCAAAACAGGATTCTTGTTTTCAATTTGCAGAAAAATTATTTTGATACAGCTGTTTCTTTGCCATCTCATAACAAATAATTGGTCTGGATTTTGGACTAAAATTTTCAGGGTAGAAAGGGCTTACTCCACAGATGTACCTCTTGATGGTTTTGTGAAAATATATTACTTAGACTTTGGCAGGGATATTCAAAGCAGTTGCGCATGGCACAACTGGGATGCTCATGCGCAACTGCAGCACTGCGCCATGGAGTGATATTCAGCAGGAGCCAATGCGCAGTGCAACTAGCAGTGCACCAATGCACAACTCTAATGAATGCATGCACAAGGGCAGTAGGTGTGCCCATGAATATGCAGCACAGTGCTATATTCAACCCCTGACCCATGGCACAAGTGTGGAGCAACGGCGAGATGCGCCAAGCAGACTTGAGCCTATAAATACAGAGAGCAAGCAGAGGGACAGCACTTATGCCAGAGGGGAGTGAGACAGAGAGATAGAGACAGAGAGCGAGAGAGAGAGAAAGTTACCAGACCTTGGAGGGAGTGGAACAGGCAGCCACAGGGGTGTGGGACAGAGGTGGCAGTGGAGTGTGAGCCAGGGAAGGGGACCCAAGAGGGAGCTGGGCAGAGTGACAGGCAGTACCCCACGGTGGCAAGCAGACCACTGGAGCCGGATGCCAAGAGGAAGACAGGATGGCAGGGGCCATGACCAGTACAGCCTTCCAGATGGAGGCTGTAATGAGGGGTGTGAGGAGGCAGAGCGACGTAGCTGTGTAAGGGCCCATTGGCGGTATGCCCAAAACAGGTGGTACTGTCCCTGCATCAGCTTTGAGAACCACTCTGATATGGAGATCATGGGCTGGTATTGCCTGAACCAGGCAATTCTGAGGCAGTTCTGTGAGTTGTGCAGTGAGGAGATGCAGGCACCCATTAGACAGAGCCACGCCCTGACAGTGGAGACAAAGGTGACAGCCGTCATGTGCCTGCTTGCCACAGGCACCTTCCAGAGACCAACAGGGGATGCCACAGGCATAACCCACTAGGCCACATCATGCCTCCTCACACAATTCCTCAATGACCTGCTGCCACATACTGAGGAATACATCCAGTTCCCCAGCACAGAGGCAGAGTGTACAACAACCATGCAGGAGTTCCACAAGGTAGCATGGATGCCTGGCATGCTAGGGGCCATTGACTTCACCCATGTGGGCATACACATGCCACCTGGCCCTGAGGGCATAGCATATGTCAACAGGAAGGGCTACCCCAGTGTCAACTGTCAGGTGGTGTGCGATGCCAGGGGGTGCATAACCAATGTCTGTGCCACACACCCTGGGAGTGCACATGATTCATTCATCTGATACAGCTCTGCACTGTGCCAGAAGTTTGAGAGTGGAGATATCCTCATGGGCCACCTAGTGGGATGACCATGGGGAGCTGGGTACAGCAGGACATGGGCAGGGGGCGGGCAGGATGGGTGCACTGATGGGAGTGCCAGGGATGGGCAAGGGGCACAGCAACAGAGGACACCAGGCTAACCATGTATCTGTCCACACAGGTGACAGTGGCTACCCACTCAGGCCCTGGCTGCTCACCCCCTACCAGCACCTGTCGACCCCAGCAGAGGATCATTACAATGAGGCACACGCCAGCATGTGGAACATCTCTGAGCATTTGTTTGGGATGCTGAAGGCATGATTCCATTGCCTAGACAGGTCTGGCAGTGCCCTACAGTACAGCCCCTCGAAAGCCTGTAGCCTATTCCTGGCCTGCTGCATACTGCATAATATGGCTATTGACCATGGGATAGCTATCAAAGCTGAAGAGGGGGACAGCAGTGGGGATGATGAGGACAATGGGCTGGGGGGCTGGGCAGCCCCCTCTGGGTGGAGGGATCCCCAGCTTCTAAGAATGGCACACCAGCACCGAGACATGATTGCACAGGAACACTTTGGTGCATGCAGGTAGGTGGAGCAACACCCATGCAGTGGACAAACACAATAGCACAGCACACTGGCATGGGCAGGCATGGCTATGGGCATGCACACACAGGCGTGGGGCAGGGTTGGGGGTGGTGGTGCCACACAGCCACACACAACAGCATGCAGCACCATACAGCAATGCACACACACACACACACACACACAGACACACTGGCACACGCAGGCACATGCCCAGGTGCTAGCATGTGGCATGGATCAGATGCAGGGTGCCAATGCACAGGTGCAACCAGTGCTGCTCTCATCATGCACATGCCACATGGGCCAGTGGATGGGCATGTGCTCTCACAGGCAGCATGTGGTGTGACACACAGTTGCCACTACTGTGGCTTGCACCTACACACATCTCCCATGTGCACACAGGGCAGTGGCAGCAGACTGCAGACAGGGCAGTGTGCACATCAGGTCCGCCGTGCAGAACCACGGCCACCGCAGACATGGGGGTGGCCTTGCCGGGGCTGGTTGGCAGCCACTGGCTGCTCAATAGCCACTGGGGGGTACGCAACTGCTCCCTGGGGTTGAACTGTGGGAATGTGACTGGGTTCATGCAGGGATGTGTAGGCACCCAAACAGGCCCACCCCAGGCATGCCTGGGATGCCGACAGCAGAGCCTGGCATCAACATGGAGGGTGTCACCCAACGCCAGGTCCATGGGGTGGACAGTGCACTCTGCGATGTCTGTGGCTGGGGTCCACCACCTGTGGCAGCCAGTGGCGCAAGACCACTCGATATCACATTGGAAATGCGATCCAGGGATGTGGTTGTGTCCTCCCGAAGGTGCTGTATGGCCTCCAGGACCTGCATAGTGCCCCTCTCGTGCTGCTTGGCTGCCTGGCACACCTCTGAGCAAAGTGCATGCATTCCAGCTATGAGCAGCACCTGTTGCTCCATGGAGGCCCACAGCAATCGGGTGTGCTCTGTCAATGGATCGGCACCTAGGGGTGCATGGACATGTCACTGCCCCACCGGTGGTGTATGACCATGCTGCACGGCCCCCCACTCAGGGGAACACTGCACAGCAGGGTCCCCGTTGGGGTAAGTCACTGTCTGGTGCCCTGGCAGCAGACTCTGTGTCCGGCCACCCAACATCCCCAGCTGTCTGCTGCCGCTGCCCCTCCAGCCCCTGTGCGCTGGCCAGCACCTGAGTGGTTGCACCACCACCACCACCATCCAGCACTGCTGGGGCTGTGCACACAGTGGCACTGGGGTGGCAATGGGCAGCAGTTCCACTGCTGACAGGCCACTGGCTGCGCTGCCTGTGATGGTGGTAGGTATGGATATCTCCCCCATGACATCCCCCACACTGTCCAGGATAATGGTCATGTCATCATCAGTGTCAGACCCCACCCCGATCTGTGTCTCCATGCACAGTATGCCATGGCTGGCACCCTACTGGAACACAGCCAGGGCCTTGTCCGACATCAAGCCCAGGACATCCGGCTGGATGGCAGTGGTGTGCTACAGCTGATCAGGCCCCTGGATGCCCATGGAGGTGGATGGCTGGTCCTCCGGAGCTAGGCCTGCCCCCATGGCTGCCACTGGCACCCCTGCCACTGCATTCTGGTGTACCAGTGCTGTAAGAGAAAACAGATGTGTTAGTACTACCATACCAGCATTACCCCCCCGGCATACCATATGTACCATGCAGTGATGGGCTCCCTCCTGTCTGGAAGCCACCATCCAGCACACCCTCAACAGTGCTACACGGCATGGTGGCCACCACCAGCTCCTCTTGTGCTGTGAACTGTGGCACAGCAGCATGGCCCCCATCAGTGGCTGTCCTGGCAGCCAGTATGGCAGCCACCTTCTCCTTAATGCGGTGTTTGTCAGTGCCCACCTTCTTTCTGCACTCCTTCACAGACCACTGGTGGCTGCCCTGCAGGTTCACAGCCACTGCCACCTCCACCCAGGATGCAGCCCTGGCTTGTGGTGTGCCAGTGGCACCACTCAGCAATTGCTCCCTGTCGAGGTAGGTCTCGAACATGGCATCAGCTTCTGCCTTTGTAGAGTTGAGCCTGTGCTTGCTGGCTGGTCTACGCTCCTCAGTCTCCTCATGCTCGGACATGGTGCTACCTGTGGACAAGGACATGTGTGTCACTGCTTGCAGCTGCCCACCCCATCCACCCTGCTGTGCTGGCTGTTCCCATAGCAGGAGCAACTTACCTCAGATGGTTGCAATACTGGTCCATGGTCTGTGCTGTTGTGTGGCGCCTTTATAGCACATCTCATGCAAATGAGCTGTGGCGCAACGGTAATGACATGCTAATATCCCCAGTGTGCCACACATTGGCTGATGAGCTCATTAGCATGTGGTGGCTGAATATCGTGCACTTGCTCCTTGTGCAATGGAATTGCTCTGGTGCATTTTGTGGTGCAATGACGTGACATGCGCAGTGCACTGCCCGCAGTACGCATGCATCGTGGCTTGTGCTACCACCTGTTGTGCACTGTGTGCTCAGAGCACTATTGGGGCCATAGCACATAGTGCACCATGGGCCCTATAGCACTCAGGCGCTATAGGGGCCATATCACATAATGCGCTATGTCACCTATAGCGCCTGAGTGCTATAGGGCCCATGGTGTGCTATGCACTATGGCCCCTATAGAGCTCCGGTGCACTATGCGCCAGGTGACCCTTGACCCTATGCCCCTTGGGACTCCATCACCACATGCAGGGTGGGCCACGCCCATGCCGCACATCCATGGTGATGTGTGATTGGCAGACACTGCACATGCCTCCATGAGGCGCACATCCCGCGCATGTTGTGCACGTGTGCTACTGGCCGCCATCTTGGTTCAGCAACTTGTTTAGGGAGCATGGTGCAGTGAGGGGTATGACATGCTCACAACTGGAGTGAGATAGAGCTTGTCAACCTTGTGGCACAGGCACTGCCACATGCACCTGGTCTGTTTGGCCAGGAGCTCCTGCAGCAGGCCAGGATTAACATCTGGCAGGCCATTGCTGCAGGCCTGGTCCAGGATACTGGTGTGAATCAGACTGGTAAGCAGTGCCACCACTAGTACTGTGACTTGATAGAGAGTGACCCCGAGAGGCTGAGGACGCTGCAGGCACGTGTCCGGGGAGCATGCCATGGCCAGGTAAGTCGGCACATGCTGCTTCTGTGCCCAACCACCATACCGTGGTGTTGGCTGGGCTGCCTGACATGCTCTTTGGGGGGGCACTGTCGGCATGTGCCATGTGGTGTGGCACTGCTGGCTACTGGGTGTGCTTTGCCACTGTCCTGCCAGTCATGTCAGGCTGGGGCACACAATGTGTGCACAGGGTGGGAGGGTGGGCACATGCTGTGGTTGTACTCTGATGTGTGCCTGTCTGTGTTCCATTCCTAGGGCCTGAGGACTGGCACTGTGCCAGAGCAGCGGTGGTGCCTGGCAGACCACAGCAGGCCGCTGCGGGACATTTGGCTGGTGGAGTGGGCCCATCCGGTGGAGGTGGAGCAACAGTGGGACCGGTGCATGCAGCACTGCATCAGGCAGGTAGGCACTGTTGTCTTCCTCTACTCCTTACCAGGTGGTCAGTGGGGGTGAGGGTGCGTCCATGGCCACCTGTGCCACGTGCCATGTCAGCTGTGTGCAGCACACTGTGCGGTGTGCATGTCACTGTAGGGCAGCCATCACACACATGCACAAGCTGTTGGTGGGATGAGTGTGCACCCGGCTGCCTCTAGTGCTGCGGTAGTGCTGCTGCAGCCCTGTGCCACCTGCCTGTCACTGCATGGTCAGGTGGCCTTTGGGTGGCAGTGTCCACTGCTGTGCACTGTCGTGGCATTCTGGAATGTCAGCAGGCATTGACCCATCCACTCTGGCTGGCCAGGGTGCCACTCCAGGGGCATGTGCTCCCACTGTCTGCAGCGCACAGTGGGAGGGCATGGTTTCTAGGAACTTGCACTGATTACCCATCCATTCCTTTGTCATAAGCAACTGGAGGAGGTCATGGCTGCTGCTTTGTTGCCAGATGTTACACCAGAAAATACTTATTACATTGACAACCTTGGAGGTGGCCCAGCAGACCCAGAGGATGGTGCTGCATGACAGGCAGCAGTGGAGGCATCAGGCGGCAGCAGGCCGTGGCCACCTTTAGTTGTCCCCAGTGCTTCCCTCTTACCCCTGCCATCCCTTCCCTTCCCCTTCCTTCCTCCATTCCACTGTACAGTCCCTGTCCCCTGTCTCCATCCCTCACTCTCCTACCCTTTCCCTCTGTATTACCTTTTACATCATTCTTTTATTACAGTTTACTTGCTTAACTGCCTGTGTCCATGTCTGCTTTGCAGCTGGCGAGTGAAGCCATGCTGCAGTAGCGTGGTGGGTGTCTGTGTGGTGTGCTTGTGTCATTGTGTGGGCTGTACATGGTGGTGTCCTGCCCCTTGGTCAGTGGTTGTGCCTTGGGGTGGCCATGGGCTGGCTGTCCAGGACGTGTGGCATTTGTGTTGGGTGCTGTGTACCAGGGTGTGGCTCGCCGTGGTCTGAGTGGGTGGGGGCTTGGCATCCACTGGGGGTTCCATTGGCAGCTCACCTTGGCTGTTGGTACCACCTGTTCCCTGCATCCAGTGCCCTGGTGCTGGGGGGGCTGGCTGCCTGTCTGCACCCTGCAGGTGGTGGTCACCGGTGGCCCACCACTGTGCCTCCCTGCCACTGTCCCCAGCTGTGTTCCACTGCCTGCCCTCCACTATCCCTCAGCTGCTTTGCTCCCACCATTGTCTGGGGCTGGTCCTTCTGTGCCTTGGTGCATCTCCCTTTGCTCCATTGCGCATCTCTGGTTGCGCTATGGTGCAGGTCTGGTTGCTCCCTGGTGCACCTCTGGCTGTGCCATGGCGCATCCCTGTGATATTCAGCAGTGTTGTACTGGTGCTTGTCGCCATGCGCAGCCTTTGAATATCGCATTCACTGCACCATGGCGCATTTGAGTTGTGCTGCATCGGAGTTGCGCTGGCCTTTGGTGCATTTCTGAATATCTGGCCCTTGGAGTTCTATAGGATAACTTTGTACTGGGATGTTTACAGAGCTGGTTCTTTGTCACTATGGCATTAAGAAATGATTTGCAATTTTGCTCTGTAATTTTCAGGGTACTGAGAGCTTTCCTCACAGATGTGCCTTTTGCCAACTGGGTGAAAATATATTACTTTGCTCTGGAGTTCTGCAGCTTTACATTTTGATTAATTTCTCATAGGATAATAATGTAATGTGAGGTGTACTCAAGCATTTCATTGTCACTTCATGCATGATAGTGTAGGTCACTCAGGGCCTTGTGCTCCCACACACAAATATGGATACAAATAAGGAGTAATACATGGATGGCAGTGCAGGGCTCAGAGGGCCCTGCACTGCCAAAGAGAATTACAGATACTGCCAGGGACTGATGGATGTATAGCAGCATAGTGCTCAGAGGGCCCTGCCCTTCCACACACAAATATGCAGAGGAGAATGAAGTGATAGGAGCACAGGGACCTGCACTCCCACAGGGAAATAAGGAACAATTAAAATATCTTATAAAAATTATGGACAGTTAAGAGAAATGCATACATTCAGGAAAGCTTAGAAGGGGGACTTGCTCCTTCCACTTTCTGTGGCTTGAAGCATACAGTGACATATATTTTGACTGCCACTTAACTCCCAGTAGTTTAGAAATTAGGGTTAGGGCTATGGTTAGGATAAAGGTTACTGTTATGGTTAAGGGAACTGTGTACATTCAGGAAAGGGAAGGAGGGGGACATTGACCCATCCAGTCTAGGGGGATTGCCCCAAAGAGTAATATAAATGTAGGTTTACACTTACCTCCCAGCAGTTAAGGAATTATGGTAAAAATCTGGTTTCAAGTTTTTAGGGCATAACTACATCAGTTTTAAAGGGTGTTGTCAGAAAACATGGTGAGCATGTAGTCAAAGAGGTGGGCCATATGTGTATGAAGCTTGGTGAAGATCAACCTTGAATTCTGTATTTGGTGCCATGTTTAATTTTGGTGGAAATATTGGGGTGCTGTGGGTACTCTGTGATGACTGCCCTTGGTATGATGCATTAATGATGAAATACTCAGTGAGATCTCTCATTTTATATATAGTGTTACAGTTAACTGCAAATATTGAGCAAGCTATGGCCTGTGAAAGTTCTAATGTTATTCTATAGGATTTTTTGCATTCGCTCGGGTTTAGGTTATGTTGTGTGTGCCCCCCCATTCAATATAACTTGTTCTGGAGCTCAGTTAGGGTTAGGTTATGTATCTGGTGGAGTTAATTGTGGGCATGTATGTGATATTGTTCAGGGTGCCACGGTACACTTTCTGACATGTGTGCCTCCCATTAAATATTACTTGTTCTAGAGTTAGCGTTAGGGTTCTGGTTCTGGTGCAGGTTAGGTGATATGTCTTTTTGAGTTAAGGGGGACATATCTAATATTGTTCAGGGTGCTGAGGTACACCTTATTTGTTATGTGTTCCCCCCATTTAATATTACTTGTTCTGGAGTTAGGTTAGGGTTAGGTTATGTGTCTGTTGGAGTTAATGGGGGGCATATATCTGATATTCTTCACGGTGCTGAGGTATACTTTCTGTTGTGTTTGCCCCTTATTAAACATTATTTGTTCTGGAGTTAGGGTTAGAGATAGCTGTTCAGGTTAGTGTTACAAGGACATTTGTGACTTAGTGTATGAATACTACTAAAGATCGGTGCATGGATGGGAGTGCAGGGCCCAGAGGGCCCTGTGCTCCCACACAAAAATACAGATACTATAAAGGAATAATGCATGAATGGTAGCACAGGGCTGTTTGGAGCCAGTGCTCCAAAGAGAAATATGGATACTACTAGGGGTTGATGCATGAATAGCAGTGCAGGGCCCAGAGGGCCCTGTGCTCCCTTACACAAATATGCAGAGGAGTATGGAGTGATGTGCATGCAGGGCCCAAAGGGCCCTACACTCCCACAGAAAAATAAGGATAAAATGACAGTGTCTTAAAAAAATCATGGAGGGTTGGGAGCACAGGGCCTGGAGGGCCCTGCACTCCAACAAGGAAATAAGTCTTTAATTATATTTTCTCAAAAAGTAAGAAAATTATCTGCAAACAAATTCCTTAATGTACCATTAAGGTTCTTTATGATTATATTTTCACAAAAAGTAGGGAAATTCTCTGCAAAAAAAACTTTGTTAATGGATCATTAGGGTTCCAGCATCAAAAGTAGGGAAATTATATCTTATATTTGAGCAACACATCTTATTTCAGGGTGTCATAACAAAAATTCACAGCAGTATGTAGGAGCCTGACTTATTTATTCTGTCAGTTGCAAAAAAAATGTTGGTGTGGGGGGGGGTGGCTAGCAGCCAAACAAGATGGTAGTTTAGATACAGAGCTCCTACTACCCTAACACATTATCTGAGGATTATCTGCTACCTTGCTACAAAACTGTTATATGTTAATATGTACAGTGAGGGATGTCTCTTATGGGATAAGAATGTTATCTCGTGCTGTTTTGGGTGAGAGGACCGAGAAGTGAAGCTGAGTGGTTCTGTCAGTCCAAAACACCATGAGATAACATTCTTATCCCATAAGAGACACCCCTCACTATACATATTAACATATTATGAAGCAGTTGAACTGCTTCCATCCCAAAAGAGCACACATTTTGCTGAGCGTTTTCATTTTATTTTTGCTGTGTTTAGTGGTCTCCCCCGCTGTGCTGTTTTGTATGGTAGTGGTACATACTTGGGTCGGCCTGTGCCATGGTGCCATCCATCCATTTTCCTCAGCTACCATTTACTGTCTTTGCTCTGCTGCCCATCCCTCGTCCTGCTCCCCTGGCACTTTCCCATCAACTTGGCTTTGCTAGTGATGTCCCAAATTTCAAGGGGAACCTTTTACTATGGAGCATTCCCACTTTCCACCAACACACCTCCTTTGCTCTCCTCCTTCTCTGCCCAGTCACCCCTGGCTTTGTTCACTGTCCCGGCACTGCACCCCAGTTACCAAAACCCCTCCTGGCTGAGGAGGGACTCCCCTCTGCCACCGCCCACATCCCCTATGCCATCTACCACTGGACTGTCTCCTGGCTCCACCTTTCCCGTAACCACTGTGGGAATCAGCTGGGCAGAGTTGCGTGAGGCAGCAACTGTACACTGAATAAGAGGTACAGTAATGCTGTCCTCTGATTGGTGGAGACAGTCAGATTGCTTTATAATCAAAAAAATTAGCACTGTTTATTTTGAAACTCACCCATCCTGAAAAGACATTTTTTTAGAGCTGTGCTACAGGAGAAAGTGACGTTCCAAGCAGTCTGCTATTTCCATGCTGCTACAGCCGTGTTGACATATACGATCCCCGAGATGGAGTTGGTGGAGCCACAGATGAAGAACCATAAAAGGAGGACCGTAAAAGAAATAAGGGGCATGTTTGCTTAGATGATACAAACAATGAGCAATCTCGCACTGGCTGCCCAATGGAACACAGCCAACATTATTGAACTATCACAGAGATCTAATGTGAGTGTGTAGAGACTGACGAATGATGAAGACAAGCTGCACCGCTTGGATGCCAGGCTCAGAGAATAAGACAAAACAATTCAAATGCTGCGGAACTGAGTAGAGGACTTTGAGAATCACAGCTGCTGGAACAACCTAGGTTTTGTAGGGTTTCCTGAAGGCTGCTAGGGAATGGATGTAATTGCATTTTTGCAGAAAGAAATACCCCAACTTCTCGCATGGCAAGGAGAAGGCTGCCTGGAAATAGATTGGGCCCACCAATCACTGGCCTTGAAACTGGCACCAGGAGGATGGCCATGCCCAGTCCTGTTGCAGTTCCTTTGATTCCACAACAGCGAAGCCATCATCATGGGGGCTAGAATGAGGCAGTCCCTCATGTGCCATGGTCAAAAAATCCAAATATTCGCAGACTTCTCTCAAGAACTGTCTGTAAGGAAAGCCTTTTCGGCAGCAAGATGGGTATGCATGGACTGGGGCCTCGCGTACTCTTTGAGGTACCCAGCAACCCTCCACATCACCATTAATGGTGCCAACAGGTCCTTTGAAACTCCAGAGGTGGTGGAACATTTCTTGGCCTCCTATACCCCCTATGTCTAATAGGGGAAGATCGAGAGACCCGCCATGCCCAAATAAAACAAGACAGGCTCCTATCCCTCTATCCCTATGGAGCTCTTGGCTCAAATGGACCAGGCCTCATCCTGCCCACGCTCTCTGGAGTTGGCCCAAGGAAGACAGTGGTTTACACTCGATTCATGGACCCCGTCACCAAAAGGTCAGCTCCACAACAGGAGGAAATAGCCAAGTGAGGGGACACACTTGGACAAGTCCCCGAGGCTCCATTCGCATGGTCGTAGTCAGAGCCATGACTCTAAATCATCCATCAGCACCCCTGATCTACCTCCCGGGAGCAACAGATTCCAAGCCCTGAGGGACCTACCTGAAAAAGCCCCGGGGATGAATCCGCCACATGAACTGGGGGTGTTGGCCACTCCAGCAGCTGAGCCTCTTCCAGCAAATCCTGGTCCTTGGGTGGAGATCGTTAATGAGGCAGAATGTCTGTGGTCCGATCAGCTGGGAATCCAGGAAGATTGTCTGCCATTGGGGACCTTTCTGACACTGGTTGCTGAGGGCTAACTCTCACGTTCACTAAGGTACAGGTGAAGCTTTCCCAGATACCCTTGTCCCCAGAGTCATGACCCGTACGTTGTTATTTGGTTGGTCAGACTTGGAAAGGACACCTGGGGGGAGGTGGAGAATGGACTGCCTAATTAAGAGGCCCATGTTTACGGGACTTATGAATTTCCCCCTCCCCACCACTGGTTAATGGTTCCACAGGCACAGGGTGCTGTCATGTTGTACGGCAGAGCACAGCCTGATACTTACAGTACATGCTCAATGTTGGAAATGCTTTTTTTTTTTTTCAAGATTTAATGTTAGAGTGTTCTGATGGGGATTTACAAACTCCTTCCTTAGTAGAGGGGGACACATAGACATATTTATTTGTAGGTACTGATGGCAGTTAAGAACAAACGGTTTTAAAACTGGCCCCTGTAGGGGAAACGCACAGCTATGGAAGGGCCCCAAGGTGGATCAGTAGGATGGAAGATGCAAGGCATACAGCCCGAGGGCATTATAAATCAGGGGAGCCAGTGGAGCACCCAGGAAGGGGAAGGTGGAAAAAAAGACACCCTAGAGCAAGGTAGCACCAGGTAAAGAGGGTATCAAGGGGGAAGAGTAAAGCTACCGTCAAGCCTTGTAGTAGGGTAGCATATACCAAGGTACCCCTAGTGACTTTCACCAGCATCTGGGCTATGGAGTAACTGATGGATAAAGTGACAACTGGTCCAGGTTGTGGGAGGGTGGGATAGGGATGGGGAGAGGGGGATTTGAGAACAGTTAAAAATGTATTTGTTTTATGTAGCAATGTACTGTATGTTGGTTACTACGGTTTATTTATGTGTGTTCAAATATGCAAGCTGGATGATAGAACAAAATGGATAGGGGTAAAGGGAGAAGAAGGGACAAAAGGTGAACCACAGGAACTGCCTATGCAGTGGATCACAGGTCATGTGCTGTTAGTATTATCCACCCAATACTCTGCATATATAACTTTTCATTGAGGTTAGTCTGATCTCATGGAATGTCAGGGGATCAACTCGCCAATTAAAAGAAAGAAGGTGTTGCTACAACTTAAGAAAATGAGCCCCCAGCATTCCTACAGGAGACCAACTCTCCTCAAACAAAGCCAGAAAACTGAGGCAAGGATGGGTAGGGGAAGAAAGCCACAGCACAGCTCCATCGCATAAAAGGGGAGTTTCAGTTCTCCTCCCCAAGGATTTGGGGTGGAAGGTGAGTTGGAAAAAAAGGACATGAAAGACAAATGGTCAATGCTAGAGGTAGAGACTCTACACAGGCCCCTCATCCTCCTCAACATCTATACACCTAACCAAACTCCCTGAGGGGTTTTCCATGAACTCAACCAACACCCGTCAGAGTTCAGCACAAACAAAAGACAGATATTAATAGGAGGGGACATCAACCTCACCTTAAATCCCACAATAGACAGGAGTAAGGGCAAGGGGGAACCACACAGACAAGGGGCCAAAGCATCTCTCAGACTAATAGCAGAGCACTTGTTGCCCTGGTGTCTGGCTCATGAAACACCCAGGTATGTGGGACGACACCTGCTTCTCAGTCACACATGCAGCCTCCAGCAGAATAGATCTCGGGGTTGATGTCCAGCTCAGCATATGAGATGGTCACCAAGGTGAAAACCCACCAAATTATCCTCTCTGATCATGAGCCCCTGGAGCGAAGGATGCAATGAGGTACAGAACAACCACAAGTTCCCTCCTGGCACCTGGATGGCGTGCCCCTGGAAGACTCTCATTTTTAGGAATGGGTGGTATGGGAGTCTGCAGAGTACTGGACAAACAATGACAATGGGGAGGTGTTAGATACCACCCTATGGGAGGCTTTCAAAGCTACAATCAGGAGCAGAATCGTAGCTTTATGCCTTAGCCCATAGGAAATGTAGGCAGGCAGAGCAGGTATCCCTGGAGTGCAAGCTGGCAGAGCTGGAGTCTCAATATAAAGGATTTCACTTCTGAGACCCACCAGCCACCTTAATCGCCCAACTAACCAGCACCAGAATCAACCTGAATGCCCACCTGATTAGACAAGCAGGGCCCGATTCCAGAAGGCATGGTGCAAGTCATGACAATTGAGTCTTGTGCCAAATGCTGATGTACCAGGGACCCTGTTCCTGATTCCAGAATAGCCAGGGTCCCTGGCAGCTACGTCTATGACTTGTGGTACCCCAAGCATTGTGCCAAAGGGTGGGCGCACCTGAACAGGGTGCTGCAAGCCACAGTAAATTCCCACTGACAGGACACAAGCCCCCCCATTTCTGATCCCTACAAATGCCATCATGATGCTCCACAGGGCTATCGGAACACCCCCACCCCCAGTCCCCAATCCCCAAGAATTGCCCCACAGGGCAGATCACATCTTCCCCTCTGTACCAGAGAGTGCCCACAGGTCTGATCATGTCTTCCCCATGCCCAAGAAGTGCCCTTGAAATTGGTCATGGCCCCTGGTCCCCAAGCCCCAATCATAAATTGCCAGCTCACCAGTAATTGTAATTTTGCGCATCCCGGTAGCCCTGGTAGTCTAGTGGCCCCCACCGGCAGTGCCAGTCCACCCCTACCCCACACACCCATTCCCAGTCAGCGACTGGCACATCCCATCTCTCACCTCCATGGCCAGCCACTGACTGAGCTCCCGTTGAGTGTGTACTAATGTATACAGTACACGCTCAATGAATGACAACTCATACATTTGGGCACGTACTGTATGCAGTAGTATGCACTCAGAGGGAGTTCAGTCAGTGGCTGGCCATGGAGGTGAGAGATGGGATGTGCCAGTTGCTGACTGGGAATGGTTTTGGGGGGTAGGGGTGGACTGGCACTGCCGGGTGGGGTCCACTAGACTACCAGAGCTACCAGGATACGCATAATTACAATTATGGGCAAACTGTTGATTGAGGATCGGGGCTTGGGGACTGGTGGGGACATGATCAGCCCTGTGGGGCACTACGCGGGTGTGTGTGGGGGAAGACATGTTCAGCCTTGCAGGGCAATTCTTGGGGATCAGGGCTTGGGGGAGCCAGCAGCCCGCAAAGGGCAGGTACATGCAGCCCCCAGTGGGGGTTGGGTGGGGCATATGTGGATTTGTGGGGTGGTGGCTGTTGGGTGCACATGGCACAGTGGTACACTCCCAGTGGATGCAGAATACAGTTAGACCAGCAAACAGCTGGTCTAACTGTACTTGGGCCAATGTCCTCCAGGGTATCTCCTGGAATAGCAACTGTGATGTTCCAGCTGCCGCTCTCCTGGAATAGGGCTCAATTGCTGCCATAAACCCCCTTGCACCATGTTACAGGGCATTTATGGTGTACATGGGGTGTAAGGCCACTTTGGCGCAGGCAGCCTGTGACATGTTGCAGGCTTCCTTTTGGAATACCGAATGTCGGAACTCATGGTGCAAAGTGCTACTTGCGCCATTTGTTTTGGCCCAAGACACTTTGCACCATGCATATCCATTCTGAAATCTGGCCCACGGAGTTCAATTTGAAATGCATCCCTCATTCCTATTGTGAAGGAGGGGAAAAGGCCAGCAAACTACTGGCATACTGGTTCAAGGCTAAATAGGCAGCCAGAGCTATTCAGAGCCTGGGAGACAGGGCTGGAAAACAGACCAACACCCCCAAAGGGATTAATGTTATATTGGCCAAGTTCTATAAAAAGCTATTCACCTCCCCAGACCCACCGAAACCCACTGACATAGAGGCCTTCTTGTTGGACCTTCCAATATCCCGGATTTCAAACTCATCAGCAACCATTCTAGATGCACCCCTGTCCGAGGATGATATCACAAAGGCTATAAAGACCATGAACCCATGGAAATCTCCCAGGAAGGATAGCCTGCTCATAGACTTTTATCAAGCCATGGGATTAAACATAGGGGATTATTTACTGAGAGCCTTCACTGACTCCCTAGGGAAAAGAACCTTCCCCCCGACAATGAGCGAGGTGGTGATAACAGTACTCCCTAAGAAAGGCAAGGACACACTTAACCCGAGCAGTTACCACCCAGTCTGTCTCATTAATGTGAATGCCAAGATCCTGGCAAAAGTTCTAGCAGGCTGCCTCGAGGCACTCCTTCCTGGGCTAGTCAATCCAGCTCAGGTAGGGTTTGTCAAGGGCAGATTGGGGTCGGACCACCATAGGGCCCTCATCACATTATTCCATCAGGCACATTCCTCCAATAACCCCATGGTGGCTCTGGCAATATATTTCAAGAAGGCCTTCAACTCTGTCGAATGGACCTATCTGATACAGGCCTTGGAAAAGATGGGAACTGGACCTGGTTATAGGGCCTAGGTGAGACTCCTTTACTGTTTACCCATGGAGTTGGTCCTGACAAACAAGCTCATGTCACCACCCTTCACCCTTCACAAAGGGACAAGACAAGGTTGCCTGCTGTCCCCTATGCTATTTGTCCTGGCAACTGAACCACTAGCAATAGTCATCCAGGAGTTGAGGAGAATCCCAGGAATAAAAGTGGGAAGGGCAACATATCAAACATTCCTGTATGTGGATGACCAACTGGTCACAACGAAGTACACCCCCCTCCATCATTCAAGCAGTCCTGAACATCTTAGCAAACTTTACATGGGTTTCTGGAATAAAGATCAACCAAACCAAGATAGAAGGTGTCCCCTTAATGCTGCAGGAGAAAGACTGCCCCTTTCCTCCATGGGTCTAAAATGGTCACCAGAAGGTATTAAATATCTGGGAGTCATAATTCACCCGAATCTAAATAACTTAATTAAATGCAATTTGACCAGTCTGTTGGCAGTTATGAGGGGATTTGGACAGATGGAACCCTCTGAAATTATCACTTGGGTGGGGGAATAGACTCCATCAAATTAATGATAGCCCCGAGAATACTATACCTTCTGGTGCACCTTCCAATGACTATTCCACCCAAATGATTTCAGAAACAAGATACAATAATAGGGAGATATCTCTGGGATGCAAGCCACCTCACTTCAGCAGACATAAATTACAACAGCACTGGAGCAGAGGAGGATGGGGGTTACCCTGGTTTCAGGGCTATCACATGGCATTTGTGACGGCCCAAATGGTAAGATGGTTCTTGCTGGAAAGTAACTCAGCACCGACCTGGGGCCCTCTTGAGGCTTCTATAGTAGGATCTCCTTCCTCAATCACTCTGCTATACAGCAATAGGAAGAAAGGGAGAACTCTTCCTCCACCAGTCACCATCTCTGTGCATTGTTGGAAGAAAGTCCACAAGATCATGCAGGCCTCCCCTACTTCATGGCCCAATATGCTGCTATTGGAACAACCCAGCCCTAACAGTAGGTAACCTTCCCATACAGTGGTGCATCTATCTGGGAAGCCCAAGGGATCAGAGTGATGAGAGACATACTGGTGCCAGGCACAACTAAAACTGTTACATTTGCCTCCCTTAAAAAGAGGTACCTTCTTCTCTCTAACCACTTCTGAAGGTATCTCCAAATTAAATGGTAGCAACAAATCCTGTGGCATCCCCAGCCAGAGCAGGCCTGACTTTTGGCGACTCTCCTCTAAACTCCTGGTTAAAACTGAAAAAGGTCAGAGCTAGCTGGATTTACAAAGAAATGTGTGAGGCTCTTCCTGACCCCACCGTACAGCCTAAAGCACAATGGAAAAGGAGTTGAGAATCACCATCTCTGGCCGGCAGTGGGATCACTGCTGGGCAAGGATCCACTAGGCCTGTATGGATGGTAGGACCTGCTTGATCATGAACAAAACATTACTGAGATGGTACTACACCCCAGCCAAACTTAAACAAGCATTTGTCAATGCCGAATGTTGTCTTGCTGCCATTGGCGGTGCAGGAGTTAGAGAGATGCAGCATAGGAGTGGCAGTCAAGTACTGAACTGATGCCAACCCACCCCCACCCTGCAGAGAGTGAGAGGCATTAGGGTGTCCCTGTGGGTGTTTGTTAGTGCAGTGCGGGAAAACATGCTGGGCAGGATGTGAAAAATGACAGCTGCACAGTTCATAAGGAGGTGTAATTAAATGCCAGTGCTGAAAATGTGGCATACAAATATACGGAGTTTGCGGAGTTGCAAGGGTGCGTGGGAAATATACAAGGCATGCTTGCAGCACTGCCAGTTTTGGGGCGTTAGGCACCAGATTTTCAACATAGGCATTTTAGCACCTCTTCTCATGTACAGAGTCACTGTCATTTCCTGAAAGTGTCCCAAGAAGTGATTTCACACAGCGACCACGCTATTCTGCACCGGAAGTGCGGAAACACATTTTGGGCAGGATATGTGAAGTGACAGCTGTACTGTTCATCAAGAGGTGTGTAAAAATGGCAATGGTGAAAATCCAGAGTGAAAATATCACAAATGCACGACGGTACAAGCATGTGTGCAATCTGCCAACGCACGCTTGTAACACAGTCATTTAATGGAGTATCATCTCCAAATTTTCAACATAGGCATTCTAGGAGCTCTGCTCATGACCTGTGTCACTGTCATTTTCATAATCTGGCCCAAACACTGATTTCCCACAGTGACTGCGCAATTGTGTGCCGGAAGTGCGGAAACACATTTCGGGCAGGATGTGGAAAATGACAGGTGTACTGTTCACAAGGAGGTGCACAAAAATGCCAATGCTGAAAATATGGCATTAAAATATTGCGAATGTGCGAAATTACGAGCCTGCTTAGCAACTGCGCAATGCACGCTCATAAAACAGGCATTTGTTGGATTTTTCCCACCAAATTTGGAACATAGGCTTTTTGAGAGGCCACCTCATGAACACTGGCACTGTCATTTCGTTAATGGGTCCTGAAAGGTGATTTCGCGCAGAGACTGCGAAATCACCTTCCGAGGCTGATTAACACCATGACAGTGACAGAATTCATGAGGAGGGGCTCCAAAAACCCCATGTTGAAAATTTGGTGCCAAAATTCCAAGAAATGCCTGAGATATGCAGCAAAGTTGAAAAAACCCTGTTCATTGCATTATATAGCTTACTGGCATTTCCTCAGTTCGTGGTCGGCTTTGAAGAGTGCAGACGTGTTCCCGGTCCACTGAAGATCGTTGCGCTGGAGTCCGGAGGTAAGTATGTGGCGAGGGGGTGAGGGAAGCAGGGTGCGAGTGGGTGGGTGCGGTGGGGGAGGGAGGATCTAGACTACGAGGGACAGTTTGCTTTCTAGGTAAAAAAAGAAAACCGTCATGGACAGTTTTCCCATTAGGTATTTGGCACGCTGGGTGGCTCTCAGCGCACACCTAAGTGGTTTTGTGGGGTGTCAGTAGCCGACGGGGATTGGGCACCGCCGCCGGCACACAACATGGGTGGGTAATGCCGCTGGGGATTAGGCACGCTGGCAAAGAAAGAAGGGGAGCGCAAGCTGAGGGGATTGGGCACCCCCCGGAACTCAACAGTTGGGGTGATGCAGACGGGAGTGGGACTCCCCGGCCGGGCGCAAAGAAAGCCGGGGGCACGAGCCGTGAGATTGGGCATCCTCGCATTCCACATTTGCGGGGATGCCGACGTAGTGGGGCCTCTGCCGGCACACAAACACGGGGAGTTGTTTACAGGGGATTAGGACCCCCGATGTCGACAAGGTGAGGCGGCCGCCTCTGTCGACCATGGCCAAAATGGCGGTGAGCACGTCAAGCAAAGGACCGCTGCGTATGACGATTGCAGTGGACCTTTGCTTTGATATGCTAGCGCCATTATGTATGTATGCATGGTGTGGTGGTGGTATGCAGGCTGATTGGGGAATGAGGGACGCACCTACTGATGCATGCCCTGCATTAGCCCAACAGCAGCCACGCCCCCAAGACCCGCACTGTCGCAAGATGTTGCTTGCGCATGTGCGCAAGCCAGCATAAAAACTAGGCCTTCTTCCTAATGGCCGCTGCTGTAGGTGTGGTCACCCACTGGTGCATCTACAACACATTTTGTGGGCATGCCCTCAAATATAGCCCTTCTGGCAAGCTGTCACAGCAATGTGCCAGGCAGTGATACCAGAGATCCCCATAGCCGCACCTCTTTTACTGCTGGGCTGTACACCAGAAGCAATCCCCAGGACCAGTCCTGGTGTATTATGGGCCACAGTGATAGGGGCAGCATCAAATTGACTAATTCTTATGCGCCGGTGCACACAAGAGTGCCCTTCAATGACAGAGCTGCTGTTGTAACTAGCACAAGTGGCCACATATGAAAGATTGTCCAGCTTCACCTCTGGGTCTCTGGACAAATATGAGAAGTGCTGGCAGCCCTTCCTGGAATTTGAGTACTGCCAAAAGGCTCAGGATGAAGAAACTCAGGTGGAGTAAGTCTTTGGCTCCACCCTTGATGGTCCCCTGCCCGTCTGTATCCCAATGAGCTAAGCAGTAATACTGTACTATCGGATATTCCATTGATTGCAAGTGTAAATAGTTTAGAAAAGTTATAATACATTATGTGTATCCATTCATGCAGTGTAAACAAAAATAGACCCTGGACCTGATGTTTCTACAAATAGTCATAACTTCTTCACTGGGAGAAGCATGAGTAAAGGCTTTCTGTTCTACGGCTCTCCCAGGGCCATATAGACATGTAGTAATCAGTGTTGTTTAGCGAAGGGGACATCAGAGGAAGAACAAGAACAAGTATATGTACGCTCAATGTAGGCCCAAGGGCCACCTTGTAAAATAATTTCTTCTCATTCAATGTATAGACACTGCAGTGTTATGCTGGCAATTAATCTTGTACTTGTGTTTGTCGTTTCTTTCAATAAAATTTACAACTTCAAAAAAAATGGATTACAGAATTTATCTATATTGTGCTTTTTGCATAATTTCCACTGAAGTGCACTACAAGAACCATGTTGGGGGCGCTGACAGACAATGTAGTACATGTGACAGCATATAGCAACCTGTCAAATTTATTTGAGTATTTGAGAAAATTCTGAGTGAACAGAATGAATGTTTATTATGATTAACACACAAGTAACACAAAGTGCATTACAACAGAGTTGGGGCAGTGACACACAGTCTAGTACCATATGGCATCATGTGGCTGCTCATCCTACTTATTTGGGCACTCGTGAAAAATTCTGGGTGAACAGAATTAATGTCAAGTGTGATTAACGCACAATTAACAAAGTGCATTACAAGAGCAGTGGTCAGGGCACTGTCACACAATGTATTACCATGTGGCAGCAAGTAGCAACCTATCAGATTTATATGAGCACTTAAGAAAAATTCAGGGAGAACAGAATTAATGTAATAGAGGAAAAATGCACAACAGGGTATGTGTCGTGCTGGGATAACGTCATGCCTCGGGTGGTTGGGCACGAGGCCACAGGCCGAGTACATACAACATCTGAAAAGTGACATTATCCCAGCATGACACATGCCCTGGAGTGCATCATTCCTATTATACAATGGTTCCTGAGTAGAAACAAGATGAAAAAGATGAAAAACTACATTTGCAAGTGTGGTTTTTGCTGTTTTTTTTTGAATGGGTAAGTATACTTTAAAAAAAAAATAGTGCTGATTGACAGTTTTGCCCAGTAGGTGGAGGTGCTTTTACTGTGGGTCTCTACTGTCCCACACATCTGTACGCTGCTGACCTGTGGAAATGGCATGCATTCCCACCCCCCGCATGCAGTCTGAAAGTCTTTGTCTTTTGGTTCCCTTCTTGACCTGCATGCTACTGGCCTGTGGAAGTGGCCCATTGTCCCCCCTCCCTGCGCGGTCTGTGAGTTGCCAGTATTGAATACACTGAAGTCACCAGTGCAGATGAATCAGTACAGCTCGTGCTTACTTTGAAGAGCAGTCAGATGCAGTCGTGCACGGATGTAAGTGGTGGCCCAGGGAACTGCTGACAGAGTGACAGCTCTATTTTGAAGTCAAAGTTCTGCTTCTCTCGGTACAGCTTATCATTTAATGCTTGTACCAGGAGATCTAAAAGTAACACAGTGAAGCTTCCAGCACTGATGAGTAAGTACAGCTTGTGCTTACTTTGAAAAAAAGATGCACTTGTGCACAGATGTAAGGGGCGGAACGGGGGACCACTGACAGAGTGACAGCTGTGTTTTTAAAATCTTTTTATTTATTTCTTGAAATTTTACACAGAAAAGTAGGCTTTGTGTTTCTTTTAAAAGCAGATGTGGTAATGAATGGGTGTAAAGGGCAGAGCCAGGGACTGACGACAGTGAAGCCGATCGGACTGAAGTCTGTTTTATGTCTTTTTTGGTTTTTTTTATTTTATTCAGAGAATGGCAGGAAATTCAGTTTACTAAAAGTGTTTTGGGAATGTGGTAGGGTTTTGATGTGGGGTGCAGTCAGTTTGTGTTCTCTGGGAAAGAGGAATCTGCTTTAGAAAAAGAAGCACATAAGTACTATTACAAGGCAGACTAGTCACGTCAACTGTGGCACTTTGTACATGGGTTGTGGAATGATTCCTATAACGTGTCATGCGATCATGTGTGTGCTGGGACTAGATCCATGAGGTAATGCTGGGATAACATCTAGGGCTGGGCGGACTGTTCTACTGGAGATCCAGACTCCTAGATTAACCCCTCAATCCACGGACCCGGATAAATACGGACTTCATGGTAGAAGTCCGGTTCCGGGTCTGTGGAGATGCTGTTTCCCTGATTTTGTTTTCTGTTGCCATGGGAATGCTGTCAGCACATACTGGCAGCTGGTGGCTTCCAATCAGGCAACAGAAGGTCACGTGATGCACTCATATTATATAACCATGCTGAGTGCGCCACACAGCCCAGAACAAGGAGGACCGGGAAGAGAGAGGAGTGGAGGAGCTACACTGTGCAGCAGAACCAAAACCAAAAGCACCCTAAAAATAAAAAGAAAAAGGAAAGAAAGAGTTTCTCCACCCAGAGGGAAGGGAAGAGACAAAGAAGAAGTTAGGGAGGGGGAAAGAACCAATCTTGGGAGTGGGTGAAGGCAGTCGGGGTCGGGACTCAGGAGGGAGTATCAAGAGTTGAATTTGGGAGGGACTAGGTAATAGTGGTGCGGAGTGGAGGGGATGCAAAATGGCAATGCTGGGCTGGTGACTGTGTGAGCAAGGGCAGGCTGGCAAAATCTGACTAGTGCCATTCCAGAGGAGAGTGGAGTGTGAGGTTAGTGGAGAGAGGGAGAGACTCAAGTACTGGGGACCCATTACAGTTACAGAAAATCCCAAATGAAAGGTTTTTTTTCTTGACCTCGGACAGTAGCTGTGTGTAAAAAAGTGCAGGCTGGCAAAATCTGACTTGTGCCATTCCAGATTCAGAGTACTGGGGGGGCAGAGATTACAGTTACAGAAAATACCAAATTAAACTTGTTTTTCTTGGCCACAGACAGTAGTTGTGTGTACAAAAAAGGCAGGCTTTCAAAATCTTTGACTTGTACCATTTCAGATCCAGAGGAGAGAAAGACAGACTACTGCGGGTATCAGAGAAGTTTTACAGTTACATAAAATCCCCAATTTTTTTCCTGGCTTCAGTGTGGCTGTGGATACACTAGGGCAAGGGCAGCATGGTGGCACAATTAATCTTTGGGACGTCCAGTCCAGACTCAGAGGGGAGATGGAGAGAGACTGAAGGATGGCCCACAATAAATGTAACAGTCCCAGAAATCCCAAATAACATTTTTTTTCCTGTCTGCAGTGTGGCTGTGTGTACAGAGCAAGTGCAGCAGGGTGGCAAAATAAATCTTTGACTTGTGCCATCCAGTCATAAATAATGATCATCATCACCTACATTCATTAACAAATAATGATTTCATGTGTTAAAAAACGAAATTACTCTTCAAACAACATACAAATGAATGTGCCTGCCCTATGCTGCTGGCTGTGGGTGGCCCAGGCGATAATCTAACTGTGACTTGTAGTAGGCTGAGGCCCAGATATTCAAAAGGGTTGCTCCATGCGCAACAGGGTTGCGCATGCGCAAGTCCTACATTGCGCCATTCTGCGATATTCAGCAGGAGGCAGTTGTGCCACTGAAAACAGGCTGAGCAACAGCGCAATGCAAATGAATGCATGCTCAACATGAGGGGGAGGAACCATGCATAAACTGCACAACCCGATATTCAGTCGGGCTGTGCAGAGTTGTGCAGGCGCAACCCCAACCTGCGCCTGCACAACTTTGAGCCAAAAAAAAGGATCAAGTTGAGGGCCACCCACAGGTGAGCTGCTGTATTGCAGGGTGCAACACAGCAGCGGCCACCCGTGGCTGGCCCCCAACTCAGTCCCTGTGCCCCCCCACCAGCCCGATCAGGCAGTATGCATGCAGATACCTCCAAACAGCTCTCGGCATGCCAGATCGCGGGCAGTATGTAGCAGACAACACCCCCCCAAACATCTCCCGATGCCCGATCGCAGCAGTATGTATGCAGAAACACCCCCCAAACATCTCCCGATGCCTGATCGCAGCAGTATGTATGCAGACAACACCCCCAAACATCTCCCGATGCCCGATCGCTGCAGTATGTATGCAGACACCTCCCCCAAACAGCTCCCGATGCCCGATCGCGGGCAGAATGTATCAACCCCCAGTGCCCGCTCGTGGGCAAAAAAAGCCCCCAACCCGAATATCTCCTGGTGGTCCAGTGGACTGTAATGCCCGATCGCGGGCAGAATGTCCAGTGACAACCCCCCAAACATCTCCCTGGTGTCTAGTGTCCCCCACCCCACCCACCCACAAAGCCCTCCACTCCCACTCCTCTCGCAGCCGGGCGGGCGGCAGCATCCCACTGGCCGTGCTTCCCACCCCTACCGACTGACTGTCCAGTATTGCATCGCTGGTCGGAGGAGATGAAAGTAGTAGCCTATAATGATGAGTGATAGTCCAGACTTGTGAAATGAACCATCATTCACAAATCTGACCGTCATGTACGGTGTAGGCTGCACGCCCATTGGCTCTAGCTCTGCACCAATGGGCGGGCGGCGGGCAGCAGGCTGGTGGATGCTGCCGCCCACCGCTGCCGGGGGGGAGGGGTCAGGTGGTGGGTGGGGGACACTAGACACCAGGGAGATTTTTTGGGGTTGTCACTGGACATTCTGCCCACAATCGGCATTAGCGTCCACTGGACCACCAGGGAGATATTCGGGTTGGGGGCTTTACATTCTGCCCACGATTGGCACTGGGGGTTGATACACCTTCTGCCCACGATCGGGCACTGGGGGTTGATATACGTTCTGCCCGCTTATCGGGCATCAGGAGCTGTTTGGGGGGGTGTCTGCATTCATACTGCCGCGATCGGGCATCGGGAGATGTTTGGGGGGGTGTTGTCTGCGTACATACTGCCCGCGATCGGGCTGCAGGGTGCGTCGGTCCCCGACGGCTGCTGCCTGGCAGGGCAGCCAGGCGCAAGTCCTCGGGGATCGGTGCACCTACATGCTAATGGCATGCAAATGGGGGCATAATCACATGCAAATGGCCCCCCCTGCGCCTTGCATGAATTATGGCCCCATTTGCATGTCACCTTTTGAATATCAGAAATTTGCTCATGGCGCAATGGTACTTGCGCCACAGCAAGTTTAATGCTCAACTCTGACAACTTGCGGTGGTGCAAGTTCCACTGCGCCATGCACAGTGGCTGTGGCTGGGGGGTGATATTCAAAGGAGTTGCTCAATAGCGCAAATCCTTTGAATATCGCCCCGGCCACACCCCTGCGCAAATATTTTGAGCAGCGCAAGGGCTTGCACCTCAGAATGGCGCAGTTTGAATATCCGGGCCCGAGTGTTTATAGTACAACACAAGTAAAGTGCAAGCAGTACACACAAGTGTCATCATCATCATTCATTCCCCATTATTCCTTATTATCATTAGTTTTATAGTATATCGCGTTACAAACTTACATTACATATAAGCAGGGCCCCGATTTTTCTGCGGCACATCGGAGCAAAGTTCTGCGGCAGGGTTCTCATTTGCCGCAGAACTTTACTGGCACTCAACACCAATTTCTCACGCAATTTGCGTACGTTTTCACTTAATTTTTTTCCTTTTTGTTTTTTGCCAAATCTGACACAATGCACGCTCGTAACACAGTCATTTTATGGGCGTTTGTCACCAAATTTTCAACATAGCCAGTTTAAGACCTCTGTTCATGAACAGTATCACTGTGATTTTATTAATCTGTCCAGAACATTGATTTCGCACACCGAACGCGCCATTGTGCACTACATGTGTGAAAACACATTTCAGGTGAGATGTGAAAAATGGAATTGTACTGTTCATAAGGAAGTGTGGTAAAATGGTAATACTGAAAATCTGGAGTGAAAATATTGAAAATGCTCAAAGTTACGAGCGTGCGTAGGAACTGCACAACGCACACTCGTAACACAGTCATTTTATGGGCGTTTGTCACCAAATTTTAAACATAGCCAGTTTAAGACCTCTGTTCATGAACAGTATCACTATGATTTTATTAATCTGTCCAGAACATTGATTTCACACACCGACCATGCCATTGTGCGCTACATGTGCGAAAACACATTTTGGGTGAGATGTGAAAATGACAGTTATACTGTTCATAAGGAAGTGTGGTAAAATGGCAATACTGGAAACCTGGGTGAAATATTAAAATGCGCTCAAGATTCTGGCGTGCATAGAACACAATATAGCGCCTTGTAAACAATTCGTTTTGGGGAATATTTTTCACTAAATTTCAACATAGGGTTTTAGAGCTTACTCATGAACTGTGACACTGTCATTTTGTTAATCATTCGGAAAGGTGGTTCCACGAGTGACTGTGGAAACACCTTTTGGAACCGATTAACGAAATAACAGTGTCACAGTTCATGAGGTGGGGTCCCAAAAACCCCATGTTGAAAATTTGGTGAACAAATTCCCAGAAATGGCTGAGATATGCACTAAAGTTGAAAAAAATCCATTTATGCCATTATACAGCTTACCGGCATTTCTTCAGTTCGCGGTCAGCTTTGAAGAGTGCAGACGTGTTCCCAGTCCACAGAAGATCATCGTGCTGGGCTCCAGAGGTAAGTATGGGTTGAGGTGGGGGTGAGGTGGGAGTGTGGGGAGGTGGGTACGCAAATGGTGGGTGCGGGTTGGGGGAGGGGGCAAAAGAATCAACCATGGAAGGTTTTTTTGTTTCAGGTTTTGTTTTGTTGGATTCCCACACAAGGAGGGACTTTTGCCACGCTGGGTGGGCTCCCAGCGTGGTACCATGCAGCTTGGGGGGGTCAGTGAAGCCGACAGGGGATTTGGCACCCCGTCGGCAAAGGAGGTTTTTGCCATGCTGGGGTGGGCTCCCAGCGTGGCATAGAGACATTTGGGGGGGCCAGTGAAACCGACAGGGGATTGGGCACCCCGTCAGAAAATTAAGCTTTTGCCACGTTGGGGTGGGCTCCCAGCATGGCATAGAGACATTTGGGGGGCCAGTGAAACTGACGGGGGATTGGGCACCCCCGTCGGCAAATTAAGCTTTGCCACACTGGGGTGGGCTCCCAGCGTGGCACCAGGCAGCTTGGGGAGGAGGGGGACAGTGAAGCCGATGGGGGATTTGGCACTCCTGTCAGCAAATTAAGCTTTTGCCACGCTGGGGTGGGCTCCCAGCATGGCATACTAACATTTGCGAGGGGGCACGTTTGTTCCGCGGGCAGCTGCGAATTCCATGGGCGACGGCAAATTCTGCGGATATTGCCGCGGTTTGCCACACCCGCAGAATCGCGGAAAACTCGGCACCCTGCATATAAGCATTAACCAACCCCCAGTGTGGGACTGTGCTGCGTGCAACAAATGCACCAGATGTATCTGCAGCTCCAATTCAAATTCTGAGGCACACTTAACAGTTGCTGAGTTTGGTCACGTAACAGTAACTGTATTGTAAGATTCAGTCCAGTAACCTTGAAAGGAAGTGGTGGTGGACTGCTGTGCTGTTGGTGTGCTGTCAGTGTGTACACTGTACATACACGAGTCAGGACAGTAAAGTTGTCCATGGCCTGTGGGTGGGAGTCATCAGAAGAACATCATGTTACTTATAGGGATCTTTTGTTACAGGTTAGAATACTAAGAAAAAATGGATCAAAGTGTTGATGGGGTGCATTCTATTCCTCAGGTAGGCAGTGGCACTGCAAAAGATTGCAATCAGCCTGAAAAGGGAAAACAAAATCAAACCACAAAAAGTGATTTTTTCACATCTAAGGTTTCGTCTTCCAAGCAAATTCTTGAATTCAAAAAAGGTGAATGTCTTGGGTCATCATTAGTCCCAAGTAAAAAAAATGTCATAAAAAAACTAAAAGTGTGGTGAGTACCACCTGCAGAGACACCCAATGGTATGGAACAATTGCATACTATGCTACTGCCAGTGTCTCATCTGATTCTTCTGAGGTTGAACCTGATGAGGGTAATACTAATCATAAAGATGAAGAGAATGATCAGGCTACACAAGGTTTACTGGAGGGGATGGAAATTTCAGATGAGGAAGACACAGGCAGAAATGTTTGGGTTGTGGGGGGGGGCCAGTGGGGATAAACCAGAAGAGGAAGAGGCCCAAGAAAAATCCAGGGTGGGGACCCTGAAAAGGTGATCAAGGTGTCATGCCTTCCTGGGAAAAAAACTAAAAAAAAATATTTTGTTTGGTCATACTTCTCCATTAGTGCTTCCAGTGAGTTGATAGCAACATGCGCTATTTGTAAATGGCCAATGAGCAGGGGTAAAAAGAAAGGAGCATTGTGAACTTCAGCACTGAAAAGACACCTAGGCAGATGTCATAACATCATTAAGAAGTTCAGTTGTGAGTCTCGAAGAGAAAGTGACAGTGATAGCTCACTACATACAGGGATAATGCTCATTGATGAAAGCAGTGGCAGCCCCCACAGCACTGCACCTCCATCACCACTTCCAGCCATTCGAAGGACTCCTCCAACTTTTACTGAAAGTGACTGTATTCAAAAGCCCTCCACTTTCAAGGAGACAACTGACCTTCTCAGAAACATATGACCATAAAGCCAAATATGCCTCGACTCACCCACTTGCTGTTACAATAACCAAAAAAATTTCAGAAATCATAGCTGTTGATTTGCTACCATATAACATGGTTGAATATATAGGATTCAGGCAGCTTCTTGAGTACCTTGAACCTCGATATAGTATACCGTCGTAGAAAAACTTCTTGACAACAGAGATTCCATATATTTATGATGTTGTATGTAAGATGCATGTTGTGCAGTGCTCTTGGGAGGGTGGTGCATCTCACAACAGATATTGGGACAAGATGTCAGCCTGAACCCTTCATGTCTGTCACAGCACATTGGGCATGTTTCTATAATTCACGTGGGACTGGGGACAGTGAAGCATCGCAGTTTGCTGTTCTATGAATGTTTCATTTTCCTTCTGAACATACCTCATACAACATCAATGAAGAGCTCCAAGAACCTATACAGCAATGGCTCACTTCACAGGAAATGTCAATTGGCTTTATAGTTGCAGATAGTGGGTCCAACATAAGGAAGGCCTTGGAGGAGAGAGACTTTGCTCACATCTGCTGCTTTGCATATTGCTTAAATTTAATAGTTCACAATTTTCTCAATGATGACAGGGAGATTAAGGCTCTCGTTAGCACTGCCAAAACAATATGCACTTATTTCAGTCACTCAAGCAAAGCCCATCACTTATTTGAAAAAATACAGCAGGAGCACAGTTTGCCTTTGCACAGACTGATCCAAGTCATTTCTACTCGATGGAATTTGACCTTTTATATGTTCCAAAGGCTGCTGGAACAAAAGAAGCCTGCCAGGCAGCACACCTTAGAAAATAAAATTGGTGATGCAGACAATCTATATTACTCCACCACAGTGGGCCATGCTGGAGTTTCAAATTTTTCTTCTCCAGCCATTTGAAGAAATCACCAGGTAGTTTAGTGCAAACACAGCAACTCTGAGCCAGGGCGATACCCCTAATAAAAATTTTAAAATTGAGATTGAATCTGATTAGGGAAAAGTTAGAGAAGCAAGACAGTTCCATGATCACACAGGCTGTCAGTGGTGCTGACACATGCAAGTTGCCCTCCAGAATACAACAAGATCTAACGAGACATATGATCAAAAGAGTTGCAGAAGATGACAAACTATATAAAATGCGTCATTCTGAGTACTACATTAAAGCAACAATCTTGGACCCACGATTCAAATGAAGCAACTGTTGAGTGGTGATGATGATGATGACACTTGTTTGGAGAGAAACAAGAAATAATTGACAAGGTGTGTGCTGCCATGGAACAGAGTACAACAGCAGCACCACATTCAGAATCTTCTTCATGACACAGCAGCACAGCATCATGTGGCTCATCCTCTATTGTTGCAGCATTTTCTCCCTCTTTCTCCTCAGCCACTGCAGCTGAATCTTCTTCACCACCAGCCAAGCATAGCACTCTCCCTCAGTCACTTGGTCCAGCTTCATGTCTCTGGAGTCACTTAGAAGATATTATTGTAACACCTTCTTCATCTGCCTCTTGTAACACAGCCTCAGCACAGACCATTGTTGAAATCTACCTGGCTGAGCCAAATATCAGCTGGAATGCTGGTCCTTTCAAATACTGGAAATCCAAACAAAATATGTGCAATGAAGTACATGAATTGCCCTCCGACTAGCATCTGTTCAGAACGATCATTCAGTTCAGCTGGTAATGTCATTACTGACACATGATCCTGTTTGACACCAGAAAATGCTGAGTGCCTCACGTTTCTCAAAGTCAGCATTCCTTACTTTAATCTCAAATATGATACCTGAATAAAACATACACTGACTGCTCCAAGTAGGCCCTATGCACAAAACACTTTTAAGAATGTGTGCCTGTTATGAAAATCATTTGTGAATAGTCTTCTACATGAGGTAGCAATTAATTGCAATAAGTCAAGTCAGGATGGACTAGGCCAGGCCACTATGATCACATGAGCAGCACAGAATAGAAAAAAAAAATAACATCAGTTGGTTCAGAGTCCAAATACAGCAAGCAACTGCATTTCATGTCACAAACTTACTTGGTGGTACCTGGAACCACTATCTGATCCGGAAGGTAGGGTACTGCTGTCTATTACTACTACTACTATCAGTTTTTGCCCTCATGAGTAATGACTGCTACTTATTTATCACTTTTTGCCCTTACTTCAGTCCTACTCCATACTACTACTACTTGTCACTTTTTTCCCCTCAGCAACTGATCCTGAGTCCTGACTGTACTGTTTTAATTTTCATACAGTCATGGCTTAGCAGATGCCTGAAAGTTCAGAAACTGTATACTCTTTGTATATTTCTCATGTCCCCAATATTTGACTGCAAATACTTCAAAGAAAAAAATGCTACTAATTTGAAAATTCATATAATTTCTTTATTGTTTGTGTGTGTGTTATGCTAGCCTGGTTATATCTCACTTGCAGTAACTGAGCTGAGATTATTATATTACTATATTTTATTTGTGATACTTAAATTGCTTGGCAGTGGCTGGCAGCAAGCAATTGTGAAACTAGGAAGGATGTCATTGTGTTATGTTGTGTTGTGTGTCATCGGGTCTTCAGGTGGCAGCGGCAAACTTTTGTATGACTGCACTGCACTTGACCAATATGATGTGTAACTGGCTGCCTGCCTGGGTGGTGATCACTATGGCTTTCGTTTTTCTTCTTTAAGGATTCAGCATCCTCAGCATGTTGATCAGATTCAGTAGAAGTAGTCATAATACTAGAAAACATTACCACCTCTTGGACAACGTAGTGTATCATATATCATAGTACACTGGGGCATGCAAAACAGTTGCATCATTCACATGGGTAGGGTGAGTGCTCTCTCTCTCTCTTAGAGCTGCTCATTTGATCTTTCATATCCATTTCTTTGGCTTGTTCAGCTACTGATTGGAACATCCATCAAAATAATACCCACACAGCACCATTAATAAAAAAAGAAATCTTAGCTGACTGGCAGTGCCAGTAGTGCTTGATGGTGCCGTGATATAGGTATTTTCATCTGTCTGTCTATCTCTCTCTCTCTCTCTCTCTCTCCATCTCTCTCAGCACACTCATGTCACGGGCCCAAGCAGGATATGCCACCATTATAGGCCAGCCATGAAGGGGCTAGTAGTGACAAATTGTTTTTTTATTTAACAGTTTTACTTTAATTTTTATACAAATAATCCATTAAGTTATTTCCTTTGGGCCTCTGTGTCAAATGTGACTTTGGCCATGTTCTTGCATTTTTTCAAATATTGGTCAATAAATCAGAACTAATCAGGATACATCAGAACTTCACTGCGTTCCAATTCTCATTAAATAAGGGTCAGAGCTTCACCAAGTTCTCCCAGCCCTAATAACATCACTGGTCCAGCCCCTGACTGACCAATCAGAGACCAGAATTCTTTCTTGCCATTGTGTAATTGTGATTAATACACAATTAACATAAAGTGCCCTACAAGAACAGTGTTGGGGCAGTGCTGCACAGCACAGTACCATGTGGCAGCATGTTCTAGTCTGTCCTATTTATTTGAGCACTTGTGAAATATTAGAATCTGGGACAACAGAATTAATGTTAAGTGTGTTTAATGCACAATTAATAAAAAGTTCTTTACAAGTATGTTGAGGACAGTGACATACAGCGCAGTACCATGTGGCACTATTATCAGGGTATTTCTAAAATGCACTACCCACCATTGCCACCAGCACCCCCCCCACCGCAGTGGAAGAGCTTGGCCATGCCTTCAAGCAACCTTTCCTGATTTGTGAGGATTCATTGCATTATCTGCTCCATTGAGGTGACCCTGTGCTGGAGGTTCCTCATTTCCTTCCATAGACTGGTGAGCTCCTCTGCTGTTTTCCTTGATGGTGGAGGTGTGGGTGATGATGGTTCTGCTGCTGAAATCACTGAGGGTGCAGATGCACCAGTAGGGTTTGCATGACGCCTCTCCATGCACCGTGAATGTTGATGACATTCAGTGTGCGGCATCTCTGCTGGCACAGAGGAGGTTCCACCACCAACACCTTGCACAACTTCCCTCTGCCATGACTCTTACTGCTCCTGGTGCCATATTTTCAAGTGGGTTCACTGCTCACCAATACCCAAGTGGATGCCTTTCTTGCAGGGCTAAACTTGGTCTTACAGAGCTTGTAAGTGATGATACTGCTATCACTAGAATCAACTCTAAAAAATTCCAACACCACAGAAGATCTTGTGTAACGGTGGTTCTGGTGAGCTGCTGATGGTGGAGAAACAGAGGAGCCCAAGGATAACAAGCTTGTTCCTAGATGTCTACCTACTGCTAAATCTGTGATCCTCTCTGCATCCCTATTTGAGAGTACCAGGTCTAAGATTGCTCCCTCCTGAGTGGGTTCCAACACTAGTTGTCTGAGGCATGTCCCCTGGAGGCCTTGAGAATGACCCTGCTCTTGGATGTGGCTGCAGAAAATGTGCTTCAGTTAACATCTGACATATTTAGGTCCCCCATCAACAATATCTCCCCTTTTTCTGCCATTCTAAGGATGCCTTCTATTATTTCCTTGTCCATTTCTTCCCTCTGAGACAGGGGTCTGTATACAACCCCCATGCTGATTGTGGTGCCATTTTCTGTCTCTAAGGTGACCCACAGTGCCTCCTCTCTTCCCCGTTTACCCTTTAGTTCCATTGCTTTGATCCCTTCTCTTACATAGAGAGCTACACCTCCTCCTCTTCTACCCTCCCCGTCCCTCCTATAGATTGTGTACCCTGGTATGTTGACATCCCAGTCATGACTCTCCAAGTACCATGTTTCTGTGACTGCCACAATATCCAGGTGTCCCTCTTCCATCAATGCCACTAGTTCAGAAAGCTTGTTACCCAGACTATGGGCATTTGTACTCATTGCCCTCCATTGTTTGATGGCCTTACCCCTTTTAGCCCCATCTCTGCCCTTACTGCCTTTGTCTTTTACTCCAGTTACCCTGTCCTGCTCCCTATCATATGGCTTTGTCATTTAGCTAGCTCCCCACCAGTTACCTGCATGTTGGCTGAGGACCACACCTTAGTTAGGCCAATTTTAGGCTGATTCACCTTATAAAAGTAAGCCATTTGAGGCAGATGCAGTTTAGAATAGGGACCCAGCTGATGGCTGGTCTACCTCAATGTTGGTAGCTGGATGACTTCACAGCAGGGCCCTGTGGTGAATACCAAGAGATCACCACCCCTTTTGAAATCAAATCAGTAAGTTGCCAATCAGGGAGGGGGGTTCAGGGTGTTATCTGACTTGTTGTTTTTGTTGATATATGCCATATACAGTAGCACCCCTCATTTAGAATCCCATTTATACTTTATGAATAAGCAAGGGTGAGCAGTTAACATTGGATAAAGCCTGATGCCTCCCCTGTCTCCTGCCTGAACAGTTAGGGCTGCTGCACCCTGCTACCCTCTGTCCCCCACCCTATCACACAAGATGAATGTATTTTTTGTTTTTTTCTTTCAAGCAGTTTGGGCAGTGTACCAAAGGATCTGACTCTGGTGACAGGGAGAAGAATGGTGCAACAACCCTAACTGTGGAGGCAAGATGCTCTATGGTGCAGCAGGGCACAGTGGTGGCAGGGGACAGATGACAGTATGGTGCAGAAGTCTTGACTGTGTGGCAGGGAACAGTGGGGCATCAGAGTACAACAGCCCTGACTATGAGATGGGGTGCATGTGGAGCAGCCACCCTGCCCATATGGGGCAATGGAAGTGGGTAGTATGGTGTAACAAAAAGCCCCACCTTTGGTGGCCTGGGGCAGCATGGTGCAGCAGCCCCAACTGTAAAGGTAGTGGACCTGGGACTCTAGAGCCTATCAGCGCACAACAGCCCTGACTGTGGAGTCAGGAACAGGGGGCAACAGGGTGCATTGTACCTGAATGTGGAGGTGGGGGACAGATGGAAGCAGGGTGCAGCAGCCTCAACTGCTTGTGCAGGGGCAGCAAGGTGCAGCAGCCTCAAATGGGGGCAGAAGACAGGGGGCTTGTGGGGCAGGAGAAAGGGGAGCAGCAGAGTGCTGCTGCCTCAACTGTTGGGCAGGAGACAGGGGCATAAGGATGCCATATAATATTTCTAGTTATACATATACATGATGTATTTTCACACAGAAACCCTCAAAGAACTGAATTTTGTGAGTTCATATAGTACATGTTCTTGAAATAGCAGAGTGTGACAGACATACGTCTGTCAATCTGACATAAAATCAAAATTGTTCTCACAAGAACCTATTTATGGAGGCTACATCAAGGACACACTACTTTTGTGAATTAACAAAATTTAGAGCTATTTTATATCCATTAAACAACCCTATCTTATATAGCCAGAAAACAATGAAGAGTGTTGATCAGAAAGAACTAACAGCTGTGATACAGACAAGATAATTTCTCACAGACATTCATACCACTTCAGTTCAGCACTGAAACTCAAATGATCAACTTTTTATGAGAACAGAATGATAGACTTTAAGCAAATCTATCTAAACACAAACCAGATGGGTTAGTAACAAACTTGGAGTAAAAAAAAAATATATCTCTATAGACTGCTTTGACTAGGAAGTGCAACAGTTTCTTCAGTCAATCAGGGACTTAACTGCTGAAGCAGCAGGCTAGACCAAAATGATGTAATTGCTTTGCAGACCTCACTGATAGGGACAGAAAAATCTTCACTGTTTTCAGTTACTGTGGAGCACATTAACAGATGTTGATTTAAAGAAAACCACAAAACCAAAAAGTATGACATTTTCAGGAAACACTAATCATGACACAGGGACTTGAATTCAAACTTTTATAAAAAAAATGGAAAAAATGGTTCATTTGATCTTTAAACTTTGCAACATCTCTACTTATAACTTGGGCATTTTGCCATATCTTTTCACCAAATGTTCAACATACTCCTCTTATGACCCCACCTCATAACCCCAGTAGATGAAAATTTTCAAAACCCACCCAAAAGGTGATTTTTGCAGAACAACCATGAAATCACCTTTTGGGACAGATATAAAAAGTTTTACCTACTTTGTCCTTGAGGTGGGATCCAAAAAAATGCTATGTTGAAAACTTGTTGAAACAATACATATTAATAAATACTAAAAGTTATGAATAAAAGTTAAAAAAAAATTAAAAATACATTCACAGCACTTACCTAGTTTCTTCAGTTCCCGGCCACTGTTAAAGAAGAAGGACATGCTTTGTAGCAGAGTGATAGTGGTCCATTTTGGGGTGAGTGAGGGGTTGGGGTGGGGTGTGGGGTCAGGGTTGGCATCAAAAGACACTGATGAATGATTTTCTGTTTTTCAGAGTAAAATTGCAAACCCCAAAAAGACCACGATAGACCATTTTTCTTTACTGCAATGGTGACACTGGGCATTTGGTACCCCAACATCACAGATGTTTGGCAGCATCATGGGTGGGCACCTTAGTGTTTGCACCTTTTATGTGGGTTTGTGATGCACAACATGGGGGTTATTACATACATACACCCTTACAATGCATTCCAAGTGGAGCTAAGGTGCCACCGAGTAAAAGACAAGTTAACTGAACTGAAAATAAAGAACTGCTGCACACATTCTGCTAATTTGCAGAAATTTATTAGCTCACACAGTAAGTGTCCAGCATGTGTGTGCCAGATCTTTGTTTTCAGTTTCAGGTTATGTAATGAAAGAGAAACTCAATGGGAAATGTGCTGGAAGAAGTCCAAGCAAGCAGATAATGACACTGTTCAGCTGGCTGCTGGGCAGTGCATTGAAGATGAAAGGATGCAGCTGCTATAGTCATGGCTGGCTCCTTTCAACTACAAGTTGTGACCATCAACCAGCAGAACAGCATCATGATCAGCCTCGCTGATCATTGGCCTGTCACTGTTGAGCCTCCTGCAGCCTGAGCTACATTGGATCAGACAATGACATGCCTCTGAAGGCTGCTACTCTGACAATATGTATTGTTTTGTGCATATGAGCAAACACACATAAAGATGACTTGCAACTTAGTAATGAATTAGCTTAGCGATCTAATATTTGGTATGAGACTTATTGGGGATATGCTGATTCTAATTCTGAAATGTAGAACTTTTGGTGAGAATCCCTCTTTAAATCTGGAAAATGTTTCAATTTGTATTTGATTTTGGCACATAAAGTTATCGGATTTGGTAATGGATTTACTGCTGATCACAGACAGAGCTACAAATGCAAGCTGTGCTTGCATCTGATTTTGTGCTCAACTTTGTTTCCAAAGATGTGCCCAAAATTTGTCTAAATTTCAATGGATGCATATATTTGCAACAAAACAGCACTATTTATGGCAGTTTACAAAAAAAGAACTGAAAAATTCAAGTTTAGGTGATATTTTACTTGAACAGCTGACGCCTACAGGAAAACTTTAACGAATAATAATATCTGGACACAGTTCCTCTTGTATTTCACATTAGTTCTGTAATTCTCCTCCCCATTATTTATTACTGAGGTCATTTGCATGAAAACAGGATATTTACTCCTGAAGGGTTCATCTATTCCTGTTGCTTTCTCCCTAACTGTGGTCATAATGCACTGCTTGTGACATCACAGTTACTCCCATGGCAACAGATGTTGACATCACAACAGAGGATTATAACTTGAAGAAGGGAGTAAGCTACAGAGGCAGATTAACTGTAATGGATAAAGATCATGTATTCATGCAAATGTCCTCAGTAATAAATAACAAGGAGGAGAAATCTATGCAATATATATGGAAACAAAGCCAAATTGCACCTGATCATTATGTTTTCCAAAGTCTTCTTTGAGGCATCAGCAGCTCTTTAAACGTAATCAAACCGATAACAATCTGAAAATGGGGCTAGCATTTCTATGTGGACACAGATGCAATTCTGCAGTCAAAATTATTGGCAGACATATTATGGACCGATCCATTTAAAAACCCTGCCTATAGTATCCAAATAAATTATCTTTATTTGAGTACACATGTGAATAACAGAGACCTGGAAATTAAGCATTAGTTCTGTTTCCATGTCCTATTAGCAGTTTGGCACTATATCACTTGCAGTCTGGGAAGGAACACAGCATCTGAGAGATTCTCTTAGTAGCATAAGCAAGAGAATCTTGCTCAAAAAGTGATTGTGTTCTCCAGGAGTATGGAAACTATGTGAAACAGCAGATTATTGCTGGGTCAACCTTGGGGCTGACTTTGTAGTTTCACCTAGGTGTCTGGAAAAACAAGTGTTTTGCACCCACTCTATATTGCCACCACCTAAAATCACTATTCTTAAATGCAGCAAGTTGTGATGAGAAGGATCCCATCACAACCTGTTGTATTGGGCCAGACAGGAAAGATTTAAATCATTTCATGGCTGTCCCGGTATACCCTTATACTCTTCTTTACAAATAACTAGCATAATTTCAGCCAATCAGTGTGCAGAGCCACTGTACCTCTTATCCTGTGTAAAGTGTGCTCTCATGTAGGAGCATTTGGAGGGAGTGCTCCACTTTAGCTCCGGGAGAAGGACAGCATAATAGCATTTTAAAAAAAGATAAGACTAAATTTATAAATCACTCGAGCTAGACTTGAGTACATACAAACATACAAAAACACCAGCAGAAACAGGCTTCACGGTCTATCGAGTCTGCTCGATTATGCAGCTATCCTCAATTTGCAGCTACCCCACCCACCTCCCTTTTATAATTACCCCTCATTCTGTCCCATCCCCTCTTAAAACTGTCTACCATGCTACAAGCTACTATCTCCTCAGGCAGAGTATTCTACTTATCCACCACCCTGTCAGTGAAATATTGTCTCCTGACCTCCCTTCTGAATCTTCCCCCTGCTGCCTGATGAGGGGCATGATCACCTCTCTATTTCTGGAGGAGATTCCCCTCACTATATGCCCCAGCATCCTGCTGGCTGTTGCTGCCACTTTCCTGCACTGAGCTGAGTTGTTCATACTCCCTGTTATAAGCACCCCTAGATCTTTTTCCTCCTCAGTGCATTCCAGCTGTATCCCCCCAGCTGATAGCTCCTCCCCTGGTTATTAGCCCCAAAGTGCAATACCTTGCACTTTTTGGTGTTAAACCCCAACTGTCATGCATCTGACCACTCCTGTAGTTTGGTCAGGTCCTTCTGCAGCCCCCTCCACCCATTGATGTCATCCACCACAGCTGCCATATTTGTGTCGTCTGCGAAGAGATTGATCTTACTCTGGACCTCGTAGGAGATATCAGTTATGAATATCCTGAACAACACCGGTCCCAGTAATGATGCCTGTAGCACCCCACTCATCACATCCCTCAGTGATGAGAGTTCCCCCACTACCACCCTTTGCGGCATTCCCTTCAGCCAATTGGTGATCCAATTAACCATCTTTGTTCCCACCCCTATATATTCCAGCTTTCCCCCAGTCTCCCATGTGGCATGGAATCAAAGGCCTTGCTGAAATCCAAATACAGGACATCCACCACATGGCCTTTGTCTAGTTCCCTTGCCACCCAGTCATAATACTCAATCAGGTTTGTCTGGCAGGATCTTCCTGAGACAAAACCATGCTGCTGACCATCCTGGAGACCACTGTTCTCCAAATAGGTCACCAGCTTCTAACATACTAACATACTAAAATGCCAGCAGAATAGGCCTAATGGTCTTTCGTGTCTGCTCGTTTGGTCAGCCCCCACCCTGGGTGCTGACCTTGCTGTCCCCCTCGCCTTCTCTGGCTTCTCCCTTCCCAGTTCCGGATATTCTTGCTGCATTGGATTTTGCTTCCTGAACCCTTCCCCTGTACCTGTCCCACCCCTCTTGAACCCTCCACTGTCTCTGCCTCCACCAGCCCCTAGGTAGTGCATTCCATGGTTCTACCACCCTCTCAGTGAAGTAGCACCTCCTCCTTTCTCCCTGAATCTTCCCCTCCAGCTTCCACCCATGCCTCTGAGTGGCCCTTCCTCCTTCCTTCAAGCACCCTCACTGTTCCTCCCTATTTACCCTTTTCATGTACCTGAGAGCCTCTATCATGTCCCCCGGTCCCTTCTCTTCAAAGTGTACATATTTAGCTCTTGAGCCTCTCCTCATAGGTCCTGTCCCCAAGCCCCAAATCATTTGGTTGCCCTCCTCTGGACCCTCTCCAGGAGGCTAATGTCCCTCTTTAAGTGTGGCCTCCAAAGCCTGCATGAGTACTCCAGGTGTGACCTCACCAAGCAGTTATACAGGGAGTATCACTTCCTCCTTCTGGAGGTGATCCCCCTAGCGATGCATCCCAGCATCCTGTTGGCCTTGGCTGCTGCCCTCCTACAAGTCTCAGAGTTGTTCATCTTGACATCCACCACCACCCCCAGGTCCCTCTCAGCCATTGAGACTTGTAGTATTTCCCCCAGGGTGTACACTTGGCCTGGGTTTCTGGCCCCCAGATGGAGTACCTTGCATTTCCCTGCATTAAACCTCAGCTTCCACTTTCTAGACCATCTTTCCAGAGCCTCCAGGTCCCCCTGCAGAGCCACCCTCCCCTCCTCCCCATCCACCACTGCCCCCAGTTTCGAGTCATCTGCAAAGAGACTCATCTCACTCCTGATTCCTGTCCTTATGTCAGATACGTAGGCGTTGAACAGAAGGGGCCCAAGGACTGATCCCTGTGGGACCCCACTAATGACCCTCCTTGGGAAGAGATTATCCCACCAACTACGACCCTCTGGGTCCGGTCCTGGAGCCAATTGCCTATCCATCGGATCATCTGGTTTCCCCCCCATTTCTCCTAGTTTATCCAACAGGCCCCGTGAGGAACAGAGTCAAATGCCTTGCTGAAGTCCAGAAGAGGACATCCACTGGTCCAGGTCCAAGGCACTTGTCACCCAGTCATAGAACTCCACCAGGTTTGTCTGACACGATTTCCCAGGATGAATCCATGCTGTCTATCGTCCAGGCACCTGACTTATCCAGGGCCCCCCTAGCCACTCCTTGACAATGCCCTCCATCACCTTGCCCACCACTGATGTCAGGCTGACAGGCCTGTAGTTCCCCTGCCACCTCCTTGATCCCCTTGTGGATAGGCACTACATGCGCCACCTTCCAGTCTTGGGGCACCCTCCTGTCCTCAGAGGATGGTGAAAAGCTCTGCCAGGGGTTTCCTAGGACATCTGCAAGTTCCTTCAGCACTCTAGGATGTAATTTATCCGGCCCGGTGCTTTCTCCGTCTTAAGGGAGCTGAGGGCTTCCCTCACTCTCTCTGCTGTGATTTCCACTTCCAGTACCTCTTCTCCCTGCTTGGCCCTCCCCACCTGCCAGTGATGCCCCCTCTCCCCAGACCTGCCGGTTGGTAGGGTCCCCCTTCCTCATTATCTCTGTCTCTCCCATGTATGATGCAGCATCCCCATTTTCCTGGTGAAAACTGAGGTGAAGTACTCATTTAGTACCTCCTGCTCCTCTCTGGGTCTTGTGCCCATCTCTCCCCTGATTTAATCCTGCTAATCTGCCCCTTCACCCTTCGTCTTTCCCCAATGTATCTAAAGAACCCTTTTTCCTCTCCTAATTTCCTGGCCAGGTTCTGCTCCTTCCTTGCCTTAGCCGCCCTCACCACTCTAGTGGCCCTTCTAGCCAACAGCTCATACTCCCTCGATCCCTTTCCTCCTTGAGCACTTGAATTTCTTATAGGCTGCTTTCTTTCCCCACCACCTCCTGGACCTCCCTGGTCCACCAACAGGATTTTTGGGCCCTACCGCATTTCGTCTTACTCTTGCACAGGTGCTGGTAGCATCCTGCACCCTCTCCTGATGATTTCCCACCTACTATCAGCGTCCATGTCTGGACCCAATCCCATCCAAATGCTCCTAAGGATCCTTCCCATTTCCTTAAAATCCACCCCCTGAAGTCGGGTTACTTCCGTCTTTGTGCAGCCTTCTACCCTCCTAGGTCCAGGCAGAACCAGACCGTGGCATGGTCACTCCCCGCCAATGGGTCCCTTACCTTCAGGCCCCCAATCTGGTCACTGTCTGCCAGGACCACATCCAGTACCCGTGCCTCCCTGGTCGGTTCCTCCACCTGCTGAGTTAGGAGCGCGTCTTGAAAGACATCCAACAACCTCTGTTCCCTGGTCACAGAGGATGTAATAGTCTCCCAGTCTGTTCCTGGCATGTTTAAGTCCCCAACACCACCACCTTTCCTCTGCCCAGTCTGCAGTGTCTCTAACATCTGCCACCAGACTGTCCTCCAGCTCCTCCGCCAGGAGCAGGGGTCTATACACACTCCTATTTTTACTCTTTGCCCCTTGTTATCAAGGTGACCCAAATCGCCTCCACGGTTCCCTCCGCCTCCTCAACTCCCCCTATGCCAATGCAGTTTTTTACTATCATTGCTACCCCTCCTCCTTCCCTCCCCCCTGTCCTTCCTGAACATAGTGTAACCCTCCAGGTTCAGGTCCCAGTCATGTCTTGCAGTGGCCCAAGTCTCAGTGACCGCTGCCACATCCACTGCTCCCTCAGTTAACATCGCCTGGAGCTCAGGCATTTTATTGCCCAAGCTCCTGGCATTTAGCAGGACTACCTTCCACCCTTTCCCTATAGTTTCATTTCCCCTGCTCGTGTTCCCTTGGGGATTCTGTTTTCTCCTGATCTGCACTTTGCACTTTGTCAGTTTCTCTTTTAGAGTGATTGATAATAAGATAATATGGCCTCCAAGGGGAGTCTGGTATGGTATAATGGAATCTTCTTGTGAGGGTTGGGCAGAAGAACTGTTCAGCTTTGCATCATAGTCCTCTTGCTCAAACTTCACACTTGGAGTCTCTTATACCTAAGAGACACTGCTTGGAGGCCATATTAACTTATAAGGCATTTCATCAAGACCCCATGATTCGTGGGACCAGAGGTCGATGAGAGATCAAAGAGGATAATAATAGAGCACTCCGCTCTATACCTTGCAAGGAGCAGGTGACCGAACATCTTGATGAGTCTGGTCTTCATACTGTGGTGAGGTCTGAAACCCAACTGGAAAAGTTTCTAAATGTTTATATGCTCAAGGTAGATCTCATACTACACCACAACCACCATCTATATAACCTTCCCCAAAAAGGGGAGGTTCAAAATAGGGCTATAATTGGCCAGCACATCTGGGATCTAGAGTTGGTTTCATCAATAAATGCTTAACCACAGCTTTCTTATGAGCTGCTGACAAACGCACCTCTGAGACTGAACACTGGACAATGTAAGTACTCACCAGACCAGGCCTTTGTGACAATCCACCAACAGCCCAATGTGAACTCACAACCTGACTTACAGCAGGTGGGGCACAGTCCAGAGACTGTCTGGATCCCCTTCTACCCAGAAACTGGCTGAAGCTCACTCTAAGCTATTGGAGTGCTCCAGGATCTCTTGACTTCACCTCTGCTAGTCTGGGACTGGCCATCTAGGGTTATTCCAGATCTACTGGTGGACACTCTATCAAGGAAGTAATTGCCAAACTCCTCATACCATTCTTGAGACACCCCCAGACTGCAGGCTGGGAGTGTGAACTAACCTGTCTACAGTGTGGAAGAGCTGAGCTAGCCTATTCTTCCCTGAGATAATAGCCCATGACAGGAATTTTGCCTTTTTCAGGGTTATTGCCCTCTGATATTCCTTGCAATGGGACCTCAGTGCCAACCTGCTCTCCTCAGAGCTGGACCTCCTCCAACAATGATCCAGTCTCCACTCCTTTACCTTTAACCACTTCAACTCATCATTATACCATGGTGAGCTACAGCAGGAGACCACTGGGTGGACATGGGTTGGTGCAAGAGAGTAATGTGTAATCAAGATGGCCACATTGTAGCCATCCACAGTGGCCAAAGCACTCCTTCATACACCAACATCATGTCTGAGATGCCCAACAGAGCAGTGATTTTCTCTGGCTCAAGATTATGTTTAGAGCAATATTGGATCATGTCCATGGGGAGGGGGGGACTTAAACAGGGGTCACTGCCAGAAACTCTAGGGAGTGGTAAACCAACCACACCTCAGGATTCACCCTGATATTTGAGATGTTTACCTCCAGGGAGAAGATAAGTTTCAAGGTGTAGCCATGTTCATGGGTGACAGAGGTGATAAACAGTGTGAGGCCCAGTGAGTTAATTAACTGGAGGAGTTGCTGAGCAAAGTGCAATCTTACATTATTGGCCCATGCACTGAAATTCTCCTGCACAATCAGGCTGGAGGTGTCCAATGAAAGACTGACAATAAAATTCACAAATTTCTGCATGAACACCTGTGCCCACCCCAGAGGGCAGTACACCAGGAGAATCCTACACATTACATCTGCAGTGCCATGGGTGGAGGGGGAGAAGCCCTGGGTGGAGGGGAAGAAGCCCCTCCACTAATAAATTGTAATGCAAATCACTGATCCAGATATTGGCAGTTACTATCAGGGATAGTGCCTGCTCACATCCTAGCAATGGCCTGCACCTGTACCTGTATAAGCACTCCCTGGTGTCTAGTTGGACCCCTCCATCCCCATCCCCGGTTATTCAATTTCCAAGCATTCATTTGTAGTTAGCAGCACCACCGGCACCTTATTCAGGTCCCTGAACACCTGAAGCTGTCACTCAGTCTCCCAGTGCTATCCCCCCAGTACTAATGTGATCAACACCACTCCAGTTCCTGATGCAGATGCACCCTCTGAGTTACAAATGAAGATTTACACATCCACTACTGAAAAAAGCACACAGTCACAGTTACCGATGTATACACACATCCTCCCAGTTACGGATGCAGAGACTCACCCCAAATAGTAGTGCAGACTCACATCCTCAATGACAGCTGCAAATACACCCTCTCCAAGCTGCTGAGTCTTATTTGATTGATGCCTGCCTGCCTTCCATTTTGAGGGCAGATTAAATAAGAATCTCAATCTTTTTATTGGCTAGCAGTTTTTCAGTCCAGTAAAATTATCTGAATTGGAGCCAGATCTGTTTGGATATGGACTATTAATAGGTGTATTCATAGGATGGTGTTCTGATCAAATTTATCATCATCTGAGCACTACTATAAATTATATATTTTGTACGCAGGAGATCCTGATTCCTGACATTTCCTTGTGCAGACGGTAAACCATATTGAAAGCAATGTGAGACCCTATGCATGCTGTACTGTGTGAGGCTGGAGCTTTGAATCCCAGATTTCAGAACTGAATGTCTGGCACAGTGAATGCAGCCCTTGAAGTCAGCAATAGAATATGGCCTGCTATATTCAGTCTCATTAGTATAGTTCTTTCATTTTTTAGTGAATCTGGAAAACCCTTTACAGATATTGTGCACTAAAAGTAATTAAAGCACATCATTGGCAAGATATGGGAATGTAGCCATTGATGCAATGAGCAGCTTTAAAACTTTCAACTGGACTTCAAAGAGAGCAGTATCCTCCTGAGAAGAACAACTAAAGACAGTGTAACAAATTAATACAAATGAAGCCATTCCTGAGTGACTCCATCTGCTTTGGAAATAAGACTCGGACACTCTAGAATGTGGCCAAGATCCAGATAATTAGGCTTGACTCCAAATGAAGCTACCTAGGTAACTTATGGCTTCATTAACTTGCTCCAAGAAGACAGGCTTCCAGAAGACCACTTTAATAGAGAAGCATATGATCCATTGACAATCTGTTTGATATTAAAAAATGAACTTTATTTCATCCAAGTATAAGAGCGTTATGGAATAACATATGTGAGAAAACCCTTTGCATTGGGACATATTTTAACATCTTGCATAATAACATTTGCCAAATTTGGAATACAGGGTTCCTAAATTTTTGTTTACAAAGTTTAATGTAAATACATTAATAATCTGAGAAATCAAGCAAAGCACATAAGGCAACTGCAAGTGTCTTCTCCCTTGTAATCAACAGGAGGATTATTAACTAATAACAAATGTTATTCATCTTCATAATGGCTAAATGACAGGCTGTTTAAAAATAACAAATGACTGCTTCTCATTGACTATTACAGGGTGAATATGACCTTCACATGTTTTAGGCAAATAAAGTCTCTTCTTTCAAAGACTTCCACAGTCTTTTTAGTTGATGGTGAGGGCACTCCTCATCTTTAACGTGAGGCACAAGAGAAGGGATTTTCACATTTTTCATACAGGATGCAGTTCATGGTACAGAGATCAGAATTCAAGAGGGACATTCTCCAGTAATTTACTAAAAACAAATCTTAATGAACATAGTAAGTGAGATAGTTAACCAGCCCCATCATGAGATTGTGATTACTCTTTGCCATTTTATTTGTATTTTATGTGACCTTTTATCCCTTCTGCATTACTACTCTGGCAGTTGTAAATCTTGCAGTATCATCTTTATACAAAACTCTTCTAGTTTCTCTGGTGTTATAATACAGCATAACAAACCTGAGAGGGTTTTTTTTTTGTTACTCAGCAAATCAATAATTTGTGAGCCGTGTTATTTTTAGCAAACATCATATACATTTTAGAATCTATTCTAAGGCCCAGATATTCAGACTGCGCCTGGCATGGGTGCAAGCCTGGGCACAGCACAACTGGGATGCGCCAGGGCCAGGACCAGGTGATATTCAATGGTGATGCACCATGGTACAGCACCATTGAATATGGCAAGGTTGGCACACATACTGCACCTGGTGCAGTGGCACTGCTCCAGTGCAAGCCACAGATAGGGAGCATGGGGATGTACTAGTGCATGTGCAGTTGTGCTAGGCACATCACCCACGATATTCAGCAGGGGTCATGCAAATGAGGCCGTAAAATATGCAAGGTGCAAATGGGGCTATTTGCATGTCATTATGGCCCCATTTGCATGCCTTGCACAGGGCAGGCCGGCGACTTGTGCCTGGCACCCTGCACAGCATGACGTGTGCTGTGGGGATCTCAGGGCATCCCCCACCCCATAGCCTTGATCGCATGGTATATGTTCCTAAAGATAGCCCTGGTAGTCTAGTGGCCCCTCCTCCCTCCCAATTCCCTGAAGACTGTAATGTGATACAGTCACTGGTAGTCTAGTGGACCCTCTCTCCCCATGTCCCCGATCACCACAATAAGACCATTATCCATGTCCATGGTAGTCTAGTGGTCCCCGCCTGTTGCCACAATTGCGGTACAGCACCATATCATATATCCCTGGTTATCCAGTGGCACCCCACCCCTCCCACCCACATGGCACCCCTTGCCCACCCCACCCTCCTCCGTCTTCAGTGGGTGGCTGCAACCACTCACATACTGACCACCTGCTGAATGACAGATACAGTATGGGCTGTAAGCCCATTGGTCCACAGTGTGAACCAATGGGCTTGCAGGGCATACTGTACTAGTCAATCTCAAATATGCGAATGAAGTCATTCACATATTTGGGACTATCTAGTACAGTATGCCCTGTAGCCCATGGTTCACACTGTGGACCAATGGGCTTACAGCCCATACTGTATCTGTCACTCAGTGAGTGGCTGGGCGGTATGCAGTGGGTTGCAGCTGCCCACCAATGATGGGGGGAGAGGGTGGGAGGGTGGGGGAATGCCACTGACACCAGGATATATGATATGGTGCTGTACTGTGAACGTGGCAATGGGTGGGGGTACCACTAGACTACCAGTGACATGGATAACGGTCTTATTCCGGTGATCAGAGACACGGGGGGGGGTCACTAGACTACCAGGGACTGTCTCACATTACAGTCATCGGGGAATCAGGGACTTGGGAGGGGGTCAACTGGACTACCAGGGATATGTAAGTGTTTATGGACGGTGTTCTAGGTGGGCGGGTGGCCACCCATGGCTGGCAGCTGCTGTGTTGTGCCCTGCAATGCAGCAGCCTGCCTATGGGTGGCCGGGAGTTGTTCCCACTCCTTATGGGCTCAACTTTAAGCCCCCCCCATGCAGCACACTGCAGAGTTGCACCAGCATATGCGCCGAACATCCCGGGCTTAATATCGGGATGTGCCGCACGTGCATGGGCACTCCACCTGCATCTGCGCCACATACAATTACATTGCACCCTGGCATATCGGGAGTTGCGCTGGGCCTGGCTGCCCTTTCAATATCCTGCTGGGGCACAATGAAGGGTTGCGCCAGTGCAACTGTGTTGCACCATGCGCAACCCCTTTGAATATCCCAGCCTATGTCTCTAAATCACCTTCAAGCTCTGTCTTTCTCTCACATGAAGGCCAACCCCTATTTACATTGTCAGTTTTAGGAAAATGATAAACAGAATTTTGCTGCCCAAGTTGGATACAAAAATCCATTTTATGCTGTTTTTCAGAATATGCCACACATCATCACTTGTGTGTGTGTGGGGGGGTAGGGTATACATAGCTTATTCATGGCTCTTTCTTCATGAGTTATTATCCTTCCTCCTCACCCACGGCATATACATATTCTGAGTCAAACTATTATGCATGCCAATATATCTACATACATACATAGTCACTGCACACAAACTACCTTAATGGAGATTAAGGTTGCTGCCACACAAAACTCAAACCTCACAAAGTTTTAAAATGTGCTATTCAGGTTGTCAAGCCTAATTCCCACCCCATCCCCCTCCTCTACCCTTTTTACCCAATGCCAAAATTCATGTATGGGGCCATGCGTCAGTGCTGTGGTACCTCATACAGGGTCAACATATTCAAAATCTGTAAATAGCAACCTTAATCTCCATCCCCTCCCTATCCCCTACCCTTGTGACCCAAGGCAACGCTACAGGCCTGGAGAAATGCCACAAAGGTCTGATGTTTCATATGCACCCTACACATTTTAAGTCTGTAATAAGAATACTTCTGGATCACAGATGAAAAGGTTTACATCCATTTATGATGTGACTCTCCTTGCACACAATACTGAGGACCCTGTGCAAAGCAACAGACATATCAGATTTGTAAATACAGTACCATACATATTACACACTTGTAACTTTCTTTCTTCAGGACACATACTTGGAACTACTCAAAGCATGTTATCTGTCTGAGACATACAGTATATACTGTATTATGCAGGGTCTTGTTAAAGCTTATGCAGGATCTTGTTGAACTTGTATGAAACAAGTTACAAGTGGATAGTGCATATCCTACTAGTTAATATGTGAAACACAATGCTGCCGTTAAATGTATGTTCTACCACAAAAAAAAAAAAAAAAAATTCACAAGGCCACACATCATCCAACATAAAACTGTGTGGTATTTGTGAAACTTAGTTTTGGACCAAAAAGATGCTCACATGAACCAGCACAGCCTTGTACCATAGAGCTGGATGTGTAGCTTTGCCTTGGTTCATAAGAGTTGGTGATAGGGATTGGCGTTACTGTTTACAACTGTTGAATAAGCTGGCCCTGTATGAGGTACCATACCACTGATGCATGGTCCCATATCTGTAGTTTGGCAGTGGATAAAAAGGGAAAGAGAGGGGGAAGGGTGGGTGTTAGGCTTGACAACCCTAACAGCACATTTTCAAGCTTTGTCCGGTTTCACTTTTGTGTGGTAGCAACCCTAATCTGCATTAACATAGTTTGTGCAATGAATGTCCTAAGTTCTTGAGACAGTAGAGTGGAAACTTACTTTGTGCAGGGTCCTTGAGGCCTTGTGCAAAGCATGCTGGGACTCCTAACTTTCTTTGCACAGGTCCCTTTAGGTCCTAAAGAAACAAAATATGCAGGGTACTTTCATTGCTGTACATGAGTCTTAACTTTCTTTGTGCAGGGCCCTGCAGTGCTACACAAAGAATATGATGAAACACAGTCCCAAAAGGTGATTTTGCACAGTGACCATGAAATTACCTTCCAGGCCTGATTAATGGGTTTGGCTTTCAAAAGTGCAGACATGTCCCTGTTCACAGAAGATAACAGTCTATGACCTCCAGTGGTAAGTATGGGGTGAGTGAGGGTGTGGGGTGGTGGGTGCTCAGTGGGAGGGTAGGGATGGAGGAGTGGGATGGGGAGATGATGAGGGACCATTTTCTTTATTTCAGGTTTGAAAAAAGATGTTGGGGACGGTTTTATTTTTTTTGTAGGTAAATAACAAATACATTTATTTCGGGACACTGGGGGTGGGCTCCACAAGGTCCCACTCTGCTGCGGGGAGGATTCTGAATGCTGACACAGGGATTGGGCCCCTGATGTCAGCAAAACTTATTGAAACGATGGGCTGGGGGGGGGCATCCAACCAGGGATGGTCATCCTGGTATCAGATTATATATAATATTAAAAACAAGGAGGTAAAGGGGGGAGCCACTATACACCAAGGAAATACATTACAGCATGGGGGACAGCACAGAATTCATGAGAATGGATCCTTTTTTGTGATTCATGATATGGAAATTTTTTCTTTTTTCATATCACGAGGTCATGAAAAAGGATTCCTAACAGTAAATAAAACACATTTCTGGTGCATATCTCTAACATTGAAGTGCTGACTGCACCTACAGGGGTCCCGATCAGTCAGCTAGGTGTGGTGGTCTCTCTCCAGGATGTCATTTTTGTGACTTTTGAAAAATAAAATCTAAGAAAAAACTGAAACAAGATGGCAGCTCGCGAAAAAGGATTTTTCTCTAGCGAAAAAGGATTTAATTCTCATCAAAAAGGAATGGATCTCCCGAGAGTGAATCCTTTTTCGCGAGAACAAATCCTTGGTCTATTTTTCTCCCTCTATCCTGAAAAGTGATCTTCCCATTGAAAAGAATAGGAAATGAAAAACGTAATAACCTTGAAACAAAATAATATTTTTACACAAAACAAAGCATGCCTGTTCTCTTACCCAAGCTGTTTCTACCACTAAAATGCACACTAAAATTCTACACTGTCTGGATGCAAGTCGATGAGGAAAAAACTACAAAAAGTGGTGACTTTATGACTTTTTGCAATGTTCGGATCTCAGAATTTGCACATTCAACCAGAAGAAACTTGCCACATCAAAAGATCTACCCAATGAGATACTGCATACAAAATTTTGAGCAAATCCATTGATCAGTTGTAAAGTTATTAAAGTGCAAAATTTGAGGTTTAACATTTAACTTGCTACTCAATCCTAACTATGGGGGCAATATGCACCCCTATAATATAGATAGATAGATGGATAGATGGATGGATGGACAGATAGGCAGACAGACAGACAGACGTATAGATAAATAGATATGTACAGGTTACTGTGACTGTGGTAATGAATTACTAGAAGATCATGTTCATGTGGTACTGGAGTGTTCTCGATATAAAAATCAAAAAAGGAAGTGGATTGATAAACTATTACGCAAACAAAAATGTGATAGAGACTCAATGATTGTGTCTTTATTTACAACAGAGAATAAACATAGAAGCATAGAAATATAGAAGGTGTCCGCAGATAAGGGCCTCATGGACCACCTAGTCTGCCTTATTTTCTCCTTTATCCTGCCATAACACTGTATACCCTTCTCTGCCTCCAGTCTCCCATTTTTTCTTCCAAGATCCCTCTGTGCCTAATCCATACTTCCTTAAATCTTGTAACTGTTTCTGACCTCACCACCTCTGTTGGTAGTCTGTTCCACTTGTCTACCACTCTTTCAGTCAAAAAGTGCTTCCTCATATTTCCTCTGACCCTCCCTCCTTCTAGTTTTATAGCATGACCCCTCGTCCTTGAGCATCTTTTCAACTGAAAAATGTTGCCTTCCTGTACTTTATTTTTTCCCGTGGGGTATTTATACATTTCTATCATATCCTCCCTCCTTCTATCCTCCAGGGAGTACATGTTTAATTCCCTAAACCTTTCCTCATAGGTATTCAGATGCATTCTCTGTACCATCTTGATTTCCCTCCTCTGAACTGCCTCCACCCTGGCTATGTCCTTTTGAAGACAAAGCCTCCAGAACTGAACACAGTTTTCTAGGTGTGGTCTCACCAGTGATCTAGTAGGATATCTTTTGAATGGCATTATTAAAGAAAAGATGCAATTACATATTAAGGGGAACTACAATAAAAAGAGTATATGTTGTCTCTATTACATCTTCTATTTATAATAATGGATAACTATCATAATGCACAATTTTGCTGCTGCCCTCTTTCTATATTTCATCTTTTTAATGTACATGTGTATTTGTTAGAATTTATCTAAATTGTAATGTCTTATGATGAAGAATAACATTTTAACTACCTATCACCAAGAACATGTCTGTTCTGGAAATGTGGATCTAGCAATGTTACTAAGCTATACACTTTGCTCCATATCATGGCTGACGTTTTATCATCATTGATAAGTCTGGCAAGTATGTTGTTGACTAGAGATTGGATCATATCTAAGTTGTTCCTCTTTTTCCCAAAAACATTTTTTAAGTAGAATGAGTGGAAAACTTTGGCTAAAGAATGTCTTTCATGCGATGACCTATTTTGCAGTACTCCTAAAAGGTTTCAGAATGTGAAACACCTGTTCCATCAGAGACCATTGAGCAGAATGGAATAACGCCCCTCCTAATATCATTGTACATGATATACTCAGTGATAGCTACCTTTTGTTCAAGGATATGTTTAATCATAAATTAAGTTGAATTCCACCTTGTTTGTACATGCTGAACGAGTTGGTGGTGAAGAAGACCTTTGTTCTAAATATCAGCACATATAAGCATATACTTTATAAGTATCACAGGCTGTTTGACCTGCTCACTGTGGTCAATCCATGTGTTGCCCACCAAGGGTAAAACATGCACCCAACAAGTTGTGGAGGGGTTGTGGGATAACAGTTGGATCAGACACCAATCTTCAGGTTCAACACACAATCTCTGTGTGATGTTTATTTAAAATACAGGAAATAACCTCTAGCAATGGCATATTCCTTCTTCAGAACATCAGTTTGCAGCAACAGACTATGTATGTCCTTTCTCTGCACTTAGCCAGCACCTACTGACACTGGTTTCTGATCTAACCACTTTTTAGTGAAAACCCTTCATCCCTATGTGGGCCCCATTTGCTTGGGTGTCAGGGGCTCAAAAAGAAAAAAAAAACATGCAAAAAACAAAGAACCTCAGTGCAGAAACACTGAAAAAAAGGGTTACCCCAAAGGGCATTGGCAACAAGTCAAGTTTAAAAGAAATACAACATCATCCATACTTCCATAATGCAAAGCATCATGGGATATAGCAAATCACCATGAAATTTCAGACTTGTTCAACTTACAGCAATTTGCATGCATTTTAAATAGCACAACTAGTTTAATTTATGTAATAGTCACCTAGTACGTTTTACCATTATCAAAAACTTCTAGTGCCATGGTAGTTTCAACATTTACAGGATTCATAAACATAAGGTATATACATCAAGATATTTAATGACATAGTGCTATTACATACTAAATCTGGCAATGATAAACACAACCTGCTTTACATACGCTTGGAGGTCACTTCAATAACTTCCCTGTACGAGGACCTGAGAGGAAAAAGGAAAATTAAAGAGGACACTATAGCATAGTCAAGAAAGGGAAGGGGGGTGCCCATAGCTAGCCAGCCTTATGGACTAGAAATTGTAAAGGATAGATTAGGCTAAGAAACAGAAAAACTATTGCAACAGATTTAAGAAAAGATTGGTCCTCAAGAGTGGCAGGAGCTCTCTTTCACACAAGTCACATGGATTACAAGGTCACCAGCAAGGCCACCTAGTGCATTGTTAAAGCACTTTACCATGTATCATGCATTGTCACTGATGAGGACAACCACTTGGTGCATCTCCACATCATAATTTTGTACGGTCCTTAACATATTGTGTGCAATGATGGAGTGATTCACTGCCTTCAGCTCTGTTATGTTTACTATTAAGGATTTTCCACCATCTATAACAAAAATTATGTTTAGGACACAGCCGGAGTCTGCATTAGTGATTTCATCACACATCACTGAGAGTGTCTCTAATTTCACAATTAGGTGAATTTCCTCATCCATTTCCCTATTCAATCCCCAACCCTGGTAAGGACCACTCTTTCTCACTGTTGCCTATATTCCTCCCAGAAAGCAAGACCTTGCCATTCAGGCGCTTGCTGATATCTCTCTATCCTACTGCCCAAAATAGCCCAGATAATTGTTGGTGACCTGAATATCAACTGGCTCTCTGCCATGGCCTCCCAAACCAGAGATATCTTTGCTGCCCTTGACATGTCCCAGCTTGTCACCACCCCAATTAGATTTAACCCCCTAATGGCTCCAGCACCCTTCTGGATATCACCATTACCAACCACTCCCAGAGGGTGCTCAATATAAGTGTACTTCCCAACTCACTTAGTGACCACTCCCCGGTCATATTCTCTTGGTCTGCTGCCAACAGCAAACCTGCACCACAAACCACCCAGTGACATTGCCTACTCCCAGGCAACCCGCATCACCTTAAACTGTACCTCTCACAACTGGATAGGTCCCCAATCAAGCTTGCACCATCCATAGATGAGGCATTGGATTTTTTTCACTTGCACTTTTAACACTGCCTGTGACCTCTATGCCCCCTTCGCTAGAAATTGCACCAAAAAGCAAAACATACCCTGCGTTACCCCCTCCCTCCTTCACAAACTTAAAATGAGAGACAACCTATGGCACATTGCCGTGGAATCTGGCAAGCCATCTGATAGGCAAGCGTACAACGCTGAGCACAATAAGTGTACTTTGGCCATTTGACAAGCCAAAGTCCAGTACTACCAATCCGCTCTTGTCTCCTCCTGGTGGTCAGCTAGAAACTTTTGGGATAATGTAAAGGAGCTGAATGGAAAATCCCTCCCACCCCCCTACTCTCCTATAATGGAACTGTCACCTCACCAAACACAGCCTCCTCCCCCCACTGGCACCAACACAGAAAGCTCCTGTGCCAACCCCCTGAAGCAAATGTGGAGTTTCCATAAAATAAGTTGCTCTCAGATATACACATAAACACAGCCCCCTCTCCACACAAGCATCCAACTCTCACCCCGCACTGACTGCTCCCCCAAAAACTAACACAGTGAGCCCCCCTGCATTACAGACAGCCCTTGCACCAACACTGTCAGCCCTCAACCCCACCATACAAAAGCAAACACAGCCAACCATGGCACCAGCACTACCAGACCACCACTCCAAAGTGACCACAGACTGCCCCAACTCCAACACTGCCAGCCATCCACCCCACACAAGTGATCAAACAATCCATGTGACCAGCTCTCTCATACATATGCACAAATACACCCATACACACACGCACACACACACACACAATCTTCCTCCCTAAACAAAAAAGTACTCAAAAGTATGGGGTAAGCACAGAAAAGATTTTAATCTTGCATTTCATACAAACAACACTTTCTTTGTTCTTGTTTTGATGAGACTTTTTAATTAAATATTGAACCACTCAAAGATAGCAGAAGGGAGGAACAATACTAGAGTAAACAAATTTGCAGAGATGCTATAGAGAGGCGTTGCAGTTGCACAGTAACAGGACATGCAGAAACTAAGGCCCCTCCCCAACGACACACTTAGGGGTGCATGCACAACTAGCAACAGCAGCAACCTCACTGTGCTCACTGGCACAATACAGTACCCGGAGCACCCCCCATCAACACAGCAGCAATATGACCAATTCAACCCACACCACCAAAACGGACACAGCCGGCTCACCCACCTAACCAATATGGCAGGTACCACCCCCCCAACTGAACAGTTGGCTCCCTCAGCACAGGTCTACACTGCACCAACATGTCCAGTTCCACCCACCCCACCAAAAATGACACAGCCAGCTCCTCCCCCCCATCAATATGATCAGGAACCCCAACTGAACACAGTCTGCTCCCTCACACAACACCCCCATGTGGCCGCTTGCACCCACCACACCTAAGTTGGCACATCTGGTTCCCCCAACTAATGTCAGTCCAACCACCCCAACAGCCCCAAACCATCCCCACCAGCCCCAATATGCACAAAACTCACAGCAGAACAAACACTGGAGGTAATTTCAGAATAACCAGCTTTAACCAGATACACACCCTGCAGCAAAAACATTAAACAGAAAAATTACTTTTTTTTTTTTTTTTTGCAGGATAGAGGGTGGATAGTTAAGGAGTGAAAAGAGGGTCACCAGTTCAGTTCCCCTGGTGTCTAACTCCAGGCATCCAGGTCTTTATGGCCAATACTACACCCTCAGATGAACAGTCTACTCCCTCACTTGGCACCAAGACAGGCCTAACATGCAACAAAATGGCCAGTCCCACCCACCCCACCTAAGCAGAAACAGCCGGCTCCCCCACCCCACCAATATGGCCAACACCCCCCAAACAAACACAGTCAGCTCCCTCACACCCACCACACCTAAGTGGACAAAGTCGGCCCCTCCACCAAGGTCAATCTAGCCATATTAACACCTCCAAATGCCCCCTCACCTCCTTCAAACAGCCACAGATCTCCAGAGCTTGATCAAGAGCCACCAAGACTTGGGTTCCAAACATGCACAAACCTTGCAGCAAAACAAACACTATAAACTGGAGGTAATTTCAAAACAGCCACATGTAAGCAGATATGTACCCTGCAGAATAAAAGGTACTATTTTAGTTCTTTTTTTTCTCAAGATGCAGAGCGGGTAGCAAAGGAGTAAAGAGAAGGTTGCCAACTCAGTTCATCTGGTGTGCCAGGCATCCCGATCTCTATGGCCAGTTTCACCCTATCAGTTATACAGTTTGCTACCCCACCCCCCATACAAACACAGGCCTACCCTGCACAAACATGGCCAGTCCAACCCATCCCACCTAAATAGACTCAGCCGGCTCCCCCACTACACCAATGTGGCCAGTACTCCCCCACACCAATTGAACAGTTGGCTCCATCACCCCCACACCAAACACAGGTCTACCCTGCACCAGCATGGCCAGGCCCACCCCACAAACTAACACAGCCAACTCCCACCTCCCCCACACACACAAACATATAGACCAGTGCCCCCCACCAAACACAGCTGGCTCCCCAACCCCACCAATATGGCCACTAACTATCCCAAAACAGTTGTCTCCCTCACACCCCATGCAAAACACAGGCCTACCCTACATCAACATGGCCAGTCCCACCCGCCACACCTAAATGGACACAGCCAGCTCCCTCACCTCACCCAACATGGCCAGTACCCCCCAAACGAACATAGCCAGCTCCCTCACCTCACCCAATTTGGCCAGTACCACTCTCTCAATCAAATAGTCAGCTTCTTAACAATCACAGGCCTACCCCGCACCAACATGGCCAATCCAACCCACCCCATCTAAATGGACCCAGCTGATTCCCCCAACAATATGGCCAGTAACCTCTCCAAATGAACACAGTTGGATCCCTCACCCACCACCCCCACATGGCCACTCACACCCACCACACCTAAGCGGACACACCAAGGTCAGTCCAATTACCCCACCAACACAGCCAGCCCCCACCAACCACCCCCAAACAGCCACAGATCCCCCAGAGCTTGATTGAGAGCCAACAAGACTTGGCCTCCAAACATGCACAAACCTTGCAGCAGAACAAACATTGGAGGTACTTTCAAAACAGCCACACTTAAGCAGATATGCCCCCTCCAACAACAAAAAAATTAAATAAAAACCTTTTTTTTTCTCTCATGATGGAGAGAAATCATCTGACACCAGGCATCTAGGTCTCATCTCCCCCCCAGTCAGGCACACAAAGATAAAGTACACTTTTCTTCTCTTCAGGATGGAGAGTGCATTGAGAAGTGAAGAGAGGAGTGAGCTATAGGTCGGCAGCTCAGTTCATTTGGTGTCCAACTCCAAGCATCCAGGTCTGCACCCCCCCACCCCAATTCAGCATGCAAAAATAACATCAACTTTCCTTCATTTCAGGATGGAGAATGAATTGAGATGTGGAGAGTGGATGGTGCTACTGGTCGGCAGCTTAGTTTTACCAGGTGTCAGACTCCAGGTCTCTCCGCCTCCCTTAGACTGGGCAAGAAAAAATAAAGTATTGGTTGTTACTGGTTTCAAGTTAGCCTAGGTAGTAGTAACAGACAGTGATGTACACTAGACACAGAACCGTATGTTGCCTGTACTATGCCTATTCCATAGAGTCCTAATTTGTACTGGATATACAATCTGTGTGAGTATCTAGGAAGCATTTCATCCCGTGGTTAGACTCTGCACTCTATAATCCTCATAGAGAACCAGTCCTATTCTACTGTTTTGTAAAACTAGAAAATTCAATAAAAAGTTATTAAAAAAATATATTGTATTTTGTCTTCATGCTGAACAGCAGATCATGCAGTGGAGAGAGGATTGAGCTACCCATTGTCAGCTGAGTTGGACCAACTCCAGGTGTTCAGATCTTAGCGCCCAAACCCACCTACCTCAGGGAGCTTTAGGATGGGGAGTAGGTAAAAAAGTCATACTTCTTAGTAAGGACACACATTTAGGCAGATTGGACATGCACCCAGTAAAAGAGCATTTTCTTTTTTTTACAAGCCAGGCAACATACTCAGACAAACTAGATAGAGAGTAGATAAAAACAATACCCCTTCCTGGTAAGAACAAGAGCAACCAACTTACTTTTTTAAAGAATGGTGAGGGATCAAGGAGAGAGGTTTGAGTGGGTCATGAAAACTGGAAGATCCTCAAGAGCAGGAAAGGGTCAGAGCAATGCAGGTAGCAGTTCAGTAACTGGAGCACTAGAGCAAGAGCTAAACTCCAGCACACTACCCAGCTTTTTAAAGTGCTGCATTCATGGAGACACCAAGACAAATGCTGCTTCCATTTTAGCACTCTTTTCCCAGTCACCAATGAGATTTCCATATTTCCATCTCTATCACCACATATACTGTAAACCAGTGTCCCTGCCAGTAACAGGCTCTCAGTCTGCCTCCCTGATCCCTTCCTCCTTCGGTTCCTCTCCCCCACTCCAACACTGTTATTGTGAGTGACAGGCAATGCTCCTATTCTGCACCTCCCTGCTCACAACCACTGTTGTGCTTGCCAACCAAACTTGATCCCTCCCACCACTGCACTTGCTAGCCAAGACCACACAGCACAGTGTGATCTGAACTGATCCAAAACAGAGAAACTGTTCAGAAGTGGCTTGATTGCCACTTAATGTTGCATGTTGCTGGCTCACCGGGGCGGATTTTGTCTGAACTGGTTCACCCACCCCTACTTTTAACTACTTTTAACCCTTAGACTGCCAACAGAATTCGATCATATAGGAAATCTGGACAGATATATCAGTCCATGGCACAGCAAGGGTTAAATTAAAAAAAAAAGTCAAGCTTTGTTTAAACTGACATACAGCACCTAACTTGTGGTGCTGCCACTGGCACTGACTCACCACTGTGACCAGGTGGCTGCTCTACTGGCTGAGGGGAAGGCTTCACTGGGGCTCAGCTGGCTGATCCACATTGCTGCCCCCCCCTTCTCTCTCTCTACTCACCCCTATGCATACCTCTCAACTGTACCACATTACGAGGAACATTCCTCATTTTACTTCACAAAATCTCCTTGTTCCACATTGTGAGGACTTGTCCCACATTCAGTGTTAACATTTTTAATGAAAAATCTCTACTAAATGATACAAAAATATATTATTCAATTAATAACAGACTTTCTGAACACAAATGCAAACATTTTAACACTGTTCTGAGCTTCTTAGGTAAAGATTTGATTAAGTGTTCCACATTTTGCTCATTTGTTCCACATTTTGAGAGGCAGTGTTCCACATTTGGGGGGCAAAAGGTTGAGAGGTATGCCCCTATGGCTCAACTTGTTGTCATTTTTACTTTTTCCTCATCACCATATCATGCCATCACTGAAGGAATGCCTTGCATTGGGGCTTGATGGTCTCCATCCTGCTGCTGGTGCCACTCTCACTTTGTAAAGTTCAGCAATGCATATTATTTCTGCCAACCCGGCTCCCAGAAACCAAACGCTGCAGACTGCTACCAGTGACTTGATTGGTCCCACCAAACTGCCATTGATGCTGCTGTGGGGCCTGCACTCTAGCTTGCTGCCACACTAGAACAGGAAGCACATACCTCCCATCCAACTGGGCTGGATGCAGTCATTGACTGCTGTTTCTTTCACCAATGAGAGGCATCACCACTTTTATGGGCTTGCCAGGACACAGAGTAGGACCTCATATGGCTTAGGTAAGTCCCTCTTGCTGTCCCTTGCTGACTGGTCACACGTAATTAATTGCTAGCCTCTTTTCTCTGTCACTGCTCAAGATCAAATTTTTTTTTTAATTGGAGTTGTTGGAAGTTCTGTTTGGAAGTCTCACTTTGAGCCACTCCAGAATGATGGTCGGGAGAGAATTCATGCTCTGGACAACTACAGCCACGTTCCCAGCATGTGACAGTTCTTTTTTTTGTTTTTTTTTAATGCTGCATAGCTGACTGAGGAGTAAATATATAAAACAAATTCAGGTCAGAGCCAAACTGGCTGCTATACATTCACAAGTTCAAGGCTATACAATTAATGTTTGGCTTGAATTGTAATGAACAGTCAAAAGACAAATGGTATAAGTTAGAAAGTTGTTTTATTTGTGGTAAAGTGTTGCTATGAACAGATTGTTACGAGACAGGGAGAGGAACAAGAAAAAAGGGGATCAGAAGCTGGTGTTGTCGTGGATTCTCAGCTAGGAGGTGTTACATTAGATTCTAAGTGAAGATACATAATTTCCTCCTCGCCCATTTATTATCACGTTCACTGTATAGGATGCCTAGGCTAGCTATGCCTCTTACATCAGAAAACATTCTGTGTAGTTGGCATGCTACTTACACTCACAATAAGGCCAAAATAAAACATGTACAAATATAATGGATATGAAATATAACACTCTGTCGGGATCAGAAGTAGCCATGAGTCAGTTTCCAAACAGTCAGCAGTGGGTTACTTTTACTATCAACAGAAACCTAGCTGTTAAAATTTAAAACAAAGCTGCAGTACTCATAGTGCGGCACTTACAGTATTATCGCTAAGCACTAACAGGAACTGTGAACAATTTCAGTCAGTTTTTATGTGGTACATATAAATGTGCTCAAAAATCAATTACTCAGAACTAATAGAACAATAAATCAGAGAAACTGCATCTTTGAAATGAAGATTTTTTTTATCTTTGCCTATGGAGGTAGCTGGTCCATTCATTTGCTGGGACAAGGATTTACTGGGAGAGCTGTGGGCTTTACAGGATGCAGTGGGGTTGGTGCCTAGTAAATCCATCTATCCAGCTTGCTGTTGAAATTTCTCCAGTTCCTTAGGTGAGGATAAACAGCTCACTCCAGACTTTCTCTTACACCTGTTTTTTTTCTTTTTTTTTTTTTTTATAGAGATGGCTTTTGTTGGGGGGTTACTTGCTACCAAAGTTTGGCTGAGCCACCAAAGGCTGTGAAAGAAAGAGCCCACTTGGCTCAGCTGACATCAAAGGAGCTACCATGGATGGCAGCACTGGGAGCCAGTAACAGAAACTGAGGACCAGAAAGGGGGGCATGACACAAAAAACAGCACACTCACTCAATAGGCATCAAAGAAGCCACCATAGCTGGTGATAACTCTAGGAGCTGCTTATGGAAACCGAGGATGGGGAGAGCATGAGACAGGGCCGGTAACCAAGGGTGGGGTGGAGAGGGAAGGAACACCAAAGCATGGGAGGTGTCTTTTTGGGGGGAAATATTGAGAGAAAGAGAGAAATGTTTAGGGCGATGCCCTGTTAATGGGGGAATGGGGTTATTTGCTTCCAAAGTTTTGCTTAAGTGACACACTCTGGACTTGCTTACAAAATTTTGTTGAGCTGTCAAGGTCTGTGACAGAAAGGTTCCAATTGTGTTGTGTTTTTTTTTCTGGGAGAGATAGAGAGAGAGTGAAGGGAAGTGCACTGATTTATGCACACTCATTATGAGCTGCAGCTGCACTGCATGGAGGAAACATTTGTGATGTGTTTGGTATCTTGCCACACCCTTCCAGATCCCCTATATTCTCTCCTCCATTCACAATATATCAGCATAGTTCTTGATATTCAACTGTAAAAGTGCAGCAGAAGACAAGATTAACATCGATTATTCACTGAAGGAGGCTCATAAAATGTAATCCTGCTGCAAGGTTTGCACATTTATTTTCCAAAAAGAAAATAACTCCTTCAGGACCAGACAGTTAAAAATGTACAAGTGACTATATGGGGATTGGACATGGGAAAAATTACTGAAAGATAAGAAGAGAAACAAAAAGAATGGGATGCGGGGGGCAGTATGACTGTGAGACTGTGATGCAATTAGCCTTCTAAAAATAAAATATAAAAATCATTCTTTAAAGTGTCCCATTACTCTGGGAAATGTAGCCATCACATGCTGTATGAAATCGCCCTGCAGGCTCAGCTTCACTTCATTTGTCAAGCAGCATGATGTCTGTCCATCTCGTGTCACAGCGAGACTCACTCGGCCCGCATGGATGGCTTATAATACTGTACTGATCTCCCCTGTTTACTGTCTTCCATCATTAAGCCTCCCCAGAGTCGATCTAGGTCTCCACTAGCCCCTTGTCAAGAAACATCACAGTATAAAACAATAAATCCAAATATTCCAAAAAGTAATTAAATAAATAAATAAGGGATACTAATGTAATATGGAACCATCACATGTCACTGACATCAATGACACCATGGCATTTTAGATTTTGAGGGGGCTGTTGTTTTAGTTTAAACAGACGCAACAGCAAGGAGCATTCCTTGTAGAGGATGAAGACTGAGAAATTGCATTCTGACTTTGAAAGAAGTTGAGATGTCCCCCTCCCTGAAGGGTCTCACAATGGCCGACCAAGAAATATTCAACAGCACTAAGTCTGACCAGGTCCCCAGATACAGAAACAGCACCAAACAATACCTCTACCAGTCTCAGTAGAAAACAGCCCCAACCCACATTATATTTAATTATCCCCAGCACTCTAAGCTCACATTCAGTCACCAGATACAACAGTAATCTCCATAACCCCCTTTATATTCACTGCCCCAACTCCATGCCCGCACTATCTCACTATGACAACAGCACTCCAGAACCTACTTTCTAGTGAGTCGATTCCAGTCCAATGATATTTACTCCATATCTCCCTTTGAAAAGTTATAAACAGACTGAGTTGCCTGTGACTATCAAACTGAGCCATAATCTACTTTTTCCTTCCCTAAAACAGACAGAAAATGAATCCAAAACGCCAGCTGATTTCTCCCTGTAAAGGTAGGTCATTTTGCATTTCTGTCCTTAGAAATCTGTCTGTGTGGTGTAGACTGAATGGTTCTGGTGATGGAGGTATGGGAACATCCTGAACCAGAATCTCTAGTGTGCCATTAACCCATACAGGTGGAGAGGGGGCTATTTGTGCTCATTTTGGCACCAGTACATTTTGCAGTGCCACCTTGTCTTTCCACTCCTGTCTTGCACAAACACGCTGCTTCTCTCACTTTGGCCGCTCTGAGCTCAAGCCTTCACCAACCTCTCATCTTTTGGCAGGAGTTGCATTGTCACCTCCCTGCCATCACATTTGTCTGCCAGGTGCTCTCATGAGAAGGTGGATGTTTTTTTGGTGACAGTGATGTCCATTGCTTTCCGTTCACACAAGTGTAATTGGTGCATGCAACCAAAGCCTCTGCCACAGAAGTGGAGAGAAAACTTTACCTTCCAGTCAGCTTCATGATCACTCTCTCTTTCTCTGGCTTGCACTCTCTCTTGGTTGGGGGAATATAGAAAGAGAAAGAGAGAAAGAAAGAGAAAGTGCACTGATGCATGCATACTCATTATGTGCTTCAACTCCACTGAACGAAGCAGACATTTTTGATGCATTCAGTATCCAGTCATGCCCTTCCAGACCTCCTATATTTTCCCCTCCTCCATTCACAATATGTCAGCATAATTCTTGCTATGCAGCCATAATAAAACGGGACAGGGCATGTTGTCAAGGCTCAGAAAACCCAATTTGTGCAACAGCTCCTGTAAGGCAACTGAAGACAGCAATATCAGGAACATGTTAAAAACAAGCATTTGTCAATGCTGAATGTTTGCTTGCTGGCATTGGCATTGGTAGTGTAGGAGTTACAGAGCTGCATAATAGGAATGGCAGTGAAGTATTGAACTGAAGCCAACACCACCACCACCCTGCAGAGACTGACAGGCATTGGGGTGTGCCTTTGGGTCGTCAGGCACAACAGCCACGCCATTTCATCACACCCTACCCTGCAGACTCCGACAAGTGTCACGGTGTGCCTTGGGGTCTTTGGCACTTATGCGCATCCCATTCAATCAGAAAATACAGTGAGATGGGTGCGGTATAGGAGAATGGGGTGAACTTTGGGGCTGAAAAGTCCAAGGCACACCTCAATGCCTCTCAGTGGCTGCAGGGTGTGGAATGGTATGAGCATTACATGCGAGAATCCCAAGTCACACCCCTGATGCCTGTCATTCTCTACAGGGTGGGGCGTTATGGTCGGAAACCCTAACGCCTCAGGCATTCATTGGTATTTCACTCCAAATTTTCAACATGGTTTTGTGATCCCACCTCATGAACAGTGGCAATATCAGTTTGTTGGCGAAGCTGCTTTTGCACAGCGACTACAGCATTTAGCACCACAGGTGCAAAACACATTCTGAACAGGATGTGAAAATGACAGCTGTACTGTTCATGGAGGTGTAAAAAATGGCAATGTTGAAAATCTGCAGTGAAAATATTTAAAAACTGGTGAAGTGCGGCGTGCGTAGAAACTGTGCGCACACCACGTAATGTAATTGGTTGGGGATTTTTACAGCAGATTGTCAACACTGGCATTTTGGGACCTCCAATCATGAACAGTGTCACTGTGATTTTCTTTATCTGTCCCGAACAATGATTTCCCACAGCGACCAAGCATTTCTGCGCTGAAAGTGTGAAAACACATTTCGGCCATGTTGTGAAAAATAACAGCTGTACTGTTCATAAGGAAGTGTGGAAAAATGCCACTGGTGAAAATCTGGACTGAAGATATAACACATTCATGAACTTATGAGGGTGCGTGGAAACTGCGCAATGCTCACTCATAACACAGTCATTTTATGGACTTTTGTCACCAAATTTTCAACATAGCCATTTTAAGACCTCTGCTCATGACCAGTGTCACTGTGATTTTCTTAATCTGTCCCAAACATTGCTTTTGCACATCGACTGCACCACTGTGCATTACATGTGTGGAAACACATTTTGGTGAGATGTGAAAAATGGCAGCTGTACTGCTCATAAGGAAGTGTAATAAAATGGCAGTGTTGAAAATCTGGCGTGCAAATATAAAAAATTCGCAAACTTGTGAGCGTGCGTAGGAACTGCACAACGTGCGCTTCTAAAACAGTCATTTTGGGGAATTTTTTCACCAAATTTTCAACATAGCCATTTTAAGACCTCTGCTCATGAACAGTGCCATTGTGATTTTCCTATTCTGTCCCAAACATTGATTGCACACATCGACTGTGCCATTGTGCGCTACATGAAGGTAAACACATTTTGGGCAACATGTGAAAAATGACAGCTGTACTGCTCATAAGGAGGTGTGGTAAAATGGCAATGTTGAAAATCTGGAGTGCAAATATTAAAAATTCGCAAACTACGAGCGTGCATAGGAAATGCACAACACACGCTTGTAAAACAGTCATTTTTAGGAATTCTTTCACCAAATTTTCAACATAGCCATTTTAAGACGTCTGCTCATGAACAGTGTCACTATGACTTTCTTAATGTGACCCATACATTGATTTCGCATACCGACTGAGCCATTGTGCGCTACATTGCGCGGAAACACATTTTGGGTGAGATGTGAAAAATGACAGCTGTACTGTTCATAAGGAGGTGTGGTAAAATGGCAATGTTGAAAATCCAGAGTGCAAATATTAAAAATTTGTGAACTTGCGAGCGTGCGTAGGAACTGCACAACGTGTGCTCCAAAAACAGTCATTTAGGGGAATTTTTTCACCAAATTTTCAACATAGCCATTTTAAGACCTCTGCTCATGAACAGTCCCACTGTGATTTTCTTAATCTGTCCCAAACATTGATTGCACACACCGACTGCGCCATTGTGTGCTACATGCAGCTAAACACATTTTGGGCAACATGTGAAAAATGACAGCTGTACTGCTCATAAGGAGGTGTGGTAAAATGGCATGTTAAAAATTTGGAGTGCAACATAAAAATTGAACTACGAAAGGCGAGGAACTGCACAACGACGCCAGTAAACAGTCATTTTTAGGAATTCTTTCACCAAATTTTAAACATAGCCATTTTAAGACCTCTGCTCATGAACAGTGTCACTGTGATTTTCTTAATGTGTCCCATACATTGATTTCGCACACCGACTGAGCCATTTTGCGCTACATGTGAGGAAAAACATTTGGGCAAGATGTGAAAAATGACAGCTGTACTGTTCATAAGGAGGTATTGTAAAATGGCAGTGTTGAAAATCCAGAGTGCAAATATTAAAAATTTGTGAACTTACAAGCGTGCGTAGGAACTGCACAATGTACGCTTGTAAAACAGTAATTTTAAGGAATTTTTTCACCAAATTTGCAACATAGGCTTTTTGAGAGACCACCTTAAGAACACTGGCACTGTCATTTCACTAATCAGTCCCGAAAGGTGATTTTGCTCAGTGACTGCAAAATCACCCTTCAGGCCTGATTAACGCCATGACAGTTCCAGAATTCATGAGGAGGGGTCCCAAAAACCCCATGTTGAAACTTGGTGCCAAAATTTAAAAAAGAAGCCTGAGATATGCATTAAAGTTGAAAAAACCCTATTTGTTGCATTATACAGCTTACCGGCATTTCCTCAGTTCGTGGTCGGCTTTGAAGAGTTGATTGCACACACCGACTGCGCCATTGTGTGCTACATGCAGCTAAACACATTTTGGGCAACATGTGAAAAATGACAGCTGTACTGCTCATAAGGAGGCGTGGTAAAATGGCAATGTTGAAAATCTGGAGTGCAAATATTAAAAATTCGCAAACTACGAGCATGCATAGGAACTGCGCAACGCACGCTTGTAAAACAGTCATTTTTAGGAATTCATTTCACCAAATTTTCAACATAGCCATTTTAAGACCTCTGCTCATGAACAGTGTCACTGTGATTTTCTTAATGTGTCCCATACATTGATTTCACACACCGACTTAGCCATTGTGCGCTACATGTGAGGAAAAACATTTGGGCGAGATGTGAAAAATGACAGCTGTACTGTTCATAAGGAGGTGTGGTAAAATGGCAGTGTTGAAAATCCAGAGTGCAAATATTAAGAATTTGTGAACTTACAAGCATGCATAGGAACTGCACAATGTACGCTTGTAAAACAGTAATTTTTAGGAATTTTTTCACCAAATTTGCAACATAGGCTTTTTGAGAGACCACCTTAAGAACACTGGCACCGTCATTTCTCTAATCAGTCCCGAAAGGTGATTTCGCTCAGTGACTGTAAAATCACCCTTCAGGCCTGATTAATGCCATGACAGTTCCGGAATTCATGAGGAGGGGTCCCAAAAACCCCATGTTGAAAACTTGGTGCCAAAATTTAAAAAAAAAGCCTGAGATATGCATTAAAGTTGAAAAAACCCTATTTGTTGCATTATACAGCTTACTGGCATTTCCTCAGTTCGTGGTCGGCTTTGAAGAGTGCAGACATCTTCCCGGTCCACCGAAGATCGTCTCGCTGGCCTTCGGAGGTAAGTATGGGGTGAGGGGGGTGTGGGGAGGAAGGATGTACAGAGGGTGGGTGCGGGTGTGCAGGGAGACCGCCGAGGGAACATTTTTACGTTTACAGGTTTGGTTTTTTTTGAAAGATGACATGGGACGTTTGCCATGCTGGGGTGGGCTCCCAGTGTGGCACCTGAAAGCTTTTTGGGGCGTGGAGCCGACAGGGACTGGGCACCCCATTGGCATACAGGTGTGTGCATGGGGGGTGGGCGAGACACACATGTGTGCATGCATGCATGCGTGTGGGAGGGGAGCGCTGCTCACCAAGCGTAGCTCTCCCTTTCAACTGTACGGCACTGCATTTTCAACTGCTGTCATAGACAGCTGCAGTGTCCTTTGGAGAATTGCGGCCACACCTGCATACACACTGACTGAATTGGAAGACGGGTGCCACACCTCCGAAAATTCGAATGATGGCACTATGTTTCTTGCACATGCGTGCAAGCAAACATAATGATAATATGGCCTCCAAAATCTGTTCGGTTAATGGTTAAGTTACTAAAACAATCTGAGGGGGAGCTAGACTGTAGCTTCTATGTTTGACTTGTGTGTTTCTCTAAGTAGCAGAAATCATTAGTTTTAAGAGGGATGTGGTGGTAATGGTGGTGGTGGAATGGAGGTGATCCATAATCAGGGACATTGTTAAAAAGCAATGTTTCTTGACAAGTGTGGTTGCATGGCCATACTGCCTTAAAATTATCTCTGTCCCCCACCGAATAAGCGCACCGATTCATGCAAACTCATTATGTGCTTCAACTTCAATACATGGAGCAAAGTTTTGTGATACATTCAATATCTGGTCACACCCTTCCAGGTCCCATATATTCTCACCTCCTCCATACACAATACCTGAACATAGCTGTCGGTAGGCAGCTGTAATAAAATGGTGCAGGGCATGTTGCCAAGGCTCAGCAAACCCAACTTGTGCAGCGACTACAGTAAGGCAATGGAAGAGAGCACCCTGAAGTTAATGCACACTTTTCACCAACTAACTTTAAAAGTCTGCAGATACAATGCAGAGAAGTACACACATTTATGAGCAGACATAAGCTATAGCCACACTGCAGTAAAAAAAAATTGCAGACTTCCTAACGGGGATATACTGCCAACAACAGCAAACATAAACGTAAGCTTTTATTGAAGAGAATTTCAGTGTTAAGGAGAAACATCAATCATTAATATAATGGGAACCTCAGGTGGGAACACCAGAAGTTCAAGTAATCATATTTTGATTGACTGAGGAGCTGCCAGGGAAAGCAGTTTTTAGATGTTCATTTTCAAGTAAAGTCTCTGTAGAGAGGCGAGGAGAGAAACCTGCAGTGTTGGGAAGTCTTCATCTTGAAGTAAACTGAAGACTGAAAGTAAAAAGACTGGATGTACTGACTGTTGTCCAGCTGGGCTGCTCAATGCAAATAATCTCAAACTGTTTATTGGGAAATTTAAGCAGATGGTAAAGCCACCCTCCCAAGCTAAGCAGCTCTAAGTTTAAATCCCTGTCTCCCTAAATGAATAAAAATACAAGTAATTACAAGATGCTCTACCTAATAGGCTATCTGTCAGGTAACATTTTCTTTGGTTAGGGTTCAACTGTACCTCAAACCACCCCTACAAGCTCATGGTACACTCCTGAAACCACCCCTACAGGCTCATGATACACACCTTGGATCTTTCAACTGGGAGAAGCTGGGGATGATTGATGATGGATTAATTTATTTAAATAATAGGGCTTTCTCTTGCAGATACTTGAGGTGTAATCACTTTACTTCATCAACTGGGCTACTAAGGACTGCACATATGCACAAGATTATGACTTTCTGATTGGGAGAAAATCAGGTCACTCTTTGTGGCAGGTGCCTTATTTTTATATTTATCTTTGCATAAATGATATGGCAGCACAGCTTTTAAATTAATGTGGATAAAAGGCCAAAATTCCTTCAGGTGTAAACAATATTTAAACTGGTCTTGTCAGTCTGCCCCCTTGCTCAGTATAGTGGTATATAATTATCACTCCGCACATTAATCAAAGTATTTCTCCCGGAAGGAGATTAGATCCTCAGTTAGGGGAGTTTGCTCACTTCATGGCTGGATGCTTTAAGTACTAGGCCAATACAATGGTAATTGTTTTTTGTTGAGGATTCCTTATATTTATATGTACCTTTGTATAAATTATATGGTAGCACAACTTTTTAATTAATGTGGATAATAGGGCAAAATTCCCTCAGGTGTAAACAATAGTCTCTCAGTCCTGCTAACCTGGATTCAAACCTCTTACACCTTGGTCCATTATTTCCTTTATACCAGGGGTTCTGACATCACTTCCTCAAACAGGCAAAGGATATGCACCTGTCATAGCAAAAGCAGACATCCAGGAAAGGAACAGCAGCAAGTGAAGAGGTGACTGCTCTCTCAGTGGAAGGGAAGTAAATGCAAATCTAGGAGCTTTCATTATTACTTCTTCGCATTGATATTGCATTGGGGAAAGGAGGAGTAGGAGTTTGAAGAAGGTTGTGCAATGGCTACTTAAAGTCTGTTTTTGAGTGTGGATAGGAAGGATAGGAATATAAAAAGCAGTTGCTCAATATAGCTAAATGTGTGCAACAAAGGAGGTAAGGGAAATAAAGAAAATGTTTTGCACTGATAGAGGAGGGAGAGGGAAGACTTGGGGGAGTGTTTGGTATCCTGCATCTGGAAGGGTGGGGGGTCACTGGTGGGCAACGACAGCAATGGGTAGGGTGGTAGGCTGCAACAACTGCTGTGCACCAATCTTTCTAAAAATTGCCTGGAGTGTGGGATGATGTTTAGTGTGCAACCACATAGAAAAACTTAGAAAGGAGATTGAGGGTCTGCAGGAGGAACTAAGACAGGCAAGGCAGATTGGGGGTGGGTTTAGCCCAATACTGGAGGGAGGAAGAAGGGAAGATGAGGGAGGGCAATTTAAGCCAACAGTGGTGAGGAGAGGGTCAGAAGAAGGGAAACAGAGACAAAGGGGCCCAGGCCAGGAAGAACAATTGCCGGGGAAACCAGGTCAGGAGACAAAAGACAAATGGAAGGAGGAGATAGGGACTTGTGAGGGGAGGCAAAGAAGTGGCAAAAGTCATGGAGTGGAAAGGAGAGAACAGGTCACTATGAAGAGAGAGGGAGCAGGCATTTGTGAAGGGCCTTCAGAAAATAGTTGTGCACTGCTAGAGAGGAAGAAGGTGGAGGAGGGAAATGATGAAATTAGAGGAGTAATTGATAAATACCTGGACCAAACTGGAGCGGGGGGAAGTTCTGCTGGGAGAATTGCAACAGGGGTAAAAGGGTGAAAATAATGTGCAGGAGGAAGAAGAGGAGGAGCTGGAAATGAGAGAGGGAGATGAATGGAAGCAAGCAGGGAGTAAGAGGGGTGGAATCTTAGTGCTGGGGGACTCAATACTAAGAGGAGTTAGGTGGGGTAGCAAGGGGGAGAGGCATAGTCGCATTTGGGTGGAGGCCATGCCAGGAATGACAGCGGAAAGGGTGGGACAGTCTGTTCTGAAATATGCTAGAAGGGGTAGGGACAAGCCTCATTTAATTATACATCTTGGGACAAACGACCTGGCTGACAAGACAGTAGATACAGTCCAGAGGAGGTTTGAGGAACTAGCACAATTATGTGAAGGGGCAGGAAGATCAGTAACTTTTTCAGAGATACTTCCTGTGCAAAGGCAAGCACAACAAGAAAGCTGAGAATAAAGGAATTTAACGGATGGCTAAGAACCTGGTGTTGTGCTAAAGGGTATGGGCTGTTGGGGGGTGGGGACCTGGGAGGACAGTAGTCTCTATGCCAAGGACAGACTACACTTGAGTGAGGAGGCAAAGAAAGTGTTGAAACAGAGGATGGAGGAGTACATAGAGGAAGTTGGGAATTTAAACTAGGAGTGTGGGGTGGCAATTGGGGAAGAGATATGCAGAGACCACAGGTTAGGAAACCATATGAGCTTACCCCCATAACAGTGACAAAGGACAAATGGCAAGTACTGTTGGTGATGCTAGAAAGGAGGCAGGATGGGAGGGGTGGAAAGGGTGAAGGTGGTTACCCTTAATGCTAGGAGCCTTGGAAGGAAAACTGCAGAGTTACAGGTTCTCATGGCAGAGGAGAGGTGGACATTGCAGTCATCACGGGAAACATGGGCCACCAATACAATGATTGAACCTGTCTGTACCAGGGTACAGATTATTTCTAGAGGGACAGAGGATTGGGAAAGGGGGTGGCACTATATGTGAAGGAAGGACTGAAGTGTGTAAGGGAGGAAGGGGAGGAGGGTAGTACAGAGTCACTTTGGATGCAAATCCAGGATTCCAAGAACAGGATTCTTAGAATGGGAGTGGTGTATAGGCCACCATCTCAGACGGAGGAGTTAGACAGGGAACTAGCGGGACAGATCAAGAGGACTCCGAGAAGGGTAGTGTGGTGATTGTGGGGACTTCAACATGCCAGGTGGACTGGAGCACCCAACAACCAGGAACAGAAGGGAGCAGGTACTGCTGGATGCCTTCCAGGACAGCTTCCTGCTGCAAATGGTCAGTGAACCAACCAGGTTAGGAAATACCTTGACCTTGTGCTGGCAAATGGGGACTTTGTGAGAGAACTTACAGTGGAGGAACCGCTGTCAGGAGTGACCACCGCTCAGTATGGCTCACATTGAATATGGCAAGGAAGGAGTGGAATCTGGCACAATAGTGCTGGACTTCAGGAGGGCTGACTTTGGGAGGATGGGAAGTGGTAAAAGGGTACCTGGCCAGAATTCGATCTAGTATGGACACTAACCAGAGGTGGAGCTCATAAAGTCAGGGATAGTGGAGGCAACCAAAACCTGCTGCAAAGCCCAGAGCAAGAAGGCTAGGGCTAAGAAACTGATCTGGCTAAGCAAGGAGGTCATGGAAAGGTAAGGAGGAAAAGAGTTGCCTTTAGGAAGTACAAGAAAACAGGAGGGGGAGGACAGGAGGAGTACTGACAGAATCAAGGAGGTGACAAAGGCAGGGGAGGAGCCAAAGCATCTACGGAACTCAGGCTGGCACAAGGCATTAAGAAGGGGGAGAAGGACTTCTTTAAGTACATCAGGGAGAAAAGGAGCTGTAAGGACCAAATAGTAAGGATTAGGAAGGAGGGGGGTTGGGTGGAAGCAGGGTGCGATAAGGCGGAAGTACTAAATGAGTACTTCTGCTCAGTATTTACTAAAGAGAAGGGGGGGTGACACCCAAGGTGGGAGAAATGGCAGAAGCAGTGGGGGGAAGTGGTGACAGATGGGAAATCATGGAGAGCAGAGTTCGAGACGGTTTGAAGGCACTGAGGGTGGACAAGGCGCCAGGCCCAGATGGCATCCACCCCAGGGTACTGAAGGAGCTGGCAGAGGTCCTTGCAGGACCTTTTGGCAGACCTATTTAATGCCTCACTACATTCAGGGTGTGTACCTCAGGACTGGAGGATGGCTCATGTGGTGCCCCTCCACAAGAGTGGCCCCAAGGATGAACCGGAAAACTACAGACCAGTGAGCCTCACATCCATCGTGGGTAAGCTAATGGAGACTATCCTGAAGGAGAGGCTGGTGGCCCTCCTAGAGGCCAAAGGACTACAGGACAGCAGACAGCATGGCTTCATACATGGCAGATCCTGCCAAACCAACCTGGTTGAGTTCTATGGCTGGGTAACTAGGCAACTGGACAGGGGCCATGCAGTGGATGTCCTGTATCTGGACTTCAGTAAGGCATTCGACTCAGTGCCACATGGAAGGCTGGGAAGGAAGTTAGTAGGCACAGGGCTGGTGCAAAGCTGGTGAGATGGGTAGGAAACTGGCTGCAGGGAAGGCAACAGAGGGTGGTGGTGGGTGGGGAGCTCTCACACCCAAGGGCAGTGACGAGCGGTGTTCCACAGGGCTCAGTGTTGGGACCAGGGTTGTTTGGGATATTCATTGCAGACATATCATGGGACATCAAGAGCAAGATCAGTCTGTTTGCTGATGATACCAAGGTAGGCACGGTGGTGGATGACCTAGGGGGATGGCAGGGGTTGCAGGATGATCTGGCAAAGCTTGAAACCTGGTCAGACACCTGGCAACTGGGCTTTAATGCCAAAAAGTGTAAGGTGCTGCATTTTGGGATGAAGAACCCAAGGAGGAGTTACCAGCTAGGGGGAGTGCAGCTAGCCCAGACAGAGGAGGAGAAGGATCTGGGTGTGCTCATTACAGGGTCAACGAACAACTTTGCACAATGTAGGGAGGCAGCTGCAAAGGCCAACAAAATGCTGGGTTGTATTGCAAGGGGTATATCCTCGAGGAGGGAGGAGGTGATTCTGCCACTGTATAGGTCATTAGTTAGACCACACCTGGAGTACTGCATGCAGTATTGGCGTCCGTATCTGAAGAGGGACATTAAGTTACTGGAGGGGGTGCAGCGTAGAGCGACAAAGATGATCAAGGGGCTGGGACTTATCATACGAGAGGAGGTTGAAGGAGTTGAACATGTACTCACTGGAGGAGAGGAGAGACAGGGTGACATGATTGAAACCTTTAAATACATGAAAGGAATAAACAAGACAGGTACAGAGGGCTGTTCAAAGTAAGGAGTGGAGGGCCACCAGGGCCATGATATGAGACTGGAGCAAGGAAGGTTCAGGAGGGAGATGTGGAGACACTTTTTACAGAGAGGTGGTGGCTGGGTGGAATGTATTACCTGCTGAAGTGGTATGCAGTAGAACAGTGGACTGCTTCAAACGAGGATGGGACAGGACAAGGGGAGGGTTAATGAAAGGAAGGGTGGGAGGGAGGCGTGCTACAGAATAAGGGTGCTAGCTGCACATTCGAGCAGACTTAATAGACCTCTAGGCCTTTATCTGCTGGCAAATTTCGTATGTTCGTAAAGGTAGGGATTCTAACCACTATGCCATCCAAGCAACGGTAACTTAACCAGCTTTTTACACACCTTAACCTCTCTGCCACCCCCCCACCAAAAATCCCTCCAGGTATGCCACCACCCATCTATGCCTCTCCTTCCACCCCTCTGCTAGATCACTGAGTGGTAACCACTATCTCATCCATGCAACGGTAACCTCCTCCTTGCAAGCCCTGCTACCCTAAGTAACACTGCAGACTGCATCCTCAGACCAGCTCAACTGCCCAGATGTTTGGCTCAAGTACTAAGCACTAATACCCTCTCTTTACTACCTCGACTCATTATCTTGTTGTATGCTCACAAGGATGTTAGGCTCAGGCAGCGTAAGCCACCTACCACTCTTAAGCTGCTATGACAATCTTTACTGCAGACTGCACTACTCCTCCTCCTGCTCTCAAGTAACATACACCCCAACCCTGGCCCCACCCAATCTCCTAGCCACTGCAGTAACAATCTTGGAGCCCTAAAGCTGGCTTCTATCAATATGCAGAGGCCATTACCTAAACTCGTTGATCTCCAGGTATGGGTTACCCAACATAATCCTGACATAATATCTGTGGTGGAAACCTGGCTAACACCTAAGATTCTGGACTCTGCCATTTCCCTTGTTGGGTATACCATCTTCCGTCAGGATAGCATATCTAGAAGGGGTGGAGGGTATGAAATTTACATCAAGGACATGCTCCAGGGTCTTCCCCTCTGCCAATTGAATTCCACAAAAAATGTTTAGGTCCTTGCCCTCTAGCTATTATTAGGCCCCCACTGTAAATCCTTCACCAATATCTCAGTTTACATACCGCTGCATGCTCAGGCCACTAGCTTCAACAAGCTCGTTGACTACCTCTCCAACCTGCCCCCTAAAGCAGAAGTAGTTGCACTAGGGGACTTAAATGTTAATTGGCTAGCCCCTGAGGGTGCCCCCTTCAAGGATGCCCTTACCTCAATCAATATAGCCCAGTTAATTAACTTGCCTACCAGAATTAACCACCAGATGGGTTCCAATTCCCTCCTAGACTGGATTATTTCTAACCAACCGGACAGAATTTCCAGCACTGCCATCCTCCTGGATGCTACCGTATTAGTGACCACTCCCCTGTTCTCTGCTTCAGGTCAAACAGGTCCCCTAAGCCTCCAGCTAAAACAATTTTGCACTGGGTCCTGAACAAAGGGCAGCTGGAAAATCCTCTAGACTCATCTTCTAAATTGTGACTGGTCTTCTATTGACACTGCACATAACATCGACCAAGCACTTGAGTATTTCATCACCAAATTCAATAGTGCCTGTGACATCTACGCCCCCATCAAATAATGGAATATGAAGGGGGCTAATAATCCTTGGATTACCTCCTCCCTTCTAAACCAGATGGCCTCCAGGAACAATCTTTGGTACCATGCCTGTGACACCAACAAACAGGCTGACCATCAGCTATACAAAGCAGCCAGGAATGTCTGTACCAGTGAAATCCATCTAGCTAAAATCCAACACTTTATGGATGAGCTCTCAAACTCCTGGGGTGATGATAGGAGGTTCTGGGATAACTTTAAAGATCTGATGGACACTCCTTGCAAATCTTCGCCCACCATTATTGAAGCTGAGGATGAGACTGCTTAGGATCCCAAGCTCATTGCTGATACCTTAAATAATGCCTTCTCCTACCTTGGTGGCATTCTCCTCTCTGACTTTTTTGATACACCAACTTGCACAGCAAAGGGTAATAATGCTGCCCCTCCCAAGGGCCCCCCAAATCCATTTCAGGAAAGTCATCTTAACTTGGGCTAAAAAATACCTAGATCAGATGCTAGACAAAACTAGATCCAGTAGTGACTCACTTGATCTGAAACTCTTTCATCTAACCCTGGATGCAGTTCTACTACCTATCTCTAAACTGCTGAACCTATCCCTCTGCCTTGGGCAGTTCCCAGCACTATGGAAAGTTGCAGTGGTCACACCTATCTGCAGGATTGGTGACCAAACTCAGCCCTCTAACTATCGCCCTATGGCATGCATTGTCTCAGATCAGCTTGCAGAACACCTAGAAAAATATAAACTACAATGCCCACAACAGCATGGATTTAGGAAGGTGCACAGCACACCACTGCACTACTTGAATACACTGGCCTTATACACAACACTCTGAACCAGGGTCACCTAGTGGGGGTGATATATATTGACCTCACAAAAGCATTTGAAACTATCAGTCATACCCTATTCCTCGACTCACTCCACACCATGGGACTCTCAACTGAGGTAATGGGTTGGTTTGAGAGCTACCTTGGTGGCCAATCCCAGAAAGTCAAAATAAGTGATGCTGTCTCTGATAGCCGCCATGTGCAATCTCGGGTCCTGCAAGGATCAATCCTAGGTTTTCTGCTTTTTAGTCTATTCCTCAACACCCTCCCTCAGGCTTGCTTATCTAGCCTACTTCTCTATGTGGATGATGCCATCGTTTTCTCAAGTCACCCTGACCCCTTCCCCCTTGAACAACAACTACAGGACAACTTCTCTGCTGTCGAGGAATGGTTCTTTGACCACAAACCCCTTCTTAATTACAGAAAGAACAAAATCTATGCTTTTCACTAGTCCTCACAATAGGAACAAACTAGACCAGTTGACCATCCTTAACATTCTTAACTCACCCCTTGAAAAGGTCCAGCAGTTCAAATACCTTGGTATAACCCTAGATACCTCCATGTCATTTGTCACCCATGTGAACCATTTAACTAAGGCAGTAAACACCTGGATTGGGCTCTTATATAGGCATAGGCATTGACTCACCCCTGATGCCCTCTGCATAGCAATCAACAGTTCAATATTCTCCTTAACTGACTATGGGATAATTATACTGTATATGGTACTACCATGGATACCAGGCTTAAAAGAATCAGCATAGCCCTTATTAAAACCTGCAGACTAGCTACTGAGGCACACAGACTCACTCATGCTTGTGAGTTGTATGCTCAGTCTAACTGGCTGCACCTTAAGGGCCGTATCAGACCTGTCTGTTTGTGAAAAAAAATCTGTCTTAGTCTAACCCCTCCAGTCTTCCTAAAGCTTCTTAATCAAGTAACTAACCATCACTACACCCATAGAATGTCTAACTTGGCCTACTAAGTCCCGTTCTGTTGCACCTTCATGGCACAGCACTACTTCAAGTACAGGGCACCAAGCCAGCTAAATGACCTCCCACCATTATTCCATGACCAGTCCAAGATCGGACCCTTTAAGAACAAACTTTGCCAGAACCTCGCAACACAGTACAGGTGTGATTGTCTGACCCAAGCTATACCCCTCATTTATCTGACCCCACTGGACCTCTATTTCTCCTCCCCCCATCCCCATTTCCAGTGATCTAAACTTCCCTATTCTATCTGTCTTATCCTCCCTTCTCATACCCCCCCCCAACTTCTATTCTACCTCCCACTCGATCATGACATAGCCTTTGCCTGGCTGCACTGTTATTCTGTATTCTCCTTAAGTTTGCACTTTATTTTGCCCATCATGCACTGTTCACTTTACCTGTTTTTTGTAATTTACTATGTAACTGTGTTTATCTTTTACCTGATGTGGAACCTTTGTAAAAGAGACTCTGGCTCAAAGGTGTTGTAATCTGAGAAATAAATAAGTATAAGATGACAAGTTACATGCGGCTCTCCCTGCCTTATTTCTCCAAGTCCGTTCAGCAGAGTGTTGAACTGAATTCCAGTGACCTGTTCTCTACCCTCTATGGGTTTCCCAGCTGCTTAGCTTGGTGGGACCTAGGCAACCGAGGCAACTTCAACAAGGATACCAAGTATGAGGCCAAGTCACAGAGCCCCACTGTGTAATCATTACTCATCATCATCTATTCAGTAATCATTCTTATCTTGCTCTTTAAAAAATATTGTGGTGTGCCATGTGGTGACGGAGAACAAGAGGATGCATTCAGCCACCAACCTCTTCATCGTCAATCTGGCAATGGCAGATATTATGGTCACCTTGTTCAACACCCCCATTACACTGGAAAGGTGCCAAGCTCTAGGACTGGGGCTGGGGGTGATATGGGTTAATACACCCTTGTTTATTACTTTTGAATCTTATCAACACAAATCAGATACCAAGTTTAAACAAACATCAGAGACAAACAACAATACCAGGTACATATTAAAAATGATAATATGGCTTCTGAAATCTGCTAGGTTAATGGTTAAGTTACTAAAAAAAACGGAAGGGGAGCTAGACTGAAGCTTTCATGTTTGACTTGTGTATTTCTCTTGGCAGCAAAAATGTCAGTTTTAGGAGGGATGTGGTGGTGATGGTGGTGTTGGTGGGGTAGGGGTGGGGGTGATCCAAAATCAGGGACACTGTTAAAAAGCAGGGCTTCTTGACCAGGGTGGTTGCATGGTCTGGCACACAACTCTCAACTGTCCTTGGTTTTTAGGGATGTCCTAAGACTTCTTTAAAAATGTTCTTTGATCACTGTGAAACTGGCATTTTTATCAAAGAAAGAACAAGAGATTTGAAATACACAAACTGTATTAATGCTTAAACTTACAGTTTAATTTTCTTTCTTGCCAATGGCACTGTTTACACTAGATTCCAGACTCAACTATTGTACCATTTGATTAAGACTGTGCTTTTGATAATTTGTCCCTGTTTTCTCCCCCGGTTTGCTACTGATATATGAGGCGGGAGATGAGATGGTCTGGCCCTTGAAGCATACATGGATCATTGCTCTCTCTCTCTCTCTCTGGCTTGTGCTCTCACTTGGTTGGGAGAGAGAGGGAGAGGGAGGGAAAGAGAGAGAAAGAGAGAGAGAGAGGAAGCACACCGTTCATGCATACTCATTATGTGCTTCAACTCCACTGCGCAGAACAAACATTTGTGATGCGTTCGGTATCTGGTCACACCCTTCCGGATCCCCTAAATTCTCTCCTCCTCAGAATCACAGAAATCTGATGGCAGAAAAGGACCCTTTGGCCCATTGAGTCTGCTTTTTCCCCCCTCTCCTATTCCTCTCCACTCTTTCGGGCTCTCCCCTTCCCCTCAATTCCCAATCCCAAATGTCTATCCCATGCCCTCTTAAATCCCTCCACCATTTCAGCCTCCACCACCTCTTCAAGCAATTTATTCCAGGCCTCCACCACACTCTTGATGAAAAAACACCCCCTCACTTTGCCTCTTTATCTTCCACCTTCCAGTCTTAGACTATGCCCTCTAGTTTTAGCCCCCTCCTTCCTTCTGAACATGCTCCCCTTCATCACCCTGTTTATCCCCTTCACATATTTAAAAGTTTCAATCATGCCCTCCCTCTCCCTTCTAGTCTCCAATTGGTACAAGTCCAATTCCCTACACCTCTATTAATATGGTATCCCCTGCATACCATGCACCATCTTGGTTGTTCTTCTTTGAACCCTTTCCATCCCATCAATGTCCTAGCATAGGTGCAGTCTTCAGAACTAGACCCTGTACTCCAGGTGTGGTCTCACCATGGCCTTGTAAAGAGGCATCAGCACCTCCCTCCTTCCGCTAGTTATGCCCCTCCCAATACATGCCAACATTCCATTTGCCTTCCCCACCGCCTTGCTACACTGGCTACCCACCTCAAGGTTGCTCGATACTATAATCCCCAAATCTCTCTCCTGCTCTGTTTTTTTTTTTTTCCTCCCCTCCAAAATTGTAAGCTGCGCACATGTTTTTACACCCCAGATGTATCACTGCACACTTTTTAGCATTGAATTTCAGTTGCCAAGTTTCTACCCACTTCTCTAAAGTCCTCAAGTCTTGCATCATGGCCTCTACCCCCTTGGGGTGTCCACCCTATTGCAGATTTTCATATCATTAGCAAATAGGCACACTCTTCCCTCCAGACCTTCTGCTACATCACTGATGTATATATTAAATCACCCAATGGCAATACATCAGCATAGCTCTCATGATTTTATTTATTTATTTATTTATGTATGTATGTATGTATGTCTTTGGTTAACTGGTAAATGTACTGATCCAGAGGACCATTTTCAGACACAACTCGTGCCACAGGATGGCACAGTAGCATGCAATACAAATGTATTAGGAGCAACAAATGAAAGAAAACAAGTCACATTTGATAGTCCAACACAGTTACAAATGAAAATGCAAGCATCAAAAACAGTGAGTGATACATCCATGGGAACACAACGCAGCGTATAAGGAAGCTCGAATAAAAAATAAATAGGCATATATGAACTCAATACAGTAAACAAAATAGGATGGCATACTACAGGAGGTAGCTATACACCTATGGAGTGAGTATCTGCAAATTTGGGAGGGTAGGGCACAGCTTACCATGCAGATTAGGCGATCAGGTGCCCACAGTGCAGCTGGGCAATAAAGACAGGAAAACATGTAGGAGAAGTGAGTTGCCAAAACTGGAAGGTGACGTTACAGTGAAGCCTGCCAGGATGAAGCAAAGTGTCATGGATTCCTGCATGATTAAAGGGATTAAATCCCACTGAAATTGCATTGTTTGCTGCAGTAACTCTACTGCAGAATTCTGCAGAGTTGGGCTTCATCCTGGTGGGCTTCGCTGTAGGTGCACGGACATAATGCCAGGGCAGAACTGGTAGACAGGCTTGATGCAACAGCAAGAAGAGAATGAGTGATGGGGAGCAGAAAGAGGGAGCAGAAAATGATGGTGCACCCCCTAGAGAGGGCTAGGAGCTTGGAAGGGCAAGGGTGGGAGACAGAGAAAGAGGGATGGAGGGTTGGGGGGCTACCCTGGCAAACAGGAGCAACTGGCTTCAGCCATAAGCCAGGCATTGAGGGGGGGTTTGAAACTAAGGTGCATATCGGATGATCAGAGGGGCACGGGGTGCAATTTCACAGAGAGGGGGCTGCTACCAACAGGGTTTTACTTCCTATTCTGGTGGAGACTCTAGGGACCTTGACGGGGGGAACAGACCCTTCACAGAAACTCCTGGGTACGGATTGGACATTGAGTATGGATGAGTACAGGGACACGTTACCCCCTCTTAGAGTGTTATCAACAATGCAGCTGAGGGCATAATCAAAGTGACCAAGGAGAGAAAGCCAGCCAAGCAACTTGTATAGGTCACAGTGATGGGCAGAGAAGGGAGCCAGGAGATAGAAATAACAGACATTATTGTATACTGTTGTTAGTCTTGTGTGCAGTGTGGAGGGCACACATGAGTAGATGGGGGAACAGTAATCTATGGTGGGGAACAGATTACCGTGGACGATGGCTAGGTGGGTGTCAGGGGTCAGATAATGTTTTAGGTGATAAGCGGCCCCAGTTTTTGATTAACCCTGTGAACAATGAGGTTGATGTGCTCTGTGTAGGAGAAGGAAGATTCAAGCATAACACCCAGATATTTAAAGGTGGTAACATTCTCCAGGGCAGAATCATTGGGCGAGAGCACAGAGAGGGAGGAATTAGATTTCAGGGTGTTAGCAAGGTATGGTTTGGACCCAAACAGCATGGGTTTGGATTTCTTATCATTAACCAGAAGTAAGTCAGACATTAACCAGTGGTGGGCTGATCCATAGTTTTGGGTGAGAACAGAGGAAATGTCAGGTAGAGACTTGTCGCTGTGATAAAGGACAAGATCATCCACCTACAGAAGTGCTTCTCAGTAGAGGCTGCTGTAGGGGAGGGAGTTGATAAAGATGGAAAATAATAGGGGCCTGAATGAAGCCCTGGAAGATGCCCATGGAGATGGACAGGGGAGGGGAAATGGCAGAACCAATGCACACAGATTGGTAGTAGTCAGAGAGGTAGCTTCGAAACCATGAGGAGGTCTCATAGGAGCAGCTGAACAGGTTGAGTTTGGTGTATAGGAGGGAGTGGTTGACCAGGTCAAAGGCCTTGGTCAGGTCTACGAATACTGCACCAGTGGCCCTCCCCTGGTCCATATTCCTAATGACGTTGTCAGTAAAGCACACTAGGGCAGTTGCGGTGCTGTGGTTTTTGTGGCACCCATGCTAATGACTACTCATGAGGTTGTACTTCTCGATATGATTGGATAGTTGGCAGTGGGCTATTTTCTCAAGGCACTTGCTTAGGTGGGGGAGGATGGAAATCAGCCTGTAGTTGTCGGAGGAGTGGGGGTCCCCAGCTTTGAAAATGGGTACCATCTTAGCAGTTTTCCAAGTATCTGGCATGGAGGAGGTGGACTGTGCCAGACTAAAAATAAATGTGAGGGTTTTAGAGATGGCAGGGTAAATGAGCTTGAGCGGGATGGCGGTAGAGGCCATCTATGCCGGGGCTGCCCCTGTTTGGGAGACTCTTGAGGAGTTTGGTGGTATCCTTTTGGGAGATTGCCCTAAAATAGAAAGGAGGTGGGTAGCAGTGGGAGAGGAGGAAGAGGGTGGGCTAGGTTTTGGATACATTTGTTGATTGCTAGGAAGCTTATTGAGGTGAGCAGTGAGGTCCATGAATTTCTGATTGAAGGCCTGAGCAACCTCAGGCGGTTCAGTCAGAGAGCCAGCGGGGGTGTTAAGTTGAATAATAAGACTGTTTATATGGGGATGGAATAGAGAGCTAATGGAGCCCCAGAAACGGCGGGGGTTACCAAGGGTATCTCTCGGTAGGTTAAGGTAAAAATTCCATTGCTGGGACTTAGCCATTTGCACTGATTACGCAAACACATATAATCATTCCACAGGGCAGGGGAGGGGGACATTTTATAGGCAGCCCACTTTCAGTCCCTGGCTTTCATGAGGGCCAGAAGTTCCTTAGAGATCCAACGAGTATTACTACCTCTAACTCTCCTGGTGGTGAGAGTGAAGTGCTGGTCCTGAATCTGCAGTGGGTCATCTGTAAGGAAGTTCACAGTTGAAGTTACATCTGTTAGACAATAAAGTGCCAAACAGTTCACAGACCGTGATATCTGCTAGGAGGTTTGAGGTATCCGGGCAGTTAAAGTTGATGAAAGATAGGTATTTGTTGGGGGTGGACCTGGTTTTGGAGGACCAGATGATATAAGTGAGAGAGTGATCACAGATAAAGTCAGACAAGATCCCTTCCTGAAGTACCTTGTCTTCCCTATTTGTAATCACCCAATCCAGCAGGGAGTGATTTAAAGTGTGTGGATTATGTCTGGTAGGGATTGAGTTGGTTTGCACCAAGTTGTGCAGTTTTAACAAGTTGGCATAGTCAGATTCATGGGTGCTTAACCAATTTAAGTTGAAGTTACCTAGGTGGATAGTGTCCCTTGATGGAGTGAGTGTGCCCAGTTTGATCAGGAGTTTCAGTAGACCATTTGTGCCTCCCGCCGGAGGGTTGTAACAACACCCTATGAAAAGTTTTTTAGCAGAGCCCTGGGTCAACTCGGAAATAAGCCACTCACTGGGAGTCCTGGATGGAGCTGAGGGTGGTTCTAGCTGAGAGAAGTACTTTGAGGTATAGAACGACTCCACCATGATTCTTTTTCCCAGGTCTATTAAGGCATAACATGCAGTAGTCCCAACAGCTGGTGTGTGGCATCGGAAATGTGTGGCTTTATCCAAGTTTTAGTGAGACCGAGGACATAAGGTTTGTGAAAAGATACCCATGCTTCAAGGTCAGAGAATTTGGAGGGGAGACTACAGATGTTTATATGGGCAATTGTTAATCCCAGTGAGCTGGCTCAGGTGCTATACGAAGAGGCAATGGGGATGTTTATAGGGCCCGGGTTGCTTTCCACATCACCTGCCAGTAATAACAGGGAAAGCAGTGGGCAATAGGGGCATATCAGAAAGGAGGAAGATAGAGACAGGGAGTGCAAGAAGAATCCAACTTGGTGGCACTCAAGGTTGGTGAGGAAGGTGAGGGTTAAGGGAGCAAGTGGAGTTTGCTCCCATCTGTTTAGTCTGCAGGGAGGATCAGCCGTCAAGCAGGTGTCCGTGAAGAAGGCTAGGTCCACTTGATCGAGGGCTAACACCGAGGCACATGAATCTACTGCCATTAGAGTGCCTAGCAGTGAAGCTGCCAGCAGAGGAAGCAGGGCAAGTATCACCGAATGAGCCATAGCTGCTAGAGTTCACTAGGTGGTAATAAGGCAGTGATAGCTGTGTGGTTAGGGCTGCTGCCTGAGGTAACAAGGAAAAGACAGCCAAGGTTCTAAACCTAGGAGCCCACTACTAGGAAATGTCCCAAACAGTGAAAGCAGGACTCTAAGGGAGTAGGGGGGATTTGGGGGTGAGGACCATCTAGAGAAGAGAGAGTAACTGTAAATTGTTTAGGGCCAGGAAATTGGGGAGGGGTGAGGTTCACTGTTGCTTTGGGGGGTGGACAATAGGTATGGGGTGAAAAACTGGGCTGATAGGTTCTGGCAGAAGAGGTACCATGGCAGAGTGGTTGGGGTGGGTTGAGCCTAACAGTGTCATACTGTTCCACAGTGAGTAGGAGGGGTGGGGAGAGAGTCCTGACTGCTGGCTGCCCCACAAAGCCAAACTGCAGGGTGGACTGGCACTGCTCCAGTGGTCCAGAACTGGGTGATGCAGTCCCTGGCACTAGTCTCACTGCTGTCCAAGGATACCAGCTGGGCACCTAAAGAACTTTGGGGTATTACGCCATGTCATGAAGACTAAAAAAGGAAGTTGCTTGCTTATGTAGGGTGCAGATCTCACCCACAGGAATCCCTAGAGTACATGAGGAGGGTAAATGGCATTAATTTATTTATTTTAATTTTTATTTATTTAGTTTTTGTTAACCGGGTAAGTGCGCTAGTCAGCAAGTGACTGTTTTCAGGCACGACCCGGGAGGTACAATTACAATACACAAAGAGTACAGCCAGATTATTAAGACAACGAGTACAAAAAATGCAGAGAGAAATACATGTGGCAATGTAACATACATTAGTAAACAAAAATATACTTTAGCACTTGATCATGGAACATACTCAAAATGTGAATAGTAGAAGGCAGAAAATAAGAGAGGATAGGAAACAGTAGAAAAGACACAAGGAAGGAAAACTGGCAAAAGGACGGGAGGGAGAGATTATGAGGAGGAGGTGCCGCCAGATACGGCAACAGCGGGGGTGAGGTACCAACCGCGGCCGGGCCTATGGAGCCGAAAGACGGCAGGCGAAGAGAGGGTGGTGGGGGGAGCGGTAGTAGACGGCAACAGCAGTAGGAGGTAGGAAAATACAGCCGGTCTGGTGGAACTGATAGACGGCAGGGCGAGAGTGAGGATGCCGGTGAGAGGGGGATAGAGGCGGAGGAGTTACGGCAATAGCGGCAAAAGTGTCAAAGTCAAGCCGAGCCAGTGGAACCAATAGATGGCAGGGCAGGGAAGGCGGGGTCGGTAGACGGTGGGAGTAGGCGGTAGTAGATGGAGAGAGGTGACTAAGCACAGCCAGGAGGGTGGGGACTAAGGAGGGGCATGGATGAGGTAGGAACAGGTAAAGGTAAGTTTGGTGGGGAGTGGCAAAAAGGAGGGAAGAGGATATAACAGAAGAAGGGGGGAAGAGAGCAGCAGTAAGTTAAGGAGGAGGCTGTGAAGTGAAGATAAGAATGTCATGGAGTAGAATAGCTAATTTACAATTACAGCAGCTAACATTAGGCTTATAAAAGAAACAGGTTAAGGCAACATTAATTACAAGGCACAAAATAAAACATTAATTACAAGGCACAGTATAGAACACCCATTTGGACAGGCAAAAGTGCTAGCAATGAGGAAACAGTACAAATGCAGCGGATCAGGTAGGGTCAAAGCAAACACATTTGTCCATAGTAGTGAGGAAAGTCCTGAGTTTGCTCTTAAAAGTTACATGAGTGGAGACATCTCTTAGATCCTGAGGTAGTAGGTTCCATAGGTGGGGCAGCATGATGGAAGGAGCCCATGCCCTTTTAGTCCGACAAAAGGGATGGATAGTAGGTCTGATCAGCCGATCTAAGATTCCTTGTGGAATGGCCGCCTGAGGAGATCAGACAGGATAGCAGGCTTGGACGCCCTTAAGATGGAATCAACTAAATTGTACAAGTAGTACTGCCTGGCAGAGGAAGGAGAGAGCCAAACCAAGGTCCTGATATAAGAGACAATGATGCTGCAGCTGAGGTGCTTTGTTGCATACCTGCACACATTATTGAAGGTAGTATCCCATAGTTGCAGTGAAGATTTGGTGGCCAAGGACAGGATGGGACACCCATATGTAAGGGTTGGCAATAGAATGCCTCTGGCTATCGCCAATTTAGCAGCAGGGGTGAGCAGGTATTTGGTCTCTAGGGCAGCTCTACTTAGAAAGTTAATTGACTTGGTGGTTTCCTGTATATGTGCTTCAGGTCCAAGGTTTGATCCAGGTGGATGCCAAGGTAACGAAAGGAAGTGACAGTTTCTAGGGTCCCCATTGATATCAGAGACAGAGATGGTCAGAGGACAGGATCTAAGCTTGTGACTGGAGCCAAACATCATAACTTTTGTTTTATTTGTATTTAAAACCAGGCGCTGAGAGTTCAACCAGTGTTGTACAGCACGAAAATCTGCAGTGAGGGCAGCATTTAGATCCAGGACCTTATCAGAGTGATAAAAATTACCAGGTCATCCGATAAAGAAGTGAGTGACCTGTGGTGACCAGCTCAGGAAGTTTATTGACTAATAATGAGAATAGAAGAGGGCCAAGTATAGACCACTGAGGGACCCCAATGTTGATAACAGCACTGTCTGACATGGATGAATTAAACTTAACAGCTTGTGTTCTGTTGGAGAGGTAGCTTTTGAACCAGGTAGTGACTGGGGGAGAGAAGCCCAAGGTACTGAGGGCGGATAGTAGCAGAGAATGGTCAACCAGATCGAAAGCTTTGGTTAAGTCAATGAAGACTGCCCCTGTTAACTTTCCTCTATCCATATTGGTAACGATATTCTGAAGTGAATTTTGCAAGTGCTGTCATGGTGCTGTGATGCTTTCTAAAACCATGTTGTGCTGAGCTTAGTAAATTGAATTTCTCAAGGTATTCAGTGATTTGCATGGATACTACTTTTTCAGGATTTTATTCAGAACAGACAAAATAGCAATAAGCCGGTAATTTGATATGTCATTTTTACTGCCTTTCTTAAATACAGGAGTGACTCTGGCTGCCTTCTAGACTTCAGGGACAATGCCATTGGAGAGAGATAGGGTGAAGATGAGTGCAAGGGGGCCAGAGATGTAGTAAGAAGCCATTTTTAGTAGTCTTGGTTCTAGACCATCTGAGCCAGTACTGGTGTTTTCAGGGAGTGACCTGAGCAGCTTTCGGACCTGATGCCTAGACACTTCCCTGAAATAGAAGGGGTTGGTTAAGTTTGGGGGTTCTTCAGATGCTGTGGGGTTAAACTGTGAAGCAGAGGATTGTGATGGGAGGAAGCTGTGTAGGCAGATATGTCAGAAAATTGTTGGTTAAAAAGCATTTGCAATGGTAGTAGAATCATTACAGTGTACACCATGTAGGACCATATCTGAGGGAGTGACATCTTTAGCAGAACCCAAGAAGGACTTAATGTGACCCCAAAACTTCATGGAGGGTCATTGGAAGAATTAATCAGCAGGTTTTGGCAGTATTTACTTTTGGCCTGCCTGGTGCATCTTTTACAGTCATTTCTGTATTGTTTATACAGAATGAGATCTGACTGCAGTCCAGTTTGTTTGTACTTTTTCCATTGATTGTCTCTAACTTTTAACTTTTGCAGCAGGTCTTTTTTCAGCCACCTCGAATGCTGGCCCCTTACCCTCCTTTTGACTGTAGGGATTAATGCCTAACTACTGCAGACTCCAGTGTATAATGGAGCATGCAGTTCCTTAAAAATGGACATGGTGTGCATGTGTAGTCAGAATATTTTTTTCCAGTGCAAGGTAAACAAGGTAGTAAATATATATGTAAATTTAAAAAAAAAAGCCCAAACCAACTGAGCTGCTCACAACCTGATGCACATCAATGTTTGCCAGCTACCACAGTTTCTGTAGAGTAGTTTACCATTCCTTCACTCACAATGCTGCAGGTGGGTAATTCAGCAGTCTCAAAATGTACAGTGTGAGGTCAAAGGATAATTGGTTTTCAGTGTAAAATGAAAATAATAGCAATTATGTTTTCTAGCTCATTGAATACAGTCTATTAAAGCTATCAGCTTCCCGTCTCTGTAATAACAGCTCTCCCAGTTTGTGCTGGCATAGGTGCAGAAATCTACATTATCATTTGCTAAAATCTGCTGATTAGCTTGCCAGGCTCTTCTCACAGTTATTTACTACCCAAGTGTTTTTTTATAATGACACCCACCATATTGTTGCTTTTTCCATGGGGTTTCATTGTGTGTGGCTCGCTGTTCCCTCAGTAGACTGTACAAAGTATATGAGGTCATTGCATGAAGAGAGCTAAGCAGCTGCTGCCGTGATGTCATGGTAAGTTGAAATCTGCATCTGGTAAGAGAGGAAACTAAAATAGTGCTCAGGCCAGCCTGCAGGTTTTTGCATATGAAATTATTATGGCAAACCTGAGGAAGTATATGAAATGTGCTTGTTATCTCTTTTGATTTTATATTCAGTAAGAGCCTGGAAAAAAGCTAATTTTATAAAATGTATCCAAACAAAAGTCAAGGTCAGTGTTTTCCCTTCCGATTATTTGCAGAGGAACAGAACCTAGAGAATCTTGGAATAACAAATATGGATGCTGCACTGACCGGGTGTATCTATATCTAGAAAATCATAATATTTTTCTATTAATATTGATCCAGGAGGCTTTCTCAAGCACAAATTGCACATTTAATCAGGGTTTACCAAAAAATGTACATTAATACTTTGCACTGATTGGAAGTCCCTAATTAAATGTATCATTACAGCCCAAGGTAACATGTTTCTACCCCCCCATTCCATTTTCCATCATAAGAGGCTTTACATTTACAGTCTGTTTACTCAAGAAAGCCCATTTGATTTGCAGTATGACTTATCCCAAATGTGATATCTCCCCTTATGGATGACTGTTATCAAAGCTAGGCTGAACCACCTTGCACAAACTTATGGGAGGAGAACATGTGGGCTAATCTGAGGTGCACAAGCAGTGCAGGTACTTAACCTCAGAAGATATAAGTAATAGGTCATGAGAGGCTATGCATTATAGGATTTTAATGCACGGCCCAGGGGCATAGTAAGGCATAAGGCCTAAGGCCATGTGTACTTACACCCCTGGAAAGTTCATTAAAATCTTATGATGTACACCCTGGAGGGGCTTATCACACTTGTAAAATCAATCAATCAATTCTTTATTTAACCAGGCAAAACACCATTGAGTGTATTTATTTCCAAGGTGGACCAGGGAATGATTCACAAGAACAATTGTACATAGAAACAAACCATAAGCATGCAAAATACAGAACAAAACAGTGCACAGACATCATTACAATGCTCATGTACAGTCAGACATATACCTAATGTAGGAAAACTATGAGCAGTATATACAGTATAAACAGAATATGCATTTAAGCCCTGGAGACCTCTCAAAGGGTGGGGGTGGGGGGTGAGGTAGGATGGGAATAGCAACTTACCATGACATCATGGCAGCAAAATGGCTCTTAGTAGGATTCTTGGGGGAGGAAAATGAGAATTGGCACCTGACCATGCATTTATAGAGATTTAATGCACCATGAAATTTCTAGATTTTTCCTTGCCATTTTGTAATGAGTAGTGTTGTTCAGATCTAAAATTTATTACCTCTGAAATTAAAAAAAAAAATCTAACATATAGGTGAATGTGGGTGTTTCCTGAGACCTCTTGTTTTAATTTTGTTGCTGTGGGAACCTTTTTATTGTTGCACACTTGCTCTGCACAGCTGCCTTACTGTGTATGCAATGATGAGTTATAATAACGCAGTATTTGGTCAAGCTGTTTGGAATTTGCAGTTCCCAAAGGACAACCCAACAGTTGCTACCTGTATTGCAAGCTCCAAATTTCAGTTTGTCATAATTAAAACAAATCATATTTTGCACTTTTACACCTGCTTCATGTAGTTAAACTGAAATCCAAGGTGAGTCTCTTAAATGATACAATTTGTAGATAAAAAGAAACAAACATATATTTAAATGAGCATTTATACTTTGTTGGATGCTGCCGGTATATATCCTCCAAGGATCCTGGGCTCAGTTTTTTTAGTGAACATCTGTTGAATTACCTGATAAAGAGAGCCATGCCTCTCAACCTCCTGTCAATGAAATGAGGGACATGGACACTCAAAATGTGGGACAATGAGGGACACTGACCCTCATAACGAAGGACACATCCTCATACATGGACATACAAGCTCAGAACATTGTGGAAACCATTGTGTTCACTCGTACAAACGTTATTTACAACATACAGAATAGAATATTATGAATTTGTGCTTTAAACTCTGAATTCACAGCGCATCCTCTGTCTAGGCAGCATCTTTTCTATGAGGGATGAATGAGGGAAAGGGCAATTTTGAGGGATAAAATGAAGGATGACCCTCGTGATGAGGGACTTGCTCAAAAGCTGTTCTCAGTTGCAAAGGGCGGCAGCACAAAATGGGGGGGCAGACTGACACTCCATTGCACACCCTTTAATGCTATACACAAAAGATCTATTTAGTTGTAGGGGGGACTCATCCATCTACAACTAAGTCACAGTTCAAATCAGAAATGGAATCCAGATCATAGTTTGCCATGCCTGGTGTCCATACCCAAGGGCTCTACTGAGTTCAGTAGGCAGATGGTCCCGACAGCCTCTGAGGTTCGTCCAACTCGGACGGTGTTATGCAATGGCAGGTCCATCAGGAATAAGACTGGCATTATTGCTGATCTTGTTGGATTGGTGGACTTGCCTTGCATCACCGAGACCTGGCTGGATGAAAATCTTGGCCCCACTTTGGAGGCTATGACTCTGGCTGGGTACTCGGTGATATACTGCCCAAGATTGGATTGTAGGGGTGGGGTGGTTGCAGTCTGTTTCAAGACTGAACTAGGCCTCACGAATGTAGTAGTTGGGGAGGTTGAGTTCTTTGAGTGTACAGTGGTAGCAGGTGTAGGCGCTCGAATCGTTCTCATCTACCGTCCACCCGGGGATGGGAAATGATTCTTACAGGAAGTGGTGGACTTCATTGTCAACATGGCGTTTGAGTCACCCAGATTGATGGTTCTGGGCGACTTTAACGCCTGGATCGATGATGAACTCTTGCAATTTGGTAATCACTTCCTCCAATTAATGACTTATTTGGGCCTTACACAGGTGGCTTCCACTGCTACACATAAATCTGGACACTCTCTGGACTTAATCTTTCTACTTGGGATCGAAACATCTGACTTGGGGGTGGAACCAGTCGCTTGGTCAGATCACTACACCACGAGGTTCAGTTTTTTCAACCCCTGAGAAGGCCTACCCTTGTGGAGATGGTTTGGTACCACCCTTTATGGGATATTACTCCCCAAGGCCTTGCAGCGGTCCTTGACCTCTCTTCCCACGTGTTGGTGAGCAATAGTCCAGAGTCCCTCATGTCAGCCTATAATACGGCTTGTTGGAGCGGCTCTGGACTCTATTGTTCCTGTCTGTGTGCACCCCCTATCCCTTCACCCCAAGTCCCCCTGGTTTGATGGGACATTGAGAGAGCTGCGGAGACAGGGTCAAAGGTTAGAGCAGTGCTGGCACAGGTCCTCCCTTGAAGCCGACCACCTTAGATGAATGGACCATTAGTCAGTCTATCAACCCAGCCTGTCTGCAAGTTCGGAAAGCCTTTTTGCAATTAGAGTGTGAGGAGCTTGCTCGATTTTTTGCAACTAAGGTGGCTGACATCAGGAAGGATCTGCAACCAGCACTGTCTAGGGGGGATGCTGTTGAACAGTGTGAGTTCACAGCACCTGAACTTTCTTGGAGTTCCTTCAGTCGACCTGATTTCATGGATGTCATGAGTATTATCCATGGTGTGCGCCCTACATGCTGTAGTTTGGATCCTGGACCGACCTCCCTAATTCTGGGTTGTAGTGATATCATCGGTCCAGTCCTTGTGCAAATAGTCTGGTGCTCCTTGGAGTCGGGTGAGTTCCCTAGCTCCCTGAAAGAGGCGGTGGTGACACCACTCTTGAAGAAAGCTACCTTGGACCCAGACTCTTTCACAAACTATAGACCTATCTCTAATCTACCCTTTATCTGGAAGGTGATTGAGAAGGTAGTGGCAGCCCAATTGGAGGACCATTTAACCATCCATGACATCTACGAACCCCTCCAGTCCAGTTTCCGCAAAAGACATAGCACCGAGATGGCACTGGTTCAGGTGCTCAATGATCTTCTGAGGGCGAGAGAGCAGAAGAAACGTTCCATCTTGGTTCTACTTGATCTCTCTTCAGCTTTTGACACTGTGGATCACACGGTGTTGATAGCATGCCTGAGGCATATTTTCAGAATATCGGGAACCATCCTTCGATGGTTCACCTCATTCCTCACTGGGAGATCACAAAGAGTTGTGTCCGGGTTTTTTTCCTCGGGCCCAACGTCATTGTTGTGTGGGGTGCCTCAGGGTTCAGTGCTGTCTCCCATGTTATTCGTGGTCTGTATGCTGCCCCTCAGAGACATTGTAAGACGGTATGGGCTGAGGTTTCATTGCTATGCAGATGATACCCAGCTATACCTGTCTTTTGCACCTGACCAGGATGGAGCTCTCTCGATGTTTAATAACTGTCTGAAAGAAATCCAGGAGTGGATGGATTCTAATTAGCTGAAGTTGAACTCAGAAACGACAGAGGTATTGGTTGTGGACCTGGGTCGCCAGATAGAGGGGTCGTCTGTCGGTACGCCCTCAGGAATTTTTCTTGGCGGCATCTCAATCCCGACCTCTGAATGAGTGAGTAACCTGGGGGTTGTCTTGGATGAAAGGCTGTCACTGCAGTCACAAGTGTTGGCGGTCATCAAGACTTCCTTTTACCATCTTAGGAATATCACCAGAGTTAGGCACCTAGTTCCGTCTGACGACCTTTCAACTCTGGTCCATGCCTTTGTGTCCTCACGTCTGGACTATTGCAACTACCTTTACTTTGGGCTTTCAGGGGTTGAAATCCACCACGTGCAGCTAGTGCAGAATGTGGAAACCCAGGTTTTGACTGGGTTCAGTAGGTCTTATCATATTAGCCCGGTGCTGCGCAAGCTGCACTGGCTGCCTATACAGTGGCGGATCACCTTTAAAGTCAGTTTACTGACTTTCAAAGCCCTTCATGGTCAGAGTCCGGCCTATCTGAAAGAACTTCTAGTTCCCTACTGCCCTGGCCAATCACTCCACTCAGCCGACGAGGGGTTGCTGGAGATTCCAAGAGTGAATCTTAAATCATCTGGCTGTAGGGCATTTTCTTATGCTGTGCCCACTCTTTGGAATTCTTTACCTCGCCAGTTGCAGGAGTGCACTTCTGTGGAGGAATTTAAGAGGAGGTTTGAAAACCCATCTTTGGCAAATGGCCTTTTTAGAAATCTGAATGTCCTGAATTTGATGGTTTTATTTATGTTTTTATCTGTGTTTGATATCTGATTTTAATATTTCATTTTGTATTGTTTTAAGTTGTACAGCACTTTGAAAAATGAAAAGTGCTATATAAATAAAATTATTATTATTATTTAAAACTGGTAACCAAGAAAGGCACACTGAGCTGAGGCTTGTCTCCAGGTGCGACCTGGGAAAAGGGTACGTAGGAAACAAATACACAGTGCATATAACAGTACATGGATAACAAAAATCAGCATTACAGTAGGATACACTTAGAAATACAGAAAAAAACCAATACAGATAAAACCATTAACCCATTTAGGGAAATAAATTAGATATTTGTTTAAGAAAAATCAATGCAGACTAACTCTGGCAAGTGTTTGGCATGCAGCTCTATATCAAGGCGAGGGGGATAAATGTGAGAGGTGACCGCATAGGTTTGGACTACTGCAGAAGAGGGTCACTCAGGAGGTGGAGGGGATAGTAGAACATTGTGGGCACAGTGGAGAGGGGAGAAGTCTGAAGAGCCTTTTGACTTTGGAGAAAGAAGAGGATAGGTGAAGATCTGTAGGTAGTTTGTTCCAGAGAAGTGGAAAGCAATAGGAGAAGGCAGATTGGACAGTGGCAGAATGAGGGTCATGGTTAGAGAAGGAGCAATGATCTCTTGTGATGTAAAGAGTATGTAGAGGTGATAACCTGAGAGAGGCGGGAAGAGAGGTAGGAGGCAGCATTCCAAACCAGAACCTGGCGGCAAGGGATGCACAATGAACCATCCTTCTGTGAGATAGTGGTACAAAAGAGAGTGCAGAGTAGAGGAGACAATGGTGAGTGGGGAGGGGAAGCAGTAGCAAAGCGACAGAAAGAATTTAGGAGTGTGTCCAATTTGAAGAGAAAGGAGGTCAGTGCAGTGCCATAGACCATGTCGGCATAGTCAGTAATGGGAAGTATCATTTTGGATACTAGGGATACTAGGTAGGGAGCAGAAGACAATCTTTATGGCAATAGAGGACTGTGAGCTTGGGTCAGACTTTGGTAACAGATGTAGTCAATGTGGGTGTTGAAATCTAAGTGGTTGTTCAGCCAGACCCCAAGGTATTTGAAGGCAGAGACAGTATCTAAGGGGGAACCATTCAAAGTAGAGAAGACAGGGTAGACTGGAGGAAGGCCAGCTTTTGTCTTGAGCCAAAAGTCATAGCAACAGTTTTTTTGTTGTTTAGTTTGCCAGATGTAAGTGGCTACAAATGGGATTTCAACTCAGTAATGGATTGTACTGTCACTCACTGAGAGCGACAGCAGGGCTTAACACCAGCTACATAGTACTATGCCAAAGGGGCAACTCCTTGACAGTGTTGCCCAGAGGTGCCCGAACCTCACCTCAGGACCCCTTCTGGGCCAGTGGTTTTGCATTTTCTTCAACCCATTGCTCATGTCCTAGGTAGTCTAGTGGTCACACACCCTCTCATCAAGTCATTTGCAGTCCTTGACATCCAGTGGAAACTCACTCCCTACCTTCAGTGCTTCCTAATAGTGGTTTGGCTGGCACTTAGACCAGAAAACCCAGTCCTTTGTTGCAGCACTGTGACTACTTTCCCCCCAAACTGATGGAGGGATGGTTACAGAAGATGGATATGGAATTGTGGGTTTACAAGGGGCTACCATGCCATGAAAATGGCCCTGTAGGCCATTTGCATGGTGACCATAGCCCCAGCCCCCTCCTGCAAACTGTTTAGTGACTATGCAGATAGAAGTTGCAGCTTTTGTTGAGCACAGCTCAGAATAGTGACATGCGCAAGTATTCTCAGTGACCAATTAATAACTGACACTGCCACAGAGACTTGGGCTCCTAATCTTTTTCTTGAATGCAGTTTCTGGTTTCCAACAAAAGAAAATCACATTGGCAGCAGAATTGTTGTACAAAATTCTTTAAAAAAAAATTAGAATATTGGGGTCTTCCATTTTTTTGTTTCCTTAAGGCAGCTGTATTTGTTAGTTGCCAAAAAGTTTTATTATATCATTTTTATTTTAAAAACAATGTATTTCTAACACCCCTGGATTCCTCATCAGTGTATTTTGTATTCCCTCAGACATCTTTAAACCATTTGTAGTTGTAGTTTTGTGATTAGTGACTGAGGTCAATAAATATGACAGGCACTAGCAATTTAAAAAAACTTCTCCACTGAAGTCAATTTTTTGACTGTACAAACTCTATTTATACATCTGGGGTATATGCTACAGTCCAAGCAATAGTGTAAGAACAGGGTAAACAGTGCAGTAAACAGGCAATTGTCATCAGATGGGTGAAATTCCAACTGTTCAATGTTTTATACAAACGTGTTGACAATTCAAGTAATGTAGTCAGAAATGCATGAGAGAACACAGAAATGCTTGGAGTTGGAGTTTAGAACAGGACAGGAGACACAGGAAGAAAGAGTACAGGAGAGATCAGAATATTAAGCAAAGAGTGAGGGGCTGCTTAGGTAAGGAACTGATATCAGAGGTATGGTCATCGACTAAGAACATCAGGGCAGAGAGAGAGGATGAGGAATGGATGAAGAGGAGGGAGTTACATCAAAGTTGGGGGGTCTTATATGAGACAGAAGCCTGAACATCAGAGGTTTTAGCATGGGAAAGAGAGAAGGAGGAAGGGGTCAGAGTTTCTGAGGGGTAGGAGGAGGTAACAGGAGAGGCAAGATAGGAGGGGAGGGACCCAAACCTAAATATAGAGGTAGGGGAGGTACAGTTGTAAAGGCTTCTACCCTTAAGAAAGGTGGAGTGAGAGGCAGAAGTAGCAGCAGTGGTGATATGTGCTAGGAGGAGATTCATGCACAAAACAACAGAAGAAATGAAAGATAGGTTACATCCTGGCATGGATGGATTTAAGGGCAGCACTATACTCCAAATCCCTTAGTCAAAAGTTGGAAGAATCATTCTCACAATAATCATTCTGGCAGGTGGTGAGTGGGATAAAGGCTTTCATCCTGTTCACTGCATCAGGTATGGGGTGGGAGTTTCTTATGAATACACAAATGTGGAAGAAGAAGAAGTCGAGATCACAATCCAACCAGGCACCCAGATATTTGAAGGTGGCAACCTTCTCAAACTGAGAGTCATCTAGAGCCATAAAGACTGGGTGTTTCTGGATTTTGTTGTATGCCACTTGGTGCCAAAGGTCATTGAGACTGTTTTCGTGGCATTGAGGATAATCCAGTTGGCCCAGAACCATCACTGGATGATGTCTGAGTCACTCTGGAGCTACATAGATACATAAATACATAGACAGTGTCTGCAGATAAGGGCTTACGGCCCACCCAGTCTGCCCATTGGTGCTTGTAAGTATACTTTCTGTTTTCCTAGAAGTCTGTTGCCCCTCATCCCAAACCTCCAGAATTCCTTTATGTCTATCCCATGCATTCTTAAATCCTGTGATTGTTTCAGCCCCCACCACTTCCTTTGACAGGGTGTTCCACTTGTCCACCACCCGTTCTGTGAAGAAATTCTTCCTCACATTTCCTCTGAATTGTCCTCCTTCCAACTTTATCCCATGCCCCCTAGTCCTGGAACATCTTTTTTGTTTAAAAATAGTATATTCCTGTACCCTGTTCCTCCCTGTAAGATATTTGTATGTCTCTATCATATCCCCTCTCTCCCTTCTCTGCTCCAGGGAGTACATATTCAAGTCCTTCAACCTGTCCTCATAGGACTTGTGATGCAATCCATGTACCATCTTTGTTACCCTCCTCTGAACCTTCTCTACCCTGTCTATATTCTTATGTAGGTGAGGTCTCCAGAACTGTGCACTGTACTCCAGGTGGGGCCTCATTAGTGTCTTGTATAGTGGAATTATGACCTCCCTTTTCCTGCTGGTGATGCCCCTGCCTATGCATCTCAGCATCCTATTTGCTTTACCTGCTGCCTTGTCACACTGTTTCCCTACCTTAAGGTCATCAGAGATGATAACCCCAAGATCCCTTTCCTGCATGGTGCATGCTATATCCTCACCCCCCAACTGATATATTGTGCCAGGGCTTTTGTGCCCCATGTACATTATCTTGCACTTCTTTGCATTGAATTTCAACTGCCAAACCCCTGACCATTCTTCAAGTTTCTGCAGGTCCCTTCTCATTCTGTCTACACTCTCTGGTGTGTCCACTCTGTTACAGAGCTGTGCAGCAAGGTTTGGGCCAGAAACACCACAGGGAAAAAACACCTTGTCATCTGTGTACATGGAAATTTACGAAGAGGCACATACCTTGGGGAGGTCATTTAGAAAACTCATGAACAGAATGGGGAAGAAGACAGAGCTTTGATAAACACTTGAACCAACTACAGAAGGGTAACTTATGAGGAATGTGTGGGTCATGTATGCTAAAAAAGAGCTGAACCATTTGACAGTGACATCAAGTGGTTCAACTCCAGCAAATTTTTCCAGTAGAGGGGGTAAACAACAGTAATCATAGATTTGACCAAGATGACAAAGATAGATGATTAGGCCCTGATCCATTCCTTTTAGGTTGATGTCAGTCAGTCTGAGTAGGGAGGTCACAGTGGAGCAGCATGTCCTAAAACCAGACTAGAAAGGGATAAAGAACAATTAGGAGTCAAGGAAGAGGGGAGAGCTGGGGTATGATCAGCATCTTTATGAAGGGAGATAATCTTGGATCTCTTCAAAACACCAGCAACAGTAACCATCAGAAATGACAGGTTAAGGAGGGCAAAAGATAGGGATATCATAGCAAGAACAGAGAGAGAGAGATAGAAAACTTTAGGATCCAGACCAATGGGACTGCTATACTGTGGTTGAGTGCCATCAGGGCTGAAAGGGGGGCTACTAGAGTGGTTGTGGAGAAGGAAAAAGCAGAAGAGGGAAGAGGGAAGGTTGAAAGGGAAGAAGGATCAGAGTATAGGGATAAGAGAGTAGTAAGGGAGTACAGATGTAGAAAGCAGCAGCTTTGGCAGGGTTAGTAACAGTGGGACTCCCAAGACTGAGGATTGGTAAAGATGACTAGTTAAACAGATCAGAAAGGAGTGAACTACCTTCCAGAACTTTTAGGACATTGGAGGCAAAATATTGTGATTTGGCCAGCCTAGTATGTTTCATGCATTCATTCTGAAGCTTTTTGCACTTTACCCTGCCTGGCCACCCAGTAAACGTAGGGGAAAGAACAGTTCTTTCCACAAAACATAAAACCTCGGATGCCCATATGGACAAAAATCACTCCAAAACCTTGGAGTCGATTAAACCCTTATTGGGTAAAAAAAATATTAAAACAATAGCACCGGCACCATGAGTCAACATTTCATGTCATACAGATGCTTTATCAAGGTGGTCTTGATAAACAGCCAGCCCAGTGGCTCAGTGGGTTGAGGCATCCATGCCTCTTTGCTGCCGCTCCAGTGATCTGAGTTCAGGAATGGACTTGGATCGTTCAGGGGCTCAGCTGGGAAGGGAAGATTGAGTGTCCATAGAACATCTCTCTTCCTTCTGGAAGGGGGCTGTCATGCCTCGCCATTCAACTGCCACCTGGTGAAAGCCAGGTGGTAGCATAGGTGAGTCCCATAACTAGGGGAAAGGTGGGTGTACAGCATGCTTGGAGTGCTTCTTAGGAGAAGGAGCACATTTGCACCACATTGCAAGTACACCGTTTGTAGGGGAATAAAACAGAGGAAAAATGGAAGTTGGGCTTCATGAAGGCCTCCCCACAAGCACTGGTGGCCCGCCCAGTCTAGGAGAGATAGGTAGAGATGTGGGAGAACCATGGTGCAATGGGACAGGGCTGATTTATTTATTTATTGCAATTGTTTCACCAGGAAAGGCACACTGAACAACAAGATGCTCGTCTCCTGGTGTGACCTGGGGGGGGTACACATGGATATGATAACATGCAGGTTATCAAGTGAATAGTTAACAGAAGCAAATAAAAAGCAGCATAAGGATTCATGACTGCATGAATATACAAGCACCGCACATTGAATGCTTAGGATATTATAGTATCAAATAATTTTTGTGACAAGAAGCAGCAGACAAGGTAAATTAGCACAGTAGTAACAGCTGTAAACAACAGATGATGTATATCACAGTTATACAGTTATACACAGTACATAGGGCAAAATAGGCCCAGGTCATAAGTGCAAGGTTGGGGGTTATATGCCAGCTTCTGTAGCAAGACTAAGGCTGCTGGTCAGGCATTGGGGAGGGGATAGTGGGGCATGGCAGTTTCAGGGACAGGAACAATTTGTAGTAAGAAAGTTTGCTAGGGTGGTAGACAGAGAGTAGGAAGAGGAGGAATGCTGAATTTGTGGTGGGAGGGTGTTCCAGAGCTTGGGTAGTTGGTATGAGAAGGCAGCTTGACCGGCAGAGGTCTTCTGCCTAGGGACTGAAAGTTGGCAGGAGTCACTGGATCTAAGATGATGGGAGGGGGGTGGGGCATCTATGAGCTTGGTGCCAAGGTAGGAGGGGATGGACCTGAGCCATAGGTTGGAGACAAATTTAACACAGTGAGAGATGCAGTGGTTTTTGAGGGATGGTAGTGCCAAGGCTCGGTAGAGGTCGCAGTGGTGGGTGAGGGGAGAGGCATCGAGAGCAAAGCGGCAGAAGGCATTATAAAGTGTGTCCAGTTTAGATAGGGTGGACTTGGGGTTGCACTGTATACAGTGTCGCAGTAGTGGTTGGAGGGCAGTATCATCTTCAGGACCAGTTCACGTCAGACTCAGGGAAGGAGGCTGCTGCGGTTCCTATATGGTGCACTGAGCATGGGGCATAGTTTTTTTGAGATAGCATTGATGTGATCAGATACAACCACCCAGTCTGCAACATGGAGCTAGTAAGTGAAAATATGGCCTTTTTTTTTCTTTATTCACCTACACACCAAGGCATCCTTCAGGAGTGCCCACTTGGAATTCGCCCTACTCCTAGCTTGAACCCCCGCATCTCCCTTGATCCCTTCCCCTGAATGACGAGAGGCAGGCTCGACCTCCAGTACCACCTCCAGTGCTGATTCCGCCCTCCCTTAGAGGCTAGCTCCTAACTGTGAAAAGTCTTAACCGCTGTTGAGGGGATGGCTCTGGAGGGAGATCCAGGTGCATCTGGACTGGCATTTGGGATGTGGGCGATTCCCCTGGAGCCACCATCATCTCACCGACAATGTAGGAGGCTTTCTGTCTTTTCTTTCCCCTCATGAGCATGGCATGCAATGGCATCAGCATGCTGGCTATCCCCTGTAAATGCCTGCCACGCTTGTCCCCCAATTGTAAGTCCCACGCATGTAGTACCCCCAGTCTCCACCGGGGGCCACTAATGCACCGGTAAACCCCTGGATCCCTCCCCAGGAGAGGAGAGAAGTCCTCAATCAGACTCTTAATCCATCTCTCTCCCCTGCCGACCCCCAGCACCCGGGCTCACTCCTGAACCCAGGTCACTGGTGTAGCACGAGGTGTGGTGTCCAGCATCTCAACCCTCAGCACCACCGGGCCAGCCAAAAATATGGCCTTGATAAAGTGTCTGCATGATGGGTGCTACTCTTTTAATATTTTTTTTTACCCAATAAAGATTTAATTGACTAAAAGGTTTTGGAGTAATTTTTTGTCTGGACTGGCAGTCAAGGTTTTGTGATTTGTGGAAGATACCCTGGTTTTCTTGGTTCTGTACTGATGAGTCCAGAGCCGGTGCTTTTTTTGCACATACAATAGAACAGTTTTGTTAGGGGTATCCAGAGGAGGCCAGTGAGAGTGGCCATATAAGAGAAGCTGTATGCCAGTGGGCTGAAGATGCAGATTTGTGTAGCCTGAGTGGAGCTCTACAACATATCCCATAAGTCCTTCCAGACCACTGAGTTCATTGGACATCTCAGCAGAACTGCTGGATGGCCTGCAGTATATTTTGTCCAGTGACCCAGTGAGTAGAGACTCCCAGGATCATATCTGTCTTAATGTATAGATGTATGTACAGCAGTGCCAGCCATGATACTACACAGCACATTGCAGTATTACTGCAAAATTCTGCAGAATGGTGCAGAGACTGCTGTAATTTAATGGCAGTTCAGCCCTTTTGTGATGCAGTATTTTGTGACATATCACTTATTGCAAGCTACTGTGTTGCATCATGGCTGGCTCCGCTATATGTGTATACCACATTTTATGGAAGGCAACATATTTAAGCACTTGAAAACTTTACAGGATAGCACTGAAATGAGCACCTGCTCAGTGGTTTTCCTAGAATAAAAAGAATGAATCCTTGGACCTGCGACTGTGGTGTGCTTTGCAGTCAAGTCATCCTGCCATGAATCAGTTAGTGTTATCCTGAGATAGCGAACAAATTTGTCTGGTTTAAAGAGATTGAAAATTCATGTCAGTGGAAGGCAAGCAGACCAAACTGAGAATTTGAAAGGGTTTTCTGATGTTCGTTCCTCTCCCCTTCACTGATGATCTCTTACGATCATGATCTAGCATTGGGACTTACGTAACTGTGATCCCTTTTAAGCTCTTGAGCCAACATTGTTGCATTGTCTGAAATTCTGGATGTGGATTGTTACTAAGGAAACTGGAACGTTAAAATTAGAAGAGTATGTGCCTCACCTATGAGGGGGTCACTTTGTTGTTGGTGGTCAGGGTTAATCAGAATAGACTGAGATAGAAGGAGATAAAGGGATTTATAGAGGCTCTGTCCATTTCTTTATTTTCCTTTTGTATGTTCATTTATTCTTTTACTATAATTTTTCTTCTCTTTTTCTTTTAAAACACATGTAATTTCTGCTACATGAAGATAAAATGACATGTAGAATAAATGAAATTGTATTCATATATATATATATATATATATATATATATATATAAATTTAAACTCTGTAGCAGAAAGTTTGGCTGTGTTAGGAAGCTTGTGTAAATAAGTGATTTTTTACTAGATTTATTATTGACATCTGTGTTTTTGTATTATTGGTTTATGTTGGTCATGTGTTTAATTGAATTCACTTCGGTGTGGTTATTTAAGAATGAAATGTATGTTCTCTTTCATGCCACCTCAGAAGGCTATAAGCCGAGGTGCTAGGGGCTAGTGTGAAGTCCAAATAAATCTTATCTGCATTTGCAATCTATCTGTGTGGTGATTTTACCTTCTCTACCTGAGTGCATTGGACTGTGGACTTTTAATCACAACTCAGCTGATTTATGAAATCAAGAACTCCTTTTAACATCACAGAATGAGAAAAGAGAGTAAGAAAAAAAATGTGGCTTTAAAATGATTACCTGGCACCTTTGAGCATTATTGGGGGTGCCCTGGGTACTATATGCTTCTGATACTGGCCATGCACTGGTAGCATCACTACAAAATTTAATAAAATGTATCAGAAATATGATCAAAACTTAGTGGATGGTCCAGGGTTGAGCATACTATGTCTATAATTACCAAATCATCAGGAAGATACGGTCATCTCCTACTTAACATGTTTCCCGTTGACCACCTGTGAGACACTTATGGGCCAACACTTGGTTTAAAAAAGGAATTCAAAGAGTGGTTTTCACATAAGAGACAGAGAAATCAGTGAGATTACAGCTCATATTGGCTTGTTAAAATTGAAAGAATTGGTACCTGACTTGGGGGGAGCACCTTGTCATTGGTGGTGTAATAACAACTCAGTGTATTTGCAAAACAAAGAATGCTTTTTAAAATGATGGAGTGATGAAAAAAGTAAGTATAAAAACAAAAAAACTTTAAAATAATTTGTAGACTACTTTAAGCAGCATTTGGAGGGATACACTGGATACTGTTCACTTTTTATATTGGCCACACTACAGTAGCACCCCTTCAAAATTAAAAAAATATATGAGAAATGTGAAGAAATCTCAGTGGATGAGCCTCAGTTGAGCTTGTCTGTAATTACCAAATGATCATAGGTGTGGCTATCTAATATTTAACATGCTCCCAATGGCCACCTGTGAGCTTCATATGGGCCAGCACTCTGTTTCAAAAAGGTCAAACAATGGTCTTCACACAAGACAGATAGTGAAAGCAATAAGAGCACAGCTAATATGGCATGTTAAAATAAAAATAAATAGTTGCTTGACCTATGAGAGGGTCACAGTGGTATTGATGGCCAGTCTTAATTGCAAGTCAGCTAATTTAAGAAACCAAGAACCCCTCTGAAAATCATTAAATAAAGACAGAAAGAAAATACTGTTTTTAAATGACTTTCTCCTTTGAGCAGCGGGGGGGTTGTTATTGAGGCACAGGTCAGGAAGCATAGAAAAAACAGGAACAGTTGCATAAAATTTGATGACTGAATAATTCTCTGACTGACAGGCATACATGGCACTGCCAGGTAGTGCAACAAATGGTTACATGCAAGTTCTAAGTGCTTTTAAAGGGGCTGCAGCTAATAACATTAAGCTCCATACTTAATGTGTACTTCACACATCTATGCTTCTCTGGTACCAGGTGTAGTACCCATGTACAGAACTCCTGGTTTAGAGTATGCACAACATAAATCCCACTTTTGATATCATCTGTCGTTGAGGCACAGGTCAGGAAGCATAGGAAAACCAGAAGCAGTTGTATAGCATTAGCAAGTAGCATTTTATTTCTACCAGTAACAATAGAATAAAAATAAAAAAAATAGTTTGGGATAAGTATATGCAAAGGCAATACAAACAGAGAAAACAAAAGTCCTTCATCTGAGGGTTTCTTTTCATTTCCAAATCCCTGTATCTCTAGCAAAAATATTGCTGCTCTTTTTATAACAAGTTTCTGCCTTACAATTGACTTCTTCATCCTGAGCTCATTAAAGAGACATCCTATTTCTCACAAAATCTATTAGAATTCTTGTCGGTTTCCCTGCTGAACAGGCTTGCAAACAGAACAGTGTCCCAAGCTGGCCTCCTGCTGACAGCTCTGCAAAAGAGTCTGCAAACAAGCCTGAGAGGAGTCAAACTGCATCTCAAGTTAACCTCCTACATTTCAAATAGCTTTTTGCAATCATTTCAACAGCATACCTACATACAGTTTCAAACAAAGGGATCCCAGTATCACTTACCATTTCACACAAAGATTCACATATATTTTTGTAACCGCAGATACGCAAGGGAGAAGAAAAGACAGAAACAGCAAGTGATGGTAAAGATATAGCGAGAGGTGGAGAATTGCGAGACCATCAGAGTGATCAGTTCCTAGGTCTCACTAGAACATTTGGTTGCGCAACCAGACAGACAAGAGACAGAAAAGGAGAGAATAGAGGAGATCCTTGCATTTAACTCTTTCTGCATAACAAATGGGACAGGGCCTTATTCAACCCTGTTACATACCCCCATCTTTAAGAGGGAACCTGTTTTAAAAAAACAGGTTTCCAAAACTTTCCTTTTAATTCTCTTCTAACATTAACTTATAACCATTACAGTTCCATGCATATGCAGTATAGCAAACAGTGAAGTGTAAACTCACACATTTTGTTGTTTCATCCTTCGGAATTTTCAATTCCTGATCCATATCTTAACAGAAAATCAACATTGACGTTCATTTTCCCAGATTTGTGCATCACTTTAAATTTAAACGGCTGCAGTGCTAGATACCACTGTGTGATTCTGGAATTCTTATCCTTCATTTGGTTAAGCCAACAGGGAGGATTGTGATCTCTTATGAGTATGAAGTCCACGCCTAGCAAATAAAACTTAAGGGAGTCCATGGCCCACTTTGCCTCAAGGCTTTCCTTTTCAATGGTGGAGTAACTTTTCTCTGTCTTGCAGTTTCCTAATGATATACAGAATGCGATGTTCCTTCCCATCTATATGCTGACTCAAGACTGCACCTAGGCCTACCTCTGATACATCTATCTCTAACAAAAATTGTTTCTCAAAGTCTGGGCTTCTTAAAACAGGGGCTGAACATAATGTAGCTTTAATGGCTTGAAAAGCCTCATCACACACTGGGGTCCACTTCACATTATTCAGGAACCATTTCTTCATGAGTTTAGTGAGGTGAGTAGCTAGCTGGGCAAAGCTGGGATCAAATCTTCGATAATAACCAGCCAGCCCTAAAAATGATCTGACATGTTTCTTTGTTTTAGTGATAGGATTGTTAGCTACTGCTTCTATCTTAGAAATATCTGGCTTTAGTTCTTCATTTCCCAAAACATAACCCAAATATCTGGTTTCCTGTATGTCTGATGCACATTTGGTAGGATTAATTGTCAGACCTGCCATTTTGATAGATTAGACAACTGCTTGTAGGTGTTCCTGGCGGCTTTTCCAGTCTGGACTGTAGACCACAACATCATCCAGATATGCAGCACAATATCCAGTGTGAGGGGATAAAATGACATCCATATACTGCTGGAAGGTAGCGGGTGCACCAGTATACCAAACGGCATGGTGATGAACTGATAGAATCCAATAGGAGTGGCAAATGCAGTTTTTTTTCTGGATTCTTAAACTAATGGGATTTGCCAGTAAACATTGGTGAGATCAAGGATACTGATGTACTGTACTTGGGACTTCCCAATCTGTCCACCAAATCATCTGTCTTGGGTACAATATAACCATCAAATTTGGACACTTAAGTTTCCTAAAATCAAGGCAGATTTTTACACTCCCTTCTTTTTTATTTGCAATCACCATTGGTGATGACCAAGCACTTCTCTACTCTTCTATGATACCCAATTCTTTCATTTTTTGTATTTCCTTAACCACGTCTGCTCTTAACCATTCTGGTGATCTGTATGCCGTTTGTTTGATAGGGCAAGCATTTCCTGTCACTATTAATTGCTCAACCCCTTGTTATCGGCCTGGAACTGTGGTAAAAGTACTGTTAAATGTCTTTAGCAAGTTATGAATTTCTGTGATTTGTTCAGAGGTTCATGAAACAGTCACCTTTACAGCATCAGCAGTTATAGTTTATTCCAGTCTGTCAAAAGCTGTATCATCTCTTCTTTATCGGTTTCTGGTAAAACTAGCAAAGTAGACTTTGGTGTTTTTTCAATGCATTTCTTCAGGAGGTTAGCATGGTAGATCTTAGTAGGATTTTTCCTATCAGGGGTCTCAGTCTTGTAGTTAACTGTGCCAGTACATCTAAGCACCTTATAAGGCCCTTGCCACTTTATTAACAGTTTATTTTCTGTAGTGGGAACAGCAGCAAGACCTTTTCACCTGGCTCAAAAACTTTTTCTTTTGCCCCATGGTCATAATACACCTTCTGCTGGTTTTAGCCCTCTTCCTGATTACTATGGGCAATTTCAACATATTTTGCCAGTTTTTGTCTCAGGGCGCACATGTACGATGTAATAGATTTTTTTCTGAGTGGGGTGATCTTCCCATGTTTCTTTTATTACCTCTAATGGCCCTCTAGGTTGTCTACAGTACAGCATTTGGAATGGTGAAAAACCCATTGAGGCTTGTGGCACGTCTCTGTAAGCAAAAAGCAAGTAAGGTAAGTATTGGTCCCAATCTTTCCTTTCCCCTTTTACAAACCTTCTTAATATGCGTTTTAGGGTTTGATTAAAATGCTCAACAAGACTGTCTGTCTGAAGTTGATAAGGGGGGTTCATATGGCACTGATACTTAACAATCAGTACAGCTTCTCCAACAATGCAGCACCAAAATTAGTTCCCTGATCAGTAATAATCTCTTTAGGAATGCCCACCCTGCTATAATTTTGGCAAGTTCTGTTGTCACTTTTGGGGCTGTGACAGTACACATAGGAACTGCCTCAGTATTGAGTAGCATAGTCACATACTACCAAAATGAATTGATTACCCTTTTTACTTTTGTCTAAGGGGCCAACCACATCCATTGCTATTCTTTCAAAAGGCACATCTATCAAGGGTAGAGGCACCAGGGGCACCTTGTCTTTTTTAGTCTCTGGGGCTACTTTCTGACATTCAGCACAAGAACTGCAATAGGTAGCATTATCTTCATGAATTCCAGGACAGTAAACTCTGAAAGGCAATCTGGCAAAGGTGCGATCCCTCCCCGAGTGACCAGCCATAGGATTATCATGTGCTATCTGAAACAACTCAGATCTACACTTTTGTGGTATAACCAATTGTTCTGTCTGTTTCAGTGTCTGAGGTTTAACCAAGGCTCTGTACAGTAACCCATTACATTTTTTAAACATAGGTTCACTCTGTTTTGGTTTCACCCCCAGTTGCTTAAAATAATCCTGGAGAGAAACATTGTTAGATTGCTCTGAAACAAAATCACAATCAGTTATCAGTTTAGTTGCAGCATTTCCATATATTAACCCCTTATGTTCATCAGTCTGTTGTTACCACTGTTTCTTCAGCCATCTTCTTCTTTGCCTGTAGGTCTCTCCTGAGACGTCATATCTTTTCAGGATTTCTCATTTCACTGGGTCATAGTTTTCTGACTGTGCAGTGTCAATATTGCTGTAGGTAAGTTGGGCTTTACCTGTCAGGTGAGGTACCACCCTGACTGCTCACTGCTGCTTTGGCCACTGGCAGGCTACCACAACCCTTTCAAAAGTTGTCAGGTATGCTTCAATATCATCCAAGGGACACAACTTTGTAAGTTTAATGCCTTTTAAGTTGTTTGTCTCTTGTTGCTCTGCTGGACCTGTGTCAGATCCTCCAGCCATGATAGTTTGCAAGGCATCCTGCCATCGCTGCTCCTGTTGCTGCATCTCTTCTCTTCTCTCTGCTGCTCGGTCTCTTTTTGTTGTATAGCCCACCAAAAAGGCAGTGAGGCTTTCAGGTTCTGTCACTGCCTGGTTTTCATTTTTCAGCACTTGTCCTGCTTGTATAGTCTCAAATGGATTTCTGTCTGTTAGTTTGGCTGCCACTCTTCTGGTAATCACTCCTGGGCTTGCTGTTAGAGGATACATACCTTTCTTCTGTAGAGTTTTGGTTTGGTCTGCCACTAAATGACCCTTACATTCTCTCCTGTCTTCCAGACCCATCTGTTGCTGCTGGTGAGGACACCTTACTGGACTGTGCGAACAAACTGACGGATGCATAAAATAAATAAATAAATTGGTGTTTATTTTGTACAGCAGACGTGTTCTCTTCACGAGGTCTAGCCCCAGACTAAATAATTCTCTGACTGACCGGCATACATGGCACTGCCAGGCAGTGCAGCAAATGGTTACATACAAGTTCTAAGTGCTCATAAAGGGGTGGCAGTTAGCAACATTAAGTCCCATACTTAATGTGTACTTCACATCACTCCCGGGGTCATGAAAGTGAGTACCACTCGAACAAGCAATAACACACAATAACAGTTGAAACATTTTTTTTATTTCAAGCATTTCAAGGCATAGCACATTTAAAACAAAACAGCACTCCACTGCAGGGGAGAGGGGAGAAAAGGATTTGTACTGCACTGGGAACCAGTCAGAGTAAAACCAGGAGAGGGGGGAACACCTAGAACTAGAAGCCTGGTCACGGTGATGAGTGCTACAGTGCAGGGAAGGTTGAAGGGAAGGGTAGCAGCTGTAAGATACCCAAAATGCATGCTAACGCTGTAATCTCAGATACAGAACAATAACATTTACAATGAACTCAAGAATTACCCTCAGAAGGAGTGTGAGTACCACCACTGAGTCAGGTTACCCAACAGTTCAAGACTTCCATTGACTTTTTCTTTCTGTGGAAATGGAGGCATGCGTGGCTTGAACCAGTTCCTTACAGGATGGGGTCAGGTTGTTAAAGGCGACCCAGGAGTTCTGCGCACTGTCAAATCCACACCACTCCACTTGGTAAGTCCAGGATCCATTGGTGAACTTCTTTCTTAAGATCTTCTCAATCTGGTACACCGGAGTGCGTATGAGAGAGTCCTGTGAAGATAAAGAAGAAGGCTGAGAAGAAATCCCAGGGAGTTCATCTGGTTGCTCAGGCAAAATGGGATCTAGCTAGAGAGTGTCAGGAGTGGGAAGATCTGTAGGAACTGGTTGCAAGTTATCTGAAGGGATCTCAGTTTCAGAGAGGATGGCAGGTTCAAGTGCAAATTCATTGTTGGGTGGACTGGGATCATCTGGGGTGGTGTTACTCAGGTACCCATGTTTCAAGTGATTGATGTGGACTTCATTGTGTATCAGCTTTCCATCAGACTTGTGGCATAGATGAACATGCACAGGAGGAAGCTTTTCTATAATGTAGAACGGACCAGTTCAGGGGTGAAGCAGTTTCTTGGTGGTGCACAAAACTAGGACAGGTCATTACAAATACACAATGTCCCGAATGGAGAATGAAGGCTCATGCATCTTGGCAGCTGTCATTTTCTGCATTGCAGATTTTTTCTGGCCCAACATGGTGAGGACAACACATCTGGCAAGTTCAACCTGTTCCAGCACTGGAATGATGAAGTGGCTGATTTTGGAACCTCTAGCAGCAAGAGACTTCTGTCCAGTGGAGTTCTTGGGTGGCATCCTTGGACTAAGAAAAATGTTATGTACTCTGTACTGGCAACACAAGGGTTTGTGTTGTAAGCGAATTACACAAATGGAACAAAACAATCTGAAGTGTCAGGTATTTGAAGAGTGTGTTGAGAATGATAGATATCATTCTTTCACTTTGTCCATTGCAATATGGATGATAACTGATTGTGTGAGTCTTTTTGATGTCAAGAAGTTTGCATGTTTCTTGGACAATAGTTGAAAGGTAGTTTGTGCCTCTGTCTGAATGCAGGTATGATGGGGTACCTTGATGACAAATGACTGTATTGAGGAAGGCACTTGCCACTGTGGCAGCTTTGATATCTTCTAGGGTGATTAGTTCCAAATACTTTGTTAGGCAGTCCACAAAAACAAGAATGTATTTGTTGCCAGAGTCAGAGTATGTAGGTAAAGGCCCAAGAATGGCTGTGCTGACTCTTTGGAATGGTTCTGTGGCTACAGGCATTGGAATGATGTGTGCTTTTTTTGGTTTGGCAGGAGGCTTTCTTTGGGAGCAGGGCTGGCAGGATTTGACAAATCAGACAATGCCCTTGTTCATGTGAGGCCAGAAGAAGTAAAGCCTTGTCTTTTTGAGTGTTCTGTGGATTCCCATATGACCTCCAGAAAGTGGAGAAGCATGAGTGGAGAGAATAACCTCATTGACTAGAGGGACTGGCACAACTAACTGTGCATGAGTTCTATCCGTACAATGACCCTTGCCTTCCTTGGTTCAAATGTGGAAAAGCACACCGCCATTGAGGAAGTACTGTGAAGCAAAGAAAAGTACATCCTGGTGATGCCTCTTTTGTTGTGGTAAGGTTCCAGGCTCTAAGTATGTGATTATGTCTGTGAATTGAGGGTCAGTTCTTCGTTGTGTTTTGACCATTGACAAAGAAAGGTCAGAAGTAGAGTAGGTGAGAAGCTCTTCAGCTGCTTGCAGTAAGAGAGGATTTGTGTGTCATTCTGTAGAAGTAGTTGGGAGCAGCTAAGCAACTTGAAGTGCTGTAGGAGTGTCCACAGGAAGCAAATCCATAAAGTGGAAGGAAACAGCTTGTAAGCAGGATTCTTCAGCTATTGTGGATGATGTGCAGAAATATTGTCTCCGGCTTGCACCATCGGCATTTGAGTGAACTCAACCTGATCTGTACTGAATTTCAAAGTTGTAGCTTTGCAGCGTGGTGATCCATCAGGCGAACTTGCCTAATAGTCCCTTCATTTCGAATAACCATCTGAGGGCAGAGTGATCAACGATATCTGTAAAGGAGGAGTAGCGAAGGTAACAGTCAAATTTCTTTATAGCTAATACCATGGCTAGACTTTCTTTTTCTGTCATGCCATAGTTCTGCCTAGCTGAAGAAAGAGAGCACCCGGCATAGGAAACAACTTGTTCTATTCCATCTTGAATCTGACATAGCACAGTGCTCACTGCAAAGGAACTGGCATCTGAGTAGAGCTTGAATGATTGGCTGAACCATGGTTAGGCCAATACCTCAGAAGATATTAGATTTTCTTTCAAAGTTTTAAAGGCCTCTTTTCATTCGGAAGTCCATGTATAGTCATGTCCTTTTTTGGTGAGGGCATACAGTGGAGCTGCAATCTTGGCATGGTTGCAAATGAACTTTCAGTAGCAACCAGATGAGCCCAGGAAAGATCAAAGGTCTTTGGGATTATTAGGTTCTGGATAGTCTTTGACTGCCGAGAGCTTGTCTGGGTCTGGAGAGATGTCTTGAGAACTAAAAACATGTCCCAGGTAATGAATTTGATGCTGTGCAAAACAACACTTCTCTGGGTGAAGCTAAAGATTGGCTTGTCTGAACCATTCAAACACTTCTTTTAGATGTTGGAAGTGATCTGGCAAGGTTCTGCTGAAGACAATAACATTGTCCAGGTAGTCTAGGCAAGATTTCCAAGACAACCCACATAGTACGGCTTCCATAACACATTGGAATGTGGCTGGACTATTGCGAAGTCCCATAGGCAGACATTTGAACTGAAAAAGTCCCAAGAGGCAGCACTGTGTATGGACAAGAAGCTAGATCAATGGAAACTTGGTAGAACCCACTGTGAAGGTCTGGAGTGATGAAGTAAGCATGGCTGGCTGCACCAAGACTCTCTAAGGCATCTTCAGTTATTGGTAATGGATAAGCATCCTGCACTGTGTAGGCATTGAGTTTTCTGTAGTCTACCACAAAGTGATACCTTTGTCCTTCTTTACCACCAGCAGGTAAGGTGCACCCCAGGCACTTGTAGACTCTTTAGCAATGTCTTGTTCCAGCATGTCTTTGATTATGTACTCTAGGACTTGTTTCTGTTTGTGTCCCACTTTGTAGGCTCACTGATTGATTGGTTTCTGGTTGGGCTGCACCTCAATGGAGTGTTGCAGGATGTCACAGCATCTGAGCTTCTTATTTGGACCAACAAAGACATTCGGGTAATTCTCCAGGAATTTCAAAAGTTGCTGTTTCTCTGTTGGAGATTCTGGAAGTTTTGAAGAGAAAAGTTGCTGCCTGAGGGGTAACTCTGTTGAAGCTGGAGTGGTTGTGATAGTACTGACAGGATTAGAGTTGGTGGAACCAGGCTGAGGCTCTTGCATGAGATGGAGCTGGTTCCCTGTAGACAAGCAGACAAACTTCAAATGTTGGCACCCTTTGAGATGATTACTGGCTCATCTGTAAAATTGCAGCATTTTGGAAGACTGGGCTGCTGTGCACTGCAGGCAAGGTGTTTCCTGAGTGAAGACCTAATGAATGCAGAGTGGGGCATCTCATGACAATGCCAGCAACACCTTGTGGAAGTGGTTCACCTCGAATATTGGCAATCAAAACATCTCTGTTTGAGGAGGCACAGTGACTGAGTCTGTAGCTGTGAGTTGCTTCCAAGAGTCTAATTACAGTTTGTTTGATGTAAAGTCTAGGATGGTTTTGTGAGCTTTGAGGAAGTCCAGGCCAAGAATCACTGCAGGTTGTAGATTGGGCACTAAGTAGAACTTGACAGTAGCTTGTTGTGAGCCAAAGTGTAGCTTGAGATGGACAACGCCTGTGATAGGTACTGTAACTGTACTTAATGTGATAATGTACTTTAGGTCAGCAGGAGAGACATTAGGTATGTGACAAAAAGCTTGGTTGTTCAGAATACTGTTGTTGATAACTGAGATTTCTGCTCCAGTGTCAACCAAGGCATGCATGGACCAATCTCCAGTGGTTACAGGCACACTGTTTGCTAGGAGAGGTGATCTGATGACAGGTACCTTTGCCCCTGGAAACAAGAGGGTGCCTGAGTTAACAGTTAGAGAGTGTGGTTTGTTTCAATTGCGAGAGTCAGAGTGGTGGTCAGTTTCTGTGTTCCTCTGATCCTGGGAATAGTTGCAGTTATCTTGCTGATTGTGCGGTGGTAGGCGCCTTTGGTTCTCTTGATTTCTGTTGTGGTACTTCAGCTTTTGGCAGACAGCAGCAGTGTGTCCTCTGAATCCACACCACTGGCAGGTCACTGGTTCTCATGCAAGCGGAGGTGGCTCTGGTCATTGTCGAAATGGTCGGAGAACTTTGACAGAGGTAGCAGAAGAAGCAGTTGAGCTGAGGTGCAGACTATTGACAGTTGTGGTGAACGTCTCTATCATTGATTGCTGCTGGACACATGTTTCAAGTCCGGCTAACTGTGACTGAGGTGCTTTGACACTGGTGGCCTGGGACATTAATATGAAATCTTGTGCAAGTCATGTACCTTGGAGTGTGTCCATCCAGGTTGTTGGTTTCTGTTGGATTACATAAAGACAGAGTTGAGGAAGCAGTCCCTGGATAAAGGTTGTAATTTGCTCTTTCTCAGGTTTCTGCAGGCATTTGTGGTGAGACTCAATGTCCACTATGAAGGCTTCTAGAGATTCAGAGGATTGCATGGTACATACCCACAGCTGTTGTTCCAATAACCAGGGCGACTGTGCTTGGACAAAATGGTTTTTGAAGGTGGCATACAGAGTGGTAATATCTCCTTTAACTTGTTCTGGAAGTGTGTTGAACCAGGAAATGGCAGTCCCACTCAGAAACAAGTACAAGGCATTGGAAATATACAAAGGACCAGTCCAATCATGTAAGGAAATCCAGGCTTGGAACTGCTCGAGCCAGTCAACAGCATCTTCGTGAGGCAAGGCTGAGAAGGGTACTGGCTGTAGGTTGGTATGGACTGTGGACTGTGGTGAAATAGCTTTAATGTAGGCCAGGTCATCTTGAATGACTTGCATAGCTGGTGCTCACTGATCAGAGATGGATGGCTGGATGTCATGCAGGATGGTTTCTATTTTGTAGCCCCATGCCCTTGAGGTTGGTGAAGGTAGAACGCAAATACTCTGGCACCCATATCTGCATTGTCTTCAGACATCTTGGTTGGTGATGAGCTTCGTTTCATTGAGCGAAGGTCATAAGGATGAGAAGGAGTTATAATCAATGTAGTAGAAAGAGCACTCAGGGTTAGTCTACCTGAAAATCAGGAACCAGTATTCAGGCTGATCACCTAAAATGTGAACATGGTATCTTCCTGACAACCACACCTATTCCCAGTCACCAGTCTAGTCCAACAGGCCAGCAGCAGCAACAGCAGAGACAGTTTAGTATGGGAAGCAGTGTGGTTAAATGGCTTGTTCAAATAATATAGCCTCCATGGCAGCCACAGTAGCAAATTGATGCACCCCAAGTATTGGCACTACTTTAACAGCACCACTTCAACCACTGCAAATAAAAATATCTACAATGACTGGGTCATAACAAGCCCACACTAAACTGCTATCTACTGTACTCATCAATGTTATGACCAAATGACAATGTATTTGGGAGATCCTGGCTCTTGATCATCAGACATTCTTTATTAAAGAAGACAACAGCTTTCAAAAACTGTTGCATGAAGTGAAGACCAAATGCAACATTCCATCATGCTTCACATTTTACAGGCATGTTAAATCCAGTATGTATGAGGTATTTCACATGCAGATGGTGACACTTCTGAAGGAGACAGAAGGTGGTTATTTGCATTTCACTAGTGATATCTGGAGCAGTCATGCAAACTAAAGCTTAAAAAGTCACACTGGGTTCAGGAACAGACTCAGGGTGCTTGGGGATCGGCAGTGAATGAAGAGGATTGAACATCCGTAGGACTGCTCTCCTCTTTGGAGGTGGGGGGACTGGGTTGCCTCACTCATCAGTGGTTCCCAGTGGAGACTGAGAGGCACCACATGAGCGACGCAAAAAGTGGTAACACAAGAAAACCAGAAAACGGCTCTCGTGTCCGCCATATGGTGGCTCCCCCACTCCATGACATCGCTGGAACCTCCAAGGGACCTCCTCCACCTCAGCAGTACTTCCGAGAGGCCTAATGGATCATGCACTGGGTATCTGCTCCATCTGGTGCCTTCCCCCTTGGAGGAGAGGGACCCACCCTGTGAAGGGATGCACTGGGATACCCTTCAGGAGTTGGCTGTAATGTGGAGATAGGAGGAAGGTTCAGAAGAGGATGGCCAGTAGGTCATGGGACCACTGTGGAAGTACCTTACTTAATATATTAGTCATGGAAGGGAAGCACTATGGGGAAAACACTCTGCAGTTCATCCAGTCACTGCTACACATCTGGGTATACTTCAGGATCTGAGGGTGGGAATCATTGTGATGGACTATGGCAGTAACATGCTGAAGGCCATGAATTATATCCCCAACCCCCCATGCTTTGTTAACACACTAAATCTGGTGGTGATTCACATGCTTGACAGATATGTACAATTAAAAGAAACTCTTGACATAGTAAGAGATCACATATTTTCATAGTTCCTTCAAATGAGCTGAGCTCCACAGTCATTACCAGCAAAAGCACAATTTCCCACAGCACTACCTGATTAAAGATATTTCTTCAAGGTAAAACTCTGTCTGTTATATGGTGTAGGACTTGTGGAACAGAAACCTATGTTTTATCCCCGTAACTTTTTGTAACTACTTCTGAAAATGCACAATGCCCGGGGGAGGGTCGGGGTCCTGACACATGCTGTTTTTGCTCTGTCACCATTTTTGCAGGTGATCAAATTGAGCCTCTCTTACTGAGTCACTCAATTTGAGTCACCCATATTATGGGACACCATCTGTCATAGATGCAGTGATGTGTTCTACAAAAGCTTGTTCCAATTCTGCTACCATATGAACAGGCCACTAAAGATTTCAGTGATGAATTAGCAGCTCTTAGTATGGCCATTCCTGTGATGAGTCTAATGCCAAACAAGCTTTTATTTATGATTGTCTACAGCAACCCAATAAAGCACGGCTTGCGATGGTAATACCTGCGGCAGCACTGGCAGAAGAAGCAAGAATGACAGTGGTGATGATGGTGGGGGTTGAGTGAGTGGGGACACTACTAGTTGATCTAAGTCATATCAGCAAGATGCAATACTCATTAGAAAATGGGTAAAAATAATTCTAAAACCTGATTGGCTGGCATGGGGTACATTAACTTACAGTGAGAGCCCTGTAAGTTAAAAGTACCAGCCATGCCAACACAGTGAAGTATCATTGTGCACACTCTGCTCCCTAAGTGGCTAAATCCCTCTCATTTTGATTTGAAATATCCACCATTTTTTTTGTCTCGCTTAGCGAGAAATAGTGGCACCCAATGCTGTAGATTTCACTACCAGCTTCTAACGGCCGTCACACACTAGATCAGATTGGTTTATTTATTTTTTTGTTATTTGAATTTAATTTGGATAGCAGGACTCTGAGAGAGCTCACTGTGCTGTCTCTTTCCTCCTCCAGCCGAGCGCTTGCCGAAAACAAAACCACTCATAGCAGGCAGCGGCGAGAACCCCCAACCAAACACACTGGAAAGATTCCTCGATCTCCCTTATTTTTTAATAATTTCAAGTGGGCTTGTGGTTGGCACACAAAAAGTAACGTCAAACCTGTCAGACCGATTGGCTTCATTCACGAAACCACTCCTCAAGTTCAGCACGGGTCTCTCCAAGCCTGCTATGCCTAAACAATACTGCGGTACACAACTTACTGCAATTGTCAAACGGCGCCTCCTACAATGTTCTTTTCTATTTCCTGCATTCCCCTACAAGTTCTACTAATGGTACATGTAAAAACAAATCACCAATGCAGTGGCATAAAAAACGAGAAACAAAGGCACACAGTAATGGGAGAGGGGGCTGAAACAGCACACTACTGTACCAGAGATACCGGGACTACTTTACACAAAAAGAAGCAAAGATGGAACTGTAGTCATTTTTATAGAATGACTTTATATTTTTTTGTAGTCCTATAAAAAAATGACACAGTCAGGCCATTTTTGAAGCACAATAATACCCTCCAGTGTGGGCGGTATGGGCAATACAGGACCTTCCAGGGGCTATAAGGCCCTCCACCTGCGGCGTCAGGCCACATTACGCCCCTGGGAGGTTCAGTATTGCCCAATACCGCCCACCCAGTTGGGTATTATTGCTTGCTTAAAGAAGTGGCAGAGATGTTTCTGACCCAACTTGCAGACATGTTAGACAATATTAGGGCACATATACTATGTGGCATGATAACAGTATTGAATCCTAAATACTGTGTAAACATGTATTCATCTCCCTTGGGTGCATAGAGTATATCAAAGAAAAAGTGTTGCAGACACTTATGATGGGCCAGCAAAGACAGTTTGAAGAAATGGTAAGAATGTGCATACACAACCTGTTTATACTGTTCTTCTTCTGCTGCTGATTTCACTTGGTGCCAGTACGAGACATCAGCATGACAATGAAGAAGAGGACTAGGAAAAGGAGGAACCTGGCATAACCAAGGACTTTTGGGAGCATTTTAATACTGAATGCCTGGACCACTTGGACATTTTGAATGAAGTCCCACATCTGTTACTAGTGTATATGATGCAGGCTTTTCTAGCAGAGCCATTAAATAGCAGAACGCCTGAATTAATCAAATTTTAGCAAGGCAGGCAAATCTTTTAGCCTGAATTGGTTAAAGTGACTTTGTATTTTCTTTCTTTTTTTTTTTAAATTTCTGTTTATTCCCCCTGTCATCTCCATCCCCACAACTGAGTCCACAGGCCCCAGGAGCAGCCCCAAGCCTCCCTCTTCATGTTCACCTACCTCCATGGAGCTCTGGCTATGCCCCCCAGGTGTAGTCAGGGCGGGGTAGGTTCCCCAAATGTCACACTTTATCAAGCAGGTGCCATGATCTGGTGAGAGATGGAGACACGGGGAGCTCCCACAGGCTGTCATCATGGGGGTGCTGAGGCCATTTTCCTTGTTTTCTCCCACTGGGGACATCACTTACGTGGATGTCCATGTGAGCCTGCACAAGCATGCATGTGTGTACGCCCGCTGATATCAGTGGCATCCCCACCCTGCTCATCTGCCTACCAGCTGCACCACCACCTGTGGCCACTTAGGTGGCAGTATTGCAGTGGAGGATGGAACTCTCACTCCCCCGGAGGAGGTGAGCATCCTCTGGGATGCTCCTTCCTCCTCCCCCATCTGGTTCCAGTGACCCAAGCTGTCTCCCAAACTCAGGTCACCAGCATTGTGAGCAGTAGTGCTACCACTGTCCCAATGGGATGGCCCCGTGACTTTGTATTTTCATGGATGCCCTGCAGCTTTGGTTGTTCTGTAAAAGTATTACAGTATGACTAGGGATATTTTCCAGAGACATTAAGGCTAGATCCTGAGAATCTTTAATTTATGGTGTATCTCAGGCTCAACTTAAAAAGGATCAGTTTTATCTGTCCATCTGATTACCCATATGTCCAACACATTAGGTCTGTTACTGTTCCCACCTCTAGCTCTATACCTGCTGGTGGCACTGGGAAGTCTGCTCAGATTCCTCTCACTGGAACTGGTATCATAGTCTGGCTCATCACTTCCAGCAGTTAGGGTGCAACTCCTCCTCCTGATAACACTATAGCAACTTACACATTGTCATCCCCAACAAGCTCAATGTAATCAGGTATGCCACTGAACACAAAATCAGTATCAGTTAAACAAGACCCATTAGCTGACCCCACCCACCATGAATAGGATGGCAATGGAATGAGTGGCCTGAATATACAGTAACATTTGCCTGGCTGACATCATCTAGTTAGCAGTAGAGTACTTCAGTATTTGCTGCTAGTGGGCAGTGTCTGTTTTCAAAGTAAGTTCAATTAATGTAAGAGAAAAGGAAAAAAGAAAAAATCAAACAAATAAATATCCATCATGGATCAAAAATATTGTGAAGAACAATGTTGTGCCCTATATTTGATTTCTTTTTGATTTTTACGGCTGTAGTGGGCAGAGCCTGCAGACATTCTGTATGTACAAAAGGGCTGATGTCATGTTTTCTGTCCGTCGAACTGGCCGAAGGTGTAAGTAGTCTTCTCCTCCTTACCCTCCTCCAAGAAATGCTTTCCGCTCTCAAATAAATATGCTTTCATGTTAGTCAATGGTTGCAGGACACTATTTTCTTTCTTAAATGGGAGGTACAAGAACTGGAACCCTTGGGGGGTAAGATTCACCCCCATCTCCACCTGAGAAGCTCCTAAAGATCCACTGCCTTTTTTTTTTGGTTCATGTGGGAGGAGCAAGAGGTGGATCTATCATGTTGGAACAACTGACTATCAGAGCGGCCTGAGGCATCAGAGCTTAAGGTTCAGAAGGAAAGAAAAAGTAATTAAGGAGTGCCTGAAACTGCATCCTTATACAGCACTTGTGAAACTGCATCCTGAAATTACAGCACTTGAGGAAAGCAAGCACTTGCAACACAAGGATGACAATTAAGGTATAAGCCCACAAAGAAGTAAAATATGTCACCCAAAGAAGGCTATCCTATCCTGGATGCTAGAGTGTCTGTTTCTTAAAAGCTTTTTATACCCCCTTCCCCCACAGACACACACATAGCTGAAGCACCCACTCAAATAGCTAGGGGAAGCTCTACATGTTTTATCTCTCTGGTACCTGAAGTAGCAGTAATGTGCAAAGAGAATAAAGTCTTGTGTTTTGTGCATTTGAATAGGTTTAGTAATTTGAAGTTAAAAGATATAAACATATATACATAGTGGCATGGGCACCTGAATAGGAAGGAAATACTTCAGAAATAAATGTTATTCTGATGATTAATTTATTTATGTGTAAGATTTTAAGTGTAGTTCTGCCTAGGTCACAGACACATAAGCTATAAAAAATACATTTAAGGATGAATGTAGTAGTCAAAGCTTGTAGTAGCAAAATAAAGCAAGAAAAGTAATATATTGTGTTTATTATTCTTTCAATTGTTTAACCAGGAGTGGCACACTAAGCTGAAAGCTTGTTTACAGGGGCAACCTGGGAGCACATGGAAGTTAAGTGACTTGCTCAGGGTCACCCAGTATGCAAGTGGGGGCTGTGGGATTCAAACCCAGATCTCCCGATTTGCAGCTCAGAGCCTTAAACCACTGTGCTATACTGCCTCCCTAGTTATGGCAGTCATCTGTTTTATGGTTCATGATGTTGGTGTAGTAAGCAGCAGTACATTGCATAGCAAGTGTAAAATGTCAATAAGTAGGTCTTGCAATAGATGTGTTGAGCAGTTTCAGAAGCAAGAAATGTATTTAGGATAGTAAAATATTCCTATTAGAAAACTGATAAATGTGTGACATTTGTATCTCAATTTCAAGGAGGTCCTTATGGGGTGTTAATGTACAATATAAAGTAGTTATAGTTTTCAAGTTGTCTGGGTAATTGCTTTGTACTACCACTGTTACTAAATTTAAATTATTCTATGACAAAAATTAGGTTTATGTAACTGTCTGTAAATGTATTAAAAACATTTACTTGTCCCTATAATATAATGCATTAAATGCTGTTGCTAGGTTGAGAAGTCACATAACAACACCCAGAGCATTAGGGTTTCTGACCATAACACCCTGCCCTGTAGGGACTGACAGGCATCAGGAGTGTGACTTGGGATTGTCAACAGTAATGTTTACGCCATTCCACCCCATCCCCACCCTGCAGCCAGTGACAGGTATTGAGGAGTGCCTTTAACTCTTCAGCCCCAAAGTTCACTCCATTTTCTTATACAGTACTGTACCCATTTCAGCATATTTCCTTATGGAATGGGATGAGTGTAAAGCTTGAACACCCCAAGGCACACCTCAACACTTATCTGTGTCTACAGGGCAGGGTGAGGTGAAATGGCATGAGCGTTATGGGCAATGACCCAAAGGCACACCCCAATGCCTGTCCATGTATTAAAAACATTTACGTGTCCTTACAATGTAATGCATTAAATGCTGTTGCTAGGTTAAGAAGTCACATAATGTCAAGGGCATTAGGGTTTCTGACCATAACACCCTGCCCTGTAGGGAATGACAGGCATCAGGGGTGTGACTTGGGATTGTCAACAGTAATGCTCACGCCATTCCACCCCCATCCCCACCCTGTAGCCAGTGACAGGTATCGAGATGTGCCTTTCATTTTTCAGCCCCAAAGTTCACTCCATTTTCTTATAGAGTACTTTACCCATTTCAGTGTATTTCTTTATGGAATGGGGTGAGTGTAAAGCTTGAACACCCCAAGGCACACCTCAATGCTTGTCTGTGTCTGCAGGGTAGGGTGAGGTGAAATGGCGTGAGCGTTATGGACAACTACCCAAAGGCACACCCCAATGTCTGTCCATCTCTGAATGGCGGGGGAGGGTTGGTGTCACTTCAATACTTCACTGCCATTCCTATTCTGCCTGTCTGTCTATGTCTCTCCCTTTCGCTATCTGTATGTCTATATAATTGTCTCTTTCTATCAATTGCATGTATCACTATTTTTACCTATTTCTAAAACAAACCTGAATATCACGTTTGCCTGCACTCTGAGCACATACTTATGAAACTATGCATATTTGTACTCCACTTCTGCAAAGACCTCATACTTTCCTAATATTCCCATTATCACAAGCACAACTACCTTACCCTTATCAAAAGCGACCCCCTCTGAAAGTTACTATCACATTTTCTCTGCTAACAGTCCATCATTACACCTGACTTCCTGACATCAACACATTGCTTAAATATAACTTACATCACCTCATGGACAAAAACCCTATTTCTCTAAAAAGAAAACCAAAATTGTAAATAATCCCAAGGCTGAACATATGCCAGCCATTACTTTTTCATGTACTGCCACCTTCTGTACCATCATGGATATTTTCATGTTTCCCATAATGCTTTGCATTATTGGGGTATGTGCAATTGTGTTTTCTTTAAAATTTGGCTCTCCGGCCAATATTTATTTATTTATTTTGTTAGTTTTTGTTAACCAGGTAGGTGTACTAGCCATGAAATGACTATTTTCAGGCACGACCCGGGAGAGTACAACAATCAAAGACAGGTACATAGCATGAGTACAATGAAATTACAATAGCACAGGTCAAAACAGTCAGTAGTAATGAATACATGCAGCCAGGACAATAACAATCAATGAAATTCACATAGAATCTTTAGGCTTAAAAAACCTACACAGTCTAGGAGGAGATACCACAACATAGCAGCAAAGGAATATTGTTCAAATTAGTTACAACAATGAAGATTCAAATAGGCAGTGAAACAAAGCAAGAGCAAATTCCTGACTGGGCAGGATGCATTATAATGACCTCCAAAATAAGACTCAGGCATGGGGGGTTGGGGTAGATTAGCTCTCAGGGAGATAGTAAGAGTAAGAAGAGCAATGAGGTAGGGAGGTTAAAGTTAGGCCAGGCAGCATCTGGCAGGTGAATGGATTAAGGAGGATTAAAACAAGTGCAGAGATCAGCAAGGGATAGATGGAAATGCAGCTCCTTTTTGAAGCTGTCATGGGATCAGGATATTCGAAGTGCTTGGGGGAGAGAGTTCCAAAGATTAGGAGCAGAGTGACTGAAAGCAACAGAGCCTTTTGATGTTTTACATCTAGTTACATTCAGCAGGGATTTATCTACACATCACAATCTATAGGAGGTTTGAGGTAACTGCAATGTTGCAAACACTGAAGGGGTCTGGTTTCTGAGTACAGAGTCAATCAGGGAGCCAAGAGAGTATTGATGGCAAGCTGAGCGGTATAACCAGCCCAGGTCCCTGTACAGTTGGCAGTGGTGCTTAAGCCGTGGTGAAGAGGAGGCGTAACATCAGATATTATTATAAGTGACATCCCACTTATGAAGGATGGTTTTGTGTGTGGCAGCAAAGGTCGGCATGCCATAAGTGAGGGCAGAGAGTAATATGCCTCTTGCAATAGCAAGTTTAGCAGAGGGAGTCAACTTGAAACTGGACTTGTAAGCGACCCACAGTTTAGCATTCACTGCCTTGCAGGCAGATTGTATATGCAGGTTGAAGTCCAGGGATTGGTCCAGAAGAATTCCCAGGTACTTAAAAGAGGTAACACATTCTTTCTGTGTGCCACTGTGGTCTTGCACCAATAGGGGAGTTTGACATGTCCTAAGTTTAGGGGCAGATCCAAGTAACATTGCTTGGGTTTTCTTAGCATTAAGTACAAGCTTATGCGCAGAAAGCCAATTTTGGACATTTGTGAAATCTGAAGAAAGGGATGCATTTATGCTGGTGACCTTATCAAAGCTTGAAGAGAGTACAAGATCATCTGCAGAGAGAATAGATGAGCATGAAAGAAAAATCTCATCTATGTTATTCATAAAAAGTGACAAAAGAAGAGGTCCCAGAATAGAGCCCTGGGGAACCCCAACATTGATGGTAGCACCCTCAGATAAAGAAGAGTTGAATTTCACAATTTGAGTTCTATTTGATAGATAGCTTCCATACCAGGCGACAACTGGTGGTGAAAAGCTGATACTGCAAAGAGTGGAGAGGAGCAGGGGGTGATCAATGAGATCAAAGGCCTTTGTAAGGTCTATAAAAACTGCCCCGTCAGCTCAGAGTAAACAGAAGAGGGGTATGGTTATTAACCATCTCGCCCAATTAAGAGTGGACATTGCCTGCTTGCAGGAGACGCACATGCCCAGAGATAATATTTCATTTTTTAAACGAAGTTGGGTGGGGCAAGTGTATGGCTCGGGTAAGTCCACTAAGCGGGCTGGTACTATTATCCTGATAGCCAAACATGTGTCATTCAGTAAGTCACAAGAGTGGTTTGATCCAGAGGGGTGTTATAGCATTGTACAGGGCACGTTGGCTTTAGTCCCAGTGCTAATAGGGTCAATCTACGTACCAAACACAGATTCGCCCTCTTTCTTCACCCAGTTGTTAACAAGGGTGGTATCCAACCCACCTATTCTAACTTTTCTGGGTGGAGATTGGAATCTGGTCCTGAAAGTGGACATTGACCTCTCAGATAGTAGAAAATGTGGGCTCTCACCAGCACAGCTTGCTTTCAGGGAGCTCCTGATGGGAGCCGGGGTAGTAGATGTGTGGCGAACTCTGCATCCAGATGAAAAACAATTCACGAATTACTCCCTGCCGCATGGCACCTTTTCTAGAATAGATTATTGGCTGGTAAGCTCCCTTTCTCTGCCTAGTATTATCGATGCATCCATTTATTCGAGGGTACTTTCTGACCACTCCTCAGTTGGTATATCCTTCATTTTGGGGTCTAGGACAAAGAGGTGTCTTGTATGCCTTAATATATAATTCTTAAGAATCAAAAATTTTAACTACCACACAGGCCTTTATTAAGGGATTTATGGATGCAAATCTGGGGATGGTGGATAGGATTGATGTAGTGTGGGCTGCCCTCAAATGTGCCATCAGGGGTAACTTTATACGAATAGCATCCACACGAGCTCGGGAAAATAGATTGAAACTGGACTCTATATTAGAAGGAATACAGCAGTTGGAGCATAATATTAGTAAGTCATCACCACCAGAAGATTGGGCCAGGTTACATGGTCTTCAAGCGTCCTATTATGATATGATGGCTCAGAAGGCAGAATTGGCCATTCATAACACTAAACTGAAATACTTGGAGTCAGGGGAACGGGCAGGGAAGCTTCTGGCAAGTAGATTAAGGCAAGTTGAAATGGCTAAGTCCATTTTGAGTTTGAGATCTCCACAGGATGGCCGTATTATCTCCCACCCTCAAGAGATAGTATCTATCTTTGGGAATTTCTATAAAGGTCTCTACTCAGCCGATGATCCTCTGCACACAACTTGACATGGGAAGCCATATCCAAAACATCTGCAGAACCACCAGGTGTAAGCTTGGCCTTGCCTACAGGGCCAAATACAACCTGACTCCGGGAGCGAGGCTGGCACTTGCGAGGGGAGTGCTTCTCCCCTCCCTTAGTTATGGATACCACCTATTTGCCAGGTCACCTCAAATCCATCTTAATCAGTGGAACACAGCATATAATGATATCTGTCAGTTTGCACTTGCTGCTCCCAAACTCACCCACTGATGTGAGCTCTATGACAAACTCAGCTGGCTCTCCCCTGCGGAATTCCTGGTCCTTGGTGTAGGAAACTTCACCAGGAAAGTGCTTACCACGGGCATGCAAATCGGGACTGGCATCTCCTCCCAAAACTGGACGCCATCCCCTACCAGCTCAGGTCACAGACCGCCGTAAGTTGTAAGTTCCCTACTCGGACCCTTATGGGGATCGTGACTTTGCCGCTTTTGTGCCTAGACTCTGGAACTCCATTCCGGACTCTGTTCGCTCTGCCCCTTCCCATGGGACCTTTCGCTCCTCCCTGTGGTCCCACCTAAAACAAACGAAAAGATGTGACTGCTCCTAGTCTCTGTAATGTAATACTCTGCAGTCCACTATTGTCCACTCTGAGTCCATGATGGTCTATGAAATATGTATTCAGTGATTTTAATGTCTATCTATGTCCTGTAACAATTTGTACTATGTGTGGCAGTATCTCTGCCCTTATACAAGCGTTGTTATAGCTGTTTTTTACTGTATCATGCTGTTTCTCCAATGTTGCCATGTATGTATACTGTATGTTTTGTGCTCTCCCAGGTCGTTCCTGAAAATAGGCATACTACTTGTCTAGTGAGTGTACTTACCCGGTAAACAAAAGCTAAATAAAAATAAAGTAACCGATAGTGAAACTGAGGACTATCTCCGCTTAGCCAATCTTCCCCTTATACCGCCAGCAATGGCAGTCCAGCTTGGCGCTTTAGTCACATTAATGGAAGTGGAAACTGCTATTGCTCAGCTTCCCTTAGACAAGGCCCCCAGTCCAGATGGTCTGTCCAATAATTTGTACAAGGCCTGTCTTCCACAACTGTCCTCATTGTTGAGAGACGTGTATAATTTGTGGTTTCATAAAGGAATAAAAGATCCTAGCTTTCTAGAAGCAATCATTACAGTCATTCCTAAACCTAATAGAGACCCATTGTGCCCTGGGAGCTATAGACCAATTTCATTGCTAAATTCAGATGTTAAAATATTGGCAAAAATCCTTGCTAACCGTCTAGCCCCTATGCTAGGGAGTATTATTGGTAATGACCAAGTGGGATTTATGGCGGGGAGTTTAGCTGGAGACGATATGCGTAAACTCATGCACCTGATGCAGAGGGCCAAAGAATCAGGAATCCCATCGGTACTTGTTTTCCTTGACACTGAAAAATGTTTGACAGGGTTTCCTGGAACTTTCTATTTGCCACTCTTAAGCAGTTTGGCATGCCCACCTCCTGCCTTATCTGGGTTAAAATCCTATATACTGCCCCAACAGCGCGGGTGTGGTGTAACGGATGCCTATCTCAAGCCTTTCCTCTGGAGAAGGGCACTTGACAGGGATAGAAACATAGAAACATAGAATTTGACGGCAGATAAGGACCGCTTGGCCCACCTAGTCTGCCCATTTTCCTATCTAACAGATAAGCTGCAGATCCTAGTTAACCAACAGCTTACTTCCTCCTACCCCCTACTAGGACTGCCTTATGCCTGTCCCATGTATTCTTGAATTCCCCCACTGTTCTTGACTCCACGACCTCCTCAGGGAGGCTGTTCCATGCATCCACAACCTCTCTGTGAAAAATACTTCCTCACATTACCTCTGAGCCGACCTCTCTATCTTCAAATTGTGCCCCTTGTTCTTGCACATCTCTTTTCTGGAAGATGCTACCCTCTTGGACTTTGTTGATTCCCTTGAGGTACTTGAAAGTTTCTATCATGTCCCCTCTCTCCTTCTTTCCTCAAGGGTATACATATTAAGTTCGCTTAGTCTTTCTTCATTATGTCTTTCTGGTGCAGACTCATTTGAATTGCCCTCTCTGGACAGCCTCCACTCTGTCTATGTCTTTAGGAGATGGGGTCTCCAGAACTGCACACAGTACTCCAGATGGGGTCTCAGCAACTGTCTGTACAGAGGATAACAACTTCCTGTTTTCTACTATTGATGCCTCTTCCTATGCATCCCAGTATCCCCAGCCTTCCTTACTGCCTTCTCACATTGCTTGCCCACCTTTAGGTCATCTGATATAATTACCCCCAGGTCCCTTTCTAATTTTACTGTTGTCAGTATCTCACCCCCCATTGTGTACACTTCCCCTGGGTTTTTGTTTCCCATGTGCATTATCTTGCACTTCTTTGAGTTGAATCTGAGCTGCCATACATTTGACCATTCCTCCAACCTGGCCAAGTCCCTTCTCATCCTTTCCACTCCATCTTGTGTATCAAACCTGTTGCAGATCTTTGTGTCATCTGCAAAAAGACATACATTTCCTTCCAGTTCCTCTGCAATGTCACTTATAAAGACATTAAAAAGGACCGGTCCCAGTACTGAACCTCATGCAATTCACTAGTAACCTCCTTTTCTTCACTGTGTACTCCATTTACTACTACCCTTTGCGTCCTGTTGTCTAGCCAATTTTTTATCCAGGCTACCACCTTGAGACCCACTCCAAGGCTGGCTATCTTGTGGATGCCCCTTATTTCCTCTCTTGCTTAACTGTTATCTGGAGCCACTAACTCGGATGCTTGTATCTAATACAGCATTAAAAGGAATTCAATTATATGGGGAGAGATTTGTCTTATCGGCATATGCAGATGATATACTGCTACACCTGGAGGAACCAGAAACCTCATTGCCAGCTTTTTTGAAGGAAATCCACAGATTCGCTAAAGTTTCAGCTTATAAGCTTAATTTATCTAAGACCAAGGTGTTTCCACTGAATTGTAGAGCTACTAAAACCAGTATCTTGGAATCGGGCCTTTCCTGGGAGTATCGAACCCTCACCTATTTTGGGATAAAGATTTCCCAAGGAATCCCCTCTATGTTTAAGGATAATTTGGCTGCACTAGTACAAACCTTGCAAGCAGACCTGGATAGATGGAGTGAGCTCCCTATGACGTTGTTGGGGCGCAGTAATATATTGAAAATGAATGTTTTACCGAGGCTTTTATATCCGCTAGGGATGATGGGTCTTTATATTCCCAGGAAATGGTTTACAAACTTGCAGAGAATGTTTAGCAACTTTCTCTGGAAGAATAAACCTCCCAAGTGAGCATTTCACAAACTAACTGCTCCTAAGTTGCAGGGAGGACTAGCTCTCCCTTCTCTGTTCACTTATTATGGGGCACAACACCTTAGTAAAATAGCCCTGTGGGGCAAGGCAGATTCATTCGTCGATAGTGGCAGGCACTCCCCGGTATGGTTAAATATTGAAGGTAAGGCAGCGAGGAGTGTTAATAGTTCCCTGGCCACTCTCGTGTATGTTAAACTTTCCAAGCTTGATAGATCACTTAGATCCACTCCCATAACCTGGTCTCTTAAAGCATTGCATCAAATTCTGCAGTATTACTCGATAAATTGGCATGGGTCTCCCCACCAACCTTTAGTTTGTAATCCACAGGTTTTAATTGATAAGCGTCCCATTCCACCTTTTTCTTCCACAGCTTAAACACTGTACATTGGCTAATCTTTTACAAAGAATGGTAACAGTGGCCCCCTTTCAAACTTGGCGAGACGCATTTCCCTAAGCTCCAGAGACTTTTTAAGTATTTGCAAGTCAAAAGTGCATTAGCAGAATTCAATAATAAGGGAAGTTGGTCTGATCAATCGACTCAGGGACTGCAACAAATTCTCCAGAGTACAGAAACTGCCCACGCAGTCTCAAGGATTTACAAGCAACTCCAAGTGTTGGATCATAATCTTCCAACTGGAGTTTGTTATTATTGGGTGCATGAGCTTTCTTTGCCGACTGAGGTAGAGTTTTGGAAGAAAATTTGGTGCACGAATTATAAACATATCAAACAAGATAGATTGTGCCTTGTGCAATTTCAAATTATGTATGATATGTATTTTACACCACTAAAATTGTATAACGAAGGTCTTGCAGTCTCCCCTGCCTGTTTCAGATGTAAGTGAACTCAGGGCTCTCTTTATCATATGTTATGGGAATGCCCCAGTACTCAGACTTTCTGGAAATCTATCCAACAAAAGTTGGATCCTGTTTTAGGCTTGGATACCTTATTCACTCCTGAAGCCTGTATTCTAGCAATATTTCTGGCAGGCTCATATTACACTAATTGCAGCCATAGCTAAATTAGTAATGCTGAGGCACTGGAAGGAGGACACTCTTCCTGCAATCTTGGAGTGGTATCGTGAGGCCCTCCTTGCCATTCAAGTAGAAAAGCATACTGCCACTGTAAGACAGAAAGTACAATATTACCAGACTACCTGGGAGCCCCTTATGACTTTACTCTCCCTATGGAATTTAGGATAGTTTTCTATAATTATCCCACTACACTGCTGTGGTGTATGGGAGTCAGGTAGTCCCCACCTTTATTTGATTTTGTACTAAATTTCCTTAGTGGCTTACCCCCTCCCTTTTTTCCCTCCCTAAGGTTTGCTTTTTATATGCAGCCCTTCCTTAGTTGTGCAGAGTGGAGTTTGGGTGGGGGGGTGGTGAGGGGATTATAGAAGGGATGGTGGGGAAGGGGTTTTGTTAGAGAGAAGAATGGGTTTATGTTGGATCACTTAATAAGGGATATAGTTGAAACACTGGATAGATTATGTCTGGCTATCCTTTACTGTATTCCTGTACTGTTGTTATCATGATGTTATATGATGGAAAATAATAAAGTATACTGAATTAAAAAAAAAAAAAACTGCCCCTGCCAGCTGGCCAGCATCCATACTGGTAAGCACATCGGTAGTGATTTTGAGAAGCGCTGTAGAGGTACTGTGACCTTTACAGAAGCCATGCTGGGTGTCAGAGAGAAGGCTGTACTTTGTGAGGTAGTCAATGGTTTGATTTGCAACAAGTTATTCCAGAATTTTACTTAGGTCCGATAGGATGACTATAGGCCTGTAGTTAGTAATCTCCTTGGGATCACCTTTTTTAAAGACAGGCATTTATCATCCAGGATAACACATACCTCAGTAGCATTTGCTCTGGGGTTCTTTTGTAAACCTATATTGCTTCCTATTCCTTCCATTAAAATGTACACCTCCATATATTTTTCTAATAATGTGTATGCCTTCCTTAAAACAGAAACTAAAACAAATCTTACTACTTACAAATTATTGTGTCATTTCTCCATACCTCCTTAACAATTCCACACAACTTCACTAGCTTCATTATGCAGCTGTGGTGGACCAGACCAGAATTTGTTTGTCTTTGTTTTGTGATGCACAACTTGTTTTTTCTTTGGAGGTGGATATTATTACATAACTTGAAAATCTGTGGAGTCAGAGAGAATATAGTAACTGCCATGAAGGTAAAGCAAAGACTACAGGTGGTTATATGCCTTGAGGTCGGCAACTAATAGTAACTATTACTGTAGCTCACACTGAGCTGTGGTGGTCTTAATTGGTTTTGCAGACCCTGTCACACTACCACAAATAGTAATCTATAGCAGATGCATGTCAACAGCTCCTGCCACAAGTGAGCTCCAGTAATTAATAGTCATTGCTGACATAAAGGCTTTTTTTTTACCTTCTATTTATAGTTTGTTTTATCCAATACCAGTTACTGCATTTGTAATCAAACTGCTTTAGCCAAATTCTTAAAGCGGAGCTGCATTTAAGGGCCCCAAATTAAAATGTTGCCAATGGCCCACTTCTCTCAACCTTACCCCCATTAAGGATATGCCAATGGCAAATTAGAGTTCAGTGAAGGCACCACAATTTGGTATGTTTACCTTCGATTCAGACTAGTCAAACTTTTCAGCTACTTTGCATCACTTCTACTTTTGGGAAAATAGCTAAAAAACAACACTTTATCCCTTCCCAGATGGCCACAGATTTGCTAGGCATGACCTTCTCTTCAGGAAACCATGCTGCTTCTGGTCTGTCCTACCAGTGTTAACTTGGCGGTGCTCTGCTAGCTGTCTTATTTATTAATTGATTGATTGATTGAGTTTTTTGCCGACAGGGAAAGGAGGGCTTGACGATGCTGCCTATTTTCAGTCTTGTCCGGGGAAGGGGGGGATACAGATGCAAACCAATTTATGATACTGAACCAGATTAAGCTGTTGGTGATATTTGGCCAGGACACCAGGGAAATTCTAATACTCTTTTCGAGTAGTGCCTTGGGATCTTGAATGTCCACCTGAAAAACCGCCAGAATAAGCAGACAGGACTTCGGTTTAACATCTCAGCCGAAAGATGGCACACCTCGCCAGTACAGCACAGAAACTGAAATATAGAATTTGTCAGCAGATAAGGGCTGCTTGGCCCACCCAGTCTGCTCCTTTCTTTTTCCCTGCCTATACCTTCATTGCAGACCTTACCTGATCTGCATCTACCTCCCATACCCTGTTTCCCAACTAAAATTCCCTTGTGCCTATCCCATGCATGCTTGAAGCCCACCACTGTTTTCGCCTCCACCACCTCTGCTGGAAGACTGTTCCAGGCATTCACCACTCTGTTAGCGAATAACTGCTTCCTCATATCTCTCCTAAATTTCTCCCTTCCAACTGTGTTGCATGCGCCATTGTGCTTGTGCACCTCCTTCTCTAACAAATACTCCCCTCCTGTACCTCATTCAACCCTGTGAGGTATTTATAGGTCACTTTTCATATCCCCCCTCTCCCGCCTCCCTTCCAGTGTGTATGTATTGAGATCCCATAGTCTCTCCTCATAGGGCTTCTGAGGAAGGCCCTGCACTATTTCAGTTTCCCTTCTTGGGGCAGCCTTCACCATGTCTATGTCCATTTTAACACTTAGGCTGCTGACAGAATTACAATGCATAGTAATTCTGGACTGATATACCAGTCCTCGGCACGGCAAGGTTAAGTTGTGGTTTCCAGAACTAGACACAGTACTCCAGGTGGGGTCTCACCAATGATCTATACAGTGGCATCGTCACCTCCCTCCTTCTACTGGTGATACCCCTCCCTATGCACCCCAATATCCCACTTACCCTACCTACTGGCTTGTCACACTGCCTTGTAACATTGAGGTCATCAGATATGATTACTCCCATATGTCTTTCCTGTTTGGTGACCACCAGTACCTCTTCCCTCATACTACACTCGGCCTCTGGGTTTCTGTGCACTAGTTGCATGTTTTTGCACTTTTTCGTATTGAAACCCAGTTGCCATATCCTTGACTATTCCTCTAGATTTCCCAGTCTCTGTAAATGTTCTCTACTCCCTCTGGGTGTCCACCTTATTGCAGATTTTGGTGTCATCTGCAAAGAGGCATACATTTCCTTCTAGCTTGGAGGTGGAGGGGCTAAAGGAAGTACAAGTTCATTTCAGGGAGCTAGCTAGGTTTTTCGGTCAAACTAGTTTCAAATCCTTTGCCTTCTCGGAGGTGCTGCCAGTGCCTAAGGCAAGCACACAGAGGAAGCAAAGGATTGAGGATTTTAATAAGTGGTTAGCAGATTGGTGCACACAAGTGGAGTTTGGATTTGTGGGGGGCTAGGGGGCAAGGTGGGAGGCCGAAAGCCTATATGTATAGGATAGGTTACAGCTGAGCAGAGAAAGGTCAGAGGTGCTAAAAAGCAAACTGGGAAATTCATAGAGGAAACATATAATTTAAACTAATCGGGGGGAAGGTTAAGCAAAGGGCCAAAAAAGGGGCCAAATGGGGATAGGAGGTACAAGTCTCCCCCCAGAAGGAGGAGAATAAAATGGAATATGACACAAATGGGGAAAGAGCCCAAGGGACAGGCAGGGGAAGGGATGGCACATGGTGGAAGGTACTGTTGGCAAGTGCCAGGAGCCTAGGGAGCAAAATGGTGTACCTGGAGGCAACCATGGGAGAGGAAGGGCTGGACATTGTGCCAATTACTGACATGTGGTGGACAAAGAAACATACCTGGGAAACAGTTATCCCAGGATACAGGCTGTTTTGGAGGGACAGTGAGGGGAGGGAGGGGTCGCTTTATACATCAGGGAGGGCATTACAGCAATGGAAGGTCAGGAGGAGGAGGAGGGGGAGGCAGAAATTCTGTGGGTGACAAAGAACAAAAAGACTGGGGAATCGCTAAGGCCAGGGGTAGTTTACAGACCTCATACGCAAGGGGAGGAGGGGGAAAAAGAGCTGGTTCAGGCAATTACACAGATGGACAGCAAAGGGGAGCTCCTGGTGGTGGGGGACCTGAACCTTCTAGGATGTGGACTGGGAGACCAAGACAGTGGCCACAGCTAGGAGCAGAGAGATCCTAGAGGCACTGCAGGGTGTATTCATGCAGTAGCTGGTTAGGGAGCCCACTAGGGGGAACAGCCTACTGGATGTGGTCCTCACAAATGGATAGAGTGTGGAGGAGCTGATGGTGGGTGAAAAGCTAGGTACGAGTGACCACAAGACCATAAGGTTCAGGGTTAAGATGGGGAGAAAGACAAACCAGACCAGTATACAGGTTTTGGACTTTAGAGGGACAGACTTCTGCAGAATGAGGAGGATAGTTAGGGAGAAACTGGCAGGAACTGGGGAGATAGAAAATGTGGAAGAACTTTGGGAAATCATCAAAGGCCGGGTAGTGAAAGCCACGGAAATTTACATAAGGAAGGTAAACAAGAAAAAGAGATGGAGGAGACCACAATGGTATACAAGAGAGGTGGCAGAAGCAATCAAAGAAAGGAAATGGGCCTTTAGAAATTATAAGAAGTCACAGCAGGAGGGGGACAGGGATGCTTTTTAAAGAAAAGGGGAAAGTAGCAGGGCAGAAGATGAGGAGGGCTAAAGTGGACACAGAGGAGAGGATAGCAAAGTGGGAAAAATGGGGGAACAAAGCCTTTTTCTGGTACGTGGGAGAAAGATGGAAAGCAACGAGGGGATAGTGAGGCTGACAGGGAGGGAGGGAGGGGTGAAAATAGAGGGGGACCGTGACAAGACAGAATCATTGAATACATTCTTTTGATCAGTCTTCAAGGCAGAGGGGGGAGGGGATTGGACCTGAGTTAAAGAGCAAAGGAAGTGGTGACATATCAGAAGATCCCAGCCACTTCAGTGTAGACAAGGTCAAGGAGGAGCATGCCAGGCTAAGAGTCGACAAGGTGATGGGACCTGAGGGATTACACCAGAGGGTAATCAGGGAATTAAGGGAAGAGCTGGTGGTCCCACTAACAAAACTCTTTAACTTGTTGCTTGACACTGGGAGGGTGCCAGGAGACTGGAGGAGGGCAACGGTGGTACCGTTATGCATGGGGGGGCAGCAAGGAGGCTGTGGAAAATTATCACCCGGTCAGCCTCACCTCAGGCGTGGGGAAGGTGATGGAGGCATTAATTAAGGAAAGGGTGGTGGATTACCTGGGGAGAAGCGGTCTGCAGGATGACCGTTAACATGGATTCACATCAGGAAGGTCATGCCAGACCAAACTGATTGAATTCTTCGATTGGGTGACGAAGGTTATTGATAAGGGAGGGGAGGTGAAAGTGGCCTATCAGGACCTCAGTAAGGTCTTCGACACCGTCCCTCACAGAAGGCTGGTAAGCAAGCTGGATAGCTTAGGGTAGGAGAAAAAATAACTAGGTAGTAGAAAACTGGCTGGAGGGTAGAAGTGGAAGGGTGGTGGTAAATGGGGTGCACTCCAGTGAGAGGAGGGTAACGAGTGGAGTGCCCCAAGGTTCTATGCTTGGGCCCCTCCTCTTCAATGTTTACATCAGTGATCTGGCAGAAGAACTGGGGGGTAGGGTGTGCCTGTTTGCAGATGATATGAAAATCTGCAACAGGGTGGACACCCTAGATGGGTGAAGGACATTAGACAGGACCTGAAGAAACTAGAGAGGTGGTTGGAGGTGTGGCAGCTTAAGTTCAATGCCACAAAATGCACTATAAGGCATTTAGGAAGTAAGAATCCATCACACTATACTCTCTCGGGGGGAGAAAATCAAGAAAATGGAGTAGGAAAAAGATCTAGGGATCTTAATACCCAGCAGCCTCATGGTGGGGAACCAATGCAGCAAGGTGGTGGGGAGGGCAAATGGAATGTTGGCCTGCATAGGGAGGGGCATCACTAGCAGAAGGAGGGAGGTACTGATGCCAGTCTACATGGACATGGTGAGACCACATTTAGAGCACAGGGTGCAATTCTGGAGACCGCATTTTCAAAAGGTTATAAAAAACATGGAGAAAGTTCAGAGAAGCGCGACCAAAATGGTACAGGGGAAAACGTATGAGCAGAGGTGCATGGAGCTGGACCTGTACACGCTTGAGACTAGAAAGGAGAGGGGAGACATGATTGAAACATTTGAATATGTTAAAGGGATCAATAAAGTTAAGGAAGGAAGCTTATTTAAAAGGAAGGAGGGGCCAAAAACAAGAGGGCATAGCCAAAGGTTGGAGAGTGGACGATACAGAGGGAATGTGAGGGGCTGTTTCTTCACAGAGAGGGTGGTGGAACCCTGGAACAGACTGCCAGAGGAAGTGGTGGGGACTGATACAGTGGAGGGATTCAAGAGGGCATGGGACTGACGTATGGGGTTGGGTAGTGGAGGTAAGGAAGGGGACAGTGATAGAGGTAATGTGTAAAGGTGAGGGCAAGGGCAGATTCGATGGGCCATAGAGTCCTTCTCTGCTGACAAGATTCTGTGATTCTGTGAGCTCTTCTGTAATGTTACTTACAAAGACATTAAAGAGGACTGGAACCAGTACTGAACCTGAGTTACCCCACTGGTCATTTTCCCCTCCCTTGAGTGAAATAGGTTATCACCACCCTTTGTCACCTATCCATCAACCAATTTTGTACAGTTTACCACCTTAGGACCCACTCCCAAGCTGCTCAGTTTCCTAATGAGCCTTCTACGTGGTATGGTGTCAAAGGCCTTGCTAAAGTCTAAGTAGGCCACATCCACCCCCCTACCATTATCTATTCCTCTGGTCACCCAGTCAAAGAAATCTATCAGATTCACCTGACATGATTCCCCCATGAATCCATTCTGCCTCAGGTCTTGTAACCAGCTGGATTCAAGATACTCTATGATTCTTTCCTTCAAAAGTGACTCCATTAGCTTCCCCACCACTGAAGTCAGACTGGCCAGCATATAGTTGCCCCTTTCTTCCCTGCTACCGCTATTATAAAGCAGGACTACCCATGCTGTCCTCTAGTTCTCTGGAACCACTCCTGTTTCCAGTAAGTTACTCAGTGGAGATGTTAGAGGTGCACCCAGTATCTCCCTGAGTTTTCTCAGTACCCTTGGGTGTACCCTGTCTGGCCCCATAGCTTTGCCCACTTTCAGATTTGCAAGTTGTTTCAGTACTCGTTCCTCTATAAACCAGTGTGAGACTTGAATCCATGATCTTCTGGCTGAGACGTGGATGTGCTGTCAACTGAGCAATGCTGACACCAATGATTTAATGATCTTTACCACCATGGCTGTTAAACTATTGAGCTATAGTTTGTCATGTGAATCTCAACTGCCTCCCACGATCATCAGGCGCATCGCCTGTTGCTAGGGATAAAATAATAGTTTGACTAGTTCCTTGTGTAATTCCTTCAAAAGTGTTGGTTTCCAGTATTCTTGGTCTGTCAACCTAGACTCATCAAGATTTTTTAATGTATCCCTAATACTATTTATTATGAACATGTTGGAGATAACAGTAGAGCCCATATGTCTACTACTGATCATAATATGAATGCACATTTTGTTGATAACTTCCCAACCTTTGATCTTGTACCATTTAAAAAAACAGAAACAAATAAAAAAAAAATGTTTCACATGAACATGACTTTGCAAATAATAGCAAATACAAATATCTGAGGGCCAACTATCCGAAATACAAATACCAAATATTGGTACCATGCACAGCCCTCGCTAGCACATATTTTTGATGGTGAAGAGCATAGCAACACACGAAGATGATTCTTTTTTTCATGGTGGGTGCAGCAAGAACCCCAGGAAACACCTGTAAATTATCTTTAGCTCAGCATGCCTTTCCCAGCCAAAAATTTCAAATAAATAAATAAACCAAAGAGAGCAGGGATTTTTACAAATTTCAAACCCACATATCTTAGTTCAGCAATTTAAAAATGAGAAGAAAAACGGATATATCGATGTTTTGCCAGAAATGCATTACTGCTAAAAACCTGTATGATGACCAAGTGTGCTGACTAACTAATGAAGCTACTTTAAGACATGTTCAATAAAGTAGGATATTATTAGACTCCATCTGTTTACATGGTTTATTCCTGTCATGACATCATAATCCTCTCCTTTTGGCATCATAACCTGTTGGCATGGATATATTTCTGACATCACAAACAGAGGGTTATGATTTGTGGGTAGTCACAGGAACAGATGAATTCGAAGGGGTAACGGGTCTTTTCAGGTAGATACCTGTTAAAGAATGGAAGGTTCCAAATGCAGCTTTTTAGGAATGTTGTGAGATCTGAGTCCTGTTGATGCTAACAATATATTTTTTTTTCTGAGAAACTGACCAGTCACTTTATAAAGACTAATGCATTGGCAACTATTCACAACAAGGCTGTGTTTCCACTTAGATGCTCTGAGGACATTACAAGGACTGTGACGCTAATGCAATATGTATTTTTTCTCTGTGAAATATTTTAGCAGAGGGGGGTGCATGTGAAACATTGAAACTGCATTCATTTTGCTGTCCTAAGGGCAAGCAATACTTTGTTCTCACCAGAGAACAGCACTCCAGTCATCCTGTAAAGAGGGCTTTTATTAAAAAGGGACTATATGTGTTTATGTATAAACAAAAACACAGGTTGGACAGCCCCTCTGTGAGACTGTGTGCCATGTAGAACAAATGAAAGTAGATCTAAGACATATCCAGTACCCAAACTGGGTTATACTGGTTTTCATTGCAAAGGTAGGGCTACAGATTAAAGGAATGTCCATCCTGTAATGTAATAGAGGAATGTCTGATGAAGTTAGTGGAGGGGCTGGCATGGCATTGATATTTTTCTGCTTGTATTTTCTTGTGAAAGTTAATAATATTTTGGGAACTGACCCAGCAACATCTTCTGTTAGTATCTGTCATGATTCAAGAGATCCAGGCTGGGGGTCAGCTTAACTTATCTACTTAGCATCTGGTTTAGAAACTAATGACATTTATTTTGTCTGCACTCTGTTCACGAATGTTTTTTTTTTTTTCATTTCTGTTGTGTTACTGTTTTCCACTTAGCCTTTGGTGTGTATAATCCTGTACCATTCATAAATAACATGGAATATTGAATATTATTTTTTTCTATACTTAATGCACTCTGTGACTGTACTTTTATTTTAAGGGTATAGATAACCAGGTATAACAGGCAAGTAAATGGGCCATCTCACTGTCTTAAGCACACCTGTGCCGAATACAGGCAGATTAAAGAGTGTTCTTAGCTGTGACTATAGGGGTGGGTCATTTGCCATTGGGAAAGGCCACTGTACTGTGTATGCAGTAGTGATGGGCAAAGTGGTTCTAAATTCTGTCTGCTGGAGTGATCTGCTGGAGGGCACCAAGGAGTTCGCAACGCCAAGCAGAGTACTTCACGTTATTAATGAGCAATGCAAAGTCCATAGAAAACACTGACTTCGTGATTACTCCGCCTTCCCAAACCACTACTCCACCATTCTTAAGGCAAAGTACATTGAAAACAATGTACTTTGCCTCACTCGCCTTGTTTTTAAGCTCCAAAGGTGAATTTTGCAGTGATTCATGGGATTTCAGGTCACATGGGCTCTAGATTATTCTGCACAGCCTCAGTTTGGGGTAGTGTGTGTAGGAAGCTGTAGGAGACAATCTGCTCTGAGAGCTCTCTGTGATTCAAACCTTCAAAAAGCTGTTAAAAAAGCCTTTTTGAGTCATTTTTTTTGCTGAAACTTTAGTTCATCGATTATAGGAAACCCTCCTGTGCTCATATCATTGAGTGTTTATTTGTGTATGGATTTTGAATGTTAATGTACAATATTCAGTCTGTGTACTGAGAGACAGTGGAAGTGTGCTTTGGGGGAGGAGCGTATCTGTGGTGTAGGTAAATTAACTTGGATAAAAAGACAGTGCTTTCTGTTTTGGTGATATTTTTCTTGTATAATTGTGTTAATGTATACACAGTAATATTTTCAATATTTCTTGCCATTTTTTTGCTGATTGTTGTGGTGCAGCAGTGCATAATTTTAGTTTGTTTAAAATATGTGGTTATATTACTGAAGTTTTCAATTTGCTATGCATTACTTTGTGTGTGTGTGAGTATGTGTGTGATGCGTGTCATCAAATCAGACACCTTTTATTGTGCCACATAATAATTTCGGCAATGTGAAGCTGCTATTCACTACAGCTCTGTGATTTTTGTACTTCTTTGTGGTATCTTTACTGGTACTAGTACTAGTGACTGTTACTGCAGCAGTGCAGTACACTGCCCCCCCCACCCCCGGTGGCTCACCCCAACCGGCAAAGGTATTCTTTTCCAGATTTGAATTTTTGATGGTGAGCACTGGTAAGGTGTTGTGCCTTTGTGTCTGCATCTCTTCAGTGCACAGCACAATCTTAATCTGTCTGTGGATTTGCATCTCTTTAGGGCCCAATCTCCATTTGTAACTTAAGTCACAGTTGTTTCTTTGGCTTCCCTTCAGAGTACTGGACAGGTGTCAGGGTGTGGTGCCTAATTCTGCATGAACATTGTACTCATTAATATGCGTTTTTAAGTCAGGACCATCATCACGAGTCACTCATGATACAAATCACGTTCTTCATCATCACGGTCACAAATACAGTCGCAAATCACGATTCATGATCATTCAGGTTACGAATCACATTAATTTTTTTTCTAATTACTTGAATGTATTGTAAGCCTGTTTTGTAGTAGCTCTCCAGGCTTCACCACCCCACCATTGTACTCATTGATATGTGTTTTTAAGTCTGGGAGTTTTAAGCTACAGCTCATTGGGGAAGTACAGCTATAGGCTGTAGGCATTCATGTTTCTTCATCATCACGGTCACAAATGTAGTCACAAATCATGATTCATGATCACGTCACGAATCACAACATTAATTTTTTTTCTAATTACTTGGATGTATTGTAAGCCTGTTTTGTAGTATCTCTCCATGCTTCACCACCCCACCATTGTACTCATTAATGTTTGTTTTTAAGTCAGAGAGTTGGACAGTGTCTGCAGTACATATACAGATTGGAAAGAAGACTGACCGCACACTTGCAGTTTAGTACAGTATACTTGCACTGCTCAGAGTAGAAAGTGTCACGTATACGGAAGACAACAAAAAAAGGGCATAATTACATACAAGGGTCAGGGATGGTGGAGGAATACATTTTATAACACAGCAAGGAAGGTGTGGGGGGCATATGGTGTGAGGGAAAAAAAAACTAATGTGGGATCCCATGGTGATCCAGCAGCAGTTCCAGCATGGACATAATTTGCAACTGATGTCCCTCTATGTGATCCAGCCGCTGCTCCACAGCACTCACCCTCTCGTTGTTATCCTCAACAGCACTCCAGAGAACTGCCAAGTCAGCCTGTGTTATATTCAGTTCTCTGGGGTCCACACGTTCTACAGGCTGACCTGCTGGTGGTGGTTGTGGGGTTGGGGGTGCTGGTGGAGCAGCAGGTGCTACTGTGGCCCTCCTCTTCTTAGGGATGCCACAATGCACAGCTGCACCCTCTGCCACAGAATGGCCAGCAGGTGCAGGCATGGTCCTTTCTATGGCAGCCTGACACTCCAACTGCTTGTGATTGAGCATATGGGTGTGCTGGCCCCCAGCCCACAAGTGAGTAAGCGGGGGCCATGGTGCACCTCCACCTCACATAGGTGGCACTTGACCACACTACTGTCCCCCCCGACACAGTCAAAAAACTGCCAAACAATGGAGGTGCAGGGAGAACCAGGCACAGGCAGGGGATGGCCAGATGAACTGGCAGCTGGCTGGTCACAGTGCTGAACAGGGATAGGATCTACACCTGGGCCCAGGGGAACAGGCAGATTCTGCTCCAGAGGACCTAGTGCTGGACTTGGTGGTGGTGGTGGTGGTTCAACTGCCCCAGAGTCAGAACATGAGGCGGTGCTGGTCCTGCTTCTGGGGGGTACACTCTCAAGTTATGAGCAGTCCAACAGGAATGGGCGCCCATGCCCTCCACACATGCACACGGTATGACGCTTACCACTACCACGCTCTCCCAGAGCTGCCCCCGCCCCAGACATTCCGTCACCCTGGTCCATCTCTCCTACTGAGTTCCCTCAGTCTGAGCAATCACTACTCACACTGTCACACAACACACACACAGTGTCAAACAGACACAGACTAACTACTTATAAAGGTAAGAAAAATAAAATTTACAGGAAGAACAAATTAAGTAAAAAAGAGTACAGAAAAGACAAAAAAATGTAGCTTTTAGAAAAGCTGTTGGGTCTAAATCAAAGTTTAAATCTCCTCCTCGCTCTGATCTCAAAGTATAAGCAGTCACAAAACACACTACTCTCTCTCGCTCTCTCTCTGTCTGCACAGGAGAAAGTAAAAGTGTCTGCTTGTATGACTCACTTTCTTCCTGCCTAGCTAAAGGGCATATGACTTACAGTACTGTAAGCCATGTAATGTGTGGGGCAGCTGCCAAATCTGAAACACCAAGTGGATCACTTAGAATCATAATGAGGAACGCAAAGTCCATTAAAAACAATGACTTCGCCTTACTTTGCATTGCCATTCCACCTTAACATCAAGTGGTAATGACAAGGCGGAGTGAGCACTTTGCATTGCCCACTCCGCGTAGCAGATTGGCAACGCAAAGTGTCCACTTCTCGTTCACTTCTCCGTCGGAATTTAAATTCGCTGCATCTCTAGTATGCAGTGAGTACTGGTGGGACGTGAACCTAAAGATACCCCAAAGATAGAGAGAGTCAAGTGGCAGCAAACAGCTGCAGCAATAGATGTGGCCAGATATTTCCAGATACTTCATAACATTTCCAAAGAGATTCTCGCTGGTGGCTCTACAGTGACATTGCATGAAAGCAGAGAATTTCTCTAGAGGCATCACAGAAATGTCAGGAAATATCCAACCATGTCAAGTTGCTGAACTGTACCAAGGTGGCCATTCAGGAAGCTGAAGTGTCATGAAAAGCTAGTAGTGCAGTGTGGACTGAGTTCTGGGAGGATCAGTCTGTGACACAGACCCTGTGAGTAAAGCTTGAGAGCTCCCTAATGTTCATCAGAACCCTAAGATGGAAACTCAGCCAAGATGTGTATGATCACCTATGTGTTGTTTTAAATAGTATATTGTTTGAAATATACAATTTAAAAAAATGCTGTTTTTAACTCGTCCTAGAAATCTTCAGTTTGCGTTTTTTTTATTTAAAAAAAAAGAAACCCACCATCACCCAGCTGCTAAAATCCATCCCATTAAGGGGCATGTTTCTGTTATTTAAAATGATGAAACAGCAGAAGATTTTTTGTTAGGAAGAGTCTGTGTTTTATGTGTATGTGCGTGTGTGTGTGTGTGTGTGAATAATGAAAATAAAACAGCAGGTGGCATCAGTTAGGATTCTAACTTAAAATGCTGTTATACCACAAAAACATACAACAATATTCTATGACCTTTGAACTGTGGTACAACAGTTTTTTTTATTTAGGATGGAAATCCATGCACAACAAGGGGTAACCTTTGGGGTAACCCTTGTCTCAGTGCTTGTGCACTAAGGTTCTTTGTCTTTTAGCTTGTCTTTTGTTTTTATTGGGCTCACCACAACCCAACCCGGATAGACCAACTTAGAGTAGCTGGTTCATTCCACTGGAGTGTCATACAGATGAGGCACACTGATGAGCCCTGGTAGGACGAAACACCTGTCTGTGCCTTCTGTTGGCACCCTTTGCAGACTGTGTGAGAGGCCTTTCAGCACCGTGCATTTCTGCTTAAAGTTGAACCAGCATAATATTGTGTGGTGATTTGCATATACAGCCCATGATGCTTTGCATTATGGGGGTATGCGTGATTTTGTATTTCTTTGAAACTTGACTTCCCAGAAAATGCCCTTTGTGGTAACCCTTGCCTCAGTGCTTGCACACTAAGGGGTAACCATATATTGTACAGTACTATAAAGAATTGTTAGTTGGTTTCATTCTCTCTATAATGTAAACTGTGTCACCACCAACTTATTTAAAGAGGGGATCAAGCCAAAATTGTTACTTTACAGAATTAGAATCAGCATAGCCACAATAAGCCTCGTATCGAGAATTAGATCTCTAACTTCATTTGAAAGTTGTAACCTGTTTTGTAACCCAGATTTCATGCCCTGTTCAAAAAAGCTAGTCTCAGTGAAGAACTACTGGCGATGTCATAACTAGAACTCACAGTCTAGTCCTCCCGATCAGCAACCTTATAGGAGTGTTCTTTCCAAAGTAGAAACTGTAGTTGTAGTGATCAGCTGTAATTTCATAGCACTGTCACCTTCCCCAACAGGCACTGCATGCTTTATTGTGATCTTACATGCTTGTCCACATATTGCTATGTAGTGTCATGCTTTTGTTTACCTACCTGTGCACTACTTTGCTCTTGTACCTGGATTTGTAACCTCATTCTTAAGTTTCATTATAATTTTTTTTATCTCTGTACTCCCCTTCCCCTTTCCCTAGGTCACACCTGGAAATGGGCCTCAGCTTAGTGTGCCTTTCCTGGTTACCATTTTTTAAATAAACAAACAAAGACATTTAAAAAAATATGACAGAGGGTTGGGTGCAGTGCATGCATTTCCAAAATGTTCAGCTGCATTGTACTGTACTTTAGAATGCAGCAGGATGCATTTTTGGAATGCATTACCGGATAAAAGTATGAAATGTCAAGGTGGTCCACAATCTCAGAATGTTGGGAGGACATGCAAACTCGAAATGTGTAAGGGGTGCACAATCATGAAACATGGTGGGAACACTCGGTCTCAGAATGTGGCAGGGACACACATCTCGGAATTTGGCTGGGACTGACAATTTGGGGATATAGTGGGGATGCACACTGTCGGAATGGGACGGGACACATCATTTTGTTATAAAACTGCTTGCCCCTGCCACATTCCACAACAGAATGCACCCACCACATTTAAAAATTGTGTATCCCATCCCCAACATTCCGACATTGTGCATCACTGCTACTTTCTGACATTGTGAGTTCCCGTTGCATTTGAAATGGACACGGCCTTGCCACATTCTGAAGTTCTGTGTCTATGCCACATTATAAAATTGTGTCACCATCATATTCCAAAACTGAGTCACTGCCACATTCCAAAATTGTGCATCCCCGTCACATTCTGAAATTGCACATCACCACCACATTCTGAAACTGCATATTCCTGCCATATTCCAAAATTGTGTATCTCTGCCTTGTTCTGGAACTGTGCATCACTGCTACATTCTGAAATCGTGTCACCACTACATTCAAAAATTGTGCATCCTGGTTGTATTCTAAGTATGCTGCACTCACTACACTCAAAAATTATGCACTTCCACCACATTCTGAAAATTGCCTTTCCCAGCTCCTTTCCAAAACTGGGCATTCCTACAATATCCTAAAATTGTGTGTCCCAGCCACATCCTAAAATTGTGTGTCCCAGCTACTTTCTAAAATTGTACTGTCCCACCACATTCCAAAAATGTTGTATCTCTGCCACATTCTAAAATTGTCTGTCTTCATCATATTAGGAAAATATGCATCCCCCACCATATTCTAACAAACTCTAGCCAGAGCCGATAGGGCTGTGAACAGCTACCAAATGACCAAAGTTACACATGTGCGTATAAATTATTCAATGCTCAGGTGCAACTTGGCCATTTTTTGGAGGTATTGCACCAGATTTTCAACAAGGCCTTTTTGGGACCCCTCTTCATGAAGAGTGCCAGTGTCATTTTGTTCACTTGTCCCGAAAGGTGATTTTTCAGAGCGGCCATGCTATTCTGTGCTACAGGTGTGAAAACATGTTTCAGGCAGGATGTGAAAAATGACAGCTGTACTGTTAAAAAGGAGGTGTGCAAAAATGGCAATGTTGTGTAACCCCTAGGGGGTGCTATCCCAAGGGCTACTACCCCTGCCTGCTTTGACACTAACAGGTTGAGGGGCCTGAATCCGATAATGGGTGCCTCCACCCAGAGGTTGGGGTTGGTATTGTATGGTATCACCAGGTCACAGCCCTCTGGGCTACTACGACCCCCCTTCTTTCCCACTGGTGGCCCACCCAAGTAACCCCCGATGGCCCAATCGCATACGCTGACCCCCAGGCTTGAACCAGTCCGCTTGGGCTGCAGGCCCCATGAAAAGAAAGAGGCTGTTACACAGTAATCACAGTACAGTAGCTCACCATAAACACACAGCTCAGCCGGTATGCTTTAACAGAACAACCAATCTGATTTATTTAGGGGGGAAATAACAAGGCCGGGGCAATCAAGTTAATTAGCTTACCACTCTAATATATGTATATATTAGTATATATCTATCTAGAGCACTGTGCACAGGCTTAACCTATAAGTCACTGTCTCTGGGTACACAATCTATAGGAGTCTATCCTCTCGATGCAGCTGATTGGGGCTCTGACACACACACAAGCACTTGATTCCTACGAGGGTTAAGTAGAGCCAGCAGGCCCAGTTCGTGTAGCTAGTAGAACAGCCAGACAAATCTTGCCCACACTGTGGACAGCTGCCAGGGAGCTACCCTGACGTAGTACTCATGACTCCAGCAGGAAGATCGCTCTTGCACCACTTGCAGGAACAAGCCTGGGATTCCAACACTCCTCCACACATTTATAAGAAGAACAGAGGGGTACCATACCAGGCAGCTGCTATTTTTTCCTGATCGCTTTTACTTCAGTGCACTGGGCCCAACGACGCAGCTTCACTTGTCCTGACAGACCAAGTGCGATTGAAGCAGATTCTCCAGTCCCCTACAGGGTGAGCCTGGTAGTTAGCTGCGCTCCTGCATAGCCTCCTCTGACCACTCACTAGCGGATTTAGTCCATACTTGGTGGCAGGCTTGCCACCCTACTCTGGCCTTCCACACGCGCTTCCTGCGTGAAAACTCAACGGCGCAAGAGCCTAGAGCTCCTTCCTCACTCACAGCTACCCTGAATCTGCCCCTTGGCAGTTTGTCCCAGGTCTCTCAGTTCGGGCGCCACCCAATCCTGTTGGTGGGCCACACTTACATCTGTCCCCATTGGTGCAACAAGGGCGCCCTAGCCCAGAACTTCATTTCCCAGCACTCCTGGCTGTATCCCCTATAGCCAGCCGGCTCTAAAGTGAGTCCTGATCCTGGTTGGCTCAAAAGTTCTCCATTTTAATCACCCCTCACCCACCATTGGTCCAGTTCAATAGCCCAGGTCCAAAATGGAGGGGCCAAGCACACAAAGTCCTAGCTGCAAAGGAAGCAGGTTAGACAAACTGTAATTTTACTAATGCTGTAACTAATCCTAACCAAACAATTACATCTATCACAAGGGCTCCCGTTGTGCTTTTCAGTGACTACACAACAGGAGCGGTGTCACTGCAGCTCAGGCGGGATTCGAGTAGAGAAACCCTGGCCCCCCTTTGTACACCCCCCAGAACCTTGCGAGCAAGCAGCTCTTAAAGGGACTGTACTGGAGGCTTCAAAACACTCGCAGCGGCTGCATTCTGGCAGCACTGCTCCCTACACCAGTTAGGCCAGGAGCTCCTAAGCAGCTCCAGGAAGGTTCTCAGGAACCCCCATCTGTAAGGGGGTTACACCCTTCCTGGTCTGGAAAGAACTTAGCGTCCACGTCAAGTAGTTACCCTTAAATCACTTTAAGGCAGACCAATTTAAATTGACAGCACATTATACTTTTGGTTACATACATTGTTACTGTATCACACAGTTTACTTTTTTCATTATACAACATTACACATACCACAACCCTTTCCTCCATAACTCAGGTCGTTACTTCCTGCCCATGACACTGGGGTGAAGGGGGCCCTTCCTTATTGGCTACCTGAGGGCTGACTAGGGCAGTAGCATTACACTCAAAGGGCAATACCAAGAGTTGGGACTCGTTTCCCAAAGCTAACTTAGGCAAGGAGCTTGAGGACACATACACCCCTTTATGGACTACATTTAAAGGCAGGTCCACAGACTGACCCAGGGACTCATAACTCAATCTTACTACGGGCCGTACTTCTCGGCCGGTGCACCTAGGAGTCTCGGGTAGAATTTCTGAAAGCTCAGACTCCACTCCAGCCCTACTTGGGATGGCCAGGGAAACCTCTATAGAAACAGGGGACCCTAGGCCCATAGTACCTTATGGAACAGGACCCCCTTCATCAGGACCCACACTGCTAGGTTCAGCTAGGGACATTTCTGGTACTACCGGAGGGCTATCAGGACGCTCCAAGTGTTCTTCCTGCTCGGGCATATCACTAGCGGGTTCTCCCTTGTCACTTCCTTCTTCTGAAAAGTCAGACAGTTCAGCCAGGTCAGATAATTCAGCCAGACTCAAGGACCCCACCTCTTCACCCTTGCTGCCACCCACTTCATCTTCTGGAAGCATGGGCTCAAAAGACAAAGCTGGGGGCTCAGACAGTCCAGGACACACAACTTTGTCCCCAGAGTTAGTTAGGGGATTGCCCCTAAACAGTTGACTCAATTCATAAGAAGGGTAATACTCAGCATCATTCTCACTGTCCCCTGACACAGACTGTTGTTCAACGTCATCAAAGGGGGTTGGAGGAGGCCTCGCTATTTTGATTTCTGAGGAGTCAACCCCTCTGGGTTTCTTCTTGGCAGCAGCTCTAGTCACAGGCCCAGAGGAGAGAGCATCAGGATGTTCAGCCTCTATCAAAATCTGTCCAATGGGCAATAGGTGATTTCCGTGTACAGTTTTTACATCTCTTGAATTGTTCTCAGGCTGCACCTTATATACAAGTAAATCTTTCAGTTTCCCCACGATGATATGAGGGAGGTGATGCCATCTGTCAGCAATCTTATGTTTACCATGCAGTCCCAAATTCCTCAATAACACTCTGTCCCCCTCTTTCAGTTCCACTGCTTTCACTTTCTTATCACACCTTTCTTTATTGGCCAGATTTCGCTTAGCAGCCATGGTCTGAGCTAACTGGTAGGCATGATTGAGTTGAGCCTTCAACTTCTACACATACTGTAGATGATTGGCCGCTTGAACTCCATCAGGAAAAACCCCGAAACATACATCCACTGGCAGTCTAGCTTCTCTCCCGAACATCAGTCTATATGGAGAAAACCCGGTAGCATCACTTTTGGTGCAGTTATAAGCATGGACTAAGGCGCTGATTTGCTGGCTCCATCTAGATTTATCTCTAGGGTGCAAGGTGCCTAACATATCGAGCAAGGTGCGGTTGAACCTTTCAGGTTGAGGGTCACCCTGGGGGTGGTACGGGGCGGTTCTCGACTTCCATACCCCCCATAAGGATAGCAGTTCTTTAATCAGCCAGCTCTCGAAATCTCTCCCTTGATCAGAATGAATTTGCTGGGGGGCCCCATAGTGAACAAAAAAATTCTCAACAAGGACTTTAGCCACCGTGGTTACTTTTTGATCTTTGGTGGGGAAGGATGGGCATACTGGGTGAAATGATCAGTAATGACCAATATGTTGCTGATGTTCTTCATATCTGGTTCTATACTCAGGAAATCAATGCAAACCAGTTCCATTCGGGCAGTAGTAGTGATGTTGACCGGGGGGGTAGCTCTCTGAGGCAGTGCCTTCCTTTGTAGACATCGGCTGCAGGTCTTGATGAACTGCCCTACGTCAGCACTCATTTTGGGCTAGTAAAATCAAGCCCGCACCAAATCAAGGGTTCTGTCAATACCAAGGTGCCCCATGTGGTTATGTAGAGACTTTAATACCAGTTCTTTAAAAGCAATGGGCAACACCAGTTGTTGTTTGACTGCTCGCCCTGCTTTGCCTACAGTCTCCCTGTACAATAGTCCATTAATCAGTTTCAACATTGGTCCTTCTTTTTACAACAACGCAGTTCTCAGGTCAGAGAAGCACAATCTTGGCCCATCTTCCCCCCTCTGCAAGGCTTCCAGAACAGGGCCTATCAAAGGATCTCGGGATTGAGCCCGTTGGAGGCTGTCATCACTGAATTGAGGCAACATACTAGTATCTAGAGCAGAGAAATGACAGTACGTAGTAGGTAAGCAGTTCTCAAAGGGCCCTAAGAAGTCCACCATGCAGTCCACACCATCAGGAGGTGCCGGTTCCTCCCTGTCAAATTTTTGGCAAAGGGCTCTTATGTCCGGTTCTGATAACCGGACCCAATCAACTCAGGACACAGGCCTCCGGGACAGAGCATCGGCATCTATATGGTTCAGGCCAGCTCTATATTCAACAGCGTAGTTATTGGTGGACAACGCAGAGAGCCACCTATGGCCAGTGGCATCCAACTTAGCTGAGGTCTGCACATAGGTCAAAGGATTATTGTCAGTCTTTACTAGTATCTTAGCCCCATACAAGTAGTCATGGAATTAATCAACAATGGCCCATTTCAATGCCAGAAACTCTAGTTTGTGCACTGGGTAGTTCTTTTCAGAAGGGGTCAAACTGCGACTAGCAAAAAGCTACAGGTCTCAGACCATTGGGGTGCTCCTGATACAGTACGGCCCCCAATCCTTGCAGACTGGCGTTGGTATGAAGAACATACGGTTTTGTGGGGTCAGCATAGGCCAGCATTGGAGCGTGGGTAAGTTGATACTGTATATGATCTCACGGAAAGCAGTCTCACAACCAGGAGTCCAGCGGGCCCCAAATACTTCACCTGGACGAAAATACACTCTTTCAGTTTCGAGAGACGCTGACTTTTTGTATTTTTTTGTGGGTTGGTGGATACCCTTGAATAAGGTTAAGTAAAGGGCAGATCACTCTTGAACAGTCCTTGATGAAAAGCCGATAATAACCACAGAATCCCAGGAATCTTTGCAGTTCCTTTAAATTTTTGGGCTGGGGCCAGGTGGTAAGGGCCTCGACTTTACTTGGGTTGGTTTCTATTCCCTCGGCAGATACTATGTGTCCCACATACTTTACTGGTGTTTGAAAGAATTGGCACTTATTAATGGACAGTTTAAGGCCAAAGTCTTCCAGTCGGTCCAACACCTTGAATAGTCGGCTCTCATGTTCCTCCAGTGAGCTGCCAAACACAATAACATCATCCAGGTATACCAGGCACTCTAATAAGTTCATGTCCCCCACTGCACGCTCCATCAATCACTGAAAGGTGGCTGGGGCACCCAAAATCCCCTGAGGCATTATCATGAATTCATAGAAGCCAAGCGAACAGATAAAGGCCGTCTTCTCACGGTCTGCTGGGGCCATCGGGATCTGGTAGTACCCACTGCAAAGATCCAGCACAGAAAACCACTTGCTACCATTCAGACAGTCCAAAGCATCCTGAATGTGGGGCATTGTATACTGATCAGGGATAGTCCGCCAGTTTAAAGTGCGATAATCCACGCACATCCTTACTGTCCCATTCTTTTTCCTCACTATCGCAATTGGGGAAGCATAGGGGCTTCTGGATTCTTGTATTACACCAGCAGCTAGCATCTCTTGCAGATGCCGTCTCACATCATCTATGTCAGCAGGGGCCAGGCGTCGAGACCTCTCCCGAAATGGCCTGTCATCATGCAGCCGAATGTGGTGCTCAGCTCCTTGCACACATCCTATGTCCCATTCTTTTAAAGAAAACACCTGGTCTCTCTGGGCGAGCTTCTCACTAATCCTCACTTTCCATTCAGCGGGTAACGGGGAGTCACCGAAATCAAAGAGGTCAGGAGTTACTTTGTCATTCTTCCCCAAACTCTTGCTACTGGGTAGCACTGCAGTGTCTGCACAATGCACATTAGCCAAGGTGCAACCTCTATTTACTTGAATCTCTCTGTCAGACACATTATGAACTTAAACCATTACCCTTCTGGCATAAGCATGGGCTCTAGCAGGCAAAATACTAGGCTTGACCAGCAGTCCCTCTGGCAATTTCCCATTGTCGGGCGCATCCAACATAAGGATTTTATTCTTGACATCCTTTCTGATACGGACTTCCTCCTGGAGGGTACACTGGGCATTTGGCACCAGGATCAGAGACTCAGGATCCTTTTTCCAGACAACTCCAACCAGTTCCTCTGGTTCCACTTTGTCAGCATCTCTCTGTGCCTCATAGGCCTTCTTGATCAAGGCCAGAATTCTTAAAGCCCTACTAGTCCTTGACCCCTGTTTTTCGTAACACAACTGTGCCAGCCGTCCAAACATATGTGCATTAGTCCCAATTAGAAAATGTACCCCATCATACAGTCCAGTGGGGGGACAAACTAGGGCCAAGGTTTCTACTTGTTCAGCCACCCCAACCACAGAAGTAGGAAAAGACAACCAGATTCGTATATACCCAGAATAAGGGTAGGCCTTATCACTCAGCCCTCAAACGTGTAGACCATCCAAAGGCTGCAGAGGCACCTCAGGCAAGTGTTTCTGATACCAGTCCTGGAACATAATGGTCACCTGGGAGCCACTGTCCAACACAGCCCGGGTGGGTATCCCATTCACTCACACAGAGACCTCCATGGAAGGCCCCGCCACATCAGACCATTCAGGGGTCACAGTTTTGAACACTGCTTGGGCCTTTGCCCGGGTCACAAAACTCTTCTTAGGGGTCGGGTGTAGGCTTTGTGATGCCAGGCGATCAGCCTGTTGTTGACCCTCCTCAAATTCTCTGGTGACTGGCACTCAGTCTGAAAGTGTCCATCCTCTCCACAACAGTAACAGAACTTAGCGTCTCGGGGGTCTTTACTGGAAGGGAGATACCTCACCTGCTGGGGGCCTTCCTGGGGTCAGGATGGCTCCTCTAGGCTAGGCCATGGGGTTCTAGATAACTCTGGCTCCCCGAACTTAACAGGGTGGGTAGCAGTTTGCTTCAAGTCCCTCATCAGTTCTCGTAAATTTCTAATCTCAGCCCACAAATCACCCTCTACCCGGGGATCAGAGGAAATAGCATGCATCCCCACTCCTCCTTGGGTCTCTGGGGGCACAGGAGAAACATCAAGCCCCCCTCGAGGGGAAGGCCTCATCTGGTTCACTGGACTCAGGGGTTTGGCAGTGATTCACAGCCCCCACAAAGGGTTCACACCCCTCTTCATCAGTCTCCACTTCTCGAATCTCCCTCATCAATTGACAGTACTAGGGAGGGGCAACCCATTCGTCATGCAACTTAAGTTTTTACAATATCACACTGGAAAACCTAGCAGATTTTAGAAGATGGTCCAGCCGGACATGGTTCAAGGCTGGAGCAGCTATTTCCCCCTTTCGATAAGCTTTTTGCAAGGCCCTTTCCACCCTAGTGACAAAGGTGGACAACTTCTCATTCCTCCATTGTTTGGCAGACTTGAACTTCCATAACAAGTCTTCCCCAGTTTCTGTACTCCCAAACACCCCCTCTAAGGCAGAAAGGTACTCCACTGCAGTGGCTTCCAGGCTAGTAGACCACAAGAACCGAATGGCTTCTAAAGCTGGACCCTGCAGGGTCTCCATTAGTCTCTTTCATTTCTCCCCCTCAGAGCACTGCCACTCTTGGACTAGGGGAGTAGCATAGTCCATCCACACCTCCAAAACATCTTCCCCCGAGGACACGGGCACAGTACCAGAAAAAAGTTTGAGTCTACGGTAGGAATCTAGCTGTATAGGGGGAACAACCAGGGGGGATGAAGCCAGAATAGAACTCTTGGGGGGCCCAGGAGAGGTACCCGGGGAGGCTTGGGGGGGTGGGTTCACTAGAGAGGTACAAGGCCTGCAATAACTCCTGGGTAGTCCTCCCCTCCACAGCTAATAACTTAAGCAGCTTATCCTTAAAATTATTAGTTTTGGGGAACCCCCCCAGGGGTGACTGACCCACTCCAGATATGAATAACCCTTCACCCCTGTTGGGCACCTTCCGGGTAAATCACTGTGGGTACCCTCTCTGGATCTATAGCTATGCTGCATAAGAGTAACACCTGCAATGTCTGGTCAAGCAGATCAGCCATACGCCCCTTCACCTCTACCTTGCCTAAACATTTAACACGCTTCACCATGCAAATAATGTCAGCGTTCGATGTCCCCAAAGGCACATCCAATAATAACACAATTTTCTGGGAATCCAACTCTTCTGCTTCACCCCACCCCATTAACTTTTAGCCATGTTGAGGTACTTCATCCACTCGGCCACTAGGGGACGCTGATCCCAGCGGTGCCTCCAAAATGTAACCCCTAGGGGGTGCTATCCCAAGGGCTGCTTCCCCTGCCTGTTTTGACACTAACAAATTGAGGGGCCTGAATCCGATAACGGGTGCCTCCACCCAGAGGTTGGGGTTGGTATTGTATGGTATCACCAGGTCACAGACTTCTGGGCTACTGTGACCCCCCTTCTTTCCCACTAGTGGCCCACTCAAGTAACCCCCGATGGCCCAATCACATATGTTCACCCCCAGGCTTGAACCAGTCTGCTTGGGCTGCAGGCCCCCTGAAAAGAAAGAGGCTGTTACACAGTAATCACGGTACAGTAGCTCACCATAAACACACAGCTCAGCCAGTATGCTTTAACAGAACAACCAATCTGATTTATTTAGGGGGGAAATAACAAGGGCGGGGCAATCAAGTTAATTAGCTTACTACACTATATATATATATATATATATATATATATATATATATATATCTAAAGCACTGTGCACAGGCTTAACCTATAAGTCACTGTCTCTGGGTACCCAATCTATAGGAGGCTAGCCTCTCAATGCAGCTGGTTGGGGCCCTGACACACATACACACACACACACACAAGCACTTGATTCCTAAGAGGGTTAAGTAAAGCCAGCAGGCCCAGTTCGTGTAGCTAGCAGAACAGCAAGACAAATCTTGCCCACACTGTGGACAGCTGCCAGGGAGTTACCCTGATGTAGTACTCATGACTCCAGCAGGAAGATCACTCTCACACCACTTGCAGGGACAAGCCTGGGATTCCAACACTCCTCCACACATTTATATGAAGAACAGAGGGGTACCATACCAGGCAGCTGCTGTATTTTCCTGATCGCTTTTACTTCAGTGCACCAGGCCCAATGACGCAGCTTCACTTGTCCTGACAGACCGAGCGTGATTGAAGCAGATTCTCCAGTCCTCTACAGGGTGAGCCTGGTAGTTAGCTGCACTCCTGCACAGCCTCCTCTGACCGCTCACTAGCGGATTTAGTCCATACTTGGTGGCGGGCTTGCCGCCTGACTCTGGCCTTCCACACGTGCTTTCCACGTGAAAACTCAATGGCGCAAGAGCCTAGAGCTCCTTCCTCAATCACAGCTACCCCGAATCTGCCCCTTGGCAGTTTGTCCCAGGTCTCTCAGTTTGGGTGCCACCCAATCCTATTGGTGGGCCGCAGGTACCAGGCACTTACATCTGTCCCCATTGGTGCAACAAGGGCGCCCTAGCCCAGAACTTCATTTCCATGCACTCCTGGCTGTATCCCCTATGGCCAGCTGGCTCTAAAGTGAGTTCTGATCCTGGTTGGCTCAAACGTTCTCCATTTTAATCACCCCTCACCCACCATTGGTCCAGTTCAATAGCCCAGGTCCAAAATGGAGGGGCCAAGCACACAAAGTCCTAGCTGCAAAGGAAGCAAGTTAGACAAACTATAATTTTACTAGTGCTGTAACTAATCCTAACCAAACAATTACATCCATCACAAGGGCTCCCATTGTGCTTTTCAGTGACTACACAACAGGAGTGGTGTCACCGCAGCTCAGGCAGGATTCAAGTAGAGAAACCCCGGCCCCCCCTTGTACACCCCCCGGAACCCTGCGAGCAAGCAGCTCTTAAAGGGACTGTACTGAAGGCTTCAAAACACTCGCAGCGGCCACATTTTGGCATCATTGCCCCCTACACCAGTTAGGCCAGGAGCTCCTAAGCAGCTCCAGGAAGGTTTTCAGGAACCCCCATCTGTAAGGGGGTTACAGTTGAAAATCTGGAGTGAAAATATTAAACACTGGCAAAGATAGGAGCATGCATCGAAACTGCACAATACACGTTCATAATACAGTCATTGTTTGGAGTTTTTTCACCAGATTTGTAACACAGGCTTTTTGGGACCCCTCCTCATGAACAGTGGCACTGTTGTTTCATTAATCAGTCCTGAAAGATGATTCCATGCAGCAACCATGAAATCATCTTTTGGGACCCAGTAATGAAATGACAGTGACACTGTTCACGAGGTGGGGACCCAAGAATCCCATATTGAAAATTCAGGGCCAAAATTCAAAATAAATGGCTGATTTATCAACTTAAGCTGAAACCCCTTTGAATGGCATAATAATAATAATAATAATAATAATAATTTTATTTGTATAGCACCTTTCAGTATATCAAGGTGCTGAACAGTTTTAAAACAATTCCGAACTCTAAATAAAAACATAAAATATCCATAAGAAATCAGCATATCATCAAATAGTATATTTATAATAAAAAACAGACATTAATAAATAATTAATTATCTAAAAAGGCCATATTCCACAAATATGTTTTCAAATCTCTCTTAAATAACTCCATGGAGGTGCACTGCCGTAACCGGCAAGGTAGAGAATTCCAAAGAGTGGGTGCAGCATGCGAGAATGCTCTGCTGCCAGAGGATTTTAAACTCACTCTTGGGATCTCTAACAAACCCCTGTCAGCCGAGCGGAGTGATCGATCAGGGCAGTAAGGAACCAGGAGGTCTTTCAGATAGGCTGGACCCTGATCGTGAAGGGCTTTAAAAGTCAATAAAATGACTTTAAAGGTGATCCACCACCGCATAGGAAGCCAGTGCAGTTCACGCAGCACGGGAGTGATATGACAGGACCTACTTGTCCCAGTCAATACCCGAGCTGCAGCATTCTGCACCAGCTGTAGGCGACGGATTTCAACCCCAGAAAGCCCAAAGTAAAGGGCATTGCAATAGTCCAAGCGTGAAGATACAAAAGCGTGAACCAGAGTAGGCAGGGATTCGGATGGGACAAGGTGCCTAACCCTGGCAATATTCCTAAGATGATAAAAGGAAGTCTTGACAATGGCTGACACCTGAGATTTAAGAGTCAGCCTGTCGTCAAGAATGAACCCAAGGTTACGCACCCATTCTGAGGATGGGAGAGATACTCCACCAAGAAAGATTCCAGATGCTGCACCAATACCCGGCCTCTCCATCTGACCACCTGGGTCCACTACTAGCACCTCTGTTTTCTCCGAGTTCAACTTTAGCCAACTAGAATCCATCCAGTCTTGGATCTCCCCCAGACAGTTGTTAAACACTGAGAGAGCTCCATCCTGATCGGTGCAAAAGACAGATAGAGCTGGGTATCATCTGCATAGCAGTGAAACCTCAGCCCATATCGTCTAATGATACCTCCGAGGGGCAGCATATACACTGCAAACAACATGGGTGACAGCACAGATCCCTGGGGCACTCCACACAACAAAGAAACTGGGTCAGAGGAAAAATTCCCCGACACAACTCTTTGTGATCTCCCGGTGAGGAATGATGTGAACCATTGCAAAACGGTTCCAGACATTCCACAGATTTGCCCCAGGTGAGCTAATAACACCATGTGGTCCACAGTGTCAAAGGCTGCAGAGAGATCAAGAAGAACCAAGATGGAGTATCTCTTCTGATCCCTCGCCATCAGAAGATCATTTAACACCCGAACCAGCGCAGTCTCGGTGCTGTGTCTTTTCCGGAAGCCAGACTGGAAGGATTCGTAGACATTATGGATGGTTAAATGGTCATCCAGTTGGACCGCTATGACCTTCTCAATAACCTTCCCAATAAAGGGAAGGTTAGAGATAGGCTGATAATTTGAAAAACAGTCTGGGTCCAAGGAAGCTTTCTTCAGAAGAGGAGTCACCACTGCCTCTTTCAAGGAGCAGGGAAACTCACCTAACTCCAAGGAGCACCAGACTATTTGCGTCAGGACCGGACCGATGGTATCAAAACAACCCAAAATGAGGGGAGTCGGTCCGGGATCCAAACCACAACTTGTGGGGTGCATAGAATGGATGATGCTCATAATGTCCACAAACTCAGGTCGCCGAAAGGAACTCCAGGAGAAATGGGGCACTGTGATCTCCTGCTGTCCCAAAGCCTCACCCATAGAGGTTACCGGACCCAGGTTTGCCCTGATGTCGGCCACTTTAGTTGCAAAGTATAAAGCAAGCTCATTGCACTCTACTTGCGAAAAAGCTTTCCGAACTTGCAGGCAGGCTGGGTTGCACAGTCTGTCTACAGTTCGGAACAGCTGAGCCGGTCGATTCTGAGCAACTGCAATCTCCCTGGACAGGAATTCTGCCTTCTTATGGGTGATTGCAGATTGATAGCTAACATAATGTTCCATCAATCTAGAGTGAGTGGCATCAAGGAAGCGGACCTGCGCCATGACGCTCTAACCTTCGCCCCTGTCTCCGCATCTCCCTCAAGGTCCCGTCAAACCACGGGGCTCTGGGGCGAAGGGATAGGGGGCGCTCACGAACAGGAGCAATAGGATCCAGAGCCATTGTGATGGCCTTATTATAGGCCAACACCAATGCTTCTGGATTACTGCTCACTGAAACGAAGGATGACAGGTCAAGGACTGCCGCTAGACCTTGTGGAGTAACATTCCATAATGGGCGGTACCTGATCATCTCCACAGGGGCTGGTCTTCTCAGGGGGGTGCAAAAATTGAACCTCACGGTGTAGTGATCAGACCAAGCGACTGGTTCCACCCCCATGTCGGATACGTCAATCCCTAGAAGGAAGACTAAGTCTAAAGAGTGTCCAGATTTATGCGTGGCAGTGGAAACCACCTGTGTAAGGCCCAAAGAAGACATCAATTGGAGGAAGTGATTACCAAAATTAGAGAGTTCATCGTCGGCCAGGCATTGAAGTCACCCAGAACCATCAATCTGGGTGACTCAAGCATCTAATAACAAGGAAGTCTGCTACTTCCTGTAAGAAACATCTCCCATCTCCGGTGGGCGGTAGATGAGCACGATTGACGCCTACACCTGCTATGACTGTGCACTCAAAAGACCCAGCCTCACCTACTACTACATTCGTGAGACCCAATTCAGTCTTGAAACAGACTGCAACCCCCCCCGCCCCTGCGGTCCAATCTCGGGCGGTGTATCACCGAGTACCCGGCCGGAATCATGGCCTCCAAAATAGGGCCATAGCATGATCACCTTTGATTCTTCAGTTTGCAGTTCGGCTTTGAAGAGTGCAGACGTGTCCCGGTCCAGAGAAGATGACGATGCTGACCTCCAGAGGTAAGTATGAGGTAAGAGTGTGTGTGCAGGCAGGTGGGTGCTCAGTGGGAGGGTGGGGATGGGGGAAGGGGACTGGGGTGATGACAAGGGACAGTTTTCTTTTTACAGGTTAAAAACAAAAAACACATCTGGGGAAGGTTTTCTTTATTTACAGGGAAAATATATATATATATATAAAAATTTGGGCACACTAGGGTGGGCTCCCAGTGTTCCACATGAGTTGGGAGAGTGGGTACTTTATGCTGACATGGGAATTGGGCACCCCGATGTTGGGGGGGAGAAAAACAAACATTTCAGCAACAACTAAGGAACCATTTTCTTTTTTACAGGTTAAAACCAAAAAACATGTCAGGGGAAGGTTTCCTTTATTTACAGGAAAAAAAAATATATATACAGTATATACATTTGGGCACACTGTTGTGGGCTCCCAGTGTGCCACATGAGTTGGGGAAGTGGGTACTAAATGTTGGCACAAGGATTGGGCACCCCAATGTTGGTGTGGGGGAAAGAAAACCAAACATTTGGGCCTACTGGGGTGAGCTCCCAGTGTGCCACATTAGTTGGGGGGGGCAGATAGTGGCAATATGGAGATTGGGCACCCTGATGCAGTGCGGGGCAAATCAATAAGTACATTTGGGCACACTGGAGTGGGCTCCCAGTGTGCCACATGAGTTGGGGGGGCTACATAATGCTGACATGGGGATTAGGGGCCACAATGTCAGCGCAGGAGGACAGCAGCAGTGGAACGGTGTGAATGGCATTTTGCCATTCACAACATGATGACGCCAGCAGAACTGCGCATGCGCGTGACTTGCACATGCGCAGTTCATGCAACGGAATGCAGAAGTAACAGTAGAAATAGTGCAGCTGTCATTCCATAGTGGCCATTCCTGGCAGAGGGTTTCAAGCTACGTTGGACATTTGGAAGGATACTTCCACATGTCCAATGGAGCATTCCACGATCAGCCATTTTTAGAGCTATGATCTGATCCCAATAGGGCTGTAGGCTCCACCCACAGCCCTATAAATTAGTATAACTGTCACATTCTAAAACTGCATGTTCAAGTCACATTCCCAAACTGTGTGTCCCAGCTACTTTCTGAGATTGTGCCATTGCTGCATTCCACAGTTGCAACTTGAAGGCATTCTGAAATCTCATCCCTACAGTATTCTAAAAATTGCACACAACTTTGGCATTCTAAAACCATGTTTACCATTGCATTGCACTCCCCATTACATTCTAAGTACCCTGCATCTGTACCTTATGGAAATGCATATCCTGTAGCCACTCAGTGTCAACTTTTCTTTTTCAAATGTTTACTACAACAGCAGTTATGTGTAACATGGGAGAAATAAGTCCTATCAGGTAGCTTGCAGGTAGTGGTATGCAAAGTTGCCAAAATTTGCTCTGTAAAAAAATCCACAAGTTTCAGTAAATTCTTGAAGATGATGACTGCAATTCACTTTGGGATTTGCCAGACAATTTGACCAAATTTGCATGGTTTATTTATGTGAATGGCCAATTTGTGGGTGAATCCCAATGTGAACTGCATGCTACACCCCTTCCCCAAACTGATATATTCTTTGATATCCCCTCTCCCACCTCCCACTGGCACCCTCCTCCTCCCCACGCCCTGATGAATTTCAGGCTGCAGAGCAGAGATTCAGATTAAAATAAGAACCCCATCCCTCCCCACCCACTCACCAAACACATTCCCCCACCCCATCAGAGTCCCACCAATAAGTCACCAAGAGTCATCATATCAAGCACCCACAGTCCCCCACTCAACCCCCATCTTACAACCTCCTCCCCACCAGCACTTAAAAAATCAACCTGTAATAAAAAATAAATAGTCCCCAGGTGCAGCGCATCTGCTCTGTTCGTCGTCCATCTTGTAGTGGTGAAAATAAATGAATGGTGATGTCTTTGCTCCTAGTAAATCCAGACTGGTTAACAGTTCAGTCAATCAGGTTTTAATAGGAGCAAAGATGTCACCATTCATTTATCACCACCATTATGAGATTTTTATTTTTTTATTTAAAAGTTTAATAATTACAGGATAAGTTCCATGAGAAGCAAGTCTCAGTTACAGAATGTCTCAAGTTATAAGCATACAGAGACAAGAACAGACCAATACACAAAATAATATTCATGATAAGATGTGACAGTATTTGTCACAAATGCAGTAGTAATAACATAATTAAATCAGTTACAATTATGAGATGAACACAGAACAGAGCAGACATTGTCCACAGGGGGACAATGTTCTTTATTACACATTGATTTTCTGGGTGCTGGTTGGGGAGGAGAGTGGTAAGGTCCGGGGGGTTGGTGGGGGACCATCTGAGTGCATGACATAATGATTCTTGGTGATTTACCTGGTAGGACTTGGGTGGGGAAGTGGAGGTGTGCATTTAGCATGCAGGTGGGGAGAAGGTTAGGGATTATGTTTTGATCTGAATCTCTGTCTCCTGTCTGTAATTTGCCAAGGCAGGAGGGGAGGAGGTTGCCAGCATGGGGGTGGGGGGAGGGGTATCAATGACTATATCATATTTGGTTCGGGCAAGGGATGTCTTTACAGCACAGTGGGTGGGGGGAGTTTCTTTTTTAGGTTCCATGGCTTTCTGTAAAAAAAAAAAATCATGTAGCAAAGTTGGTGCACCTGCTATGGAATTTGTGAATTTTGAGAATCAAGAATTTCCATTGATTTGTGCAACTTTAACAGAAGATTAAAAATATTTATTCTACTTATTTATTTATTTATTTAGTTTCTGGTAGCCGGGTAAGTGCACTAGACACAAAAGTGACTATTTTCAGGCACGACCCAGGAGGTTACAACATTACAGGAAAAAATAGTGATGATACAGTACAATATAGGAGCACAGCATATTAGGGATACAATTGAAATCGATAACAATTTGAGCAATTTGAGGTGACACGAGAAACATTTCGATGTACTTCATATCAGAAGGGAAAGTAAGTGCATATTATACTATAGCATTTAAGGATATAGTAAAAATGGATAATGGTTTGAGCAATTGGTGTAACCAGGAGACAATACAGACATTTCACATAGCAAAGCATAACAAAGGTAAGTGCACATATAACAGTTGATTATCAATCTAGTCATCAACTCTATTCTACAAAACTGGCTATAACATAAAGAATATGACACTAAAGAGGGAGCAAGTAGGTAGGAAGGATTGAGGTAGTAAGAGCTCATGGGGAGAAAGTAGGAGGGGGAGAGATGTGTAAGAGGTGGGATTAGGAAAGGGGTGGTAAGGCAAGTAGAAACTATGAGGTATAAGTACTGGAGGAGGAAACTGAGACAGTAATAGTGCAGGGGGCAGGAATCTAGGGTGGTTTAAAACAATTGCACTGTGTACTCTCAATAAGTAGAGAGCGGTGCCTCTTTTTAAGCGAGGCATGGCTAGGTGACTGGAGTATTTCAAGGGGCAGCAAGTTCCAGTAACTGGGGGCCATGTGGGAAAAACCTGTTTTCCCTTTGGAAGTGTTACATCTGGGAAAGTGGAGTAAGGAAAAATCAGCATAGCAGAGACCATAGAAGGTGATCTGTGGGGTGAGTGCAGCGGTGAGAGAGCTAGGCATGTTGGGCCTCAGGATTCTGTCCAGAAGGGCCCCAAGAGCAAGAAGCAGGTGAACCATAGGAGAGGGCCAATTAAGGTCTGTATAGAGCAAGCAATAATGTTTTAATGTAGGGGATGCAGAGGCATGACAACATATATTATTATAGGTTATGTCCCATTTGTGTAGGGAGGTTTTAGATGCATTGCTGTAGATTGGAGTTCTGTATGCAAGGGATGGGAGAAGAATTCCTCTGGCAATGGCCAGCCTCATGGAAGGGGAGAGAATGTGACCAGTTCTATATGCTAAGCTTTAATAATAATTTATCTCCTTTCAGAATGCACTCAAAATTAAGCATTTAATTATGCAACTTTAAATTGTAGCTTGGAATTATACTCAATATTAAATTTATTATCTCCAATATAGCTATAATTTTCTGAAGTGCAACTAAATAGCTATAATTTTTTGATGTGCAACTTAAAAGATTTTTTGTATTTGTATTTGATATATTTTATTACACTGTTCACATTGGGTTACTTTAAGAAATTCTGTATAAATGGCTCCATAAAATGTTTGAACTCCAGATACGCCTCCATTGAAGACCCACTGAAATGTTGAGGCACTAGGGGCTTTTTGGTTCTGACGCAGGCTCCTTGCTGACAATAAATTGCACTAGGCTATTGAATTAATTTGCCTGAGTGCCGTGCTTTCTTTTACATTGTAACTTTTTAAGCTGACAGCTTTGCACAGGCACCACTGCTTCCAGTGCGCACACTATTTGTTGGGAGTTTTCAATTTGCTGTAGAGTGTGCAACCAGAAAACACTTTGTCAGTGTTGGGGAGAGCATTCTCAACTTTATGAGTGTCAGCTTAGGTTTTACACCCTCTTCAATTTTCCTCGAGGCAACTTGCTTTTGCTACATTATTCATCATCTATTCTGGACTTTATCTGAAATATGAGCCATTTAAGCACTACTCTGGATTTGCGCTTTACTACTGATCAGGACTTTGAATTTATTTAGGGGGGAAGAAGAGGGATTTGACTGCCTGGAGAATCCGGATGATCTGGACAAATGCCAGGAGAGAAACAAACACAGGATCTTTTTGGAAGAAGAGAATAATCAAGATATCGAGAACCCCGCTTCATGTGAGTTGTTCCAGGAACTTGAGAGATTAAGATTTAAAGAACTCAATTTATATTATAACAAAATAAGTTTGGAAAAGTATCTAGAGTTGGGGATTACACCACGAGGCCTTAGGACTGATAAAGCACCGAGTGCAGGGTTTGAAGATGCAGAGCTAAAAAAGGACTGGGAAGAGGCTGCAACTGCATACATAAGTAGTTGAATAAAATCTCTTATTAGAAGAGATATCCAGGGCCAGATCAAGCCTTAGGGGGGCCTGGGACACTCACAACATGGGTGGCCAGGTAAAAAGGCCCAATTTTTCCACCTATTTTTTTGTAACATTTTCCGAGCATATTGTTCATTATAGTTTTAGTTCATTACCCTTAACAACCACCATACGGGGAGACAAGCCCCATTATTCACAGGTACAGCACTCTATTGCACTCACAGTGTCATGTGACATATGAAGGCTGGGGTCTGGTCCGGGGGCCACCAGGCCCCAGAAGCTCTGGGGGTCTATATGTTCTGTGGTGAGTTTGGGGGCTTTTAGAGGTGATAAAATGCTTGTTAGATCTTCCAAACAATTGCCCCACCAGCTGCTTAAAGGGACATCAAAACCCCTTAGGCCTCCATGTGTTAAAAAAAATAATAATAATAATTGCTAACATTCTATAGGGACTGTTGATGCAGCTGGTAGTTTTATTCACATCCCGTTTTTGTTTTTAAAGAGTGATAACTTGACTGCCACCATACTGGTGTTAGAACAGCAAAACATGTTTGTTTACATTTCCTGCAGTTAACAACAGAATACCAGTGCACAACCCCCCTCCCCAAACATGGTACATTTTAATAATTAAACAATTACATGGCCACTGGCTCTACTTACTTTAAACTTCAAGTAAAAAAAGGGGGTCCTCTTAGTCTTCAGATTGGAATTCCAAAGTGAGCAAGCTATACCACCACTCCACGGTGGGACCCTTCCGGTATAGTCCCTACACTAGCTTAATAGCTCTGAAATGGCCGCAGTGGCTACTCACAAATATAGAGTGCTGCCTGAATTGGCCTACAATACATGGCCTAATTGGCTCCTTAAATAAGTACTTCCACCCTGGAACATTTACAGGTGGTGGAAGGAGCGTGTTAAGGCGCCACCACACCTTCCCCAAATCAACATGCTCAACTCTGCTTTGCCCACAAATGTAATTAACATTTCTGCTAGGGGGTGCTACTGGGTTGTGGTAAGCAGCAGTTAACAGAATACCAGTGCACAACTTCCCCCCTCCCAAAATGGTACATTTTAATATGTAAACAATTACATGGCCACTGGCTCTACGTACTTTAAACTTCATGTAAAAAAGGGAGTCCTCTTAGTTTTCAGATTGGAATTCCAAAGTGAGCAAGCTATACCACCACTTCACGGTGGGACCCTTTCGGTATAGTCCCTACACTAGCTTAATAGCTCTGAAATGGCCGCAGTGGCTACTCACAAATATAGAGTGCTGCCTGAATTGGCCTACAATACATGGCCTAATTGGCTCCTTAAATAAGGTACTTCCACCCAGGAACATTTACAGGTGGTGGAAGGGTGCGTGTTGTAAGGGGCGCCACCACACCTTCCCCAAATTACATTTCCTGACCTGCTTACCCTGCATTATAACCTTAAAAAGGTGGACTGAAAATAAAGACAGCTGTGTCTTTCAATCTGATAACTTCACTTGTGTTGGTTCCTCCTCTACTGATTAGGCAGACTACAATTATCTTTCCCAAGAAAAATTACCTAAACAGACCAGTTGCAAAAGTTAGGCAGAAAATTGGTTCCCCCTGGAGTCAGAGGGGTGTGGGAAACCATCTGGCTTTAAGTCTACAGCTGCAGCTGGTTTGAACATTACCACTAGTCACCACATGAGCATCACTGTACTGCAAAGCTCTGGGGGTTAGATGTTCTGGGGAAAGTTCTGGGACTCCTAGAGGAGAGTTAGGTGCACTGCACCATCCATGTCAAAGGTGTGGGGTGCATGCATCCAAGGGACATGAAGCAGGAGGTCTCACAGGCAGATAAAACAAAACAAAAAAAAAAGGCACCACACATCCCAGATACAGGGCATTACCTTCCAGAGGCCACAATCCCCAGGATGTTTACCCAGCTGTAGACTTAAGGCCAGATGGTTTCCCACCCCGACTCCAGGGAAACAGTTTCTGCCAGAAGTGGTCCAGTGTACAGGCTTTTGTGAGTCAATTTAAAAGAAGACCCCTAACTGGTTCAGTACTGGAGAGAGAATCCCATAGATCAGGATATATCTTGCTAAGTACATCTATAGACATTCTGAACCCTTGGCCTTTTCCCCCCATTTTTACAGAGTACTCCTTTCTGTAGAGAACTACAGCCCAAAGAAAAAGGAACAGCACAATTTATGCAAGGTTCACTTGACATTTCCTTTCCGTGACTTAGCAGTAGCAAACTTATCAATTAGCTCATTAAAGTCAATTTTATGCATAGATCACTTTCGATACTTAAGAGTGTAGTGCACTCAAATGATCATCTCGCATTGTAGATCTAAGTTTGTTTTGATGAGTGCCATCTTGCTGAAGGGCGTTCACCTGAACAGTTAGTCACCATCAGCGACAGGTAGATATGAAGAGCTACATAAACATTTGGAAAGGTCTCCTGCAGTTCTTCATTATGTAGTAGTGCTGCCTGAGACAGTGGCAGATCACAGCCTCTTGCCTTTGCAAAGCTGATGGATTGTGCCATTTCACCAGGGAAGACCTCCGCAGACAAGTCTGATGGGTATGCTAGTTTCTGAGCCTCAGCATTAATTTCTTCATCTGTTAGTGTTTTGAAGTTCACTATGACGTTAAAGTGGTCATAGACAGTTTGGTAGGCTGAAATCCTTTTGTTTAAGGCCATGATGAGGCAATCAATTATAATCAAATAAGTCTCAGTCCTGAATTTTTCTCTGCCAGTTAAAACAACTCCCTCAGACTGCAAGTCATCGTACTGAGTGTTTTCTTTCTCTTCCTCGGTGATCACTTCTGTAGTGTAATGTGCCAGATAACTCTTGAGCTCGTGTTTCAAATGTACTCGAAGCGATCATGTAATGCATTCACAAAGTTTCCGAGAGAGGTCAGTAGTTCGACTGCTACTTTCAAATCAATTTTGTACTCTGCAAAGATTTGCTTGTTGCATTAAATCTTGCAAAATTGTATTCCACAGGTCAAGAGAAATGCAGTTTCAGTAGCTCCATATTGTGGGACAAGCAATCTGCCTCGTATCTCGTAGTGCCATTCTGCTGTTGGTCATCAGACATTTCCTCCAGGGCAGCTTTGATGTCTGTGTAGCCTTCAAAAGTGCCTTCATTGCATCAGCACCTGCAGACCACCGTGTGTCAGACAGTGACTTCACTGTCAGTCCTCCACCTTTCTCTTTCAAGTGTTTTATAAAAACTGACCAGCGGTGAGTAGATGCAGAAGAATGTACAGTTTCTGGAGAAAGCCAAAGAAGCTGACTGCCTCAACGCACAATCTACAGCATTGGAACCAACTAGGTTGAGAGAATGTGCAGTGCAAAGGCACAAATAAGGCAAGAGGGTTCACCGTTTTGAGGCAGCGCTTGCATACCAGTGTACCCGACCAGCCATGTTATTTGCATTGTCATAAGACTGGCCGCAGCAATCCATAAAATCAATTGATTCAGCCTGCAAGTACTGTAGCAGAGTATGTGCAAGTTCTTCAGCCATGTGACTGTCGATTTGCAGGAAAGTCAAGAACCGCTCAATTGGTATGCCATTTAGCACATACCGGGCAATCACAGTCAGCTGGTCAACGTGGGTCAAATCTGGTGTTGAGTCAACAGATACTGAAAAGTACTTGGCTGTTGCAATTTCTTTCACAATTGTGCCTCGGATGTGCTTCGCCATGATTTGCACAAATTCTTCAAAAATAGTGGAAGACAAGTAAGCTGGCTTTCCCCGACCAGCGTTACCAAATTTCTCTATATGTGTGGCCAGAAAGGGGTCAAACCGCGCTATTAATTCCATGCAGCCGAGGAAGTTGCCATTATGTTTTGAGCCAATTAATTCATCATCTCCTCGGAGGGCCAGTCCTCTCTCCGCCAACAGTGTCACAACAGCAACTACCCGATGTAGTACATCACGCCAGTATTTCTTCCTCTCCTGATACTGCTTCTCCAAGCTGTAGTCCACACGGCAGTATTCTTTGCGACGGCTGCGTACCTTCAAAATGCATTCTCTGTGTGCTGCACTTTCTTCATGGATGCGGATTCTCTCATCTGCCTTTTTCCAGTCACTTAAACCCTCAACTTGTGAAAACTGGTCCTTTCGACTCGCCATCAGTGTGCAGAAGAAACAATAGATGGACCCCTTTAAAGGACTATACAGCAACCATTTCCGAAGATGCATCTCACCATTTGGCCGCCCGGGCATAGAACATGTGATTTTTTAGGAACCGGAAATGCCCCTTTGGTTGGCTCTGTGTAGGGTTGTAGTACCTCTTTGACTTTAAATAACTGTCAGAGTCGCACTTATTCTGGCAAGTGTCTGGTCCTTTCTCAACCCAGAAATTTACAGTAGCGGAACTTACTGGGAACCACTCCGCAGGATCTGTCAAGTGACATGCAGGATCACTTCTTGACTGAGTTGAGTTGCTGGTAGACTCTGGAGACAAAGACAATGCATCACCAGTTTCATCTGTAGAAGCAGCAGTCTCAACCATAGTACCTTGACCAACCTTTTCAATATCGGATCCAGTGTCAGGGCGCTCATGTGATGTTTCAGAGTTGCAGCCATGTGCACTTGTCAGGAGAGAAACAGATGAGGTGACAGATGGCGCAGACGAGTTGCTCACAAAAAATTGGTTGAGTCTCGGAGTCTTTGCGAGGATGGCATCCAGTTTTTCTTGCTTTTCCTTTGCAGCACGGCGTTTCTGAGCACCTGAATGTAAAATGGTTCATGGCATTTTCCAGAATGTTCACTCCCTATGTTTCAGACCTGGGGGAAACAAATGAGAGATTGGATTTTATAACTAGCACAGGGCATTAGTCCATGTAGGATGGCATTGGCTCCCACCATTTCTGTGATTTTAGTGGCACTTCTCTTGCCATTACACCAACAATTAGACTTCCCATCAGCAACCATTGATAACACAGCTGTGCACACAAGGCAGTCACTATGCAAGAACCGTTGGAGCACTGACTCAATGTCTGCTGGCAACATCTCGTTCTGCAGAAGAGTTGAGAGGAAGATACTTGTAGTGCCCCTGAGTCTACAGTATTTCAGGCAGTGACAAGCAGTGCATCGTCAGAGTCATGTGCTTCTTTCAGACAGGCGAGTTTGTGATCCGGCTCATGGCAGACTTTACTCCCATGTAGCTTACCAACCTCTTGGCACAGTTCTTGAAGGCAGCATCCTGCTATGCTACACAGCAGCTTGAAGCTTCCCAAGGAGACGAGACAGAGAACACGACATGAACAGAAAAACCCACTGTGGGGAGAGACACACCAAGAGCAAGACACAGCAGTGTATCCTGGCCCCTCCCATCCTCTACTCATTATCTCCAATAACTCTATATGACATCCAAACTATCCATTGTTAACCTGACACAAAATGGCCACCCAGGTGGTTACGAGTACCTTTTTTTTATTTTATATTTACATCTATCTAGTGAGCAGTGGGACTTAATGCCATAGTTTGAAAAAGCAGGTGCAAAAGCCACTTAACATGTCACAGTAATAACGGACACTGGAAATATTCTAAAGACTGTGTGTGTGTGTGTGTGTGTGTGTGTGTCCCCAAAGACTATGCTATTTATTACACACTGTTTGTAGCACTCGTCTAATAAATACCTAAGGAGAAGGGTCTGCTTATCACTTATAGAGCATTGATACTAAAACACTCCATCTTAAGATGCCTGTATTGTAATCAAATTTGGAGTTATTATTTTGGGTAATGTTTTGTTTACTATTATCTAGAATTATGGAAACAACTCTTTCATGGTTTTTCATTTTACTTGCAGGACAGAAGATTACCAGAGCAGAGTACGGATCTGTCACACTTGAACATGGAAATATTTAATTGCAATAAATATGTATGCCAAGATAATACACTGTTAGATTCATAATTTGTAATGTTATATTTATTGTATTGTGGCCTTTTTTTTAAAGATATATGAATATAATATGATTATGATGACAACTAACCTCAATAAAGTGAATTGACATTTTACCTTGCCTGCTTATTGGGGGAAGAGTGACAGAATAAATATTTAAGAAGCAGAATGACATAAAAGAAGAGCAATAGCAACGCTGGTTTCTGGAATGAGGAATAGTTATAATTTTTAGTAAGTAAATTATATACTACGCACCCATCATTATCATCTGCCCAATCCATCTGTGGGCCACATACTATGCACCCATCATTATCATCTGCCCAATCCATCTCCAGGCCACATACTACGCACCTATTGTTACCATCTGCCCAATCCATCTCCGGGCCACATACTATGCACCCATCATTATCATCTGCCCAATCCATCTGTGGGCCACATACTACGCACCCATCATTATCATCTGCCCAATCCATCTCCAGGCCACATACTACGCACCTATTGTTACCATCTGCCCAATCCATCTCCAGGCCACATACTATGCACCCATCATTATCATCTGCCCAATCCATCTGTGGGACTTTGAAACATTTAAGGCTTTTAGGACAAAAGTAATAATTATAGGATACTCCTCTTGTACACAAATTCTACACTTCCATGATTACCATCTAAAAATCTAGATTACATCTTAAAATAGTTTAAACTAAATAAAACCATTACAAATATCAAAGTCGTAGCACTGTGTCTTCTACCACAAGTTCTGAGGTCACTCTCCCCTGCTGTGAGATGGATCAGTAGTCCAAGGGCTGGGAGCCCCAGGTAAACATGACCTCCGGCTGCGCAGTGACAGCACTCCATGCATTGCATCTCCATTCCTAAGCCAAGGCTGGCATTCCACTCCTCCACCACCGCTTGCCTACTGCCGCCAGTGACAGCCTCCTGGAGAACCCCATGAAATGGGTGCTGTACCTTACAGAGCGGATGACCATCGTGCAGAACTAGTAAAGCCTAATACAGAGCCAGAGGCAATGAATCGATGAGTTAGACCGCAGGCTATAGGACTTGCACAAGGAGAGCCAGAGCCTGAGGGAGCCCTCCTTTTCTACCCAGCTCCAGCAACAGTAGTATCCCCTTCCTTGCAGCATGTATCAGCGCGGCAGCGCCAGCAGCCTCCATGCATCAGACAGATGGATCCACCAGACAGCAGCAGTAACAAGTATGTCCTGTGGAGGGGGGTACTCCACAGGGTGGGACAAAAATCAGTTTGTGAGCAGGTGGTCAGTTTGGCCACTAGCTTTCAAAATGTGGTAGCCAAACCAATATTTGTTGTGGCCAGTCTTGTTAAAAGCCGTGCTAATATAGGTTTCTGGCCTAACACAATAAATATAAGTTGTACCTTTGACTATAAGCTGGATGGCTCCAGCCTCCTACAGGAATTAGGGAATTTGTTCACAGACAAAAATATATGATGTGTCTGTGTCATGAAAATAACCTATAATACAGTTAGGTACTGCTGTAAAATTTGCTAAGTCCTCAGTATATAGCGGTAGCCAGTGTTTTTTTCTTCTTTTTGGAACAAAAAAGCTCATAACATAATACTCAGTTACTGTACTGTGTGCCAGGGAACATAACCACCAACCACTGCCAGTAGTTGCCAAAAAAAAAAAAAACACAGCCAGCCTGCAATAGAAATCAGTTAATGTTGCCACTTACCAGGGAATATAATTATGAGTAGCTGCCAACAAACTAGGCAATCAGCCTACTATCCGATTCCAAGTAGATGTGTGCCTAGCTTGGTAAACCAATAAATCAGGCATGAAGAAATACAAATGCAGCCTGCAGCACAAAATCTATCCTCATTAATGAGCCAGGATGACATGTATTTCCTCATCCAACTGTTCTGTGTTTGGCCTGTTAATGAGGACACATTTTGTGCTGCTGGCGGCATTTGTTCATGCAGCATGCCTGATCTATTGGTTTACCTAGGCACACATCTACTTGACTGGCAGGCTTGCTGCCTAGTTGTTTTAGCAGCTATTGCCTAGTGATAATTATATTCCATGGCAATATTAACTGGTTGTATAGCGTTTCAGAAATAACTAGAAAAAAAAAAACTGGGAACTGCTGCTTAACAAATTTTTCCAGCACAACTGTGTCAGTTACTTTATCATGCAATATTAAAACTGCACACCTCTGGCTCTGTACCATGCAAAATACAAAAATAAAGCAAACAGTACTTTACTATGATGTATGCATATGCATCCTACTCCAAAGACAGTAATGAAGTAACTACTTAATGTGTGTATGTACAGAGGTGTGCAGTTCAATATACCAAAACCAAAGCCATAACTACAAATAAACAGATGGTTGTACACACGATTCTACCATCAACATGTATAGTGCACGTTAACTTCTTACAATAAGCAGATTGCTAGGACCAATCATTTCAGTTTAAAATAAAATACAATAATGTAATTAGTTGACAAAACTCATAAGCAATGTATAAAGCTACAAAGCAAAAGGGCAAACCCCACTAAACATGCCTTAAGTTTAGCCATGCTGCATATTCGCCACAGAGACTGTTCTTCAGGCGTCATTTTACGGGGAGAGCAGGAAAATGCTCTTTGCAACTTTTGTTTGAAGTGCAGGAGTCAAAGCCGTACTTCCAGCTAAATCAATTTAAAAGAGGGTAAGAAACTAACCATCCGAGAATGTTTGGAAAAAACAACTACATAGCGTCAAAACAAACCAAAGCACAAAAACATATAACCTCAAACTTCTATAGAAGCAGCCATTAGTAAGTTGCAATGGGGGGTTGCAGAACTAATTTCTATCCATTCTCACCATGTTGTTGAATAATATCATTTCATTAGGTTATGTCCTGTGGTCTGATTAGTAAGTTACAATGGAGAAAAATACCTTTATGGAGACTAACACTGTGTAGATTGAGGGGGGGCACATGGTAACCAGAATATTCTGAAAAAAAAAATATATATATATATATATATACACACACACACACACAGACACATATATATATGCACATGTATATAAAAAACATGCAATAATTGAATGATCCTGTTTTACATGTGCTTCAGTCCTCCCCCCAGTACTACACAGTCAGTGTCAGTTTACATGAAGGTATTTACAGACAGCAGTATACTATACCCCCAGTCAATAAAAAAATAAATAAACACCACCAGCATGCTGTTATGAGCTTACCTTAAATAAGCCAACACAAATAGTCCAAGTTCAGGAACAGAGTTGGCCACTGGAGGTCTCCGACTCTGGCACAGAAGAAGTGTCCGATGTCCTGGTTCTTTCTGTCAGCTGTTGGAGTAGGGCTGGTCGGTATGGAGATGTTGTTCTTCCGTGTTCTTTGGTAAATTTCTTCCCTTGAAGCAGGTGATCAGATCAGGTGATTACAGCTCTGATACCTGACTAAGTGGGCTTTAAAGCTCCTATTTATAAGGCAAAGTAGCCAAGTTTTTCTTTTGTTTATTTTTCTCACTGCATATTTCTCTAAATACAGACTTGTGATTGGTTCTCCTAACCGAACCAATCACAACCCTGATCTGCCTCCCCTACTCTGATTGGCCCATTTACACTTTTGGGGCTCTGATTGGTGGCTTTCTTAAGCCACTTTCTGCAGTGAAGCTGGCTGTGCTTACTGGCAATTGAATCATTGTGAACTACAAACCTTTAGTAAGCACAGCCAGCAGCATATGCAACAGGCAGGTAGTTTAGAGAACAGCGCCAGCGCCAACAGCAGCTTCCCGACCAACCTCGAATCAAGTTACCGACGACCCAGGCTGTCCCGGTGTCCCGCAGTCCCAAACCAACAGGCTTTCTTTCAGAATCAATTTCATTGTATCCAGTAGCCTGCCTGTTGTAGCTAAGCTGGGTTTCTTTTTTTTTGGGGGGGGGCGGCCCTGCGGTTGTTCTGTCTGTCGGTCGGTCGGTATGCACATTACATCCTGGAGTCTCTCTTTGCCTTCGCTGCCAGTGCCACCCAACCAGAAGAAGTCTGTCCAGACTGTCCCACTGCCTGCAGCACACTCAGCAGCAAGTCTATATCATGGAAAACTGGTCTCCACTACTAGTCGCCCTGCTGTACCAGTACCACGGACGGTACCCCAGTAGTACTAGGTAGGTGAAATTCAACTTAAGCGCCTGGGCAGAGCTACTCGGGGGTGGGGGGCCTAAGTGCTAGCTAAACTGTGGTGCCACAGGGGCCGGGGCTAAAAAATGCAGGGCTCAAGGGCTGGCTGGCTCATCCCATTCTGGCTCCGTCGGGTCGGACACAGTCTGAGTAGACCGACGGTCGCAACGCAAGCAGCAGGCTTCTCAGCAGACTCGCACTGCACTCGGTGGTGCTTAAGTTTAATTCATGGCAAGGCGAGCTGCTGCCTGGTCAGGGGGCCTGTATTGTGAGTCGGGGTGGAAAGAAGTTGACAGTGGTGTGTGGTTTTTTTTTGGGAGTCGGGACTCAGTTGTTGGGCTGTGGCGGGGCGGGCGGGCAGGGAAGGAGTCCGGCCAGGGGACGGGCGGCTGCATGCTAGGCCTAGGCCTACTACAGTACCTACACACTACGCTCAGGGGTACTGTTGTATTTTTCTTGGTAGGTACACATATCGATACTGCTCAGGCTCTCCGGCTACTTAGCAGTAGCACAATAAGACAGTCACAAACCATTTGGGCGCAAAGGGCAAATTGTTTGAAATATATGGCGCCGCGCAGCTGCTGCATGGCTGGGGACCTATATCGAGAGAGGAACATTACAAACAAGTTTGAATCGAGTGCATGCGCTGTGGTGTGGGTGGGAGGTTGCATCTGATATTGCTGGCATGAATGGCCAGGGAAAAAACGTCTGTCTGATTCTGTTGGCTCCGGGGGCGGGGGGCCAGTTGATCACGGGGGGCCTGGGACATTTGCCTCATTTGTCCCCCACTTAATCCAGCCCTGGAGATATCCGCTTACAGCAGAGCATAGTACAAGAAATTAAGATAGTACAAACAAAACTCAGCACCTTCAAGGATAAATGGGATTTTGACAATCTGAACAAGTTTTACATACCGAAGATTAACAAACACGAAAAGGGACCTAATTGAGAAAAAACGTACTAAGGTTACTAGGGACATCGGAGACTACAATAGGAAAGAAGTCTTTGTTTGGGAAAGGAGAGAACGCTCTAACAGCAAGGGGCGCTCTAAATCAAGAAAATGTAGCTGGAATAAAAATCAGTAAAAACAAAAAGAGAATCCTAATATGAGTAGAAAAAATGTCACCTTCCAGAAAAGTACTGAGATATCATTGAAAAATATCAATACACAAGGTGCTACCTCAGAGCCCAGTACCTCGAATACTCCTGGAATTCCCAACATTTTTTTTAGAACACGATCATGAGGGAGAGGAGAACAAGAAGGCACAGGAGTCCAAAAACCTAAAAGGAGCAATCCCAGAAAAATGAGGAGGGGAACCAGAGGTAAACAGAAACATACCAACCAACCAACAATCTCTCAGAAATAAGGAAAATGAAGGGAAATTATATTATCCCTTACTGGGACTACTTTAACTGCCAATCAAACTTTGGTTTTATTAAAGGGACTTACATGTGTAGCCACTCCGCATCCTGATCTGTTTAAAACTAGAGCAGACATTTTCAAACTCATCAGGAAACTGAAATTAAAATATTTTTGGGGAGACAAAAGGAATTCATTAAATTGGGAGGCAGTAGAGAGCAAGAAGTACATGGGACTGGTGTCATACAAGAATTATCAACAACAGACACAGATTTATTGGATTTATCATTACATAATATGGAGCACTGGGACAGTACAAATTGGGACTCTACAGGCATTAACAATATTGATGTTTCAGCTTTACTATTGGACACAGAAACAGAATCTGAACCTGTAAGTAGTCATTTGCAAAGTGATACAACCATGAAATTTAAACCAAAATCTGTGTTTTGCCCCAGATAAATAATGCAGCAATTAATGTTTTTGAAAAATGTTTGGTTAATGAGACTGCAAATATTTTCAATGATAAACAAGATACTCTAGAAATTTAAATCAAACAGAATTTGAAGCTTTGAAAGAAATAGAAAACTTTAAAGGCATTATTATAAAAAAATCAGATAAGGGGCAATATTGTTCTTATGGAAGAAACATAGTACATAGATAAATGCATGGAATTGCTAAATGATGCTACAAATTACAGAAAACTTGTTAATAACCCTACGATTGAGTTCCAAGCATAACTTTGTGACTTATTTGATTGGGGAATAACATGTTGCTGGCTAAGTAAAAAAGAAGCAGAATATATAAAAATGTATTTCCCAATAGTACCTACATTTTATATTATGCCTAATACTCATAAAAATATAAGTAACCCACCAATTGTGTCTGGAATTAGTTCACTTACTTATAACTTAGGCAGCTTCATTGATAGCCATTTACAACCAAAGGTTCTCATGCGGGACTTGTACCTCAGAGACAGCATGGATCTCCTTAGAAAATTTGAGGGAAAGGTTTGGTGGTCAGAATACTGTTGGCTTACTATTGATGTGAATAGTTTATATACATCCATCAAACATGACCTTGACATTGGAGCAGTGGAATTCTTTTGTGAAGGAGACAATGTCATTTCATCCCATTTTTTGGGGTGGGCACTGAATTTTGCTTTAACACATAACTATTTCACATTTAACAAACAATATTATTTACAGATATGTAGGACAGTGTTGGGGGCAGCTTTTGCCCCATCGTATGCTAGCCTGTTTATGGGCCAATTTGAGGAAAGATATATTAAAGATGGAGGGTGCAACAAATTTCAAGATCACATAATATTGTGGTTTCGTTTTATTGATGACTTTATTGTCACATGGGAAAAAGAAGAAAATCTTATACCAGATTTCATTTCCTACATTAACAACAACGATATGGATTTAACATTTACTTATCAAGTTAACAAAAATATTATTACACTTTTGGACCTAGAATTAACAGGCATACACGGCAAAACCATTCAGTCAAAAAATTACAGGAAGCCCACGGCAGGTAATACTATTCTTCATGCAACCCATGCCCACCCCCAAAAATTGATAGCTTCCATTCCATATGGGGCATTTATACATTTAAGGCAGAACTGTTCCAATGACTTGGAGTTTATAGAACAAGCCACAGATCTTAAAATAAGACTTATGGAGAGGGGATATGATAATGAAATATTGGAAGAGGCATGGACTAAGGTAAAAAACATGAACAGAGGGGGTCTTTTGATTCCTAAGAAAGACAGACAAATATTCAATACTGATGCTGACACAAATCCAACATCAGAAATGAAGGATGTGGTAATGTTTGTTATGGAATACAGCCCTTTAGCAGGGAGGGTGGGGGGCCTTGTTCACAAACTCTGACCCCTTTTACTAACTGACTCGATTTTGCATAAATGTATTTCAGACAAACCAAGGGTAACATTTGCGAAAGAGAAAAATATCAGTGACAAAGTCACAAGAAGTCATTTTACTTCTACACTGGAACACTCCAATAAACAGTCTTGGATAGGCAATAAACCCAAGGGCCTATATAAATGTGGGCATTGCAACATCTGAAAATATGTGCAGACAGACAATACTTTTGCAAAGGAAGGTAAAATATATAACATTGATTTTTTTGCAACTTGTACTACTCCCTTTATTATTTATGTATGTTGAGTGCAATTGCCATCATTTTTACATTGGCATGACCATCCGCCCCGCTAAACAGATAATTCAGGAACACATCAGAACCATTGTGAATGGTAGCATCTACAATGTTTTGGGTTTTCATTTTCTCCAAATCCATAATTGTAAACCAGATTGTCTTGAATTTATTATATTAGACCATGTTGAGACTCCCTAGAGGAGGAAACAGAGCAAACATGTTAGCACAAAAAGAAAATAAGTGGATTTTTGAATTTGAATACTATTGTACTGATAGGTATGAATGAAGACATTGATTTTGTACCATATTTATACTATTTGTTCATTGGGATAACTGATCATGTAAATTCATGAAATCTAATTGTTTATTTTATTTTCTCTCTTTTTCTACTTAGGAATACCACCTAACCCACATATCTGTAAATGCAAAGTGTGAGCAATTGAGGAGTATGCCCACGGAGCACAGATTCTAGTCCAAACACTTATTTTGAACTTGGGAAAGGTTATTCCCCCTTATGTCTCTACCTTTATCTTATAGTATGGTAGCCAATTATCAGCAGTGTATTACATAATGTCTACATCAGGCAATGTAATAAGATTGTTTTAAGTACAGGAAAGATTTCATGTGGCTGCCAAGGTTTATTAAAACTTTCATTCACACTCCCGGCCCCGTCTAATGTTCTGGTGTCCAATTTTTCCTTCCCCACCCTCCCTTTTTCATCCTTCAACAAGAGTCCAGTGAAATCATAACTGCACCTATGTTAATTTTGAAATGATTAGTAAACTGTAAGTTGTATAAGTAAATGAAATGTAATGTATTTTGAAACTTGACAGAGTCTCCAGTCTGAGACAAATTTTTCCTTTTAATAATAATGTCTCTACTTTCAGAAATGCACTCGAAATTAGGCATTTAATTATACAACTTTAAAGTGTAGCTTGAAATTATACTTAATATTAAATTTATTATCTCCAATGTAGCTATAATTTTTTGAAGTGCAACTAAAAAGATTTTTTGTATTTGTATTTGATATATTTTATTACACTGTTCACACTGGGTTACACTGTGTTGTGTGTATCACTTTAAGAAATTCTGTATGAATAGCTCCATGAAATATTTGAACTCCAGATAAGCCCTCGTTGAAGGCCCACTGATAGTGGCTTTTTGGTTCTGACACAGGCTCCTTGTCAACAATAAATTGTACTAGCTTTTTGAATTAATTTGCAATTCCCTGCAATGGACTGGGGCGGGTGGGCAACTGGCTACATTGGGTCCCCCCCCCTCGAGATCGCTACAGCACGTTTCCCGGGGTCGAGGTGCCAGCAGCTCCACAAAGCTGGGCGGACCTCCCCTGGACCTTCTGCCTGCTCCCAAAGCACAAGCCAGCAAGCAGAGGGAAGATTAAGCTCCTTTGTTCGTGGTCTTTTCATTGTTCTGTTTGGCGCGCAGAGGAGGACTCTCGGGATTGGCTGCAAGGGTTGGCGATGACTCAGAGGTCATTTAAAAGGCTGCCCTGCTTCAACTCTACAGATTCCCTGCAACGGACTGGGGCGGATGGGCGACTGGCTACATCGGGTCCCCCCCCCCTTGAGATCACTACAGCATGTTCCCCGGGTCGAGGTGCCGGCAGCTCCACAAAGCCAGGCGGACCTCCCCTGGACCTTCTTCCTGCTCCCAAAGCACAAGCCAGCAAGCGGAGGGAAGATTAAGCTCCTTTGTCATTTTGAATTTCCGCCCACCCGCCCTGTGGAAGTGGCAACCCAAATAGGCTATAGTCGGACGAAGCCCTGCCCAGGCTCTGACTCTCCCCAATCTAATCCCTCACTCACTTCACTAGGAGGAGTTACCTTTCCACATCACCAGCTCACTAAACTCTCCTTGTGGTCCCCAAAATAAAGACTAAAGCTGGGTCCAGGTCCTTTGCTTTCACAGCCCCTTCCAACTGGAACAAACTCCCACTGGAGGTACGGGAGGCAGGGTCGGGCCCCTGCTGCTGGTCTAAGCTCAAAGCACACCTGCTCGACAGGAGCATTTGCCAATGTCTAAGGACCTGACCTTATGTCACTGCCCCTCCCTCACAGGAAGGTGGGCATTTTTGGAACAACTTTCCCCCCTCCCATTTAGCCCTAAAGAAGGTATTCTGTTTCTCTGGTTATTTCTAGTCATTATCTTGTACACTCCCTAGTTTACTTGACATGAGTATGAATAACGTCTTATATATGTCTAACTCTTCCCTTATGCTCCCTCACCACTTATCAGATTGTTAACTCCATGAAGTCTTTCACTGTTAAACATTATGGAATTTACCCAATTTGTACTGCTCTGCTTACCTGTATGTACTTTCTCCTTACCTGTATGTTATTTTTTACCCCTGGGTCGCCCCTGAAAACGGGACCTCCGGGGCCCAGTGGGCCTACCCGGTCAACAAAATTCAATAAAATAAATTTGCCTGAGTGCCATGCTTTTTTTACATTATAAGCCTAACTTAGTATTGAATGCCTTACACACAGTAATAATATGGATCTCATTGTTAAGGGATTCATCGAGTAGAACCCCCAGCTATTTAAATGAGTTTACCACTTCCAAAGTGGTACTATTCATACTTACTATTTTAAAGCGATCACAACTATTTTTTAGTTTGGCAAGCTAGCCAAAAAGCATAGCCAGAATCTTGCTAACGTTGAGAACCAGCCTATGGCTAGTGATCCAGGATTGTACATTTAGGAAGTTTCCCAACAGATTATGGTTGAGAGTAAGCACATTGTCAGAGCTGGTACAGAGAACGAGGTTGTCAGCATACAGCAGCGATGAGCAGGAGGAGGCATTTCTCATTATATTATTAATGAAGATCGAGAAGAGGAAAGGTCCTAGGATGGATCATTGTGGTACCCCAACATCAATGACTATTTTGTCAGAGGTTGCAGAACTGAACTTTACAACTTGCTTCCTGTTGGACAGGTAGATATTAGATAGATATTTTATTTATAAAAGTGCCCATTTCAAAAGACTCTGGGTGCTGTACAATAGCAAAACAATAGTACAATAATATACAATAATATACAGTAATATACAATGATATATGTTTAACAGTGCAACTAAGAGCGGCATTTAAAATTCATCTATCTATCTATCCTAAAACAGTCCATTAATTAATCAATAAAACCCTGCTGGAACAGATAGGTTTTTAACCTCTTTTTAAAGGCTTCTACCAAGGAAGCTTCCCTCACACAAGTCAGAAATGAGTTCCACAGGGAAGGTGCAGCCACCGAGAAAGCCCTGTCCCCTGAATGCAGCAACCTTGCCCTGGGAACTCTAAGGAGGCCCTCCCGGTAGAATGGAGTGCCCAGGGCAGATGGTAGGGGACAAGGAGCTCTTGCAGGTATACAGGTCCCCGATCATGCAGGATTTTGTAGGTCAGGAGCCCTACCTTGAAGACAATCCTCCACCTGACTGGCAGCCAGTGCAGTCAGTGGAGAATCAGGGTGATATGATCACAACTTCTCACCCCTGGCAACCTTGCTGCCATGTTCTGCACCAGCTGCAGCCTGCGGAGGTTGCCTCCAGATAATCCTAGGTAAAGGGCATTGCAATAGTCCAGCCTGGAAGTGATGAAAGCATGCACCAGTGTGGTCAGGTCATCAGCCAGGATCAAGGCTCAAATTTGGGTGATATTCCTCAGATGGTAAAATCCACTCTTGACCACAGCCAGCACTTGCATAACAAGCATCAGGCCATCATCCAGGATAATGCCCAAATCCTTCACCTGTCTAGACGGGGCAAGGGGAACGCCCCCCAAAATTAGGCCGGGGAGACCCCACACCCCCTCCTCCATGCCTGACCTGGATCCACCACTAGTACCGCTGTCTTGTCTGGGTTAAGCCTAATCCAGTTATGAGTCCTCCAAGACTGGATCTCCTCAAGGCAGGTGTTAAATACAGATGCTGACATCTGGATATTGGGTACAAAGGACCAGTACATCTGGGTATCATCTGCATAACAGTGAAAACCCAGCCTGGACCACCTGATAATGTCCCCCAATGGCAGCATGTACACCGTGAACAGCAAGGGTGACAAGACCGATCCATGCAGAACCCCACAGTACAGAGGCTTCGGGTTAGATGAGGCCAACCCCATCATCACCATTTGCACTCTACCTGTCAGGTACAACCCAATCTAGTTGATGACATTACCAGACAGGCCACACCAGAACTGAAGACAGTCGATCAGCACCTTGTGGTCCACAGTGTCAAATGCTGCAGAGAGGTCTAGGAGGACTAAGATGGTACGATCTCTCCTATCCCTTTCCATCAGATCATTAAGCACCCTCACCAGGGCAGTCTCTGTACTATGCCTCACACAGAAACCAGACTGGAAAGGCTCATAGGTGGAGGAAGAGGCAAGATGCCTATCAAGCTGAATGGCCACCACCTTCTCTATAACCTTCCCTAAAAATGGGAGGTTTGAGACCGGTCTGTAGTTGCTGAGGCAGTCCAGGTCCAAGGAGGGTTTCTTCAAAAGGGGTCTAACCAAGGCCCCTTTCAAGGGCTATGGGAAAACCCCACTTCTCAAGGAGTTCTAGATGACCTCAGCAACCACAGGTCCAATTAGGTCCAAACTTCCAACCAAATGTCAGGTCGGACCTGGGTCTAAATCACATTGTGTTAGCCGCATCTTCAAGACTATCTCAACCACCTCCCCCACCCCAATCAGCTCAAACTCATCCCAGACAGGAGGAGTATTTTGGTACAACTCAGGTTGGGCTCTGCAACCCTTTCAGGAGGCACTTGAGGAGACCTTATCCCTGATAGAGGACACTTTGTAAGCGAAGAACACAGCCAGCTCCTCGCACCTAGTGCTAGAATCTGCTCCCCCTACACGGAGACAGGCAGGATGTAAAAGCCTGTCAACTATAAGAAAAAGTTGAGCTGGCCTGTTGCTCACCGCAACAATCCTCACGGACTGTGCCAAGAAACCCAGGGACAGGAGGTTAGCTAGCAGGAGGGGGTGATCAACAAGATGAAATGCCTTCATGAGATCTATAAAATCTGCTCCTGTTAGAAGACCCTGATCCATAGCATGTAGTGTATCATTGGTTAGCTGTAGCAGGGCAGTTTGGGTGCTGTGATCCTTTCTAAAGCCAAGCTGATTTGTGGACAGTAGGTTATACTTGGTGAGGTGCTCTGTTACCTGTCTTGTGATGAGCTTCTCCAAGATTTTGTTCAAGACAGATAATATTGCTATTGCTTTACAGTTTGTTAAAACCTTCTAGTCACCTTTTTTAAAGACCGGCGATACTCTGACCATTTTCCAGATATTTGGTACTACTTCTTCACTAAGGGACATAGTGAAGATTTTTGATAGTGGCCCTGCAATGAAGGGGGCAGCCAGCTTGAGGAACTTAGGTTCCAGGCAGTCAGACCCAACCGCAGTGCTGTCCGATATGGCATTGAGTAACTTGAGTGCATCTGTTTTGGAGACAGCTTTAAAGTAGAATAGCGGTCCAGCTGGCATACTTTTGGGGAGGAGATATCAGGAGTAGAGGGTGCAGCGGGAAAGGCAGTAGTATATTTGGAGAGATCTGAAAAGTAAGTGTTGAAAGCGTTTGCTATTGTGTGTGGATCTGAGTAGCGGACTCCATTAAGTATCATGTCATTTGTAGTGTGGGATTGCTTGGATCTGAGGAAGGCTCTTCTGTGTGACCAAAATTTCCTGGGGTCACCAGCTGCATCCACCAATAATCCCTTGCAGTATTGGCTTTTTGCAAGCCTGATTTGCTTTTTGCACTTCGTGCACTGTTTCCTATAGAAATGAAAGTCCGCTTGGAGGCCCAAAGTTTTGAATTTTCTCCAGCATTTGTCCCTAGCCTTAAGTGATGCAAGCAAGTCCTTGTGCAACCATTTGGATTGCTTACTGCTTACCCAGCGAGTGTGAAGAGGGGTACGCTTATCCTGAAGTGATAAAAAGTCACTTAGAAAAGGGTTAAGGGTGACATCAGTGTTATGGGCCCAGTAGATAGGGGACTAGGGGTGGGTGAAAGTTACGAATTCCACTTTCGTGGAACTTCTGAGAAATTTCAGAAATTTTGTGGAAATTGCAAAACTTTCTCCATTGGTGAAACTGGAATTTTCTGTGGATTTTCTCAGAGTTCTGCAGACTTTTTTTGTGAACTGTGGAACAAAAGCATATAAACTATGGAATTTATTCTATCCACAGTTTAAAGAACTGTCAGTGAACGAGCGCCTGCTTGTACAACCATGTGGTCATTCACTGACAATTCAGTGGGCCACTGGTAGTAGAGGAGAGAGGAGTGCTGTGCTGGTGGCCCACTCAGTGGCAGGGTGGGAAGGGGAGTAGGGTGGTGGCAGATGAACTATCAGGGTGGTGGTTGGGGGGGGTCCAATAGACACCAGAGAGTTGGGATTATTTTTTTTATAAGGGATCTGGAATGGGGAGGTCCACTAGACACCAGGGAATATTGAGAATAGAGGGGGATGAGTTGGTGGACTGCTGACTGTTTATTTGTGGATTAAGAAATCCAGGATAGGGAGGGGGTCCGCTAGACATCAGGGAAATAAAATGTTTTGGGGACCATGACTGGTGGGTGGGGGGCACTAGAAACCATGAGGGTTCAAGGAAGGGATTGGAGGTATTTACTGGGACCTCTGATAAGTGGGGGGTGGATTAATGAATTAAACTGCAGTTAAAAAAAGCCTCAGAAAAGACCACTGGCAGTAATCCTTTCTGCGTTTTTTTTTTCAGTTTAATAAATTAACCCCCAGTTTTTTATATTTTTTTTACAATTTTAAGGAGGAATTTCCAAGAAAGTTCTTAAAATGATTTCTGAACTTTCATGGAAGCAAAATTCGCACTTTCGCCGAAATTCTGCCAGTGGAAATTTTTTTTAACACATCCCTATAGGGGATCAGTCAATCATAGCGACATCATGTAGAAAGTGAGCCTGGTTTAGATCTGCATAGTTCCTAAATGATATATAGCATGGGGGAGATATGTGGATTACTGAGTGACTCCATACACAGAAGTGATCACTTATTGTGTCTGGCAGAGTGCCCGCAGCTGCAACTCTACCTTTGCAATTCGTCATGACCCAATCAATGAGGGTGCTAGAACCATTATTTTGTGACACTCTTGTAGGGTCAGTTATGACCTGTTGTAAATTGTAACTCTGCACCAGGGATTGAAGGGTACCATGGGATTTACACAACCAATTTATATTCATTTATATATGCAACATCTCTACTTGCTGGAAGGACTATATTGTGAGTTCTAGCTATAACATTATCAGTAGCTCTTCAATGAAACTGGTGCTTTTAAACAGCCAGTGAAATCAGGGCTACAAAAGGAAATTAAGGTTACAAAATGACTTGAAACTTTTAAACAAAGTAATTTAGAGCTCTCATTTTTGCATGACAATGACTGGGATTATGCTAATCCTAATTCTGAATTTATTAATGCTACAAATATTGGTAGTACTCCCTTATTAGAAAGAGTTTTAAATGGTAGTATTCTATAAACTCTCACTTGCTATCTGCTGTCTCTTGCAGAATGGGGGAAGGATTTTCAAACTCTTAGATCGCCACAAGTCCCAGTGTGCCGACAAGATGGTGCATGGGGCGTGTGGCAATCTAATGGGATTTTCTATCCCGTGCGGCAATTGTCGCAAGGTAGATTAATGTTTTTCTGCTCTACCTTGTGGAACTTCTAGTGGCCATTTTACTGAGCTTGCACCAGGTATTTGGCATAAACTGCCAGAATATGTGGAAACTGTTGCAAGTGCGCCTGAGATTGCAAAATCAGGCATAGTTGCAGGGAGGGTTTGGCGCACCACCAGAACCTAAGTTCCTTGGCACAGGGCTGGAGGCAAGCCCTGTGCCAGGCTTTGAAAATCATGCCCTGTATATTTATGGATCTGTGTCTCGACTCCCAGCACCCACGAAGTAATAGTAAAACATAAACAGAAAACCTTTTTTTGTTTGTTACAGTAGTAATGATCACTCATCTTTAATGCAGAGGGCAGACACAGCAAAGAAGCAGAAAACATCCAGTTTCACAGCCTGAGCCACCACCATTTACAATTTCAATTTAGATTTTATTTTACCAGCTCAAAGGGGACTTGGTCACATGGTCCCATTTTCAGCCATGTCTGTACATGATTACAGACAATAACAAGAAATACAGCCAAAACAAGTTTATTTAGACAATTTACATAAAACCAGCACAGCTGAATATGCCAAGCAAATAGTCATATCAATCATATTTAAAACATAATTTTTTTGAATCCACACAAAGGTTCAATGGTGAGGCATATATCATATTATCAGATGTTAGCAGTTCCGTGTCAGCAGGTGAAGCTATCTCTGTACCCACCTCTATTAATAGTTTGCAGCTGGTTGCGCTTGTGACTACTGCTCTGGCTGTCACTGTGCCATGTGCAGCGGAAAAGAAAGGATATTAAATAAAAATAATATGATAAGGAAAGAGACTTGGAAATTATTCTCAATAATAAACTTAATCCTAAGGACCACTGCAAGGCTGTAGTAGGCAAGGCAAATAAAGTTCTGGGAGCGTTAGAAAAGAATTTTACTAGCAGGAGGGCAGAGGTGATAGTGCCCTTGTATAGATTATATGTGAAACCACCGATGGATTATGGCAGTCAAATATGGTGTCCCCTATAGGAAAATGGATGTGGCCAGGGTGGAAAAAGTACAGCATAGTACCACAAAGATTATAAAGGAACTGAAAGGAATGATTTACAATGAAAGACTATAACAGCTGAACCTCTTCATATTAGAAGACTGCAGAGAAAGAGGTAATGGAAGATGGGTTCTAGAAACAATGTTTCCAGATTGGTGGAGACAATCTATCACCTGGGCAGGGTACTGGCAACAGAGATCTGTCAATAGCTTGACCCTGTGCCAGCCTGCCTTTTTACAAAAATTACTGAGCGTAAGAAGAAACTTTGGTTTCAATGGCTGTCATTTCTTTTCTTACTTAGTTAGCAACCCACTTCGCAAGCACCATCCTAGCAAGCGTGACACCAACCCACTGAATTCCAAAGTAAATATTATGTTACAGGCCCATTTCTCCTGCTGCTTCAACCACCCCAATGGTCTTCACTTACTGTACCATGCCAACTGCACTACAACAGCCCAACAGTCTCTAGATCCTGATTCCAATAGCAGCACTGTCAGTAAATCATGTAGGTTTTTTTTTGTTTGTTTGTTTTTTTAGGAAGTGTCCTTTGCACATTGTCACTTCTTCTCACATGGTTGCTTCCAGGTCCCGTGTCACTGCCACTCCCACTCTGCCTGACTGCATTTCCGATAATGGTTTAAAAAAAAGCATACAAACTGAACCAACAAGAAATGAAGTATGCTTACTGAATAGATCAGAAATTAAATGTTACCATTAATTTAAATATAATGCAACTCAGTTTGCCAATGACGCTTGATACTTCCTGCAAGGGTGAGGTGAGGATTAAGAAACCACTAATGAAAAAAAAGTCTCTCAAACTCAACAGTGCGCTCTATTGGCAGGTATACCAGTAGAAGGTAACACTCCCCCCCCCCATTGACGTGGAACCTTTGTAAATGAGCTGCCTGGCGCTCAAAGGTAATTGTAATCCTAGATTGAATAAATAAAGGACTGCTTTGCAAGTAAAGTGATTTGCGATAGATTCTTACTATTCTTTTTTTTAGTAATTTTTTAATTTTTTAACTATTATAGAAAAAAGTCACATATAACCCATTTACTAAGCACAATAATACCCTCCAGGGTAGGCAATATGGGCTATACTAGACCTTCCAGGGGATATAATACCCTCTGTCTGCAGTGGCAGGCCTCATTGTACCTCGGGGCAGTCTAGTATACCTCAATACTGCCCACCCTGTCAGGTATTATTGCTTATATATGCTATTACTATTTGATATAGCACAAAATCCATATCTATTCATAGACTTAAGTATGGAATACAAGAACAATACCATAAACACCAGGGGGCACCCACTTCAGATTAAGACTGGTGGGGAAGGGGGCTTAGCAGCTGAAGAAATGGCAGCCTAATTTATCTAGTGCTTTTCCATATGGGTAAATCCTTCACCATCAGCCCTACCAACTTGCTCAGATATGGCTCTTCATACCATTACTAAGCCAATTAAACATCCAGCTATAACCATCTCCTGGCTGAAGTCCGTTTGCCACTGCTTTCTGCTTTTTTTTTTTATTTGGCTTACCTCAGTGTCTCAGTTGGTCTCTGCTGCATGGCTCAGGCATGATGGCACTTCCAACCTCAAAGTCTTCCTCCTCTACCTTGGATGGCCTGCAAGAGATCAGGCAGATGTTTTCTCAATTGCTCATTGAAATTGATGAACTTAAAGCAGCCAACCAAAACACCAGAGGAGACATTGTATCACTTTCTCAAAGACTTTCACACACCAAACAACAAATTAACCTACAGGACCTAACAAACACTTGAATGGAGTCCCATCTGATAGAGCAGAACCAGACCATCTGACAGCTCAGGGACCACTTGGAAGATTTAGAAAACCGGGGCCACTGGAAAAATTTATGAATTGTCAGCTTCCCAGAAGGAGCGAAAGGGAAGAACACCACAGCCTTCCTTCAAAATGCTCTCCCAATTATCCTCCACTACCAGTGGCTGACCCTGCTTGAGACTGAACATTCGCACCACTCCCTGGCCCCTCCACCTTAACCTGATCAGCGCCCTTGACTGAGCCTGGTTGAGCTCTCGAGGTTTCCCATCAAAGAATGAATCATGCAACTGACTCATGAATGAGGGTCTTTACCATGCCAGGGGCACAAGATTCACATTTACCCAGACTTCCCACAAGCTGTCATGGAACGCAGGTGAACATAGACTAAGGTCAGTCATTCCCTAATTGAATTACAAATCCATTACAATATCCAGTACCTAGCCACTTTGAGGATTGTTCGGGATGGACTTTGTCATTCTTTCAACTCCCCTAAGTCAGCTGAATCCTTCTTTAAAAATCCTGGCCCTCTGAGAAGCTCCCAAAGCCAGCCTTCATTGAAGAACTGCAACAGATGGACACGGCCTCTGTTCCCTCACATTACCAGGCTGAGGCCTCATTGAGGCACTTGAATTTTACACACACCCTCGGTGTTGGATGCTTAAATAAACCCCTTGAGTTTCTCTCTTTGGGTTTATGTAGCAACCAACACCTCGAGTGTGTGTAAAATTCTCACTAAACACACCACCCATATATTATTCTATATATAATCAGTGTTTTATGGTTTTCACCAGTTAGATAATTTGCTTTGTTTTTGCCATTTCTCAGTACAGTACAATCTCTTAGGCTTGATTGTTCATTCCTGAGCCATCGGTTTGGTCTCACTACAGGTTTCACCAGTATTGTAAGTCTGGTATACTAGTTAGAATACGGGGATATATGTTTTTCCTTGTCCTTCGGAAGGCCACAGCAGGGAACGTTACCCTTGTTTGCTTATACAGTATAATGGCTGATATTTTGTTCACTTCTTCAAATGTCAAATGGATCAATTCCTCTGTTAAACAGAAGCATTAGCACACTTGAAGAAGCTTAACACACAGGTGGCATTCCTACAGGAGACCAAACTTTCCTCTTTGGAGGCTGAAAAGTTAAAAACGGAGTGGGTTGGGTTACAACTCCACAGCTCCTTCTCCTCTTCAAAAGAAGAGTTTTGATGCTGTTTCACAAATCACCGAAATCAAATCAAATCAAACTTTATTTCTTTAAAAGGCGCCTTTCTTAAACCAAGGCACCTGTACATAAATTATCAATCTTCAATAAAAATATTTAAAACCATAAATATAAAACAGTAATCAAATTAATCTAAATGATAACTTTGACGACACTCTGTTAATCATCATCCATAAATGCCAGGCTAAACAGGTACATTTTAAATTCTTGTTTAAAGCTTTGGATGGTCAGGCAGTCCCTTATCTGACGAGGTAGAGAATTCCACAGCGTTGGGGCCATATAAGCAAAAGAACGGGCCCCAGATGTTTGTAATCGCACCTGGGAATCTCTAGCAATCCCTTGTCAGTGGATCGAAGTGCTTTGGAGGGGCAGTTGGGAGAAAGGATATCTTGCAGGTAGTGGGGTCCCTGGTCATGTAGGGCTTTATAGGTCAGCAAACTGACCTTGAAGGTGATATGCCATTGCACTGGCAATCAATGCAGTCTACAGAGCACAAGCATTATATGACTGGCCCAAGATGTACCAGTCAACAGCCTGACAGCCGCATTCTGCACTAGCTGCAGGTGACGGACATCAACCCCAGGAGCCCTATGTATAAGGTGTTGCAGTAGTCAAGGTGAATGGTCAAGAAGGCGTGGACCAATGTAGGAAGATCATCAGAAGGAACCATGTGTTTCACCCAGGCAATATTCCTCAGATGGTAAAAAGAGGTCTTGTCAATGGCTGACACTTGTGATTTCAAGGTCAGACCGTCATCAAAAATTACACTTAGGTTCTGCACTCGGTCTGAGGTGGTTAGCTGGACACCCCCAAGCCAAAGATCAGAGGGTTGTCCTGCCAACATACCCACCCTCCAATAATCACTGTCTACCACTAACACCTCAGTCTTATCAGGGTTCAACCTCAGCCAACTAGAACTCATCCAGTCTTGGATGTCAGATAGGCAGTTGTTAAACACCATAAAAACATCTCCCTGCTTGGGTGCAAAAGACATGTACAACTAGTTGCATTCTCATAGCAGTGAAAACTCAGCCCATACTGCCTAATAATGTCCCTCAATGATACACCACGAACAACATGGGTGCCAAAATGGACCCTGAAGGCACCCCACAGGATGGGGGAGAGGATCAGAAGAATAAATTTCAAAGACCAATCTCTGTGTCTTACCCTTGAGTTAAGATCAAAACCACCTGAGGACAGTACCAGACAATCCACGGATGAGCCACAGGCACTCCAATAGCACAACATGGTCCACAGTGTCAAATGCCACGGAGAGATCAAAGAGGACCAAGATGGAACAGGTCTTCCGATCTCTCGCTATTAGATCTTTAAGCACCCGAACAAGGGCTGTCTTGGTACTATGCCTCCTTCTAAATCCCGACTGGAGAGAATTATAGATGTTGTGGATAGACAAATGATCATCCAGCTGCTGCACAACCAACTTCTTAATAACCTTGCCCACAAAGGGCAGGTTAGAGACTGGTCTGTAGTCGGCAAGATTATCTGGATCAAGGGAGGGCTTTTTCAGAACAGGTTGAATGACCGCTTCCTTGAGGAGATCTGGAAAGATCCTTCTCTTCAATGACTGCCAGACCATCTCAGTCAGGACAGGGATGATCTTCTCTATGCACCCCACAAGGAGGCGTGTTGGGCCCGGATACAAACTACAGCTGGTTGGCCGCAAAGTCTGAATGATCATCACAACATCCATGATATCCAGTCAGCCAAAGTCAGACCAGACAGGCCGAGTGCTCGCAACCTCCTGCCGACCTCCGCCACACCCCTTTGAGGGGGCAAGACGGATGCCAGACCTGATGGTGACAACCTTATCTGTGAAGAATTAAACAAACTCATCACATTTCTCTTGTGACAGTCCTCCACCAGACCAAAGACAGGTTTGCTTGCACAATCTGTCCACAGTCCGGAAGAGCTGAGCTGGTTGATTGTGTGCAGTGGTAATCTCCCTGAACAAGAATTCTGCCTTCTTACAGGTGATTGTCAATTGATAGACAACATAATGATCCATCAATCTAAGTTTGTCAACCTCCAGGCCCGACTTCCACCAAGCCCTTTCTAGCCTTCTACTCCTCAACTCCTTCAAGGCCCCATCAAACCATGGGGACCTTGGGCAAAGGGTGAGTGGTCGAACAAGAGTAGGAGCAATGGACTCCAGGGCACCTGTAACCACCCTAATACAAGCAAGCAGAAGGTCCCCCTGGATCTAAGCATTCACTCAATAGGCCTGATAGGTCCAGCACCACCATTAGGCCATCTGGGATCAAACCCCTCAAAGGGTGGTACTGGACCATCTCCATAGGGGCAGACCCTTTGGGGGGAGCCTCAAAACTGAACCTTATGGTGTGATGGTCAGACCAACTGACTTGTCCCACCACCAAGTCAGAGATCTTCATCCACAGGAGGAACACTAAATCCAGTGAATGACCACCAATGTGCATTGCGGAGGAAACAACCTGTGTGAGGCCCAGCATAGTCATAAGCTGGAGGAGATCTGGCAGTGTGTTGTCTCTAAATCTGACAAGAAAGGTCATTGTTTCTTAGCTCGTGTGACTACCCCTGAGGACCCACTTACCCTAGTCAATATCTATGCCCAGATCTCCAATTTCCTGCTTTTCTTTGCTGACCACAGTGAGCAGATCACCAAATTTAATCACCCACCTTCCCCATTAATCACTGGAAGCAACTTTAACCTAACTATAGACCCTCTCCAGTACAGATCCCACTTCTCAAAAGAGCTCCATACTAGGGCCTCAGCGGTGCTACAAGGTCTACATCAGTAACACTCCCTTTAGGATGGGTGGTGTCTCCTCCATCCTGACCAAAAGGATTACACTTTTTTCTCCTGTCCACCAATCTCTCAGCCATATGGATAATTGGCTTACTCCCCCCCCCCATTACCCATGCTACCATGGGGACATTTATACACACTATGATTGTTTCTGACCATGCCCTGATATCCCTCCATTTCTGGGGCCTTCTTCCCCCAACTCCTCCAGGAGATTTGACCCCTTCTCTCAAAGATTCTAATTTTGCCACCTGGATCCGCAATGAATTACGTTGTTTTTTGGAAACCAATGATAATGGGAAGGTCAATGACAATATCCTATTGGCTACTCTAAAGACCTTTGTACAAGGCCATATCATAGGTTCTGCAGTGCACAGATGCAAAATTTGACAACAAGAAGCCTCCTCCCTCAAAGCTAAGCTTGACCGCCTTGAAACCCAGTTTAAGAAGGACTCTCACAGTAATCCATCAGAAATGGTGCAGACTAGAATACAGCTAGATAGACTACTCCCCACAAAGCCAAACTTGCCTTACTCTGCACTCACCATAAATACTGGGAAGGGAAGAAAGGGCAAATAAAGTCCTCTCATATAGGCTCCACAAGGCTCAATCTGACCGCCACATTTCCGGGCTCAGGGATGAATCTGGGACTACCTGCACTGAGCCTCTACAAATAAACAAGCTCATGAAGCATCTGTACATTAATCTGTGTTCCTTTCAGGTCCAGCACACTCATGAACACATGAAGGCCTTCCTTGACCCCCTACAGATATCCGCTCTCTCTCCTAACTAGATATAGGATTTAGAAAGGCTGATCTCCTTGACAGAAATGACACAAGCTATTTTCTCCATGAAAAAAAACAAGTAGTGGGAGGAGATAGCCTCCCCATTGACTTTCATCAAGAATTCCCTGACATTCTTGCCCCTTTGTTGCTCTGAGTATTTAACTACTCACTCACCTCAGTCTCTCTCTCCCCCCCAGTCTTCTACTGTCACTGCCATCACTGTTCTGCCCAAGAAAGATAAAGCTCACTTTCTCCAGATCTGATTTCACTCGTAAAAGCTGATGCAAAAATCTTGGCCAAAGTCCTGGCCACCTACCTAGAGGAATCCCTCCCTGATCTAATACATCCTTCACAAGTGGGGTTTGCCAAAGGTAGGCATAGTTCAGACCATTTCTGTACATTTATCAACCTGCAATATCTGGCCCAATCCCTTAAGACACCTGCTGCTGCACTCACCACCAATTTCGAAAAGGCCTTTTGTTCTATTCAGTGGTCTTACCTTTTTGAAGTGCTATGCAGGTTGGTTTTGGACTTTACTTTCTATCTGCTATTCAAACCCTTTACACCAACCCCTCCACTAGAATCCTGACTAACCAGAGTCTATCCCCCCTTTCCCTCTATTCAGAGACATTACTCAAGCATGCCCACTTTCCCTTCTGTTCTTCCTGTTGGACATGGAACCATTGCTGATTGCATTATGAGCCAATCCTGTTATTCCTAGAATATCCACCCCTACAGCTGAATACATAACCCCTCCTATGCAGACAATCTCCTAATCCTTACCTCTGATGCAGGTAAGACTATCCTGCCCTCCAACACCTTCTCTCAGCTCCCTCCCTCATTTAAGAGCTGCTGGTTAACCCCTTGAAATCTAAAATACTTCCCCTAAATTCCCTATGCACTGCAACAATATTTTGTAATACCAAATGGAAATAGCAACCAGAAGGTATTACCTACTTGGGTACCTGCATCACCCCATCATTTCATAACATTCCTCGTGGTAATTTTACTCCCTTACTGGATTATGTTACTGCAGAAATTGAACAATGAAAGATGCTACATTTGTCCATTACAGGGAAAATCCAAGCCAACAAAATGATGCTCACCCCCAAAGTACTCCACCTATTAGGCCATCTTCTCCAATGAATACCAGACAAATGGTTTGTAATATTGGAACACCTAGTCAATCAGTTTCTAAGGGAAGGCAAGCCTCCTCATCTTAGCAAAGACAAATTGCGAAGGCACTGGAAAGCTGGAGGGTCGGGGCTACCTCACTTCACACATTGTCACATGACCTTCCTTTCATCTCAAGTGCTAAAATGTTTTCACCCCATGAAGCTACCACCCTGCTTTGGGCTGGTATTGAATCTCATTGCCTTGCTATCCCTTCATCTCTCCTTGCTGTCAACCTCCCCAAATCCACCGTCTGCTGATCCCATCCCACAATAAGTATCTCCTGTGTATTCTAGAAACAACTGATGTCTTCTGCCCAGTTTAACCCATCCCCTACCTCCTTGGTCCGCCCTTGGAGCAACCCTATGTTTGTCATAGGTAAAACCCCTATTCACTGACCTACACGGATAGCTAAGGGACTTCATTTAGTACACACTCCTTTCCCCTGGCCAGCATTACATCAACACTTTTGAACCCTTAAAAGCAGATACAACCTCCCAGATAAAAACATTTGGAGATACTACCAATTCAGAGCAGCCCTATCCCCACACCTTAGAATTCCCACCACCTTTAAAAACAAACTTCCTATTGATAAATGCAAACAAATAAACAGTGGTACAGCAGGCCTACTCTGCAAACTCCTTTGAGACTGTAAACCTTCCCCAGCTGCCCTCCTGCACCAACAATGGGAAAAGGAATTAAACACCCCCATCTCAAAGCATGATTAAAGCTTGTGCTGGTACACCACTCACATCTTCTGCAGGGATATTAAAGCCCAGCTTATTCAACTTAAAATATTACACTATTGGTATAGGACCCCTCATGTGTATTTCATGCTAATGACTGTACCGTGTTACTGTTTGGATGTTGTTATTGTATTCCCTTTTTGCTTTTTGGTTGTGGTTGTACTTTTTTATACTCCTAGGCCCGGATATTCAAAGCAGTTACGCACGGTGCAACTGAGTTGCGCCGGCGCAAGTGTGGACTTGTGCCAAGGAGCAACATTCTGTGGGAGCCAGTGCGCAGTGCAAATCTCACTGCACCAATGCGCAATGATAATGAATGCAGGTGCAAGTACAGGGGGCATGCCCATGAATATCCAGCGTAGTGCGATATTCAACCATGGAACCATGGCACAAGTGCGAAGCAAATCCGAGATGTGCCAAGCAGACTTGAGCCTATAAATACAGGGTGCAAGCACACAGACAGCACTTGTGCCAGGTGGGGGAGAGAGAGAGAGAGACAGAAAAAAAGAAAGAAGGAAAGAAAGACAGTCAGAAAGACAGACAGAGAGAGACAGAGCAAGCAAGAGACAGACAGACAGACAAAGGCAGCTACAGAGGGAGAGGGACAGAGGTGGCAGCGGAGAGAGAGACAGGGGCAGAGAGAGAGTGAGAAGTACAGGCAGGCACAGAGCCAGGCAGTGCACCAGGGTGGCACATAGCCTGCAGCAGCCAATCACCCAGGCGGATATTGGACATCAGGTGCCATGGATAGTGAGCCCTTCATGATGGAGGTCGTAATGAGGAGTGTGAGGGGGCAGGAGGAACAGCGATGTGGTCGAGGAAGGGCCTGTCAGTGGTATGCCTGACACAGGTAGTACCGTGCCCACACCACTTTTGAGAACTACTCTGACATGGAGATTGTGGGCCGGTACTACCTGAATAGGACCATTCTGAGGCAGCTCTGTGAGCTGTGCAGTGAAGAGATGCAGGCACCCACAAGACAGAGCCATGCAATGTCTGTGGAGACCAAAGTGACAGCTGTCATGTGCCTGCTCACCATGGGCACCTTCCAGAGACCAACAGGGGACACCACAGCCATAACCCAGTCGGCCACATCCTGCCTTCTCACCCAGTTCCTCAATGTTCTGCTGCCACATGCTTCAGAATTCATCCATTTCCCCAGCACACAGGTGGAGCGTACAGCAACCATGCAGGATTTCCACAGGGTAGCACGTATGCCTGGCATGCTTGGGGCCATTGACTGCACCCACATGGGCATCCACATGCCACCTGGCCCTGAGGGTGTGGCCTACATCAATAGGAAGGGGAGCCTGAGTGTCAACTGCCAGGTGGTGTGCGATGCCATGGGGCGCATCACCAATGTCTGTGCCACACACTCTGGGAGTGCACATGATGCATTCATCTGGCACAGCTCTGCGCTGTGCCACAGGTTTGAATGTGGGGACATCTCCACAGGCCACCTAGTGGGTGAATATGGGATGAGCAAGGGGTGACGGGCAGAGCAGGTCATGAGATGGGTAGGGCAGGGTGGGCAAGCTGGCGAGGGCACCAGGGACAGGCAAGGGGCACAGCAAAGGATGGCAGAGGGCTAACTATGTCATTAGCCACACAAGAGACATCGCCTATCCACTGAGGCCCTGGCTGCTCACCCCCCTAATGGCGCCCGTTGTCCCCAGCAGAGGAATGCTACAATGAGGCACACGCCAGCATGTGCAACATTATTGAGCATGTATGGGGCATGCTGAAGGCACATTTCCATTCCTAGACAGGTCTGGTGGTGCCCTACAGTACAGCCCTTGAAGGTCTGTGGTCTATTCCTGGCCTGCTGCATACTGCACAACATGGTCATTGACAGTGGTATAGCTGTCAAGACTGATGAGGGCAACAGCAGTGGGGACGATGGAGGCAATGGGCTGGAGGGTGGTGGACAGCCCACCCGGGCGGAGGGATCACTGGCTGCAATGGATGGCTCGCCAACATCAGAACACCATTGCACAGGAGCACTATGGTGCACACTGGTAGGTGGCATGAAACCCATACATAAGCCACACACACACACACACACACAGGTACAGCACACATGCAGATGTATGCAAGGCAATGGGCATGCACACACAGAGGCATGGTGCAAGGGTAGGGGAGTCAGTGGCACACAACTACACACAACTGCTCACAGCAACACACACATGCACCCACGCACCCATGCACCCATACACTCAGGCATTGGCATGTGGCAGGGATCAGGTGCATTGCACCGGTGCACAGGCACAACCTGTGCTGAACTGCTCTCATCATGCCCACGTCACATGGTACTGTGGCTGGGCAAGCATGCACACAGGCAGTGTGCAGCATGACACACAGGTGCCACAACAATGGTATGCACACACACATGCCACACATGCATGCACAGGGCACCAGCTGCAGACTGCGGTCAGGGTGGCATGCACATCAGGGCCGCCACACAGAACCATGGCCACTGCGGCCATGGGGGCGGCTGTGCCAGAGCTGATCAGCAGCCACAGGGGGTCTTAGCAACAGCCCCCCAGGGGTTAAACAGTGGGACCGTGACTGGGTCTGTACAGGGGTGCATAGGCACCCAAACAGGCCTGCACCAGGCATGCCTGGGATGCCAACATCAGAGCCCAGCATCGACAGTGTGGATGTCACCCGACGCCGGGATCATGGGGTGGACAGTGCACTGTGTGGGGTCCGTGGTGGCCAGCCACGCCCTGTGGCAGCCAGTATCGCAAAGCCATCCCTGATTACATTGGCAATGTGATCCAGGGATGCAGTCGTGGCCTCCTGCATGCATTGTATCACTGCCAGGAGCTGCACAGTGCCCCTCTTGCACTGCTCAGCCAACTGACTCACCTCCATGCACAGTGCATGCACCCCAGTGGCAAACTGCACCTGTTGCTCTACGGAGGCCCACAGCAAATGAGTGTGCTCAGCCAGTGGGTTGGTGTCCTGGGGATCCCGGGTGGGGCGCCGACCCTCCTGTGGTGACCTGCAACACTGCACAGCCCCCCCCTCAGGTGGACGCTGCACAGTGGGGTCCTCATGGGGTATCTACCTAGCTGGTGCCCCGGTGGTGGACCCAGTGTCCGGCTGCCCTGTGGCACCCACAGTCTGCTGCCGTTGCCCATCTGGCTGCTGCCAGCACCCCATTCTCCACATGCAGGTGTGCTGGTGCTGAAAGAGAATAAAGGTATATAAGTGATGCAATGCCCACATATGCCCACCCCACACAGCCACTGCATGTGTCTGGCAGCATGGCATGTGCGTTGTTGCACACACATGCACAGGACATGCATGGCGGCAGCATGCAAGCCAGCATGCCTGTGTACACACCCTCCATGCCACCAGCTGTGTGTGGCTGACATATGTACCATGCAGTGATGGGCTGCCACCCGTCTGGAATCCTCCACCAGGCACACTCTCCACAGTGCTGCGGCTCATGGTGGCTGCCACCAACTCCTCCTGCACCATGAGCTGTGGCGCATCTGCAGGCCCCCTTCAGTGGCATTCTGGGATGCATGGATGGCTGCCACCTATTCCTTTATGCAACTGTTGTCTGTGCCCACCTTCTTGCGGCACTCCTGTGCTGACCGCTGGTGGCTGCCCTGCTGGTTCACACATGCTGCCACCTCCTCCCAGGCCCCAGCTCTGGCCTATGGTGTGCCCGTGACACCACTCAACAGCGGCTCCCTGTCGAGGTAGGCCTCAAACTGCACCTCTGATTCTGCCTTAGTGAAGTTGGGCCTGCGCTTGCAAGCAGACCCATGATCCTCACACTCCTCACGTTCCGAAATGTCGCTTCCTGTGAACATGGACAGCACAGTGTGTCAGTGGCAACAGCACCCTGTTCCGTCCCCCCTGCTGTGCTGGCTGGGCCCAGTGTGCTCCAGCAGCATGTGCAACTTACCTCAAAAGGATGAAATACCGGTCCATGGCCAGTGCTGATCCATGGTGCTTTTATAGCGCATCACATGCAAATGAGCTTTGGCGCAACAATAATGACATGCTAATTTCCCCAGTGTGTCACGAATTGGCTGATGAGCTCATTTGTATGTAGCAGCTGAATATCACAAATTTGCTCCATGCGCAATGAGTTTGCTTTGGAGCAAATGAAAAACAGTAATCTACGCATGCACGGTGCAGGACCACAGTGGACATGCCCAGATGGTTTACTGTCACCAGTTGTGCACTCGGACCAACTGCATGATGGGGGCCATGGCACATGGTGCGCCAAGCCTGTTATTGCGCACATGCACACTGTGTGGCAGCTGACGCATGACCCCTGCTGTGACCTCTGCCCTTGGTGACTCCCTCACCCGCGACCCTACCTGGCCACACCCATGCTGTGCATCTCTGAGACTGCATGATGGGCGGACACAGCGCATGCCCCCTCAGCCTGTGCATCTGATCTATGCTGTGGCCACATGCGCCTACCGCTGCCAATTTGCTCACTGGCTCACACCTGAAGCATGGAGCAGCAGCAAGCACCAAGAGTGGTCAACTAGATGCAGGTTGAATTAGTCAGCCTTATCACCTGCGTCCAGCCCCATGCACCCCAACTGTTTGGCCAGGCACCACTGCAGCAGCCCCAGGTGGCTGTGTGGCAGGCCATTGCTGCCACACTGCGGCAGCACACAGAGGTGGCCAGGATGGGAGAGAAGTGTCACTACCGCTATGGTGACCTGGCACAGAGGGACCCAGAGCCCCTCAGGAGGCTGGAGGTGTGCGTCAGGCATGGGGCTGTGCCACAGCCAAGTGAGTAGGCCCATAATGCATGTCTGCCCTGGTGTTGTATTGTGGTGTTGGCTAGGCTGCCTGGCATACCCTGCAGGGTGGTGTACTGCCATCGTGTGCATCGTGGGGTGGCATCACTCTCCACCACTTGTGTTGCAATGCTGCTGTGCAGGATGTGTCAGGCAGGGGCTCACCCTGTGTACAGGGGTGGAGGTGGTGGGCAGCTGCTGTGGTTGGTTACTGATGTGTACCTGTCTCTGTTCCATTCCCAGGGCCTGAAGATAGGAGAAGGACAGCGGCAGCAGTGGCAGTGAGGCAGGCTGCAGCGGCCCAGGGTGGTGGTGGAGGAGCAGCTCCGGCACCAGTGGGGCCACAGAGAGCAGGTAGGCACTGACTTTGTTCTTTGCACCATACATGGGGTGGTGGCAGGGGCATGGGTGCATGCATGGTCGCCTGTGCCATGTGCTGTGACAGCTGTGTGTGTCGTACTGTGCATGGTGCCCGCCACTGTGGCACATCTATTGGACACATGTGCCAGCTGTTGGTGGGGTGGGTGTGTGCCCAGCTGTCACTGATGTTGCTGTGGTGCTGCTGGAGCACTGGGCCATGTGGTACTGTCATGGTGCAGTCGGGTGGCCACTGTGCAGTGGGGACCACCACTGTGCACTGTTGTGGTGTGTCGCGTTGCTGGCAGGCGTTGGCCCACACCCCTGTAGGTGGCCTGTACGGGACCTCTGGGGGGGTGTTCCCACTGCCCAGTGTGCACTGTGGATGGGCATGGTTCCTTGGGATGTTGCACTGATCACTTGTGCTGTCCCTTGTCCTAGGTGTCCGGCGGCAGCGTAGAAGGCCCCTCTCCTGCTGGCTACTCCGCCAATTAATCCTTATAACCTCAACAACCATGGAGGCAGTGCTGCAGGTCTGAAGGCTGCTGCTGGTGGACAGGAGGCAGCGAAGAGTGCAAGGGGTCACAGGCCATGGCCACCACTAGTCAGGCCCTGATTTCCCCTGTTTCCCCAGCTGTACCTCCCCTCCAGTCTCCCTTCCTACTGTACAGTCCCTGTTCCCTATCCCCTTCCCTCGCTTTCCAGCCCTCCCCCACACCCTTCTGTTGTAAATAGTTGCTTTTCCAATATATATATCTTTTGACATACCTGCCTGTGTCTGCTTTGCAGGTGGCATGAGGAGCCATGCTGCAGTGGCCCAGTGTCTGTCCGTGTGGTGTGCATGTGTTGGGGCACGTGTTGTGCTTCTGTTTATCACTGCTGTGTGCTGAGGTGTGTCCCACTGTGGTGGTGTCCCTCCCCTCGGTCAGTGGCCATGCCTTGGGATACCCATGGAGCGTCTGTCTGGGGTGTGTAGCGGGTGTGTGTGTGCTTGGCTGCCTGGTCCTTTGTGTGGCCTGCTCTGCTGTGGGTGTGCAGGAGGGGCATGGCCTACAGCCTGCGGGGGCCCCCTTGGTGGCCCTCCATCCACCATTGGCACCCCCTGTTGCCTACTGTCTGTGCCACTGTTGTGTTCTGGGGTGGGTGTCTGGATGCCTGTGTGTACCCTGCTGTGCCCAGCTGGTGGTGGCCTCCTGTGGCATATCACTGTGCTTCCCTGGCTGTGGCCCTGGGTCACCTCTCTGTGCTGTGCCCCCCCTCTGTTGCTCTGCTGCTCTGCTCCCATGGCACACCTGTGTTTGCACCATGGCACACCTCTGGTTGCACCATGGCACATCCACGATTGCACCATGGTGCATCCACGGGTGTGCCATGGTGCAACTGTGCCATATTCAGCCGGGGTGCAGCCAGCGCAACCTCTGAATATGGCTCCTGTTGCACCATGGCACATCAGATTGGCACTGCGCCAGACTTGCGCCAGCCTTTAGAAACATAGAAACAGAAGTTGATGGCAGATAAGGACTGCGAGGCCAATCCAGTCTGCCCATTTCTTTTTCTACCTTATAAATGTGCCATCGGCCTTTGCTCTGTCAATGGCCTATCTATTCATACTCATCTGTATTGCTTCCTTATGCTTATCCCATGCCTGTTTGAAGCCCTGCACTGTATTCATATCCACCACTTCCTGAGGTAGGCCGTTCCATGCATCCACCACCCTTTCTGTGTAAAAGAACTTCCTCACATTACCCCTTAACCGGCCTCCCTCTAATCTCATGCTGTGTCCTCTTGTCCTGCTATTTTTCTTATATTGAAATATGTTAGACTCTTTCACCTTGTTAATGCCCTTAAGGTGTTTGAATGTTTTGATCATATCACCTCCCTCCCTCCTTTGCTCTAGGGTATACATATTGAGCTCCATTAATCTGTCCTCATAAGTTTTCTGATGCAGTCCCTGCACCATTTTGGTTGCCCTTCTCTGGACTGCCTCCATTTGGTTAATGTCCTTGTGAAGGTGTTGCCTCCAGTACTGCATGCAGTACTCCAGATGGGGCCTAACCAGTGTCTTGTAAAAAAGGATTATTACCTCCCTCTTCCGGCTTGTGATACCCCTACTAATACACCCTAACATCCCCCTAGCCTTACCTACTGCTTTAGTGGTCTGCTTGGATGATTTCAAGTCATCGGTGATGATGATGCCCAAGTCTCTTACTTCCCTTGTGTCTGCCAGCAATTCCCCTCCCAGCCTGTAGGTGGCTTCAGGTTTCTCTTCCTATGTGCATGATCTTGCACCCTCTTGCTAAACCCCAGTTGCCACTCTTCTGACCATTTTGCTAGTTTATCCAGATCTCTTCTCATTCTGCCCACCCCAACTGGATCATCTACTCTGTTGCAGATCTTGGTGTCATCTGCAAACAGACAAACCTTACCCTCCAGTCCATCTGCAATGTCACTGATGAAGATATTGAAGAGGACTCGCCCCAGGACTGATCCCTGAGGTACCCCACTTGTGACTAGCATCTCTTCTGACTGTATACCATTTACCACCACTTTCTGCTTTCTGCCCGTCAACCAGTTTGCCACCCAGTTGACCAACTTCTGACCAACCCTGAGCCTACCCAGCTTATTAATTAATCTTCTATGTGGAACAGTATCGAAAGCTTTGCTGAAGTCAAGGTAGGCAACATCAACTGCTCCCCCTTGGTCCAACACTCTGGTTGCCCAGTCAAAGAAATCTATGAGATTAGTTTGACAGGACCTTCCTTTTGTAAACCCATGCTGTCTTGGATCCTGTGCTCCTATGGATTCCAGGTGTTGCACTATCCTTTCCTTAAGGAGTGCCTCCATAATCTTGCCCACTATGGAGGTAAGACTGACTGGTCTGTAGTTCCTTGCCTCCTCTCTGCTACCACTCTTGTGCAGCGGGACACATGTGCCCTTCTCCAGTCTTCTGGGACCTCTCCTGTGCTCAGAGACTCACTAAACAGTTCTGATAATGGCTCTGCTAGTTCCACCCTTAGCTCCTTTAGTACCCTGGGATGTATGCCATCAGGTCCCATTGCCTTGTCCACCCTGAGCTTATTGGGCTCTTGTAGGACCCTTTCTTTTGTGAAGGGACTAGTGCTCACCTCCCTCCCCCCCCGTTTCCATGGTGCTGAGCTGTGGGCCGTGCCCTACCTTCTCTTCAGTAAATACTGAGCAGAAGTATCTATTGAGGATAGATGCTTTTACACGGTCCTCTTCCTCACATGCCCCCTTATATCCTTTGATCTTAGCAATACCTCCCCCCGGACTTTCTCCTTTCACTAATGTATCTATAGAAAGTCTTGTCACCTTCTTTTACTGTCTGTGCTAGTGTTTCCTCAGTTTGGGCCTTTGCCTGCCTTACTGCCTTCCCTGCTTCCCTTAGGGAAGTTTGGTATGCCTCCCTATCTTCATCCTGCTGCATTCCCTTATATTTCCTGAAGGCCAGCATTTCAGCTCTGACCTTTTCTGCTACTGTTTTTGAGAACCACAGTGGTTTCCTTCTTCTTTTGCACTTCCTTTTCTCTCTAACACAATGGGATGTTGCTTCAAGTATTGCATCCTTAATGCTTGCCCACTTTGTCTGTACCCCCTCACCTGTATTTCTTTTTGTCAGGGCTCGCTTAACTCTGTTGGCCATCTTATCAAAGTCAGCTCCTCTGAATTTCTGAATATCTGAATTTCTGAATATCTGGGCCCTCGTGTTTCCTCAATAAAGAATTCAATGCTAAAAAAAGATTAAGCCTGGTAAATCTAACATGGATACATGGAAATGTTTCTTCAATTAGCGGGTTATTAATCCTTGGAATAAACTACCAGTAGACATAATTATACGTGGCACAAAAAGTGAATTCAAAAACAAATTAGATAAGTACGTGGTTCACAGGAGAAACCTAGATTTCTACTAGTAACTAACAGGAGCTCCATCATGGGCATATGCCTTTTCAGCTCCTTATCCTTTAGTATCTTTATAGTATCCTTTAAGAAATAAGAAAATATTTATTTTTCAAACTGCAATTTAATCAGCAGCTCGGGAGATGCATTTGAAAAATAATATTTAGCCACAACTCTGTTTATGCTGCACACATTTTCCATATTTCTGTATCCCTTGTTCTTTCTAATATTTGAATGTAAACAGGGCTTTAGTACTTGAGACTTGATCTGCTGTGACTACTTATGCCCCACCTGAAGCCATAATCCACTGCTTGTGACATTACATCTCATTCCTTGGCAACAGACTGTGATGTCACAAAGAGAGGATTATGACTTCATAAGTGGTATGAACAGCATGAGTAGAACTCTAAAGCACAAGGACTCAGTTTACATGCCAATAGCCATAATAATAAAGAACAAGGGGAAGATCAATACTGAAGATATTTTAATTATAAGCTAAACTTTGTCCAAATAGTATGTTTATGAAGTTTTCTCAGTGGTGTCAGTTGCGTTTTTAAAGAAGGAGATGTGTTTTAAGTATTACATGAGATAAAAAGTGTAATCCATGCAAAACTGACACAATATACCAGAATAAGAATAATAATAATCAGAATCCAACATTGACACAGTAATAAACAACCCCTCCATATAACCGTATCATGAAAACTCACCAAAAGGAAATACAATGCGGTCGGAAACTGCATGGTAAAAACAGCGAAAGTCAAAATCACACATGCAGAATACTCCCAAAGAAGACAAAAAAAAAAATGAACTTACAACTTTTCACTTGAGTGGTGGTCCATGGCGGCATGGTGTTGTAATAGTAAATCACACTTGAAGAAAATTCTCACCAGTATTCTGTATGTGCTGTTTTGACTTTTGCTGTATTCACCACGTGGTTTTACCACGTTGCATTTGGTTTCGGTGACTTGTCGTGGAATCCCACAAAATGCCCCACCATCCCACAGGTACATTCAGTTAATTTCTTAAATAACCTTCCAAACATGGAGTAAACTGGGGGAGTGAGAAATGAAGATAAGACCACTAAACCATAAAATATTACTTTTATATGATCAAGTTATACAGATGTACACACTACCTACAGCTTCATAGCCAAAATGCCACAGGTAATATGGAACTACTGTAAGGTGTTTTCATCCAATTTAGTACAAGTAAGTAATAAGCCATACCAGGGTGTGCATCATAGGATTTTAATGCACGCCCCAGGGATGTAGTAAGGCATGAGGCCAAAAGCTGAGTGTCCTTATGCCGCTGGGAAGTGCATTAAAATTCAATTATGCACACCCCGGAGGGGCTTATCACACTTATAAAACAACTCTAGTTTATTTTTTTGGGGGGGGGATGAGATTCAGCTCCTGACTCTGCATTTATAGAGATTTAAAACTTGGTCAGGTGACATCTCTCAGCCAATGAAATGACAAGATTTTTTATTGCCGTTTTATGACGACAAATATGCCATTTCCTGCAAATGTACTACTTGTCTTATACTTCTTTACAATAGTAAGGGCAATAAGAAGTACTCTATCACCTACCTATGTTTGTGATCCTGTATTTCTTTTAATGACTTAAAGCTCTTTAATTACCTTTGGCAGACATTCCAGCAACAGCGATTTTTCTGGAAGAGTCTGTCATTATTCCAGTCAAATTGACACCTTAAAAAGGCTGTGCTACAGCTAAAGAATGCAATGAGCCCTGGTTTCTTCACTCCAGGTTGAGGTTTTGGCACTGATTTGACTCAGTGACAATGATGAATTGTAAATCATCATTTATCTTTTTTGAAGGTAAGTCAGTATTAATCATTGACAATTATCAAATGTCACCATATGACATCCAGGGTGATTATGATCTAAGATCATTGCTTATAGTAGATTATGATTTAGCCATCTAAAATATAGCTTTAAAATCACCAACTGAATATTATTGAGTCACCCAGTAAGCTTAAATCAGCATGGGCAGCCATGCCAAACTCGGCTCTTGTTTCCATCTCGGGGTTGAGATGACATCACAGATCTCTCAAGCTCAAGGTCAATATGATGCCATATAAACCGCTCAGTGGAAACACAGCCTCATTGTGTATGGTTACCCTCGTTTTATTTTTTATAGTATATGATTTTACTCTACATTAGAAATGAAAATTTCGCTTTATACTCCCTTCCAACCTACTTTTCATCACTCATAGTCAATAACTATACTAAAGATAAATGATGTCAATGAAGGGCTTAACAGGTGATAACCACAAGCAGCAATTTGTTGTGATCTTTGAGTTGTGCACAACAACTTTTGATGACCTTTGAACTGTGCACTATAACTTTCGCCCATGCACAAAAACTATTCTGAGTGTATGGAAATCCATACACAATGTCAGTTAACCATTTACTATAAATTATCACCTGATGATCGTTAATGATAACATAAATTTCATAATGCGAGTTTGTAATTCACATGTGTTAATATTAAAAAGCAGCTTATCTGTGATAAATATAAAATATGAATGCACCAAATATCTGCAGAAGAAAATTAGTTAAAAAATGAATTATTTTAGGTCAAAATTAAAACCTTTGTGAAGCATAACTATTAAGTTAGAAATAGTCTTACATTTGCATATCTAATCTGCATACTTTAGAAGCACATATTATGAATAAAAACAATGGTAATTTCTATTTGAAAAATAATTTTGAATCAATAGTATTAGTTTGTAGATTTTAAGGAAAATACTCTGAGCACAAACTGTACGTGTAGGAGCTCACCACAACCCCAAAATGGAACCCCTTTTCGGAGATATACTGCATACTATAAACCAATTTAAGCTTTTATAGCATGAGATAGAAGAGAGTACTATGAGTTAGTACAATTGAAAGTTGTTATTTTTGGGGAAGGGGAGGAATACATTGAAATGAATCCAATACAGTTTTCTAAATAGTTAACAAGATGTGGTGGGAAGGTATAGAATAAGAAGTAAAATCAAATATTTTTTCTGAATTTAATACTGCATTGCATTGATCTCAATCATGACAAGACAGAGGTGGAAGAAACATGGAAAGATATTAGAGAAGCATTTCTAAAGGCAACCTGACTCAGCATCAGGGCTGTAATGAAGAAAAACAAGTTTTAAAGACCCATGTGGTCCTTCCCTTTGGTAAGAGAATCGATCAGGGACAAATGGAATGCATACAAATTGTTCAAACAAAATAAAGGGGATAGGGAATGGGAGGGGTACACTCAAAAAAGTAGAGAAGCCAAGAAATTAGTGAGAGATGCCAAAGCAGCAGAAGAGCTAAAAATTGCACACAGAGTCAAAGAAGGGGAGAAAACCTTTTTCCACTATATCAGCAAAACAAGGAAGAAAGAGGGAGGAACTGTAATATTAAAGGTTTGGAATGAGGTACTAGAGGACAGCGGGCAGAAAGCAGAGGCCCTAAATGAATACTTTTGCTTGGTATTCACCAGGGAGAAACAAGGACCATTTCCAGACAGCGGTATCAGTGCCACCGCCAGGGGAATTCACAGAATATGCACCCAGGAGTTCACCATAGACAGGGTGAGGAAGGTCTTTTCAAACATCAGACCTGACAAGGCTCCTGGCCCGGAAGGTTTGCACCCTAAGGTGCTAAGGGAGCTAGCAGAATAACTGGCTGCACCTCTCGCGCACGTATTCAACAGCTCGCTTGGGTCCGGGGTGGTGCCAGACAATTGGAGGGTGGATGATGTGGTTCCACTGCACAAGATAAGGAAGTGAGGAGTACCTATAAGCCAGTCAGTCTCACATTAATAGTAGGTAAACTGATGGAGTCCCTTACTAAGCAAGATCTGGTGGAATACCCCAAAGTGAATCACCTCCAGAACAACAAACAGCATGGGTTTGTATCAGGTAGATCATGTCAAACGAACCTCATTGCTTTCTTTGATCATGTGACTAGGGATTTAGACAGAGGTCATGCAGTGGACTTGCTTTACTTTGACTGCAGTGAGGCAGTTGACACAGTCCCACATAGGCGACTATTAAAAAAGCTGGAAGACCTAGGGGTAGCAGTACAAATAGTCAAATGGGTGCAGGACTGGCTAAAAGACAGAAAACAAAAGGTAGTAGGAAATCAGGTAAAATCAGCCAAAAAGCATCTCACTGGTGGGGTGCCTCTAAGGAGTATACATCTCTCACTGTGAAATCCCTACAGTGACATACATTACTGCCGACAACAGCGCCATGTCACTGTAGGGGTTGCTCCTGGGACCTAGCAACACCTTCCCCATCTTGCACCCCCTCCCTGAACCAACTCTGACTCCGAGTTGGTATCCATAGTGATGGGGGTGTGGGGGGGCAGAGCCCCCCATGGGGGATTCGGGGGCTAAGCCCCCCTTAGAAAAACACAGACCCTGCTGTGCCTGGCTCCCTGCCGACTGCAACTCACAATTGACAAGGAACCTGGCACTGTGATGCCGGTCGACAAGTTCGTTGTCTACTCGGCATTGTAGATCCCCTCAGGGGTCAGTCCCGGGACTGATCCTTTTCAATATATCATTAGTAACATTTGTGAGAGTATAGATAGCAGCATCACCCTGTTTGCAGATGACATGAAACTCAGTGGAAGAGTGGACAATAGAGAAGGAGTCAGGCAGCTGGAGGAAGAGTTGGAAAGATGATCACATGTATGGCAGTTGAACCCCAATGCCAAGAAGTGTAAGGTGATACACCTGGGTAGGGTCAATCCTAAGGAAGAATACTGGCTAAATGGAGTCAAGGTTAGCTCCTCTACTGAGGAATGGGGTTTGGGAGTCATCATCAGAGAAGACCTCAAAAAGCAGAGTCAGTGCAATAAGGTGTACAGCAAGGCTTGCAGGGTGTTGGGATGTATTAGTAGGGCATAGACAGCAGGGACAGGAAGGTGATGCTACCACTGTAGCGGTCATTGGTAAGGTCTTCTTCTTCTTGACTCCCTCTCATCAGCTGGTCTGTCTCCTTCAGCCACTACATTGTTCAAGGCCTACCTTACTGGCAGAAACCAATCTGTTAAGATCTCGGACCTCATTTCCGCTCCCCTCCTGATTAGTCCTGGTGTCCCTCAGGGCTCAGTGCTAGGGCCCTTATTATTCTCCATCTTCCTAAATGACCTTCCATCTGTCTGCTCCCCCTCCTCGGCCATACACATGTACGCCAATGATACATTCCTGTATGCAACCGGCTCATGTCCAGCCGAGGTTACATCCAGCTTGCAGCAAGACTTCGACATGGGACTTTACTGGAGGACACATCCTCCTTCATATATGTTAGTGTCTGGCTAGACCAACACCTCAACTTCTCTGGACATAGTGAAGCCATCCAGAAAAAATTGCGCCCCAAGCTTGGTGCACTGTTCAGGAACCACAGTTGCATCCCTCCTGTGGCTAGGTGTGAACTTGTCCAGAAGATGATCCTTTCCATTTTTGACTACTGCGATGTAGTCTATGGTGCTGCTCCTCAGCCCTCCTTGACCAGATTGGACACTCTCTTCAACTCCTTCTGCCACTTTGCCCTTGATGCTCCCTCTCGCACCCACCATTGTGATCTTTATCAGGCCCTATCCTTCCCTTCTCTTACAAATAGGTACCTTTCTCACTGCGCTAAATTTCCCTCCAAGCACTGGTTGGGAGAACTCCCATCCTATCTCTCCTCCTCATTTATAACTCCCCCCACCCACTCCATTAGATCTACCGACTACCAGACACTGGCTGTCCCCCGCCTATCCACCCTCATCAGTCAGTCTGGCTACTCTTATCACCTACCAAAACTACAGAACTCTGTCCCCCCTCAAATTCTCCACTCTTCCTCCTTTGACTCCATCAGCACTGCCCTCCATAACTACCTTGCACCTAGCTGTTCCTGCTATAACCCTCCTTAATTCCTTTCCATAAACTCCATACAAATCCTCCCCCCTTCTGTACTTATACCATGACCCTCCCCAATGCAGCTTCACACCCTTTCTCCTTAGATTCCAACATTCCTTCTCCCCCCCTTCTCCCTTCCCCGCTGGCCCTCTCTCCACTCACAATGTGATTCCCAGCATCCTAAAGTTGTCTCATGGACTTGGCCCTAGCCTCTCCTAGTTTTAAGCTCTCACTTCCTCCCTCTCTCCTCTACCCTCTCTATATTTCCTACACCTAGCTCTCCTCCTCCATCTCTTTAGCCCTCTCAGTCCCCTTGCAAGGTTCTCCTCCTGGATTAGGCTTCCCTTTTTCTCTCCCACCTTCACTCACCTCTACTGACCTTCCCCGCCCCCTTGCAGGATTCTCAGCATCCTAAAGGGTTCCTTTGGGTTGGTCCTTTTCCTCTCTTAGTTGTTAACCCACACTTCATCCCACCTCTCCCTATCCTCTCTAAAGTCCTTCTGCCATCTTCCCCCCTTTTCACTCTAGCCCTCTCAGTCCCCTTGCAGGGTTCTCCGCATCCTGAAGGGACCCCTCAGGGGACTAGGCTTCTTCCCTCCTCCTCAATTCACCCTTTCCTCTACGCATCTGTGCTCCTTTACTTACATCCTTTTCCCCAATTAACATTTTGTTTTACTCACACACATTTAGATCCACCTGTCCCTCTTGCACTTATTGTACTTTTTTACTATTCCCTGCATGATCTCCAATTTTTGCTTTTCTGCTCCGTCTTTCTTTCCTTTTTCATAGTAGCCAATCTCTTTCTCTCTTTGCTTACTTTTTCCGTGTCTGTCCATGTCTGTGTTGACCCTTTCCACTACCTCCCCCTGCACTTATGATTGTTCTAAGTACCTTATTGTATGGTACACTGTATGTATCGCCTGTCTTACACAAATGCCTGCTCTATCAATCCACCTTATTGTACTGTACACTGTATATTATACCTGTCTTATGAAAATGTATGTAAATGTTGTATTACTGCTCCATCCTCATTGTACCCCCTCCCCCCCATCGCACCAGAAGACAAGCAACTTGTTGCTCACTGAGCCTTCCTGGTGAAGCATTTCAATAAAAAGAACTATGAGGAGAGGCTAGAGGCTTTAGACCTGTACTCACTAGAGACTGGGGGGGATGAAAAACCTTCAAGTTCCTTAGAGGTATTAACAGGGTTCCAGACACAGTGCTTTTTACCAGGAACACCAGTTCTACAACTAGGGGACACGAGTGGAAACTGAAAGCTGGAATGCTCAGGAGGGACATCAGAAAGTATTACTTTACTGAGAGGGTGGTGGAGCCTTGGAATAGACTGTCTCCCAAGGTGGTGGCTGTGAAGTCAGTATCAAGTTTCAAGCACAAGGGGGACAAAGCATGTGAAAAACACATGGCTCTGGTAAAGGCTAGGCGTATAGGTGGACAGGACACCCATGCACAATAGGTCCCAGAATAACAGGCATAGGGCAGACTCAATGGACCGTAGGTCCCCTTCTGCCATTATCTTCTATGTTTCTATGCTTCTATGATCAGTCATAATGTGGTGACATTCACAAGGTGCCAGCATGGTGCAGTTGGTCGCACATCCACCTCTAGGTCCAAAGATCATGGGTTCTAGCCTCACACTAAGAAAAGGCTGGCTGGTCACCCCACAAGGTTCCAGATTAATCACACTCAGAGCCCACCCTAAGTACCCCTCAGCAATCCAAAACTGCTGCAACATGAACACTAACGTGTAACTGTCGAAGCCAAACCTAGAAAACTTAAATTAACGCCTATGCCTCCATACTTTACTGTCATATACAGCTTTGGCAATGTAAAATGAAAACTGCTGTTCCACAAATGCCTGTGTTGTACCATCATGTATTGTCTGATAACAGGCTGTAATCCAACAATGCCGATCCCATTGCCATCACTGCACCCCTGATATTGCACTGTAATGCTATATACTGTACTGTATTAGAAATAGAATAATAGATAGGTTCTGGTGTATTACAAGGCAATAATTCCATCAAGAGGTTCTTGTGTCCCCAGAACCTCAAGATGGAATTTCTGCCTTGAAACACCAGAACCTATTTGTTATTTTTTGTAATATAGGGATGCAAGGAATTTTTCAGTTCTTACTTGTGCCTGCTGTACGGCACTGCGGTCTGCAGAGTTAGTAAGACTCCCGAGTGTTGTTGCTCTCTCCTCGCTCACACCACCCCCACTCCTGCTCCCGCTCCCAGTCCCATTCCGCTTCTTTCTGTCACAAAAAAAAAAACAAAAACAAAACACAGTTCACACAGTAGTCGCATCAGTAATCCCAATGATACTATTACGAGGACCGGAAGTATACTATTACGGGACTAACTAATATATTACAAGGAATTGTTTGTATGCATGTTGGGGGTATTACTTTCATCATCCATATATTACAATGTAATGTAATGTTGGTAACCTAAAACCTCTGCTTATGGAACCCATTGAAAATGAGCTCCTGCTTAATTGGAGTCTACCCAAGTTCATATCATGTGACAATGATTGTGCATAAAAATTTTACTACTGCTACACCGGGATTGGCTTATGCCATAAATGCTACCACCTGAATGCAGTGCAATGGGGATGCCGTACTGTCGGTGTGCCATTCTTTGGATGAGATGTTAAGCAGAGGTCCTGTCTGCCTTCTCTGGTGGTTGTTATGGTGGATGTCAAGTGTCCCATGTTATTTTTTTAAAAGAGCAGAAGAAATTCCCTGGTGTCCTGGTCAAATTTCCCCCATTTACTAGAATAACACCAACAGCTTAATCTGGTTACATTTTGATTGGTTTGCATCTGCATCCACCCACCCCCACCCCCAACCGCGGTAGGAGGCTGAAAATAGGCTGTAGCCCTCCTTTTCCAGTCAACAGAAATTAAATAAATAAATAAAAACTCATATATCACAGTCATCTTTTCTACAACTTGATAGGTTTTGACTGGCAGCTATATAACTGTAAGGTTTAGTAACGGTTAGTCATGACCACAGTGATAGGTTTTGAGGATTGAACATGATCTTTAAACATAATTGATAATGATCATTTATGAATCGTCATGATTATATCAGCATCTCTTCAGCTGGATGGAGTAGGAAGGTAGGTAGGTACCTGAAATGCTGCCTCAAAATGGCGGGCTGCACGTCACTGCCAGCTGTATAGGTGTAGTATGCCTGACATCCATATTATTAGCACAAACTGCAGAAGATCACTGGCAGGCCTTCCTAGTTTGCAGCAGCACTGGATGTCTTACTATTTATGGTACAGAAAAAGCCACATCTACTTTGCTGCATACTCTGTGGTATAAGGTGCAAGATGGCCTCCGTAGCATAGCTGTACTAAGCAGATTATCTTATTCAGAGTATTTACTTTTTTATCAGTTTTAGGTATTTTGTAGTTGCACAGTAGACATTAGTTTAGTGCAGTATTGTTCTTAGTGAGTTTTAATGAGTTTAGTGAGTTTTGGGGTAGCAACCTATGGTATCCCATTGTTAGGGTGCCGTGATTAGGGCGCTGTAATGTGGGAGCTGCAACAAGGGTGTGACTGATAGGGGTGATCTGGATTTTAAATCATTCCAAACTCATGCCCTCTTTGACATCCCACAACTTTGTGTCCCTTTCCACTGCATGCGCCCCCCCCACCCCCCAGAGTTTGTTATATTTGTTTTGGGGTGTGGGGGGTACAACCCCCTGCAAAAACTAAGTTTTTCTTGGGCTGGTCTTGTGGCACTGTCAGTTTAGGGTGCCGGAATGATGGCCACAATAATTCTGGTGACATAATTCTGGTGCCCTAAATAACTTCACCCACATGGCCCACACACCATTGTGAGTGAACCGCAATCTACAAGACTGTACAGGCTTGGTTCTCCTTTTGGCTGCCACTTGTGACTGCCATAACAAACTGTGCCTGGTAGTGGAGTGAATAGAGGAATCATGAATTTTCTGGCTTGCATTTCTGGGCAAAGTTATAGTTCACTCAAGGAAGCAGATTTGTGTGTGTGGCAGTGTTTCCCCATAGCTCAGCATTTACATAGGGCAAGACTGTGGCACTTGTAGCTGATTGGGCTTCTTTAAATCAGCTCAGACAGGCAGGTATCTGGTGTTTTCTGGACTACTACAGGCATGGGGTTTCACATGAAGATCACTTAAACTGTATCTCCTTTAGTGCAGAAGCACGGGTTCCATGCAGCAGTCATCTGTGCACAGGTCATAAAGTTTTTTGCCCTAAGAGAACTATGGTCACACAAGCATGCCTCGTTTTGCCTTGAATTTTCCCCTGCATTTTCCAGTTGAGGATGGGACTGCACCACTGTCTGTGGGATGAGGTTGGTGTTCCACTTCTCTTTCCTCTTTGGAAGAGAGTTGAGGTTTTGACTACTCTGAGTTGTCTCTAAGGTAAGTGCCTTTCAATATTCTGCCCTGTCCCTGTAGTCTGGACTCTGTTATGCTCCCTGCAATGGGTGGGGAGGGGGTAGCTGTATCCTTTAATTAGTGCAGACCACTTGCATGTGCTGCTAGACAGTTCCCTAGAAGGTTCAGATAGTTTGGAGATAGCCTCATGGATCAGAACAGTAAGGTGAGTTACTTGGGGTCTCTATCCCTGGCTATACATCCGGCCTTCCAGATCTGGCCTATGGACCCTCCTGTACCAAGCCGAGGCCCATTCTTGTTGACTGCTGAGTTATTACTCAGAGTTGGAAGCAACAGTATTTAGGATATCCCCAAAGGTCAGCCCTGTTGGGGGGAGTGATGGAGGATGTAGCCTTGGTCTACCACATTGTTTTGTTGAACTAAACTCTAGAAGCCCTAATTTACACCTGGACCCTTTTGGATTCTGGAACAATAGCCATTATCCAACAATTCTTTTGAACTGCTTGATCTTATTGAGTGGTGGCACTAGGCTGGTATGAGCAACTCATGTGGTTGCGAATACTGAATCCATTGGGAAGGGCTTAGAGTAAGAGCGGGGTATGTCTTTATAATTTTTATAACTTGTGTAAGGAGTTTAAAATGTTCCAGGGAAAGATCCTGTATATGTCAAACCAACTGAGGTGTGTGTGTGCCCTTTAAGGAAATATCTTTCGGCTGATCCCAGGATCCAGCAGAAATGTCACACCTTGGGTATCTGGTAAAGGGAGAAAGTCCATCCTGTGGCTATATATGGATCAGATAAGTGTGTGCAGGCCAGGTGGGACATGCCAAAATTGATGGGAAGGGGCAGAGATCTTTCCTGCCTTTGTCCCATCACTAGGCAATGTGATACATGGGGTGAGAGATGCATAAGATAGCCCTAACCCCTCCAGTCTAAGTATTTCTTTGCAGTGCTAGATTGGTGGTGAAAATAAACTGCAATCAAAGTGGTTATCCCTGTTTCTCTTGCTGACTTAGTATGCTTGGCTTAAAGACTCAGCTGGATCTGTTCTGGTGGAGGCTGTCCTAACAGGTTACTCTGTGACAAGCCACCCAAGTCTGAAGCACAGGGGTGGCTGTGTGGCTTTCTGTTTTAGATCTAAATTGGATTGTGTGATGTAACCTGTTAAGTGGTCAGGTTAGTCCAAGAGTCCATTGTTTTGCCTTGAATTGTTCCCTGCACTTTCCAGGTGAGGAGGGGACTGCTCCACTGGCCATGGGATGAGGTTGGTGTTCCACTTCTTTTTTTTAAATCATGCTTTATGCCCCCTTGATCGCTGGCACTGTCACCCAGCAGAACCCTATGGCACCCAGACCAGTGGGAGGACTCCCATAGAGCCATGGTTTACCCCCCCAGGTGGGAATGAATTGGGAGAGGGTCCACCTGCTACAACCTGTACCCCCATACCATACATCTGAATTTCATTGGGGTCCTTGACCAGGGTCTGGGCACTGGAGAGCAAGAGCCGTCCCTGGCTTTCTTGCCAGCGTCCTGCCAGGGCCAAGCTTTTTCAATGTACGCCCCCCCCCGAGATGTGACGTGCACTTGACATCAGGGCATGCATGCTGACATCTGTCATTTCTCCCCCTTGAATGTACCTCGGGCATGCTATGCCTCTAGCTTCCGCCAGAGGCCAGTCATGCACTGGGTCGAGTACCCCTTCCCCCCAGATGAGGTGGGCAGTCCCTGGGATGCTCGAACCTCCTCCCCCCGGCTGGCCCTCCAACGCCCCAAGCTCACTGGCATCGTGAGTGGTATCGCTGCTGCTGCACTGGCAGGCCAGCATTGGTGTTCCACTTCTCTTTTCTCTTTGGAAAACAGTTGAAATTCTTGGAGAAAAGTGTTATGCACTGTTGAACAAAGATACACTTCCAGTGCATAACACTTTTCTGGAACCCCCCAACCCCCACATTTAAATCTGAATCAATAAATGGAGTAAATGTCTGATTTAAAACTCCTCCTAACTGTTGGACAGTTAATGTTTAATGCATACTTTGGGGAATATTTGTAGGTGAAGTCCCTCATGGGAACCAATTGGAATACTGAAAAGTATTAATACAAGACAGTAACACTTTGTAATATGTATTAATTCAATTTTTATACTGTTGTAATGCAGATCCTTCACTCTGATGAAGCCCGTGGATGAGCAAAATGTTGGGCAGTCCATGGGGGATCTCTGTTTGATGTATTCAGATAAAATACTCATGAAGAATTCTGTGGATTGAGTGGCTGGTTTCAGTACATTGTGGCCCTCGTTGGCCCATGCCAAGGAGGGAAGGTTTGAAGATTGAAGATAATGTAGCCCACCAAGTGAGGATAGAACATTGGGATGGCCAGCTTGAGTCAGGAGTGGTCTAGCAGGGCAGTACAGCCCATGATAGGCCCCACAGTAAAAGGAGTGGAGCAGCAATTTTAAATATGTATGTTACCTACATTGCCGCTGATTTGGGTGGGTTGTAACTCCATCAACAGCTACATTCCCTCAGCCACGGAGGGACACATTAATATTAATTTACCCCAAATTACACTGGCACAAGGCCTACGGTTATGAAGTATAAGCCCTGATTTAAAGACAAGTTGGTGACAACTTTGAAAAAATGGAATATGTAGACACAATTTAGCTTATATTTAATCATTTGTTCTGTGATTTTCATCCTTACTTCTTTATAATGAAGGACAGTTGCATACAAATAGAACTGCTGCTCTATCCTTTCTGGCTGCTTGCCCACACCTGACATCAGAGTTCTCTTTATGACATCACAGTCTGTTGCTGTGGAAATAATTGATGCCATAAACAGAGGATTATAATGTCAGGTGTAGGTAAGCAGAAAGAGCAGATAAATTCTAAGGGATAGTAATCTTCTTTTATACAACTGAAATTGGTAATAAAGAAGTAAGGGATAGATTTATAAAAAATATATGAAATATAAACTGAATTGTGTCAAAATCTCGTTTCTCAAGTTTTTCTAATTGTGTCAGGGGCTCTTTAAAGTGTTTCATTGAACTGTATATTAAACATTGCCTATTGATTGAGTCCTGAGTTCACGTAAAAATGCTTCATTGAATTTAATTAAGCTACATGACTTTGAGGCTTCAAGTTTGCCAACCCAGTAGTGTAGAGGGCTGGGGCACTGTTCAAGTTTTTTTCAAGTTTATTATTGTTAACAAAAATGTATAAAATCCAAAGATTTTCAAAATTTTTCAATCAATTCAGGTACAAAGCCAGACACATAAACATAAAAACACATATAAACACCTTGACAGGATGATAAAAATCTATTATATAAGATCATTGTGCTTTCAATAATCTGTACATAACTTTGTTACCATACTGAGCAATTTCATAAATTATGTGAGTACAACGGAATGTGAAGAGGCATTCCAACTTCTTTACATTGGGCGTAAAGTGTTTCTTATTTAATTAAGGGGCTATCCACTTTTTTCTTTCTTCAATAATGGCCAGACAGTCCAAACAGAGATGTTCCATAGAAATGAACTGAGCATTATTACTCAAACATTTACTAACATAATGACAACTGTAATTAGTTTTATATTACAGGTAGGTAAGTGACCCAAAAGTGAACCATATCTAAAGTTTACCAGAATCTTTCTATGTTCCTTTTTCTCACAGATATATCAATAATTTATGATTACAAACTGATCTTTAGCACTTGAATATACTCCTAGACTATCTATATTGTGAATCGTCTCAAGATCTTTCTAACCCAGGACATCTCTGATTTTTTATATCACTTCCCTTATATAATTTGAATTTACATATTAAGAATTAAGCCATAGGTTGTTCAGCCAAAACCTTATTAAAATGTTATTTAAAACTGTAAACCAGTTATTAATCAGCCTTAATTGGGAATCAGTCCAACACAGTTTAGGCAGCCTAGAATCTTCCATGTTAGTAATGCTCCGTAGCATCCTAATTGCTCCCTTTATTACATTACACTCCAAGGGCAGCACATTTGATTCTACACACAGAAATGCTGAAGGAGTATCCCTTGGTAAACTAAGTGTAGTTCTAATAAAACAAGTTTTGTATAACTTCTAACTCATGTAATTTCTTTGAAATCCCCTATACTTCACTTCCATGCAACACTTGGTTTACAAGAAATACAAAACCACACATACCCCCACAATGCAAAGCATCGTTGGCTGCATATGCAAATCACCACAAAATGTTATGCTGGTTCAACTTTAAGCAGGAATGCATGGTGCCGAAAGGCCTCTCACACAGTCAGCAAAGGATGCCAACAGAAGATATAGACATGTGTTTCATCCTACCAGGACTTATTAGTGTGCCTCATCTGTATGGCACCCCAGTAGAATGAACCAGCTACCTTCAAGTTGGTCCATCAACTTGGTTTATAACCTTGGCCTCATAAGGAATTTTTAAAGCCTTAAAAGAATTATCAACACATTTTGGGCAAACCTGGATAAACCCAAACATGTTTTATTTGTTATATCTCTTACTTGTTTTATACGTGGGGTCCAATTTAGATTTTTACCAAAAGTAACCCAAAGATAACAAAATTCCAAGACTTTCTCAAAAGTTTCGCCTTTAATCACCCAAACTCTTCTTTTCCTAGACCTACCTCCAAAGACTATAATTTTTGTGTTGCTCACATTAAGTTCAAGATCTGATTCTGCAAGGAGTGTCATAATACTGACATTGCCTCTTTTAAGTCCTAGAGGAGTTTGTGATAACATAATTGCATCATCTGTGTACATTAAAATCTTTATCACTTTGTTATTGATTTTAGGGGGAAACATTTATTTCATCTACACATGTAATTAGACTATTAATATATAAATTAAACAAACAGGAGGTCATTAAGCAACCCTGTTTAACCCCCCCCCCCCGCATACAACATGAATTGGGTCAGTGAGTGTTCCATCCCTGCTATATCTTATTCTTGCTTGGGTATTATCATACAATAATATCAACTCTGCCAGTAATCTCTCCTCAATATTGTAGCCCTGAAATTTTTTTCCAGAGAATTTTTCTGTTGATTGAATCAAATTAAGCCTTACTACCAATAAAACAAAGATATAGCTTTAAAGAATTACATTTCACATATTTATCTAAAATATAGTTCTGGTACATGGTATACCATTAGGTCAGCGACTGAATGTTGTCATCACAATTACAGCACCGCAACAATGGTAACAGTGAAAGGGGCTATTACCATTTTTGATTGCCCCTCACTCCTGTTGCCCTTTGCCCCCACACAGTTTCTACCCCCTCTGGGGCATGCCCGCCCCAGAGAAGGTTATATTTAGTTTTGGGGGTGCAGGGTGTGAAGCCCCGCGAAAAAACGTTTCCCAGGAGGGTGCTTTGGCACTGTAACTCCCGTGAAACATAATGCCTGGTGCTGTATTGCCAGGTGGCACGTTGCCAATGCCATAATCAGCATTGGCAACATGTTCGTCGCTATGACATGGGCGAACCCCATGTAAACAACATGTTTGTCGCTATGACATGGGCGAACCCTATGTAAACAACATGTTTGTCGCTATGACATGGGCGAACCTGTGTAAACAACATGTTTGTCACTATGACATGGGTGAACCCTATGTAAACAACATGTTTGTCGCTATGACATGGGCGAACCTGTGTAAACAACATGTTTGTCACTATGACATGGGCGAACCCTATGTAAACAACATGTTTGTCACTATGACATGGGCGAACCCTATGTAAACAACATGTCCATAGTAGAAAACTCTTTTTGAAAACCACATTGAAATTTAGAGATGAGATTATTTTACATCACCCAATCTTCTAATTTATCCAAAATTAATCTGGAGAAACTCTTTAACCCTATGGGTAGCAAGGTAATCAGTCTATAACAAGAAGGATCTAGGTTATCTCCTTTCTTAAACAATGGGGCGATTACTCCTGTGATCCAATACTAACATCCTAACATACTAAAATGCCAGCAGAATAGGCTTAATGATCTCTCGAGTCCACTCGATGTTCAGCACCCGCACTGAGGGCCGATTTTGGTGTCCCCCCTCCTCCTTGGGTTATACCATCCCCAGTCGTTCCACCTGTATTGGTCCTGGTCAGATTTACCCTCCCCCTGTACCTGTCTCATCCCCTCTCTAAACCCGTCCAGAGTCTCCACCTCTACCAGCTCCCTGGGCAGTGCATTCCATGGATCCACCACCCTTTCAGTGAAATAACATCTCCTCCTCTCTCCTCTGAGCCTGCCCCCTTCCAGTTGACGCCCATGTCCTCTTGTTGCCCCACCCTCCTTCCTTTGGAGCACCCAGACTGGGCCTCCTTTATTGATCCCTTTCATGTACTTAAAGACCTCTATCATGTCCCCCCATCCCTCCTCTCCTCCAGGGTGTACATGCTGAGCTCCTTGAGCCTCTCCTCATAGGTCCTCTCCCCCAAGCCCCAGATCATTTTGGTTGCCCTCCTTTGGACCCTCTCTAGGAGTGCTATGTCCCTCTTTAAATGTGGTCTCCAAAACTGTACACAATACTCGAGGTGTGGCCTAACCAAGCAGTTGTACAGTGGAAGGATCACTTCCGCCTTTCTGGAGGTAATCCTCCTGGCGATGCAACCCAGCATCCTATTTGCCCTTGCTGCTGCCCTCCTACAGGTCCCTGAGTTGTTCATTTTGATATCTACCACTACCCCCAGGTCCCTCTCACCCTCTGTGACTTGAATCATGTCTCCTCCCAGAGTATACCCCTGGCCTGGATTTCTGACTCCCAGGTGCAGAACCTTGCACTTCCCTGCATTAAATTTTAGTTTCATTTTTCCTACCACCTCCTGCAAGGCCACCCTCCCCTCCTCCCCATCCACCACTGCACCCAGTTTTGAGTCATCTGCAAAGAGACTCATCTCACTCCTGACCCCCCCTCCTGATGTCTGAGATATAGACATTGAACAGGAGTGGCTCCAGCACTAACCCCTGGGGAACCCCGCTAGTAACCCACCTGGGGGATGAGGCTACCCCTCCAACCACAACCTTCTGAGTACGCTCAGAGAGCCAATTTCCTATCCATCTTAATAACTGTCTCCCTACCCCCATTTCCTTCAGCTTAGCCAGTAGGCCACTGTGGGGTACCAAATCGAAGCCTTGCTAAAGTCCAGAAAGAGGACGTCCACTGGCCTACCCTGGTCCAGGGCCCTCGTCACACAGTCATAGAACTCAACAAGATTTGTCTGGCATGATCTTCCCATGACAAAGCCATGCTGCCTATAATCCAGGTACCCAGTTTGCTCCAGTAACCCCCCCCCTAGCCTTTCCTTGATAATACCCTCCATCACCTTGCTGACCACCAATGGCAGGTGAACGGGCCTGTAATTTCCCGCCTCCTCTCTTGATCCCCCCTTGTGGATTGGCATGACATGGGCCACCCACCCAGTCCTCAGAGAGGTGTTGAAAATTCTGCTAGAGGGACTGCCAGGACATCCACCAGTTCCCTCAGCACCCTGGGATGTATCTCATCTGGTCCAGGTGCTTTCTCCATCCGAAGGGACCTGAGGGCTTCCCTTACTCTCTCTCTACTGGGATTTCAGCCTCCACATCCTCCCCCTCATCACCCTGCACTGCTGGGCCCCCACCTGTCTGTGGTGGCCACTCCATTCCCCAGCCCCATCAGGGCCCTGGTTTTACCGTTCCACCTTGCTCAGTTTGCTGCTCCCTCATAGACCTAGCCCCTCCACCCCGGTAAAACTGAGGCAAAGTACTCATTTAGGGCTTCTGCCTATTTCCCCGCATCCTGTGCCCAGCCATCCCCTATCCTTATCTTGCTGATCTGCCCCCTTACTTTCCTTTTTTCCCCTATGTATCTAATGAACCCCTTGTCCCCCCTCCAGATCCCACTGGCCAAGGACTGCTCCTTTTTTGCCTTAGCTGCTCTCACCACCCTGGTGACTCTCTTGGCTGTCAGCTCATATTCCTCTTGATCTCTTTCACTCCTTGAGCACTTGAAGTGCCTATAGGCCGCCTTCTTTTCCCTCACCATCTCCTGTGCCTCCTGGGTCCACCAGCAGGGTTTTCTGGCCTTACCAAACTTATGCCTTTCCCTTGCGCAGGATCTGGTAACCTCCTGTATTCCCCTCCTAATGATCCCCACCTGCTGTCAGCATCCTTATCTGGCCTTATCCTGTCCAGATGATCTTTAAGGATCCTTCCCATCTCCCTGAAGTCTGCACCCCTAAAATCAGTTACTACCATCCTTGTTCAGCTTTCCTCCCCCCCATGTCCAGGAAGAACCAGACTGTGGTGAGATCACTCCCAGCCAACGGTTCCCTCACCTCTAGGCTTCTAATCTGATCACTGTCCACCAGGACCACGTCCAGTGCCTGGGCCTCCCTAATTGGCTCACCCACCTGTTGTGTCAGAAATGCATCCTGAAAGACATCCAGCAGCCTCTGCTCTCTGGCCACTGGTGAAGTCATAGTCCCCCAGTCTGTTCCTGGCATGTTGAGGTCCCCCATTACCACTACCCTTCCCTTTCCCAATCTACAGTGTCCCTTGAGATTTGCCACCAAACTTTTTTCCAGGACCTCTGCCAGTGTTGGTGGTCTGTATACCACTCTAACCTTTATTCTCTTAGCCCCCTGCATCAGCAAGGTGACCCAAATAGCCTCCATGTTCCCCTCTGCCTCCTCTACCCCTCCAATACCCATGCCATTTCTGACTAACAGTGCTACACCACCACCCTTCCTCCCCCTATCTTTTTCTGAACATAGTACAGCCCTCCAGATTTAGGTCCCTCAGCGCGCGAGTGGCCCAGGTCTCAGTGACTGCTGCCACATCTACCTCCCCTCAACTAGCATCGCCTGGAGCTCAGGCATTTTATTTCCTAAGCTCCTGACATTTATCAGGACCACTCTCCACCCCTTTTCCCTCCTCTCCTTTCTCCCCTTGAGCTCCCATTTCTCAGCTCCTGCTCCCTACCTGGTGACCCATTTCCATATCTCCCTAGCTCCCTAGAGGAGTGGAGACCATGTCCCTCATTTATCATACCTGCTGCCAATCTTTAGGTAAGGTCAAATGATTCACAATAATAATAAAAACAGGAAGAAAAATTGCAACCCAATATTCTATATTTTCTAAACAAACAAAAAAAACCTCTGCTGTTATAGATTCAAAGCCCATCACTTTATTCCTATGTTGTACCAAAATTACAGATCTCACCTCATCTCTAGTAAAAGGAGGCCATGCTTCCATGTTTACAAATGTATTACATCGAAGCCAGGTCTTGAAGCTGTAACCATCATTCATGTTAGAGACAGAAGTTCTATAAACATTTTTAAACTGAGACACCCATTTGTCAGCTGTTAATAACATAATTGATTATATCTTCTATTATTTTCAGAAGACCCATATGCCACAAGAGCCCAGAACACAGAATTATCCTTTAATTAAATAGCTTCTTGTAGTTTTCCTATAAGGATGTTTTATAGTTTTTCTTTTTATTATGCAATAAACATCTATATTCTATTTTTAAAGTTTTCAGTCCTCTCTTAATTAGAATGTAATTATTCCTGGTTGATAATCTACCCACCTTGTTAATTGCCGTCTTTAAATTATAGGAAAAACTTACCAAACCATGGACATGGTTTACCTATGTAAACCACTCTATTTTGTCTATCCTTAGGTGTTAAACTTCAGTTAATAAAATCTATTATTTCTGAATATTCCTCCAATATGGCCTGTGGATCATTAAGTTTACTAGAGTGATTTTTATTCTCCATAGCTTCCTTGAAATCCACTGGAAAATCTAAATTCATAATTTCACGTAACTTATGTGTTGCGTAGTCATTCCATTTAATTTGTTTACTGTACATGATACCCGTTATTGTTTCCATCATTAATTACCTCCATATTTATTTATTTTAATCTCTTCTTTATGTGCAGATTTGTACCATAAGGGGAAATGATCACTATCCCATAGTTTTAATACTTTCAAATATTTCACCTTATGAAATTAATATAAATCACACAACCACATATCTAACAAACTCCCTCCATGTATTGAGGGGACAATAATTTCTCCATGAAGGTCACCTGTAGTTCTACCATTTAATATTCTAAAATCAAATGGATCTGAATATTTCACCAATATTTTCACCTCTTTTGTTTAGTGTTGTATCCATTGAACTTCTCATTGGTAAGCCTACAGTGTCATCAATTGTCCAGAGTGAGGGTGAATTCTCCATACCCCTTCATACTCTGGCATTTATATCATTGGCCATAAAAGTGGTGATATTATGATAGCATTTTTTTTAGGTTAACAATTATCTCAAAAACTACTTGAAGGGATTTTTCAAAAATTGCTAATTTTTCTTTTGGCGAGATATATATATGTACACATATACAAGAAAAAATCTAATTTGAGGAGAGTCTAATAACAGTTCCAATAAAATTTATTATCACTAACCACCTCAATACATCTTGAGTCCAACAACACATTTACCAAAATTGCAATCCCCCCCATTAAATGGCCAAAGCTATTTTCTTTAACTGCTGGAATAGACCAAGTTCAAAAACCTTCACGGTCATTAGGGTTTTGTTTTATATCCCAAGTTTCCTGAAATAGGATAACATCAACATTTTGTAAATGCTTTAGCCATTCACTGTCCTCCAATTTTGAATAAATTCTTGCCACATTCTAACAAAGGGCATCAATAACAACCTTAGTAATCTTTATTTTTTATTTTTAGCTACTGTATAGCAAGTCATGCCACAGACTCTGAAATATTTAAAGTCGAGTTCAATGTACTGTAGGTGTCAGCATGGCTCAGTTGGTAACTCATCTGCCTCTGGACCAGAAAGTCGTGGGTTCTCATCCCATGACAGGACAGGACTTGCACCTAAAATGCTGGCACCTGAGTACAGTATTGGGGGGGGTGCTGTACTGCTGGGGTGTGCCATCCTTCAGATGAGACATTAAACTGAGGTCCCTTCTACCCATTCTGGTGCTGTCCTGGTGGGTGCCCAGGTGGAAGCAAAATAACACAGGGCATTCTTTACAATGAGTAGGGAACATCCCCGGTGTCCTGGCCAACATTCCCCTTCCCATAAAGCTAGTTCATGCAATTGTCCAGGCTGTGTGTGAGTACTGATATGTGATATGGCTGCCACTACACATTCAGTCACTTCACTACCAGTCTAGCATTGCTTGTAAAGTGCTTTGTGATACACTGTGTATTAAAAGCGCTATACAAATGCTGATTCTTCTTCTTCTAATCATTCACTGTGATGACTCTAAAGAGTATATTATGAAGGCTTCACACTCTTGTGCTTCAGCTTCCTCTGACAGGACTACACTAGAATTACTTTTTATTCCTCTCTGTTTTCTACCTCTAGCTTCTTTTTGCACCATTTGCCAATCGTTTTCTCCTTATAAAATACGCTCTTGTTCTATTGTTTTTAAAAACTTTGTTATTCTTTCTTGACAACAATGGGAGTCTTCCTTAACCTTTCCATTAGTTGTCTTCAACTCCCTTGACATATCACTTTTTGAGCTATCCTAATAGTGGAATCCAGAGTAACACCTATCCCTACAAAATCATCTCTAGCATCAATTACTGTATTCCTCATCTCACATGTGTTCAAAACAACACAAATCCAACCTTTATTTGGAAAACTTTATATCTATAGACCAATCATAAGTCTGACCAGGAGAACATTTGACCTGTAATGCCTTTCAAAGTGTTATATATTGCTAGTTTTAATGTAAACCTATTTTCATTTTTGGATTTAGAAATATATTTAAAAACAGGGTAGGTAATATCTTTCCCTGCTTAACTTTAGCTTCCTTTTCTGCATCAGATTGCCTCCTACCTTGGCTGAATCATTGTCCAAAAGATGTTTTTTTCCCCTAGTATCATTTCCACATTGTTCTGTCTGAAAGGGCAAATCATCAAACTGAACTCTTTTTTTCCTTAAGTTATTTTATTTCTCTATTATTAAGGCTTTGATCTTTTTCTTCTCCTCTTTCATTACTAGTGAAGCATTCATGGAGCTATGTATATAGCCATATATTTTGTTTTATTTACTATTTCTATCACCAGAGTGTGGCGTCTGTTCTATCAGCACCTTAGCCACATCTTTCAACTCCTTTTTCCTGTTTTTCAGGTCTTTCACAAGTCATTAATCTCAGAAATTTCTTTTAACAGCTATCCTTCTGATAGTAGTGGCAATACTATCTTCATTTGGGGATCCAATATTAACCCCTTCCTTCTCCTTATTAGAAAGTTGTAAATTCACTTCTGTTGGATAAGCATTTACTCTCCTGTCTTTTTCTTTCCTCATTTTTTTTTTACTTAAAAACATCTCCATTAATTGATTTAAAAGGGAGTTACTGGTTGAATTTCTTTCCTCGGATCCAGTAAGCCCCTACCATAAGTGACACATAATATTCCACTTTCTCTCTGGCTAAATTATGTTCTTGACTCTTAAGCTTCTTATAGTACTGATGTGAGATATTTTGCTGTTCTGATGAGAGTTATTTGACCAAATATAAGGTATATCTGGAGGAGAGGTTGAAGGGGGTCTAAACTCAATGTTTTGATATATTGGGAAATAAAGTTATCAAAATCCCTTAAAAAATCTGTCCCAGTTTCAGACTGATTTATCAGCTTATCTGAGGGTAGATTTCTGTTCTTAATATCATTGGTTGCCCCTTAACCCCTGATGTTGTATTGTTAATCTGTAATGTATTAATTAATAGGTCTTTAATACATAAAGCAGATCCTATTTCTTCCAAACTATTATCTTGATTGGATATATCCATTTGAGACATTTAAATTAATTAGTTAAAAATTAAGGGATTCTTCAAGTGCTTTAATTTCTTGTAAAATAGAAGTGTCTTCTATTCATCCATCTTTTACTGGGGAGGATGCCATACTTGGATTTATAACATTTCTTGAGATAATTTTATTTCCCCTTAACACCACTTGCCCTTCTAATGGACCAAAAAACTGAGTTATTTCATTTGCCCCATTTTCATTTTCTTCTTTTTTACTGCTCTTCTGTGTCCTTACTTCCAATGATCTTTCTGACTGTCCCATTATAACCAAAGCTTTATGTACCAACAAGGAACGGACAGTAAACAGATGAACGTTTTCAAAAAGTCCTTAAATATATCAAAATCTGCTAGAATATGCCAGAATAGTAAATACTATGCCCCAGTAACAATTATTAGGGGGCTTTACTATTATGGCTACAGAAAAAAAATACTTACAACATCTGATATAACACAGTTTTAAAAAGCTAAACAGATATTAGATAGTTTTCAATTTTAAGAATCTGTATCTGGACAGAAAACTCACAATCTAAACCAACATGTCTTTTTAGGGACTGTCAAAAACAAAATTCAGTCAATAGTGCAAGAGCATCTAGAGAAGTATAAACATATCTCAAATATACATGTACTAAATTACAATAATGAAATACAATGGTACAAAACGATATATGGTGTATTGTGCAATACTGAATAAGATTTCAAGTGTAGTCCATAAAGCCAGCACAATTTTAAAAAGGTCTGAGAAAGTTCAAATATCGGCTTCAGCTTACAGCGCTTGGAAAAAGGAGCAATACTTATCAGATTAGTGCCTCACAGCATCCCACAGGTGTCTAGAAACTCAAATCTACTGAGCAATGGCTGTTTTGCAATGTGGATGTCTCTCTTCTTAGATTGGTAGCTCCAATGCTCACAATCTCTTCAGTACCAAATTCTCCAGCTAGGAGAATGAGGTAGTAAATTACCGTTTAGATGTTCCCTTTTTCCCTTCTGTGTGGGGAGCAGTCCTCTCTTTTCTCTCTTCAGGTAGAAATGAAATAGAACCTCTGTCTTATGGTAGCACCTTCTGGAGGACAATGGAGCAGCACTAAGCCCAAAGGAGATAACTGAGAGAACAAAACTAAATATGCCGAAACAGCCTCAAAGCTACCAGCCAATAAGCTCAAATGTTAAGAATTCACACAGAAATACTAAAAGCACAAACTAAATACAGTCCAACGTATACAAACAGCAGTAAAAAGTTATTTTTACAATCAAAACAATCTTTATCAGGTATATATATTACACCTCACAAATACCAAGCTTTGGTGATTAAAAAAAAAAACAGAAATGTATTTTTTCTATGATAAACAAAAAAGTGATCACAACAACTCTGGTTCTACTAGCTAGCATATAAATTGATCAGCTGCAATGATGCCCCAAAAAGAGAGTCAGGAACATGGTGCTGCAGCCAAGCTCAAGGAAGAAAATGGGTCTAAGGCAGAGATGCCAATGCTTGCACACTTATAGAAGGACAGTCACATGACCTCTATTGCACAAACATTTTGAAAAATTATTTAAAAAACTAAATCAATAAAAAACAACAAAAACAAAAAAAAATACATATACAACAGGTAACTAATAATAAAAAAATAAAAACTGACTCTGAAATGCTCAAATACTTATGTGTGACACATGCCAAATTCAAATCTGAGGAGATCTCAACCACAATTAGGAGAATCAGGGTGAAAAAGAATTAAAAAAAACATGCAAATACTGTGCATACAGTGTACACAAAACTTAAATGTATCAGATGTAGAAATGCGCAGGAAATATATAAAAGTTAATTCATATGCACCAGTGACCCAGCTCTCCCTCATTCAATGAAGCTTTTTTTAACATGCAGAACCAGCTCGCTCTTAAGAAGCCCTTCTACAAATTTCAGTGTTTCTTATTTATTCCATTCATGAATAACTTCCCTAGTTTCTTCAGTGTCCTCTGCTATACTCCCTTCACTCTCTCCACTCACCTTCACTCTCTCCACTCACCTTCTGACCACTTCCAGCTCCATTGGATCTCAACTCTCAGTTCCCGGCTCTGTGGCCATGTGGGACTGTAACTCATTGGCCCAACTCCTATGATACTCCCAGCAACACAGGCTCCTTTCATTGGTCTGCTGGGCTTTCACACTGGTGGTGTACTGGTGGCTTAACATTTAGAATTACACTGGTGACTTACCTCTTACCATGCTAGTGACCTGAGGTCAGGAACAAACTCTGGTTGCCGGGAGTCAGCCAAGGTGAAAGAGAATTGAGCATCTGAAGGAATGCTCTCCTCTCCAAGGAAGGGGAGTGATGTCAACCTGACCTTAGACTGCCACCATGTAGGCCTGGTGGTAGTGCAGACTTGGCGGCATGACAGGAGGGAGCAGAGGAACATCCTGCATTTAAGCCTCCATTCACATGCTGGACATCCTATGGCAAGGGTGGGGAGTAATGTAGAAAACAGTCAGGGTCTTAATGAAGCCTTGTCCATTCTGCCTGGGGCAGCATCACAACCAGGACCAAGCCTCAGTCCACTTTGGATGTGTGAATCAGAGGGAAGGATATCCTTCCTCCCTCTGGCCGCTGTCTGAGAGGACAATCATGTGGGAACTTAAGACCAAAGGTAGGCAGTGGTTGGCTCAGAGGAATGGGGACAGGGTTGAACAGCCATCCCTGGTTTAGAAGGATAAAGAGCCATTATGGGAAAAAAGAGAGACAGCAAGTTATTGAACTGCATGAAAACTGTGTGGGTGTAATTAACTGCATGTTAAACTAACCACCTGCATGATCCAGAGACAGTATTGCTCCTTTGCATGATCCAAGCGACAAGCTAAGTTATATGCCTGAACTTTTTGGTAATTAAATTGCATGATTGAAAGACAAAAGAGGATGATTGTTAGCTTGCATAGTGTGTTAGTCAGGGTGGCATGCAAATTTTGTTTCTTCTTCCTGCCAGTAACTACACCCCAAACTGAGCCAAACAGTATAGGAACCACACTGGTTCAGTAGACAGGGATACTGATGTCCAGTAGGTTGGAGGCTCTGTTATACGGAAACATAGATGTTGGCATAAAAAGGTTCATTAAGTCTGCCCACTCCTACCTATCTACTGCTGTTTTTGTGAGGGCCCTAGTTGCCCTGTCCTCCTCTATCCCCTTTTGACACTGTCTTTAGCAGCCCCCTATGCCTATTCCATCGATGCTTGAATCCCCTCAATTAATTTGATTTTGATCTCTGTAATGAAATGTTTTCTGCTGCCACTCTTCAGTTCCCCTACCAGATGTATTGAGCTCCCTCTAGTGCTTCTCCCTCAGCATAAACAATACTCTATGTTCTATTTTGTTAATCCCATGGAGGTACAGTATTTGTACATCTTTATCATGCACCCCCTCTCCTCTCTTGCCTCCAGCATATGCATAGTATATTGAAATTTGACAACCTCTCCACATACATCTTAGAATGCTACCATTGATTCAGTATACATCCCCCACAGCGACAAGCTGACAGCGACTGACACTACAGTGACAACAGTGCCAGGTCGCTGTAGTGTTGGTGCTGGACTCAGCACTGTTTTCTTGGGGTATTGTACCCCTTCCCCTAATCAGCACTGACTCGGAGTTGATTATTTTAATTGGGGGGTGCGGGCCGGGGGGTTCTGGGGGCAAATCCCCATGAAAAAACATGGGAGACAGTGACCACATTTATGCCGACTGCAAATGTGGTTGACATAAAGGTTTCGCTGTGACGTTGGTCGACAAAATTTTTGTAGTGATACCATTGTAGATCCCATTGACTCAGTCTGATTGGCCTCTTCTTCATTGCCTCCACCCTGTCCCTGTCTTTCTTCAAGTGAGGGCTCCAGAAAGAACTGCACACAGACCTCCAGGTGAGGATGTACCAGGTACCGGTACAGTGGCAGAATCACCTTTCTCCTCCTGTTGAAGATGCTTCTTCCTGTACATCTCAGCACCCTAGTCACTTTCCCCACTACCCTGTTGCACTTTGCTGTTGTCTTCAAATTGCCCAGTATTATTATCCCCAGGTCCCTCTCCTCTGCTGTACTCTCCACAGAAACCTGCCCATTCTGTATTCAATCCATCCATTTCTTACTGCTGTTACCATGTAATTCTTGGCAATGAATATAAAACTGTCAAACAGTTGATCACTTCTCCAGCTTTTCCAGGTCCACTTTCATAGTTCCTGCACACTTGCCCCCCACTGTGTACTCTTCAACAGATCTTCGTAACATCCACAAAGAGGCAGACCTTTCCCTGGATACCAGCTTCAATATCACAAAACACAATTCTGAAGGGACCGGTCCCAGCCATGACCAATCCCTATAAAACACCACTGGTGCTCCCAACCTCTAAATTTTCTCCATTAAGATCAACCCTCTGGGTTCTATTGCTGAATCAGCTGTTTACCCATCTTGTGATTTTATTCCCCACCTCCAGGTCCCCCAGTTTATTAACCAGGCTTCCATGTGGGACAGAGTCAAGGCTTTATTTAAATCAAGGTACAGTATCTCCACCACCTGCCCCATTGTCTACCACTTTTGTCACCCAATTCAAGATGTTAATCTGGTTCATCTGGCAGGACCTTCCCCCCTGTGAACTCATGCTGTCTGACATTTTGAAGTCTATTTGCCTCCAGGAAATTCACCAGCCTCTCCTTCATTTTCTTCTTCATTGGTGGGAACTAAAACCGGGACAGAGCAAAAAGGAATAGTGCTCACTTGCAGAGATGAAACTGGGGAAAGGAATAGGAAGACCAAAGAGGAGGGTTAGAACCCTGTATCAGCACTAGGTCATAGGGTTATATAGGGTACAATGGACAGACTTGATGGACCATTGATCTTTTTCTGCTGTCATTGTTTATGTTTCATTAGAGTTTGTTCCATATTTCCAGGTATAGACATTAAAATGACTGTCTGTAGTTCTCAGGGTTGTCCCTGCTTCAGCTATTCTTTATGGAACTACATTTCTCATCCTCTAGTCATTCAGTATAACCTCTCCTCTCCAGCCAGTGAGCTCCATCTGTGGTGCAACTTGGATATGCCCTATCTCTTTCAGTACCCTGGGGATACAGCCCTCTAGGTCCATGGACTTGTCTAACTTCAGTGAATTCTGTCCCTTCGGCACCCTTTCCTCTGTGGTCAGATCCCTGTTAATACACTATCCCCATCTCCTGTTGCTATGACTACACAATCTGGTAATGGTTCTTTATACTATACTGTAAATACTGAACAGAAAGACTGATTCAGTATGTCTGGCTTCCCTTTTTCCTCCTCCTCCTCCAATCCATCCTTTCTTCAGCCTGATAGTTACCAGTTTTGTTTTGTATATCTGATGTTTTATTCCCATTCTGCATCCTGCCTACTGTTCTCAGTTCCATGTCAGACATTGTATACCTCACAGCCTTGCTGGCTTCCTTCATCTTGCTTAGATACTTCATAGATACATAATCAGTGTCAGTGGCTCAGTAGGTAGCACACTCGCCTCTGAGGCCGGGAGATCAGAGGGCTGTGGGTTCAGTTCCCACATCTGGCACTTGGGTTAATATCCCAATACTGACACTGTAGTGCAGCATGAGAGGGGTGCTGCACTTCTGAGGTGCCGTCTTTCAGATGAGACGTTAAACCGAGGTCCCATCTGCCTGGATTGGTGGTAGTTCAGGTGGATGTTAAAGATCCCATGGCACTTATTGAAAAGAGTAGGGGAATTTCCCCAATGTCCTGGCCAAATTTCCCTCATTCACCAAAAAAATACCACCAACAGTTTAATCTGGTTCAAGGTCAGTTGGCATTCATCTGTATCTCCCTTCCCCGGGTCATGCCTGAAAATAGGCAGGATTTGTCTAGTGCACTTACCCGGTCAACAAAAACTAAATAAATAAAATAAAAATAAAACTTCACCCTGTCTCCATCACCATTTGGTCATACTATGATATTCATCATGCTCTGAGCCTTGGTCCCACTCACTGCGCTGTAACTCTGACTCCCAGTCCATGGCTTTCTCCTTCACCACCACTTGTCGCAGAACATGTACTTGGTGGAACTGGCAAGGTGAAACCTCTTTCAACACTTTTTCTCCCACCTCACATCGCTTTCTCTTGTTCTTTTCCTCATATTTTCTGCATGACATGTGACTGATGATGACACTGTAGTGATGCAGCTGCCTTCACTTACTAACTATTATGACTCACAATAGTTGCCAATGATTTTTACATTCCCACATGATGTGCACATGCTGCAGGATTTGCAGGGCAAGAGGAAATCATGGCACATAAGCAAGACCAACATCACCAGGCCACACCCCACAGATACACTGTCACACCAGCCAACCCAGCTGGGAGGCATCGATAGACCTAATGTCTCACACAGTAGTAGCCTGCTTCACCTTTCACCCTCTGGCTGGCTGGCTGGCATGACACACATGCAAAAAAAAAAGTCAGTAAAATATGGTGTCAAATAAATCTTTAGAAATTCCCCCTCGTCCTTTTCTCTAGCTGCTAAATTCACTGCCCTACTCCATGGCTGCAATTGCAGCAAGCAGACACTGAACTCTCCTGTCCTCTGCAGAAGTTTGTTATTGACTTTTGGCCTGCCTCAAACTAGTTAACTCCTGACTAGCTAATGAGTTCTCAATGTCGAACTAAATTGATGGGGCACAACTAGAGGCTGAACCATATTTGCCAATGGTCCACTTCTCTCACCCTTGACCTAGGGTGGTCAAAACCTGGTCACATGGCAGGTATCCCAAAACAGATTAAGCTTTGTTAATACCATTACTCCTTCATGATCAAATGCTAATTATGCAAATTAAACTTACAGCAAGTCAAATAGCCATACATGCAACTTCCCCCACCCAAAGAACAAAGACATTCCCTAAATCAACAAACATATTGCTTAACATTCACACACAAGAATCCCTCTTCCTAAAGAATACCCCCACTAACAAAAAAACAGAAATGACTCTCAAATATCAACTAGTATCAAATATTGCATACCTGTATACCAAGAAACACAACTGAAAACAAAGTCAACCACACCACAACTTAAAGAAAAAATAAACTAACTAAAAACTCCAAAACACCCAAACATCAGTGGCACTCCCCGAACAACAAACAGACAGAAATTGCCCCAAAATGCACACATAAACCAAACATTGTAAACCCTCACAAACCCAGAAAATCAACTGAAAATAGAAGCACAGACAGACCCAGCAATTACAATATCACCAAGAATTCCGAACATACAGTATACAATAGAAGCACTGTAATTGTTGCTAAAGCCACAAAATATCTGAGTCACACAACAAGCTTCTTCGTCCTCAAAAAATTTTAAAACACTAACAAAGAGCAGGAGACACAGCTGGAAGCAAAAAATGTTACCTGACAAGCGCTGGATGATGCTTTCAAAGAAGCCACACCACATGTGAACTGATTGAAAGTGCCCTTAAAATCTACTCGTTCATCATTAAAAACATTTTATGCCAGCTTGTCAGTGAGTGATAATGCCACTGCTTATGCTGCTAGTGACTTGAGTTTGGAACCTAGCACTAGTCATTGAGGGCAAGCTGGGGAAAGGAGGATCGAGCATCCCAAAGAATGTGCTCCCCCTTCTGGGTGGGCAAAATATAACTCCCTGCTGCATTACTGTCACCTGGGTCACCACAAGTGGTAGTGCAGCAGGGGACTCAGGGGGTCTTGCGTACATTGGTTAGACTCTACATGACACACTTGCAAGCTCACGTTTGGAGCTCCTAGTATGCCAACACCCTGTGGTAGTGGGACCGGAATACAGGATAAGCCCTGGATTGAGCAGGATGAGTCCCAGGCACACTCAGGCCCTCCTTTAGGATAGGGTAAAACTTCATCGTCCCACAGTAGATTAAGTCCTATTGAATGTTGTTATGATTGTAATCTGTATGCTGTGTGTCATGTATATGAATGGATATTAATGTACTTGTAACATATTTGTGTGCAATGTATTTTGTGCATATATATTGTTGGTATGTGTCAAATACATAACATTTTTGCTTATGGTACCCATTGTAAATGAGCCCTGTTGCTCAACTGGGATCTGACCATGATCATGCTTTTCTTGTGACTAACATGAATACAGTTTTTACTACTACTACTACTTTCCGCCAATAGCCACCCTCACCACCCAAGGTTCTCATGCTTCTATACCCCCCCCCCCGCCACGGAGGAAGGTGGTGTGCATTCAGCATGGCCATATCCCACCAAGAAGAAAAAGCTCATTTGGTTGAAAAGCTGGGGGGGGTAAGTACTTGGGATGCGGGGGACAGGGATGGGCCCAACTTGGGGGATAGGGGTCCCACCAGTGAGGTGCATAAACAATAAGTTAAAAAAAATTACAAGTGAAATAGGATGCTCTACAGATTGGGAATTCTGCTAGATTAGCACACCTTTTGATGGCTGAAGGCCCAGGAGATGTATTAAATGTACATAATTCCCACTCTGTCATGTCCTATTCCATTTATTGAGGATATGTAATAATCTGACTCAGAATTGACCTTTTATCTTCATAAGTAATGGGAAAGTTCAGTATCATAACTCAGGAGGGGCAAAACCACAAGTAATTTATAACGGTACTTCTCTCACACAGGTGATGAGAAATGTCATATTCTGAACCAGGCCACAGCATGTCTGGCTTATGCCACCATTTTCAAATGTAAACTTTTCAAATTCGACCTCTTGGAGCTCTGTCTGTGTATTGCAACTTCATAGCTCTGGTTAGCATGCTGCATAGCTCCATTGGGATGCCATCAAGGATTATTTCAGCATTCTTCATTGGTTAAGTATAGCACTGGGACATGTTATCATTTCTATGATATATCTAACATCAAAATAACGTGTTATTTTGGTGGTAAATATACCACTAGCATAACTATGGAACTACTGTACTTATACTGCATCTTCCTTATTGGAGAGATAGATAGATAGATAGATAGATAGATAGATAGATAGATAGATAGATAGATAGACAGACAGACAGACAGACAGATAATGTGTGTGTGTGTGTGTACAGTGAAGCCCAACAGAATTCAATGCAGTGTCACGGATAATGATAAAAGGGATTAATTACCACTGAAACTTCACTGTTTGCTGTAGTAATTCTGCAGTGTACTCTGTTGTATCACGGTGGGCTCCACTGTAGCTAGACAGACAGACAGACAGACAGACAGACAGACAGACAGACAGATAGATAGATAGATAGATAGATAGATAGATAGTAGCGAGGGGTGGACCCTTAAAGGTCCTGACCCTTATTATCAGGATCAGGATCCATGCCAGAGATCTGATTGGTTCTGACTGATTCTGATTCAAATCAGAACCTTTAAGAAATTAATGTTAATACCAGAAAATGACCAAAAAATGTGTAAGAAAATCGAAAATAAAGTATTTTCTAATCCAAGTGTGTATGTCTGTATTTCTGACTCCATTCTATCTGTCTTTCTTCTCTGTTTTCCATTTATTTTGGCTACAGGGTATCCAGAAATACTCTTGCCCCTTACCATCTGTTTGGTAGTATAGTATCAGCATGGCTCCCTCCCTGCCTCAGTATGCAGATCCCCTGCCTCTCCTATTTGCTGACAGTCTCCTCACCTCTGTATGTTGATTCCATTGATCCTCATCCCATCTATTGACATACACTTAACTCCAGTAATTTTTTCATCTTTCAGATCCCTGCCCATCAAACTCCCACCCTGCCCCCCAATGTGTTCCACACTACTGTCTCTCCATCACCTGCTGACACCCACCCTATCCAAATATGTGAACTGCTGCCCCCTCACATCAGCAGCCACCCACCCTGCCCCAGTATGTATACCCTACCACTACTCTACATTCAATTCACACATGTATTATTTAATACCATACACCCATTTATCTACTGGCTGCAATACTGCTCCACTATGAACACTCCTGGCCATTTGCTGGCATCCACCCTGCCCAGTTTAAACTTCACTTCCCACATGCCTCAGCATAACCCCCTGCCCCCCTATGTACTGACATGCATTCTCCCATATGTTGCCTGGCACCCATCCTACCTAAATTTACACAGTGCACACATCCAGTCCCCTTCCCCCCTGCCTATACCAGAACAAAGCAGACTACCCTTAGAGAAACACTCATGCTGGCACACTGAGTACAGCCTTCAGAGAGCTGAGCAGCTCAGATGAACATGTACAAGAAAATAGAAGGTACACTCTTGCTCAAAGCAGTCACAATGATGTTGAATAAAATGTGAAGTAGTAGAATTAAACCAGTGAAGCCATGACACGTTAACATGCCACTCAGCTGTCCCACATTATGAAGGACACAGCTTTAATCATTAAAAACTGCCAGATCCACCCTGCATGAACAAGAGATACAGGACTGTCATTAGCTCAGACATTTAAAACAGAAATTCATATTGCACTCAAAAAAATCATAAACAGCAGCAGCACCAAATTTCTACAGTATTTTTCTAAGTACTTCCGTTTTTCATATTCCCATATTCTTGAGCGACTGACTCAGTCTCATATTTGAAGCCAGCAAGGATGATGATGCTAAGTGGTTCCCTAGCTTAGAAACACAGAAGACTACGGCTCTACAAGTCTGTGTGCAGACACAAGATTCCAAGGGTTCACGTTATCAGGCTAAACTCAATCCAAATCCAAATTCCAAAAACACATCTGCCATAGTAATAATGATCTACACCCCATTGAACTGGCTTGATTGATTTAAAGTGAGTTCAACAACTGAATTCTTTATTTACAGAATCCAAGGTTACAGCACTCACAAAGAATAAACAGTCAGGCAAGTAGGTTGCAGTGCAAAGTGCTAAATTTATTTTGCCAAACGGGCCGCACATACAAGAACCCCTTAGTGCCTAGACAGTTACGCCTTCAAAGAGCAGTAGCAGTCTCCAAATTCCATGCTCAGAAAACACCACCATCACAGAAGTTTGCTGGTGTGGGTCCACATTGCAGTTCCACATACTTTTCTTTACATATAAATTTAAACCTGGTCCCACTGACTGTCACTGTTCTGAGCATACCCACCCTAGCTCATCACTTCACTCTTGAGCCATAACTTCTGGCCAGTTTACCTGCACTGTTTATGAGCAGTTCCCTAGTGCGTAAGTCCACTAAAATATAATTTCCTACCTTGGCCACTGTTGCTACTGCCACTGTTATTCTTTCTGCTTACACCTTCGTGGCTGGAAAATACCTTGCAAATATTAGAAAAATAAAATAAAAAGGCACCTTTCGAGGGGATCATGTGATGAGCTGAAACTGAGAGGATGTTTTTGGTAGTGCTCCTAGGCCTCGCTACAGTTTATCTATATTAAAGCGTATTTTGGACATACCTGTGGTAGACCAAGCTTTGAAACTTTCCTTCCTGAGTGGCATCGGGTGGCTTGCTTGAAGGAACGGAGCATAGCAGTGCGGTTTGTTGCATCTAAAAGCAGAGCCGCAGAGCCAGAAAGATGGCTGAAATGGAGTGTGGAAGCCTGGAGCCTTGGGCCACGTGAACCTCGGTGGTGAAGCATCCAAAACCTCAATCGCCGACTCCGGATACCGCAGAAATTCAGTCAGCGGTAGATGAGGGGAGTCACTCGCACTGGATGATATTCAAGAAATAAAACAGCTGCTGCAGGGGCTTGTGATATATTTTGCAGCTGTTAAACCAACTTTGCAGGCCCTAGCTCAGCGCATGGGAGATGTGGAAGCCCAGGTTGCCTCCCAAGAAAGGAAAACGTCTGCAATGGATTTAGATATGATTGCTGTGCGTAGACAAGTTAGGAAGTTGGAGGATCGCGTAAAGGATCAAGAAGCGAGAAGTCGGTGAAACAATTTAATTATGGCTAGATTACCAGAGAGATATGAGGGGAACAGACTGTTTGTCCTTTGTACAGGATCTATTGCTGAAACTTATGTGTTCAACGCCTTTTGGAGAGACGTACAATTTAGAGAGAGCGCATCGAGCTATGAGAGAAGTCCCTCCACCAGGAGCATATTCCTGGGTCCTTATAATGAGATTTCTAAACTATAAGGAAAAGCTTCATGTTCTCAACAAAGCTAAAACTCTTAAAAATCTCCAGTGGAATTGGGCAGTTATTTGGTTGTTTCAGGACTTAACCCCTCGATTCGGGAAAAACAAAAAGAGTATGCTGACATTAAAAAAAAAAAAGCTGTATCTTGTGGGGGTTAAATTTAGAATCTTGTATCCGGCAACCCTGATGGTGAAGCTGCAATCGGGAGAGAGGAAATATCTAACTGCGAGGGATGCTCTCGAGGGTTTGTAGGTGGAACTCCCGGCTCTTTTTAAACCAGCGACCTGAATATACAAGATGGAGGGAACTTTTGGCAGAATATGAGATGCTACCAGTGGAAAGCTGCGTAAGATCACATGGAGACTGGAGAAGTTAAAACTCATGTACTATGACCATCATTTTTTATTTGAGCAAATAGCAACAGGACTGTGTGGCCGTAGGGAAAGTTAAGTAGTTGCCATTGTCAAACTACTTGAATTATTTGATTCTTTGGGTTATGATTTTAGACAGTTTGACCTGGTGAATGCAGAGGGAGGGGCTAGACCCACATTTATGACTAACTGGTGACAGCAGAATTAAGCTAATGTCGACCTATGTTTGTGGTTAAAGTTTAACCTATATAAGTAGGCATACAAAGTAGGGGCTTGTATTGGTTTAAAGCTCACTGGGCATTTATAGAGTTCTCTGAATATTTTTTTCTCTCCTCTTGGGGGGATGTATCCCCTGCTCACTCCTATGCACTAGAGTAGGAAGGGGGTTACCTTTTGCCCTAGTGTATGCCTGATTTAATTTTGTGAAGGATCAGAAGGTCTACTGGTTAATAAATAAGAGAGATGATCATTATTCCTCTGAGATTCTAAATGACAGTAAAATGAGGGAGTCAGGGTGGCTAGATAAGGAGGGTCTGTGTGATCTTAAAGAGGCTAATGTCCATGGTAGGTCCAGGAAAGATTTTAGTAGAGAAGGGGGGGCCTGGGAGCACACAGAGACAAGCTCATCTATGGTTCTGTATCTTATAGGAGGACGATCGAAGGATTGGGGATCTTGGTGGGGGGGATTCAGGGGTTGGGGGAAAGAGAGAGAGAGTCCTAAGTTACTATGGGAGGGAAAAGCAAGGCATACAAAATGGTGATTATTAAAATTATTTCCTGGAATGTTAAAGGCCTCAGAGGTAGGAAAAAAAAAGATTAGTCATTTTGAAACATCTCCAGCACATTGGGGCAGATATTGTAGCACTGCAAGAGACACATTTGTTGACAGAGGAATTGAGTCTTCTTAAAAAACTCTGGGTGGGTAAGTTTTTGGAGTTGGTAAGACTAAAGCTTCCAGGGGTGTGGCAATATTGGTAGGGAAGGCATGTCAGTATGTTGTAACGCAGGTTACGGGGAGGGAGGATTGTAGAGAAATTTTCATTTCGGGTGTTATTTTAGGTAAGGAGTTATTATTTGCTTCGGTTTATGGCCCTACACCGCCAAATCCAGAATTGTTTGCTTCTTTGGAGATGGATCTGATTGCGTTGCCGACACATCCACTTATATTAACGGGGCACAGGAATTTGTGCTTAAATAATTGGATAGATAGGAAGCCACCAACCAAGAGGCCGTTATCTGTGGCCCAAATGACTATACATAGATTTTTGGAGGTTTCAGCGCTGGTTGATCCTTATACACCACATAGTAAGGGAGACTACCATATGACCTTTTATCCAGGGGCACATAGAACCCAGACCAGGACATATTTTTTCCTAGTAAATAATGAGGCATTAAGGGGAGTTAAAGAGCTGACTACGCATGGTAGAGTTTTATCGGATCACTCGCCAATCCAGCTGATTTGGGAGATTGGCTCTATCCCACCTCGGCCCTATAGATGGAGACTAGACAATTCGATTTTAACAGGGGATAAGCTTGTTACTAGGTTGGAGCAGGCTCTTGTTGAGATTTGACAGACCCAGCTTCCAACATTGCAGGACAAAAGGTTGGCCTGGCCAGTATGTAAGGTACTATATGCGGGAATAGCCCAAAGATATACAGTTAGAAGAAATAGTATGAGAAAGGCGAGGGGGGAATTTATAATGGGGACTATTAATTCACTCACTCCCTTGGAAGGCTCCTATAGGGGGTTGGATACTGAACTTAAAGACTTAAGAGAGGAAATGGCAGATATTGTCTATCACAAGGTAGACTATTGGTTGGAAAGGCTCCAAGCTAAATACCTGTTACAGCGGGGATGTCCCTGGTCGTCTTCTTGCATCTAGAATTAAGGAGTGGGAAGCATCGCGCACTATTACACTAATACATTATAAAGGGGAAATTATAACTGATCCTCAGGGGATGGTAACACTTTTGCGCTTTACTATAAAGAGATTTACCAAGGTGGGGTTATCAATGTTCAAGAAGAAATGGAGGTTTCTAGATGGTATAGTTTTGCCCCAATTGGATCAGGCACAGGTACAGACCTTAGTAACTCCAATAAGGGATTCAGAAATCTTAGAGGTAGTTAATTCACCACCAAATGGTAAAACCCCAGGACCAGATGGCCTTACAGCCCAGTTTTATTGAGTGCATATTGCTACTGTTCTTCCCCTGTTGAAGGAATTTTTTACCAAAATAATGCAGGAGGGAGTCCCTCACCCCCCTTTGTATCAGGCGTATATAACACTTATCCTGAAACTAGACAAACCAAAAGAAATGTCAGGTAGATAGGCCTATTGCCTTGAAAAATCAGGACAGATTCTAACAAGGATTTTGGCCAATAGAATTATTAAGGTGGCTCCTACATTGATTAGCCCAGACCAGGTAGGGTTTATGCCGGGTAGAGGGGCCCATGATGTGCTCAGGAAACTTCAACATATACTTTCTCGTGCAGCTAGTTCTAAAGTACCTATGGCATTGATATCCCTGGACACCGAGAAGGCCTTCGATAGGGTCTCCCACACCTTTTTATTTGCCGTTATGAAGAGGATGGGTTTCCCTGAAGGCCTTCTCAGGGGGCTCAATAATATATATGCATCCCTCACAGCTAGGGTTTTATGTAATGGGTATGTCTCACAAGAAATTCATTTACATAATAGGATTAGACAAGGGTGTCCATTATCGCCAATTCTATTCAACATTTATTTGGAACCTCTCTTAAGGGCAATGAGTAGGGATGTGGGGATACAGGGAATAGTGGTGGGAGGGGAGGAATTGAAATTTTCAGTATTCGCAGATGATATATTATTGCATTTACAAGAGCTGGTGGAGAGTTTTAAGAAAGCCCTAGAAATTATTGAGCATATCTCCAAGGTTTCAAACTATAAATTGAATTTGACTAAAACACAGGTACTACCCCTTACATTGATATATATATATATATATATATATCTATATATATAGATATATATAAAGCTGACTTTGAGCCGCTGCAGATTCATTGGGCCCCACAGCAGATTAAATATTTGGGCATTTGGATTACTGTGAATGTGGAAGAAGGGGTAGAGGCACACCTGGGAAAATTACTGAGTATACTTAGATCAGATGTTCTTAGGTGGAATAAGCTCTTTTTAAATTTTACAGCTAGGTTAGGATTGATTAAGATGAATCTGCTACCCAGACTTTTATACCTCATTTATCTGGCTCCATACATTATTCCTAAAATATGGCTTATCAAAGTCCAAAAATTAATATAGGGCTTCCTATGGAACTATAAGTCACCTCGGAAAAAGTATAATAGTATGCATCTTCCACAGCATATGGGATGTCTTAAATTACCAGACTTTCATGGGTATTATGTGGCTGGGCAATTGGGTTTAATGGGTAGGTGGGGCACAACACAGGAAGGAGAGGAATATGAGCCAACCTGGCAACAGGTGGAGAAGAAGATACTGGGGGACACAGGTTTATCTCCGGAGGCATTGCTTTTTGTAAATCCAGAAAGATTGCCTAAGAAAGTAAAATCTACCCCAATAAATAAAACGGTGATGGCTTGGTGGACTTTTTTAACCCCGAATCAGAGAAAAGCACAAATGAAAGCTCGAGAGCAACCCATGTTGGGTAACTCCAATTTTTGTCTCGGGGGACAAATAATTACTAAAAAATGGTCACCTGTATTAACGGGTCTCAATTTAGCAGATTTTATAATAGAGGGTAGGGTGGTTCTTCCATCAAGGTGTGGTAAGATGGATTTTTACAAAAGGATGCAACTTACTAAACTAGTGTGGAAGGAGATGGGAGAACCAGGTGAAGTCCAGAAACAGCCGTTTACATGGGAAAAGCTAAGGGAGGTACATTATGTACCTAGACCCCTATCACAAGTCTATCGGATGCTATTGGATTTCGTGGGCTTGGAATTACCAGTGAAGACCTTATATTGGGATAAGAGTATAGCTCCTCTGAGGCTGGATTGGAAGAATATATGGAAGAGTTGCAAATATATTTCCATACCCAAGTATAAGACCATGCAATTTTTTATTTCTTGTAATTTGTACTACCCTCCTGCTAAACTATGTGCTAGGTGCCTTAGACAGACAGACCTATGTTTCAGAAGTTGTTTGGGACCAGGGGACATTCTACATGTGATGTGGGACTGTTCTAAAATACAGCCCTTGTGGGCTAAAATTAAACAAAACATGGACCCTTTACTGAACTATTCAGATTTTATAATACCAGGGATTTGTGTTTTGGGAGACATGGCTCAGGTCACGGGGGTAGTGGCTAAATATAATCTCTCTTTAAAGTCAGCTCTGGTTAAATCCTTTGTTCTAAACCATTGGAAGAATTACCTTATCTATACCTATGACCAATGGGTGAGAGACCTCATTAAGGTAATAGCAAGAATAAAGAAGCAAATGCGAAGGGAGGGTAAGAAAGGGCTATGTGACAAAAGGTGGATGGTCATGGAGGCAGTTTATTCTATACGGGTTGAAAGGGACCAACTGAAGGTCTGCCTGTCAAACGGTGAGTAGTTAACATTAAGGGCGGGAATATAGAGATTTTTTTCTTTTTGGACAATTCTGAACTTTGTTTATTATACTCTTATCTTATTTCTTGTTTAATTCTTGGGTATCTAAATCTTCAAGGTAAAATATTAGTTTTCTTTGGTACTGCATAAACCTCATAGAAATAAATAGATAGATTGTATGACTTTGCTAATTTTAAGGGTGGGTGGACTCTCTCTCTTTTCAGGGGACGCAGGTGTAAACAGTTTTTGGTAGGATATTAGTAAATGGATATCTTAGCAGCCAATGTTGGGATGGGCAGGTGGGACATTAATGATGTTTTTGTTCTTTATAAAATGTATATTTCTGCCTTAAATTGTCAGCTGAAGAGACTTATAATGTTAAGATAGAAGATGACATGCACCTGCGTGTGTACATATTGTTCATGTACATAGTAACCATAATCAGTTTGGGGTTGTGGCCCCTGAGATTTCTTAGGGGATATGTGTTTGTATATATTCATTAATGCAAAACTTAATAAAAATTCTTTAAAAATTAAAAATAAAAAGACACGTTTCACTCTCTTGGGACCAATTTACCCATGCCGCACTGCCTACATCGCTGCAGACTGTTTGAGGCCTGTTCCCACTCTTTCAAACTGTCTCTCCCTCCCTCCCTCTCTCAAGCATGTGCAATTGTGTTCACATGATTCCCTTTCAAGTAGGCCCACCAACCACTACTCACTCCATTGAGAGGTCCGGGGAGGGAGGGGTCCAGGCAGCCATTGCCACACATCAGAGGGATCGAGGGAGCCGCAGAGAGAGTTTGCAGGAGCCGGCCCTAGGGGAGAGAAGAGAGGTGTGTTTTTTTCCCTTGTGCTGCACTGCTGCACTGAGCAGTGGCCTTCCAGCTCCAGGAGTGAGCCAATCCTGAGGTGTAGAGGGCAGCCTACACCGCAAATGGGATAGAAAGATGTAAGCTCCTGGAGGAGTCAATCGAGAAGAAAGGAGTGGGTTTTAAGTGGAGTGGCCAGCTTTAAAAAGCCTGCTGACTGCTGCTCACTCCACTTGAGAGATCCGGGGAACAAGGGGACAAGGCGGCTGTTGCTGCACATCAGAGGGATCAAGGGAGCTGCGGAGAGAGTTTATTTTATTTATTTATTTAGTTTTTGTTGACCGGGTAAGTGCACTAGACAAATCCTGCCTATTTTCAGGCATGACCCTGGGGAGGGGGATACAGGTGAATGCCAACTGACCTTAAACCAGATTAAGCTGTTGGTGGTATTTTTTTTTTTTTTTTAGTGAATGAGGGAAATTTGGCCAGGACACCAGGGAAATTCCCTTACTCTTCGGCAGGAGTGCTGTGGAGAGTCAGCGTTGATTTGGATTGCAGATAGCTGCTGAGAGCAGTGGAGGATGGACGACTGCTTGTCTGGTCCTCAATCCTTCCTGCGGGGAGAGTGGTACAGCTGGGATGCACCGGTGGTGGCCAACATGTGCGGACCCCCGCGGCAGTCTCTCGCCGCGCCAGTGCCCAGAAGACATTGGAAGACTTGCGATGGGGTTTGGCCAGTATTTCAGGCGGAGCCTGCGGATCTAGTCAGGATAGAGTGCGATGTGGATTCTCGAGAAGACCAGGCCCCGTCGCAGGGGTCTGCCAATATGCAATCCTTATTAGTAAGTAAACGGCGGCTTCTGGAGAAAGCGATGGAGGATTTTCAGAGGGTGCAGTTACAGGCTGAGGAGGATCGAAAAAGGAAACGGCCTGATACTGATTCTCCCTCGGGCCTACCAGGTACTGGTTGTAAAGTTTTAAGTGGTCCTATATCTCCAGAATTGGGGGATGAAGAACCCCCAACCCAGAACCCTAACCCCGTGGTCACTGAGGATCGTGAGTCCTGGTCCCCACAAAAGGCTCTTCAGGGAGCAGGATGGATACAAAATGAGTCAGGTGTTTGGATAGCTGACCCTGTGATACCTCTTCCAGGGATGTCCATGAAGGGTGGGGGTATATCTAAGATGATTAATGTTGATTTCTTGTCTACTTCTTTATCTGACAGTCTTGGGCTTTCCCCTGATGCTGGTTTAAATGATCCACAAGGCCAAGACCCCCTTCTTGTTATTACCCCTATACAGAACTCTGATGCCAGTATCTCTTTTTCTCCTAACTAAACAGTACAACAACCTAAGGTTCACGATATGGAACATGATATGGGAGACATTAACTCTGAATTAAATGTTGTACATGACCAGCCTGTCCTTACAGACCCTCCTGCTACATTTGCTAACCTCTTTAAAAAGCCTGTCACACTGGCAAAATGCAGAAATGTGGTCCGTTTAAGATTTTTGGGTTCCATGGATAATATGCCAGATCGGTTTTATATCAGAAAGGTCTTGATTAAACAACTGCTGGGTTTTTCAACAGCGAGGTGTATGCCCTTATACATACCCCCGGTGACGATACCTATGACATCAGTTTTCACACTCCAGATTTGCTTAATATATTCTGGATGAAATATGCGATCTTGAAAACAAATCCGGCCTGGTCCCATTTTCAAGCCATCCCCCTCACAAAACAGTCATTTAAAGTGATAACTGTATTATTTCATAATGAGGGAGTGAATGTTGAGGATATCACGTACTGGCTGGAAAGAAAATTTACTATTCAGAGTAATCCTGAACCCATACGAGATGCTGAGGGATTCTGGAATGGAGGTTGGAGATATAAAGTTAATTTACTGCAGTCGGATGAGGGATTGCAACACTTGCCCAGTTGTTTTTACTTGGGATGTGACAAGGGGTTTATTTTTAACCCAGGACAGCCCAGGCATTGTTATAAGAGTGGTTCTCCTAGGCATCTTAGTAGAATGTGTGAGGTAGTTAAATGTGTTCAGTGTGGTGAACTGGGACATGTTTTATCTGATTGTCATCATCCTGCGAAATGTTCTCTTTGTGAGGAAGCACATTCATTTATTGATTGCCCTTGGGCTGCTCAAAATAAAACTGGAGATTACTGCATTCAAGATTTCTACAATAGCACTGCTGTTAAGGCGGCACTGAGACAGAGGCCTCCCCCCCCAAGGAGTGCCCAGACATCCATCATAGTTGCTCAGGAAGCTGTTTTAGTCCAAGACAGACCTGTGACTGATCTGGTTCCTGATACACCTGTGCCTGCTTTGGCAACAACGGAACCTGTGTCCCTGGTAGTTGCTCCTTGTGACACTCTGATTTCGATGCCTACCCCCTACCACCTGAGAAGGCCTATACTCTGGTTACTACCGGATGACGTAGCCTTTGATCTGGAAATACAAGGACAGTTGTTCTTGATTCTCCTACAACTCCTCTTCATAATACATTTCAAGTACTACAAGATGATGTAGGTACAGAGTCTGATTCAACCTCTGTACATTCGTCGCAATGTGACGGGATGTCTGATGTTGACCAGCTCTTGCCACATTCAGACTCGGTCAAAAAGAAAAAAAATAAATTAGGGGTGAGGAAATGGAACAGGAAGAAGTAATGCTATTTGATATCCTTTTATCCCCTATTATGCTGAGATGCAATTTAGAATCTGGCACATTCTATATGTTTATTGTATGTTAGAGACATATAAGATTTCAGTGGCCTCTTTGAATGTTAACAGTATTCAATCTAATAGGAAAAGACTGTTAATATTTTCACTATTTGAAACAATGGATTCTGATGTTGTATTTTTACAAGATACCAGATTGCATACTAAAGTTGATGTTGAACAGGTGACTACAGGTTGGAGTTGGGGAGACACTTACTGGTCGGTAGAAGAGGATGTCTGTAGTGGTGTAGGCATTGCACTTAATAATCCCACAGCACATCTGTTACACTTGGTTGATGTCTTTCCTGGACATGTTTTACTGTTGGATGTAGTGATTAGTAGCTTACAATGTTGCTTTATAAATGTATACGCACCTCAGACTAAATTTGCTAGAGTTGAGATTTTTCGACTGATACAACCATATTTATTTACGTCCAAATATGTATTCTTGGGAGGAGATTTTAATTGCAGTAGATATAGGACAGATACAGGACTTTGTACCAATAAGATGTATTGTGATGCTAATTGTCTTAATGATTTATTAGTTCAAACAGGTCGTAGTGATGTTATGGCTCTTAATGGGAACCCTGCAAAAACTTATTTTCAGGGTATTAAAGCTACTCGCATATATTTTTGGTTTCTCTCTGACTCATTGAAGGTAACAGAGACTAGGACCCAGCCTGTTGCTCCCTCTGACCAGGTTATTATAGATGCCACAGTTGCCAGCCATACACTTATGCACCGAGTATCAGGGTATTGGAGATTGAATTTAGCATTGTTACTTCTCCCCACAATAGAAGAAGGTTTTCTAGCCTTATTGCGTGCCAGGAAATCTGTTGTATGTCTTTATGATACATAACGGGAATGGTGGATGGATACAAAAATTGATATTAAACGTTATTTTCAAAGTATTGGGCAAATCAATGGTAAATATAAAACTGTTAAATATAAAGACTATAGAAAACAATTTTTGGACCTACATTTTCATGTGGCTCAAGGGGATGTTTTGGTTCTTCCTATGTTACATAGAATTAGGGGTCAAATGAACAAAATGCAATATGAACATTCAAAATCATTAGAAACTGAACGGCGGTTTGGGACACAGGGAACTAAAGCGTTCATGAATTCCTTTCAATTTAGCACATTTCAAAGACAAAAGAAATACATGATGGGTATTATGGACCAGACTGGGAAATGGTGTATGGACTTCAAAGATATTATGCATGCTGTAGACTTACATGTCCAAACGCTCTTTGGTATCACTGAATTTTTACTTCAAGCACATAGAACCTGGTTGGCACGGTGTGATTTGCCTCAACTATCGGCACCTAGTATATCTATGTTGGCGGCACATATCGCACCACTAGAGGTCTCTACTGCACTTTCCCAAACCAAGGCAGGGACATTCCCTGGAAATGATGGTACCCCTTATGAATTATATAAGCTTCTATTTCAACATTTATTACAAGAATTTACGGAAGTTTTAAACAAAATATTAATTTCGGGAATATTACCAGAATGATGGTTTAGTCATTTTTATGTATAAGAAGAGGGACAGAGGGGATTTGATGAACTGGAGACCCATAACTTTACTAAATACTGATTTTAAATTGTTTACTAAAATATTGAATAATAGACTGTTAAATCATGCAAATTTTCTTCTACATCCCACACAGACCTGTTCAATTTCTGATAGGAAAATAACGAATAGTCTAATACTTTTACATGAAATTTTTCACAGAGGAGCTACGGGAGAACTTACAGGACTGATTATCAGCCTGGATCAGGTAAAAGCCTTTGGTAATGTGAGACATGAGTATTTGTGGGATTGTTTGGCAAGTTACAGAGTGCCTCATACTTTCATTACATGGATTCAAACCTGTTATCTCAAAGCTACAGCACAAGCGTATTGTAATGGCTGGTAAGGTAAGAAATGTCCCATACTATGAGGAGTCCGTCAGGGATGTCCACTTAGTGCACTTTTATATTTATTCACAATAGATCCCCTAATTAGGCATGTATACAATCAAAAAGCAATATGGAGACTGTCTTTTTCGAGTAGTGACCCTGAGATTAAATGTATAACATATGCTGATGATATATGCTTCTTAAGTGGAGATATATCCTCTGCACTTTGCCTCAAAAATACTTTACAGGGATTTCTGTTATTTACTGGAGCGAGGATTAATTATGACAAATGTAATTGTATACCACTTAGGGTTGAGGACATACAGGATATCCAGGTCATAGGCAGGGCCACTGGAAAATTGCATCTGCAATTTTTTTGCGGAATCCGCAATTTTCTCCATTCTCCGCAAAAACTGACATGTTCCGTAATTTCTTGCAATTTTTGAGTTTTTATATTGAACTGTGTGAAAAGTATTAACATTTTTAATAAAATACTCTCAAATATATTGACAATTTTGCATGCAGACTTGGGTTTGGCCGAAACGATGCAGTGCAAGGTAGGGCAAGGGGTTTATGTGACACTGATTTCTTTTGAATCCTTGTCTTGTTTGGTTTCAAAATCTACTGGCCAAGCATAAGTACACTTTAACACTTAACATTTGTTCTGTGTTGAATCAGTCTATCAGAAAACGTTTTGTTGCCACACAGAGTGAAACAAAAGGTGGGATAAAAGGTGCAAATTATCCCATTCAATTAAATGGGGTGCTAACTGTGAAGCCTCTTTGTAAATGACAGGGCAAGTATTTCCTTGTGTGCATACTTTCATTCAGACTAGTTTTGATTCAAACAGCTGAGGATTTTTGGATGGCCCTGCTGATTTTAAACTTGAATAAGCTAGTTGCTAACAGTGATCTCATTCTTAGGAACTACTCCCTAGATGCTCAGATGCAAATACTACAATAAAAACCTGACTAAAGTCTAAAAACAAGCTTATAAAACACAAAATGTGTTTGAACATTTATCTTTAAGTAAACAAAATCATTGCAGCCAGAGTAAAACAAAGGTAAATTACATGGTGCCCTCACTACTGTATGATGCAGTAAAAATATATTGGTATTTTTTTTACGTTTTTTGGTAACCACATAAAGCTGACTAGGCACAAGTGCCTGTTTTCAGGTACAACCCAGGAGCACTGAGGAGGTTAAGTCATTTGCTCAGACTCACACAGTGTATAAGTGGAGGCTGTGGGAATCAAACCCAGGTCTGCTAGATGTAGTCAGTTCATTCACAGTTTGCAACGCTATCCTCTAGATTATCCTGCAAGCCCCAATAACCCCCAGATTAAATGTTTAAATATTTGAGTTCAAAAATAGCGTACAGTACCTACAGTAAAAATTATGACCATTAAACACTTTAACAACATTTTACTAAAACTCAATTATTCTCTATCTACTTATTTTTTCCCTTACCAAAGTGGGTGAATAGCTGGCAGAGCACTGTAAACAGCTGTTGATTAGGCTGCATTATTCTACAGCCAGAAACAAAAAAATATATATTTCTTCTGGCTTTATTTAATATTGATTTGCTGTGGCTCACTTTTATAGAATCTATTTAGCACTGTATGAGGCAGATGCTTTTAAATTTTGGAAGATAGGCACCACTTACGATAGTTTATCAGTTTAGTATTCTTTTTAGGAACATAAATTTTCTTTATGTTTTAAACATATTCAGGTGTCAGTGTATTCATTTAGCAAGTTATACTGACTAATATATGCTGCAGAAAACATTAAAAGATTTATTGTGAAGCACTTAGGGTCTATAGTAGAACCCCCGCAATTTTTGCAAAATGCTCCTCAATTTTGAGTAACCTTTTCCAAAATTTTTCAGTGGCCCTGGTCATCGGTAAATGCTGTTGATTAAGGACACATGTAAAATTTTGGGCCCTTTGTTTGGGGCAGGAGACTTGGCATATTTGAACTGGAAATATAAATTACAAGAAGCAAAACATAAAGTAGGTCTATGGAACACATGGAGACTGTCTAAACTAAAGCGGGTTCAAATGGTTAAAACTTTTTGTTGCCCATTTTTTTATATTTAAGTGTGGTTTTCAGTCTTCCTTCAGCCCTGGAAACACAGATATATAGTAGTTTTTTCTCTTTCCTGTATCTGGGGCAGTAGATTAAACCCCATAAAACGAAGTCTCTGGTTTTGGGAAAGAAACATGGTGGTTTAAAGATGATACATCCCATAGTTTTCTTTTTTACCATGTTTCTTTATATGAACCTGAGACCGTTATTTACAGATAGAGATGACTGATGGAAACCGTGGCTTCTAGATTTTATGGGAGATTTTTCTTATGGCCTGAACATGACATAATTCCAAGGCAAAGGTCTATAGCTCATCTTCCACAATCGATGAAGTTATGCTTTAGTAAAATTAAAATGTGGGGTATTTCACGGCACACTAGTCTACATCTTAGTAGAAAAGAATTGTATGTCTATGTACTACAAAAAATATTTCCAAGATACGGCCCTGTTTGATTTTTATTCTTCACAAAACAAACTTTTGATAGGCAATATGTTGACCTCTACTCGGATACCACCTTACATGTGAGATGTACTGTGGTTATCTTTGTATGGTAAATTAAATGTTCAGGCTAACTTAAAACATAAACCGATCACTGACCGCTATTGCCCTAGAGACATTTGCCCGAAATGATTGAAACTATGGAACATTTGTTTTTGGAATGCCCTTATGTTTTAGACTTTTGGAGACTTGTTAGACTTCAGTGGCCTACTTCTCCATACTTTCCCATGTCCTTGGAAATATTATGTACAGGCATTCTGTTGCCTACATGGATTAAATATGATAAGGTGACACTGTAGTTGATTTTACTGTGCTTTAATTTTATATTTGGCATGTGAGGTGTCGGCTTACCATTCAACAGCAATATTTTACACAGGATGAGTTGTTTTTTATGGTTGCAAATTCTGTTATTAGACTGAGACTACAGGGTTATGAAATATTTTCTTCCTCCATCTATAAATCTAGATGGGACTCAGTTGATTGGATATGATACCAGATTGATGTATGATGAAATGCTTATTTGTGTCTATTTTTCCCTTGTTTTATGATTTCGTGTGAAGAAACACGATTCTGTATATATTTTTTCTTTTATGTTATTATATGCACTTTCACTACTCTTCTAAAGGGGGGTTCCAGCAATGTGTTTTATTTCCGTTTATTATTCCTGTATGCTGAAATACTTGTTTATGTTTTTTTTTCTTGCTTTCCTTTATGAATTTGTATGCTGTAATACGTTTCTGTATGTTTCTGTTTTTGAAGCTTTGAATAAAAATTCCCTTACTCTTTTCGATAAGTGCCAGTGGGTCTTTAACATCCACCTGAACTGCCACCAATCCAGGCAGATGGGATCTCGGTTTAAAGTCTCATCCGAAAGATGGCACCTCAGAGATGCAACACCCCTCTCATGCTGCACTACAGTGTCAGTACTGGGTTATTAACCCAAGTGCCAGATGTGGGAACTGTTGTCAGGAGCTGGCCCTAAGGGAGAGAAGAGAAAGGTGTGTTTTCATCCCACCCATCCTCCCTGGCCCTGACCTCTATTAAGTACCCAAGGGAGGAGGAGGAGGAGCGAGATCCAGGGTGAACCGACAGGCCAAGGAAGGATCGCCACTCTCTAGAGGGAAGAAAAGGAGGTTTACAAATATACCAAAAAGGAACTGATCACTACCTGAGGGGATTGGACATTGGTAGATGGCAGGAGGAGGAGCATCTATCAGGTGAGAGTAGCTGGAGGAGCTTGACGGAGAGAGTGACCACAAGGTGAGCTGTGGAGTAGGAAGGCAACTGGCTGGAGGGGCCCAATGTTAATGACAAGAAGGGGGTAGGAGAAGGAGCTCATCAGAAGGAGTGGCCCCCAGTTGATCTGGAAGTCAGGATACAGCCAGAGGTAAGGGCACTGTTACTGGGCTAAGGAACTGTGTCTTTTCAATTTAGGGAGGCTTTACTACAGGGCCAGGGGCACTGTAGCTGTGTCAGAAACAGGATACATTTCAATTTCTGGAGAATATGCTACAGAGCAGGGGCACTGTGACTGTTAATTGACACTTTGGGGTTTTGAAACTGTGTGGGCTCTGTATTATAAGGGGAACTTCAAGTGATTGGTATATGACAATTGGAGTATGTAACTGTTGTTCTAGGGAGAATTCAATTGTAGGTAATGCATTTGAGGGGTACCCAATCTTCTACTGTCTTCACAGGAAGCACTGCTGGGGTCATGGGGGAGCTTCAAATTACTGTCACTACATGGGGAAAGGTTGTTAAGTCTAGGGTCTTGTAGGAAGCATGAAATGAGTGATGCTAGAGCGGAGAATGAGAGGGACTCAGCAAAGTGGGAGGGGGAGACTAGGGTGGAGGGGAAGGATGGGGAGAGGGTGAGGGAACAATAAGAGGGAGTGGGGATAGGTCTGGGAGGAACCAAAGGGGCTAAGGGAAGGGTTTCAGCTGGGGTGGACTCTTGCAGAAGATACCAAGGTAAAAGGGTGGGGGGGAGACAAGGATTGGAGAGGGTGGGGGTATTAGTGCTAGGGGACTCCATACTTAAATGGATTAGACGGGACAGCAGGAGGGAATGGCATAGTTGCATCTGGGTGGAGTCCATATCTGGCTTAATGGCAGGCAGGGCGGGACATACGATTTTAAAGTGTGCTAGGAGGGGTAGGAGGAAACCGCATCTTGTGGTGCACGTAGGAGGAAACCACATGATGCATCTTATGGTGCACATGGGTAAGAATGACCTGGCGGGGGAGATGGTGGAAGTAATGAGGAAGAAGTCTGAGGAACTGGGCAGGCTGTGCGGGGAACTAGGGGAATCGGTGGCCTTCTCAGAGGTGCTCCCAGTGCCCTGCGCTAATACGGTGAGGAAAGTAAGGACTGGGGAGTTCAACACCTGGCTGACAGAATGGTGTTGATCCAGGGATACAAGTTGGTGGGGGCTGGGACAGAATCTGGGACAACAATGAACTTTATTCAGGGGATAGGCTACATTTGAGAGGGAAGGGGAAAGGGGTACTAAAGCAGAGGGTAGAGGAATATATATATCTTCAAAGGTGGATTTAAACTAGGTAGAGGGGGTGACAAGTGGACAGACGGTAGAGAAGGATCCCAGAGAGGGGAGCCAGACAAGTTTACCCCCCCAGCCTAACAGGGAATAACTTGGAGCATTGACACAGGGGGGAGATTAGGAGGAGAGTAATTCAGGGAGGGGAGAGGGCAGGGACAGGTTTGGAGGGTGGTCTTACTGAATGCAAGAAGCCTTGGTAACAAATCAGCAGAATTACATAGAAACATAGACTTTGTCGGCAGATAAGGACCACTTGGCACACCAAGTCTGCCCAATTGCCTATCTGCTGGATAAGCTGCAGATTCTAGTTAACCAACAGCCTACCTCCTCCTACCCCCACTATAATTGCCTTATGTCTGTCCCATGCATGTTTGAATTCTCCCACTATTTTAGACTCAACGACCTCCCCAGGAAGGTGGTTCCATGTATCCACCACTCTCTCCCATGAAAAAATGTCCCACATTACCCCTGAGCCGTTCCCCTCTATCTTTAAATTGTGCCCCTTGTCTTACACATCTCTTTTCTGAAAGATGCTACCCTCCTGGACTTTGTTGATTCCCTTGAGGTACTTGAAAGTTTCTATCATATCCCCGTCCCTCCTTTCATCAAGGTATACATATTAAGCTCTCTCAGTCTCTCTTCATATGGTTTCTGCTGCAGACCCTGCACCATTTAGTGCCCTCCTCTGGACCGCTTCCATCCTGTCTATGTCCTTGCATAGATGAGGTCTCCAGAATTGCACACAGTACTCCAGATGGGGTCTCACCAACTGTCTGTATAGAGAGATAACCACTTCCCTTTTTCTACTTGTGATGCCCCTCCCTATGCATCCCAGTATCCCCCTGGCTCTCCTAACTGACTTCTCACATTGCTTACCCACATTTAGGTCATCTGATATGACTACCCCCAGGTCCCTTTCCATTTTTGTTGTTGTTAGTACCTCCCATGCTATTGTGTACTCTTCTCCTGGATTTTTGTTTCCCAGGTGCATTACTTTGCACTTCTTTGCATTGAATCTAAGTTGCCATATGTCTGACCATTCCTCCAACCTTGCCAAGTCCCTTCTCATCTTTTCTACCCCTTTTGTGTATCAACTCTGTTACAGATCTTTGTGTCATCTGCAAAGAGGCATACCTTTCCCTCCAGACCCTCTGCAATGTCACCTATAAAGATGTTAAAGAGGACTGGACCCAGTACTGAGCCCTGAGGTACTCCACCAATACACCCTTTCTTCAGAATGTGCTCATTCACTATTACCTTCTGTGTCCTGTTGTGCAGCCAGTTTGCTACAAGCTACCACCTGGGACCCACTCCCAGGCTAGCTAACTGATTATTAATCTTTTGTGCGGGACTGTGTCAGATGCCTTGCTAAAGTCTAGGTAGGCCATATCCACAGCCCTCCTGGTCTATTACTTTGGTCACCCAGTCAAAGAAATCAATTAGATTCATCTGACATGATCTTCCTGCTGTAAATCCATGCTGCTTTGGGTCCTGTGCCCGCTGCCTCTAGGTACTCAACAATTCTTTCTTTCAGAAGTGATTCCATCATTTTCCCTACCACTGAGGTCAAACTTACAGGTCTGTAGTTTCCTGTTTCTGCCTTGCTCCCACTTTTGTGAAGGGGAATCACATCTGCCCTCCTCCAGTCCTCAGGTACCACCCCATCCTGCCATGATTTGTTAAAAAGCCTGGTCATTGGTGTCACTAGGCCCTCCCTTAGTTCTTTTAGGATTCTGGGGTGAATCCTGTCAGGCCCCATTGCTTTGTCCACCTTGAGTTTTAGGAGTTCTTTCAGGACTCTTTCTTCTGTGAATGGACTGGTGTCAACCCCCCTACTCAGAGTGCTTCTATTGTCTGGTTTAGGTAACTCCTCCTCATCTTCATTTGTGAATACTGAGCAAAAGTATTCATTCAGTATCTCTGCCTTTTCACTGTCTCCCTCTGCCCCCTCCCATCTCCTTTATTAATCTTCACTATCCACCTCATTAACCTTTCTATGCTCCTAATGTACCTATAAAGGTTTTATCCCCTTCTTAACTGAGTTGGCTATTTTTTCCTCAGTTTGGGCCTCTACTATTCTGACTGCCTTCCCCACTTCTTTTGCTTTAATTGATACAGTTCCCTGTTGTGCTCCTTCTGTGATTCCTTATACTTTTTGAATGCAGCCTTTTTCTCCTTAACCTTCCCTGCCACCTCTTTTGAGAGCCATAGTAGTTTTTTACTCTGCTGTTTTTTCTTTATTTGTTTCACACGTAGGCTTGTTGCCTCTATGATGGCAGTTTTGATTTTTCTCCATTATTCTTCCACCCCTCCTTTTAGGCCATTTGCTAGTGCATTCTTCAGGTATTCACCCATTTTGCCAAAGTCAGCCCTTCTAAAGTCCAGTATCCTTGTTTTTGTATGGCTTATCGCCATGATTGTGCTGATTGTGAAGCACACTGTGCAGTGGTCACTTGTTCCCAGATGTCTACTGACTTCTAAATTTGTGATCCTCTCACCATTTGAGAGTACCAGGTCTAGTATTGCTCCCTCCCTAGTGGGTTCCAACACTAGCTGTCTAAGGCCTGCTCCCTGCAGGGCATCGAGAATGACCCTGCTCTTGGATGTGGCTGCAGTACTTGTTATCCAGTTAACATCTGGCATATTCAGGTCCCCCATAAACAGTATCTCCCCCTTTTCAGCCATTTTGAGAATGTCCTCTATCATTTTCTTGTCCATTTCCTCCCCTTGAGACTGGGGTCTGCATACAATCCCTGTGCAGATTGTGATGCCATTCCCTGTCTCCAAGGTGACACAGAGTACCTCTTGTCCTCCCCCTTTACTTTTGAGTTCTGTAGCTTTGATCCCTTCCCTTATGTATAGAGCTACTTCACCTCCTCTTTTACCTTCCCTGTCCCTTCTGTAGATTGTGTACCCTGGTATGTTGACATCCCAGTCATGGTTCTCTGTGTACCATATTTCCATGACTGACACAATATCCAGTTCTTCATCTTCAAGCAGGGCTACTAGCTCAGGAAGCTTGTTTCCCAGACTACGGGCATTGGTACTCATTGCCCTCCATTTAATGTTGGCTTTATCCTTCCTCCTCCATCCCTGCTCTTATTGCCCTTGTCTATTTTTCCATTTACCCCTGTTCTGCCCTGTGTTGAGCTCTGTACCTCAGTGTTTACCTTACTACCTGCCATGTTTTGTGGGGGGAGGCTTGAAATTTCCTGCCTCTTATCAGCACCTCCCCCTTGGCTAGTTTAAAAGCTTGCCAAGGAAGCATTTAAACCTGTCACCTAGGAGCTTGGTTCCCTTCATGGACAGATGCAGACCATTGTGCCAGTATAGACCTTTATCTCTCAGGTGGACCCCCCAGTCCCCAGTGAAGCCAAAGCCCTGTGCTCTGCACCAGTTTTGCAACCATTCATTAAACTGCATGGTGTGCAGTACCCTAGCCTCACCCCTGCCATGGACTGGCAGCACCTCTGAGAAAGTTACCGTGCTTGCTACCCATCTGAGGCCCCTCCCCAACTCCACAAATTCATTCTGCACTGCACTGATCCCATGCCTAGCTAGGTCATTTGTCCCAAGGTGGACAATGATATCTAGTTCCTGCTCCTGTGATGCTGCTTCTGCAATCCTGAGGATTCACTTCCTGTCCTTCCAAGCCATGGCACCAGGCAGGCACCTTACTTCCTTCTCCTCTCCCTTCCCCAGTTTTACCTCCCTTACAATTGAGTCCCCTATCAGAAGCTGTTTCCTTCCCCTGTGGTGTCCCTTGTCACCCTTTTGTGGGTCTCCCTTGTGGATGTCCTCAGCATTCTTCTTGGTCTCCACTGAGGATGCCATCATAGAGGAACCTTGCTCTGCCAGAATGGTATATGATTTGTGTAGAGGTACAACTAGGGGGCTTCACCTCTGTTCCACCACCCACACCCTTCCAGAACCCACTGTTGTACAACTGCTCTTCATACTTGGCAACCTCTGAGGCAGTGGTTGTGACAGTGGTGCTCTTTGGGTGGGGGAGGCCTCCTTAGTCCTTGCTAGTTCAGCCTGGAGGTGGGCAACCTCCTCCCTCAGAGCTGACAGTTGCCTGCAAATAGGACAGCAACACAGTTTCCTGAATGTCTCCTGGAAAACTGCTGCCCCACAGCCAGTGCATTGCACCACTCCCCACATGTCCCTCTCCTTATAATATAATATATATATATATATATATATATATATATATATATATATATACATATTATTATTATTTGTGGTGTGTACCTACCCTTTATGCACTGTGCTGGGTTATTAAGAATATGACAGTTCTGCCCCAAGACCTGTTGAGAAGTGATGTCAGAAATTTGGCTGTAAAAAAAGCCACACCTGGGGTGTGGGGTGTGGGAAGGTGGGTGGGTAGTCCACAGCCACTGGTGACTGTTAGAAACAATCAAATACACAACTGCTCCACCACCCTGGTGAGTACTGCCCTTTATAGTAATTCAACTAACACTACAATTTACTAGACCATTGCTCCTACACAAACCACTCTACTGAGTCCAGGGATAAAAATGAACTCACTCCTCAGCCAGCAGGACACTTTTAAAATGTAGCAAAAATATCCTTCCAAATCCTAGGTCTCAACCCTAGGAATCAAGCAACTTCAGTTGTATCTCACTCCCTCTGGTTATAAAATAACTACACTTTTAATGGAATCTTGCAATTCTCTGCTTAATGCCAACAAGGAAAAAAATGAAACTTTCTGTAGAAAGTGTAGCTCCCCTTCTTACCAAGTCCCCAACAATAGTATGCCTTACCGGGTTTCCAGGTCCTAAACGGAGTTATAGTTTGTTCTTTGCAGTGTAGCAAGGTTCTCAGCCTCCACCAGACAAATCAAAGTCATTCTGACTGGCTTCTAACTGTGAAGGTTGCCTAAGACAGCACAGTGATGAAACCTCACCCAGAACCAATTGATTAACTAGTGACACCTGTGATTAAGCAGGCCTTTCAATGTAGGCACTCTGCTATGTCTGATTCCAATACACAAAACCTTTCAGTGAAACCAGGGATAAAAACTTAACTTCTCAGCCAGCAGGACACTTTTAAAATATTGTAAAAATATCCTTCCAAATCCTAGGTCTCAACCCCAGGAATCAAGCAACTTCAATTGTATCTCACTCCCTCTGGTTATAAAATTACTACACTTTTAATGGAATCCTGCAATTATCTGCTTAATGCCAATAAGGAAAAAATTAAACTTTTTGTAGAAAGTGTAGCTCCCCTTCTTAACAAGTCCCCAACAATATTATTCCTTACCAGGTTTTCAGGTCCTAAACGGAGTTATAGTTTGTTCTTTGCAGTGTAGCAAGGTTCTCAGCCTCCAACAGACAAATCAAAGTCAGTCTGACTCATTACAGGCTCTCTTGGCAATTGGAAGGGTGGACATTGCGTCCATCATGGAAACGTGGGCCACCCAGTACCAGGAATAGGATTTGATGATCCCAGTGAATAGGATATTCAGAAAGGATAGGGCTAAGGGAAAAGGGTGTGTGTGGCAATATATGTACAGGAGGGGATAAGGTGCATAAGGGAGGAGGGGGGGAGGAAGGCAGAACAGAGGCCCTATAGATGCAGCTTCAAGACTCAAAAAGTAGGACATTGAGGATGTGGGTGGTGTACAGGCCGCCAGCCCAAGGGGAGGATCTGGATAGGGGTTAACTGAGCAAATCAGAAGGGTCTGTAGGAAAGGGAACACTGTAATGGTGGGGGACTTCAGCCTACCCGGGGGTGAAGTGGGGCACCCCAACCACCAAGAGTGCAAGGGAGCAGGTTTTACTAGATGCATTTCAGGACAGCTTTCTGGTGCAGTTGGTCAGTGAGCCAAATAGACTGGATAAGACTCTGGACCTGGTTCTATTAAATGGGGAGGCTGTAAGGGATAGGGAGGTGGAAGGCCCTCTGGCTGGGTGTGACCACCACACGGTATGGTTCACGCTCAATGTGGGCAGGGAATCAGGAGGTATGGGTACTAGAGTGATAGACTTTAAAGTGGTGGACTTTAAAAGGATGGGGAAAATTTTGGGCAGGCATCTGGCAGAAATTCAACCGCACATGGATGCTAGCTAAAAATGGGATATGATTAAGAAAGGGCTGGTGGAGGTTACTAGGACATGTACAAGAACAAGGAGTAAGAAGGGAAGGGCACAAAAAACATCTGGCTGATGCAGGAGGTCATGGAAGGGGTGAGGGCCAAAAAGGCATTTTGGAGACTCAAGAAATGGGGAGGGGAGCAACAGGGAGGTATATAAGAAGAAGTCCAGGGAGGTTATCAGCCGGGGCAGAGTGGCCAAGGCATCCAGGGAACTGAGACTGGTGCAGGGCATTAAAAATGGAGAAAAGGACTTCTTCAGATACATTAGTGAAAGACGGCAAAACAAAGACCAGATTGTGAGGATTAGGAAAGATGGGGGGCTGGGTGGAGAAAGGGTAGGGCCAGGCAGAGACACTGAATGAGTACTTCTGCTCTGTGCTCATGAGGGAAAAGGGGGGGCAGATACCACCTGGGAGATGAGGCATGGGTGAATGGGGGAAGAGGTGACTAATATAGGGATTACAGAGGATAGGATGCTGGAAGGATTAAGGGCTCTGAGGGGATAAGGCACTGGGTCCAGGTGGCATTCACCCTAGGGTACTTAGGGAACTAGTGAAGGTCCTGGCAGGACCACTGGCTGACCTGTTCAATACCTCCTTGGACACTGGATGTGTACCACAGGACTGAAGGATGGCCCATGCGGTAACCATTCATAAAAGTGTACCTATGGACGAACCAGGGAATTATAGACCAGTAACCCTCACATCAATTGTGGGAAAACTCATGGAGATGATTCTAAAAGAGAGGCTGGTGACCTTTTTGGAGATCAGTGGTCTCTGGGATGGTCAGCAGCATGGGTTAGTCTCAAGAAGATCCTGCCTGACAAACCTGATTGAGTATTATGACTGAGCAACAAAGGAACTTGACAAAGGCCATGTGGTGGATGTCCTGTATTTGGATTTTAGCAAGGCCTTTCATTCCGTGCCACATAGGAGGCTGGGGGAGAAGCTGGAATATATAGGGGTGAGAACAAAGATGGTAAGTTGGATCACTAATTGGCTGAAGAGAAGGCAGCAAAGGGTGGTGGTGGTGTGGGCAACTCTCCTCACCGAGAGATGTGATAAGCGGGGTGCCACAGGGATCAGTATGGGGACTGGTGTTGTTCAGGATACTCATAGTTGATATCTCCCACAGGGTCTGGAGTAAGATCAGTCTCTTTGCAGATGACACAAAGATGGGTGCCATGATAGATGACATTCAAGGGTGGAGGGGGCTGCAGGAGGATCTGACCAAACTACATGAGTGGTCGGATGCATGGCAGTTGGGGTTTAATGCCAAAAGGTGCAAGGTCTTGCACTTCAGTGCTAACAACCAGTGGAGGAGCTATCAGCTGGGTGGTGTACAGCTAGAATGCACTGAGAAGAAAAGGGATCTAGGGGTGCTTATAATGGGGAGTACGAACAACTCAGCTCAGTGCAGGAAGGTGGCAGCAAAAGCCTACAGGATGCTGGGGTGTATAGTGAGGGGAATCTTCTCCAGAAATAGGGAGGTGATCCTGCCCCTCTACAGGTCCTGGTCAGATCACACCTGGAATACTGCATGCAGTACTGGCACCCACTCCTGAAGAAGGACATCAGATTGTTGGAAGGTGTACAGCAGAGAGCTACAAAGATGATCCATGGATTAGAGGGATACTCCTATGAGGGGAGGCTGGGAGAGGTGAACATGTATTGAAACCTTTAAATATTTAAAGGGCATTAACAAGGCTAGTAAAGAAGAGATTTTCCAGATTAGAAGGGAGAGGATAACGAGGGGGCACCAGCTGAGATTGGAGTGGGGAAGATTCAGGAGGGAAGTCAGAAGACATTATTTCACTGAGAGGGTGGTGGATAAGTGGAATACTTTGCTGGAGGAGGTAATAGCCTGTAGCATGGTAGATGGTTTTAAGAGGGGATGGAAAGAGTGGGAGGGGTAATTGTGAGGAGGGGAGGTGTAGGTTGGGCAGCTGCAAGCTGAGGTGCTAGCTGCACAATCAAGCAGAATTGATGGACTGTGAGGCCTGTTTCTGCTGGCGTTTTCATATATGTTCGTATGTTCGTAAGCAAGTGCGTTAGCAGTACCGTGCGGCAGACTGCATTTTTTATTTATTTATTTTTTTTTTTTTATGACTAGTGTTTTATTCAGACAGGAGAGGAGATACAGGTAAAAAAAAAACTTTTAAAGGTAAAAAAACAAGAACGCAGACCCAGTACACTGAACAGCAGTGTCCTGATCTACCCGGGTCTATCAGATCCTTTGAGATTAGGGGGGTCTGATTTCATGTGGACAGGTGCACCCATCTCTAATAGACAGATAGATAGATAATAGATAGATTGATAGATAGATAGATAGAAACACTCTGGATACAGAAGTTGATACCAGCTCATTTACAGAAGAAAGGGTTCTGAAAGAACTCTTAAAACTGAAGGTGGACAAAGCAATGGGGCCTGATGGGATTCATCCCAGAATTCTAAAAGAATTAAGGGTAGAACTAGTGACACCACTGACTACCCTCTTTAACAAATCATGGGAGGATGGGGTGGTACCTGTAGACTGGAGGAGGGCAGATGTGATTCCCCTTCACAAAAGTGGGAGCAGGGCAGAAGCAGGAAACTACAGACCTGTTAGTTTAACCTCAGTAATAGGGAAAATGATGGAATCACTTCTGAAGGAAAGAACTGTCAAGTACCTAGAGGCCAGCGGGGCACAGGATCCAAGGCAGCATGGATTCACAGCAGGAAGGTCATGCCAGATGAATTTAATAGATTTCTTTGACTGGGTGACCAAAGTAGTAGATCAGGGAGGGGCTGTGGACATAGCCTACCTAGCTTTAGCAAGGCATTTGACTCAGTCCCACACAAAAGATTAATATACAAGTTAGCCAGCCTGGGAGTGGGTCCCAAGATGATAGCCTGGGTAAAGAATTGGCTGGAGAATAGGACACAGAGGGTAATAGTAAATGGAGTCCATTCCGAAGAAAGTGGGGGTTACTAGTGGGGTGCCGCAGGGTTCAGTATTAGGACCGGTCCTCTTCAATGTCTTTGTAAGCGACATTGCAGAGGGACTGGAAGGAAAACTATGTCTCTTTGCAGATGACACAAAGATCTGCAACAGAGTTGATGCACAGGGTGTGGTGGAAAGGATGAAAAGGGACTTGGCAAGGTTAGTGGAATGGTCAAATGTATGGCAGCTTAGATTTAATGCTAAAGTGCAGGTAATGCCCTGGGAAACAAAACCCAGGGAAGAGTACACAATGGGGGTGAGATATTAACCACAACAAAAATGGAAAGGGACCTGGGGGTAGTCATATCAGATGACTTAAAGGTGGGCAAGCAATGTGAGAGGGCAGCAAGGAGGGCTGGGGGGATCCTGGGATGCATAGGGAGAGGCATCATCAGTAGAAAACAGGAAGTTATTATCCCTCTATACAGACAGCTGGTCAGACCCCATCTGGAGTACTGTGTGCAGTTCTGGAGACCCAATCTCCGCAAGGACATAGACAAGATGGAAGCTGTCCAGAGGAGACAACTAAAATGGTGCAGGGTCTGCATCTGAAGACATGAAGAGAGACTAAAGGAGCTTAATATGTATAGCCTCGAGGAAAGGAGGAGAGGGGACATGATAGAAACTTTAAAGTACCTCAAGGGAATCAACAAAGTCCAAGAGGGTAGCATCTTTCAAAGAAGAGGTGTGCAAGAACAAGGGGGCACAATTTGAAGATAGAGGGGGCAGCTCAGAGGTAATGTAAGGAAGTATTTTTTCACAGAGAGGGTTGTGGATGCATGGAACGGCCTTCCGGAGGAGGTTGTGGAGTCAAAAACAGTGGTTGAATTCAAGCATGCATGGGACAGCCATAAGGCAATTCTAGGGGGTGGGGGTAGAAAGAAGTAGGCTGCTGGTTAACTAGGATCTGCAGCTTATCCATTAGGTAGGGAAATGGGCAGACTGGGTGGGCCAAGCGGCCCTTATCTGCCGTCAGATTCTATGTAGATAGATAGATAGATTGACTGATAGACAGACAGAGATAGATAGATAGATAGATAGATAGATAGATAGATAGATAGATAGATAGATAGACAGAAGTGTGTGTGTGTGCGTGCATGCATACCTCTGTGCGGTGTGTGTGTGTGTGTGTGTGTATGTAGGTGCCTCTGTGCTGTGTGTGTGTGTGTGTGTGTGTAAATCCGTGATCAGCTATCAAAATCATGTGGGAGCTAATGGCTTTGCCATACTCATTTGGGTCCTCTTCCACAACTGACATCTAATTAGACCTCCACTCATCTTGTGCTTTCACAGAACAAGAGGGTTAAGTGATTGCTTTTGACATTTAGAATGGGAGATTAGGTGGCTTTGAAGAGCATATGCCTCAGCTCCAGAGTTCAGCTCATAGAACACATGGGGGGGGGTCTCTGTGTTGTGCACAATGCCTCTCCTTTGTAGACTTAATTGCCATGTCTTGCCACTTGTCTTTCGCGAGTCTGCAGGTGAACACCTAAATCGCCCACTTTTAAAGGAGATCTGACGTAACTGGAACTGTTCCAAACACAAACGGATTTGTTATGTATTAGAAAAGAAGCAAACATGCATACCAATATTGATTCCTAAAAAAACAGTTCTTTATCTGGCAACAGTCCTTCTCTAAATACCTCTGGGCAGGTAGAAGACCTTGAATATAGTTTAAATTATTGCAGGGCACATTATAAGGGGGAAGAGTGGTCCCAGACCTAGAGTTATACTATGCAGTCTACATTAGAACACTGCTTCTAGGGTTGGTGCCCACTTATAACTCCAGCTGGAAATGAATAGAGTACATAGAGAATGGAGGGGTTCCCTTGGGGGCTTAGGCATTGGATAGCAGATTCAGGTGGAAAAACACAGACATCACATTACTGGCAGTCACAAATATGCTAACAACTGGGTACAGAGCTTAGGACAAGGTAAAGATAAACTCTTACCTCTGCTGTTTAGGTGGCTGGCCTGGGACCTGGCCTTCAAATTAGCATCCCTAGACCCTGGATATCGGTGATAGGCCTGATAGGGTCTCAGTTCCCTGGTTCAATTTCTATCCATGGGGGACCTGCTTGACTTTAACTTCCTAAAACAAGCATTCCAATTAGACAACTCAGACCTGTTCAGATACCTTTAGACAAGAGCACACATACAAACACGGGCTAGGCAATTGCAGGAACCACCACTGGTCCATTATTTGAAAGACACTCTGCAAAACATATGGGGGGGTGGGAGTGTAACAGCCTCAGGACAAATCTCCGCTCTCTATAAAGTATTCAGAACCTTAGACACTAGCCAGACTGCCAAAATCAAACAACACTGGGAGAGAGAGACAGAATGATATCACAGTGCAAGAAAAAGAATGGTCCCAAATCTTTTTCTCAGCCTTTAACACAACCTGCTCACCATTGTGGCAGGAATATAGCTGGAAAATTAAAACTCTGTTTTTTTTACACTCCGGCAATACAAGATGAATGGGCAGTTGAAGCCTCCCAAAGATGTTGAAGGCCATGTGATGAGGTAAAGGAACACCAATAGTATATCTTTTGCTCATGCCTAAAAGTGTCAGAATACTGGAGGGAAATGGGTGAGGGCCTCACAGATTTATTTAATCTAGATATCCCACTAACGCTGTCTCAGGCCATCCTAGAGCTTCTCCCAAATGGAGTCTGGGGTAAGGATCCAATCTACTTATGGTGGGTATTGTCGGTTGAAGTGCAGAAGACGGTAACCAGGTGCTGGTTGAAATCAGACCCACCAACACATTAACAGTGGATAGAGGTGAAACAAGAAATATACAAGAAGGAACAATTGACATTCCACATTTATCAGAGGGCTAACTATATGACTAAATGGCTGAGAGGGATATTAAATATGGGAGACAGGGACAAAGATTTTATCCCATAAATCAGGTCAGGAGATGCACAGAACAAAATGTAGGGCAGCCCTGGTTGGCATAGGAGGCCACCAAGGGACAGCAAGTGGCACAGAGAAAAGTTGTATTGAAACGGACTGGGACTAAAGTTCAAGGCACTATAAGGGCCAATGACCTATCCTGTACTAATATTATATGGAGCTGTACAACATTGCTATGACACGGTATGTACTATGGTGGTAAAGTGGGTTGGGAACTGGCTAAGGGATAGGACTCAGAGGGTGGTTATAAATGGCATGAAATCTGAGGAAAGGGAGGTGATCAGTGGGGTGTCATAAGGGTGCAGTGCTGGGGCCAGTCCTATTCAATGTTTTCATTAGTGACATTGCAGAGCATCTGCAGGGAAAGGTGTGCCTCTTCACAGATGACACCAAGATCTGCCATAGAGTGAACACACCGGAGGGGGTGAAAAAAATGAGAAAGTACCTAAGCCTCTTAGAGGAGTGGTTGGGTGTCTGGTAGTTGAGTTTCAATGCTAAAAAGTGGAAGATCATGCACTTGGGTCACAGGACTCCAATGGAGGAGTACAGGATGGGTGGGGAAATTCTGGCCACCACAAGTCAGGAGAGACACCTGGAGGTTATCATAGCTGATGGCATGAAGGTGACCAAACAGTGTGAAAAGTTGGTGGGGAGAACAAACAGAATGTTGGGATGCATAGGGAGGGGCATAACAAGCAGGAGGAAAGAGGTGGTGATGCCACTGTGCAGATCACTGGTGAGGCCTCAGCTGGAGTACTGTGTCCAGTTCTGGAGACCACATCTCTGGAAGGACATTGACAAAATAGAGGCAGTCCAGAGAAGGGCAACAAAGATGGTACATGGACTGTACCAGAAGCCGTATGAGGAAAGACTTAAGGACCTTAATATCTAGTCACTAGAGGAAAGAAGGGAGAAAGGAGATGTGATAGAGACTTTCAAGTATCTTAGGGTAATAAACAGGGTACAGGTGGAAAGCATATTTCAGAGAAAACTCTGCACAAGACCAAGGGGGCATGATATGAGGCTGAAGGGTCGAAGGCTCAGGGGTAATGTTAGGAAGTACTTTTTCACTGAAAGGGTGGTGGAGCCATGAAACAGCCTTCCAGCAGATGTGGGGCCAAAAACAATATGGGGTTCAAGAGTGCATGGGATAGACATAGGGGTAAGGCAAGGCAAGGCAATTTTATTTATAAGGCACCCAATCCCAGAGGCTCTGGGAGCCGTACATAAAAATTAACATACAGCAGTAAATTAAAACTTATAATAAAACCTAATTAAAACCATATAAGAATGAATGTTCAGCAATATTAAAAGGTTTCCAGAGGTCAATCTTCAAGGGACTGGCCAAAACTAAGGATGATATCAGCAGTCAAAGCCCAGGCTGAAGAGGTGGCCCTTCAGCCTCCCCTTAAACACCTCAGTCGAGGGAGCCTCCCGGACTGCAGCTGGAAGTAAGTTCCACAGGGTTGGCCCAGAGACACTAAAAGTATGATCTCCTGAGGTCCTGAGCCGAACCCTGGGAACATCCAGGAAGCCCCTCGAGGAGGAGCGGAGGGAGCGAACAGAGGACACCAGTGTCAGGAACTCAGACATGTAACCAGGACCCAGCCCATATAGGACCTTAAAGGTGAGGAGACCCACCATGAAAAGGACCCTCCACCTGACTGGCAGCCAGTGCAGGGCACACAGGACCAGAGTCACATGACTGGACCTCAGAAGGCCGTAGGGGGTACCCTGGAGATGTGTAGAGCAGGAGAGCTGCAGATCAAATAGGATCTGGGGCTGCAGCACTGAGTAGGGAAATGGGCAGACTAGGTGGGCCTTACGGGCCTTATCTGCCAACAGATTCTATATTTCTATGATTCTATGTTTATATGTGATGTTGGACACCTGTACCAACATCTTTCTATGTACCAAACTTGTTCAATGAACCTGAATTTAGAAAAGAAAAGAAGCACGCACTTTAGACCAAATTATAAGTGTGTTGTTTGGAATCACTATTTCAGACAAATTGGTTTAGGTCATGGGACCATGCATTAATAACCGGTATAAACAAAGTATCCCTCATTTTAAGAAACTGTAGAGTACAAGACCTAATCTGCTAATGAAAAGCATGAAAGTTTTTTTAAAAAAATATTTGTATTTGGAAACATTGTTCAGCTTTAGCAAGACATAAAAGCATCAACGCACTCCAGGGGTTTATCATACACACACAAAACACACGCCCACAAACTGTACTTGATTTAATTTTGTGCCATTTGGTACATGGGAGGGATTTACTGATGGCAGCCTGACCTTGTTGTGACTGGATGAGAGCATTCAGAAGCTGCTAAAACAACAAGAAACAACTGGTTCTGTGCAGTAGCACAACCCAGGTGATAGTTATCTTAATTTAGCTTCCCCTTCCTCATCTCCTCAGCTAACAAACAGCATATCTTCTCATCCTCTACAGTTTGTCCCCATACTGCCTGCATACACCCAACTACTGACATCTCCAGCAAGACACAGCAGCAAACAAAGCTGCCCCACAGCTGGGTGCGCTACGGAAAACAAATCACTGGACAAAGTTGCAGTTCGTGCACTACCCACAATCACAAAGACACCAAAGGACACAAATCTACTTCAGATAAATATAGAATAAAGGATGGGAAAGTGTGTGATGTGAGAATTGAATGCACTCCTGAGGTAAACATAATCAAAGCATCCCACACTAAAGGTGTGCATTAAATTCTCACATGCACACTTACTCATTCAGGGACACTGGTTTACTGTGATTGAAAAAGGGAAAATTCTGTTTTGCAGATTGGAAAAACCTATATTTTTATCGTTGTCTTCAAAGCCAAAATCCATTGTTACCAATGTTTCATTTTGTGAACGTTGTTCAACAATGTTTTACTCTGCTAGCATGCATTTTAGCAGTTTTGACCTCCACTATTGTAGCTCTATACTTGTACCTATTAAGTTATTGTAACAGATACAAGGTGTGATGGTGGCAGAAGCACTATGGGCCCCATCTCTCAGGTATGATGGCAGCAGCTGTACCTTCTCATTTCAGGTGTGACATCAGTAGCACTATGGCCCCAGCATCCCTCAGGTGCAATGGGGGAAGCAGTACTATGACCCCAACCCCTCAGGTGTGATGGCAGCAGCAGCACAATAGCCCCCATTGCTCAGGTGTGACGACAGCAGCAGCAGCAGTGCTATGACCACTATCCCTCATATAATGGTTGTAGAAGGATTACAGCCCTCATCCCTCCGGTGTGACAGCATAGCCCTCATCTCTTGATGCCTAGCCATGCCCCACTTGCCCAAGTAATACGTTTCTGGGTCTCTTAGTTTATCAGAGGTGAGACTGAATTAAGGTGAACCACCAGACACCAAAGTGGACTCCTTCATTTCTGTCCTAACATCTAACTGCCTGAATTTGCTTGTTTGTAAATAAAGTGCATCCCCTTAAAAAAAAAAAAACAACAGTGATTAGTGAGAAGCCTGATAATGGAGAGACTCGCGTCTCCCAAAGATGAAACAAATCCAGAAATAGCAAGCATGCCCCATTATCATTCACAAAGTATCAGTCACATTTCTCAGTGGTACTACTGGTGTATGCCACTCAAATGATCAGCATCTAATGCACCACCACCCACCCCATGGCAAATATTAGTGTCTCCACCCACAGTACGTTGGCTACTTTCTTGGTCTCGATGAAAGGGGTGCCTCTTAGTGTTCATATCAGATCTCAGATGCAAATTAACCTTTTCACCACCAGTTTGAGTCTTCAACATGGCCATTGACCAGGTTCCAACAACCACACCTGTGTCCTCAACACCATGGCGAGCACCCAGTAGACACCTAACTCACCACCACCAAAATGGCCAGCTCTCCACAGACACACAGTCTGTCTCACCACAGCCATCCCCCCACACACACACACACACACACACACACACACACACACACAAAACTCCACCCCGTTGCTATCCCAGTTCATGTACAATAAGTAGCTGGATTGGATTTATACAGATGCCTGCAATCAGACAGATAGCGGTCCACTGGACCACCAGGGATATTGGATGATGGATTTTTTTATACAGATGCCCGCGATTGGGCAGATAGCGGTCCACTGGACCACCAGGGATATTGGACGATGGATTTGTTTTATACAGATGCCCGTGATTGGGCAGATAGCGGTCCACTAGACCACCAGGGATATTGGATGATGGATTTGTTTTATACAGATGCCTGCGATCGGGCTGCAGGGGGCGTCAGTTCCCAAAGGCTGCTGCCTGGCAGGGTGCCAGGCGCAAGTCGTCGGGGATTGGAGCACCTGCATGCAAATGAGGCCATAATGACATGCAAATGGCCCCATGTGCACCTTGCATACATTATGGCCCCATTTGCATGTCAACTTTTGAATATCATGTTGCTGTGCATGGCCAGTGGAACTTGGCGCGAAGCAAGATCCCCACACCCACTCTGCCACTTGCGCTGGCGCAGTGCCACTGTGCCATGCACACTGGAGGTGGCCAGGGTGCAATATTCAATGCTGCTGAGCCATGGCGCAGCTCTGTTGAATATCGCCCAGTCCACACCCCTGTGCAGCCAAGTTGAGCTGCACCCAAGCTTGCGCCACAGCCTGGCACAGTTTGAATATCTGGGCCATAGTGTTTAATTTGCAATTTCCACTGATTTTGCTGCACTGTTTTCCATATTCATTTGCACATTTCATTTATTTATTTATATACAGTAGGACTTAGTTCACTTGTTTTTCACTGTATGTTTTGTTGCACTGTTTTTGCACATGTTTATTTAAGTATTGTTTTAGTTCAGTTTTTTTTCCAACTGTTGCACTGGTCTCCACATTTTTGTATTCGCACTTGTTTGGTACACTTTATAAACTACTTTTATATACTTTATAAACTACTTTTCTTGAAATGTTGTACTTGGTTTTATTATTGGCTTAATTTACATTTCCTTTGGTGAAGGTTACTGAGATAGGGAGTGTGGGGTGGGAACTCAGTCTGCATTGTTCCATGGCTGTTGGCAATCTCCAGAACTCACATACTACTTTACTTATTCATCCATGTGTCCTGCAGCCAGCTTTTAAGTGGGGAAAGCATGTAGAAGAGCACAGCCTGGAAAGAGAGAAACTGCAGAAACCCAAAATATTGCATCCAGTGGATGTCAGATTGGATATGGATTCAGAAATCTGACCCGATTTGGAATCAGACAACTGAAACACTCCTCCTTCCTGTACTGGTAATACACTGTGCAGCCCCTTGTAGTGGTAATGCACCGTGGAGCTCCTATCATAGCTGCCCACTGACCATGGCACAAGCTAAGCCACAATCCCCATCCCCCCAATTAAGGAAACCCCTGTTAGCCCCACCTCTCTTCTTCCCCCCATTGTACCCAAAGTAGTGACCAAGATCAACAGTGGTCTCCCAGCAGAGTGATTTGTGCTCTTCTTCATCTCTATAAGAATGAAATGATGTCCTTCTAAAGTAGAAACACCTGCTTGGCTGACTGAGGATGTGATTTCATTCACATAGGAGGACAAAACAGTAATTTGAGGCAATTGGTGATGGGGGAGAGTCAGCGACAAGCTGGGCCACCATGATATGTCCTCTCATGTTGACTAAGGGTAAAAAAATAATAAATGCAAATTGAGTACTTGCCTTTCACGGTGGGTCCTGGGTAACTATCCTGGCTGGTGGGGAAGCTGGACATTTTGGTCGGTTTACATAGCTGTAATCTCACCGTGCAAGTCTGGTGTGCACCCATGAGTAAGTGGGTGGGGGATACACACTGAAGGTTGATCTGCTTGTGTGTTGGCTTGGGGTTAGAAGAAACAGGTGCAAGTGTGTTATAGAGGAGAGCTGGGCATTGTCATTGAGGCACAGATCAGAAAGCATAGGAAAACCAGGAGCAGTTTCAAAATTCGCAGATAGTGTTTTATTTTTCTCACTAACAGCAAAATAAAAAATTAAAAATATTCAGTAGAACTATTTACAAAGTCAGTACAAACAAGGAAAACTAAGTCCTTCTTTTAAGGGTATCTCTTAATTCCCAAGTTTCAGTCTCTTAGTCTCTCACTCTCCTTGTGTCTCTAGCAAAAGCATTGCTGTGAGCAGATTCCGTCTTTGGTCTGTGTGGATCTCTCCATAGACAGAGAAGAATCTTTCAATGTCTGCACTTGACACCGGTATCCAAATTGCTTGCAGAACAGCTCGGGATAGTACTGGTAATTGTGGCTGCATTGAAAGCCAGTACTGCCCAACGTTAATTTCCAATATGTCTGGAAGATCTCCTCTGTCCTGCCTAACATACAGTATACCTCCCAGTCGTCTTGTAGTGCTATTTGGTTGTGCAGTTCAAATATAGGAATGTCACTGGAGTACTGTTGTGAAGCCCCTACTCAATTTTGGAATGTTGTAGGGGGTTCAGAATATGGCAATATTTCAGGAACTCTATGGACGGGTTTGTGTCCATGTGCTTTGCCAGTTTGTTTAATGCCATTCCAAATGCTTTTTGGAACACTGCAACCTGTTCCTGCAAAACCCGAGACCTAAAATGATTCAGGAACTCATCAGTTCTTTCCACAAATACTTCAGTCTTTAATAATCCTGCCTGAAACCGCGGTTTTACTCTCTGAAGAGTATCATATGTAGAAACAGCCAGAGGATTCTCCTTGCTTTGTATAGTCTCAGTTGCAGTGATAAGGTCACTGCAATTTTTGAGTGATGAAAGCAGTTTGAACCTGCAACTCTGTAAACCACTCTTGGAATAGTTTTTTTAAAGAAGTTATGGAGTTGCAATCACTGGTTTCCTCTTGGAAGAAGCCTCTTAAGTGCTCAAGATAAAGTGAATGGTACTTTACTGCTTCAAACCAGGTATTCCAACAGGTCAAGACAGGAACAGGAGGCAATACTTTTCTTTCCACAGCTCTCTCCTCCAGGAATGCCAAGTACTCCCTCTTACATTTGGGTGACTGCTGGAATGCATGCTTTATAAGTGCCACAAGTTCATTAACTTGCTCAAAGTGGTCAATCTATGTGTCTCTCACCAAGGATAAAACATGAGCCCAACAACCAACATGGATCACATGGTCACCAATAAGGCCACATAAAACATCATTAAAGCACTTCAGCATGTACCATGCATTGTCACTGATGAAGGCGACTACTTGGTCCATCTCTACACCATATTTCTGTAAGGTCTTTAACACATTTTGTGCAACAGTGGAGTGGTTCATTGCTGACAGCTCTGTTGTATTTGCAATTATGGATTTTCCACCCTCAGTGGCAAAAATTATATTTAGGACACAGCGGGAGTCTGCATCAGTGGTTTCATCACAAATCATTGAGAGAGTCTTCCCTTTCACCATCTTGCAAATCCCCTCCTCTATTTTCCTATTCAATCAGGGTAAGTAGTTTTGTCTGAGTGTCCACCTTCAGAAGTGCTCCAAATCCTCTCATGTACTTCCCCATCCTGTCTCTCAAGTAGAGCTGATCCAGTTTCTCAATGGGTATATTTGTACTGCACCAAGCTTTCAACGTATCTAGCACAATTTCCTACTGTGCTGCCATTGCAGATGTTGTAGCATTAAAGCTTGTGTGCAGGGTGACCTGTTTGGTGTTCTCGTTCTTCTGCTTCATGTTCTTTCCATATTTTTTACTTTTGTAGTGATCCATGGCTGTATCCTTCCTAATGTGGTCAACAGGGTGATCACAGAAGTGACAGAACATCTTCTCTCCATTCTCATACATGGCGTTGGACTTAAACTGCAACACACGGTCCTTAGCAGTGATGGTGTTGATTTTTGCCAGCTTGCATGGTGGCGTGGCCATTGCAATGTTTAGTGAGGATGAATCCAAATAACTAAAAGTGAACCACAGTTGGAGATATTAAAAACATTTTCCGAACTGTATTATATCAAGAATCAAAATCTCAAAGCTAATTCCTGGCCATAGATGATAGGAAGAGCAGCTACAAAAAACATGCTAACTCAGCAACTCACAATCCATAGTCCAATATCAAGAGAAGAATACCAGCATCAGAATCTCACTGCCAATTCATGGCCATGGATAAGAGTCAGGAGGAGCAGCTACAGAAAACACGCTGACCTCAGTAGCTCACAATCCGGACTACAATATCAAGAGTAGAAGATCAGCATTAAAATGTTTTCCTTACTAGTAATTCCTGGTCACAGTTGAGAGTCTGGAGAAATAGCTACAGAAATCATGCTGACCTCAACCCATCCCTCAGGTGTGATGGAAGAAGCAGCAACAGCACAACGGCCCCCATCCCTCAGGTTCAACAGCAGCAGCAACAGCACTATGACCCCCATCCCTCAGGTGTGACAGAATCACTTTAGTCCCCTCTTGTTCAACCTTCCCCTCGATTCCTATGCCCCATTTGACTAAGTTAGTGACAGCTCAGACGTCAATTAAGATGAGCGCTCAGATGCCAAGGTGGAATCCTGTGGTTCAGTCCAAAGATTTCACTGCCTGACTTTGCTTCTTTGAAAATGTAGTGCACCCCCTTACAAATCCACAAGTCCATAATGTCTGGGAAGCCTGCGAGAGAAGGTGGGACAAACAAGATTGAAACCTGTTTATCTGGGGTATAAACAAGGTAAATAATAACGACCTGTCTGCAAGGAATAAATAGATGCAGTCAGTGGGCATGACTTTTCACATACTGTTTAAGACAGACAGTTTCCCATGCATATGGACAGAGTGAGCACATGCTTCTCATTTTTGAAATGAGGTGAGTAAAGCCAAATTGGGATGAGTACAAATGACAAAATCATTAAAGTGCTGTAAGTATGTTTCTGTTAAAGAAGCTGCAGTAAAATAAAACTCAATTGTCTGTCACACACACACACACACACACACACACTCAACCCAAATCCAAGATAACAGCCAGTTGCCACACCTAAGCAAACAGACAGCCTTGCACCAACACAGCCACACGCCATGACACCCAGGCAAGCAAATACCTTTCCACCACAACAGACACTGGCCCCTCCTCTTCCCCTCCACTAGCAACAACACAGAAGGCACCTGTGCCAACCCCCCTCCCAAAGCAAACATGGAGTCCACACAAAATAAGTTGCCTGCTGGACACACACGTACACACAGCCCCCCTCTGCACGCAAGCAACACGGTCTCACCCCACACTGACTGCTTCCCTCAAAAACAAACAAACAGTGAGCCCCCCAACAACATAGCCAGTTACTGCACCAACACCATCAGCCCCCAACCCCACCCTACTAAAGAAAATGCATTCAGCTATGGCACCAACACTGCCAGACCACCATGCAAAAGTGAAGAAAGACTGCCCCAGCACTAACACTGCCAGCCCTCCAACCCATCACCATCAAGTGATCAGACAGGCCATATAACCAGCTCCCCTGTACACACACACACACACACACACACACACTCTCCTCCCAACAAACATTCTGAAGTACTGGATGAGTAAAGTCCAGTACAAATTGTAATCTTGCATTTCATACCCCAGAAAATATTATAATCTTGCATTTCATATCAACAATAGATTCTTTATTCTTGTTTAGATTAGATAATCTTTCGGTGTAGCATGCATAGAGATAAATGAAACAGGCAAGGCATTCGGCCGGAATATGTGGTGTTATCAAATGTCTAGTCTTTTAGTGTTAAACAGTATATAAGTGACACAGCAAACAGCTTGTGACATGAAATCTATATAAAACCAAAAAAAGTAAACTCAGCATGGAGGCATAAATATGGCCCCGTCCCTCAACAGCAGAAGCATAACTACAACATTCATCCCTCAGGTATGACTGCAGCAGCATAACTATTGCCGCTATCTCTCAGGTATGAGTGCAGCAGCATAACTATTGCCTCTGTCTCTCAGGTATGAGTGCAGCAGCATAACTATTGCCCCTCTCCCTCATGTATGAGTGCAGCAGCATAACTATTTCCCCTCTCTCTCAGGTATGAGTGCAGCAGCATAACTATTCCCCTCATCTCTCAGGTATGAGTGCAGCACATAACTTGCTCTCTCTAGGTATGAGTGCAGCAGCATAACTATTGCCCCTCTCTCTCAGGTATGACAGCAGCAGCATAACTATTGCCCCTATCTCTCAGGTATGACAGCAGCAGCATAACTATTGCCCCTATCTCTCAGGTATGAGTGCAGCAGCATAACTATTGCCCCTCTCTCTCAGGTATGACAGCAGCAGCATAACTATTGCCCCTATCTCTCAGGTATGAGTGCAGCAGCATAACTATTGCTCCTATCTCTCAGGTGTGACTGTAGCAGCGATAGCACTACACTCCCAGAATCCCAGAGGCAGATGTAAGATGGTTGATTCAGTTTGATGTGGTCCAATAAAGTATTTTCCCCCTTGGACAGTGTGTATCTCTCTTTATTTACTTTTACAATTTACTCTGGATAGCCCAGCTGAGATGCATTATATATCTTATTTTCAGTGGCATCCTGATTCTACTCATTTGCACAGCTTTGACTGCAGCTCCCCTATCACACCAACATGGCCATACCCATCCCCCAAAACACCAACACAGCCACCCCAGACATCACAGATGGCCACTGCACCGATACATCCAATCCCCTCCCCAAAAAGTGAACAGTCAGCACTCTCCACAGCACCAACACAGATAGCCCTGCACAAACATGGCCAAACAACTACAATCAGGTACAGCAGTGCTAGTGTGCCTTTTAAGGCACTGTGATCTCAACCCAGAAGGTCAACTCCTCTGAAAATAGCACCCCCCCCCAGCACAGGGGATAAAATTGGCAATGGCTCACTAGCCAAATGCTGATAGATTTTATATTGCGCTAGTAACATTTTCCTTTAACTTGTCCTGTGAGATTGTACTGGAGAAGATAGCCATCAGTACCCCCAAAACCCAAGTGAACACAAATGGACCCAGCACCAACATGGTCAGTCACCCCACCCAAGCAAACAGCCATCCTTGGCAAAAACATTGCCACTCCCCCCCACCACCACCACTAAAGCTAGCACAAAACCCCGGCACCAACAATGCCAGCCCCCACAAACACAGCCCATCCCTCCAACCCACCTAAGTGAATATGGTCAGCAGCCTCATCCCACTTGCATGACAAGCCCCTCCCAACAAAAACAAACATGGCTCACAACCCATCTCAACCCCACCAACACTGCCACATCATACTGTGTATATGACCCCAACTCACACTGCTCCCCCACCACACGGCAAGCCACCAACACCAATGTCCCTATTCAAATGCAGCTATTCACACACAGTGCCCACCCACAGCAAAGATAGCCAGTTCCTCTACCCCACACAAAATTAAGCATAACATAGAGTATTTTGTATAAAAATAATTTTTGTTTGTTTACACAAAACTACATAACATACGCTGCGCACCATCACTGGACCATTATTGGCTCCAAACAAACAGCACCCTACCACAGCCTCCCCCACCCCACCAACACAGCCAGTGTCCTCCCCTCCACTCCACCAACACAGCCTGTGTCCTCCCCTCCACCCCAGCAACACAGCCAGGTTCTCCCCTCCACCCTACACTGCATGCATTTCACCCTTACAGACACATGCCCAACAAACTCCCCCAAGACACATGCCCACTAAACTTTCCCAAGACACACGGCCAGAAACAACCCTTATCAAGACACATGGCCAGCAACCCCACCCCCAACTCACTCTCATGGGTTCATCTCACCTGAAACAAATGCAGCCCGCTCCCCCAACACAAACAGCCCCTGCACAAACACAGCTAGTCCCCAGACCTGACCAGCATGAACAAAAACCCCACCCAAGCGAACCTAACCAGCATACCCCCCCAGTAACACAGGTCTACATGTCACCAGCAGTCAACTCCCCCACCACCAGACAGCCCCTGTAACCACTACAAGTCCACTCCCACATCAGCCCAACCAATCAAATCACCCCAATATTGTGGCCACAAACCCTGATCCCCCACAGAAGCTAGCAGTACCAGTCAACCCACCCCACCCAACTGAACATGACTAATAGCTCCACACCAACAACATGGCCAGACCATCCCCAGTATGAAAAAGTCCACTCCCCCCACACCAGTAACACAGATACTTACCAGTACCAGCCCAAAACATAGCCCCTCCCACCCTCCCAAGGAACACTACCAGCAGCCCTACCCCACCATCAAGGCCAGCACCACTACTCACACAAAAATTAACAGTGACCCTCAGCAACACAGACAGCCCTTACACCAACAGCATCAGCCACCAACCCCACCCTACCTTAACAAAACACAGTCAACTATGGCACTAGCACTGCCAGACCCCCCCCCCACCGCCAGCAACTATCTGCTCCCCTCCCTCATCCTCAGCCTCCACCCGCTTCCCTAACCACCTCAGCCTCCGCCCTCCCCAACCCACCAACAACCACTGCACGCTCCCCTACCCACTGCTTGAGTCTGCAGTTCTTAAAATCCTCAGTTCTCCTTTTCTAAAGACCACAATTTTGCCAGTTTTTCCACTTAAAATCCAGACTTTCTGTTCCACTTGATTCTCTGTTCATTCTCATTCTTTCAGCTCACAATTGCTCCAATATTCCGTTTGCACTGTTACTTTATAGGTCCATAAAACCAAAATGGTTATCCAGCAATGGTTATCCAAAATTGAGCCTTGGCTCTTAAATTCTTCAATCCATGAAAACAGTATATTATGGGATGATAGTACAGCACGCTCCCCCCTACCCACCAACAACCACCGCATGCTCCCCCTACCAACACCACCCACAACCAACCACCGCTCCCCCTACCCATAACCAACCACCGCACCCCCTAACGACAACCAACCACCGCACGCCCCTACCCATCACCAACCACTACACACTTTCCCTACCCACCACCTACCACTGCACGCTTCCCCCTACCCACCAGCTACCACCACATGCTCCTCCCTACCCAACACAAGACATTGCATGCTCCCACCATTCAACACAAAATACCGAATGCTCCCCCATCCAACACAAACCACTGCCTTCTCCCCCTACCCACCACAAACCATTGCATGCTCCCCCACCCACCACCAACCACTGTACACTTCCCCTACCCACTGCATGAGACTGCATGGTTCTTAAAAATCCTCAGTTCTCCTTTTTTCAAAGACCAGGTTTTCACTGATACTCCATAATTTTGCCAGTTTTCCACTAATATCCAGACTTTCTATTCCACTTGATTCTCTGTTCATTCTCATTCTTTCAGCTCACTTGCTCCAGTATTCCATTTGCACCATTACTTTACAGGTCCATAAAACCAAAATGGTTATCCAGCAATGATTATCCAGCTTTGAGCCCCATGGCTCTTAAATCCTTCCAATCCACAAAAAATGGAGTATATTACGGGGTGATAATACAGTACAGCACACTACCCCTACCCACCACCAACCACTACACACTCCCCCCTACCCACCACCAACCACCACACGCTCCCCCACCCACCACCTACCACCACATGCTCCCCCTACCCAACACAAACCACTGCACTCGCCCTCTATCTAGCACAAATCACTGCATGCTCCCCCATCCAACACAAACCACCACCTGCTCCTCCTCCATCCAACTCAAACCACCACCTGCTCCCCAACCCACCACCAACCACGGCCAATGTCCCCACCCCCAACACACACCACGGCCAATGTCCCCACCCCACCAACACACGCCCAGTGTCCCACCCAACCAACAAATACCATGGCCAGTGTCCCACCCCACCAACACATGGCCATTGTCTCACACCATCCCACCACACTGCCAGTGTCCCACCCCACCACACAGCCAGTGTCCCCACCCCACCAACACAAACCACAGCCAGTGTCCCCACTCCACCTACACATGGCCAGTGTTGCCAACCCACCAACACATGGTCAGTGCCCCACCCCACCCACACAGCAAGTGTCTCCACCCACCAAACACATGGCCAGCACCCCCACCAACACAACCAGTGTTCCCACCACACCAGCATGGCCAGTGCCCCCCCCACCCCACACAAACCAGTGTCCCCACCACACCAGGACAACCTGTGTCCCCACCCTATCAACACAGCCAATGTCCTCACCCCACCCCGCCTCCACAGCTAGTGTCCACCACCCTTCCACACCTCACCAGCTAAGCCAGTGTCCCCACATCACACCCCACCAGCACAGTCAGTATCCCACCCCACCAAACACAGACAGTCCCCCCCCATCAAACACGGACAGTCCCCTGCCTCACCAAACATGGACCATTCCCACCAGCCACACCAAACACAGACAGTCCACTTGCCCCACCAAACATGGACCGTCCCACCGAGCCCCACCAAACATGGACAGCCTCCCCCAGGCACACTGCCAGAAAACCACCACAAGACCACAAAACACAGACTTCCCCCCCAGCCACACCAAAGACATACCATCCACCCTCAGCCCCACCAAATGCAGACCATTTCCCAGCCACAACAAACCTAGATCGTCCCCAGCCACACCAAACACAGACAGTCACCCCCAGCCACAACAAACACAGACGGTCTGCCAGCCCCATCAAACACAGACCATCCCCAGCCACCACAAACCCAGACCATCCCCTCAGCCCCACCAAACTAGACCATCCCCCAGCCCCACCAAAGACAGACCATCCACCCTCAGCCCGACCAAACACAGACAGTCCCCCAGCCACACCTAACTCGGATAGTCCCCTGTCCCACCAAACAGGGACAGTCACCCACACCACCAAACACAAGCAAATTTACTACAAGACATCTAGCCAGCAATTCCACCCTGCCCCACCAAACACAGACCATCCTCACCAGCCCCAAACAATGAACAGTCCCCTGCATCACCAACACAGACAGTCCCCAGACACCCAGCCAGAAAATTCCCCAAGACACCCAGCCAGCAAATCCCCAGATATCCAGCCAGCAAATTCCCGACACCCAGCCAGAAATTCCCCAACAACACCCAGCCAGCAAATTCCCCGACAACACCCAGCCAGCAACCCCCAGATATCCAGCCAGCAAATTCCCCACCCAGTCAGCAAATTCCCCCAGCAACACTCAGCCAGCAAATCCCAACCCCTCCATGACACACACAGTCAGAAACAACAGCAGCCTCCCCAAGACACGTGGCCAGCACCCCCGATACATGACAGGCACCCCCAACACATGGCCAGAACCCCCCCAAGACACATGGGCAGCACCCCTTCAAGTCATATGACCAGCACCCTTCCCCCAAGACACATAGCCAGTAATGTAGTGTATTTGGGTGCATGTTTTGAAGCAGAACAAGATTTTGGATAGAGCAGGCTACTTCTGTAACACTCTCCCTGCCATCTCTATTAGTAAATGGGATAAAAAAGAAAATTCAGAACAACCCCATTTGTGGCTGTCTCACTCAATCAGGAAGCTGCAACAGAAACAGGGACAGCAAGGAGTTGCTCTGTTTTAACCCCCTCCCAAAACTAAAAGAATTGCGCAGACTGTACATAGAGATGCTTACAGAGGTTTGGCAAGATTAGGTGGGACTACAAGATAATCAAAATGTCATATTATTCACATCATCAGATATAAATAAAAAGGTGTAACAGCAACTTTATACAGTTGCTAGTATCAAGGTTTGCATCTAAAAGAAAGAGTGAATAAAATTTAACTTAAGGTAGCAGTGCTATGAAATGGCATTGGTCTGGTCCAGTGTGGTCGCCCCCCCAACCCCCAAACTAAAGAGCATCACAACTTAAGCCTTACAAAACTCTTCAGATACATTCAGGGGACACAGATGATGAGGGGAATATAACTTTAATTGATTTCCATACCTTACTTTACAATACTACCAGCAGGGAGAACAGGTCATAGAGAGATCCATCGGCAGCAACAGCCACATGAATCAGCATTGCAAAAACCAACAGAAAATTAGGAATGGCTGCACTTTAGGATGAAAATCAAATTAAACAATTACATTCTCCTACTGATCTGTACAAACAAGGTTTGCTCAGAAAGGAGTTGGTGTGCCTCAGTGTGCACCCCCCACACAAATAAAGATCTTCAAAAGATTAATAATCACCAGCACCACATTCACTCTGTAAGCACTCGGGGACACTGATAAGGGGAAAAATTAACTTTTAAACTATTCTGTTTAATTCCAACTCCAGAAACAATGTTAGATGTGGGCAAAACAGGTCAGAGTGAGAGAGGTTCCTCAGCTACGTCCGTGTAAATTCTTTCAGAAGAGTTCCCCAGTTGAACAGCAGTAACCAAATTAAATACAACTTCAAATACATAACAACATTTGCAGTTTGAAACTTATTAGAACGTGTGGATTGATGATGGCAATGGATCTTTAATCTCTATGGCAGCAAGTCGGGACAATCAGAATGGCAACAGGCAGCAACAAGTAAACAAAAGCGTGCCGTGTTGCGGTCTGTTCGCGGACACGCCATGAACAAAGGCTAATTCTGTTTGGCACCAAATAGCACAGGCCAATCTGATTCTGTTTTAAACTCGTTTTTCCACGAATGTGGACAACCAGTGTCCCTGCTCATGTTTTATTTATATAATATACTGGTGAGTAGTTATTTCCAGCTCTAGTGCTGTAACCCTGTCACACTCACACACACACTTGTCACCCATACACACACCTCACACACACACCTTGTCACCCTATACACACACACACACACACACACACACCTTGTCACCCTATACACACACACACACACCCTTGTCACCTATACACACACACACACACACACACCTTGTCACCCTATACACACTCACACACACACACACCTGTCCTATACACACACACACACACACACACACACACCTTGTCACCCTATATACACACACCTTGTCACCCTATACACACACTCACACACACCTTGTCACCCTATACACACTCACACACACACACACCTTGTCACTATACACACACCTTGTCACCCTATACACACACACCCCTTGTCACCCTATACACACACACACACACACACCTTGTCACCCTATACACACTCACACACACACCTTGTCACCCTATACACACACACTCACACACACACACCTTGTCACCCTATACACACACTCACACACACACACCTTGTCACCTACACACACACACACACACACACACACACACACACACTTGTCACCCTATATACACACTCCACACACACACCCTTGTCACCCTATACACACACTCACACACACACACACACCTTGTCACCTATACACACACACACACACACCTTGTCACCATAACACACACACACTCACACACACACACACCCTTGTCACCCTATACACACACTCACACACACACACACCTTTGTCACCTCTATACACACACACTCACACACACACCTTGTCACCCTATACACACACACACACACACCCCTTGTCACCCTATACACACTCACACACACACACCTTGTCACCCTATACACACACACACACACACACCTCGTCACCCTATACACACACACTCACACACACACCTTGTCACCCTATACACACACTCACACACACACCCTTGTCACCCTATACACACACACTCACACACACCTTGTCACCCTATACACACACACACACACACCTTGTCACCTATCACACACACTCACACACACACACCTTGTCACCCTATACACACACTCACACACACACCTTGTCACCCTATACACACACTCCCACACACACACCTTGTCACCCTATACACACACACACACACCTTGTCACCCTACACACACACCTACACCCTTGTCACCCTATACACACACACACACACACCCTTGTCACCCCTATACACACACACTCACACACACACCTTGTCACCCTATACACACCTCACACACACACACACACACCTTGTCACCCTATACACACACACACACACACACACACCTTGTCACCCTATACACACACCACACACACACTTGTCACCCTATACACACACACACACACACACTTCACTATGTCACCCTTATACACACACTCACACACACACACCTTGTCACCCCACACACACTCACACACACACACCTTGTCACCCTATACACACACACTCACACACACACACCTTGTCACCCTATACACACACACTCACACACACACACCTTGTCACCCTATACACACACACTCACACACACCTTGTCACCCTATACACACACACACACACACACACTCCTTGTCTCCCTTTTTCCTCAGGATGAGGATTTTTTTTTGTTGTTTTTTTGTTTTTCATAGTGTATTGTAGTATTTGTGGTCATGATTTCGATCCCAGTTAAGTAACGCTGTCAGACAGTGTCATTCCTGCTTGCAGTGTTGCTGAAGGTGATGAACAGTCGGATCAACCAGATAACGCTTTTTTTTTTCGTTAAATGTAAAGGCAGGATAGATCAGATAGATAATTGTACAGTTATGGGATGGTGTAGCAGCTCCTTGCTAGCGTAGTTATGGAGTCGCCATGATTTGGAAATATTCAGTCCACCCACACGAGGAGCAGAGCCAATGGCGGAGTGCACTAGCTTGAGTGTCAAAGCGAGTGCTCGCTGTAATAACCCATGGGTTATTATGACAAATATCAACTGGCTGAGAACATTGAAAAAACTGCTCGCCAGTTATTATTATGCATTTTATTCACAGGAGTGTAGAGACCTCTGGCCCTGGTGAGACAAACAGAACTCCAAGCGGTTTCTACTCAGGGCGTCATCAGGGAGTAACCCACATACCAGAACTCACTCCTTATAAGCAACACTTCTCAATTGATACACATGTGCTCGAAACAATAATTACAAGTGTAATGAAGTGACAATTCCAAAATGTTACAAGTGATAAATTTCCCAATAAAACATAAAGGTTACAAGGACCCCACTTGATAACTGATTCATTCACAAAATGTGACCTTGGCATAAATGCCATTTAATTTAACTGCAGCAACAATATTGATTCCCTGCATCTAAGAACAGTGATGTGGTAGCTCTCAGTACCACAGAAAGCATATATGTCAGGGCACAGCAATAAAAACTTGTAGAATACTTTATTTCATTTATTTCTTTAAGAATGCTGTCAATTCAAACCCATCATTGGCCAGTGGTTTCTTGGTTCTAATTCGTATATCAAAATCCTTCCATTTGACAAAATTTGGCTTCAATATCATCCCCCGCCCGGACCCATGTTAATCACCTCAAACACTTGGAATGCAAATTGATGTGCCCCCCCCCAAATAGGAGCGATGGTGTTACAAGGTATTGTTGTGCTCGTCCTGCATTTTAAATGAACTGTGGTGTCCCCCGATGCACAGCTTGAACCTTCTTTTAGTTCTACCCACATAAAAGGCACCACAAGGGCAAGTAGCCAAATATATCCTGCTCTATAGTGAAAACTTTATCCCTATTTGCAGATGTAAATGTTTTTGTTATCGTGACTACTGCACAATACATGCACCTACCACATGGAAAACAACCTTTTGGTGTTGATAACATGCTGTTACCTACAGGACCCCTTTCCACTGGCAAATGACTATGGACTAACAAGTGCCCTAGATTGTGACCCCTCCTATAGATTATCATAGGTGATATCTGTGATAAATCTAGCAATGCTGGATTTGTGCTCAAGATATTTCAGGGTTTTTCCAAACATCTTTGAACAATACCACTCTGCTCCACATTGTGTAATAAATGTTACATCTTTTGGGTGGTCCCTGTGACAGAGTTGGTTAGGCCCTGTCCCATTTGTGTTGTGTAAGGAGAGTTTGAAGTAAGGATCCTACTGTTTCTCTCTTTTCTTATTGAACTACAGTCAGCTCAACTTGTGCCTTTGCTACTGTTCTTTCTCTTTCCTTTTTACTGTCTCTACCTTGCTTACATATAGTTATAACAAATATGCATGAAACTGGGATCCCTGATTTGTAAACTACTGTAGATATAGTCATTGAAATGATTACAGAGATTAGCAGAGATGTCAGCTTGTATACGAGTCGCAGTGCTCTGGAAGTTAGAAATTGACAAGGTTCTGAAGCTCTGGGTCACAGTGACAAGGTTCTGAAACTCTGAGGCACAGTGCTCTGGTGGAAGTTAGAGTCTGCAAGGTACCAGAGTGTACAAAAAGCAGGACAGCAGGTGTCCTCAGTGTCTTTGCAGACCAGATGTTATAGAGAGCAGATGGCCTGTAGATTTCAGCTCTGAACTCAGAAACTGGACTTTGTTTTTTGGACTGCCTATACTGCAACCCAATCTGTACATTTTCTTTTTTTTTTCATAATTTAGAATAACAAATCACTACTTGTGGATTTATTTTTACAATTCCTCCTGGATGGCACATGTTTCCTGACATAAGCCTCTGTTACAGTTAGTGTCAGAGGTATCTGGATTAGCTACATTTGGTGTCAGAAGCCACACCACATCCAGAAACCTCTCCACATTTGGTGTCAGAAGTGCAAGTGGATTTACTCCGTGCATACTCTAAGGCCAAGAGTTTGTTTGTGGGTTCTGGACCTGGTATCAGGGAAGCATAGCAGAAAGGTATGGATCCAGTAAAAGAAATACCAGGAGTGATCACCAGAAGTTGGCAGCCAATCTAGCACAGACACAAGTCCAAGCTGAGCGCTACAGCCAGCACAAGAGATAGGAGGAGAACAGGCAACAGCAGAACCAAAAGTCAGTCTGAGTTTTCAAATGGTGGAGGATGCAACAAATAGAGACTGAGAAGCAGACAGAAGAAGAGCTCCAATGTTTAGAGACACAGAGAAAAGAAGACATGCAGCAATGGCTGGCTGCCTTGCAGGCTAATAAGGTAGAAGAACTGGTATATGGAGGAGTTGTGGGATAACAGATGGATCAGACACCGAACTTCAAGTTCAACACTAATCTAACATACTAATTGCCAGCAGATTAGGCCTTCACGGTCTATTAGAGTCTGCTCGAACCTCAGACCCCTAGTTGGGTGCCAAGGCCCTTCCCCCACTTGTGTTCCAGAAACCCCTATCATCCATCCCACCCCTGGGCCAGGCCATCATCTGATACATCCACTTTCTGTGCCTATCCACCCTCTCTTGAAGCCCTCCACTGTGGATCTCTGAACCAGCATGCCAGGCAACGCATTCCAAGGGTCCACCACCCTCTCAGTGAAAGACCTCCTCCTCTTTCCCCCCTCACCCTTCCACCTTCCAACTTCAAACCATGCCCTGTGGTGATACCTCCCTGCTTTAGTCTAAAGATCCCTCCATGTTTACCCTATTTATTCCCTTGAGGTACTTGAGAGACCTCAATCATGTTCCCCATCTCTCCTCTCCTCTAATGAAAACAGGCAGAGCTCCTCAAGTCTGTCCTAAACGTCAAATCCCCTAGTCCTCGTATCATCTTAGTTGCCCTCCTCTGTACCCTCTCCAGGAGCTGTATGTCCCTCTTCAAGTGTGGTCTCCAGTACTGTACACAGTACTCAAGGTGTGGTCTAACTAGTCCATTGTACAGTGGCAGAATCACTTCCCTGCTCCTAGAGGTGATCCCCCTACGATGCATCCCAACATCTTGTTTGCCTTTAGCGCTCTCCTGCACTGCTCAGAGTTATTCATACATGCATCCACGATGACCCGAGGTCTTTTTCCCTGTTGAGGCCTCCAGCGCTTCCCTCCCAGGGTGTACCTGTGTTTAGGGTTTCCCACCAAGATGTAACACCTTGCACTTAGTGATATTGAAATTTAATTTCCATGTGAGCCCAGCTTTCAGGGTGTCCAGGTCCTTGCAGAGCCAACCTCCTCTTCCCCTCAACTACTGCTCCCATCTTGGAGTCATCAGCGAAGAGACTCATTTCACACCTATACCCTCTCTGATGTCCGATATGTATGCATTAAACAGCATCGGACCCAGGACCGATCCTCGGTACCCTCCGACCTCTCTAGGGTTGAGGCTCCCCACCGACCACTACTCTCTGGGTGCATCCAGCCAGCCAGTTTCAATCCATCTGACCATCAAAGGGCCTGCTTCCAGCCCCGTCAGTTTCTCCACCAGACCATTGTGGGGGACAGAGTCAAATGCCTTGCTGAAGTCCAAGAATAATACATCCACAGGCTTTTCCCTGTCCAGTTCTGATGTTACCCATTCATAGAACTCCACAAGATTGGTTTGACATGATCTACCTGGCCCATACCCATGTTGCTGACTATCCAGACCTCCCATCTCCTCCAAGTACACCCCCAATCGTTACTTTAGTATACTCTCCATTAATTTTCCCACCACCAAGGTCAAACTGATGGGTCTATAGTTACCTGGTACTTCCCTCAACTCCCTTTTATGGATTGGCACCACATGTGTCTCTCGCCAATCCCTAGGAACCCTCCCTGTCTCAAGCGACCTGTTGAAGAGCTCTGCCAGGGGTGCAGCCAGTATGTCTGCCAATTCCCATAGTACTCTCAGATGAATGCCATCTGGCCCAGGAGATTTATCTTTCTTTAGGGCCTTGAGGGCTAATCACACCCTTTCAGTGGAGATAGTATCATCCATCCCCTCCACCTTACTGGCCTTTTTATCCTTATCCTGATGTGACACCTCTGGGGTACCTCTCCCTCCCTCCCTCTTGCTCCTTTTATGTTGCTCCCCTGATCCCACTCACTACCACTTCTATCCCCATCGTGCCTTGCTTTGTAGATATCCCATCCCCCTCCCTAGTGAACACAGAGACGAAGTACTCATTTAATACCTCTGCCTGGTCCCTCGTCTCTTCCACTCACCCTCCTTCTGATCTCAATCTGCCGAGATGGCCCTTAGTTTTTCTCCACTCCCACATGTACCGGAAGAACCCCTTTTCCCCTCCATGTATCCCCTGTGCCAGCCGCTGCTCTTTACTGGACTTTGCCCCCCTCATCATCTGGGTGGCTTTTCTAGATGCAAGACGGTACATTTCCTTTTCCCTATCCCCTCTTGTTGTTTTATATTTTTTGTAGGCCGCCTTCTTTTCTCTGACTGCTTCCTGAACCTCACTGGACCACCAGCATGGTTTATGTGCCTTACTCCCTTACGTTTCATCTTAAGCGCAGGTCCTGACTGCCTCATGAAGTCCCATTTTATGACCTCCCATCTCTTTTCCACATTTGTCATTGATGTAATCCCTTCAAGTGATCCTTGAGAATATTTCCCATGCCCACAAAGTCTGCCCCTCTGAAGTCCACTGCCGGTGTCCTAGATCTCTTCCCTTCCCCCCATGCTTATTTGAAACCAGACAGTATTGTGGTCGCTCCCAGTCAGGGATCCTCTACAACCAGGTCCCTTACCAGATCCCCATCTGCCAGAACCACATCCAGGACATGCCCCTCCCTTGTGGGCTCCATCACATGCTGTGTTAAGAACACATTATGGAAGCCGTCCAGCAGCCTCTGCTCCTTGGCCACCTTAGAGGACATGGTTCCCAGTTTGTACCTGGCATATTAAGGTCCCCCATCAACACCACTCCTTCCCCTTTTGGTCCACACTGGGCAATGATGTTGTCCAGCAAACCATCCTCCAGAACATCACCCATCCTGGGGGGCCTATATACTACACCCAGCTTGACCTTATCTCCTGGTGGGGTTCGTGAGGTGACCCATAAGGCCTCCACATTTCCTATGCCTCTTCTACCTAGCAATTTCTATGTCATCTCTAATGAACATAGCCACTCCACCCCTCTCGCCCTCCTTTCTACCCTTCCTAAGCATAGTGTACCCCATGTTTAGGTCCCAGTCATGGTTTTGTTGGCCCACATTTCTGTGACTGCTGCACATTCACCCCCCAACAGCATGGCCTGGAACTCTGGCAACTTGTTTCCCAAGCTTCTGGCATTTACTAACACCACCCCCACCCTTATCCCTGATCCCTTTGTCAACCCACCCAGGTTCCTTATAATTCCATCCTCCTCTGCTCCTCCTGAAACCTCCTCCCCAGTCTGTTTCCCTCCCCCTTGGGTTTGAAGGTTACTCCCCTCATCTGGAGAGGGCTTCTGGTCAGCCCTCCTTATCCCTCCCCTCACAAGTTTAAACCCCACCTTTCTTGAATGTAGTCAGTCACCCCCTGTTTAAGGACTTCCTTCCCTAATGGGGCAAGATGAAGCCTGTCCTTGGCATACAGTCCCTTATCCTCCCAAACCACAAACACCTTTCCAGTTCCCTAACACCCCTAACCCACTTTCTTCACCCCACTTCCTGAGCCAGTCATTAACCTCTGGGTTCTTCATTTTTTTCTTAACTGAGGCCTTTGGTACTGGCAATATCTCAGAAAAGGAAATGTTGCATCCATTATCCCGACAGACTCTGGCAAGTTCTTGGAACCTTGCTTGGATTTCCAAAGCCTATTCCCTCTAGATCGTTAGTTCCCAAATGCACCAGGAATCGGTTTCCCTTCACAATCCCTAACCAGTTCATACACCATGAATTTTGCTCTGTGCACTGTCAGCCCAGAGATACTCACTACCTTCACCTTGCTATGGCATCCACCCCCCTGTCCCTCCCACTAGATACCCCTAATCATCGAGTCTTCCAATAACAGAACCTTAACACCGCCATCATCCTTATGGTTACCTCCACTATGCACTCTCAACCCCCATCCTCCTCCTCTTTATTCATGATCTCAATTCTATGGGAGTCTTCCTGCCTTATTAGAGACCCCCTTGTCACCCTCCCCTTTCTGCCTCCCTTGTTATTTTGCCCACTTAACCAGACCCCTGAATAGGTGTCCCTTTAACCCTCTCTTATCCGAACCATTTATCCTGGCCCTGATGGTTTCCATCCCCACACCTGCCATCCTCCCCTTGTATAGTACCCCTACCTCCAGGAGGTCCTCTGTGGGTCCCCTTTACCTAGGGCCCCATCCTTGGTACAGACCCCCCCTGCTGAAGGGGGGCCCCTCCCCCACCTGCTTGTCTCCCAGTTTCTCTCCAGTCATGCTCTCCTCCCTCATGTCTGCAATATGTTGCATCTCCTCATCTGCTTAACATTTATGTTTCCCCTTCTCCCTTTGGGACTATTTCTATCCTTTCCATTGCTGGTCTGTGATGCCCTATGGGTATACAACTCCCTCCCCCGGCCTCTGTATCAGTTTCCTCATTTCCACCAACCCCTTCCTCCCTCTCTGGTTGCTTAGTAACTCAATTTATTGTAACTTTTCGATGCCAGCCTCCATCAAGTAACCTGAGTTTCCCCGACTGCCCCTCTAAACTGCCCTCTTCCTCCCCTCTGCCCTGTTCTCCTTAGGAGCTCCTTCCCACTGTCTGCTCTTTTAGGCTTCCCTACAACAGCCCTCCTGACTCCCTCCACTCTTTTATATTCGAATGTTTTACCTGTACGTTTTCCCTTAGCGTCAACATCCTATCTAAGGGTCCTCTGTCCCTAATATCCCCTCCTGCTTGCTGTAACATAACGTCCTGTAATTTCTGAGCATTGCCCCAGCCTCCCCTCAGCCCCACCCTTCTACCATCCATATCCACACCCTTTCCTTGGGCACCCCCCAACTCCCCCAGCTTACTCCTTAACCAATATACTTCCTCCTGATACAAGATAGCTTGTCTACAGAGTGGGCAGCCTCCCTCTCTAAGCCCAATTGAGAATTATTGCCATCCCACAGCCTGTGCATCCTACAACACTCCAGATGCCTGCCATGGTGGAATGTAGCCACCCTGTTTGTCCCTCTCTGTTCATAATGGTACACACCACTTTTCTCAGTCCCTTCCCCTGAATACAGTCTCCCTCTACTGACTGCATTTATTTACAAACCAATTTCAACTCCACCAATAAAGAACCCAAGTCTCACAAACATACAGTCCAGTGTGTGTCCAGTCCCACTAACAGTGTGTGCATGCAGACATCAGGTACCATATGATGTCACAGGCCCACCAGTTCCTGTTGCTTCAAATTTAAGTCACAAACAGAAATGCACAGCCCTTCAATCCCAACCCCCAGTGGCTTTTCAGTATTTAAGAAAGCCTACAAAACAGAGTGGGTGGGAGGACTCTACCACCACCAGGCAAACATCACATTTAAATTTCCTCTAATTATCACTGCCAAACAAGTGTTCCTACACCCAGCACACAAGCCCCAATAGTTACAATATCACAGCCCAAGTAACAGTTCTAACTCAAAGTAGTAATTTATAACACACAGATCTAATTTCAAGTACAAAACTATTCAAATATTTCAGTTAAAACAGAAGATAAAACCAAACCTCTTTCCTGAACAACCTCCTACTTCTGTTCCTAGGTGGACAATGAAAGACAAGATGATTCTTGTAATTACCCCTCCCCCTAACACCAGGCAAACATCACATTTAAATTTCAGTCTAATTATCACTGCCAAACAAGTGTTCCACACCCTACACAAGCCCCAATAGTTACAATATCACAGCCCAAGTAACAGTTCTAACTCATAGTAGTAATTTATAACACACAGAACTAATTTCAAGTACAAAACTATTCAAATATTTCAGTTAAAACAGAAGATAAAACCAAACCTCTTTCCTGAACAACCTCCTACTTCTGTTCCCAGGTGGACAATGAAAGACAAGATGATTTTTGTAATTATCCCAATGTCTAACACCAGGCAAACATCACATTTAAATTTCAGTCTAATTATCACTGCCAAACAAGTGTTCCACACCCAGCACACAAGCCCCAATAGTTACAATATCACAACACAAGTAACAGTTCTAACTCAAAGTAGTAATTTTTAACACACAGAACTTATTTCAAGTACAAAACTATTCAAATATTTCAGTTAAAACAGAAGATAAAACCAAACCTCTTTCCTGAACAACCTCCTACTTCTGTTCCCAGGTGGACAATGAAAGACAAGATAATTCTCGTAATTACCCCTCCCCCAACACCAGGCAAACATCACATTTAAATTTCACTCTAATTATCACTGCCGAACAAGTGTTCCACACCTCAGCACACAAGCCCCAATAGTTACAATATCACAGCCCAAGTAACAGTTCTAACTCAAAGTAGTAATTTTTAACACACAAAACTAATTTCAAGTACAAAACTATTCAAATATTTCAGTTAAAACAGAAGATAAAACCAAACCTCTTTCCTGAACAACCTCCTACTTCTGTTCCCAGGTGGACAATGAAAGACGAGATGATTCTTGTATTACCCCTCCCCTAACACCAGGCAAACATCACATTTAAATTTCACTCTAATTATCACTGCCAAACAAGTGTTCCCACACCCAGCACACAAGCCCCAATAGTTACAATCTCTGTGTGATGTTTATTCAAAATACAGGAGATAACCTTAGCAAGGCATATCCCTTCTTCAGTACATCAGTTTGCAGCAACAGACTATGTATGTCCTTTCTCTGCACATAGCCAGCACCTACTGACACTGATCTCTGACCTAACTCAGCAGTTGAGATTCAGCCTCCACCCCTATGTGGGCCTTGTTTGCTTGGGTAGTGGGTGCTCAAATAAAAAAAACAAGCTAAAAACAAAGAACCTCAAGTGAGAAGTACTGAAACATGGGTTACCCCAAAGGGTATTGACAAGAAGCCAAGTTTCAAAGAAACACAACATCACACATACTTCCATAATGCAAAGCATCATTGGATATATGCAAATCACCATGACATTTCAGACTTGTTTAATTTACAGCAATTTACATGCATTTTAAATAGCACAACTAACTTAATTTTTATAATGGTCACCTAGTACTTTTTACCTTTATCAAAAACACCTAGGGTGGGATATTCAAAGGGGTTGCACCATGCACAGCCCACAAATTTGCCTGGGAGCGATATTCAAAGGGGCAGATTGTGCTGCACTACCCCCAATGTGCCAGGGCACACCAGCAATGTATGCAGCGCAAGTGCAGAGGGCATGCCCATGCATATGCAGCACATCCAGATATTCAGCCCAGGATGTGTGGCACATCTCACTTGCTGAAATCCCTTCTGAATGGAAGCATGCCACCATCATCCTCCTCCCCAAAGGTAGTGAACCCTCCTCACTGGGTAACTACTGCCCCATATCCCTACTCCCCATCCTAGCTAAACTACAGGCTTCTCGATTCCTCCTCTTTCTTCACACCATACCAGGCTGAATTTAGGAAGTTGCACTCCACTGTCGCCTCACTCCTAAGGCTCACAGATGCCATCCTCACTGGCATGGAACATGGACACACCACCTCAGCCATTTTATCGACCTTGCCAAAGTCTTTGATACCGTCTCCCACACTCTGTTTGCTGTCCAAACTATCCTGTGCTAGCCTTTCAGGTGCAGCCACCAGCTGTTCCAATCCTATATGGCAGGCAGGTCACAAAGTGGTAAAATAGGCTCCTGCACTTCTGCCTCCCTGTCACCTCTGGGGTCCCACAGATGACTCGGTCCTTGGCCCATTACTGTTTCCATTTATCTAAATGACCTACCCTCAGTTTGCACAAACACATCCATCCACATGTATGCTGATGACACTGTAATGTTTCCATCTGGGCCTTCCACCTTTGCTGCAGCCATTAGACTCCAGGAGGACTTCAGTGCTGTTCAGCATTGGTTTCGCTCAAACCAGCTATTTCTTAATCCAAAGAAAACTGTCTCACTAACCTTTGGGATGTGACAAAGTCTCTCCCATCTCTCCTCAACCCCCACTTTCCACACCATTGACTGGACCCCCTTGGAGGATTGCACCTCCTTCAGATACCTCAGGGTATGGCTTGACCAGCACCTCGACTTTTCCACCCATATCAACTCACTGCACAAAAAGCTTCATCCCAAACTGGGTGCAGTCTACCAAAATAAGGACTGTCTACCTTTGCCCACCTGCCAAGCAATCATTCAGAAAATGATCCTTCCAATTATTGACTACAGAGATGTAGTCTACAGTGCAGCCCCTAAATTAATCTTAATCAGACTAGACCTCCTCTTCCAGTCATTCTGCCATTTTGCCCTTAACTGCACACTCACAACACACTACTGCATCCTGTGCAAGTCACTTGACCTGTCATCACTGCAGAACCAGAGACAGGTCCACTGTGCCAGGGTTACAGACAAATTCTGGGCACAGTCCCTTCCCTCATACCTTGAGTCTGCCTTCTCTGTCCAGCCCCCCTCTGCCTACACACTCAGGAATACAGACTCCAGGCTCTTCCATTTTCCACGCATGTCCACATCAATAGGTCAGACTGCATTCAGCTTCTGGATGCCCAAACTGTGGAACTCCCTGCCGGCCAGCGTTCGGCATGTAGTCAGTACTAAGCATCTAAACCATCTTCTCAAGGTGCATTTCTCCCCCACCTGTTCATCCACCTAGTTCGTTCCCATCTGGCCGTGCCCAACCATCCATTGGCTTGGGCCTCCAGTCAGCACCTCAAATAGGTATTTAATTAATAAGTATGCCAGGCACTTAGTCTCGATTAAACAGTTGTAGTGCTAACTCACCTACTTTTACTCGACTTTACCATCTACTTTGTAAGCCATTTTGGGAGTGGTTCTGTAGCCTAATATACTGCAGCTGCCTTGTGTATCTGTCTTACTGTACTGTATTCCTACTGTCTATTGTATTGTATATTCTCCTGCTTCTCCTCCCCCAGAACGCATCTGGAATTGAGTGGATGACATCTCAGCGTGCCTTCCTTGTAAAACTCTTAAATAAATACATAAATAAATATAAATAAATAAACATACCCACCTTGCGCTGCTCGGGGGGTGCAAAGATGTGCCTGGCAAAACCAGGAGCAAGTCCCAGCCACCCACAGGTGAGCTGCCATATTACAGGTGCAACACACGGCAGCGCCTGCTGTGGGTTGCCACCTGACCACCCAGGACACAGTCCACATGCCCCCTGCACAGGGGGTGTCATTCCCCCCTCGCCTGATCATGGGCATAGGTTGAATAAATACCTGGTGGTCCAGTGGACTGATCCCCATTGCCCTCTCATGAGCATAAGTCAAAACTCCCTGGTGGTCCAGTGGACCAATCCCCAACATCTGATTGTGGGCAAATGTGTGAACATGCCCTGGTGGTCCAGTGGACCAAACCCCAATGCCCAATGACAGGCATATGATAAATCCATCCCTGGTGGTCCAGTGGACCAATCCCCATTGTCTGTTCACAGGCATAGGTCAAAACTCCCTGGTGGTCCAGTGGAAACCCGCCAGTGACTGATCACAGGTGGAATGGCACACAGGACACCCTGGTGGTCAAGTGGTACCCTATTCCCACCTGCCCACTGAGTCTCCCACCACCCTGCACCCCCCTCTGTCAGCGGTGGGCAGCAGCACCCCACCAGCAAGTCACCTGGGTGCCCACCGACTGACAGCATACAGTAGGGCTGTACGCCTATTGGTCCACTGCGTGGGCCAGTGGGCACACAGACCATACTGTACTACACAGGCCCAGAATGTGAATGAATGCTCATTCAAATTTCAGGACTGTGTAGTACAGTATAATCTGCATGCCCGATGGCCTGCCCAGTCAAACTAACAGGCATACAGCCCTGTATGCTGTCAGTCGCGGGCAGCCGGCAGCTTGTGGATGGGGTGTTGCCACCCACCACTGACAGGGGGGTGCAGGGTAGCTGGGGACTCAGTGGGCGGTGAGATTGGGTACCACTGACCACCAGGGCGCCCTGTGCACATTCCGCCTGCGGTGTGTGCTGGGGAGGTTTCCATGGACCACCAGGGAGTTTTGACCTATGCCTGTGAGCAGGTGATGGGATTGTTCCACTGGACCACCAGGGATGGATTTAGCATATGCCCATGATTGGGCATTAGGGTTCAGTCGACTGGACCACCAGGGCATGTTCACACGTTTGCCTGTGATTGGGCATTGGGGATCAGTCCACTGGACCATCAGGGATTACTTTATACAAGCCCGCAATCAGGCAATGGATAGTGGTCCACTGGACCACCAGGGATCAATATTACACATGCCCACAATTGTGCAAATAGGAGCCGCATGCCAGGGGCAGCAAGGGTGTCGGTCCTTGATGGCTGCAGCCTGGCAGGGCTCCAGGTGCAAGTCACTGGGGATCGGCGCAACACATGCAAATGGGGCCATAATGACATGGAAATGGCCCCATTTGTGCCTTGCATGCATAATGGCCTCATTTGCATGCCGACGACTGAATATTGCAGTTGCTGCACCTAGCGCAACTGCACTTGTGTTGGCGCAGCCCCCTGTTACCCTTCTGTCACTTGCGCTGGTGCAGTGAATGCACCCTCAGTGCCATATTCAATGGTGCTGAGCCATGGTGCAGCACCATTGAATATCACCTGGTCCATGCCCTGGCTTATCCCAGTTGTGCTGCACCCAGGCTTGCACCCCTGCCTGGCGGAGTCCAAATATCCCGCCCCTAGTGCCATGGTATTTTCAACATTTACAGGTTTTATGCACATAAGGTATATACATCAAGGAATTTTATGACATAGTGCTGTAACATACTAAATTCAACAAATAATAAACACAACCTGTTGTTTTACATATGCTCAGTGGTCACAACAATAACCTCCCTGTACGAGGACCTGAGCGGGAAAAGAAAAATTAAAGAGGACACTATAGCATAGTCAAGAAAGGGAAGAGGTGCCCATAGGTGGCCAACATTATGGACTAGAAATTGTAAAGGCTCTCATGAACAAACTGTCAATTATAGGCCCATCTCCTCTGTGTACCCTGGCCAAATGGCAAGAAAGGCTAGTTTATGGGCAACTGAGAGACTACCTGGAGCTCCACAAATCCTAGCCCGTTCCAGGATGGCTTTTGGGCAAATCATGGAACAGACACGGCACTCATCAAACTCACAGTGGAACTATTCAGGGCAATGGATGCAGGCATGTCGACGGTGCTATCTTCATAGACCTGTCCAAGGCATTTGACCTTGTGGACCTCAACCTTCTTCTTACTAAGCTTCAAGGCATTGGGCTTGATGCCCAGGCCCTAAACTGGTTCAAGAGCTTCCTCTCAGGCTACCCCCAGAGGGTGATTTAGAAGAGAGCTTTCGCCCTTTACACTTCAAGGACTGTGTGCCTCAGGGCTCAGTTCTTGGCCCCTCCTGTTCTCTCTCTCTTTCTCTTCACAAATGACCTAAACTGGCACTGTGGGGATAGCTCAGTAGTTCAATATGCAGGCGATACTGTCATCTTCTGGAGCCAGGTCCACATCACATGATCTGGGCCCTCCTCCACAAGAGGATCTAAACACACTCGAGGCCTGGCTCACATCAAACAGAATGCTCCTCAAACAGCAAAAACTAAAGCCATGCTGTTTGGTCCTAGATCCCTTGGCCAGGATTGGACCAATTCCTAAAACTTACTACCCTTGAGGGATAAACGAATAGATGTAGTTGACAACATAAAATACCTAGGGCTAACTATTGACCATGGTCTCACCTTTAAGCCCCACATTGACCAGGTAACAACGTCTATCCATGTCAAACTTGGCACCATGTATAGGCTAAAAAAACAACTTATCCCAGAGGCTAGATGAGCAATCGCCTCCAGTGTCCTCCTAACCACATTAACCTATGCTGCCCCGGTAATCCAGGGCATGGCAAAGGGCGAGGTTAGCAGGCTTCAGGTCCTGTACAACAAGGTCATGAGGTTTGCGACTATGTGTCAACCAAGAAGCCACCCTTGCATCTCACTAGCCCAGCTGTAATGGCCTTCTTTCGAGGCTTGCCTACAGTATCCCTTGCTCTGCCTTGCATACAAATTGCAGAGCCCAGTGGCCCCACCACATCTGACAGGAATAATCATGGCTCAGCCTAACCCTCAAATGCTCAGGACCTTGGGTCGGTCCCTACTGGCAATCCCCAGAATCAAGACTCACAAGGGAGGCAATTCCTTCGCTCTCCCAGCCCCTAAACTGTAGAACACTCTCCCACCTCTACTACAGGAAGCCCCCTCGCTACCAATCTTTTGCACTAGGCTTAAGTCCCATTTGCTCAGGACAAGCTCATGCCAGTGTGAAAGTATAGGATAATCACCCCCAATCCTAATCACAACACCCATCCCCCCTATCTTCTCACCTTAACCTACATTAAATCATGCCTTAAATCCTTAAATCTTTCAAGTGTTGCACTTATGGTCTACGATTTGAATAATTGCCTGTACTGTTATCCTCATTATCTTGTCTACTTCTCATAACCCTGTATCACCTGACTGTATGTATTGTATTGCTTCTGGATCACCTGATTGTTTGTATTGTATTGCTTTTGTTCCCCAGGTTGCCCCTGAAAAATGGACCTTCGGGGCCCAGTGGGCCAACCCGGTCATCAAAATTCAATACATAAATAAATTAGGCTAAGAAATAGAAGAATTGTTGTAACAGATTTAAGAAAAGATCAGTCCTCAAGAGTGGCAGGAGCTCCGTCACATGGTGCAGGTCCAACAGATCAGCAAAACACAAGTAACTTGAAAGACATTAAACTGACAAAGCTGTGCCCTTTGGATGATATTGAGGCATACCTGACTATGTTCGAAAGAGTCACCAGTGCATGCCAATGGCCAAAGCAGCAATGGGTAATCCAGCTGGCACCTTATCTGACAGGTAAAGCCCAACTTGCCTACAGTAATGTGGACACTGCTCAGTCAGCAGACTATGATCTGGTAAAAAGAGAAATACTGAAAAGATATGACATCTCAGGAGAGATCTACAGGCAGAACTTTTGGTCCCTGAAGTACCAGTCATTTGACAATTCCCGGGAAGCTTACACCTGACTTAAAGAATTCCTCAGTAAATGGCTCCAACCAGAGGACAAATTAGTCCCCCATCTTATCAACATATTTACAATGGAAGAGTTCATCAATATCCTGCATACAGACATGCAACTTTGGGTAAAAGAGCACTGACCAGAAAGTGGGGAAAAGGCCGTTTCTTTGGCTGAAGACTATAAGATGGCCAGACAGGCAGACACCACAGCAGGGAGGTAATAGACCAGGACTGATAAGACCCTCTTTTCCCCGTCTAACTCTAGGTCAGATAAGAACTTTAGTGGGGGTAACAAATCTGCACCTAAAGACTTTATTTGCTATAACTGCAATAAGCCAGGCCATATTGCAAGAAACTTCTGTAAAAATAAGAAGTGCAATACTGAAGCAGATTTGGCCCTATCAAATTTGGGCAACTATTTAACAGAGGGCAAGATGAGAGATAAGGCTGTGAAAGGACTTATAGATTCAGGAAGCAGACAGACTCTCATGCATGCTGAAGTTTCGGGAAGGAATTGTGTAAGATGACCTGGTACTGGGGTCATCTGCATCCATGAGGACACCTGATACTATCCCACCATGCAACTGATTCTCCTATACCATCCCTCCACACACTAGATATTCCTCCGTCTACACATGAGCAGGTCCTCTCTTGGTATGTTAAGCACTGTTTCCCTAGTTTCATTAATGAAGGACTGGCAATTCCCTCATGTACCAAAACATTCTTTAAGCTCCTCACTTCAAATATCATAAGTAGACAGATCTGAACAATTCCTCCTATATCGCATACATTGCGATTTCAGGATTTTCTTTTTTATGGTGTGGCAAGGATGACAGCTGCTCAAGTGTAAGAGACTATTTCTGTCTGTGAGTTTCCTATAGATGTCAGTCAAGATTGTTTCATCTGGGGCCTTGGAGATGTCCAAATCTAAAAATTGTATTCAATCATAACTGTAACTCACAGTACATTTTCAGTTAGGACTGGACCTTTCAAGGAACTCCATGAATGCCCAAAGTTCCTGACCTTCCCCCGCACCATCAACAAATCATCAATATATCAATGCCATAAATCCAGTGAGTCAAAGAACAGATTTTTCTGTCTGTCATAAATCAGCTGTCTTTCCCAGAGGCCAAGATATAGATTGGCATAGGTGGGGGCAAATGTTGCCCCCATTGCAGTGACCTTGGTCTGTAAAACATACTGGCCCTGGAAAAGGAAGATGTTTTAGTTAACATGAATTGTGGCAAAGAACACAAGAGATCCACAAAATCTGATGCACTGTAGAATTTTCTAACCAAAACAGAAGTACTCTTAGTCCCCCATTATGCAGGATATTGGTGCACAGAGCCTCTACGTCCATTGTTATTAGAAGTCTGTCTGGTTCTAATTGTAAATCCCCCAGAACACCTAAAATTGTGTTATACAAACATACGAATATACAAACATATGAAATTGCCTGCAGATAGAGGCCATTTGGTCTATCTAGTCTGCTCGAGTGTGTAGCACTTCAGTTCTTTAGACTGCAGCTGCCACCCTTTCCTCATATGCTCTTCCCCCATCTCCCACCCCCTCCCGATTTGTACCCTCCCTTGAATCTATCCCACCCCCTCTTGAAGCACCCAACACTCTGCAACGATACAACTTCTTCTGGCAGAGTGTTCCACCCTGCCACCATCCTGTCTGTGAAATAGTGCCTCCTCATTTCCCTCTTGAACCTGCCCCCTTCCAGCTTCATAGAGTGTCCCCTGGTTTCCCTTCTGCCTTTCAGATTGAACATATACCTGGTATCTATTATGTTCAAACCCTTCAGGTACTTGAAGATCTCAATCATATCCCCTCTCCCCTCTTTCCTCCAGGGTATACATATTGAGCTTTCTCAGTTTCTCCTCATATGGTCTGTCCCCCAACCCCAGGACCATTTTTGTTGTCCTGCGCTGTATCCCCTGCAGTAGTTTGATGTCCCTTTTCAAGTAGGGGCATCAGAACTGCACACAGTACTCTAGGTGCGGTCTCACCAGGGACCTGTACAGGGGCAAGATGACTTCCCCACTCCTAGAAGTAATCCCCCTTGTTGTGTCTCTGATATATGAAGGTAATTCAGGGACAAGATGATTGAGGTGCTGATTAACAAATCCAACCAAAGGCTCAGTCAAGGAGCTTATGCCTGACAGAACAGGGCATCCTGGGGGATTCACCAGGGTATTATGTACTTTGGGGAGGACATAGAAGGTCTTCCTGATTAGACGTGGGCACTTAAGAATGTCAATGTGTCATGACAAATTATCCAAGACTCATAACCATTCATTAGAAATTCATCAATTTCCTGTTTAAAGGCATGCATTAAAACAGATTTTAAACCTGCATAGAAATTAATGTTTGCCAACTACCGAAGCACTTCCTGCTTGTAGTCCTCTAAATTTATTACCACCACTGACCCCCCAACCCCCTTGTCTGCTGGTTTAATAATTATGTGAGGGTTCTCTTGTAGCTCAATGATTGCTGCATGTTCTGTGTTAGTGATGTTAACATAAAAAGATTTCATTGAGTCAGTACGTGCTTTTTTTCATTAAGAATGTACAATTCTCTCAAAAGTTAGAACTATCACTGACTAAAGTGGTACAAATAATAATAATAATAAGTTTATTTATAAAGCTCCTTTCATTTTTCAAGGTGCTGTACATATTAAAACAGTAGAAATCAAACATTAAAATTCAGTAGTAAACACAGATAAAAAACACAACATAATTAATAACTTCAGTACAATTGACTATCCAGGAAGGCCATTTGCCAAAAGTGGGTTTTCAGACCCCTCTTAAATTCCTCCACAGAGGTGCATTCCCATAACCGGTGGGGTAGAGAATTCCAAAGAGTGGGTGCAGCATAAGAAAATGCTCTACAACCTGATGATTTAAGACTCACTCTTGGAATCTCTAGCAACCCCTCGTCAGCCAAGCGAGGCAGATCAGCCAGGAGCAGTAGGGAACAGAAGTTCTTTCAGATAGGCCAGACCCTGACCATGTAGGGCTTTAAAGTCAGTAAACTGACTTTGAAAGCGATCCGCCACTATATAGGTAGCCAGTGCAGTTCGCGCAGCACCGGGTAGTATTACAGAACCTAATTGACCCAGTCAAAACCGGGCTGCTGCATTCTGCACTAGCTGTAGGCAGCAGATTTCAACCTTAGAATGCCCAAAGTACCGGAGTTGCAGTAGTAAAGACATGAGGACACAAAGGCGTGGACCACCATTGGTAAAGCGTCAGACCGTGACGGAACAAGGTGCCTAACTCAGGTGATATTCCTAAGATGGTAAAAGGAAGTCTTGACAACTGCTGACACTTGTGACTGCAGTGTCAGCCTGTCATCCAAGATGACCCCCAGGTTACGCACCCATTCAGAGGTCCGGGAGTGAAATACCACCAAGAAAAATTTCTGACGGCGTACCAACAAATGACCCCTCTATCTGACGACCTGGGTCCACAACCAAAACCTCTGTCTTTTCTGAGTTCAACTTCAACCAACTAGAATCCATCCAATCCTGGATTTCTTTCAGACAGTTGTTAAACACCAAGAGAGCTCCGTCCTGGTCAGATGCAAAAGACAGGTATAGCTGGGTGTCATCTGCATGGCAGTGAAACCTCAGGTCATGCCATCTTACAATGTCTCCGAGGGGCAGCATATACACCGCGAATAACATGGGAGAAAGCACTGAACCCTGAGGCACCCCCACACAACAAAGAAGTTGAGCTTGAGGAAAAAAACCCAGACACAACTCTTTGTGATCTCCCAGTGAGGAATGAGGCGAACCATTGAAGGATGATTCCCAATATTCCACAAATCTGCCTCAAGCATGCTATCAACACCAAGTGAACCACAGTGTCAAAGGCTGACGAGAGATCAAGGAGAACCAAGATGGAATGTCTCTTCTGATCTCTCACCCTCAGAAGATCATTAACACCCAAACCAGCACAGTCTCAGTGCTGTGTTCTTACAAAACCGGATTGGAAGGATTCATAGATGTCATGGATGGTTAGATGGTCTCTCAATTGGGCTGCCACTACCTTTTCAATCACCTTCCCAATAAAGGGTAGGTTTGAGATAGGTCTGTAGTTTGTGAACAGTTTGGGTCCAAGGTAGCTTTCTTCAAGAAAGGTGTCACCATCGCCTCTTTCAGGGAGCTCGGGAACTCACCTGACTCTAAGGAGCACCAGACTATTTGCACAAGGACTGGACAGATGATATCACTACAACCCAAAATTAAGGAGGGTTCCAGGGTTGAACTACAGCTTGTAGGGTGCACACTATGGATAATCCTCATGACATCCACAAGCAGGTCGACTGAAGGAACTCCAAGCAAACTGAGGTACTGTGAACTCACACTGTTCAACAGCATCACCCACAGAGATTGCTGGACGCAGATCCGCCCTGATGTTGCCCACCTTAATTGCAAAGAAACGAGCAAGCTCCTCGCACTCTAATTGCGAAAAGGCTTTTCAAACTTGCAGACAGGCTGGGTTGCACAGTCTGTCTACTGTTCAAAAAAGCTGACCCGGTCGATTCCAAGCAACTGCAATCTCCCTGGACATGAATTCTGCCTTCTTATGGGTGATTGCAGATTGATGAACAGAATAATGGTCCATCAGTCTAAGGTGGTTGGCTTCAGGGCGGACTTACCAGCTACCTCTAACCTTCGCCCCTGTCTCTGCATCCCCTCAATGTCCCATCAAACCAGGGGGACTTGGGGTAAATGGATAGGGGACACACACGGACAGAAGCAATAGAATCCAGTGCCGCTGTAACAGCCATATTATAGGCAGACACCAGGGTCTCTGGACTACCTCTCGCCAACATGGGGGATGCAAAGTCAAGGGCTGATGTTTTTTTTTGAAATGGTAGTAGAGTCAGTTATAGATTTAGATTAAAGACTAGAGTTCGTCTTAATAGCAGTCATGTTCGTGGCTTCATTCATATTTATAGCAGGATCTGTTTCAGCAAAATCTACCTTTAAATTTAGTTTATGGCAACATTTCTTAACATCTTCTTTATCAGTGCACACTGCTAGCAGCACAGGGTATGCACAAAAGGGGCATACCCTGTTCACACAGCTCCATGCCCACAGAGGCCAGCATGCACATATGTTTGCCACCGAGTGATACCTGTCTGCAGCCCCACCCTCGGCATGCTACTGCACGGGGATGGACTGGAGGACACAGACAGGCACCCAACTGGATTCCATCCTGGGCCCCAAAGTGAATCACCTGATCCATGCAAGCAGCAGGGGATTCTGGGAGCATGGGTCCACCTTTTTCTAAAAGTACAAGTGAGTGCCCAAATGAATGCCCCAGCACTCCTTGTCAATCCAGTGGGCTGGGGCATCACAGTGGGTGGATTCCTGCTGAAAGGTGCCATGGGGCAAACACAAAATATGGCAGGGTTCCCACTGCTGTATCCTGTACCCCTTGCTGCACTCCATTCCTTTGTGAATGGTGTGGAGTGTGGGCACATCCCTTGATGCCCTCGGACTGCCGCATGCATAGCTGCATGTATGGCTGGGGATCAGGTGTGGAAGGGATGTGCATCCTTTCAGTACATGCCACCAGGGATCTGCAGGATTCCCAATGCATGGCTCAGGGACTTAGGGTTGTCAATGCACTGCAAATTTATGCCACATAGGTGACCTGCACCATAATACATAGGGCCCAATATTTGCACACAATCCAACTTATAGTCCCTTTAGAACATTAAATGTATTTTGACATTGTTCTTTAGAACTGAGGACATTTGCATGAAAAAAATCATTTTTGCCCCTTTTCTTCATACTGCTTGTCCATAACTGCAGTCATAGCTCTCAACTGCCCCCATATTATTTAGGGGGCATCCCCTCATTTCAATTCACAGAAGCTCTCTGTCCTCCATGGAGAGGTTGTAGTGCCACATTTTATGGTAAGTAAGCTTTAGATAATAAATGTGAAAAATATGTTGCTTAAACTGCTTTTTTTGGCTAAGGTTGTTGATGGAGTGGTTGATGAGCATTTAGATGACCACCTGGAAAGTAATGATATCCTGTATCTATTCTAGAGTGGCTGGTGAAGGCATCACAGCACTGGAAACACCCTTGTCAGAGTATGTAACAATCTCTTCCTAGCGAGGGATCAAGGAAAAGTGTCCATCTTGAGTCTCTTCAGTCTGTCATCCACATTTAACACCACAGATCACCAGGAATTGGAGGGGGGGGGGCTGCTTGTGGAGCACAGGAAATTGGCCAAGACTGTTCTTAAATGTTTCCAGTCCATCATGGCAGAGACAGAGGTCAGTCGGTAGTGACTGGGCCATAAGAGTCAAGCCCTGCTGTTCTGAACAGCTATATCCCTCAAGGTTCCGTCCTCTTGCCCATGTTGATTGCAGTGTATATGCTGCTGCTGGGGGATTTCTGACTATAGCTTGGGTTTTTACTGCTGTGGAGGATACTCAGCAGTATTTGTCCCTTTCTGCTTAGAGACCAGAATTGATGCTATTTGAACTAAGCCTTTTGGAAATTACTTCTTGGATTGCCTCTAACAGGTTGGCCTGCAACCCTGACAAGACAGAGTTGCAGCTTGTTGACCCAGTTAACAGGTATTAATGCTGGTTGGTTGTCTTAAGCTGCCATCCCATGATGGGTTCAACTTGAAGATCTTAGGGAAGTGTGTAGTCTGCAAAAATGTCATTGATGGACATCTGTCATTTAAATTTCAGGTGTCTGCCATTGTCAGAGGCTGTTTGCACTATCTTGAAAGTATTTACAGACTCCATCTCTTTCTTGTTCTTGCTGTCCTGAGCACACAAGAGCCAGGCCTTCATTTCCTTGAGACTCCACTACTGTAGTACAATCTACAAGGGCTTTCTCAGTGGTCTAATCCATTGCCTGCAGTTTGTCCAGAATGCTGTTGTGATGCTTCTGACCCCCCATTCAGAAGTCAGATCATATTATCCTCTTACTACAGGCTCTGGGCTGGTTGCTATTATGGTGGCTGATTGATCACATGGTCCTTGTGCTAGCATATGAAATCCTGAATGAATTGAGCCCCCCATACATTCATGAGTTTCAGACCCCCTACACTCCAGCCAGGATGATGAGATATATAGGCTAGGAGCAATTGTGTTTGTCATCTTCAATGTTAGAGCACACCAGTTCCTGCGATTTTTCGGTGACTGTCCTTGTCCTTTGAAATTTGTTCCCTCTTGACACTGAACTCTCCCCCTCATTGCCCTACTTCAAATTTAAAATGAAAAAATATTTGTAGAGAAAGATATTCTTGAATTACGTTAAGCACAGCACGCGGCTTACATTTTCTGGATAGTCTGGCATTCATTTTTTATGTTTTCTTGCACGCATGTGCAAGAAACATAGTACTATCATCGGAGTTTTCGGAGGTGTGTCAGCCCTCTTCCAATTCAGTCAGTGTGTTTGCAGGCGCGGCCGCAGTTCTCCAATGCCTGCTGGAGCTGTCTATGACAGCTCCAAAATGCAGTGGCATACAGTTGAAAGGGGAGCTACGCTTCAGTGATCAGCGATCAGATATCGCCTGCTCTGTGCGCTCCCACACACACACATGCTGCTGCCCCCCAATGCACACACTGTATAGCCCGGCGGGGTGCCCAATCCCACAATAGGCAGCCTTTGCCCACCAAAACACAGTTTCATATGCCACGCTGGGTGCCCACCAAGCGTGGCTATATCATAACCCGATGGGGTGTCAATCCTCTTGGCTCCACTGTGTCTCCCCTCCCAGTACAAGGTGCCATGTTCTGGGAGCCCACCCAGCGTGGCAACAGATGCCATGGCCGACAGGGTGCCCAATCCCCGTCGGCTCCATGCCCCAGCTGTCCTTCTGCCACTCTGGGGCCCACCCCAGCGTGGCAAGCGTCCCGTGTCGTCTTTTAAAAGAAAAAATACCTGTAAAAGAAAAAACAGTCCCTCACAGTCTCCCTGCCCCACCCCCACAAACCGCACCCACCCTGCGCACCCTGCCTCTCCACCCCCACCCCATACTCTCGGAGTCGGCGCGATCTTGTGGACAGGAAACACGCTGCACTCTTCAAAGCGACCGCGAACTGAGGAAATACCGGTATGCTGTATAATGGGATAGATAGGGTTTTTCAACTTTGTTGCATATCTCAGGTATTTTTGGAATTTATGCACAAATTTTCAACATGGGGTTTTGGGACCCTCCTCATGAATTATTGCACTGTCATGGTGTTACTCGGGCCGAAGGTGATTTGCAGCCACTGTGTGAAATCACCTTTCCAGAATGATTAACAAAATGACACTGCCAGTGTTCATAAGGTGGGCTCTCAAAAAGCCTATTTTGAAAATTTAGTGGAAAAATTCCTAAAAATGACTGTTTTACGAGCGTGCATTGCGCAGTTCCTCACGCCTTTCAGTGAGTTTCTTGAATTCAATATTTTCACTCCAGATTTTCAACATTGCCATTTTACCACACTTACTTATGAGCAGTGCAGCTGTCATTTTCACATCTCACCCAAAACGTGTTTCCGCCATGTAGTGCACAATGGCGCAGTCGGTGTGCAAAATCAATGTACGACACATTAAGAAAATCACAGTGACACTGTTCATGAGCAGAGGTCTTAAAATGGCTATGTTGAAAATTTGGTGAAAAAATTCTTAAAATTACTGTTTCTGGCGTCGTTGCAGAGTTCTATACTGCACTCGTAAGTTTGCAAATTTTCAATATTTTCACTCCAGATTTTCAACATTTGCATTTCCACACACCTCCTTATGAGCAGTGCAGCTGTCATTTTTCACATCTCACCCAAAGCAGTTTTCAGCCATGTAGTGCACAATGGGCGAGGCGGAAAAGGAAATCAATGTATGGGACACATTAAGAAAATCACAGTGACACTGTTCATGAGCAGAGGTCTTAAAATGGCTATGTTGAAAATTTGGTGAAAAAAATTCCAAAAAATGACTGTTTAGGAGCACCGTTAGCAGTTCCTCCTTACATGGTTGTAATTTGTAATATTTGCATCAGATTTTTCAACAGTGCCATTTTACCGCACTTCCTTATGAGCAGTACACCTACCATTTTTCACATCTCGCCTTAAAATGTGTTTCCCGCACAAGTAGCGCACAATGATACAGTCGATGTGCGAAAACAATGTTTGGGACAGATAAAGAAAATCACAGTGACACTGGTCATGAGCAGAGGTCTTAAAATGGCTATGTTGAAAATTTGGTGACAAAACTCCATAAAATGACTGTGTTATGAGTGAGCATTGCGCAGTTTCCACACACTCGTAAGTTCATGAATTTGTAATATTTTCAGTCCAGATTTTCATCAGTGGCATTTTTCCACACCTCCTTATGAACAGTACAGCTGTCATTTTCCACAACATGGCCGAAATGTGTTTTCACACGTTCAGCACAGAAATACATGATCACTGTGGGAAATCATTGTTCGGGACAGATAAAGAAAATCACACTGACACTGTTCATGATTGGAGTCCCAAAATGCCTGTGTTAACAATCTGCTGTAAAAAAATCCCCAAACTAGTTACATTACGGGTGTGCGTTGCACAGTTTCTACGCACGCTCGTGACTTCACCAGTTTTTTTAAGATTTTCACAGCAGATTTTCAACATTGCCATTTTTTACACCTCCCATGAACAGTACCGCTGTCATTTTTCACATCCTGTTCGGAATGTGTTTTTGCACCTGTGGTGCCAAATGCCAAAGTCGCTGTGCAAAAGCAGTTTTCGCCTAACAAACTGATATTGCCACTGTTCATGAGGTGGGGGTCACAAAAAAAACATGTTGAAAATTTGGAGTGAAAATACCAACGAATGCCTGAGGCGTTAGGGTTTCGACCATAACGCCCCACCCTGTAAGGCATGCAGGCATCAAGGATGTGACTTGGATTCTTGCCTGTCATGCTCATACCATTCCACCCCACCCACCCTGCAGCCAGTGAGAGGCATCAAGGTGTGCCTCCGGACTCTTGAGGTCCAAACTTCACCCCATTCTCTATACCGCCCCATCTCACCGTATTTCCTGATGGAATGGGGTGCACATAAAGAGCCAAGACCCCAAGGCACACCGTGACACTTGTCAGTGTCTGCAGGGTAGGGGTGTGGTGAAATAGTGAGTCGATATGCCTGATAGGCCCAAAGGCATACCCCAATGCCTGTCACTCTCTGCAGGGTGGTGGTGGGGATGGCTTCAGTTCAATACTTCACTGCCATTCCTATTATGCAGCTCTGTAACTTCTACACTACCAATGCCAATGCCAGCAAGCAAACATTCGGCATTGACAAATGCTTGTTTCTGTTAATTGCTGCACTTTCAAATAATTTATGTGCTGTATTTAAACGGCTGTTTTTCTTTGATTTGTATTGCTTCCTCCCCCATATTGTCCGTATTTTTGACGTGTAATATTGAGTGATTTATTTGTTTTTGTTTGTTTGTTTATTTGTTTAGTTATTTAGTTATTTGAAAATTGGTGACCTGGAAAGGCACACTGAGCTGAGGCTCATTTCAGGTGCAACCAGGAAGGGATTAAAGCAGGTACAGCGGACATAACACAGTACTTAGGAACATAATAATATGCAGACACAGTACAATAAATAAATCATCACAGGCACATATCTTGTTACAAAATTAAAGTGCAGATTATAGGACATGAATGTCACATATATACAGTACAAATGCAAAATAAAGCCATGAGTAATCACAGTGGCAAGCACTGCAGTACACTAGAGAACTGTTAGGCAGAGGAGTGTCTATAGCCTACATCACTTTTGCTACCATGGAGGGCGCTTGCAGGAAGCAAGTACAGGTGGGGGTGGTAGGAAATTTCAGCTGTGCATGAGAGATCCTGAGGAGGTGCAGTGGTGGAGGGAGGAGGAAAGCAGGTTCCAGAGTTTAGAAGTCGATAGGAGAAGGCAGATTGCCCAGCTCAGGAAGGGGATGAGGTGGGAAAGGTTCAGTGGTCCCTGGGGCGGAAGGAGCATGGAGTAGGAAGAACTGGAGATACAAGTGAGGAGAGAGGTAGAAGGAGGAACTAAACCAGTGTTTGGAAATGAAGGAGGTGCAGTGTGACTGGTGACATGTTGGTAGGGGAGCATGGATAGGGTGGACTAGAGGCAGTGGCGTGTAAGAGGATTTAATTTAGTTTTCATTTTAAGGAATACATACAACATAACAAATAAAATAGAAGTTACATTGGGCCACTGAAGTCCTGTCAAACATTTAGAGACCTCAGGGGCATGCAAAGTAAATCAGATAAAATATGATGCAGAACAAGCTTAGCATATAGATCACTGGTGAGACCCCACCTTGAGTACTGTATCAAATTCTGAAGGCCACATCTCAGGAAGGACACAGTGTGGAAGCTGTCCAGAGGAGGGGAAATTAAAATGGTACTGGGTCTTCATCAGAAGCCCTACAAAAAGAGACTGAAGAACCTTAATATGTACACTATGGAAGAGAAGGGGAGAAGGGGAACAGGACAGTAACCTATAAAGCATGGGGTTAAATAAGGTACAGGAGGGGAGTATTTTTCAGAGAAAGAGATGCACAAGAACAAGGGGACATGTTATTAAGCTGAAAGGGGTAAGATTTAGGAGAGATGTGAGGAAGTACTTCTTCACTGAAAGAGTGGTGGATGCCTGGATCAGTTTTCCAGCAGAGGTGGTGGGGGTGAAAACAGTGGTGGGCTTCAACCATGCATGGGCTAGTACAAGGGAATCTTAGTTGGGAAGCAAGGGGGAGGCGGAGATCAAGTAGGGGCTGCAGTGACAATATAGGCAGGACAAATGGGCAGACTGGGTGGGCATAGTAGTCCTTATCTGCCATCAGATTCTATGTTTATATGTTACAATACAGATGGGTAAGATTTAAATACTGATATAAATACTGTGTAGGCTCATTACTCAGAGAAGCTAGTCCATGAATGTATACCACAATTAATAAGAAGGTTACGTTTTTCCATCTACATTTGTTCCCAGCCTTTGAGGGAATGTCTTATTCTCTCAAGTATTTTTCTCCATTCTGAGGTTTTCCATCATAATGTTGTGTCATTCCACGCATGCAGTGGTGTCTTGAACCATTCAATGCCTGGTACCTCTTGAGATCTATGAGAGCACTGACACCTAGCCCTAGGAGACACTGCTACAGGAAGAGGTTCCTGGAAGTCCTAGGAGGGGTCCAATCTCTTATGGATGTTTCACCATAGGGAAGGGTATTTAGGGCAATCCCATATGTAAAAGGTATCCTCTGTCTTCTTGACAACTTGTGTAACAGTCAGATGGGAGTTTATTCATATTATGAAGCTTAACCGAAGTGTAATATAGGTTATGTGCTATCTTGCATTGCATAAGGCAGAGGTTATCAAATTTTGTTTATTTGCAGATGTTAGTCTATATTTTTTCCTGTGCAGTGTTAATGAGAGAGGATGTACATTCTTTCCTCCTATATGTGCATGCAGAACTCTTTATCAGTGTATTCAGTAATTTCATATAAATTAGGGAGACTGCATGCCTTTGAGATGTAAGTAGTGTCAGTTCCCATCATAACTTGGGAGCAAATGCCATGGATATGGCCCTAGTGTAATGTGAATCAAGTGGGATAACAGCATGAATTGAAAACTGTCATTTAATTTTTTTCCACTGGTGGAATGTAGCAAATGCTATGAGCTCTGACCCATTTAACAAGCGGACCAGGATATCTACATTTGCTGCTGTTAAGAATGTTTCTGTTGTGGGAAGTTGATTTATTTTAAAATTGGGGTTACTTTGAATTGGTTGGGAGTCATCAAAGAATAGGCTGGTACTTAGTATTTTGTGGAGTTGTAGGTGTCTTTTGACTGAGGTACTAATAAGGGTGTTTTGAGGGCATTTGGGAGTTTTGTGTAAGGGATGCTAGCAAACCTCTTGTGTCTATGCCTGCCCTGTGTCAAAGGTCTTTCTTTATCTCTTGCCAGTGGGGGGTATATCCCTCCAGAGTCTCTTTCTAGTGGTACTCAATTATCACCACAGTTATTTGCTTACATGCTACCCATGGTAGTAGATAAGTGTATCTGGAAATGTAGATTGCGCTGTTGTTTACTTGCTGTTAATTTCAAGAATGCTCCCCAGGGTGGTTTGCCTTTCTACAGTAAGGCAGTTAGGGCTATTCATAACTGCAAGAACCATGAGTTAGGTAGGACATCCCCTAACATTCCATTGGGGTATAGCACTCAGGGCAGAATGTTCATTTTCATGGTGTTAATCCTGCTTCAGAGGAATAACAGAAGTTGTGCCCATCTCTTGAGATCTGCTTTAGTACGAGTGATTAATTTGTTTAGATTACTGTCAGTTAAGCTGATCAAGTCTTTAGAAATCATAAGCACTATGTAGGTTGTTCCATTTGGTTCCCATTCACCACTCCATGCTGCAACATCTGTACCTGCTTTGTACACTCTATTATTTAGGGATATGATGAATGTTATGTCTAGATTAAGTTTATAACTGGCCATGTTGCTGAATTCTTCTAGTATTGTAATATATGGATAAGTGATTTTAATATAACAGTAAGCCATACAACAAAATCTTTGTAATAGTGCTGTTCACAAAGTCGTAATACTATCGATGAGTGATAATATTATCTTTTCAGAGCCCATAATACTATCACTCAGTGCTCTGAACAATAGTATTATCAAACAAACTTAAGTGGGCAAGCACACCACTATCCCTTGTTGCTAAGCTCCCAACTTAGGACCCCGGACGAACCACCTGATGATTTTTAAAGCATGCCTCGTGACTGGCTATTTTCTGTCTGTGAAGGGGCAGAACAATTTTGAAAACATAGTGGCCATCTCTCTCTCACCTAGAGCACTTCATCACCTCCACTCTGTCAACTGTATTCTTCCCCATTAATTTAAAACAACATCTGGTTGATCCTGCATTTGCGCAAGCTGAAAACACCTCACAGGTATGACTCCTACAAAATTTAATCACTGGTGTCACTCTCACTTCAGTAGACATTTGTAGGGCTAGAAGTGAAATAAAGCAAAGAGGTGCTCAGTGCATCTGTTGGCCAGCCCATGTGACTGTCCACCAGCCTCAGGCATGTGTGACAAAAAAAAATCAGAGCCACGGAATTTTTAAAATCACTTATTGATATATTACAAAAAAAAACAGATAGACAATTATGCATTTTAAGACAGTAATGCCATCTTGAGGTTTTGGGGACTTTGGGAACCTCTTGAGCTTCACTCTCGAGTTTCCAATTCTTCAAAACCTTTTGATGGTATTACTGTTTTGTAATTCACACTTATCTATTATTCTGTTTTTTAGGGTTGCAGGTATCAATGTTGTGCGTCTTTCCATATGTAATAAAATATCATCTTTGTTGGTAGAAGGCATATATCTTTTAAGGCCTACCTAAATACCCATTATGGTCTTGTCTTTTAGGATGGTTTCAGTAAACGGCTTTACATAGAAATTTAATGAGATAGTGGGCAGCCCTGCCTTGTACCTTTCCCTAGCAAAAGGAAGAGGCAAAAACCCATTGTACATTATTCTAGTTGAGGAGTGGGAGCTGAACAGTTTCACACAGTTAATAAAGGCAACAGGAAAACCAAATCATCTCAGTATGTTGAATGGGAAAGCCCAAAATACCCTATTAAAGACTTTCTCTGCATTCAGGGGCATCAGCACTATGGTTTCATTTGAGTCCCTGGCTACGAAGATGATATGCATAAGTCTGTGCATGTGGTCTGCGTAGAGATTACCTTGCATGAATCTGACATGTTCGAGGCCTATGAGTTATTGTCATATGATAGCAAGTCTATTTGCTAGGAATTTTGCTAGCATCTTGAAGTCCAGGTTTAGAAGGGATATGGATGATCTTTCCTGGTTTGGGGATCAATGTGATGCAAGCTTCTTGGATTTTATATAGAACAATATATGGGTGGGTGTGTGTAACCAGAATTTTACACATGCCTGAGGTGTGAGATGCTACATAAACCCCGAGGGTGAAGCCTGAGAGGTTTATAAAATCCCACACCAAGTGTGTGTGTAAAATTCTGGTTTTACACACACCCACCATATATTTTGTTTAATTAATGAGCATCATTTTTTGTGTGTTTTCTACACTTGAGTTTGTACAGCAGTTCTGTCAGGCTCACATACACACACATAGCCTGTCTCTCATACACACACACACACACACATGCACACTGACTCGCTCACTCAGTCACTCTCCCGCTCGCTGTCTCATCAGTTGCGGTCCGTTGCAGAGCCCTGCTAGAGAGGTAAGAATGGCAGGATCAGCCAGATAGATTTCTTTACAGTTTGAAGACAGGATCAACCAGATAAATGTTAAAAAGTATGTAAAAATTACCTGGGATGAAGTAGAACAGAAAGGATAAATTCAGAGGAAACTCACTTCACGAGGATGGGAGCGTCATCTTGAGAGAGATGATCAGCCCACCCAGACAGAGAGTTGCAGACAATGAGCTGTGTAGCCATTGTTTGAGTGGCAGGTACTGATTACAGCCTCCCACATTGTAACCGAAAATATCAACTAGGAGGTTGTAACTCAGAATAAAACAACAGTTATCCTTTAATAATAAATGATGACCATTAGTTAAAATTATGATTATATATATATGTATATATATATTATTCATACCCTTGTGGGATTCCACTCCAGAGGGTTAAGATTTGCCTCTCTCCCTTCTACCCTCACTCTCCCCTTCGAAATTTTCCTTCCTCCATCCTCCAACACCGCCTGACCCAATTCCCAGCTCCCAGACTGACGCTTGTGGGGTGTGCATCATGGAGGGTTGAAGGTCTTCTCTCCATCTTGCCCTATCCCTCCTCTCTCTGCCCTATTCTTCAGTCAGCCTGGTTGTGTTCTCTCTCATCCCCCTACCTACTCTGTTTTTGCAAAGGTCCTACCCTCTAACCTCCAGTGTTGAATCTGCAATATTATATTTCTACTGCTTTTATATCGCACAAAATAAGCTGGACATAGCTTTTATTGCTTTGGACTTATGTCATGCATATGTTTTATTTTCCTTAATTTATGTCATACTCTACTTGTCTCAAATTTACATTGTAGTATGTCTTATTTTGGGTTTTTTTTGTGTCTTGGATTATGTATACAAATTGTATTCCCATCCCCCAGGACACATCTGGAAATGAGCTATTATAGTTCAGGATGCCTTTCCTGGTGATATTTTTTCAAATAAATAAATTATAATGTCTGAGTCACACTCCAGGAAGGTCTGCTTGTATAGTTCTGCCAGTTGTGATGCCAGTTAGGCTTTTGTAAAAGTTGGGTGAGATGCTATCCTGCCCAGGATCTTATGTAAATGACTGGATGGTGATTTTAACCTCTACAGTTGATACTAAGGCACCTAGGATGTCTTTTTGGTCCTCTGGGAGATGTGGAAGGTCAGCATTCTGAGAAATGACTTTATTCTTTCCATGGAGGGTAAGTCTCTGTATATTTTATATTCTGTCTCACAGTATTTGTGGAAATCTTTTGCTATCTCCCAAGTTTGTGTTTTTAGTAGGGTGTGGTAGAATGCCTTGTCTTCTATAATATGTTGGGTTTCCTGTTGCTTTAGGTCTAGTACCAATTGTTAGCCCACCATATATTTATCTGGTCTATGTATTTCAGTGTTGCCTGCAATAGGGCATGTTCATCCCTTCCTCTATTAAGTTTCTTGTATCTAGATATCATCTTATTCAAGTCTAGGAATTCCAATTCAGATGTGATAGGGGATACATTGTATTCCTTTTCCCTGATTTCAGCTAATAATTTGATGGTTTTCACTTCCCGCTTCCTCGTACACGTGGACGCAAGTGTTCTTAATTCTTCCTGAGTTGTGCACTTATAAGCACCCCATATGTTTGCAATCTCTGGTGTGGAGCCCAGGTTTTCATCAAAGAATAAATCTGTGAGGGTTTTAAATGTGTCAGTACACCTGTCTTCTCTGAGGATGCAATTATTTACCCTCCAGCATCTGTCCAAGGATGTGTTGGTAGTAAAACTGTGGGCTACCCAGACTGGAGTGTGGTCAGAGACCACCTGTTGTAGTGTTTTGCATCTGTGCAGGTCAGTCAAAATGTCTTTATTATTCATAGTCCAACCTAAAAAAAAAGTGTTGTGGGGAGAGGAGTGAAAGGTGAACCCCCTGTTGTCTAGGTGGCGTATTCTCCATGATTCAATGAAACATATTTTATGTTGAGGTTCTATGAGGGCTGTTGGGCCAAAGACAGTCCTTTTAATACATGTGAACCTATCTAAAGTATTATTTAGAACCATATTCCAGTCCTCTGCTCAAATAAGGGGTACCTGGGTGTGTTCTCCTAGAATGGAATGAAGCCAGGCGAACAAGTGAAGGTCATCAATGTAGGGCCATTATCCTTGCAAAAATTCACCTTGCCCAAACATTTATTTGATAAAGAGAGACCTTATGATGGACTCTTAAATGTGGGGTTCTGTCAATAAGAATTGCAACCCTTCTTCTTATGTCTGATGTGCCTGTGCACCAAACTTTTGTGGAGTGCATAGGGATTTTGAGGTGTATGTCACTGCCAAGCCCATTGCATTTCTCAATGGCAGGGGCTCGGCAGTCTAAACCAATAAGCACACACTGTGGTCCTGATGCAGTCTCCTTCATGGACATAAACTTCATGTACTTCAAAGGACCAAAGCAGCTCCAATCAGGGATGGCTTTGGTCCTTTGATTTCAATGAAGCTGCGTCAGCAAACAGCTTAGCGACTTTCAGCATCAAGAGCCTGTCACCACCTTTACATGCAAGCTATTCCAGCTTGCTCTGTTTCAATGTGCTGTCTGCCCCCCCCAACCAAAACCATCCATTGATGTCTGTTGTTGGCACCCTACTAACTCTCCCCCACCTGATCCTCCCTCTCAGCACCCACTCACCCCCACAAACAACACTGGCACTGAGGGTGCCCAATCCCCCAGTGTCACCACTTTGTAGGTTTTATTTTATTTTATTAAATATAGCCTGCAACAAAGAAAACTATCCATCGAAATCTGTTACTGGTACCCTGTTAACTCTCCCCCCACACCTGACCCTCCCTCTCAGCACCCCCCACTCCACCCCACCACCAAACAACACTGATACTAAGGGTGCCCAATCCCCCAGTGTCACCACTTTGTAGTTTTTTTTTTTTTTAATGTTATTGCCTGTGGCCTGCAACAAAGAAAGCCATCCATCAATGTCTGTTGCAGGTGCTCTGTTACTGGCTGTCCATTAAATCTCCCCCCAACCTGACCCTCTCTCTCAGTCTCCACAACCCTCCCCACAAACAACACTGATTGGAAGTACCCAATCCCCCAGTGTCTTCAGCTGAAATTAAGAAACTGCCTCCCATTTTTTTAATAAAAACCCTGAAGAAAAGAAAACCATCCATCAATGTCTGTTGCAGGTGCTCCGTTACTAGCACTCCATTAAATCTCCCCCCAACCTGACCCTTCCTCTCAGCCCCCACAACCCTCCCCACAAACAACACTGATTGGAGGTGCCCAATCCCTCAGTGTCTTCAGCTGAAATTAAGAAACTGACCCCCAATTTATTAATAAAAACCCTGAAGAAAAGAAAACCATCCATCGACGTCTGTTGTGCCATTATCCCCCCACCCAACCGTCCCACTCAGCACCCACCAACACACCCCTGTCCCTGCCCTTACTTAACCACCAGGGTCCGATGCTGAAATCCTTTCTGGACCACAACTACATCTTCACTTTTCAATGCCAGACCGTGAATTGAGGAAAGTAGGTATGTGGTTCAGTGTATTTCAATGGGGATTTGAATTTAGTGGCATAACTTGGTGATTTCGAATATTTTGCCCCAAATTTTCAACATGCCTTTTGGGGCCCCACCTCTTGAACAATTACAGTGAACGATAGTCTGTGACCATAGCAACCAAGATTGAGCACCTAGAAAAGCGGCGACTCAATCTCGGCTACTGTGATCATGGCTACCTAGGGAGGAGGGTGACTGGATACTGCATTTGGCAAAAACACAGCAGAACTCATGCACCCATGGGGAGAGAGACAGAGGGGAGGGATGGCATGTGGGAGGGTTGCGGCCAGTAGCTGCCGGCTGGATCACTGGTGTCATGGGGAGGGTGGTTGGCTGGGAGGAATGGGGTACTAGGTTCTGGTCCGGCATGATGCGTGTTTTTTTGGTCACCTGGCAGCATGTATTGCCTCAAGTTTCCTCCCAACATGCACCCACTGGGTTGAGAATCCATAAGTAGGGAGGTGGGGAGGCGCAGTCCCAGCATTAAAATTAGACCTGTAGGTCTCGGGTGCCGTTTTTCAGTGCGCTGACAGTGTGCATCACTGAGATTATTTTCTGGCTATGTACACTTGCCATTTTAAATATATTTTCTTTTTTCCCCAAACCACCAGCTGCCGGTACTTTCAACCCGGTCCCGGAGCCACGGGACTTCCACCCTCATATCGGCCACAATGCGGCTCTGAAGCCCCATGCTTTCCCCACAGTGGGCTGCAGCACTCCCTGACACGCCGCGAGACTTCAGGATAAGTCAGAGGGCTTGGCATGAGGGGCTAATCGAATCCATAGCAGGCTTCATGGAGGGTGGCCAGCAGCTTTCCTTTTTACATTTTTTCTGGGGAGACAGGGCCATACAATGATGTCCAGCACCCTCCCCACCTCCTGTACATATTTGGCGCCAGTAGCTGTGCGACTCCCGGCTTCTGCCAGGGGCCTTCATGCGCCAGGCACTTCCCCACCCTCCCCCCGGAGAAGGAGAGCAGTTCATGGGATGCTCAATCCTTCTCCCCTAGCCAGCCCTCCAGCGTCCCTTGTCTCTTCCTGAACCCGGGTCACCGGTGTCGCAAGCGGAAATCCAACTGCTGCGCTGACGGGCCGGCTGCTCAATTGCTATTATGACATGAAACCCAGTGAAACTAGGCAACTCTGTCCCGAAAGGTGATTTCGCAGTCACGACGTGAAATCGCCTTTCAGGTAGGAGTTGAACATTTTCTCTGCCCTTGTTCATAAGGTGGGATCATAGGAAGGATATGTTGAATATCTGGCATACAAATATTAAAAAACAATACAGTTATGAGCCTACATTGAAATTTGCAAATGCAGCCTTGTAACTTTGGTAATTTTCAATATTGGCACCCCAAATTTTAAACATAGCCACTTCATGAATGTGATAGCTGTCATTTTTCAAATCCTGGCCAAAATGCGTTTTCATACCTGTGGTGCAGAATGACATTTCAATGACGTGGAATGAAGTTTTGGCGAGGATTTGAAAATCTTCACCTACTGGGTCCATTAGGTGGAGTACTAGGCAGGCTATGCTGAAAATGTGGTGTACAAATAAAGTAAAATGACTTGGTTATGACTGAACGTAACACTATTTCAGGGTTCACTCATAACTTTGCTAATTTCCAATATTTTGACTCCAAACTTTCAACATAGCTATTTTTCCACACAACCTCATAAATGTGATGTGTAATTTTTACAATCCTGAATGAGATGTGTTTTCGCACCTCTGGTGAAAAATAACATTTTGGCCAATAAACTATAAATGGTACATGTCATATCTGCGAGGCGAATCCTAAAACAAGGCTCGTCAAAAGTTGGGGTCAAAATTAAAAAACAAAACAAATTGTTTACCAAGCATCAAATGTTCAGCATTGACAAAATGTTTTGTTTGTTAGTGCAACCAGCAGCAAAAACCTGGCCTACCCATACTTTGTGGAACAGAACATCCTGGTCTGCTCTAACATGAGTATTCTACAAGAAAGCTACATTTGACCCTGATTTTTTGAGGTGTCAGAGTAACATAGACAATGTCAGCAGAAAAAGACCATTGGCTAATCCCGTTCTTCCCAGTTTTACACTATCCTACCCCAGGATCTATTGTCTAAATAGGGTTTTCACCTTTACTCCACCCCCCACCCCGCTCCCTGCCTTTCTGCTACCACCTGAATATGCATGCTTGAACTTATTAATGGTTTTGCACCCACCACCTCTGTTGGTAGGCTGTTCCACGACTTAACCACTCTCTCCGTAAAGTAAAACATTTTCATTTCATTCCTCAACCTCCCCCTAAATCGCTCACCCTTTGGTTTCATTCATGTTCCCTTGTTTTTGTCCCACTATCCCTGCTAAATATTTCCTCACAGTTTATCTTGCATATTCCTTTCTGAAACTTGAAGGTCTCCATCATGACCCCCAGCCTCAGTGAGTAGATTTTCAGTGCTCTATGCTCATTGGTTACTCTGCACTGCACTGTCTCCAGCCTGTCTCTGTCTTTCTTCAGCTGAGGCCTCCAAAATAAGTCACAGTATTCAGATGAGATCTCCAGTGATATAGAGGTAGTATTATCTCTTTCCTCCTGCTATTGAAACACTTTCCAGTGCACCCTATGTCCCTTTCCTCTGAAGTAGTGGCCAACTCAACCCTTGTCATCCGGTATCCCATTCTTTGGTTCCTCTTCCTTTGTGGATAACCTTGCACTTTTTGGTGTTGTTTCAACTGACAGAATATTGCCTACTTCTCTGACCTTTGCAGATCCCTGCAAATCACTTATACCTCCTCACTGCCTACCCTGCCACAGAGCTTATTGTCATAAGGGAGGGTGAGGGTGGTGGAACAGAGGCACATCCCTCCAGTTGTACCTCTCCACAATTTCTATGCCGTTCTGGAAAAGTGTGGTTCCTCTATGGAGGCACCCACAGTGGAGACCAAGGAGGATGCTGGGAACCTCCACAAGGAGACCCACAGGACGGTGGCAATGGACCCCACAGGGAAGAAACAGCTCCTGGTGGGGGACTCCATTGTTAGGAAAGTAGAACTGGGGGAGGAAGGGGAGACAGAGGTGAGGTGCCTGCCTGGCGCCATGGCTTGGAGGGACAGGGAGCGAATCCTCAGGATCACAGCAGCAGCTGCACAGGGGAGGGAGCTGGATGTCATTGTCCACCTAACAACAAATGACCTGGCTAAGAAAGGGATCAGAGCAGTGCAAGAAGCATTTGTGGAGATGGAGAGGGGCCTTAGACAAATAGCACACCGGTAACCTTCTCGGAGGTGCTGCCTGTCTATGGCATGGATGAGGCTAGGGTGCTCCACACCATGGGATTCAATCAGTGGTTGAAAAACTGGTGCAGAGCTCAGGGATTTGGCTTCACTGGGGACTGGGGGTCCACCTGGATGGATGCAGGCCTATACTGGCATGATGGTCTGCATCTGTCCAGGAGGGGAACCAGGATCCTAGGTGATAGGTTTAAATACTTCATTGGCAAGCATTTAAACTAGCCAAGGGGGAAGGCACTGGAAAGGAGCAGGGAAATCCTGCCCCCGCCCCAAAAAATCAGGGTACTAAGTGAAGTAGATACCAACACAGAGATGTCAATAGGGAGAAGTGCAGGGGTAAATGGAGAAAGTGACAAACACAATAAGGACAGGGATGGGGCAAAAAGGGGTAAGGCCATCAAGAAATAGAGGGTAATGAGTACCAATGCCCGTAGTCTGGGCAACAAGCTCCCTGAACTGGCGGCCTTGATGGAAGAGTGATGACTGGATATCATAGCAGTCACAGAAACATGGTACACAGAGAACCATGACTGGGATGTTAACATACCAGGGTACACAACCTACAGGAAAGACAGGGAGGGCAGAAGGGGGGAGTAGCTCTCTATGTAAGGGAAGGGATAAAAGCGACTGAACAAAAGAGTAAACAGGGAGGAGAGGAGGCACTGTGGGTCACCTTAGAGACTGGAAATGGCACCACAATCCACACAGGGGCTGTATACAGACCCCCATGTCAGGGGGAGGGAATGGACAAGGATATGGTAGAAGGCATACTTAGGATGGCAGAGAAAGGGGAGATACTGTTGATGAGGGACCTTAATATGCCAGATGTTAACTGGAGCACCTTTGCTGCAGCCACATCCAAAAGCAGGGCCATTCTGTATGCCCTTCAGGTGGCATGCCTCAGACAGCTAGTTTTGGAACCTACTCATGAGGGAGCAATCTTAGACCTCATACTCTCAAATGGGGACAGTGAGAGGATCTCAGATCTAGAAGTGGGTAGCCATTTGGGAACAAGTGACCACCAAACAGTGTGGTTCACGATAAACTCAGCTACAGTCGAGCCATACAAAGTGAGGGTTCTGGACTTCAGGAAGGCTGACTTTGGCAAAATGGGAGAGTGCCTTAAAAAGCACTAACAAACAGGCTAGAAGGAGGGGTGGGGCAACAATGTGGAAATATCAGAACTGCTATCACAGAGGCAACAAGTCTTTGTGTGAAGCAAATAAACAAATCAAAATGAAAGAAAAAGCCACTATGGTTCTCAAAAGAAGTGGCGGTGAAGGTTAGGGAGAAAAAGATAGCATTTAGGAAGTATAAGGAAACACAGAAGGAGCAGGACAGAGAACTGTACCAGTTAAGGCAGAAGGAAGCAGGGAGGGTAGTCAGAATAGCAAAGGCACAAACTGAGGAAAAGATAGCCAACTCAGTTAAGAAGGGGGATAAAACCTTTTTATAGGTATATCAGGGAGCATAGAAAGACAAAGGGAGGGATAGTAAGGCTGGATAGAATGGATGGTGGGTGGGCAGAGAGTGACAGTGAAAAAGCAGGGATACTGAATGAGTACTTCTGTTCAGTATTCACAAAAGAGGAAGTGGGGGAGGTGCCTAATCCAATTAATAGAAGCACTCTGGAGAGGGGGGTCGATCCAGTCCTTTCACAGAAGAAAGGGTTCTGAAAGAACTCCTAAAACTGAAGATGGACAAAGCAATGGGGCCAGATGGAATTCACCCCAGAATTCTAAAAGAATTAAGCAGAGAACTAGTGACACCACTGACTACCCTTTATAACAAATCATGGGAGGATGGTGTGGTACCTGAGGACTGGAAGAAGGCTGATGTTATTCCTCTTCACAAAAAGTGGGAGCAAGACAGAGGCAGGAAACTACAGACCTGTCAGTTTGACCTCTGTGGTAGGGAAAAAGGAAAGAATTGTTGAGTACCTAGAGGCCAGTGGGGCACAGGACCCAAGGCATCATTGGTTTACAGCGGGAAGGTCATGTCAGACAAATCTAATTGATTTCTTTGATTCGGTGACCAAAGTAGTAGACCAGGGAGGGGCTGTGGACATGGCCTACCTAGACTTTAGCAAGGCATTTGACACAGTCCCACACAAAAGATTAGTAGTCAAATTAACCAGCCTTGGAGTGGGTCCCAGGGTGGTAGCCTGGGTAAAACATTGGCTGAACAACAGGACACAGAAGGTAATTGTAAATGGAGTCCACTCTGAAGAAAGAGAGGTTGCTAGTGGGGTACCGCAGGGTTCAGTACTGGGTCCTGTCCTTTTTAATGTCTTTATAAGTGATGTTGCAGAGGGACTGGAAGGAAAAGTATGCCTCTTTGCAGATGACACAAAGATCTGCAACAGGGTTGATACACATGGAGGCGTGGAAAGGATGAGAAGGGACTTGGCATGGTTGGAGGAATGGTCAGAAGTATGGCAGCTTGGATTCAATGCAAAGAAGTGCAAAGTAATGACCTGGGAAACAAAAACCCAGGGGAAGATTACACAATGGGGGGGAGGTAGTAACAACAACAAAAATGGAGGGACCTGGGGTAATCATATCAGATGACCTTAAGGTTGGCAAGCAATGTGAGAAGGTGGTAGGGAGGGCTGGGGGGATACTGGGATGTATAGGGAGAGGCATCACCAGCAGAAAACAGGAAGTTGTTATCCCCCTGTACAGACAGTTGGTGAGACCCCATCTGGAGTACTGCATCCAGTTCTGGAGACCCCATCTCTGCAAGGACATAGACAGGATGGAGACAGTTCAGAGGAGGGCAACTAAAATGGTGCAGGATCTGCAAGAGAAGCCATATGAGGAGAGGCTAAAGGAGCTTAATATGTATACCCTTGAGGAAAGGATGGGGGGCATGATAGAAACGTTTAAGTACCTCAGTGGAATCAACAAAGTCCAAGAGGGTAGCATCTTTCAGAAAAAGAGATGTGCAAGAACAAGGGGACACAATTTGAAGATAGAGGGGGACGGCTCAGGGCAATGTGAGGAAGTATTTTTCACAGAGAGGTGGTAAATCATGGAACAGCCTTCCTGAGGAGGTTGAGGGTCTAAAACTGTGGGAGAATTCAAGAATGCATGGGACAGACATAAGGCAATTTTTGTGGGGGGTAGGAAGAAATAGGCTGTTGGTTAAATAGGATCTGCAGCTTATCCTCTAGGTAGGGAAATGGGCAGACTAGGTGGGCCGAGCGGTCCTTATCTGCCGTCAAAGTCTGTGTTTCTATGTTTCTTTGTCATCTGCAAAGAGACACATCTTGCCCTATATTCCTTCTCCTAGGTCACTGATGAACATAGTGAAAGAGACTGACCACAGGACTGCCCCCGGTAGTACCCTACACATGACCTCCCTTTCCCCTAAGTTGACCCCATTTAGCACCACCCTTTGCTGTCTCCCCACAGTCAACTTCCCAACCATCAAACTAGATCCTTTGCTGCTCCCAGATCCTCTAATTTCTTCAGCAACCTTCTGTGTGGCGCTGAGTTGAATGTCTTGTTGAATACAAGGTAGGGTAAATCTACTACTTGTCTTATCCACTGCTCTTGTTACCCAGTCAAAGAATACTATTAGGTTGGTCTAACAAGACCACCTACCACGAACCTATTCTGCTTAGTATCCTATTACCCATTCTCCTCCAGGCTTTCCGCTAGGTTCTCTTTGACTAGTGTCTCCATTAGCTTACCTACAACGGAGGTAAGATTGATGGGCCAGTAATTTCCCAGTCCAGCTCTGTCCCATCCCTTGTTTAATGGCAGCACATCCACTTCCCTCCAGTCTCTCAGAACCACCACTAACTACAGTGAGCTATTGATTAGCCCTGCCAAGTGATCCAGCAGTTCCAAAGCTAATTCACTGAGTGCCCTTTGGTGCATCACATCTGGCCCTAGAGTTTTATCTATTTTCAGAGCTGCAGGAACTTTTCTAACCCTTTCTCCTGTAACTACCAGCTGCCTTATTTCTGGGATCCCCCTTGCACGGCCTTTCTATCACTTTCTGGCAGATATCTGCTATCCTCCACTGCAAATCCTCAACGGAAGTAGTCATTTAGAATGACTGCCTTCTGCTCATCCTCCTCTATTACCATGCCCCTTCCATCAGCCTAACAATTCCCCCCTCATCTTCATTTTATTTCTGCTGATGTACTGTACCTGCAGAACTGTTTTCCCCTTCCTTTACTGCCACTACTATATGCAACTCTGTATCTGATTTTGTGTCCTTAACTCCCTTCTTGACCCTCTTCATCATTAACTGGTATTTGCTCCATTCCTTGTCCCGCTGTTTCCCCTTGTAGCTAATGTAGGTCCTTTTTTGGACCTCAATGCCTCCCGCAAAACCAGATTGGTCTTTTGTGCCTATTACCCTTGGTAATCATTCTCAAGCATGACCTGAGTGCTTCAAGAATGGCACCTTTAATTTCTTCCCACCTCTATCCCCTCCTGATTTTGTCCACTCCAACCAATTTATCCTTGACTATCTGATCAAAGTCTGCACATCTGAAATCTAGAAACACAGCTTTTGATGAGGCTTACTAGTACTGAGGGCTAGTTTAAACCGTATGGTGTTATAGTCACTGGACCTTAGTGGTTCCCCAACCTGTACTTTACCTGCCCTTTCTGAACTGATAAGAACCACATCAAGAATGGCAGTCTGCCTTGTGGGTTCTCAGATCAACTACACCAGCAGGCAGTCCAGCTACATATGTAGCCGGGCCTGACTTCTGGTGTTCGTAGCTGGTGGAATGTCCCAATCTAAGTCTGGAAGATTAAGATCCCCCACAACCACTACCTCCCCTTTGTGGTTCTCTTCTAAATTTCTGCCCCTAGTTTCCAATCCCCCCTCTTCTCCCAGTTTTAGTGGTTTTTAGACCACACCCATATACAAATTCTATCCTAATTCTGTCATAAGCCATACCCACAGAGATTTTGTCTACCCATTTCCTTCCCTGATGGATCATCCTCTACCACCTCTATGGCTTCCTTGACATAGAAGGCTACTACACCACCTTTTTCCTTACTCCTGTCTTTCTTATACATGATATACAAGGGCACTGCCAGGTCCCAGTCATTATTAAAGGTGGCCCATGAGTCTGCAGTGGCTATGAAATCTCATCCTGCATCCACTACCATCTCCTGGACCTTGCTAATTTTGTTTCCTACAGTAGGCTTCTAGCATTTAGGCAGACTGCCTTTTTGGCTTATGACTTAACCACCAGGTATCTACAAGATGCTGAAATCCTTTCTCCTACAAATTCTCCTTATGCTGCTCCTGCTCTCAGGAAATGTTCACCCCAACCCAGGACCACCTGGGCAGCCAGCAGTGGCACCAAGCAAAAGCACAGGGACACTCACCATGGCATCCATCAACGCCTGCAGCATCCTCAACAAACTTGATTCCCTCCAAACATGGATCCTACAGCACAACCCTGATGTCCTCTCAGTTGTGGAAACATGGCTAAACCCTAAAATTCCTGACACCTCAGTCTCTATCCCTGGCTACTGCATTTTCAGGCAAGACAGGATTGCTAAACAGGCCGGGGGCTGCACCATCTATCTTAAGGATACCCTTATGGGTCACATCATCCCATCCCCTTGCCTGAGCTACTCCTCTCAGGTCCTCACAATCAAAATCCTCCTTGGTGCACATATCAAGGAACTCACTGTCATCTCAATTTACCTACCCCAAGAGACCAGGCCGCTGGCTTCCATAGCATCATGGAATATCTAAGGGTCCAGCAACATAATTCTGAAACCATAATCATGGGTGATTTTAACATTAACTGGCTCTCCGCTGAGGCCGCTACCTATAAGGATGCAGCTGCAGCGCATCACCTCACTCAACTGGTCAATGCCCCCACTAGGTGTAACTATAGGACAGGCTCCCTTACGCTTCTAGACTGGATTCTATCTAACCGCCCTGAACGCATCTCCAATGTTTCTGTCCTCCCGGTTACAATAAGTGACCACTCATCTGTCATCTGCTCCTGGTCAAACAAATACCACAAGCCTCCTCCCAAGCTTATCTATGCCAGAGTTATCAAACAAGGGCACCTCCAGCTGTTAAAATCCCATCTAACCAGGCTGAACTGGGCAGTGCTTGACTCCCTCAGTGACACCAACAAAGCTCTGGACCTATTTATCAAATGTTTCAAAGAAGCCAGTGACATCTATGCACCAGTGAAAAAGATGAAGGTCAAAGGACAGACCAACCCCTGGGTTACTACTGACCTTTTAACTCTACTCAAGCACAGAGACCACCTCTGGCATTGTGCTCAGGCAACTCCGGCCCCAAGTAAACATACAATTATACAAAGCAGCCAGAAATGATTGCACTCGAAAAATACGGAATGCTAAACGCGGCTATTACAAAGAGGCTCTGACCAACTCTTGGGGCCAGGGAAAAAAATTCTGGAACAACATGAAAGAACTCACAGGCAAGGATCCTAAAGCACCACCCACTATGCTCAACCTTCATGGCACTCCTACACTCGACCTAGGCACCATCACCAGCACTTTTAATAATGCATTTACAAACCTGGACAGTGTCCTTCCACCAAATTTTTTCGACGACCTCCCCTCCTGCTCCTCCCAAGTTACCCCCCAACTAGAACGTAGAATCCCAAAGCTTTTTTTTAAGGAGGTCCCACCACAAGTAGCTAGAAAATACATTCAAAAGGCCATCGGCAAACAAGGGTACAGTGGTGACTCCCTTGACCTGAAACTGCTGGCACAAGTCCTCGATGAAATCTTAGAACCACTTACAAAGATCTTCAATCTCTCGCTTAGACTGGGCCATTTCCCCTCTCTCTCTCTCTCTCTCTGGAAGAAAGCCACTGTCACACCGGTTCACAAAAGTGGAGATAGGATGCTCCACACCAATTACAGACCTATCTCACTCCTCCCCCCACCATCTAAAGCGCTGGAGCGAATAGTGTCGGACCAACTAGTTGAATTCCTGGATAAGTACAATGTACAGTGCCCAGAGCAGCATGGCTTCAGAAAAGAGCACAGCACCACCACTGCACTACTGGAATTTACAATCTTCATCCATGCCACGCTTGACAAAGGGTGTGGAGGCAGTATTTATAGACCTACCAAGGCATTCGACACAGTTAACCACCCCCTACTGCTCAAGCAACTGTCCTCCATTGGGATCTCCAGCAATGCCCTTCCATGGTTCACCAGCTACCTTGGTAATCGGATCCAACGTGTAAGGATTGCAGGGATCTCTTCAGATGAAAAACCAGTCCGCTCCGGAGTCTCCCAGGGGTCTATTCTGGGCCCTCTACTCTTCTCCTCTCCCTCTTCATCAACAATCTCCCCAGTGCCTGCCACCAAAAAATATTACTATATGCAGACGATGCAGTCCTGTTTTCCAGCCACCATGACATTACAGTCCTTGAATCCCAGCTGGAGCTCGACTTCAAGCACATCAAAGACTGGTTCAGTTCTCATAAACTTTTCCTGAACCATAGCAAGACTAAAGCCATGTCCTTCTGTCACCGACGGAGCAGGCACAACTCTCTGTCCCCCACCATCAAGAACCACGCTAGGAACCCACTCGAACATGTCAAGGAGTTCAAGTACCTTGGTATTACCCTGGATAGTACCCTCTCCTACACTTGGCATATTGACACTGTTGCCAAGACCGCCAATATACGGATTGGACTACTACACAAACACAAGCACTGTATGCCTGCGGATGCCCTTAAGCTAGCCATCTACAGCTCTGTCACCTTTATCATTGACTACAGCCTTGCCATCTATGGCTCTGCCTCAACAAGTGCCCTCCACAGGATCTCATTTTCTCTCAACAAAGCCTGTAGACTACTAATGGGTGCGGCCCAACAAACTCACACCTGTGACCTCTATGCACAGGCCAGCTGGCTACCCCTACTCAGCAGAATACAATACCAGACCTGCTTACTTACCAAAAAGATTCTCCTTGGTCTCATGCCACCTGGTGTTAGCTCACTCCTTACTACCTACAGTGGTACTCAACAAATACGTGGTGCCCAATCTCTAACCTTTCAGGTTCCTAGATGTCGTACCTCCATGGGTCAGCGGTCCTTTATCTATAGAGCCGCTCAATGGTTCAATTCCCTCAATAAAGAAGCACTTTCCTCTACTACACTTGAATCCTTCAAAAGGAATCTCAAACTTTACCTCACCGCTACCAATCAATGTGACTGCTTCTCTGAACAGAGATCTCTCTAAACACCTCCCAGCTCACTCATGTCTCACAGCCCGCCCTTTCCCAGTCTCATTCCTCTGGCACGGGCCTTCCTTGTGACTCCTTTCCTGCTACGCATCTCCACTGGTACAAGACATTTCCCACCACCATCGGACAGTGGCCCATTAGCCTGCCAACTTCCTCTCCCAGTCGCATGCCTGCAATACTAACTGCCTATGGTGCCCTCTATCTCTTATTGTTACCGCAGCTAGCTGCCTACTCAAGCTGCTCGTTATATGAATATTATCTCAAAGTATGTTATAACTGAGTATCTTTATTTTTTCTTTTAGTTGTTTTGGTTGTTTATTGTGCATTCTTTTACTACCTCTGTATGTATGTTGACCCTCATCCTTTGACGTGGAACCTTTGTAAACAAGCAGTTTCTGCTCAAAGGTATTTGTAATCCGAGAATTTAATAAATAAAATAAAATAAAAAAAATTATGTACCTATAGCCTTTCTCCTCTTGTCAGCTCCTCTCCCCTTGTCTGCTTCCTCCCTCCTTAACTTCCTGGTTTTCCTGCTCTCTGCTGGCTTTGTGACCCCCCCACCCCGGCAACCTTACTTAACTTTTTATAGATCACTGCTTTGCTGCTTTCATCCACACTGCTCCTGGCCCCCTTTGCTGGGGGAGTCCTAACTAGGTTCCCCTTTTGCTTTCTGTGCTCTGTAGTTCCCCAGTTTCAGTCTCTCCCTTCTCAGTTTAAATGTCCAACAACCTAAATATCAGTATTCTGCTCAAGCTCACTGGCCCCCTGTCTTGTTAAGTGAAGGTTGTCACCCTTGAAAAGCTTCCTGTACCAGAAGCCCCCCCCCAGTCTTCACAAATTGGTACTCCTCCTCTTGACACCGTCTCTTCAACCACACATTAAATTCCTCAAGTTCCTCCTTCTTCATCCCATCTTTCCCATCCTCCCTACCCCACACAGTGAAGACCTCAGAAAAGACCAGAGAGGCTGAGTTTGCCTTCAATCTGTCTCCTGGCATTTGAAAGCTATGCTTCACTGTCTCAGGGGGGCTGGTTTGCTAGATTGTTGGTACCCAAATGTACCAGCATCCCGAACTCCCCATTCCCCTCCTCTACTATCCTTCTCTAACCTATCCATATCCCATATGGCTGATGCACCTGGAAGGCATCTGACCATCCCCTCCCCTTCCTCCCCCCCCATCACCACCTTCTTCACCCCTCTAATCATACAGTCTCCTACCAATAGGATAGTTCTTGCTGTCATCTTCCTGTTCTCTCCCCTGGGTGCCATCAAGTCATCCTGTTCACCCTTCCCGAAGGGCTCAGTGCCTACTCTGAGACAGTCAGTTACCTTCACCTCCTCCAGCGGTGCAAAATGATTTGTAGTCAGGATTTGTTAAGTTTGGATGACTTTCTTGTGACTTACCCTCCCACCCTCCCTTCCCACCACCCTTCCACCTACCCAGGTCAGTGTGTCTCTGGAAGACTGAGGTTATGGGGTGTACCTGTGGGTACCAGCTCAGCTGGTGACACAGCATGTTTGTCTCTTCCCATGCTGTTGCCAGAAGTGTCTGGAGCTCCATGAATCTTTTAGATACAGGGCAGTGTCCCATCCTTCAGAGCATAACCCAATAGATTACAGTCCCTGCAGCTGACTAGCTCACCTCTGATCCTGTGCTCCATACTGTCGGTTGTTACCCTTCTCTTAATATTTAATGTATCCTTTCTGCAGTGCAATACACCCTGCCTTGTACTAATCTCTGCCTGCCTAATCTCTTTCAGCTGCTCCCTTTAACACCCCAGCCTAGACAGGTGTTGTCCAAATTACAGAGTTACACTGTTCCACATTTATACAGTTGCAGTTGCACACTTACAAACTGCTATATTAGGCTACCCCCAGGTAGGGTATCTCAAGGATATCTTACACTAACTGCTTTGTCACTTAGAATTGTGCTATCAGGTACCTGTAACTTTCAGAGTCCCTTCCCCTTTCAGTTTTATAGTAGCTGGTGATGCTTTCCAGTGCTTTGCCCACCCTTTCATATTCCATATAACATACAGTACTTTACTTTGTTCGCTTCCATGACACCCGTATAAATAGATCAGATAGTCCAGATTCGTGGTACCTTGCCTTCCCTGCACGCAATCTTGATCTAAGTGCCAGATTAGATAAGTTTAGGGGATCAGAGTACTCTCCCTTCCCATAATGGTTTTCAGAGATTTTACTATTTTCTGAATACCATCTATTTGCCATGCCCATTTTGTCTCAATACATAATGAAAGTATATCTACATCAATGCTTATTTTTTTCTTTCACTTGTGACATTAGCATAATACCTGGTGAAGTCTTCAGCCCCATAACAATAAACAAATAAAACATATGAACATACGAAAAAACGCTAGCAAAACAAGACCACCTGGTCTATCGCATCTGCTCATAATAATGCAGGGTCTGGTCTTACACTTACATCACTGACCCTGCCCCCCCAACTGCCCCTCCCTCTCCCCCTTCCCCCCTTTCCTTGGTCCCGAGGGTTCCATTTGTGTTTGTCCCAGGCCCTCTTGAATGCTCCCACTGTCTTTGCTGATACCATCTCCTCTGGCAGCTCATTTCAGGTGGTCACCACCCTCTCCATATAGAAATATTTCCTTACATCCCTTCTGAATCCCCCCCCACCCATCAATTGTAAGCTGTGCCCCCAGTGGTGTTTTTTCACTCATTTTAAAGAGACCCTCCTTTTGCACTCTGTTAATTCCCTTCATGTGCTTGAAGGTCTCTAACATATCCCCCTCTACCTCCTTTCCTACAGGGGAGTACATTCCCAGGGCTTCCAGCCTCTCCTCATAGGACTTATCCTGTAGCTCCTCTATCATCTTGGTTGCTTTCTTCTGGACCCCTTCCAGCGACACTCAGCTATGGAACAGTGAACTTGTAAACAGTAAGTTTGAACTATTGGACTGATTAAATTGGCCAGATTTGAAGGGCAGACACTCTGTGCAGCTTCTCCCTACCACCCAAGCTGATATCCAGGTCCATAGTGAGCTTGCATGCAGTGAAGCTCACCAGGATGAAACCCAATTCTGTAGCATTCTGTAGCAGAGTTACTGCAGTAAACAATGTAATGTCAATGGGAGTTAATCTCTTTTGGAACATGGTAATTAACTGTCACTGAAACGGACCATCAAGATTCATTGAAAAGCAACAGGTGATCAAAATGCAGCGGGTATTAATCCCACAGTAATGCCCACAGCTGCTATTCCTCTCAGAGCCACACAACCAAAAAGTAGCCTAGAATAATGTGAGCAAATGTAGTACAACATAAAAACGACTAACAAATACACTGTGCACTCCCATAAATAAAGATTTATTCCCACCCACTCACCCAATGGCCATTGTTGTACCAACATGGATAGTGTAAGGCACAGACACAACATGGAGAATTTCATTTGCACATTTTCCATCTAGCTAAGATTCTCAGAAAGTTTTATGGCTGTGTGCTTATGCTAGAGACAGACCTAGAGTGGAAGAGAACTAAGAGAAGAGGCAAGAGAGAAACAGAGGAATTACAGAGGCATCCAGCACACGAAGATCAAGTATTTTCTGTTGACACAAGAGAGATAAGTGAAATTTAGATATAATATAAGAACAGCAGAGTTAAATGGTTACATATTTTTAGTACTTTAGTACGGCAGAAATCTTGTAAGAACTGAAGCAAGATCAGCGAGTGAGGATGATTAGAGCAGTGCAAATCATCGATCAGTGACAGCATGACAATATGCAAATGAAATAGGAATCCAACTCATCGCAAGTAGCACAGATGGAGTAAAGCAGACACCAGATCAAAAATATAACCTTTTGTACATGTAGTTCTTTAAAAAAAGCAACGATCACAGTAATCATTGTCTGTGCTCTCCATCAGAAATGTGTTATTGGTTAAGAAAAAAATGCCACTATATGAATAAATATGCTTGTGAGGGAAAAAAAAGTAGTAGACATTTTTTATTTAAAATCATATTTTGTAAAGCAATCAAAGTCTGTGTATGAGTAATATATCACAGATAACAATATAACACAAGTCATTTGCACATTTTCCATGTTACATGAGCATTAATCCACTCCAGAGTCAGGCTCTACGAGGGGCTTAATGCCTGATTGGTGGTTGGAAGCACTTGGCCTGTGGCCTCGGGCAACCAACCCCCACCAGGCATTAATCCCCCAGTAGAGCCCTCCTCTGTCATGGTTTAATGCTTACTTGTCATCAGGAAACTGTGACACTCCAATTCATCTTAGGGGGCTTCACTGGAGTACTTCCTGGCCCCTGGTGTTAACATAATAGAAGCCTAGAAACTACATACGTATGGTCCCTTGCATTAAAGGTGGAATTATTGCTTGATGTGGACTAATAAACCATGTTTTCTGTCCATAGCCCTTCTCTAAGGCATAGCCCCTGCTCCAACCATTGACTTCCTGTACACATCCCAACTGCTTCTTCACCAACACCACCACTTGCAGAAATGGTACTTGATGGAGCTGGCATGGTTGAACCTTTCCCTGCTGTTTCCCTCCCTGAATTCCTTTCTCATCTAGCTCTTTTCCTCATGGTTTCTACATGACATGATGAGAGGTGCCCCCTTACACACACACACACACACACACACACACACACACACACACACACACACACACACACACACACACACACACACACACAAATTGCCAGTGTGACACACACTCAACCTCACTAAAAGACCCAGGGATCAATTTTCAAAGGGTGATGCAAGCTTGTGTTAAGCTCTGCATCAAACCCAGTTCTTGGCACAGCTGTGCCAATCTTCTTTGATGCAGCTGCACCCAATTTTAGTATATCAGGCGCACTTGCAACAGTTTCCTCATTTTATGGTAGCTTGCACCAAAGATTTGGCACAAGCCCTATAAAATGGGTCCCCCAGATGGCGCAAGTTAGACTAACTTGCGTCATTTGGTGGTCGGTATTGAAAATCCCGATTGCCATCTGGGAGAATGCTGCATGCCCCATGCACCAAATGAGCGGAACACCAGGGGCTTGCGGTATTCTCAGGGCTTTGGAAATCGAACCCCCAGTCTCACCCTGCAGCAACCTAGTTCACTTAGTTTTCACTCACAGGCAAAAAGAATAAAAATGAAGATGGATTTCTGTGCCCCATCCTGCAATACTAGCAGTCACAATTATTTCTGAAATAAATTCTTTAAAAATCTCTGCTACACCTTTATCAGTCTCTTGTTGCATTTTGCTCAGATCCTGCAGCACTGGGCAAAAATAAAATAAAAAATAAATATCAATTTCTGTGCCCTCTACACCATTAGCTTCTGGTAAAAAAAAAGCATTTGTCAAAATAAACCTTGCAGAAATCCCCAACCCCCACACACACACGCACACCTTTCCACTCTGCTACATTCATTCTGCTCTGCTCTGCTCCTGTTGCAGGACCTGTAGCTGCCATTTCAGGCTCATTCTGCCTCTCTCTCCTTTCCTCTGCAGTATGATTTCAATGGCTTGCCTGTCTGAACCTACAGATACATGTATTGAGAATTAGCTAATGACAGTTGCTGATGAGTTTTGAAAGTTTTCTGGTCAAAAGTTACTCTTTTTCATATAAAAAAAGAGCTCTTTCAGTAGCCATGTCCTTCCCTTGTGAGAGAGTGCTGGAGATGGCACTGAAATGTGTGCAGCATGAGGAGTTCTCCATCTCCAGATTTGCGGATTAGGTGCTGCAGATCATGTGGCCTGCTGCCTTCAGCTTGTACATGCTCAGTGCATGCACTCTGTAAAATGTGCTGCATCAAGAGATTGAAGTACCAGAATCCCAAAGAGAAATGGAGTTCCTTTGGACTTGCTTTGACAGTAATCAAAACTGCAGATTTCACCATGTTCCCCAAATGCAAATTTGGCATCGGCTTATCTCTATAGAGGAGTTCACAGAGGCCATTGTCCTATTAAATTGCATAACCTTAAACAAACACCATGAATCCCCATTGAAGGAAGATGAGTGCATTTTTTTCATTTAAATAGCTTAGGGCCCAATCTTCAAATCACACCACACCAGCAGAGGAGTGCTTAAAAAGCTGTGTTCTGTGCAGAGGTAATGCTGCCCAAGTGGAGAGACCTTCACAGGTAGATAGCCCCTTGTGTGCACCCCTTTGACACACAATCCTTTCCCATCTATGCTCCTACACATGCTACTGGGTCAGGGGCTGGCACAGGGGTAGGGAATGGCATGCACCTAATTCACAAGAAATCTCTACATTACGGAAGGATGGCAGAGGGGGCAGAGGCTATGCTGGTCAAAGTGCTACTGTAGTGAGTACCTGCCCCCATCTGCATGGCCACAGGTCATGCCCCACCACTGAATTTATATCCAGACTCCAGCCCTCAGAGTGTGTACGGATAGCTAGACAGCCATTGCAGCATCAGCTTGCACTGATGGGGATGTAGCAGTCCTTGGAGGTCAACCATATCCCACCAGTCCCTGCTTCCTGCTGACTCAGGGACCATCCATGGAACCAGTCCAGGCATCTGATTGGTTGCCTGGTGTCTGGCAGAGCACCTCTTCCTTACCTGCCCCAAGCCACTCTGCACAGTACTTGCTGCATGATTCTCAGCGGACCATGGATAGTAGATGCTAACAAGTATGCAGCACCTGCTGGTGCGGATCAAGGCAACCCAGATATGTACTGTTCATGTGTATCTGTGGTGCCTTTGTGGGTCAGGCCTTGATTTTGTTTTTTTATGTTTTGTAAATCTGTTTATTAAGGTCCCTGTCTTCCAAAGTCTTGTTCATGATTTACACTTATGCTTCCCTTGGAATATGATAGGGATATGCTTATGTAAATCATGTGTGAGTGTGGCTGGACACAAGATCCTGATGAAACTAGAACCTGGAGTTTTCAGCAGCCCAATCATTGCTCATGGCTCTTCTTTCACGGTGGACTGTCCACCCCCCCCAGCCTGTAAATTGTAATCTCTCTTGTTTACATGTGCAGAGATTGTCAAATAATAATGCCAGAAGGACTTTTATTTTTTTTTAGAATGTGTATAATAAAAATGTTATAATGTGTAGCAAGTGTAATGTGTGGTGCTTTACATACTGGGAGTGTTAACCACAGAAATCACACATAAAAATTATTTCTTCCATAATTAATCTTTCAACACTGGTGTCTACCTAGCAAGGAAGATTTAGGGGGTTGTCAGAATAATATTAGCAGTTCCATTATGAAATTGAACAATGAAGATATATGATTATAACCAGAACAAATAGATGTAGAATAGTCTTTACTGGGCTGTGCATACATCAAACAGCAGGACAATTCTTTTTTTTCATTACCAATAAAATAAGCAGCATGTTTCACTTATAGTTTAGAATTTTATGTAGATTAAGAGTAAAGGTATTTAAGATGTGAAAAAGACACATGACAAGCTTAAATAAAGATAGAAGAGCATTTAAGGGAGTTTTTGAATGTATTCATCTACAATTATTTTGAATGTTATTTAAAAGCACAGCAGAATTTATGGATAGAATATAATGGTTTATTGATAGGTATACTTTTAAGAACTAGGTGCATTCATTTTGTTGATAGCAATGAATTGCTTTGGGGAGTTTAATATTTAAACAATTAAGCCACCTTATGCAGCAGTTTATTATTGGTATTGTCATTTATAGGGCACCATTTTTGAAAGACAAAATTACTTCAAATTGATTAGAACATTTGATCTGTGAGAAAATCCAGTTAGTAATGTCATACTGAGAACAAAAAAAAAATACAGACTGAATGGAAACAAATAATGTCTGATATATGTAGAACTGAGACTTTTAATATTGAGCATGGGGAAATCCAAATTTAATATTGAAATGGCAAAAATGGATTCACTATGTAACATCCACTGACCAGGACTTCTGTCCATGATATCCACTCCAAAGGGTTTTGGACTCAAATGATGAATAGATCAAATTAATAATTGAATAAGACTAAATAATACTAAAGGGAAAAGAAGAGTTTTATCCTAGACTATGACCTCTAATATCAGTATATGATATAAAAATGAACTCTGTTATGTCTAATCTACCTGTAACATTAATGCTATAATAATTTATATGCATTCCTGTATGTATGTGTGTGAAAAATATAATAAAAAGATATTTAAAAAAATAAATAAATACAGACTGGTACACAGAAATACTCTGCAAAGCCATAGATAGTTCTTGTATCTAACCTGAGGAAGAGTGGCACTTCTGCAAGTTTCTATCTCCCAGGCTTAGAATACTTCTGATCTGAATTAAACAGAACTCCTTGGGTGAGACACTGGACCCAAGCTAAACCAGAACCATTTAAGATTCTTGCAAACATTTTCTAGTTCATTCATTCCTTCAGTTTCAGGTGGGGGTGGAAAACACACATACTGTATCAAATTGTAAGATACAGTAGGGAGATAGTTACAGTAAATATAAAGACTAGGCTCTTCGGAGTGAAGGATGCTGAGGCACAGGTGGATTTGGTACTTTCAGCAGCCTCAGAGGTAAGCAAAAACTTGAGCACCTCCTTTTCAAAGGTGCTCAAATACCGGTGGCAGTTTTCACGATTTGTGGCAGCTTGTGTCAGAAAGTGGTGTACAGTATGTATCACTTCCGTGATGCAGGCAGTGTCCATTGTGCCAGAACATTTGATCACTTCATAGGTGGTCTAACATTTAGGTCCAGTTCTGGCAGAAGCCACAGAAAGGTTCCACATGCTAATAGCTCCCTTCTGAAAATCCTGCTCAAAGGATTGATATTAAAAAACACTGGTAGAAAAGACAGAGGTATAGATCTAGTTCAGTTTCATTATAAGAAATTGCTGTGCAAACAGCACTGGATTCTAAAAATATCTGCATAAGAAACACCAATATAAGTTTCATACTGTGTTGCACAGAATATATGATGCTGACGGCCATGACTGTAAGACTCAGAGGCTCATATGGGGTATCTGCCAGCACACATGTTGTATATCATGCAGTCCCCTGGGGTCTCCTGTGCTGCACCAGACACAGACCATACATTAATCCTAAGTTATAATCTTCTGTAGCAGACATACTGTAGCAGACATTCTACATTTTGTTTCCCTAATACCTTGGTATACTGTAAAATCAAAATGCATAATCCTCTGCAGTCTCCAGTCTGTTGCACTTGTCATGCATTTCACTCAGTCTTTTTTTTTTCTTATGATACAGCAGGCTTTTGTTTTGTGTAGGGCCATAATCAAAAGCATAATTGTAGTGTGTATGCTATTTCAGCCCACCTCATTATTTGTCCACTACTGGAAGAGATGCCAGTATCATAGATTAACTTGTCACCATGATAATTATATAAGAATAGGAAACTAACATTTTGTAAAATGGCAAGAGAGTGAAAGTGATTCAGGTCTAGATGAACAGAAAGTCTGCCCTGAAAGTGAGAATAGCATTTTTCCTGTTTCTTGAACATTACTGGTGCTTGGCATGGAGTGCTTATTTTGTCTAATTTATGTTAGAACTTTGATTATGTTTTAGACACACAAGGCAATGTTTCCTCAAAGAACCTCAAAAACAACTGTTTGTTGCAAGAGTCATGTTTAGTTTGTCTTTTCTCATGAATGCAGTAGACATTTTCTAACTGTAGCAAGGATAACTTAATTGTGACTAAGATGGTATTGACCAGAGACTGAACATGAGGGAGATGGTCAGGACTCACACTATGTTGGAGAATGGCCTAGGCTCCATACTTTAAAAGCTCATGAGGGCTGAAAGATGGCAGCACTCGGGAGGCAAAGAGGGTTAGTGCCTACCAGGAATTGTATACTTGTACTGAGCATTTGCACTTGCCATTTGCTGGGTGTAGGGGATCCTTGCAGAGCGCTGGGTAACACCAGTGCAGGCATTTCTCAGGGCGCTTGATTGTTTTCTTCTGCTAGGGGTTCCTGCACTGCAGAAGACATAAGGATCATGAAGCAGCAGCTCACAGGAATATGGCAGTGCAGTGAGCATGGCACTTGCAGCTACTTCACAGCCAAATAGCCAAAGGGTGGGCATGGTTTACAGAGTCCAAACAGTACTTCAGGTTGCTTTGCAATAGAGGGAAAAAGAAATGCAAACTGAGGTACGGTGTAGGTGTCTCATATAGGTAAAATGGATAGGAAGTGTGGGGGACAACTTCCAGGTCCTTAGGCGCTAGGAATTGTAGAAGGGACACTTCCTATGAGAGTTAAGAATCATGCGGTATGAGTTGTGCCACAAGTTTAAATGCCTAGACAAAGGAAGAGATGGATTCAGGTGGAAAAGAGGCAGAGACAGGACAATCTCTTTGTTTAAAGGTGTTTCCCAGGTACTTAGTTCACCTACAGAATACCATGTACATACAGGCAGGAGGTTGGAGAGACAGTTAGTTAATAGCTGGGAAGTGGCTCAACCATCTTCCAGATGTGCTTTGGGAGCTATGAGGATGCACAGTTTGAAGAAACATCATGATACTCATGGGGGAATTAGTTCCTTTACAAGCAGAGGTACAGTATCTGAACAGCAACTGAGTGCATGGTCCACTGGTAACTACAAGTCCATTACCACTACAGACACAATGAATCCACACTGGTGGATGGACTGCAGTGGGGAAGGCAGGAGAAGGAGGAGTGGAGATTGGACTACCATGGTCATGTCCTCAGGGAAAAAACCTAAAACCTTTTCAACATATTATAACAGTCCAGGGTGACCATGCTGGCAAGGCAAAAGCAGTTCATACACCTGATGGAATGCTTCTTCCAGCAAGGACCCACCAGGGAAAACTGTTCAGACAAAGCCAGAAGGAACAATCCTATCCTTGTCATAGAGGATTCCTCAGTTAGAAGTATGGAGATGCTGGTGTGCAACTCTAACTGGATTGATATACCCATTCTGTCACCGAAGAATAACCACAGACAGGATAATTCCACAGTTGGTGAGGTAGACAAGCACAGTGGTAGCCAATGAAAAGCTGTGGTATATATATATTGGTATAGCTAGATATATCACTGACAAATCCCTGTTAAAAGGAAATACCCACCTGTAATCAGGCCGTGCCTCAATGTGAGGCATGGCCAAATAAGCATTTTCGCAAAGTGTTTCAATTAGAAAGACAGTATACTGTAGTGGTTAAGAGCACTGAGCTGCAAACTTGGAGAACTAGGTTTGAATTCCACAGCCACCACTTGCATACTGTGTGACCATAAGCAAGTCACTTAACTTCCTTGTGCTCTCAGAATGCAACTGGAATCAGCCCTTGGCTTAGTGTACCCTTTCTGGCCAAAAATAGTAAAATAAAAATTATTTTAACTTATAGCCTGTTTAGAAATATAGCTATTATCTGGTTGATCCTGCTTCCCTCCTGCTAGCATTTTGAACTGATACACTCCTGTTGGCATACCCACAACTTCCAGAGGCTGTCTCGAGAATGATGTATGAACCATGGAGCAACCACAGGAGCATGCATAGAAGTCTTATATAAATGGAGTTATTAATAGCTCCAGTTTGCAAGGTTAATATCCTGGTGCTATAACTGAGACTAAGTATAGACTGACAGTCGACTGCCAGTCTATACCTGGTCTTTTTTTTTTCTTTATCTTTTTTTTTTTTCTTTAGCTCAGAGCATGGGTGCTTAAGTCATTGTGTACACTCCAGAAGCCTTACTCATTATCATTGCTAAAGTGTTTTCTTCATTTTTGTAACTTCTCCTAATTGTTTATTACTGATACAAAAGGAGACCATATTTCTTCATGCTTTCTGTATGTATCTTTCATCATATATAATGCTTTCTCAGTTCTGCCATGGTCTAGCATTAGTCCTATCCATTCCATAAAGTCTGGAGGCCCTGCTTCTTTCCAATGTTGCAGTATTATTTTTTTACCTCTAATATTCCCATGTGTATCAAAATCAAATGATTTTCTTGTATGGCTCCCCCCTTCCTTATTCCAAAAAAATAATGATTCCTGGGTCAAATGGAAAGTCTTGTCCTATAACTTTCTTTAAAACTAAAAACATTTTCTCCCACAGTTCCTTAATGCTTAAGCAGCTTGCTAGCTAGCATGTGCCATAATGTTCCTTTTTTACTTTGCATCTCTGACAGGTCTCCATAATGGTTGCATCAAATTTGCTTAACCTGTCTGGAGTCAAATATTTTCTGTGCACCATATTAACATATATCTGTTTTAATCTGTTATTTTTTATTTCCAGGCTGTCCAAGTTTATTATTTCATTCCAGTCTTGTCTGATAATTTCTTGACTTGTCCCTTTCCCACGGTTGCTTTGTTTCAAGCAAGTTGTCAATAATGCTGTTGCTAAGAGCAACATAGCTCTTAGTGATATGTTTATTACACTCAAGATTTAATATCTCTTCCTCTAATCTAGAATTTATCAGATTGTCCACAGTTCAATTCTTTTTATAAACAACATTCTTATATTGTAAATATTGATACATTTGTGAGGCCTGAATTTTATATTTTCTTCTAAATTCTTCTAGTGTGATAAACCCATCTTTTTATTTTTTTATTTTAGACTTTTGGTAATCTGGTAAGGCCCACTAGGTACAAATGCCTGTTTTCAGGGGTGACCTGGGAGCACTGGGCGGTTAAGTGACTTGCTCAGAGTCACACAGTATGCATCTTCTTCAACAAAGACTTCTTATTGACTTATCCCTTTCCCTTTATAACATCTCATAAAGAGTCTATCTGATATTGACAGTGGGAAATGAGTGTTATGGATTATTGGTGTGTATTTAGAGAGATGGTTACGGTCCCCCATGAATTTGTGTGCTTTTTGACAAGAGTAGTTCATTGATCTGATCATTAATAATGCTGTTTTGTAATATAAGGCTCCTGAGATGTTAACTGTTAATGAGTTTCTTAATGCGAACCCTGGTAGTTTGCTTTTTCTCTGTTTGGAAACCTGCTGGGCCTTTATCCAAAAGGTTATGGAACTGAAAATATGTACATTCAAGCTGAGCTGCTAGATACTGTAGTACCACCAGATGTTTGAGCAACCCAGTCCACCCTTCTGTCTAGATTGATAAAGCTTCTTCAGAGTTATTCTAGGCCTTTGGTCTTTCTAAATACATTTTCTAATGATTTTTTTCCAAGTCCCCAAAAAACTGTTTTCCAAAATTACTGGAATAGCTTCAAACAGAAAAAAGAGCATAGGAAGCACATTCATTTTAAGAATATTGATTCTGCCAATTAGAACTAATGGGAGATTTTTCCATTTGTCCAGATCTAATTACATTTTTTTTTCCAACAGAGGGTTATAATTTCACTGTGCAATTCTATTTGTATTGGCTGTAAGTTGTATCCCTAAATATTTAATAGAATCCCTTTGAATGGATTGCAATGAGGGAGTATCTAATGATTCTTGATTTTCCCCCTAAATAGATAGCTTTGCTTTTTTCCCCAATGTATCCTGTACTCCGAATGCCAGAACAAATTCAGTCACTACATCGATAACTATAGGGAAGGTTGTATCAGGTTTAGAAAGAAACAACAAAATATCATCTGCGTACAGCATTATAATGTAACCATGATCTCCTATCTTTACTCCAAGAGCCTCTTTCTGCATTCTTATCTTTGTTGCTAAGGGCTCTAGAAACAATACAAATAGCAAGGGGGATAACGGGCATCCAGAAGGGTGGAAAGGAGTAAGAGGCAGCTGCAGAATAAGGGGTGCTAGCTGCACATTCGAGCAGACTTGATAGACCTCTAGGCCTTTATCTGCTGGCAAATTTTGTATGTTCGTATTTTCGTGTCCCTGTCTCATGCCCCTAGGTAATGTAAAATAATCATACATTTGTTGGTTTGTTTTTACTCTGGCTCTAGGTTCTTTGTAAATTTGCTTTATCCAGTCTAAAAACTTGACATTTATCCCAAAGGCTTTCATAGTCCAACAGACCCTATCAAAAGCCCTTTCTGCATTGAGTGAAATCACCATTGTATCTGTTCCTAATTGGGCTTGTATTAAACTGTATGCTTTTCTGGTAATATGTTGCAACCTCCTTCCCTCAATGAATCCTACTTGATCTGAGTGGATTAACCTAGGGCCTATTTTTGTAAGTCTATTTGAAAGAATTTTTGCCTGCATTTTTTAATCACTATTCAACAGTGATATGAGTCTGTAAGATTTACATAACCCAGATGGTTTATCTTTTTTACAAATTAATGAGATATTAGCTTACTTGAAAGAGGGAGATATCCTGCCACTTAAATGAAACCCCTGAAACAGATTTCTTAATAACAGTGCAATATTTTGTTTTAAATTTTTGTATAGTTCAAATGGAAGTCCATCTGAGCCTGGAGGCTTTCCATTTGGTAAATTATCAATAACTATATATATTTCCTCTAATGTTATCTCTCTGCAAAACCTCCAAATCTAGACCTGTAATTTGAGGTAAATTTAAATTCTGTAAATATTCTGGAATATTAATAACATCTGGATTGAATTTAGGCTTATATAATTTAGAATACTATTCTTTGAAAATATTATTTTTGGTTTAGTAATTATATTTCCATCTTCCAGTCTAATTTTATCAATACTGTTTGAATTCTGTTCACATTATAATTGGTAAGCTTAAAGTTTATCTGGTAAGTCTTAAAAAAAAACCAAATATTTTGCTCTCGCCATATACTGTACATTGCCTTTTCTGCATATTGTTACTTTTTTTTTTCATTTTTATCCCTCAAGCAAAGGGTTTTAAGCCTTGATTGTTCTGACCCTGAAGCTGCATGTTCAGATTCTGCTACCATTAGTTGTCCTTCCAATAGACTGTTTTAGTTTGAGCTTTTTCTTTCTAACACCAGTCTGAGCCATGAACCAACCTCTTAGATGTAATTCTAATGTGTCCCATATATGCTGTATAGGATAATCCTCTGTATTATTCCATGAAAGAAAGAGCTGAATTTCCTCCTGCACTTTGGCTAAAAAAAATGTTCCCCTGCCATAATGAATTATCTAGTGACCACAGTCTATTGGCGGCTGTGGTGAAGACATCTAAAGACAAGCTCAAATGACAAGGAGCATGGTATGAAATTGCAATTGTTTTGTATATAACTTTTAAATTCTGTACACTAAGGGTTTAGAAACCAAAAAAAGTCAGTACGTGAATATGAATTATGTACAGCTGAATAATAGGAACACTTTTGCAATTGTGGATAATGGTGTCTAAATGGTTCTATGAGATTAAAATATTTCATGTAACTCAGTACTAATTTTACTAGCTTCTTCTTTTGTTATAAAGTTGTTAGTGCTCTATCAGTAATGTAAAATGTAAAGTTGAAGTCTCCTCCAGTTACATATGGATGGTCATAACAGGCTAATATAAAAAAAAATTGGTAAAAAAGGTCATGTCTTTCTCATTTGGTCCATATAGGCTGGTGAGTGTTAGTTCCATCTAGTTATAACATAGTGGCTTTCCGGATCTATATGTGATTTCAATTTTTTAGGGTTTAAGTATTTTTTTTAATAAAGATGGCAGTGCCTCTCACCTTATTAGAGTATTGTGTAAATACACTTTTAGCATTAAACAGATTTGCAAAATATGTCCCATCTTTTTGATCGAAGTGACTTTCTAATAGGAGGAGACAGTCTACCTCTCTTGTTAATGGCTACATGTATAATTGTTCTGATTTTGATTCTGTCCCTACAACCATTTAAATTCCATGTCGTTATTTTGAAATCAATCATTATTTGATTTACCAACCCCTTTTTTCCTGCCAGTGCTTACCGTATGTTTCTGACCAGGTAGTTTTTATATTCAACAATCATTCTGAGTGACCTTATTAGAATGCAAACATAAACTTCCACTAAACTTATTAAGAAAGAAAAAAATTAAAATAGAATACATATTTACAGCAATGTGTATTGAGTAAGTTTATTCCTTTTGCTAAGCACCTACATCTTCTCATATGCTCCATTGAGTCATTTTCCCTAAGTCCCCACTCCCACCCCCTTTTTGGTTGTTCTGACTCTTCAGCGTCCTTTCTCGAATTAAAGGAAAAAAAAAATAATCCATGATTTCCAGTTTTCCTTAGTCTAGAATGTCTCTCCTTTCCCCAACTTACTAACATCTATCTGCCTATTTCTTTTCAAACATTTGGAGGGACACACCCCCCCCATCTTCAAAGTGATCATGCTTTGGCCATGGAAAAAGATGAAACGCAGAGAAAGTTACCTAGCTTATCCTTAATGTTATATTGATGCTTTTGTTGCAGTTTGAAATCTCAACGCAAATGTATGAGCCTGAACCTTTTTAGTCTATGGGATTTTTTTGTTGTTTTCTTCCCCTCCCCTCCCCAACTTCTCTTCTGCCCCTTCCCCTTCAGATTCCATAAATATTATGATTACCCTCAGCTTCTTGGACTGTCCATGTGCTTGTTAACTATTTCAGTTCTCCACATCTTATTGCCATGAATGTTCTTACTTTGACATTTCTGATGTATTTTGTTTTCATTTTTGTAAAGCTCCCACCACTTTCTGTGGAGTGTAGAAAAACTTCATTTTGCCATCCAAATTGACAGGATATAGTAGTGCAAAATGGATACCATTCTTTTCTTAAATTATCTCTTACTGAATCAAATCCTTGCAAGAACAGTAGGGGGGAGGTCTGGAAACACCTGCAGCTTCAAACCTCTGAAAAGAAGGCCTTTTCCTATATAGGCTTTTGAAATAATTTTTTCCTTGTCTTGATATTACAAAGGTTGTACATACATGAATTGGGTTTATGTGATAACGGCGAAAGCCTAAAGGTAATAGCCATTATTAAGAAGTCAAGAGTGCTGAAAACATTTTTTTCTGACACCCCGGTGCACAGCAAAATGGTGCCAGGGACTTACTTTTTTAATGTTTTATGGGGGGGCTCCCCACTCTCCCCTACTTAAAGGAGAAGTCTCCTGTATATGTATGATTTGGATATGTCTGATGTATTTATTATGCATTACATCAAGTACTGTACATATGTCAATAAGAAATCAGCCATTTCTTCTGCTGCAACACATATCTAGAGTTTGAGGCTCTGACACAAGGTAGTAAAATGTCAAGCAAGCCTCCATTTACATGCAAATGAGTCACTTGTAATACAGCCCTTCCCATTCCTTGATGTCACTGCAGCAACAGTGCAGAACAAAACATAAGGGTATCAATGCTGTCTAGCTTGATTTTAGTTTAAGTTTGCAATGGCTTAAGGCAGTTCTGTCATGCAACTCACACAAGGAGTAGTACTTTTAGCCTTAATACTGTATGTGTGGAACACGTAATACATCTAATAGTATTTCATTCACAGGAAACAAAAGCTGTTTCTCTGTACTGTTCATTTCTCTCTGTGAGACAGTTGTAACATGTGGAAAGCAGTAGACTGAATCAGTCAATCAACCAATCAATCAATCGAGCAGTCAGTCACTTTGTATTGAACCAGGTGGGCACTCTTAAGAAGATTTGTTACAAGATGAGCCTGGGCAGTTTACCAAAGGATCACACAAGACTGACTTATACACATCCCCTTTCAGCAGCCTGAAAGTGGAGAGCTAGATCATTTACTTTATAAAGTGTATTGTTTTACATTTCAAATGCTCCTTAAATCTGAGTTTCTGACTGGAAATACCAAGACACAGAATGCATATGATATGGGAGGAGTGAGCTAAGCAAATACAGAGCACTAACAGAGACTAGTTGGTTTCTTTACCTACAACAGCTGAGGTGTAGCATCTGATTTGTGAGGGACATCCTACTTCAAATGCTGGCATTACAAAGTGGGGGGGGGCTGCCACAGCTTATCCTTAGTACCTTGAAAGTGAAGTGCTGTAGCTCTCACATCACTGCTAATGATTTATAATGGGAATTGGGGCACTTTTAAAGTCATGGACCTGTGGGGCCATCACAGTTTCTAAGGAGGTTAGGGGAACTTCTTAAGGGTTAGAGAGTAAGGGACTCTAGCAGGATTTGAACCAGAGTCCCCCAGTGCTTGTGCCTGTGCTTTCCTGGTAACCTATTCCGTGTCATAGCTGAATCCTTTATTGCCTTACAGCAGCCATCCAATCACTGACTGCCTAGTTAAAAAGGGAAAAGGTCCTATTTGCAAGATTGTTTTCACTGCTGGTGTCAATCAAAACAGAGAATGTTAACACACACACACACACACCCCCCATAATACCACTTAAAACTCTTGTTGTACCCAGAGTCATTTATTGGGTAAACTGTTTTTGCTAACAGAAACAGTAGCACAACACATACAGGCACTTTCTTATATGAATACTATATATATCTCCAATCAGTGCTGCATCACACTCACATGGTCCTAGTCCCTATTAGACCTGCACTTCAGGATGTGCACAACACTTAAAGGGTTCCTCCATTACTCAAGTGGGGAACCAAACATTGTGGGTTTGGTCTACTGGTGGAACTGCATTTAGTGCAGCACCATTATCTGTTGCTCTGATGACATCATCCTCCAGCAACATTGATGGCAAAATGGAGGACAAACACATTGATAACTTTTGGGGGCTGTATATTTTTATTTATAATCTAGATCTGGACAGCAATAGGACTGCTGGCAACTGGAGGAGGCACACAACAGTTACACATAAGGAGTTGGGAAAATATTGGTGTGGAACTATGGGAGACTTCCCCTTTAAGGATTCTCAACTCCAGGGGGGTGCATGTCGGTGGTGTGTGTGAAAACATTAAAAAAAAAAAAAAAAGATTCAGACCAGGCGCAACAAAAACGCACCAGCGCCCAGACCCAAATCCAGTACCCTGCCAACCAGCACCACCAACACACCTACTATGCCACATGATCAGCTCGGCAACCCACCATGGCACCACCCTTCACATTCCCTCCCCACCCCTCACTGTGCATGCTCACTCCCCCCTGGGCACGTATGTTATAGCGGCATCCTGTCGCTATATTCGCTGACCCCCCCATCCAGCCGCCCTACCCTACGGTAGCCCTAGACACATGCACTGAGGATTGGGCCGCTATTATTGTAGGCACCCAATCCCTAGCGCTCATATGTCGGGCTACCCATGAATCTAGGTCTCTCCTGATAAAACTGAATACCAAAAGCTCCATGCGCTTGGTCCAATTCCACTTTCTGTTCAGGGCATTGCAGCCCTAATATAGTGGAAAGCATTTCCTCACAAAATTTCACAGCATCAAGCCCTTCAATCCCATCCAGAAAATTGCCAGTTTTTAAGCTTTCCCTCCTTATCTTGACTCTAGATCTGCCACTTTCAATTGGAGAGCTTCTAGTTCATTTGTGTGGTTTTTGGAATAGTGTCCTCTAAGGTGCATACTCCATTTTTTCACACTCATCTGTGCATATTGACAAGGATTCAAACTTCTCCACTACCTCAGAAAATGTTTGAGTTAATGATGCCACCACTGAGTTTATATTATCAGTACCCTGTTTCATACCCTTTAAAATCATTTGGTGTACTGCTTCATTATTGTCAGTGTTACCAGACCTGCCCCCCCACACCTGTATCATCAATAACCTGTGTATCTATTTCCTTATTTTCCACTTTTGATTTGTCACCTCCTTTATCTGTTTTATCCCCCTCTCTGTTTTGTCCAGATTTTTAGCCCCACTCATTTTAATTGTTGTGGACATAATTTTGTCATAGACTGCACCTGAAGTGGTTGGTTTCTCCCCTCCCTCCCTTGTTTCAGGTTCTAAAATATCAAATGTACTGAAGGGTGAATTCAAAATTATTAACATCTGGGGGTGTAGTATTTACAAGTTTGCTCAGTATTACCCTTTCCCAGAATAGGTTACTTTTAATGGAGAGAGTTTTACCCATGAAACGTATTCCTGATTCTAATTTCTGCTTTTTTCTGCTGGTTCTAAACATTGAGTCTCTCCCCTGTTCTTTGGTAGTATACTCTTTGAAAATGTGGATTGTAGCATACCTTGCTCCAACATTTCTGAGTCCTGTGTCTTGTTACCTGTCCAAGGTGTTTACCCAATATAGGTGCTGTGTTCTCCTGCAGGTGCGTGCTCTTTGATCTCCACAGTTGATGTTCTCTGTGTGCTCGCTTTAGCCTTAAAGTATTTAGTTATCTCCTTAACTCTCTAATACTGCTTCAACATGTCATACCCAGATTGTGAGGATTCAAACAGGGCTCAAGCCAGATTCCCAACAGTTTCAGGGATGGATCCTTCTTCTGCTGCTAGGCTCTTCGTATTGCACAGCAAGTCTCAGATGATCCTACTTCCAGCCATGCACCCCCAGCCTTTCCTGTTTGGCTATACCTGGTCTTAGTATAGCACCAGGCCATATACCTTGCAAGCCAGAGCTATTAATAGCTCCATTTACATAGGACATCTATGCACACTCCTGCAGCTGCTTCCCAGATCATACCTCATTCTTGGGACAGCCGCAGGAGGTTGTGGGTGCGCTGATAGGAGCACATCAATCCAAAATGCCTGAGGGAGTGAGGCAGGATCAACCAAATAATATCAACATTTCTCAACAAGCTGTAAGTTAAAAAAATTGAAACACTTTGCAAAAATGCTAATCAGGCCATGCCTCACACTGAGGCATGACCCAATTACAGGTGAACATTTGCCTTCAGTTTCAATGGTATTTCCTGTCATATATCTAGATCCATCTAGATATATAGTACTGCTTATAATTTGCAGTTACTGTACTGAGGGTGGGAAGCCAGGCAGTATGATACACCTAGGTTCCAATTACCTGGTGAATAGCAGTGTAGAAGTGATTAAGAGCAGATTTAGGAAATGTAATGGCTAGTTGAGGACAGTTGCAGATATGGTAGCCTTCTTAGAGGTGCTACCAGTATTGCATGCAGGTAGAGTAATACAGAAAGGATAAAATATTTAAGTTTAACACGTGGCTAAAGATTTGGTGTGATGAGGAGGGGTATTTTACTCTACTGATATGAAATGGAGAACCTTCGTATTCGATGGCTGGCCATTTCCAGAGAAAGACCTACATCTGAGTAGAGGGGGATTCAGTGTATCAAGGCAAAATCTAGATGTAACAAGTAGCAGATTTTAAACTAAGTGAGGGAAGGGGCAAGAATAGAGCACAGGAGAACACATGGAAACACAGTGAGAGCCAAGATTGCTCTCCCCCAATGAACATGAAACAGGAATAAAGAGGAGGGCTGGAAGAAAAAAAAGGTAGGAACTGTAGTTATTCAACAGTCACCACGGATGATAGGCCTAGAGGGGACAGGATGGGTAGGTGGAGAGTGATGTCTACAAATGGCAAGAGATTAGGAAACCAAATTAATTTGGTGCAGGTGATTATAACTGCAAAGCCATTGGATAGTAGTGTGCAAATACTTTTTCTGACTATTTGGCATGAACATTGTACCACAAGACCCAAATATTGTAATATTGTTTACTGCATGGATGGGAGGCTAACTAAGCCTTTCCACTCACCAGGTGGTCAGGGCTAGCCTCCTTGCTAGCATCACACACCATTCCAGTCTTTTCCCACCCACTTCCCCCTTTGCTGCTGCCCCAGAGATGCATGAAGAAACCTTCCAAATTTCTGCCTCCTGGAACTATGCAAGGAGTCAACAGCATCTTTTAAACTGAACATCCCACCCTAGGTCGACTCCCATCATTCTCCAAAATGTGACATTTTTATTTTCCAGTCCCCCCCTCTTGAACTTTATCTTTGATTTCACAGGACCTAGTTGTGATGAATCTCAATTACTTAGTTTTCATGCCTCCCCACAGTGTGCTCTTACACAGCCCTCTCCATATGTACTGCCTGTAGTACTGTATGAACGGAGCAAGCATGTGGCTACTCGAGCATGAGGAAGGGGCAGGGTAGTAGCATCATTAGTGATGCTAGGCAGTCTAGCTAAGTACAAGAGAAGAGGGCTGCCCCCAGTGGTGTAGTGCATAAGGTTGAAACAATTTAAGATACAAAAGAATATAGCTCATACTCACATCCCAAAACCAACTACAGCAACTCACTTTTGCCACCATGTAGTGTAGTAAAAATAGAGGCCCAGATATTCAAACTGCACTTAAAATGAGCGCAACAGCAGGAGCAAGCACAAACCAGTTGCGCAAATGCGCAACAAGTGCGATATTCAAACATGGAGCAGAACAAATTGCGCAAGCAACCAACGTCTGAATATCGCACATACTGCGCCATAGCGCAACCAGGAAGGAGAAGCTGAGCCGAAATGTTGTGCTATGGCGCAACCAGGGCAGCCCAGCTGAGCATTCCAGAGGTGCCATAGTGCAAGCAGAGCCCCCCCAGAGCAATGGAACTGCACATCCAGGGAGGCAGGCTGGGGCCCACCGCCAGCCATGCCACACATGGGCACAGGAACACACTGCAGAACCCACACCACACCTGCACATCCCAAGCACAGCATCACTGGGGGTGGGACGGATGATCTACTTGCCCATGGGGACAAGCCAACAAAGCATAGCAGAGCCATGACACCCCAGCACAACCACTGGCAGGCTGAGAGTGCCACACACAGGGGGTTGACAACCACAGTGCACATCAGCCCCCCGTACGCACAGCACACCCAGCACTGTGACCCCAAGACACCACTTATGTGCAGTGACTGGCACTGCAGGAAACCATGCATCCCCCCTAGCACACATCAACCCCGTGCAGCACAGAAGCCTACAAGCCAGACACACCCTGTGCACCCAGCAGTGGGTGGCAGCAGACGGCAAGACCAACCGAAAGTCACTGCCATGCTGGAGATACCTCCCCATGCACACACACGCACACACACACACACACACACACACATACCCAGGACCATACCAGCCCAGATGGCATGTACACCCCTGCAACAGAGCACCCATAGGCAGCTGCAAATCAGAGACCAACACATTATTCGTATAAAAATATAAAAATGTATTTCAACACAACAAACATTAACAAGAACAAGTACAACTATTTACAAGGGGGGGACGGGTACAAGGTAGGGTTGGTCAAGGGGTAGGGATGACAAACTTGGAGAGGAAAGGCAGGGTGGTAGGGATGGGAGAAGTGGGAAGGGAAGAGAGGTCATGGGCCAGCCGGCCGCCCGTCCTCCTGCTGGTGTCTTGCAGTTCCCTGCCGCCTCCTCCGCACGCCATGGCGGTGTATTGATTGCAGGATGTCGCTGTTCTGGGCCACAAGCTGTCAGATGGCCCTGACATCCCTCGCCATCCGATGGAGAATCTCGAGGCCTAGGAAAATGGGAACACAGTCAATGGCTGTGACTGACCACAACCCTGAACACCACCCAACCTGCAAGCCATATAGCCCAATGTCCCGCAACTGTGATGGCATGCACCCACCCACAGTGAACATGCACATGGCCATCACAAACAGACGGCACCAGCTATGCGCACCACTGCACACACACACTGCCCATGTCCATCACAGCACAAACAAGGCTGGCAAGTGACGGGCAACGGGTGCGATGCCAGTTACCCAGCTATGTGCCCAGTGCATGCATGGACCACCAGTGATGCATACACAGATGTGCTGTGAAACTGGACAGTGATGCATGTCACCTGTGTCGTGCCTACAGACATAGATACATAGCCAGTGTCGGCAGATAAGGGCCTATGGCCCACACAGTCAGTCCATTTCAGCCTGTAAGTTACTTTGTTTACCTAGAAGTCTGTTGCCCCTTACCCCTGACCTCAAGAATTCCGTTATGTCTATCCCGTGCAGTCTGAAATCCCGTGAGTGTGTCAGCCCCCACCACTCCCTCTGGCAGGGTGCTCCACTTGTACACCACCCATTCTGTGAAGAAAGTCTTGCTCATGTTTCCTCTGAATCATCCTCCCTCCAACTGCATCCCATGCCCTCTAGTTCTGGAACATCTTTTGCACTGCAAAATAGTGTTTCCCTGCACCCTGTTCCACCCTGTAAGATACTTGTATGTCTCTATCATATCCCCTCTCTCCCTCCTCTCCTCCAGGGAGTACAGGTTCAGTTCCTTCAACCTGTCCCCATAGGAGTTGTGATGCAAGCCATGCACCATCTTTGTTGCTCTCCTCTGAACCTTCTCTGCCCACTCTATGTCCTTACGTAGGTATGGTCTCCAGAAATGTACACTGTACTGCAGGTGGGGCCTCACTAGTGTCTTGTATAGTGGAATTATGACCTCCCCTTTCCTGCATGTTTGTATTGTGCAGGGCTACTGGCCCCCCCCAGCATGCAATAGCATCCATGAAGTCATGATACTCACACTGCTCAAGCAGCTCTGATTGGCGCTGTTGCTGGCGCTGCTGCTGCTGGTGGGGTCCAACCCCTGCTGGCACTGGGTCCCTGGCATGGCCCTCATCACTGTTGCCCCGCATCCTCACATCCCGGCCTGTGGGAGACATATGTTGAGACAAACATCAGTGTGACTCAAAAGCAGACTGCCCCCTGCCCCAGTGACAATGCCTGCCCACACAGCCATACCCATTCATCTCACAGCTGCACACACCGACACAGCCAACCGTAGCCGAGCCATCACCTATGCACAGCCACCAAAACACACACACACACCCCTACAGATAATACAGGTGCATAGATGGCACACCCACCTGGCCTAGGCACCACGCCCACCTGGCACGTGAACGCAGCCACGCTAAAGCTCTGGCTCCTCCGGGCGGAGGTCATTGCACCGGTGCCGCACTGCTCAGCAGACCGGCACTGTCCAGTGACCCCACCAGGTCAGTGGCCACTTGCTGCCACACCTCAGTCCTTGCACTGGTGAGGGGCACCCCATAAAGGCCATCATAGTGTGGCTCAACTAGGGCCACCAGGTTGGCCACTTCAAGCTGGCTCCAGGACACCACCCTCCTCCTAGCCATGGCACCAACTTTACAGCAGGCAATATGGTGCCCAGCTGCGCCGTAACCCCACGTGGAGATGTTGCGCAATAGACCACCACAGGCTCCAATCGTGCTGTTCGAACAGCGCAGTCACTTCACATAGCGCTGTCATCAGACAGCGCAATAGGGATGTACACATGGCAGGCGAACAGTGCCAGGGGGCAAAGGTCATACACAAGGTCATGGGCAATGACGCAAGGCTACGCACAGCGCCATCTGACTTATAGGCATCCTGCGCAACCAACCAGCTGCGTACCAGTGCCACAGTGGAGTATTGCGCAGTAGTGCCACAGTGCCATATAGTGCCCATTGCTGTAGTGCCACTGGCACAATGGTGGCCATGGCCTGAATTGCCGATCACGCTCAGCACATCAGCAGTGCGACAGATGCCTGCGTAAGCTATCTGGGCATGCGCAATGCAGTGTACCACACAGGCACAGATCTGTGCCATTGGCTCAGCTGACTCTTCCGTATTGTGCAAAGCGCAGATTCGCGATATTCAGCCGACACATGCAAATCATCTGATCAGCCATTCAAGGGCGCAGTGGCACGATTTGCATGTCATTATAGTTGCTCCACTCCTAATTTGCATGTATTGCGCTATAAATGTGCCACATTGGGCTGCGTTGGCCAGATTCGGTTACTGCAGGTGAGAGGTGAGTTGCATGCTGTGTGATGTTCAGGACGATAGTCATGGAAAAATGCTGTAGACTGCACAGTGACAGGTGTCCACTTCCCCCCATACAGATCGCCATGACCGAGCAGAGTCATTGTGAGGGTGAGGAAGGTGGGGGTAGGAGGAGGCCCAACTTTATAGCAGCAGAGATGGAGGCTCTCTTCCAGGCCTACCTGGATGAGGAGCCAGTGCTGAGTGGATGGAGGGGCACCCCTCAGTCCCTTGCGGCTGCATGGGAGGGGGTAGCTCAGGCTGTTAACCTGCACAGAAGCTACCAGCGCTCTGTGCAGGAATGCAAGAAAAAGATGGGGACAGACCGCAGGAGGTTGAAGGAGAAGGTGGCAGCCTTCAGGGCGGCACGTGCTGGCACTGGCGGGAGCCCGCCAGTGGTGTTGCAGCTGACCCCAACTGAGGAGACACTGGTCACAGCCATGCAGCCGAGCGCCATTGAGGGCATACCAGGTGGAGGATTCCAGACAGGTAGAAGCCCATCACTGCATGGTATGACATGGTGGTGGTGTTTGGGGGGTCGGTTGTTCACATGCACTCACATGTACTCTCTTTCTGTTACAGATCCTGTTCATCTTCAGGAGACGGTGGTGGTGGGTCCAGACAGTGATGCTGACCTGCTGGACATGGAGAAGGGTCCATCCACCTCCACCACCAGCCAGCAGGCACTGCAGCAGCATGCACACTGGGCCGCAAACTCTGGTGTCAGTGATACGGGTGCTGGGGGTGCACAGCCTGTGTCTCAGCAGTCTGGCATGCAAGCATGCCAGCACGCTGTGACCATGGCAGTAGCACGTACCTGCACCATTGATGATAGAAGGCCTGCAATGGGCAGTGATGGTTGTGTGTCCCATGACGGACACACAGCAGGCCAGCACATGCCCCTGGGCCTGTCTGGTTCCAACTTGTGTACCAGCATGTTGGCACGGTCCCAGGCTGTGCCTGTCAGCACCTGTGGGCAGCACCGTGGCTGTGCAGGTGTCTGGCACTGTTGCCAGCACAGCGGTGGAACAAGGACCCTGGGGCACAGCGGTTGAGGGGCAGCAGCAGTCACCCACCAGGTCTGGGGTACAGTGTCAAGCAGTGGCACATGTCGCGCCTTGATCTGCCCATTCCTGGTCCTGGCAAACAGCGCCCACCCTCAAGGGGTGTTGTGCATCAGGACCGTCCACACCCTGGGGGTCAGGATGCCGTTGGGGCACAGTACCCATTGGACGAGCACACCTGCCTGCTGCAGGAATCAGTACAGCTGCAGAGGCGGGTTGCAAGGTCCGTGGAGGCACTGTCTGTGTCCGTGGAGCGGCACAGCAGGGAGTGTGCTTGGGACCGAGCCGAGGTGGTCCGTATGCGGATGGATGTGACCGCTACCATTGACAGACTGACCCAGGCAGTGGTCTCTGTCGTGGATGCATTGGGCACACAGTCAGGTGCCCCTGTACCGCACACCACACACAGTGCACTCTCCACTCCCCATTCCCGGCATCGTGCGACACCAGGCCTGTCGACGCCGGGTTCTGCTGTGGGCATCCCGAGCACCCCTGGTGCAGGTTTGTTCGGCATGCTGCAGACCCCTGTGTGGGCAAGGTCGCGTTCGCGCAGTGGGACCCCTGGTGGTGCAACAGTGCCACCCCATGTGGCCCCTGCTCAGCCTGCCCGTGCTGTTGGGTCATGGTGGGGCTGCCCACGCATCCACGGTGGCCATGGGACAGTGCTACATGACTGAGCTGTCTCCCAGTGCGGGCCCTGTCTGGTGCTGCCATGTGTGCAATGTGTGTCATGGTGGGCAGTGCACTGCTGGGTGCTCTGCTCACCACGCCGACATGGACCACCTGCACACCCTCCCAACTGCTGTCCACAGGTGTGTGTGCATGATGATGCCTGCATTACACTGTACACCAAGGTGCAAGGGTGCCCAGGTTCTGACACACGTACTTGGACAGTACGGGTGGTGGGGGTGGTCGGTGGTGCTGTGTGTTAGCAATGTTGGTTCTGCAGTGCTGTGCATCTGCCCATGTACGCTCTGTGCCTGGTGTGTGTGTCCATATGAGTGCTCACCCTTCCCTGATGGTGTGTTTGTATGCCTGGACCCTTCCACTCCCTGACCGTCATGCACCCCTGGTGTGTTCCCCTGTGTGCCTGTGGTTTGTGCATGGACAGTGTTGGTTGCACATGTCCCCTTGACTTACCTGTGCTGTGCGTAGTGCTCCTCTGTGATGGTGTCCCGGTGCAGCTGGGCCTGCCGGATCAGTTAGGGGTCCCTCCATCCTAGGGGGGGCTGCTCATCACCATCATCACCGGCGCCACTGGCATCCCCATCGCTGTCCCCCTGTTCGACCTGTACGGCTATCCCATGGTCTTTGGCCATGTTGTGCAGGATGCAACAGGCCAGGAATATCCCACAGGCCTTTTGGGGGCTGTACTGTAGGGCACCGCCGGAGGTGTCTAGGCATCGGAAGCATGCCTTGAGCATCCCAAACACCCGCTCTATGATGTTGCGTGTTGCGGCATGTGCCTCATTATAGCATAGCTGCGCTGGGGTCATGGGGCACCGGTACGGTGTGAGCATCCAGGGACGGAGTGGGTATCCACAGTCACCTGTGTGGAGATAGTGGAGATCAGTGTCATGTTCAGGTCCATATTGGCCATCTCCCTGTGTGCCACTACCATGGCACCTGTGGCATTCCCACCCTTGCCCAGAGTTTGCATTCCATACATGTGTACTCACCCACTAGATGTCCTGTGGGGATGTCCCCACTCTTGAATTGATGGCACAGTGCAGACTGATACCATATGAAGGCATCATGTGCTCCACCAGGGTGTGTGGCACAGACATTGATTATGCGCCCAGTGGCATCACACACCACCTAGCAGTTGACACTAGGGAATCCCTTTCTGTTTCGATATGCATGGCCATCGGGGCCAGGTGGCGTGCGGATGGCCACATGGGTGCAGTCTATGGCCCCTAGCACGCCAGGCATATGTGCTACCCTGTGGAACTCCTGCATGTTTGCTGTATGCTCTGCCACAGTGCTGGGGAAATGGATGTACTCCGCAGCATGTGGCAGCAGTGCGCTGAGGAATTGGGTGAGGATGCGTGACGTGGCCGACTGTGTGATGCCTGTGGTGTCCCCTGTCGGCCTCTGGAAGGTGCCCGTGGCGAGCAGGCACATGCAGGCTGTCACCTTGGTCTCCACCGACAGAGCGTGACTCTGTCGTGAGGGTGCCTGCATCACATCACTGCACAGCTCACAGAGCCATCTCAGTATTGCCCTGTTCAGGCAGTACCGGCCCATGATCTCTACATCTGTGTACAGCTCAAAGCTGATGCGGGCACCTGCATCATTGTCGGTGTGCATCGCGCCAGGCCCTTCCACAGCCATGTCCCCTGCAGCATGCATTCTCACCCCTCATTACAGCTTCCATGTGGAAACTGGCACTGTCCATCTCCCTGGCTTCTGATCCCCTGGCTGGTGTTGCTGTGTTACCCCACTGTCCTGACTGCTACTTCCACTGCACCGGGCACCCCCGGCCTCTACAGACTATGGGACACACTTTCCTTGCCTGCCCTTTGCTGTCTGTCTGTCTCTGTCTCTCTCTCTCTCCCCACTTGGCAGCCTGGTAGCGTTCTTGTGTCGCTTCCTTGAGCCTTTTTATTTTGGCTCACTTCCGCTAGTTCGCAATTTCCGGCTGTGCCGCTATTGCGCATCACGCAAGTCTTTGAATATCGCATTGCGGTCTTTATGCATGGATCCGCCCCCTTCAGTTGCACATGCCTTCGTTTTCATTGCGCTGTTGCTCAGCATGTTTTCGGGGGCGCAACTGTCTTTTTCTGAATATGGCAAAATGGCGCAGTTTTGGACTTGCGCATGCGCAACCCTGTTGCGCATGGTGCAACCCTTTTGAATATCTGGGCCATAAAATTTATTTAACACACAAGTAAAATATCTCTCAAGAAAAAGAGTACCTAACTATATAAATACAGGTGTACAAACCACTGTACAGTGGCCACAAATCTTCCCAATGACATTTTAAACCCCCACAGGTGCTTTTCAATGGTAAGGCTTATGGTGTATTTGTGATAACCTTTACCTTTGAAAAAGCACTCATGGGGTGCAAAACAGCATTGGAAAGCATTGTGGCCACTGTACAAGTGGTTGTAATCCTGTTTTTATATATTTATGACCTCATTTTTTTAGAGATATATATTTTTACTAGCTTGTTAAATAAACTTCAAATTTTTACTACACTATATGGTAATGGAAGTGAGTCGTTGTAGTTGGTTTTGGGATGTAAATGTGAGGTGTATTCTTTTGTAGCCTAGTTGAGTGCCAAGCATCACTAATTATACTATTACCTCAACTCTCCCTCATGATCACACGCATACACACACTCACTCCATTTATACTATACTACAGGAAGCATACTATATATAGTGGCTGGGTTATGGCATGCTGCAGGAGGGGTGCTGATTGACTAGCATTGACTAGCTGGGATTCATTGCTACAGGCCCACAAATACCACAGATGTGGGTCAAGGGGGGCTGCAATAAGAAATGTCACACATTGCAGAATGGGAGGAGTCTGGCTAGCGTGGGGGATGCAATTCAAAAGGCATTGTTGGCTCCAGCCACAATGCCAGGAGCTGTCAATTTGGAAAGTTTCTTTTTTCAGTCTTTAGGGCACTAGGAAAGGGTTATGTGGGCAAAGAAAATGCTTTTTGATCCTTTTGTTCCCCACTGAATACCAAATACCACAAATAGCAGACTATTCTGGAATCCTTCTCAATTATTCAGGAATCCCATTATTCATAGTAGTTGGGGGGAAAACATTTGAGGTGTGCAGGCCAATATCAGATACAGTGGCTATTACAGAAACATGAGCTAAGTAAAACAACAGCTGGGGCCTTAATATCCTGAGCAGTTCTCTATACAGATGGGAAAAGGGGACACCAAAGACTGAGGGAATAGTAGTTGTCATAGAGGCATCGGTCAGGAAGTATGGTCAGACCTGGAGAAGTTATAAAGTTCATAAGTAGCACTTTATTATTATCAGTAACAAAAATAAAATTATACAGAATAGCTCTTTATAAAGGCAGTACAAACAAAAATAATTTCCACCTGAGTATCTCTCTCAGTTTAAATTTCAGTCTTTCTAACATCCTACACAAAACATTGCTTGTATAAGATGTTTTTTTTCCTGTCAGTTTAAATTCTGCATCCTGCTCTTCTACTGTAATATACATTCCCTGTTTTCCACAGAATGCCACAATACTTTGTCACTTTCCTTCATGTGAACAGCCTGAAGATTACATTTAGTCCTAACAGGTGCAACAAAATAGAACATTCTGTCCCAGTGCTGGTCTCTTGTTGACTATTCTGTAAACAAGTTTGTGGAGGTCAAAATGCATTTGTAATAAATACAAATAGCTTTCTGCAATAATTACAACAATATAATTATATATATTTGCAAACCAAGGGATCACAGTTTCACATGAACAGTCACTTACATATTTTTAACCACAGAGAGGCAAGGGGAGAAAGAAAGAATAGAAACAGCAAGTGAAGGAAGGGAGATGACTGGGAAATTCTGGGACCATCGGAGTGGCCAATTCCTAAGTGCCATAAGAAAATTTGATTGCAAAATCAGACAGGCAAAAGACAGACAGGTGGCAGAATAGAAGACAACAAAACAGACCATTGTTTTTAACTCTCTCTCTGTATAACAAATGAGACAGGCTCTTATCCAACCCTATCACACATACACTCTTCTTTAAGAGGGAACCTGTTTTTTCTTTTCTTAAAAAACAGGTTTCCAAAACCTTCTTTTATTTCTCTTTTAACATTACCTTATAACATTTACAGTTCTCTGCATATGCAGTATCCCTTTTTCATAACACATTTTACAGAAAACATTTCAGTTAAGCACACACAATTTTTTCAGCCTTCTGAATTCTCAACTTCTGAATCATATTGTGACAGAAAATCAGCATTGACACTCTCTTTTTTGGATTTGTGTATCACTATGAATTTAAATGGCTCGAGTGCCAGGTATCACCTTGTGATTATAGAGCTTTTATAGCACTGGCCCTAGCTATCCCAGGGCCCTATGTGAACTTACTGAGGCCCCATATTAGAAGTTGGGAAGGCCCCAAGGAACATCCTGATCCCTACCATGGCCTTCCTATTGTTTCACTGTCAGCATTTTTGTATCATTTTTGTACTTTCCTTGAATAGAACATAATCTTTAAGCAATGAGGAGATGCAAATATCAGTAATAAATTCAACACAGATACAAAGTATCAGGACGAAAGGAAGCCAAAAGGACAGTTGAGCCTTTTGGAGGACCCCTCTTCTCTTGGGGCTCCATGCGAATACACAGTTCACACCATGCTAAAGCCGGCTCTAGGTTTTTATCCTTCATTTGATTAAGCCAACTGAGAGGATTGTGATGTTTTGTAAGTACAAAGACAGCTCCTAGCAGAAAAAACGTAAGGGACTCTATTGCCCATTTTGCAGCAATACATTTTTTTCTCAATAGTGGAGTATTTTTTTCTATCTGTCATGCAGTTTCCTACTGATATACATAATGGGATGTTCTTTCCCATCTATATTCTGACTCAGGACTGCATCCATCAATCTGTAACATAAATTGTTTCTCAAAGTATAGACCTCTTAAAACAGGGGCTGAACAGAATGCAGCCTTGATGACCCAAAAAGCCTCATCACACTCTGGGGACCATTTTGCTCATCTCATTGCCTTTGACATCAGTGAGTCACTCCAGTCTGGCTTCCAGTCCTAGTCAAGGTGCAGAATTATCTCCTCAGGGTGAAAGATCAAGGTGAATGGTCAGTTCTCATCCTCCTTGATCTCTCCCCTGAGTTTGACACTGTGCATCATGAGGTGTTGTTGGATCAGTTGCAGGAGCTCTGTGGACTTGTTGGAACTGTCATCAACTGGTTTGAGTCTCTTTTTACAGGTAGGATGCACAGGGTGGTGATAGGAACTTTTTTTCCTGCTCGATGACCCTGTTCTGTGGAGTTCCCCAGGGTTTGAGCTTGTCACCAATGTTATTTGTGATGTACATGCTGTCCCTGCATGACATCATTAGACATTTCAGGGTGGGTTTTCACTGATATGCATATTATACCCAGCTGTATATGTTATTTGTACCTGGAACACAGGGTGCAGTCTTTGTCCTGAATTCCTGCCTGGCTGAGATACAGGTCTGGATGTCCACCAACTGGCTGAGGCTCAATACAGACAACACAGAAGTATTAGTGATTGATCCTGGTTGCTGGCAAGGAGCTGTGGTCAGGGGTGGGGAGACTAGGCTAGTACTCAATTCTTCACCTCTTACTGCCTCAATACGGGTGAAGAATCTGGGCATTATTTTGTACAATGACTTGACACTGGAGACTCAGGTGTCATCCGTTGTCCAAAATGATTTCTATCATCTTAGAAATATTGCCCAGATCAAACCTTTTATCCTACCCAACAACCTTCCCTCACTGATACATGCCTTTGTTATATCCAGGCTCAATTACTACAATGCCCTTTACCTGGGGCTAAATGAAGGAGCCCTACATAATCTGCAGCTGGTGCAGAATGTAGCAGCCAGGTTGTTGGTGGGTCTTCCAAGATCTTGTCTTATAGCCCTGATTCTATGTGGACTGCACTGGCTGCCAGTAAGGTGGCATATCTCCTTCCAGGTCAGCTTGCTGACCTATAAAGCCCTACATGGACAGGCCCTAGCTACCTGCAAGACCTTCTGTTTCCCCACCAGACCTCCCGACCTCACCACTCTTCTTAGGTGGGCCTCTTAGTGATTCCCAGGGTTTCATTAAAATCTTCAGGTGAGCAAGCTTTTGATGGTGCTGTGCCAACCCTGTGGAATTCATTCCCCAGGTCTCTGAGGGAGACCCAATCACTGGAGGCCTTTAACAGAGGCATGAAGTCCCATCTCTTTAATGAGGCTTTTAGCCTATCCTAGCAACTTGAATATGAGTTTATACTGTTATCAGTATATTATTTTACCTTAATATTCAGTTGTTATTTATCATAGATTGTTTCATTCTCTGATGGTGTTTAACTGTTGAGTGTGGCTGTTTTGTCAGTTGTTTACGAATGTGGTTTAGTTTTGTTTTATTGTCAGAGTTTTACTGTTTGATACTTTGCACAGTGCTCAGAGCCTAATGGGAATGAGCACTTTATAAATAAAGTTTGCTTGCTTGCGTAATTTGGGTACCATTTTTGCATGAGTTCCATGAGGAGAGTAGCTAACTGGGCAAAGGTGGGAACAAATCTCCTGTAGTAACCAGCCAGACCAAAAAATGTCCTGACATGTTTCTTTGTTTAAGGGACAGGACTGTTAGCTACAGCTTCTGTCTTGGAAATCTCTGGCTTTATTTCTCCATTTCCCAAAGTATAACCCAAATATCTGGTTTCCTGCATGCCTAATGTGCACTTGGTAGGATTAATGGTCAGACCTGCATTTTTGATAGACTGGATAATTGCTTGTAGGTGTTCTAGGTGGCTTTTCCCATCTGGACTGGACTGTACACCACAACATCATCCAGGTAAGCAGTACAATAACCAGTGTGAGGGGCTAGAATTACATCCATGCACCACTGGAATGTAGCCGGTGTGCCATGTAAACCAAATGGCATGATGGTGAACTGATAGAATCCAACTGGAGTGGAAAATGCAGTTTTTCCTCTGGATTCTTTAGCTAGGGATATTTGCTAGTAACCCTTGAAGAGATTGTGGGTAGTAATGTAAATGGCACTTCCCAATCTGTCCACCAAATCATCTATCCTGGGCATAGCCTAGCTGTCAGATATGGACACCAGATTAAGTTTCCTAAAATCAAGGCAGATTCTTACATGCTCTTCTTTTTTATTTACAGTCACCATTGATGATGACAAAGCACTTCTTAATTCTCCAGTAACACCTAACTCTTTCATTTTTGTATTTCCTTAACCATGTCTGCTCTTAACCACTCTGGTAATCGGTATATCTTTTATCTAACAGGACAAGTAGTCTCTGTTAATATTATGTGCTTGACCCCTTTTGCTTGGCCTGACACTGTGGTAAACGAACTTTGAAATATATTTTCCAAGTCACAAATTTACGTGTTTTTTTTTCTGTGGAAAGAGAAACATTCGCCTTTACAGCATCAGAAGTTACAGTTTGTTCCAGTCTGTCATTAAGCTACATCACTATCTTCTTTAACAGTTTCTGGTACTACTAACAATGCAACTTTTGGTGTTTTTCTGTCCATTTCTTCAGGAGTTTTTCATGGTGTATTTTGGTAGGATTTTTCCTATCAGGGGTCTCAGTCTCATAGTTAACTGTGCCAGTATGTTTAGCCACTTCATATGGTCATTGCCATTTTTTTACCAGTTTTTTTTCTGTAGTGGCTAACAGTAACAAGACCTTTCCACCTGGCTGAGAATCTTTTTCTCTTACTCCATGGTCATAATATGCCTTCTGCTGTTTTGAGGCTTCTTCCCGATTACTGTGGGCAATTTCAACCTACTGCATATTGCCAGTTTCTGTCTCAGTGCACACATATAATATGTAATAGATTCTTTCTGAATGGGGTTATCTTCCCATGTTTCTTATATTACATTTAGTGGTCCTCTAGGTTATCTGCTATACAACATTTCAAAGGTTGTGGTACTTCTCTGTAAGCACAAGGCAGGTAAGGTAAATACTGATCTCGGTCTTTTTCTTCACCTTTCACAAACCTTTTTAACATACATTTTAGGGTTTGATTAAAACACTTAACAGGACAATCTTTCTTAGGGTCATAAGGGGAGATTCTTATGGTAGTGATACCTAGTAGTCAAGTTGGTACAGTTCCTTCAGCAATGCAGCACCAAAATTACCCTTACAGGTCATTAGGGTGCCAGCTTTACAGCACCGGGTCATTATGGTGCCAAATGTCACATTTGTAACCCCTTCCCTGAGGTTCGCCCCCACCAAAGTTAGTATAATTTGAAAGGAGGGATGTGGGGGTTGCAGCCCCCCACAAAAAGAGAGGACAGAAACTTTTCTACTTGGTGCTGTAATGACTGGGTGCACTGCCACTGGCACTCTGAAATGATGGAACCCAAAATTACTACCCTGATCAGTAATAATCTCTTGAGGTATGCCACCCAGCTGAAAAATTTGGCATGTTCTGCTTCCACTTTTTCAGCTGTGACAGTACGCATTGGAATTCATTGTAGTCATAGGGTATTTACAAGTCAGAAGCTGTTTGCCATATAGACTTGTCAATTTATCCCCCAAAAAATTGCCCTTCCTCTAGCTGGCATGTGTAAATTCAGTAGCTTTTTAAACTAATCCATACTTTTACTCTATGCTACCTCCTGTAGAAGATCATTCCATTCTGAAACTACCCATTGGTTAAACCATTGTCGCATGGCATTTAACTTGAATATATCACCTCTAAGTTTCATCTTATGCCCCTAAAGTATCTCTCTGTTTCCTTACTTGTTAATCCCAAACATAAGTCAGTGTCTTTAAATGCCTTATATACCAGACAGAGGTCTCCTCTCAAGCTCCTATACTGCAACGAGAACATGTTCAGCTCATGCAATCTCTCCTCATATGTCTTCCCCCTGGCCCCATAAATCATCCTCATTGCCCTCCTCTGCAGCCCCTCCAGCTTCAAAACAGATGATCTGTTACTCAGTGCCCAAAACTGCACACAATACTCAACATGGGGCCTAACCAGGACTCCATACAAAGGCAAGATAACCTGCCTGTCTGTTCTGCCAACTCAAACCAAGCAGCTATTTTACTCAATCACACTCACATACACACAATAACAAAACAATAAGTACAGCAAGCCAAAGCTTTATTATAGTATAAAATGACATACATTACATGAAATAGCATACAAAATGGAGTGACAATAATCAGCATATTATACTATCACTACATTCGGTCCTTTGATTATTGTGAATACGATTTGTATGATATTGGTACCATAGCAAAATTACTACGAATATAACATGATAAGTAACAAGTCCAAATAAGCAAGATAATTGTCACTACAGCAATGATTATGATAGGATGTATCAGAATATTTAACACTTTTGTAGCTGATGGAGACCATCCTGTAAAAATATCCCACCAATAATGAGTAGTCTCTTGTTGAATCTTGGAACTTAAATCAATCATTTTATTTTTAACTATCGTAGTTTGCACCTGACTTTGCACTAATGATTTATTTCTTATTGCCAAATGAGCCTGCATTACATCTGTTTCCTGAATTATCTGTTTAATTTTATTTAACGAGATATTCAATCTTGATTGATTTAAAATATTGGGCTGCCAATACAAAATAAGCTTCTGCTCATTATCATGGACCTGTGCATTTTACTGTGGTGGATGACATTACAATCCAATGATTACTAGGAATCCATGATTTGAACACGGTCCTCCACACATATTCATTATTACTCATTAAATCACTCTGGGCCTTATTTCTTTGCATTATAGAATACATATATGCATTGTGCATTCTGTCCAATCAATAAATCATGAAATATTTTCTCTACTCCCATTCCCATACCTGTGAAGCATTAAATAACTGCAAGAACTCAAAATCATAATTCAAAGTTAATCTTTGGGATAAGAAAACAGTTGGCATCCATTGAGCTTGTAAGTTAATTAAGCTAAATACATCAATTCCTACTGCCTGAAGCCTGTTAGTCAGTGTTTCTATATCCACACTATTTAAAATTCCATGTCTGCCCCTGCTCCACCTAATAGCGTATCATACCAAGCTCTTATATTTGCATTTTCTACTAAACATAAACGTTATGTTAAAATGGATTACATTTTTCTGATACCGCTGCGCTACTGATGTACATGTGGATGGAACCTTAACTATACTATCATTGCTAATTACAGGATGATTTTTCAACACTGTAATGTGATCTGCCCAAGTAGTTCTATTAGTTATTGCAGTAGCATTCATGCAGAATAACGTGTCTATGTCAATCAAAGTAATACTTGCATTGAAAATGTCTGTTTGATTCATGCAGCAATCAAGTCTATGTTGTACAGTCACCATGCAACTATTCGGTAAGTTGCAGCATTTAATAGCAGTCTTATTCTGCAAAGAGATTTCATCTGTTTCATAGGCATATTGTCCTGAGCCACCAGTTGTCATCCAGAGATTGACCCCTGGTGAAAATGTCATGTTCAGTACCACACACTTCTGTTCGGATGGGCAGCTAAAGTTCCCCTGGGTTCTATCTTTGGTATCATTTTTCCAACTCCAGGTTCCTTTACAACCAGTGTCATTACAGTTAACCCTTTGAATCCTTCCTCCAGGGGTAACTAGCTCTGCCAAGTGGACCATAAGACACACCAGCATTCCTTTTAAAATCCATTGCTGGACCTAGAAAGACACAAATTTCATTATTCTCGAAGATAACATTTATGTGCAGGCACGTATTTTTCTTTCCCTGATCTGATAATTAACACTGTGTTGTCTCGTCCAGTGGCTATCACCTCAGCTGGTTCAGGAGGGCCATTTGGGTTTGTAACCCATATTTTGGCACCATTGTTAAAACCTCCTGTAGATCTAAAACCTTTATCCCCCCCTTGCTGTTAAGAGTGTGGGGGCTTGTCCCTTTATAGGGGTCATTTTGTTAACTGGAATAATTAACAATTGAGCCACTCTGTCATACTGTTGAATTAACAGATTTTGTTCTCTACTATTCAACAAAATTACTTTCACTTCTCCTTGGTAATCACAATCAATCACCCTCCCAAAATTTGTATTCCTTGAGGGCTAGTTCTGATTTAGGTGCTATCCAACCAAATGTCTCGGTGGAATTTGTATTCCAATATCAGTTTCTATCACTTGAATGTTTCTGCTGTTTATTCTGTATTCTTGAAGGGCATGTAAATCAAGTCCAGCAGCTTCTGGGTTGCCCTGCAAGGAGACAGAGCTCCTGATGTAATTTCCCAATATAACACTGTTTCTGTAGTTGAGTAAGCCTGCACTTGCAAATTAGGAGTTATCATTCGCATTAAGGGGTCTTAGATTCTCCAATTGGTCTATTATTTAAAATCTGTAATGCTTCATGCAAATTCTCTTTCCATTTCGTAGGCTCTCCCCAATTGTCCTTTCACAATATGAGGATTGGTCTTTGTTGCCCATGTTGGCATATAGGACACTGAGCAATAACAGTTTTAACCAAATCCAATGTTACGGGTACACCCCTACTATATGCCCACCTGTAAGTGGCTTTCTCTCCCAAATGTCCACATTTTTGATGTGCCCATTTTGCCAGCCCTGATAACTGTTGACTTTGAGTTTCTTCAATATCCACTGGAAGAATCTTAGCTTTTTCATCTGCAATAGAATTATACCATCGTTCTAGTGTATCTGAAGCACAATGAGCATCAACATGAAATACAGTGGTCTGAGTATTTTGCACCATAGTCCATATTTCCTGCCACAGTTCTTTTCCCCATATTTCTTTCAAATAAATTTTCCACTCATCCTTAGCCCAAGTGGGCAGCCAGGTTGTTAAACCATTGGCTACAGACCATGAATCAGTATAAATATGACATGTACCTTGCAACCTTTGTGGGTATTACACTGGAAGGGAGGAAGGGTAGCTTACCCCCTCCCTCCAAGCTCCTACTGGTGGAAGACACAGCTCGAGGTGCAAGAGACAGCTTGAATACTGTAGCAATAAAAAGGTTAGCTGTGAAACACAGACAAACAACAAAAACAACACACATCATTTTAAAAATAAAACAAGATTATTTCCATAGGATAAAAAGAAGCCAAGCGTCCCTGGGTTCCCTTATCCTAAACATGACAAATGTCCAGATTGATGGTAATACCGTGCGTGACGTATCTCTGTAGATGGTAAACTCTCAAAACAGCTGTAATAGTCCTTTTTTCAAAATTGTAAAAGTTTGTTCCTCTTCACTTAGAATACTAGTTTTGCAATAAAAAGTCAAATTACATGGTTCACTCTTGGTGTGCCTTCATGAAAACATACATTTTGTGTGAAAAGTTGTGCTTTAGGCATGGAATACACATCAAGTTTGAACTGGTAGTAACATAAAATGTTGAAACACAAGAAGGTCAAATAACGTGCAAAAGGTCACAGTGTGCATGCAAGGGTCATTCAAACCCAGCCATTCCTGTAGTGTCCTTGAACACCACCAATATTAAAATATCTTTACACAATAAAACTGCTGGCCAAGACAGTACACACACATACACATACACAAAAAGAAATACTTAACACAAAATAAGACTGACATTGTTTCACACCAATTTGCTGAGGTAATGCCCATAGTTCCATTAGAAAACTGTACGTGGTTTAGATATATGTGCTGCCTCCTGCCTGTCTTGTAACACTGACAATTTTTAAACCAACACATTTTTACATATTGCCATGCCAAATCTTCCAGAACAAAACACTGTTTAAACACATCATCTGTAAGTGAACACATCTCGTATAACATGATTACACCTTTTGGCACATAACTAAAATATGGCACTCTGCCATTTTGCAAAAAGTTTCTGGTTTTAACTAGAAGTATGATAAAGCCATTTATAGCTGTTAACACATTACATTTCACCTAGCAGTGGCTTGGCGTTGCTTACAAACTACAACTCTTTCTGCACATTGCAATCTATATGATGTCATAATTCTTCACCATCAACACTACCTGCTCCACCAAACAAAAGTTCTTCACTGACCCTATCTAGGCAGCACAAATGTTCCATTAAAAATAAAGCCAATTAAAACAGTCAGCTATGAGGCAAAGAAGCTTCTTCTTCTTCCTTTTTTTTTTTCTGTAACATGTTGTGCACTGAAGGCAGTCAATCCTATCTCGCAACCTTGACAATAGAACATAATTACAGAACACAGATATAAGCTAGAAAATATGCATGAGAAAGATGGAGCATTACCTTGTTTAGTATACGTATTACAGAAATAAAACAGACAGACATAAAACAACTTTGAATAAAAAAAAAAATTCAGACTTACCCGGTGCCAAGGTATTTTTCTTCTTCTTTTCCGATATACTAGTCTAAGTAAGAAAACTGACTGCAGGACCTTCGTGATAATTTCCAAACGCTGCAGCTATTAACTCTTTCAAAGGTTTTAACCCTTTCAAAGGTTTTCTTTTGGCCATTTTAGTAACCTGCCAAACCAAGTCTTTTTTCCAGAGCTCTGGTTTGCAGTTTAAAACAAAACAAACAAAATCTCTAACAGTACTAGGTTGAGATCCATCTGGTAGAGGTCCCCAGTACTTGGGTTTAGGATCAAATGTTTCAGCCTCTATAGGAGGCAAGCGAACTTGAAATTGATACAGAAAAACTTGAAACTACACAGATAGGCAACATGGGGGAGGATTTTCAAATCATCCCGTCTGTAGTCACCTACTGTGCGTACATCCACAGTAGTTTATTTTTCTTTTTCTAGATGTTGCTTATCTAACTTTACTTAACCAGCTGCTGCTTTTCTCCTAAAAGCAGCCTGAACTGTGAAAGCCATCATTGGCTCTAACAGTATATACTTGCAGCAAGCACAAATTACAAGTACAAAGGGCAGTTGCCCTTGCTTGTTTGAGCCTTAATACACCTTTAAAAAAAAAGAACTCATCCTTTTTCCTAAAAATAGACATTTTATTTTCGAATCCTGCCGACTACGCCAAAAATGTTCTGCCAACTCAAACCAAGCAGCTATTTTACTCACTCACACTCACATACACACAATAACAAAACAATAAGTACAGCAAGCCAAAGCTTTATTATAGTATAAAAATGACATACATTACATGAAATAACATACAAAATGGAGTGACAATAATCAACATATTATACTATCACTACACTGTCACAGCTTCTAATGTTTCTCCCTATGCAACCCAACATTCTATTACCTTTCTTAAAGACCTCCATACAATGCATGTCAAATCTTAATTTATTGCTAATGATTACACCCAAATCCCTTCATTCCTCAGTGACCTTTAACTCTACACCAGTCAAACAATACCTGGCATTTATGTTACCTGACCCAAAATGCATTACCATGCATTTGTCTGTGTTAAAGAATAAGCTCTTGCTATTAGTCCACTCTGCCAGTCTATCTAACTCATTTTGGAATCTTACTGCATCTTCATTAGAATTGACTAAAGCTCCCATTTTTACATTGTCCGTGAATTTACTCAGCCATGCATAACCATTGCATTTTAGTGAAGCAATAAAAATGTTAAAGAGCAGATGGCCTAAAACCGAGCCCTGAGGTACCCTGCTTGTCATGTCTGCCCATTCTGCATGATGCCCCCTTACTGTAACACATTGCTTCCTATTGCTTAACCATGCTCCAATCCAGTTAAGCAGATTTGTGTCAAGCCCTATTTTGTCCAATGATGATAGTGACATCATGTGGGACACTGAATCAAAAGCTTCTGAGATGTCCATGTATAGAACATCCACAGGGACTTCCTGATCCAGTGCCCTACTAACTGGTTTGAAAAAGCTAGCCAAGCCTGTGAGGCATGACCTCCCCAACCCCCCCAAAGCCATGCTTGTGCAAACCAACTTGACCAATCTTTATCAATAATTTTTCTCTGTTTTCCTTAATTATGGATTTAAGTATTTTACCCAAAACTGGTGCTATGCTAACCGGTCTGTAGTTACCCCATGGCTTCTGTCCCCCTTTCATAAATAAATATATATATATATATATATATATATATATATATATATATATATATATATCTATATATATATATATAGGGGTTACATGTGCCAGCCTCCAGTCATCCACCACCATCCCTAGATCCAGAGAGCTCCAGAAGATATCTAAAATAGGAGGTGCTTTGTGTTTGGCTATCTGCTTTAAAAATCCTGGGTGCAGACCATTGGGCCCCTCTGATTTGTTGGGATTTCATTTTTTAATTCTTGTAACAATATCCTATTCTGTTAACCTAATTTTACTACCCTCATTTCAGCATGCAGGTAACTTGATCCCTTCATCTCTGGGTTGATTTATGTTAATACATTACTTATTGGGAGGGATATTCAGTGTGCACCAGACAGGGGCACAAGCCTGGGTGCAGTGCAACTGGGATGTGCCAGGGAGTGTGCTGGGGGCGATATTCAACAGTGCTGTGCCATGGCTCAGCACCGTTGAATATGGCAATGTGGACTCCGGCATTTCGCATGGTGCAGTGGCACTGTGCCAGCGCAAGTGGCAAGGGAGGAGCAGGGGGATGGGCCAGCGTAAGTGTGGTTGCGCTAGGTGCAGGAACTGTGATATTCAGTGGTGGATATGCAAATGGAGCCATAATGCATGCAAGGTGCAACTGGGGCCATTAGCATGTCATTATGGCCCCATTTGCATCCATGTGCACCGATCCCCAGTGACTTACACCTGGCACCCTGCCAGGCTGCAGCTGTCGGGGACTGATGCCCCCTGCACAGTGTGGCAAAGTGCCCCAATGCCCGATCACAGGCATAAGCATAATAAACTACATGTCCCATATCCCTGGTGGTCCAGTGAACTTTTTCCAGCCCGATCATGGGCATAAGTATAAAAACTACATGTCCCATATTCCTGGTGGTCCAGTGGACCGCTTCCAGGCCGATCACAGGCATAAGTATAAAAAACAACACGTCCCATATCCCTGGTGGTCCAGTGGACCACTTCCAGTCCAATCACAGGCATAAGTATAAATAAACATTTTCGAATATCCCTGGTGGTCCAGCAGTACCCACCTCCCCACCTGCCCACTGAGCCCCGCCACCCTGCTCCCCCCCGGTTAGAGGTAGGAAGAAGCTCCCCACCTGCAAGCCACCCAGTTGCCCGCTGGCTGACTGTGTACAGTATGGCTGTATGCCCATTGGTCCACAGCATGGGCCAATGGGCATGCAGACCATACTGTACTACACAGTCCAGATATGTGAATGAATCCATTCACATATCGGGACTGTGTAGTATGGTACAGTCTGCATGCCATTGGCCCACACTCTGGACCAGTGGGTGTACAGCCGTACTGTGTGCAGTCAGTCGGCGGGTGGCTGGGTGGCTTGTGGATGGGGAGCTGCCGCCTGCCGCTGACTGGGGGGAGCGGGTGGCAGGCCTCAGTGGGTGGGTGGGAGGGGGGTACTGCTGACCACCAGGGATATTCTAAAATGTTTTTTTATACTTATGCCCATGTTTGAGCTGGAAGTGGTCCACTGGACCACCAGGGATATGGGACGTGTAGTTGTATATACTGTACTTATGCCCACGATCAGGCTGGAAGCAGTCCACTGGACCACCAGGGATATGGGACATGTATTCATTTATCCCTATGCCCGCAATTAGGCTGGAGGTGGTCCACTGGACCACCAGGGATATCGATTCCATTACAATGCCCATGATCAGGCATGGGGGGCACCACAATGACAGACCCTGGCTCCGGAGCTCGGGTGGCCACCTACAGCTGCCGACTGCCATGTTGCACCCTGCAATATGGCAGCTCACCTGTGGGGGGCCAGCCCTTGCTCCTATTTCTTTTAGGCTCAACTCTGAGCACCAGTGTGCGGCGCAAGTAGAGGTTGCACCAGCATATGCGCCACACATCCCAGGCTGAATATCGGGATGTGCGGAATATGCATGGGCATGCCCCCCCGCACTTGCACTGCATACATTACTGGTGTGCCCCGGTGCATTGGGATCTGCGCGGCGCAACATCCCCTTTTGAATATCACGCTGGGGTGTATCAGTGGGTTGCACGTGGTGCAACACTGTTGCGCCATGTGCAACCCCTTTGAATATCCCACCCATTGAGTTCTTCGGCTATGACAGCACAGTCTGATATGATGGCTTCATCAATCAAGAGAAGTCTTACCTGAACTCTATCCCTTCTCATGCCCCTAATATAACTAAAAAAATCCTTTTTTCTGTCGACAGTTTTAGTTGCAAATTTTAGTTTGAAATTCCTCTTTGCTTGTTTGATTAACTTTTTACAATCCCTGACTTTTGCTTTGTAATTTGCCCATGCTACTTTAGTATCCCTTGTTCTGGCAAGTTTATAGGCCTGTTTCTTGTTCTTTATGCTTTTTTATTTTATTTTATTTTTGAAAACCAAATAGGTATCCTATCCTTACTATTATGTTTCCTTTTGGTAGGAACATATGTGTTCACACAGTTATTCAATTTGGTTTTGTAAAGGTCCCACTTCTGCTCTAGCATCATACCCTCAAACTCATTTTTCCAGTCCCATTGTTCTAGTTTCAGCTTAATAGAGTTATAATTAGCCTTGTTATAACACCTGATGGTTGTTACTCCCCCTTGAATGTATTAAACATGATATCAAATTGTACCATACTATGATAGCTACCCAGAAGCGGGTCCCTAATCAAGCATTCCCCAATGTCCTCTTCTATATTTGACAAAACCAAATCCAAAAATCTGTCTGCTCTTGTATTACTAGTATATGGTTAACTAACCCCATGTCTTCCACCATGTCCAAAAAATATGATTCTGTATGAATTTCTGATGTTTCATTAGTCCAATTAATGCCCAGGAGGTTGAAATCTCCCAGTAAAATAAGCTTATTGCTGATGTACTGGTCCCTAATAGTGTTAAAAAAGTGCAGAGTTTCTCCTGCTGTCAGTGAGGACACCTTAAAACAAAGGCCTACTGTTATCTTTTCATTATCAGGTGCAAGCAGGTCTATCCAAAGTCATTCCTGTGCACCCACTTCTTCATTTAGAATTTGCCTAGCTTCTAATCCTTCTTCAACAAAAATGGCCAGACCCCCTCCTCTCTTGTGAACTCTTTCTTAATGAAACACCTGGTACCCTGCTATGTATAAATCCCAGTCCTGGCTGCCCCACCATGTCTCAGTCATTGCACACAGTATAATATCTTTGGTGTGTAATATATTTTCTAAGACGTGATTTTTGTTTCTTAAGCTTCATGCATTTAGTGTCAGTGCCCTCCACATATGTTTTATATTTCTACTCACTTTATTGTGATGTGTCCTGCCATACTGACTCACTTTACTACTTCCCCCAATTGTCCTATGCTGGAGTTTAAACACTCTGCAATTTCAGTATTTATGTTCTGAGCCAATACTCTTCTGCTTTCTCTACTCAGATTCAGTCCGTCTTGTCTGTAAAGGTGGTCTTTTTGTGAAAAGTGACTCCAATTATCCAGAAAAAAACAAAATTCTCTGTTACACCATATTTTAATCCAGCCATTAATTCTTATAATCTCCATAGTCCTAGCCCTGCCTGCTCTCGATACTGGCAAAATTCCTGACATGATCATTTCACGATTTATATTTTTTAATTCCCAGCCCAATTGTTCAAATTTGGTCTGAATTTCTAATATGCAGTTCCTCCCAATATCATTCATCCCAGCATGTAGCACAAAAAGTGGCTTATTTGTATTATTCAGATGCCTGTTTAAACCTTTGAGTACATCTTTCACCCCTGCTCCTGGTAAGCTGCTGACACTGGTTCTAGATTTTCTATGTCTGCAAATTATCCTGTCAGCATACCTAAGTATAGAGTCCCACACCACCACTATATCTCTTCCTTCAATGTCATGAGTAAAGTTTCCAGTTCCCATATGGGTTCAGACTGATTGCCCTTCGTTGCTCCCAGTAGTAGTGTTTTCCCCTCCACAGTGATTACCTTTATTTACCATATTTGGTTCCTTATGCATATTAGGGTCATTTAATTCTAATGAAAGTGGTTGTGAAAGTTTCTAGTATCCAAGGGCATAATAACATCTCTTCTCCTTTTCTGGGTTTCGTTTTGAACCATATGTCATTCTTCCCCCTCCTCTATGTTTTTGTCTAAGTGATTCTGTTCTCCTGAAAGCTGCTTGCATTCTTCCCTTTCTCTACTTGTAACCAACGTGTTTTCCACTCCCGCTGATGTATTCATATCTATATGTAATAGTTTTTCATTGTGCTGCACAACATTTTCTATTCTTCTGATTTCTGAATGCAATTCAAATCTTTATTTTAACAGATTTAATTCCTCCTCTATTTTTCTTAAATAATCACACTGTTTACATATATAGTTTGGACATGGTTCCCCTCTAGCCAACATCTTACAGACTATCACTCCACCCATGTAACTTTATCCTTTCCTGCTACCATTAAACAACACCACTTCTACCTTTATACAGCAACCTGGAACTTAACCTCCTGTCCTCCTTCCCGACTTCCACAGCTGACATGGCAGACACAGCTGCTTGCCTTAGCTGTGTTGCCTTTGCTGGGCTCGTTGATGCACAAGCTCACTAATGCTGGATTGGACTAGTACGTGTATAGTAGAGGGACTGGAAGTAGTGCTCTGCCCACTTCTGGTTCCCTCGCTACACACTTGGTCCCCAAAAAGTTATAAATTCACTTTGTAGTATCCTTAAAAGGATACCCAAATGTGTTTTGGACCTGGAAAGTTAAAAAAGTGCCCATAAAACAGTCCGTTTGGACCCCTGTACTGTGCCAAATATCACAAAGGGTCACAGCCACTTCCTGTTTCCATGTGCCAGTACAATGGTCCCCAATGCATCCTGGGATCATTTGCAATAAAAGTATTAGCAATTTAAAAGGGATCTCACATACAGAGCCTGAATTCCTCCACAGCAACCTCCCAATGCTGCATCCAAAAGATTTCTGGACTGCATGACTGGCACTACTAAATTTGTAGTGGGGGGACCTAAAGTAGCTCTCTGCCCTCTTCTGGTTCCCTCGCTACACACTTGGTCCTCAAAAAGTTATAAATTCACTTTAGTATCCTTAAAAGTATACTCAAACAAGTTTTGGACCTGGAAAGTTAAAACTGCCTCTGGATAGTTGGTAGCACATCCACATATTACCAAAATGAAGGGGTACGCTTGGGACATGTGTCTGGGTATTGAGTAGCATAGTCACATACTACCAAAATTAATCAATTACCCTTTTTACTTTTGTCTAAGGGGCCAACCATATCCATTGCAATTCTCTCAAGAGGCACAACTATCAATGGTAGGGGCACCAGGGGCATCTTGTCTTTTATGAGTCACTGAGACTACTTTCTGACATTCAGCACAAGAACTGCAATAGGGAGCAACACCCTCATGAATTCCAGGCCAGTAAAATCTGTACAACAATCTGGCTAGGGTGTGGTCCCTCCCCAAGTGACCAGCCATAGGACTATCATGTGCTATCTGTAACAACACAGTTCTATACTTCTTTGGTATGACCAATTCTATCAGTTCCTGCATCACAGGATTAACCCAAACTAGGTACAGTAGCCCCATTACATTTTTTAAACATAGGTTCACCGTGTTTATCTTTCACCCCCAGCTGCTTAATATAACCTTAGAAAGAAACATTGTTGCACCAGCCCAGTGGCACAGAAGGCTGAGGTGCTGGTTGCCTGACCTCTCACCACACTGGCAACCCATGTTTGGGAATGAGCACGGGTTTCCAGGGGTTGGCCAGTGGGGGAGAGCAGGGACTGGATAGAGCAGCAGCCAGGCAGCTCTCTTTTCCCTGGTTTGGGAGGTAGGCCTCTCTGGCTGTTGACTGCCACTGAGTGGAGGTTTGCTGGTAGCATTAGAGCACTGGAGGAGCTGGCATTAGGCTGGGTTGGTGGATTGGGGCATGCTCGGTTCCAGTACTCATGTGTGTCCCCTCGCACATGAGCTGCCTTGAATAGCCAAGGTTCTGGAGAAGTAAGGGCCAAAAACCAAGCAGAAAAACTGAACCCCCCCCCCAGAGGTAGGATGAAGATTGATCCCCCGTAGGCTCTGCACAGGTGTCTGGGTGTGCGCCACAAGTCCTGTTGCAGAGGATGCAGGTGCATGGTAAGTCCCAGGAGGGTGGGGTGATGGGGCTGGGGGGTCTGTCAGATAGGGGCAGCTGGAGGAAAGGAGCAGGAAGAAATGCTGAAAAAAAAAGAAAGAAACATTGTTAGTTTGCTCAGAAACAAAATCACAATCAGTTATCAGTTTAATTTAAGCACTTTCATATATTAACCACTTATATCCATGTCTTTTCTTGCCACTGTTTTATCATGTGTCTTCTTTCTTTTCTGGACTTCTGGACCCTGAAGCTGGGCTTAAACAAGTCTGAATCAAAGTCGCCAAAAGGAAGAGTCCACAACATCTGAGATTTTGTTTGCCTGTGCTTTTGTTATCACAGCTGCTGAAACAGCATGGTTTGCTCACTCTGTGATTAACTTAGCAAATCTTGGAAAGTCATTGGAAATAATCACAGGTATAGGTAACTTCGGTAGTACCCCACTTTCATTTGGTGCAACACCCCATTAATGTTCCGAGTCACTTGAGTGGTGGGATGGTATTGAGTGTCCCCGTGGATGCAGATGAGCCCCATATCTGGTCCTTTTGCACAATTTTTTCCCAGAACTTCAACATGCACCAGGGTCTGCCTGCTTCCCAAATCTATAAATCCCTTCACAGTCTTAACTCCGACCATGAACATCTGTTAAATACTGACCTCTTTGCTATGGCCAAATTTGGTTCCCTGTTACCCACCTTATTTTTATGGCAGTTTCTTGCAATATGGCCTAGCCTATTACAGTTATAGCAAATAAAGTCTTTGGGTGCAGATTTGTTACCCCCATCAGAGTTCTTATCTGATCTGGAGTTAAATTAGGAAAAAGAGGATCTTACTATTCCTTGGCTATTACTTCACTGCTGTGACATCTGTCTGGCCATCTGATAATCCTCGGACAAAGAAAGTGCTTTTCCCCCACTTTCTGGTCAGTGTTCCTTTACCCAAAGATGAATGTCTGTAGGAAGGATGTTAATGAATTGTTCAATTGCGTATATGTTTATGTCTGTGGTACTGGTTTGCCGTCTGGTTGGAGCCATTTAATGAAGAGTTCTCTGAGTGGGGTGAAGACTTTTTGAGGGTTGTTAACTGAGTGGTACTTCAAGGACCCGAGTATCTGCCTATAGGTCTCTCCTGAGATATCATATCTTTTAAGGATTTCTCTTTTCACAGTGTCATAGTTTTCTGACTGTACAGTGCCCATATTGCTGTAGGCAAATTGAGCTTTACCTGTCAGATAAGACACCAGCCTAATTGTCCATTGCTGTGTTGGCCATTGGTGGCTCTGGTGACCCTTTCAAAATTTGTCCGGTATACTTTGTTGTTGTTTGTGTTATGTTGCTCTACAGAACCTTTACCAGCTCCTCCAGCTTTGATAGCTTGCAAGGCATCCAGACATTGCTGCTCCTGTCACTGCATCTTTTCCCTTCCCTTCTCTTCTCTTCTCTTCTCTTCTCTTCTCTTCTCTTCTCTTCTCTTCTCTTCTCTTCTCTCTTTCTCAGTCACTCTTTGTTGTATAGCCCATCACTTGAAGAAGACAGGCATGGTTTCAGGTTCTCTCCCTGCCTGTTCTTTTTTCATCACTGCTGCTGGCTGTACAGTCTCAGTTTGGACTTTTGTTTCTGCTTTAAGTTTGACTGCCATACTTCTGGTAATCACTACTTTGCTTGCTATTGCAGGATCTATACCTTTCTTCTATGTTTCCCTGGGACCAGGTCTAGTACCAACATTAAAACTTCTGGCATAGAGTATGTACGGCATAAATCCCACTTTGTCTGACACCAACTGTCATAAAAGCATAGGTCAGGAACCATAGGCAGACCAGGATAAATTATAAAGTTTGTAAGTAGCATTTTATTATTATCAATAACAACAAAATATAAAATAAAATTATACAGGATGTCTCTTTATAATAGCAGTACAAAAAAAACTCCATCTAAGTCTTGCTTAAATCACAATCTCTCTTCTCCCTAAACAAAAAAATTCTCTCTCTTTGCATAAGATGATTTTTACCTAGCAGTTTAAATTCTGCATCCTGTTTTTGTAAGTTACCTCTCCTGTTTTCTGCAAAATGTCTCAAAATGTTGTCACTTTCCTTCCTATGAGCACACTCAAGAGAACATCTTGTCTTATTAGGTGCAACAAAATAGAACATTCTGTCCCAGAGGTGGTCTCCTGCTGACAATTCTCTAAATAAACTTGTGGAGGTCAAAATGTATCTCAAGGTCAACCCCCTGTGTTTCAGATTGATATCTTTTCTAATAAACCCAAATAGCTTTCTGCAGTATTTTCAATATCATTATATACATTTTCAATCCAAGGGATCCCAGTTTCACATTAAGAGTCACATATATATATATTTTTTTTAACCACAGAGAAGCAAGGGGAGAAAGAAAGACTAGAAACAGCAAGTGAAGGATGGTAGGTAAGGGGAAATTGTGGACCAATGGAGTGGTAATTCCTAGGTGCCCCAAGAAAATGTGATTGCACAATCAGACAGGCAAAAGAAAGATATGTGGCAGAATAGAAGAGGACAAAACAGGTCATTGCTTTTAATTCTGTCTGCAAAACAAATGGGACAGGGTCTTACACAACCCTGTCACAATAGTGTATGTGAAGGAAACCATAAGGGTCTCAGAGGACAAATAATTAATGGGGAGGGAGGGTGTGTAGTTGCTATGGCTCTGTGCAACTGAAGAAAGAGGAAAAGGCATAGTAAAGAAGTACTCTCTAGGCCATCTAACCATACAGCAGATACAGATGAGAAACTAGAAAATAAAATCAGAAATGTAGCTAGGAAAGGAAAAATGATATTAATGGGAGATTTGAATTTCATAGATGTACTGGAGATAGGAATGCACCAGAAGCAAGGAGACAAAAAAGGCAGACATTTGTATGCAGGACTGCTTTCTCAACCAATGGGTATGGGAGGCAAGGGGGAGGGGGACAATTTTAGACCTTGTAACAAAACCAGAACATTATAAGAGAGACCACGATTTGAGGACCAGAGCTGAGTGGAAATTGTGAATTCTGCTTTTGTGGAACTTTTGTGATATTTTCTGAACTTCCACCTTTGGCAAATGAGAATCTTCTGAATGTGTTTGGTGAATTCTCACCCTGTTCTGCAGAATTTTCTGGCTGAATTGTGGAATAATATACTTGAATTATAGAATAGCAGTTCTGTGGAATTCCATTCCACAGTTTAATACATTAATCCTCAATACATGTAATTACTCCACAGCTCAGTGATCAATTCTGTGGAATTTCTTTGAGCAGTTTAATACATTAATCCACAATTCTTTATTTATTTATTTTATTTATTTATTTCTTGGAATTACAGTACCTTTGAGCCAAGGGCTTGTTTACAAAGGATCCACATCAAGCATACAAAAATATGAGACAAGATAATATAAGCTCAGTAACAATTGATACAAAAGAGTCTGAGAAGGAAGGAGCAAGGCAAATAGAATATAAGGGGACATAATACAATAAACTGAAAGAGAAAATCAGGAAGATTCAATCTTTAGCTGCCAGAAAATGGCATTGTCAAAGAATGTAAATGTGGGGATAGACAAGAAAGTAATAGAGGGAGAGGGAGAAGGTATAGAAAGTGGAGGGGTGGGAAGATAGGTTCAGGGAAAGAGGGAGAGCAGTAGAGCTTAGGGAGTGCAAGAGGATGAGGAAGGGAAGGGGGAAGGATAGAGGGAGGACAAGCAATCACAGGAAGAGGTATAGAAGAGGGAAAGTGGGACAAGGGAGCTAGGCAACAAGGACTATGATAGGGAGATAGGGTTAGGAGAGAAGTGGGAGAGCAGTAGAGCTCATCGAGTGCAGTCACGTTGGTTGAGAGAGGTGAGGTATTGGTGCAGCTTGGATTTGAAAGGACCTAGTTTTAGTTCCAATGCAACCTCCAGAGGAAGGGCATTAAGCCAGGTAGGAGCTCTGAAGGTGAAAACTGGACTAAGGAGGTGCAGCATAGGGGACAAGGAAGGGCTGCTTGGTTGCACAGAGGGTGAGCTGCAGGTTGGTGGCTTGCTGAAGTAGTACCTGGGAAGCAGGGGAGTGAGGTTAAGACTGATATTCTTAGCAAAGAGGCAGATTTAATACATGATCCTGCCCAGAAGATAGAGCCAGCCAGTCTGAGCATAGAGCTCGTAAGTATGGGTTCGCTTGTGTGCACCAGTGATAAGCTGACAACAATTGTTGAGTGCCACCATAAGACAATTAAGGATGGTGTCAGTGGCTGACCCATAAATAATGAGTCCATAGTTGGTGATGGATAGGATGGAACTCGTTACCACAGTGTGTAGTGCTTCAGTGGTGAGGCAATGGCAGTGCCGATATAGGACCCCAAGCCTGGCATTTTCAACTTTAGCGACGTGGTTGCTGTGGAGTTGGTATGTAAGCAAGCTATCTAGAGTTACACCTAGGTATTTGAAGTCACTTACCTGGTCTAAAGGGAGATTTTGTTTGTTAAAGATAGTAAGAGAAGCAGATCTGTGCTTACTATGGGTGCCAGAGAACAACATGGCCTTTGTTTTCTTACAGTTCATTAATAATTTATGCCAATGAAACCAGGTCTCAACCAAGGAGAAACTGGATTGCAGGTCAGCAGTGAGTGGAAGTAGTTCAGCGTGGGTTGAAAAGATGACCATATCATCAGCGTAGAGGATCATGTGGTTGTTGCAGGCCTTAAGGAGGTTGTTGATGAAGAGGATGAAAGGTAATGGGCCAAGAATGGAGCCTTGAGGGACTCCAGAGCATACCGGGAAGTTACAGAAAAGAGTATCAAATACCGTGACATGCTGTGTACGATCCTTGAGGTAACTGCCAAGCCAACTGATGACTCCTTGTGAGAGTCCTAATGCAGGGAGGGAGTGGAGTAGGAGCTGGTGATTGATGGTGTTGAACATCTTGGTGAGGTCTATGTAAATGGCACCCAGTAAATGACCCCAGTCAAGTGCCTTATGGATGTGATAGGTGTATTCAAGAAGAGCAGTGGTCATGCTGTGTGTTTTGTGGAAGCCGTGTTGCTGGGGGCATTGGCCACAGTATTTATCAAGATATTCAGAGAGTTGTTCAGACACGATGCACTCTAGAGCTTTGGAGAGAGGAGGGAGGATAGATATGGGACAATAATTGGAGAGTAGGGACCTGTCACCAATTTTGTGTACAGGTGTTACAATGGTGGCTTTCCATAGGTGGGGGAACTATCTTAGAGTGAGAGGTATGTTAAACAGTTTAGTGAGTGAAAATGGAACTGTATCAAGTGTGAGGTGGAGGAGTTTTAGATCAAGGAAGTCTCCACTAAACCTGTCTTTGCCAAGGACCTTGAGGAGGTAACGCTGTATCTCAGCAGAGGAGACTCTCCTGAAATAAAGGGGGGTGTATTAGGAAGAGGGGTGGAGTTGACAAAGTTCGCAAGGTTTTTAGAGACAGTGAAGAAGTCCAGGAGGAGTATACTAGTAAGGTCAGAGAAAGCAGAGTTAAATGCATTGGCAATTTGTTTATGGTCTTGAATGGTGGAACCATTATCCACAATCATCGAGGGGGATATTTTATTTGGCTTGCCTGTGATCTCCTTTATGTTGTTCCAGGAATTGTGGCTATTGCCCCAGGAGTTAGAAAGCTTACCTTTGAAATAATTTTGTTTGGCTTTCTGTACCTCTCGCATGCACAAATTTCTGGTGGCCCCGTAACATTGCATGTCATTCTGGGATCTAGTAGCCTGTGCTTGGTGCCAAAGGTGGTCCCTATAAGACATCAAGCTAAGAAGTGAGGGGGTGACCCAGGGGTGTGAGGTACTGCAAAGTTTTGACTTCTGAAATGGAGCAAGCAAATCACAGGCAGAGTTAAATTCATCCATTTATTCTGCAGTTCATTCACTCACTGAACTGCAGAATGAATGTATGAATTGTGAATTAATTTATTAAACTGCAGAAAGAAATTCTCCAGACCTGACCACTGACAGTAATCTGTTCTATGGAATTCTTTTCCACAGTTAAATACATTATTCAGCAATTCATGCATTCATTTTGCCATTCTAAGTCAGAATTTCTGTGAAAGTTGCCAAAATGCATTCCAAAAATGTAATGAAAGTGAAACTCTGATTTTCGCAAAAATTCCTCCGGCAGAACTTTAATTTCACACAGCCCTATTGAGGACCCAAGGACACAATAGGATGGATAGACCACAATACTGTAAAGTTTAGTGTTGTACTGGGTTCCCAGCAACCAGATTCCAGCAGTGTTGTCCCTGCTTTTAGGCACACCGATGTTTATCTATCAGCAGAATAAATCAAAGGTCAGTTGATACATAATATAGAGGAAATAGAGGGTGGGAATAAAACTGACAATATTTGGAGCAGCCTGGACTGCATTAAATTTGTCAATGTGGCAAGGAAGCAAAGGAAACTAATATGGCTTGATAGACAAGTAATGGGTGCAACAAAGTAAAAAAGGTTCTACAAAAGGAAGCAAAATGATGCCAAGAGGTAGTAGTACAGGTAGAAGCTGGATATACTGTATGAAAAAATAAATCATTAGAAGGATGAAAGAAAACTCAGATAGCAGAAGGGTCTCAGAGACATTACAACATTCTTCAGGTATGTAAGAGAATAAAGACAAGCAAAAGATAAGAATGAAAAAAGGTGTGAAGGTGAAGAGTGATATACTGTATGAGAGTAATATAAGCAAGCATATTAAATGAGTACTTTACTATATTTTTGGTTTTTGTGAACCAGGAAAGGAGGGTTAGACAATACTGTCTATTTTTGGCCTGATTGGGGGGGGGGGCACACAGATGCAAACCAACAAAAACTAAGCCAAGTTAAGCTGTTTGTGGTATTTTAGTGAATGGGGGAAATGTGGATAGGGCATCAAAGAAATTATCTTATTCTTTTTGAGAAATGACACAGGATCTTTAACGTCCTCCTGAACAACTGCAAGAAATAGTAGACAGAACCATGGTTTAAGATCCCAACAAAAGGGTGGCACATTCCAACAGTGCAGCATCCCCTTTGTAGTGTACTCAGGTGCCAGTGTTTATGGTATAAGCCCAATCCTGATGTGGGACTAGAACCCATGATCTTCTTGCCCTGAGGTGGATGTGCAATCAACTGAGCCATGCCAACACCTAGCTGACACACTTTAACTCTACATTTACAGCAAAAATTATAGGAATGGTAACAAACAGTTATCAGTAAGTTAAAGTTTGAGAGTACTGGGAACAAGAATTATTTTTCTCCCCCTTCCTCCAGTTGGCCCTCTTCAGCCCATGCAGTCCCCCAACCCCATCACCTACTGTCTCTAGGACTTTGCCTCAGGGCCACCGATTCCTCCACAGATTATTCCCTGTAGCAGGGCTGTCATGAGACCTCCTCTAACCCCCTCTGGTGCCATGCTTAGTTCAGCAGAGCCTGTACCCAGTAGGTGGTGTGGAGTTTACAAGGAGGCTCACAGGGTGGCATCCTGCCACCAACAGTGTTTTTCTGCTGTTCTTCTCCCCAGACCCATGGACGCATCGTGGGGACAACTGCATGGACACATGCACATTGAGGATGTGTTAGATGTCCTTCCCTCACGGAGTGTTCCCCCTCCTGGAAAACTGCTGCTCCAGCTTTGCATCATCACCCTTGGTTATATAGGTTGCAATGTTGCAGCAGAGCACACATCCCTCCCTCCCTCCCCAGAGGAAGAGAGTATCCACTGGGACACTCAATCCTTCTCCTCCCAGCTGACCCCCAAGTGACTCAGGCTCATTTACCAAACCCAGGTTGCCAGCGTGGTGGCAGGTGAGGTATGCATGCTTCTGCCCTCCATGCCTCTGAGCCAGCTTGGGGAAAGGAATTTGAAATTCAACCAATCAGGTGTTACTACTCAGGAAGACATCATCATTCTTTTCTCATTTTATTCAGCATTGAATAGTGAAGAAGAGCTGACTGTTCCTATGAGAGTGCACCTTTCATTTTCACCGGCACCTATATCCTTTAACCTTTTGGGGGCTTGAAGGTGAGGAGGGAGAATGGGTGCTATTGGGGACTGGGGTGGGGTTGGTTAGTTGAATTATGAGATTCAGGTGAACGGACTGGATGTGGGGTTGTTTTTGGAATGGATGGGAGGACAGATTTTGTACAGCACTGCAGTTTTTTAAAATATGTGCACACTTCCATAGTTTTTCACAGTCAAGGGGCTTGATTCTCAAAGAATCCTTAGATAGATGCAAGCTGCACCAAAAGGAAACTTGCATCAAAGCCTGGTGCACCAGGGATCATCCGTCCAATTCCCTATCAGAGAAGGGTCCTGACAGCAAAGTCTCGCAGCTTGTGGCAACTGTGTCCATGCACCAAACAGACAATGCATCTGGATGATTTGCTGCAAGCTATGGGTGCAGTCTGATGGCACATTAGACATACAAGTAGGGTACTGCACATAATCCAGATGTTTACATGAGTATAGATACTGCATCCAACAGCACAATAATATTGGCACAACATCCCAGGAAGACAAACAGACAGTATGTACAGATGTATCAGACTTGGCAGACATGTACCATACTAATATAGATATATACAGTATACATATATATAAATAGAGAGAGAGAGACAGATATATTTCAAAAAACTGTGTTAATGCACTAGTTAGGGTTACAGCCACAAGTAGGGCAATGTGGCATTAGGGTTTTCAAAGCTAACACCCAGCACCCACCCTGCACACACCAACAGGTGTCAGAGGTGTTCCATTGGGTGTTGGACCTAATGCTCACCCCATTCCATAAGTAAATAAGCTGAGATGGGTACAGTATAGGAGAATGGGGTAAGCACTAGGGCTGATGACCACAAGGCACACCTCTGACACCTGTTGGTGTGTGCAGGGTAGGTGTCGGGTGTTAGCTTTGAAAACCCTAATGCCACATTTCCCTACCTTTGCAGCTGTAACCCCAACTGGAGCATTAACGCAGTTTTTTGCAATTTATTTCCTTGCTTTATGAGATAGTATAATCATATCCTTATTTGCCTCCCTCTGGGTCCTGCACACCTATCCCTCCATTGATGCATATAACAATGTAGCTGTGGAAGTACAAGGCTCTCCAGGCCCTGCACTTCTGTTTATAGGACAACAGAGACCAAACTGTCAGCATAACCATGTTATTACCTCACTTCATGTACCCAGTACAGAAAATCTTCTAACCCCGTCCAAATGTAATTCTGCACAACTGCAACTCCATTCTGTGCCACAGGTGTGAAAACACATTTTGACCAGGATTTAATAAATAACAGCTGTGACATACATGAGCTGGGGTAAGAAGAAGGCTATGTTGAAAGTCTGACTTCAAAATATTGAACACTTCCAAAGTTATGAGTGTGCATATCAAAATTGCAACAAATGGTCATAACATTTGCATTTTTACATATTTTGCCCCAAAACTTTCAGCATAGCCTTCTTATGACCCCACCTCATGAACAATATGACTGTCATTATGCACATCCTGTTGGAAAGGTGAATTTGCCAAGAGAAAGCAAATTCACCTTTCAGACAGAAGTTGCATAACAACAGTCATATTATTTAAGAGTTGGGGTCCCAAATGGCTATGTTGAAAATGTTGTACCAAAATGTCATAAAATGGCTGAGTTATGAATAAAAGTTGAACCCCACATTGAAATACACTGAACTGCATTTACCTTAGTTTCTCATACTACAGTCGCCAGTTCCAGCAAAACGTGTTTTTTTCGATTGGAGATTGGATCTCAAACCTGGGACCTGTTCAGGTGAGTGAGGGTGTGTGGGAGTGTATGGGGGGAGGTGGGTGCTGAGTGGGAGGTGGGAATGGGCTGATTGTCAAGGGACCTTTTTTTTTTACAGTTGTAAAAATAAAACATCGAGGGACCATTTTCTTAATTTCAGATTTGAGCAAATGTCATGTTTTGCCTGCAATGAGAGGGTGAAGGGTGCCACTACACACCAGGGAAAGCTGAAAAACGAGTGTACAATGATAATTATGACACAGAAATAGTAATGCTTGGTTCCACAGGAAAATGTATTCATTTAGGAGGACATCTCCGCTGTTGAATAATGTGTATTATTAATTCCTTGAGCGTCATTTCTGTAAATTGGTTGCAGTTATACTGGGTCCTGTATTTGAGTCTGTAACTGATTTTAAAAAGAAACTTTATTTTGTTTGTTGAATAATATTGCTTTGTTGCTGCACAAATACACAAGTTAATACCTTGGGACAGAAACATGAAATACTGATGTGGCAAAGTGGGTGGTCAATTCTGTTTTTTTTTTGTTTGTTTTTTATTTCTTTCATGCAGCACAAGCAGGAATTGAAAATAGAAAATGTTATTTCCTCAGGGTCGTGTAGGTATCACTGCAAAACATTTGTATGCATGTTATGAAATTAAAACATTTCATCATATTTTAGAGAGCTCACAAGCCTTACAATCCCCCAGGATTTCCCAGGTAATAAAACAATTTAAAAGGGGACTCATCTTGACTTGGCTGCCTGCTCTTGCAGCTGATGACTTCGGGTATGAAAGAGGCTGCATGGATCCCCAAGAAAAATAAAGGATCCGCATTACTTAAGAAGGTCTATACTCCCTGTGGCAGCTAATACATACATGTCACTAAGCTGAAATAAATATTTTTCTTTTATGCAAAGAGTTAGGAAAATCTAGGCTTGAGCTGAGGTGTTAGATTACTAGAAACAGTGGAGAGAGTGGATGTTTGGAACGAAAGGCAATTTAGAGTTTAAAATGTGGGGCAGGGGGATTAAATGAGGACTCAATGCTTCAGTGGTTTGAAAAGTATGTTCTGTTTGAATATAAAAAAGTGGTGGGAGCCAACCCTGTGGTTCCTCCACCTACAGTTTGTATGTGTGGCACTAGTATAACTCTCTGCTGATGGCTAGAGGCACAACATCCATGATGTATTCTTAACCTGATCACAAAGACTGTAATAATTTAATAATCATCAGCAGCATATAGCTTCCTTCTAAAACTTTTGCATTGACTGTTGGTTCATTTAAAGAGTGGCAAGCACCTCTGTGAAAACTGAAAAAAAAACACTGAATTTATAAACAGCCCAACTTACATTTCATTCTTTTTTTATTTGTACTTTTTTATGCTCTTCCATCTGGCCACGACACCCGACTCTCTCAGGTTCTCTCAAGATAGCCATGCACCTGCATACCTGACATCACTGACCATCCACGGAGCCTTGGTTGACCCAACAGGTGGAGCTGGGGTGAAGGAGATTTAACCCAATAGCAGTTCATCACCAGGAGCTAGTGTGGCAGCAGAACAGGACCTGGATATACTTAGGTCTATCATATGTGTCTGCATTAGGGGATGGCCTAATTAGAAACAGTGGGAACTACTGCCATTCATTACATTGGATTAAATTTGCTTTTGTTGTTCACATCAGTGGATATTTAATCATTCTGAACTTTCAACAATGCTTAAAAGCAGAAAACTAGCACTGACACTAAACACAGCAAGTTATGAACTAGAAGAGGAAACAGGTCAGTTAAAACAGTATACAGAAGAGGCGGGTCTGTTACATTGTATCAACTACATGCAGACAATCAGGATGGGGGCACCGCTGCTTTGAGGGGGGAAAAAGAAACCACAATACCAGAATGATAAATAAATCAAACTAACCAAAATTATGCATCTGAAGAAAAGAGCACCAACTTTTTTCAAAAGAAAAAGACATACTTGACTTCTCCCCAATTGAGCTGACATACGTATCAAATCATGTGAGCACCACAGTGCCACCACCAACACAGATCAATGCAAACAAAAATGATCACCCACCATGTCCACAAAATCCATGAAAAAATGCTAAAAATACAAAACGATGACTCAATATATGGTTTAACATCTCACCCACACATAGCTTTAACTAACTAAAAGTGGAAATAGGTGTTGAAATAGATTTCGGTGAAAACCGTTTAGCCAGCAGGGCATCTCTGAAGAATTGAGAACAACCACCATTTAACAAAAGCCATAACTTCATTAAAAAACATGTTAAATATGTCAACCTCCACCTTCTTCACACTAAGGGCAGCTTCTACCATTTAACTACAGCAGACCAGCCACCCCACTATACTTGTTCCCACAAAAACAGAGGCAGACCTGACAGAATCAAAGAGATCTATAGCTCCTTTATTCCATTACACACATTAGCTAGCTAATGATTTGAGAGTGCAATGCATGCATTTTATGTTACAAGTATTTTCCCAATTTCATTTGTTTAAAATCCAATAAGATATCGCCAACTTTTCAAACCAATAATCCTTGCACTGGCCCTTGTGGTAATTGAGAAATGTCTTAAATAATCCAGCCCTTGCAAATAAGAAAAAAAAAATGTGGCAATTTTTACTAGAACTGACACAACAGCATTGGCAGAATCTTTAGACCAAACCTAGTACAGACATCTGAAAAAATATATATGCATAAAATATAGAATAATGCATGGTGAAGTGTGTTTAACAAGGATTTTATGAATACCTGAGGTGTGTGATGCCCCTTAAACCCCAAGAGCAAAGCCCGAGGGGTTTATCTGGGCATCACACACTGAGGGTGTGCATAAAACCCATGTTCCCAGCACACTTCCCCATGTTTTATTTTTTTATATTTACTGGTGATTAGCACTGCACAAAGTTACTTTGCAGCAGCTTTGTGTGGCTTTGAGCAACTTTGCACAACGTAGAACCATGGTTTACGGAACTCTGTAATTCACAAGTGTGAATTATGGAGTTTGTGAGGGTCTGCCCACGGTGGTTTATTGACCCTAACTAGTAAATATAGCACAATTATAATACTGAAAAATAGGTTTACCAAAAAAATAAAACTACAAAATTAAAGCTACAGACTTACCAATATTGCAAGAAATCCAGTCAATATAAATCCTTTCTAAAATCATTATAAACATATAAGCTGCACACTTTGCGGCTTGCAAACAATAATCTCCACGCAGCAGAAAATCTTGCAAAAGCTTGACAAAAAGAAAACAAGTCACCCTTCCATAATCAGTGGCCTTTTGAGGGAATAGAGGTGTTTGCTAAATACTGAAGAAAATAACTCATTTTAGACACTGAGGCCCAGATATTCAAAAGGGTTGAGCATGGCACAACAACGCACTGATGTGCCCCCAGCGTGATATTCAAAGGGAAAAGTGCACCGCACAAATCCCGATACGCCGGAGCGCATCAGTAATGTATGCAGGCACAGGTGGGGGGCGTGCCCATACATAACCTGCACAGCCCAATATTCAGCCCAGGATGTACAGAGTCATGCATGCGCAACCCCTACCTGCGCCTGCACAAAGTTATGCCCCAAAAGGAACAAATGATGGCCACCACAGGTGAGCTGCCATACAGGGCACAACACAGCAGCTTCCACCTGTGGGTGGCCACCTGAGTTCCTGCCACACCTGGCGGCGCCCCCATGCCCCATGGGGCATCTGTAATCACACCCTCAAGTCCACATCCCTGGTGGTCTAGTGGACCGCACTGAGCCTGATCGCTGGGCATCTATAATCGCACCCCCAGTCCACATCCCTGGTGGTCTAGTGTACCCCCACCCCACCCACCCACTTAGCCCCACCACCCCGCCTCCGTCAGCTGGCAGGTGGCAGCACCCCACCTGCCTGCTGCCCTCAGTCCCACCTGACTGACAGCTCAGGGACTGCACGCCCATTGGTTCACAGCATGAGCCAATGGGCATGCAGTCCATACCGTACTACTCAGTCCAGATATGTGAATGAATATATATATATATATTCTTTGCAAAAAACTTTGTTAATGCATCAGTTAGGGTTGACAACATAGTGACAAAAGTATGGAAATGCGATGTTAGGTTTATCACCCCTACCACTCCACCCCAACCCCTCCACCCTCCACACACCAACAGATGTCAGGGTGTGTCATGGGGTCATGAGGCCCAACTCTTACCCCATTCCATGTGTAAACAAGCTGACATGATACAACATAGGAGAATGGTGTGAGAGTTAGACCTGACAACCCCATGACACACCCCTACATCTGTTGGCATGTGGAGGGTACAGTGGGGGTGGGGTAGGGTGGTAGGGGTGTAACCCTAACATCACATTTCCATACTTTTGTCACTGTGCTATCAACCCTAACTGATGCACTAACATAGTTTTTTGTAATTATTCTCCCTTCTTTTTGAGAAAGTGTAATGTAACTGGTAACTGGCATGTGTTTGTGGGAGCGCAGGCCCTCCGGGCCCTGCGTTCCCTTAACATTGGCCATTTTTAGCATAATGGTATGTATATGTGGGAGCACTGGCCCTCTGGGCCCTGCACTCCCACTTACACATAAGTATGGAGCCATACAGCAGCCCCATAGTACTGAAAAGGAACCCTCGTAACATTTATTTGGCAATTTCACAGTAACTGTAGCAACTGTGAAAAAAATTCCACTGCAGTTGTAATCATGACTTCAAAACCTCTGCACGTGCTTAAAGGTAGACTAAGCTGCGGGTAGCAAAAAATCCAGTATCTCGAATCATTTTCGAGATATGGTGCCAAAAGGATATCGGGCATGCAATGTTATCCTATGGGAAATTTCTCAATTTCAGAATGCTGTAACTATGGGCCTGTTGAATGTTTTAGGACCAAGCCACCAAAAGGCACATCTATGGGACCAGGGCTTGCCACCCTGCAAATTTCAGCCCAAAAGTACAATCCACCTTGACACAATGAAGTGACAAAGAAAATAACACGGTTCAATGTTTTCAAGCATTGTTTTCGAAAAAATAATGTTTTCATGACAACCTTATACCTTATAATAAAATCTTTTTGTGCACAAAAATATGTTGTCGAGAAAACCTTTTATTTTGTGCACAGTTATTATAGCGCACACAAAAAAATGTTTTCACGAAAACAAAATGCCAAAATGGTGGAAACATTTTGAAAAACTACCTACACAAAAACTGATGCCAGGGGTAAGTTCCTCAATGCCCGAATAGGTAAACACAAGTGTTGGTATTTAGCAAGCGGCATTATTTTTTGATTTACAACATTTTTTGTCTCTCGTTAACTGAAAACAAGCAAGAAAACAAAACTCAGGAGCACAAAACCAAAAATGTTTTCGTGAACATTTTCATGTCGACCATATAAATTTTCCCATGGGCTAAAATGGGACATGAAAAATGTCCATAACTTTTGAATTGATTAATATTTCTTCACCAAATCTTCAAAAGGAACCACCCTAACCCAGACCACATAAAAATGCACATTTGAAGCCAGACACATACACCGTTCGTGCTCTGGAGCCTGGCAAAACATTGCACAAAAGTTGAGGATTTTCACATTTATGACACTCCGCAGCTCCAGAACCGTACATTTGACTAGAACAAAACTTTCCTGATCCAGAAATAAATGGTTGACCACCGCACATGCAATATTTCAGGCAAATCAGACAAACAGTTGCAAAGTTATTAAACTGCAAACTTTGGGGTTTAACATAGAAGTGGCCTGCCAACCCTAACTATAGCTACACTACCGTGCAGCTAATACATATTATATGGCACGGTAGTGCCACTATAGTTAGGGTTGAATACCCCATTTAAGGTTAAACTCTGACATTTGGCAGCTTAATAACTTTGCCACCATATGACAGATTTGCCTGAAATTTAGCACACACAGAGCAAAGCTATAGATCTCTGGATCTGCCAAGTTTCATAATGGTCGGATATACAGTTGTGGAGCTACATAGCATAGAAGAATGCAGTCATTATGTATTTTTGCACATTCTTTGCTCATGCCTACAAGTCACATGGTCTGTGCGACCAGTCCAAAATCTTCAGGGAAGATGCAGCCAGGGTCCCTGATGTGCCTTTTCAAAGATTTTGTGAAAAAATATTAAATGGTTCAAAAGTTATTCAAAAAACAAGTTTCCCATTATAGTCAATGGGAAAAGTTAACAAAAAGTTCTACAGTGTTGCAAATGCAGTTTTTAGTGTCTCAAATGACCCCTGTAGTGTCGCAAATCCACCATCTTGTTTTCAGTTGGTGGTCACAGAAATGCTTGCCATTTAAATTTGGGACCCTCTATGGACACAATTATTTTGTGTTCACCTAGTCGAGCCCTGAGGATGCTAGCCATGTTTTTTTGGGGGGTTAAACACCCCAGAAATATGTTTTTCAAATTTTTGGAAACAATAGTGTCACAAAGTAGTGTCGCACTTGTGACACTTTCATGATTTTCATTGCGGAAGTGTCACAAATCATGACACTACTTTGTGACACTATGCCAAAAACTACAGGAAATCTTTGCCACCCTGCTGCAAAAAAACGGTTTGGTCTTTTGGGCTGAAATTTGGAGGGACGAAAGCCAAGATCCCACAGATGTGCCTTTTGGTGGTTTGGTGAGAAAATATTAGAGGTCTGCAAAGTTATGGCACTCCAAAATTGATTATTTATCCCATAGGTTAACATTACAACGTCCGCCGCGCCTTTCGGGTCCTGTATCTCGAAAACGCTTAGAGATACGGACTTTTCATAAGAAAAATACTTAGTCCCCCACTAGGGGGCTAAGAACAAAACTAGCCAGGAAAGTCCCAAATAATATGAGATTTTAATTTTGTTTCTACGTCGTACGGTTCCTGAGATATAAGCAGTTTAGTATTCCAAGTTTTCATTTTCTGCTCCGAGGCGCATTATTATGCATACATTCTGGGTATTCAGTGTGTTTCTGAATGCAGCTTTTGGGTAAAAAAGGTGTGCATTTCCGTTACTGTTACAGTTAGCATTTCCACGTGTGTTTCTGTAACCATTTGCGTTAGCGTTCCTGTTTACGCCACATGTGCGATTACTTGTATTCGCTCTTGCATTTGCGTACTGTTAACATCTGCGTTTCCATTACTGTTTTTTTTTTTTGCGTTTCCTTTTGCATCACCATGTGCATTACCATTTGTGTTTAAGGCGTTGCTTCCCTTTGTGTTTCCTTTGGCGTCAACGTTGGTGTTACTGTCAGCGTTTACATTTCCAATTGCATTACCGTGACCGTGCGCATTACGATTTGTGTTTTCATTTCTGTCTTCATTAACATTTGCACTTGCATTTCTATTACTGTTTGCGTTATCGTTTACGTTTGCATCACCATGTGCGTTACCGTTTGCGCTTGCGTTTGCGTTACCGTTACTTCACTCTTTATAGTGCACTTTCTCAAAAAGAAGGGAAATTCATGGCAAAAAAACTCTGTTTATTGCATCAGTTAGGGTTGTTCCACAGCGACAAAAGCAAGGAAATTCGGTGTTAGGGTTGAAAACTCTCTCTGCGCATTCCCCCCCCACCCCAACCACCACCACACACACACATATACATGCAAGTAGGGGAAGAACCAAGGCAACACAACAAATCACACACATCCAGCAGGAGGTGTATACCTGTGTCACTGTAGGAAGTGGAGAAATCCAACTTCAGATATGATACATTACTTACAAAGTTGTTCTTCGAGGTTAGTTCACATAAAGGTGAACCAAGCTGACAGTAGCGAAAATGGTGTACCTTTTGCATTTCCATTGGCATTAGCATTTGCATTACTGTTTTTGTTAATGTTTGCAGTTCTGTTGCCGTTAACGTTTGCATTACCATTTGCATTGCCATTTCTGTTTTCATTAACTTTTGCGCTTGCGTTTCTCTTACCATTTGCGTTATCATTTATGTTTGCATCACCATGTGCATTACCATTTGCGCTTGCATTTGCGTTACTGTTACTATTTATTTTTACCTCACTGTTTCCATCACCGTTTGCGTTAACATTACCGTTTCTGTTTTTACATTTGCGTAGTGCAGTGCAAAACATTATGTTTTTGCTATTTTTCTGCACTGTCTTCCGTGCTGCATAGCACAGCCAGTGTGTGGTTGATTGGTCTGAAACTTGGCAGGTAGAAAGCCTTTTGCTCGAGGAACATGCCAGTTTTTGTTTGGTGAATCAATGTTGTTCTGCCCAGAGTTATGGCCATTTGAAGTTGGCCCGCTTCAGAGTTACTGATTTTTCAGCTACCAGGTCTGCCATTTTAGTGCATTTTCGGCTGCAATTTCCGCCATTTTGTGGTGGAAGACTTCTTATGCTGCACTTAACATTTTGCTCATAGCATTCTGCATGGTGCTCCTGCCTTTAAATTTATAGCGTAGGTAGCCCTAATGGCATGGAGGTGCCTTGCTGTGGTTTTGTGTGTAAAACATTAACAGGTACAGAATTATGCCACTCTGACAAATGAAAATTTGGTTCATTATGCTTCAATAACTTCTGAACCATGTGTCCGATTTGCCTGGCATTTGGAATGTTTATCATTCATCTTTCACTGTGCCTATTTTTGGGTTGCTGGCATGTACGGTTGCTGAATTGTGCATGTTACGTTGTTTGCTCATGGCACTGTACGACTGTTGTATGGATATACACACAATTCTTTACACACGGTGTGCCATGGTGCATGTCTTCATTTACCAATTTTCATTGCAGTCGGTCATACAGTTTTTGCGCAGCGAAGTGACAAAAGAAATCACATGGTGGGCCCAATGCTCCCACCACCACATTGCACTGTCTTCCGTGATGCATAGCAAAGCCAGTGTGTGGTTGATTGGTCTGAAACTTGGCCCACAGAAAGACCTTTCTTCAAGGAACATGCCAGTTTTTGTTTGGTGAACAAATGTTCCATTCCAGAGTTATGGCCATTTGAAGTTGGCCCGCTTTGCAGTTACTGATTTTTCAGCTGCCAGGTTTGCCATTTTAGTGCATTTTCGGCTGCGATTTCTGCCATTTTGTAGTGGAAGACTTCTTAAAGGTACAGAAACATAAAATTGAATATCTCTGGAATGGTTTGGTCTTTTCACACGACATTTTGAAGGTGTTGAGTGGATGTCCTGGAGATGTGAATTATGCTGTTTACATGTTTGAAAACTAATTCACTGCAGAGATACTGTGTGACGCAGTTACTGTTTTGCATATAGCATTCTGCATGGTGCTACTGCCTTTAAATTTATAGCGTAAGTAGCCCTAGTGGCATGGAGGTGCCTTGCATCAGTTTAATGTGTAAAACATTAACAGGTGTGGAATTATGCCATGTCGACGAATGAAAATGTGGTTCATTACACTTCAATAACTTCTGAACCGTGTGTCCGATTTGCCTGGCATTTGGACTATACCAAGATTTATCATTCTCCTTTCACTGTGCCAATCTTCAGGTCACTAACACTTATGGTTGCTGAATTGTGCATGTTATGTTGTTTGCTCGTGGCGCTGTGCTACCGTTGAATGGATGTACACACAATTCTGGACACACGGTGTGTCATGGTACATATCTTCATTTACCGATTTTTATTTCAGTCGGTCATACAGTTTTTGCACAGTGAAGTGACAAAAAAATCACATGGTGGGAGCCCTTCACCACCACATTCCATTCACTATTTATAGTGCACATTTCCAAAAAGAAGGGAAATTCATGGCAAAACACTCCATTTAATGCATCAGTTAGGGTTGTTCCACAGTGACAAAAGTGAGGAAATTCAGTGTTAGGGTTGCCACCCCTTGCACCCCACGCCCACCCTGTCCCCGACAACAGGCATCGGGGTGTGTGTTGTGGTTGTCAGTCCTAACTCTCACCCCAGTCTCCTGCACTACGCTGCCTCAGGTTATTTACACATGGAATGAGGTGAGAGTTAGGGTCGATGACCCCAATGCACACCCTGATGGCTGTTGGTGGGGACAGGGTGGACGTGGCGTGCAAGGGGTGTAACCCTAACACCGAACTTCCTCGCTTTTGCTGCTGTGGAACAACCCTAACTGATGCATTAAATGGAGTTTTTTGCTGAATATATATATATATATATATATATATATATATATATATATATACTGTATAGATATAATTATACTGGCACGGTAGCACCAGTATAGTCAGGGTTGAGTAAACACTTTAATGTTAAACCTCAAATGTTGCACCTTAATAACTTTGCCACCATATGACGGATTTGCCTGAACTTTTGCATGCCCAGTCTGGCACCATAGATCTCTAGATCTGACAAGTTGTATTATGGTTGGATGTACAGTTCTGGAGCTACAGAATGCCAAAAAACATAAAAAATTTACTTTTTGCATGTTTCTTTGCTCGCGCCCATAGCCCACATGATTTGTCTGTTCAGTCCAAAATCTTCAGGGAAGATGTAGTCTGGATCACCGATGTGTCTTTCAAAGATTTGGTGTAAAAATATTAAACCATTCAAAAGTTATTCAAAAAAGAGGGGGAAAATATATGTCATCAAGTAATTTTCGCAAATGCATTTTTACTTTCGCAAATGGCCATTTTACTTTCATGATTCAGCCATCTTGTTTTCAGTTAGTGAGAGAGAAAAATGCCTGGCATTTATATTTGGGACCCTCTATGTAAACAGACTGTTGGGTTTACCTAGTCGGATCCTGAGGATGCCAGCCCTATCTTTTTTTGGGGGTAAAACCCCTCAGAAATGCCTTTTTAAACATTGGGGAAAAAATACTTTTGCAAATCACGAAAGAAATGGCTGAAATACTTTCGCAAATGTGAAAGTTTCATGCTGTTTTTTTGCAAAACTTTCATGATTTGCGAAAGTATTTAAAAAAAAACCTGCAAATCTTTACCATCCTCCTGCAGCAAAATGGTTGGGGCTTTTGGGCTGAAGTTTGCAGAGTAACAAGACCTGGTCACACATATGTGCCTTTTGGTGGCTTGGTGCCAAAACATTCAAGGGGCAAAAAGTTACAGCATTCCAAAGTTGAGAAATTTCCCATAGGATAACATTGTGGCGCCTGTGATGCCTTTCAGTGGCCGTAGCTCAAAAACGAAGCAAGATACAGAGTTTTAGCTATTGGCTGGTTAGCTCACCTATAGGTGAGCTAACCTGTATGAACAAGTTTGGAAATCATAGATGACACCTGCAGTGGAATTTTTTTCCTGCTTGCAATGGTTACAGAGATATTGGCAAAAACATGTTCCAAGAATTCCAAGGATGTCTTTTCAGTGCATTTTGGTGCCCGTAACTCAGAAACGATGCAAGATACAGATTCAGTTGATCTTATATCGCATGAAGAATTCATGTGAAGTACTCGCTGTCATGATTACACCAACACTGGAATTTTTTTTCCTAGCTGCTACGGTTGCTGAGATATTAGCAAATTAGTCTTACAAGTGTTCCTTTCCCTATAAGGCTGCTGTATGGCTCTGTAGTTATGTATAAGTGGGAGCACAAGGCCCGGAAGGCACATGCTCCCACATGCGCATACCATTATGCCAAAAAATGGACAATGTGAAGGGAGTGGAGGGCCTGGAGGGCCTGCACTCCCACTAACACACACCACTTACATTACACTTTCTCTAAAAGAAGGGAAATTCATTGCAAAAAAAATACATTAATGCATCAGTTAGGGTTAGTAGTACAGCGATAAAAGTTTGGAAATGTGCTGTTAGGGTTCAAAACCCTAACTCTGTATTTCCCCACACCCCACCCACACACACACACACATGCAAGACACATGCAAGATTGTAAGACACTACACCACTCCATCACATCTATAACCACAATAATCACAACACTATACTTATTTCGCATAACACTATGTAATGAAAAACCAAATATAGTATAATCGACTCGATACTGCCAGCACAGTATGATGACACATTAAGCCTGTCCTCTCGGGAGTTCCACAGGGATCCATCTTAGGCCCTCTCCTCTTCAGCCTTTTTCTAAACTCCCTCCCTAAATCCTGCTCCGAGCAAATTATTCTCTATGCTGACGATGCTGTGATTCTATCCTCTCATAAAGATCCTATCCCCTTATGCCTTAGCCTCCAGCATGCATTTGCCAGTGTTGAAAAGTGGTTCGTGGCACATAAGCTAGTCCTAAACCATAAAAAAACAAAATCCATGCTTTTCTCAAGTCCACAAAACAAGAAAAGGCAAACACCACTCACCATCAACAAATCCTTGGGATCTACTCTTGAACAGGTGGCTACCTTCAAATATCTTGGAATCACCTTTGATCAGGGCCTCACCTTTGCAACCCATATCGATAGTACAGCCAAAACTATCAATCAGTGGCTCGGGATACTGTACCGGAACAGACAGCTTCTCACCTTACCAGCACTGAAGCTAGCTATTCAATCCTCAATCATCTCAATTGTTGACTATGGCCTAATTGTATATGGGTCTGCCTCTACAAGTGCGCTTAAATGTATTACAACCTCCCTTAACAAGGCCTGTCGGTTGCTTACTGGCGCTCATCAACATACGCACACCTGCGAGCTGTATGCTGAAACTGGATGGCTTCAACTCTCAAACCGCCTAAAGTACCTTACCTGCCTTATGGCCAAAAAATCCATTTTGGGCCTCACTCCACCTTGCATTCAAAACCTGATATGCCAGAACACAAGTGTTCGACCCACCAGAAGATCAGAAAATCAGCCCCTTCAGGTCCCCCTTTGCCGGACTTCCCAGGGCCAGAGATCATTTGCCTATCGTGCCCCCTCCTGGCTAAGTGCACTCAGCATCTCTATTACCTCCTCTGCCTCTTTAGGTGCATTTAAATCTAGCCTATTCTCTCACCTTACCACCTCTAACTCCTGTGACTGCTTTGACTAATTCCTCTCTATTTAAGTTGTTGCTCTCTAGCCCTCTTTACCTGACAAAGGCCCGGTAGATGATTTCTTTCCACTACCTGTGGTTGGCTCCTCCTTCCTTTCATGTATATGCCCTATCGAAACATAGAAACATAGACTTTGATGGCAGATAAGGACCACTAGGCCCATCTAGTCTGCCCATTTCCCTACCTACAGGATAGGCCGCAGATCCTAGTTAACCAGCAGCCTATTTCTTCCTACCCCCCACAAGAATTGCCTTATGTCTGTCCCATGCATTCTTGAATTCTCCCATAGTTTTAGACCCCACAACCTCCTCAGAAAGGCTGTTCCATGCATCCACTACCCTCTCTGTGAAATAATACTTCCTCACATTGCCCCTGAACCGCCCTCCTTCTATCTTTAAATTGTGTCCCTTGTTCTTGCAAGTCTCTTTTCTGAAGATGCTACCCTCTTGGACTTTGTTGATTCCACTGAGGTGCCAAAGTTTCTATCATGTCCCCTCTCCCTTCTTTCCTCAAGGGTATACATATTAAGCTCCTTTAGTCTCTCCTCATACAGCTTCTCTTGCAGACCCTGCACCATTTAGTTGCCCTCCTCTGGACTGCCTCTATCCTGTCTATGTCCTTGCGAGATGGGGTCTCCAGAACTGGACACAGTACTCCAGATGGGGTCTCACCAACTGTCTGTACAGAGGATAACAACTTCCTGTTTCTGCTGATGATGCCTCTCCCTATACATCCCAGTATACCCCCAGCCCTCCCTACTGCCTTCTCACATTGCTTGCTAACCTTAAGGTCATCTGATATGATTACCCCAGGTCCCTTTCCTTTTTTGTTGTTGTTACTACCTCCCACCCATTGTGTATTCTTCCCCTGGGTTCTTGTTTCCCAGGTGCATTATTTTGCACTTCTTTGCATTGAATCCTAGCTGCCATACTTCTGACCATTCCTCCAACCTTGCCAAGTCCCTTTTCATCCTTTCCACGCCTCCTTGTGTATCAACCCTGTTGCAGATCTTTGTGTCATCTGCAAAAGGCACTTTTCCTTCAGTCCCTCTGCAATGTCACTGATGAAGACATTAAAAGGACTGGACCCATCTGAACCCTGCGGTACCCCACTAGTAACCCCCTTTCTTCAGAGTGGACTCCATTTACAATTACCTTCTGTGTCCTGTTGTCCAGCCAATGTTTTACCCAGGCTACCACCCTGGGTCCCACTCCCAGGCTGGTTAATTTGACTATTAATCTTTTGTGTGGGACTGTGTCAAATGCCTTGCTAAAGTCTAGGTAGGCCATGTCCACAGCCCCTCCCTGGTCTACTACTTTGGTCACCCAGTCAAAGAAATCTGATTAGATTCGTCTGACATGACCTTCCTGCTGTGAACCCATGCTGCCTTGGGTCCTGTGCTCCACTGGCCTCTAGGTACTCGACTATTCTTTCCTTCAAGTGACTCCATCACTTTCCCTACCACAGAGGTCAGACTGACAGGTCTGTAGTTTCCTGCCTCTGTCTTGGACCCACTTTTGTGAAGGGAATCACATCCGCCTTCCTCCAGTCCTCGGGTACCACACCATCCTCCCATGATTTATTAAAAGAGTAGCCAGTGGTTTCACTAGTTCCTCCCTTAATTCTTTTAGAATTCTGGGGTGAATTCCATCAGGACCCATTGCTTTGTCCACCTTCAGTTTTAGGAGTTCTTGCAAAACCCTTTCTTCTGTGAAAGGACTGGGATCAACCCCCCTATCAAGAGTGCATCTGTTAATTGGATTAGGCACTTCCTCCTCCTCTTTTGTGAATACTGAGCAGCAATATTCATTCAGTATTCCTGCTTTTTCACTGTCCCCCCTGCCCACCCACTGTTCATTCTATTTCAGCCTCACTATCCCTCCTTTGTCTTTCGCTCGCTGATGTACCTATAAAGGTTTTATCCCCCTTCTTAACTGAGTTGGCTATCTTTTCCTCAGTTTGGGCCTTTGCTATTCTGACTTCCCTCCCTGCTTCCTTCTGCCTTAACTGTACAGCTCTCTGTCCTGCTCCTTCTGTGTTTCCTTATACTTCCAGAATGCTATATTTTTCTTCCTGACTTTCACAGACACCTCTTTTGAGAACCATAGTGGCTTTTTCTTTCATTTTGATTTGTTTATTTGCTTCACACAAAGGCTTGTTGCCTCTGTGATGGCAGTTTTGATAATTCCCCATTGTTGCTCCACACCTCCTTCTAGCCTGTTTGCTAGTGCTTTTCTGAGGCACTCTCCCATCTTGCCAAAGTCAGCCCTCCTAAAGTCCAGTACCCTCCTTTGTATGGCTTGACTCTGTAGCTGAGTTTAACGTGAACCACACTGTTTGATCGTCACTTGTCCCCAGATGGCAACCCACTTCTAGATCTGAGATCCTCTCACTGCCCCCGTTTGAGAGTATGAGGTCTAAGATTGCTCCCTCACGAGTGGGTTCCGAAACTAGCTGTCTAATGCCTGCCACCTGTAGGGCATCAAGAATGGCCCTGCTCTTGGATGTGGCTGCAGCAAATGTGCTCCAGTTAACATCTGGCATATTCAGGTCTCCCATCAACAGTATCTCCCTTTCTCTGCCATTCTAAGAATGCCTTCTATCATATCCTTGTCCATTCCTTCCCCCTGACATGGGGTCTGTACCTAACCCTGTGCGGATTGTGGTGCCCTTTCTAGTCTCCAAGGTGACCCACAGTGCCTCCTCCCTCCCTGTTTACTCTTTTGTTCAGTTGCTTTATCCCTTCCTTTACATAGAGAGCTACTCCTCCCCTCTTCTCCCCGCCTGTCTCTCCTGTGGGTTATGTACCCTGGTATGTTAACATCCCAGTCATGGTTCTCTGTGTACCATGTTTCTGTGACTGCTACGATATCCAGGCATCCTCTTCCATTAAGGCCATCAGCTCAGGAGTTTGTTGCCCAGACTATGGGCATTGGTACTCATTACCCTCCATTTCCTGATGGCCTTACTCCTTTGCCCCATCCCTGTCCTTCTTGCCTTTGTCACTTTCTCCATTTACCCCTGCCCTTCTCCCTATCGACACCTCTATGTTGGTGTTTGCCGCACTTACTACCGTGATTATATGGGGGGGCTAGGATTTTCCTGATCTTTTCCAGTGCCTCCCCCCTTGACTAGTTTAAAAGCTTCCCAATGAAGCATTTAAACCTATCACCTAGGATCCTGGTTCCCCTCCCGGACAGATGCAGCCCATCATGCCAGTATAGGCTTGCATCACTCCAGGTGGACCCCCAGTCCCCAATGAAGCCAAATCCCTGAGCTCCACACCAGTTTTTCAACCACTGATTGAATCCCATGGTGCGGAACACCCTAGCCGAATTACCATTACCTTCCTGCTTCCCCCCCCTCCTCATTTGATTGCTTATTGAATTAGTGTGTTTCACCTGGTAATTACTTGTCCTTGCACTAATGTTTTTTTTGATATTTGTTCAGTCTATGTTTATAGTATTCCACAATGTACTTTACTTGTGTCATTCATTGTAACCTTATTGCTTCTACCTAATTTGACGCGGAACCTTTGTAAAAGAGCCTTGGCTCAAAGGTATTAATTCCTAGTACTTAATAAACAAATAAACACATTATTGCTGGCATATCTTCTTCATACAATGAGACTTAATCTGTATACATTTTCAAAATACTGACTTTTATGAGTCACTATTCAACAATTGGGTTGCTGCAGGTTACCACATGGGCATGTGGTAGCAGGACAGATAGAGATGACACATATTACTTTTAAGATACTGCTCAAGTATGAAACTAGCACCATCACATGTTGTTATATGGCTGCGTTACCTGGAAATACTCATTAGCAGCATTTTATTGTTAGCTTTGGATGTTACAACTGTTGCTTTCACATGTTACTTGTAAACTATACTACAAATAATTACTTTTATTATTACTGCCATTTGTTTTTAGGACTGACTCACTCTATCAGAAAAATAAATGCAAACATACAATGACTGTTGGTAGGCATATACTAACTCTCATTTCCAAGAAACTATCTGTGGATAACATACGGTGTGTTACATCACTTCTTCACTACTGAAATATAGGCATCTGCTTAAATATTGTTATTGCTGTTTGTAATGCAAAAATACTTACTGTGGGGCAACACCCATGGTTGCCCAGCATGCCTGTCTACCCCCAAGGCACTATGATGGTGGCAGAATTCATACAGCTGGTGACCCATGATGATGGATGTGTCTTGCAGTAAATTTAGAGAGTTGTACATTACTTCTGTTACCTGATGCTGGTTGGCTCTGATGGGTTGTGTTGCCTTGGCCCTTCCCCTGCTTGCATATGTGCGTGTGTGTGTGGGGGTGGTGGTGGTGGGGGGAATGCGAAGTTAGGGTTTTGAACCCTAAAAGCACATTTCCAAACTTTTATTGCTGTACTATTAACCCTGACTGATGCATTATGGGAGTTTTTGGCAATGAATATATCTATATATATATATATATATATATATATATATATATATATATATATATATAGTATTATAGGGGCGCAGTTGAGCCCCTATAGTTAGGGTTGAATAGGCACTTCAATGTTAAACTCAAAATTTTGCACTTTAATAACTTTGCAACTGTTAAATGGATTTGCCCAACATTTGGTATGTGCCATCCTGTGTTGAAAATCTCTTGATCTAGCAAGTTTCGTTCTGGTCAGATGTACGGTTGCTGGGTTACAGAGAGGTGAAAAAACATGTTTTTATCCATTGACTTTACTGGGATTTTTCTTTGAACTTACCTACAGCCCTGAGGGTTTGTTTGTTTGATATGAAATTTTCAGCACAGAAAGGGACTACCTCACAGATACTCCTTTTGCTGGTCTGGTGAAAAAACAATATGCCGTTTTTAAGTTATTGCAATTTAAAAATTTGAAAAAATCATTTCTGAGCATGCTCAGTTGGCACTTGAATATAGCTGGTTGATACAAAAGAGGAATCCTGCATTGTATGAGAAAATTCCTCTTTTGTATTCCTGCCATCTTGTTTCCAGTTTGTTAAACCTCCCAAAATGATATTCTGGTGAGGAACCAACACATGTAGCTTGCTTATTGTGACCACTTAAGTGCATTCTGCACTTTACTGTTCAGAAAATACCCATAAAATGTGTATTATTTAACATTTAAATTCTTTGTTTGTATCAGTGTCATACGACATAGGATCTTAGTTCGTGTGATGATATGAACTAGGATCCTATGTCGTATGACTCTGGCACAAACAAAGAATTTAAATGAGGATATCTCAGCCATTTTGGGGTATTTTCTCACCAAATTTTCAACATAGGCATTTTGGGACCCCACCTCATAAACACTGGCACTGTCATCTCATTACTCTATTCTGAAAGATGATTTCATGGTCACTGCATGGAATTACCTTTTGGGATGGGAAATCATCTTTTGAGGCTGATTAACAAAATGACAGTCCAGTGTTCATGAGGGGAGGTCCCAGAAAGTCCATGTTTAAAGTCTGGTGCAAGAAATGCAAAAAAATGTGTGTGTTACAAATGCACATTGGATAGTTTCTACTCACACTCATAACTTTGCCAACTTTTAATATTTTTACTCCAGATTTTCAGCATTGCCATCTGTTCACACCTCCTCACAAACAGTGCAGCTGTCATTTCTCACATCCTGACAGAAATGTGTTTTTGCACCTCTGCCACAGAATGGCGTGTCACTGGCAAAATCAACTTTCTGGATGGATTAACAAAATTACAGTGCCAGTGTTCATGAGGGGATTTCCCAAAAAGCTCATGTTGAAAATTTGGTTAAAAAATTCCTCAAAATGGCCACGTTACAAGCATGCGTTCTGCAGTTTCTACGTGCATGCATAACTTCGCCAAATTTTCATATTTTCCCTGCTGGTTTTCAATATCACCCTTTTTCCCACCTCCTCATGGACAGTATACAGCTGTAATTTTTCACCTCCTGCCCAAAACATGATTTTACACCTGTAGTGCAGAATGGTGCATTCGCTGTGCGAACTTAACTTTCGGGACAGATTAACAAAATAACAGTGACATTGTTCATGAGGTGGGGTCACTAAAATGACATGTTGAAAACTGGGTGGAAAAAATCCTAAACATGCCTGAGTTACTTGCGCCCACTGATTTGTGGTGCCTGCGGTGCCTTTCAGCGCCCTTATCTCGAAAATGATGTGAGGTATAGATTTTTGTCAGTGGTGTCTCATGTGGAGGTCTTGCTGTCATGATTACAACAACATTGGAATTTTTTCCATAGCTACTACAGTTACTGAGATATTGGCAAATTAGTATTGCAAGTCTTCCTTGCCATATAGGGCTACTGTATTTCTTGGTTTACTTGGTTTGTTTGGGAAAAAATAAGGCTGAGGCCCATCTAGATTTCCCCCCACACTAAGTGGGAACATTTCACATAACATATTTGGCTCCATATTTAATGTGTAAGTGGGAGCGCAGGGCCCGAGCTCCCACAGATGCATATCACTATGCACAAATGGGCAGCTTGGTGGGAGCGCTGAGTCCTTTTGCTAGTTATATTACACTTTTTCAAAAAGTAAGGAAATTCATTGCAAAAAACTTTGTTAATGCATCAGTTAGGTTTAAACATGGAACTGAAATAAGATGTTAGGGTTGAGCCCTAACACCCAACCCCATCCTCCACAGACCGACAGGCCGGTGTGCCATATGGGTCATTAGGCCCAACTCTCACCCCATTCTCCTTTCCTGTAGCATGTCAACCTGTTTACACGTGAATGGGGTAAGAGTTGGGCCTGATGACCCCATGGCACACCCTAGCATCTGTCGGTCTGTGAAGGATGGGGGTGGAGGGTGGTGGGTTAGAGGCTCAGCCCTAACATCTCATTTCCCCACTTTTGTCACTTTAACCCTAACTGATGCAGTAATGAAGTTTTTTGCAATGAATATATACTGTATATGTGTGTGTGTGTGTGTATATATATATATGTATATTTAGTGGTGCAGTTGCGCCACTGTAGTTAGGGATGAGTAGGTGGTTTAATGTTAAACCTCAAATTTTGTACTTTAATAACTTTGCAATCGTTCAATGGATTTGCACAAAATTTGGTATGCACTGTCCTGTGGGGTAGATATCTTGATGTACTACATTTCATTTCAATCAGATGTGCAGTTTTTGTGCTGCACATAGTAAATGAATTGTAAAAGTCACTTTTATTTTGCCAGTTTTGGCTGTTTTTTTTTTCTCATCATGCTGTGGCCACACTGTTTGGAGTTTGGGTCTGCAGTATTGAGGGTAGAAAGAGCTTGTCCCAAAGAACAAATCAGCATTAGTTTCATGAAAAACTGTTAATCCTTTCCCAAGTTATTCAGTTTTGAAATGTTGGGTTCTGAGCATGCTCATTTCAGTCTTTTGGATAGCTGCACAGATTCGAAGAGGGATTTGGGCTCATGAAAAGGTATTTTGACAGCTCGCAAAGTGGAATTTATAAAATCCCTGTTTGTGAAAAAAATCTCTTTTTGTGAGCTGCCATCTTGTTTTCAATTTTTGTGCCCAAACAAAACATTATAACTTGACCCAGGCATGTCTTCTGAAGAACATCAAGCATGAGTTTAGCTCATAGGGATGTCCTGCACACTTATGTACCTTTGGTTTACTTTATTTTAGTAAAAAAACACTCATTTTTAAATTTAAAAATCCTTTTTGTGAGCTGTCAAAATCCCTTTTCACGAGATGATGACCAGATGACCCTACCTTGAGAAAAGGGATTTGCTGATGAAAAGAGATTTTGACAGCTCATGTAAAGGAATCAGCTCATGAAAAGGGATTTTGACAGCTTGTGAAATGGGATTTTTAAAAAGTAATTCCTATTCATGAGCTACCAAAATCCCTTTTCGCCAGCTGTCAAAATCCCTTTTTATGAGAAATTCCTTTTCATGAGCTGTCAAAATCCCTTTTCGTGAGATGACGACCAGATGGCCCTACCTCTCAAAAAGGGATATCTCATGAAGAGGGATTTTGACAGCTTGTGAAAAGGGATTCAGTTTGCAAAAAGGGATTTTGACAGCTCACGAAAAAGGATTTTAATAAGTAATCCCTTTTCACAAGCTGTTAAAATCCCTTTTTGTGAGCTGTCAAAATCCCTTTTCGTGAGATGACGACCATATGGCCCTATCTTGTGAAAAGGGATTCACTCACAAAAAGGGATTATGACAGGTCTCAAAAAGAGATTTGGCTTGTGAACAAGGATTTTGACATCTCACGAAAAGGGATTTTTAAAGGTTACTGTTTCTTTGGCACTTCACTGCAAAGAAACCGTTTGGAATTTCAGGCGGACATTTTCAAGGTAGAAAGGGCTTGCCCCACAGAAGTGAATTTTGCTGGTTAGGTGATAAAAGTTACATTGCTTCCCTAGTTATAACATTTCAAAGTTTGGAAATTTCCCATAGATAACATTGTGGCAGATGCAGTACCTTTCGGTGCCTATTATCTCAAAAACGGTCCAAGATGATTTTTCACTAAATGCAGCTTAGTACACCTATTAGGTGTACTAGGCATACTTGCAGGTTGCCAGGTCATGATTACAAATGCAGTGGAATTTTCCCCATGTTCCTATGGGTAATGAGATATTGTGCCATTTACAGCACAGGGATTACTTGGAATGTCTCTAGGCCTGCACTATGTCTCTACAATTATAGGTAGATGGGAGTGCAGTGCCCAGAGGGCCCTGTGCTGCCACATATGGATACCATTATGCAGTACTGGGCATGCAGGGCCCTTCATTATAAAGTACTTGGAGCACAGGGCCCAGAGGGCTCTGCACTCTCACAGGAAGATGACAGTTCATGACAATGTCTAAACACTTATCCATAGATGGGAGTGCAGAGCCCATAGGGCCCTGTGGTACCACAAATGGATGCCATTATGGAGTGATGAAAATGTGATCAGAGCACAGGGCCCACAGGGCCCTGCGTTCCCAAAGGGAGATGAGGGTTGATCACAATGTGTATACACTTATGGTTACATAGGAGCAAGAGGCCTGTAGGGCCCTGCACTCCCACATGATGGAGGGCCCTGTACAACTACAACACACTATAGACTGATGGGAGTGCAGGGACCAGAGGGCCCTGCATTCCCATAAACATATAAGAGTACGATTACACTTTCTCAAAAAGTAAGGAAATTCATTGCAAAAAAACTTCATTAGTACATCAGTTATGGTTGAGCAGCAAAAGTAGGGAAATGAGGTGTTAGGGTTTCCAACCTTAACACCTCCCCCACCCCTACCACTCCACCCTCCACACACCAACGCGTTCATTCACATATCGGGCCTGTGTAGTACAGTACAGTCTGCATGCCCATTGGTACATGCAGTGGACCAATAGGCATACAGATCATACTGTACACTGTCATTTGGCGGGTGGCCGGGTGGCATGTGGGCGGGGTGCTGCCACCCGCTGATGATGTGGGGGTGCTGGATGGCAGGGGATCTCTGTGGTGGGTGGGGAGGGGGGTACCGCTGGACTACCAGGGCTCTACTCACTATGCTGGCCCATGATTGGGCAAGGGGGTTTATGACTGGACCACCAGGGATCTAAGCATTACTTGTGCCTGTGATCAGGCACTGGGGGGATCACCACTGGACCACCAGGGTTATGGATTTACACCTGCCTATGATCAGGCAATGGGAAGATCACCACTGGACCACCAGGGCTATGTGTTAATACCTGCCTGCGATCGGGTGATGGGGGATCACCACTGGACCACCAGGGTTATGTTTTCTGAACACCCGTGATTGGGTGGTAGGGGCTTCCCACTAGCCCACCAGGGATGTTATATGTACTTTTGCCCATGATCGGGTGTACGGGAGCAGGGGACTGCACTGGCACTGCACGGTGTCGATCCCTGATGGCTGCAGCCTGGCAGGGTGCCAGGGGCAAGTCGCCAGGGATCAGCACATCACATGCAAATGGAGTCATAATGACATGCAAATGGCCCCATTTGTGCCTTGCATGCATAATGGCCTCATTTACATGCTCCATGCTGAATATCATGGGTGATGCACCTAGCGCAACTGCACTCGTACTGGTGCATCCCCCTGCTCTTGTTTCCTGTCTTGCGCTGGCACAGTGCCACTGCACCATGCGCAGTGTGTGTGACCTCTGTGCCATATTCAATGGTGCAGCACCATTGAATATCACCTGGTCCATGCCCTGGTGCAACCCACTTGCGCTGCACCCAGGCTTGCACCACTGCCTGGCACAGTCTGAATAGTCGGGCCTTGGAATGCTAAATTGCTTATATCTCAGGAACCATTCGACATAGAAAAAAAATTAAAATCTCATATTATTTATGACTTTCCTGGCTAGTTTTGCATAAGCATTTTTCTGACAAAAAGTCCGCATCGCGAAGCATTTTCAAGATACGGGCCCCGAAAGGCGTGGTAGATGCCATAATGTTAGCCTATGGGAAAAAAATGTCAACTTCAGAGTGCTGTAACTTTGCAGCCCTCTAATAGTTTGTCACCAAACCACCACAAGGCGCATCTGTGGGATCTTGGCTTTCTTTCCTCCGAATTTCAGTCCAAAAGACCAAACCATTATTTTGCAGCAGGGTGGCAAAGATTACCTATTGTTTTGGGCATGGTGTCGTAAAGTAGTGTCGTGATTTGCAACACTTTTGCAAAAAAAATCACTAAAGTGTCGAATGTGCAACACTACTTTGTGACACTACTGTTTACAAAAATTTGAAAAACATATTTCTGGGGTGTTTAATTCCCCCAAAAATACATGGCTAGCATCCTCAGGACTTGACTAAGTGAATGCGGCAAGAATTGTGTCCCTAGAGGGTCACAAATTTAAATGTCAAGCATTTCTGTGACCACCAACTGAAAACAAGATTGCGGATTTGCAACACTACAGGGGTCATTTACGACACTAAAAACTGCATTTGCGACACTTTCAAACTTTTTGCTAACTTTTCACATTGACTATAATGGGAAACTTGTTTTTTTTAATAACTTTTGAACCGTTTAATATTTTTTCACAAACTCTTCAAAGGACATGTTTCCTGAAGGTTTTGGACTGGTCACACAAACCGTGTGACCTGTAGGGGTGAGCAAAGAATGCACAAAAATGCATAATTTGTGCATTTTACAGTGCTCTGTAGCTCCATAACTGTATATCTGACCATTACGAAACTTGGAAGAACCAGAGATCTATGTTACCAGACCATGCATTCCTAATTTCAGGCAAATCCATCATATGGTGGCAAAGTCATTAAACTGCCAAATTTCAGATTTAACCTTAAATGGGGTACTCAACCCTAACTTTATATCAATCAATCAATCAAATCTTTATCCAGGCGAACATCGTTGAGCAAAGCTCATTTGCAAGATGGACCTGGTAAGGTCAAGGTTCAATTTACATGAAATATAGCATTCAGAACATTTACAATTTTAAGAATACAAAAGTGAGAGTTATACAACAAATCCCAGTATTATAACAATCAGTATATACACCAATTTGTGAAGACAGAAATAAAACAATATATCAAATACAGAACACATAATTTGACATGTTAGAAAAAACAAGGATATAATACATATGCACATGATTCATGAGGTAGCCAGCTCGCTAAAATAGGTAATAGGGGACAAAGGAGGGTTTGTGGCTGAGGGAGTGGCAGGATGGATACCTGCAGTAATGGTCGGGGTAGGGAACAGGGTGGGGGGGGAGGAATCATAAGAGTTGGTGCAATAAGAGGATCCAGAGTAGGTCTAGGCGGAAGAGGAGAGGGTTAGGCGAGAGAGGTAGGAGCTGGGAGTGTTAAGGAGATTAACGTATTAAGGGTATAGGGAAATGAAAAAAGGCACTGGTTAGTGAACTATAGGGTAATTTCACAGTGGGTGCTGGTAAGCTTGTCCTGTCTATCTAAGAATGGAAGGTTAATCTAGTGTTGATGGAAGCAGTTACATTTTTCTTTGAAAATCCTATTGTATAGATATTTGAAGGCTGAAATAGATATAAGCTTCTTAACTTTCAGTGTCTTCTGCATTGTGTTCCATAGAGTGGATAACACATAGCTAACTGCATATCTACTATGTCGAGAGTGGAATTTAGGCACCTTGAGGGTAATAAGGTTCAGACTTCTTAATGCATAACTATTTGATGTGACTTGTAGAAAACAGTCAGAGATATATTTTGGAAGCTGCTGCAATATTGCTCTGTAGGTCCATAGTAATGCATTTCTATCTCTTCTGGCTTGAAGCGACGTCCATCCCACTACAGAGTAGAGCAGACAGTGGTGAGTGCTGTAGGGTAGGTCTGTGATGAACCTCAAGGCTCTGTGATATAGTATATCTATTTTGTTCAGACATACAGTAGGGCAGCGACTGTATAAGAAGTCAGCATAATCTAGTACTGAGAGGAAAGTGGCCTGGACCATCTTCTTTTTTGAATCACTTGTAAGGAAGTGTCTTATTCTGTAGTAAAGTCCAAGTCTTTGTCTGAGTTTTTAACAGTTCTTCCAAATGCTCTAGGTAGTCTAACTCTATTATCTAGCCATACCCCAGGTATTTGAATTTTGTGACATAGTCTAGGTTTTCACCAAGGGCAGTGGATAATTTAGGAAGGTCGAAGGGATAGTGTATCCTGACTGCACCTGAGGGGAGAAAAACATTGCCTTGGTTTTTTTTGCATTCAATAGTAGTTTCTTTCCCAGCAGTTGATATTGCAGCAGGTCGAATTCTGCTTGTAGTTCTTTGCAGGCTGTAATAGGTGAAGAGTGACTGACATACAGTACTGTATCATCAGCAAACAGGTGTACAGTGGCTTTGGAAAGATTTTAGTCGATGTTGATATATATTGCAAATAGGATAGGGCCAAGGATAGATCCTTGTGGTACTCCTCTTTGAAGTGGTCTGAGTGGGGATATATCTCCTTCGGCCTTTACCTGCTGAGTTCTTCCTGAAAGATAATTATGAAACCATCTAATGGATTTGGTGTCAAGCCCAACTGACCTCAGTGATGAGAGGAGCAGGTCGTGGTCAACCGTATCAAAGGCCTTACTTAGATCTAGGAAAACAGCACAAACACAATTTTTTTTGTCCAATTCAAGTTGCCAGTCGTTGGTGACTTTTGCAAGAGCTGTGATGGTACTGTGCTTTGTTCTGAAACCAGATTGTGCTGGGTTTAGAAGATTGTTAGCTTCTAGGTACTCCCTTAACTGGGTGCTCACAATTTTTTCAAGTAGTTTGGACAGTACCGGAAGAATGGAGATTGGTCTGTAGTTATTGAGGTCTCTGGGATCCCCGGTTTTCAGTAGTGGAATAACTTGAGCGGTTTTCCAGATTGACGGGATACCTGCTGACTGTAGTGAGAGGTTGAACAGATGTGTCACCGGTACTGCTAAAACATGTATGGCAATTTTTATGAAGTAGGGGTTAAGGGAGTCAGCACCTGCACTTTTTTTTATATCCAACTGTAATATTAGTTCTTCAACTTGCTTCAGCGTGGTTGGTGTGAAGGAAGTGGAGTCAGTCACTCTTGCATCAGAGTTCTTAATCCCTAGTTGCAATCTCAGTAGGTTGGCTGGAGAGGAATCAAATGCTAGCCCAGCAGTAGTAAAGTGATTATTAAAGGCTTCCAGTACTTCTATTCTGTCAATGATGGTTCTATTTCCACTATGTAATTTTTCTGGGAGTAGGTTGCTTGTGACATTGCCAGTTATGTTTTTTATGGTATTCCAAAATTTGGCAGGGTTGTGGTATGATGAGTCTAGTTCAGCCATATAATATGCAGCTTTTGTGTCTCGCACTTTCTTGGTGCAGAGATTCCTAGCTTTTCTGAACTGCTCCCAGTCAGTGGTTAACTTAGTTTTTCGAGCCTTCTTCCAAAGCTTATCCCTGTTGAGCAGGTTGGATTTAAGATCTGAACTTGAACCAATGACAAGTTTTATTTTTGATACGAAGTTTAGAAACTGGTGCATGGGTGTTTAGAGCACTTGTGATGATATCATTGAGAATACCATATGCAATCTCCGTAGTGGTCGCTAAATAGAACTCTTGCCATCTTGTGGAGTGTTTGATATCATCCAGGTATGCATTGATGTTGAATTTCTTTTTCGATCTCCTTAGCATGAATTTTGTAGGGATGAAGGCTTACATGCTGTTCTAATTGCTGCAATAGTACAATGGTCACTGATGTCATTGAACAGTACTCAATATGTGAGAAGAGGTGAGGTTTACTCACTAATAGTACATCAATAGTGTATTGTTTTTAGGTTCTTTTGTTTACTCTAGTAGGTTCATTTATAAGTTGTGTAAGCCCATGCATGTCACAGAATGATGTTAGTGGTGCAGCTGCCTTAGAAAGCCAGTTTAGATTAAGGTCACCTATGATTATAGTTTCTTCATTCCCTGCTGAGATCAAGTCCCCCAAATGTGATAGAATCTTAAGGCCAGCTGAGGGAGGCCTGTAACAGCCGATCAATTGTAGCGAGGTAGTGTTGGAGAGAGCTATTCTGAGGGATAGGCACTCGAATTCTTTTGTCATGGAAGACGAGTCAAGACAAGTTGCAGGTAGGTTGGCCTTTACAATAGATTACTACCCCACCTCCTCTTGTATGTCTATCAGCTCTGAATATTTGATAGTCAAGTAAGTTAATGTCTCTGTCAGCTGTGTCAGGCCTAAGCCATGACTCAGACACTACCAAAATGTCAGGTAGTGTGTGGCTAACCCACGCTTGGAGCAATGTGATTTTTTTTAGTAGGCTACATACATTAATATATAGAAGGCTTAGCCCTTTAAACTTTACTAATTCTGATGGTGCAGAGATATTCACAGGTGGCCCAGGGTTAAGTTCCACGTTCCCAGAACAAATTAGTAATAGCAGTAGTAATTTCATAGTTGCCGCCAAAGATAGGGTATAGGATCTAGTAGATGCATTTTTTATTGATTTTTTTTTTTTATTATTTTTATTTTGTCGGAATCTTAAATGCCATCTAGATTCGGTCCTTCGGCCTCTTATAATAGAAAAGATTAATACTTTAACTGAAATAAGTGTGGACTGTATATCTGAATGCAGTTGGTGATAGTCACCAAGCAGGTGTACAGCCGACTGTGTCCCTCCACAGTAGCTGTTAAGTGTGTAAGATCGTATTAGTGGGATGTCATAGAAACATATCCAGTCTCCTGCTATGTGATTGCAGCAGGATGAGAACAATACCGTGTCACTTTGCATTGTATCCTGTGGATGTCTGCATCTTTTACTGATTTCCAGTATTATAAGTAATACAAAAAGGCACAAGGGAAAGTTCCCCATTATGAGGTGACCAGATGTTCTATCATGCAAAATACTCACAGTAACTGTGCTTCCGTTGGCGCAATGCTGTGTGATTGCACAGACTAAATGCCAGCACTATAGATGGAGTAATATGGTGATCCACTATCTGTGATATATGTGTGTCAGGCTATAGGTCGGCATTACGCGGCAGGCGTGGTTTTAGATTGTTGGCGGGAAAGTGACTACTTAACAAAGACCACAAGAGGGGGAAGGACGGGTGGGCATAAAAGTTGCGGCTTTGCCGTACCTTTGTTGGAGGGTCTCTCCGGCTCTATGGAGCTCGGCGCCGGCTGGAGGTGCCTATATATATATACAGTATATATATATATATATATATATATATATATATATGTAGTCATGGCAAAATACTCCAGTTAGGGTTGTTCCACAGTGACAAAAGCAAGAAATTTGATGTTGAGGTTCCCACCTGCCTTGCACCCACCCCACCTACCCCCACCAACAGGCACGGGGTGTGTGTTGGGGTCATCAGTCCTAACTCTCAACCCATCCCACTGCAAACAAGCTGAGGTGGTGCAGTATAGGAGAATAGGGTGAGAGCTAGGACCGACGACCCAACGCACACCTCATGCCTGTTGGTGGGGTAGTGGGGTGCAGTGCCAAGGGGGTGGGAACCCTAACATCACATTTCCTTGCTTTTGTCACTGTGGAACAACCCTAACTGATGCATTAAACAGAGTTTTTTTGCCAGAAATTTCCCTTCTTTTTAAGAATGTGCACTATAAATAGTGAAGTAATGGCAATGCAAATGCAAGCGCAAACACATGGTGACACAAACGTAAACGGTAATACAAATACAAACACAAATGCAAATGTTAATGAAAACAGAAACGCAAATGCAAGCACATACAGAAACACAAACTGTAACCCACACAGGCAAAGGTAACGTAATTGGAAACGCAGACAGTTATGGTAACAGCAATTATGACACCAAAGGAAACACAAACAGAAATGCAAATGCAAATGGAAGCACATATGCAAACGCAAATGGAAATGCACACAGTGATTCAAAAGGAAATGCAAACAAAAACAGTAATGGAAACACAAATGTTAACAGTTACGCAAATGGAAGCACAAATGAAAACACAATGGGTAATGCACACGGTGGTGTAGACGGGAACGGTAATGCAAACGGAAACACAAACGTAAGCGCATACTGAAACACAAATGGTAACGCGCATGGTCACGGTATCGCAATAGGAAATGCAAATGCTAACAGTAACAGCAACAATGATGCCAAAGGAAATGCAAATGGTAATGCACACAGTGACGCAAAACAAAATGCAAACAAAACCTGTAATGGAAACACAAATGTTAACAGTAACACAAACGCAAGCACAAATGCAAAGGGTAATGCACATGGTGGCATAGACAGGAACGGTAACACAAACAGAAATGCAAGCACAAATGGAAACGCAACCGATAACGCACATGGTCACGGTACCACAATAGGAAATGCAAATGCTAACAGTAACAGCAACGATGATGCCAAAGGAAATGCAAACACAAATGGAAGTGTGTATGCAAACGCAAATGGTAATGCACACGGTGATGCAAAACAAAACACAAAACAAAACAGTGATGGAATGCAAATGTTAATAGTAATGCAAATGCAAGTAAATGAAAACACAAAAGGGTAACGCATATGGCGCATACAGGAAGGGTAATTTAAATGGAAATGCAAACATAAGCACATATGGAAACGCAAATGGTAATGTGCATGGTCATGGTACTGCAATAGGAAACGCAAATGCTAACGGTAACAGCAATGATGACGCCAAAGGAAACGCAAATGCAAATGGAAGCTCGTACCAAACGCAAATGGTAATGCACATGGTGATGCAAAATGAAATGCAAACAGAAACAGTAATGGAAATGCAAATGGTAAAAGTAACGCAAATGCAAGCGCAAACAAAAAGGCAAAGGGCAATGCACACGGTGGCGTAGACGGGAATGCTAACGCAAACGGTTATGGAAATGCAAGTAGGAATGCTAAATGTGACAGTAATGAAAGCACACACCCTTTTTTTCACTAACAGCTGCATAGAGAAACACGTGAATACAAAGAATGTATGCATAAAAATGGGCCTCGGAGCAGAAAATGAGCACTTGGAATACTAAATTGCTTATATCTCAGGAACCGTACGACATAGAAAAAAAATTAAAATTTCATATAAATTCTGACTTTCCAGGCTAGTTATGAGTTTTCCGGACGAAAGGTCCATATCTCGAAGCATTTCCGAGATATGGGACCTGAAAGGCACGGCAGACACCGAAATCTTAGTCTATGGGAAAAAGTGTCAACTTTGGAGCACTGTAACTTTCCATCCATGCAATATTTTGTCACCAAACCACCAAAAGGCACATCTGTGGGATGTTGACTTTCTTCCCTCCAAATTTCAGTCCAAAAGACCAAACCGTTGTTTTGCAGCATTGTGACAAAGAATTCCTGTTATTTTGTGCATAGTGTTGCAAAATAGTGTTGCAAATCACGACACTTTCGCAAATGAAATCACGAAAGTGTCATGAGTGCGACACTACTTTGCGACACTACTTTTGGCAAAAATTTCAAAAACATATTTCTGGGGTGTTTAACCCCCCAAAAAGACATGGCTAGCATCCTCAAGGTCCGACTAGGTGAACACAAAAAGAATTGTGTCCCTAGAGGGTCCGACATTTTATTTATTTATTTTATTTATTTAGTTAAACATCAGTTTAGAAACCTTTGAGCCAGAGGCTCATTTACAAAGGTACCTCATCACAAAGAGGACATCAGAACCATAGTACAAGGGACACAGTACTTACAAACAAAAAAGTTACAGTTCAATTACAATTTTGTTACAATAGAATACAATCTCCAATGAAGCAAAAGATAACAAAAGGTGCAAAACTTATGGTCGGGGGAGAGCTGGTGGGGGTAGAAGGGAGGAGATAGGGAGGAGGAATTGTAGGGAAAAGAGGGGGGAGCCTCAGTGAGCATTGTCAAACAGAGTATATATATATATTTTTTTTTTTACACTAGGCTAGCGGCAGTTGCATATTACGAGAGCTAAGCAGGAAGTTTCTGAGCCTGGGCTTAAAGCAAGCTAAGGTTAGTGAGTTTGAGACACTGGCAGGAGGGAGTTATACCAGTGGGGTGCGGTGAGGGAATGCCCTCTGACCTTGAGAGGTCCTGGCTCTCGAATAACTAGGGTAGCTCTTTGACCAGCCTGCGCGTGATCAGGGTCGGTGCAGTACGGCGAATGGAGTTGGATAGGCCTATGGGGATAGCCCACAGGGTTTTAAGGTGAGCTAGCATGTCTGATACATGAGTCGCTCTTCCAGGTTGAGTAGGGTAGCCAGGGTGTACAGCTCACATGTGTGAGTGAGTCTGGGAGCACCAGTGATAAGTCTGCAGGCCTTATTAACTGTGAGGCGAACCTTGTTGAGGGCAGTCTGATCTGCTGAGCCATAGACTGGAAGGCCACAGTCAATGAGAGACATGACAGAGGAGGTGACAGCCAGGCGGAGGGCATCAGGAGGGAGGCATTTCTTGTGCCGGTAAAGAATGCCTAGCCGTGAGTTGGCGACAGAATTTAGGGCAGATATATGTCCATGGAATGAAAGTGCAGGGTCAAAGGTTATACCAAGATATTTATAGGACCGCACCTGGTCAATGACGAGATTGGGTGTGGAGTGGACAGCTAAGGGAAACTTGCTGTACTTATTTTGGGGGTGGGAGAAGAGCATCGTTTTTGTTTTCTTAAGGTTGATAACAAGTCGGTGCTCAGTGAACCAGGTAGCTGCAGAGTCAAAGACTAGTTGGAGGGAGTTCTGTAGCAGCATGGGGTCATTGTGGGAGGCAAGAGAACAGCATCATAGCATAGAGAAGCATCTTACCCGTACAACTGCTGGGTAGGGAGTTAAGAAAGAGTGAGAATAGTAGGGTCCAAGAATTGAGCTCCGCGGCACCCCAGAATGAATGGGGCATGTTTCAGAGAGAGTACCGTTGACTTTCACACATTGGGAGGCGGGTGGAGAGATAGCTGGTGCACCAGGAACAGGTCCTGAGGCAAAGCCTATTAGGTCGAGGTGGAGACAAAGAGGATGCGAAACGGTATCGAATGCTTTAGACAGGTCAATGAATATAGCACCAGCCAGGGCACCAGAGTCCAAGGAGGCATGGAGGAAGCTGGAAAAATTCCAGGAGTGCTGTATTGGTACTATGACCTGCTCTGAACCTGTGTTGTTCAGTGCAGAGAACATTGTACTTACAGAGGTAGTCAGAGACTTGGGACGCCTACAATTTTCTCTAACGCCTTGAGAGGGGAGAGGATTGAGATGGGTCGGTAGTTACCGGAAGAGTCCTGTCACCACCTTATGGACAGGGGTAACTGTGGCAATCTCCCAGGCAGAGGGAATTGTCCGAGCCAGAGTGATTGTTGAAAATGCACGATAGGTGAGAGGACCTGATCCAGGACCCGACTAAAAGGCAGGGATCAATGAGTCATTACTGATGGTGTTACTTTAGGGCTTTTAGCAAGTAAGGCCTAGCTTCTTGCATGGTGACACAGCAGGTGGAAAGAGGGGCGGCAATGGGTGGTGGTACAGATGGAGGAGGTGGACTGAAAAAGTTACCAGGAAGTACTGAGCTAAGGTCAGTAAAGGAGTTATTGAGGTGGGTGGCAATGAGGGCAGGGTCAAAGGAGATGGTACCATTGATGTTGAGAAGAGAAGGAGAGGGGGACTGGGAGTGACCATTCAGTTGCTTGATGTTGTCCCAGAAGCACCTGGGGTTCCCCCAGGAGGAGGTAAGAGAGGCTTGGTAGTATTCCGCCTTTGCTTTGCGGATGGCCCAGGTGCACTGGTTGCGGGCGGCAGCATAGGACTGCCTGTCAGCTGAATGACCAGTAGCAACAGCAAGGTGCCAAAGATTGTTGCATTGCTTAAGTTGCCACAGTAGGGCAGGGGTGATCCAAGGGGCATGTTTCACTTTGGACCTCCTAGCAGTTATGGGAGCAAAGATATCACAGGCAAAGTTGAAAGTGCTTACAAAGAAGGCCAGGGCCAAGTCAATGTTGGTTGCCCGGCTAGAGGGGACCAACAGTGTGGGCAAGGAAGCACTTAAGACTTATGAGCCCCCAGGCCTAAGCCACCTTCGAGAGGTGGTTTTGACCGATGAGGGTCGAGGGTTTCCCAGTTGAAAAAGCAGGAGTGGTCACTGAGGCAGTCAGGGAGGATTTGGATGTTGTGGATGCGGATTGGCCTGTTGGTGAGACCACATCCAGGAGGGTGCTTGTCCCCCTAGGGTTTTTCTAGTAGGCTGTGTGACCAGTTGAGTTAGGTCAATTGAATGAAAGCCTCACGGTGGGAGGAGGACGAGGGGCAGAGCCAGTTTATATTCAAGTCGCCCACCAAGATTTGGTCCGACGAGTTGGGGTAGGGAGGTGAGGTAGTCAATTAGTGGGCCCAGGGCCTGGGATTGGTTCTTGGGGGGTATGTAGGCTATGGTTAGGAATGATGGGCCTCTAGCTGGGTCAGGGGACAGCTTTAGAGTAAGTGCCTGGGCCTTATGGTCGAGGTCAGGCGGGGGGAGTGGTAGCCCCATGAGAGAATCCTTCAAATAGAAGACACAGCCCCCACCTCTCCTGCCGACACGGTCCAACCAGTGGAGAGTGTAGCCGAGGAGAGAGACATGAGAGTTAGGAGTGGAGAGAGACAGCCAGGTTTCAACCAGGGCAACAACATCAGGTTTATGAAGCGTCACCCAGCAGTGTAGAGAGTCCAGTTTTTTTCAGGAGGCTACAGATGTTCATAGAAGCAATGCGCAGCCCAGGAGATTTCAGGGGGAGGACCAGTGCTGCCAGGCCCGGGATTGGGGTGGACATTGCCTGACAGGAGCAGGAGGAGGAGGGCTGATCTGGGGAGTGCACAATGGCAGGATAGCTTTCAACGATTGGAGAGGGGGTGATGAGGGAGTGATGAGGGGGTGATCACCAAGTGAAAACAGCTACTAGAGAGCAGTAAAATGTGACAAGTGAGGTATTGGGAGCAAATTGTTCAAACTTAATCAGGCTCCCTCTAGTGGCAAAACAGTATAAGGAGCTAATGGAGAAGTTGGGTGTTAAAAAAAAAAAGAGATCAAGGTAGAAATTACCTGGTGTGTCTCGTGTGCAGTGACTCTCAGTTTTTAAATACAGTTACAGGCAAATGCAAATAGTTTTAGCTGGTTCGTTTTAAAAGTTTCAAAATCAGGCACAAAAGTAACAGTTCTGCTCTGTTTGAGCCTGGGCAGCAACTCGAGGTGCTACTCTGGCTGGGATTCATGCGCTGAGCAGGGGAGCTTGTGGCCGTTTCAGAAAAGGCGCCAGATGGCCAACGATGGTGGCAGCAGCCTGGATCAAGCTAGAAATTACCTGGTGTGTCTCAGGTTCGGGGCTTCTGCGGGCAGGGAGGGCTTCAGAGCAGGCCCTCGCGACCTCCGGTCTCCTCAGGGGAGGGGGGTGGTCTCTGCCAAGCATTTCTGTGACCACTAACTAAAAAAAAATAGCTGACTCACAACACTACAGTGGTCATTTGTGACACTAAACACTGCATTTGCAACACTGTTGAGCTTTTTATTAACTTTTCCCATTTGCTATAATGGGAAACTTGTTTTTTGAATAACTTTTGAACCGTTTAATATTTTTTCACGAAATCTTTGAAAGGCACATCAGGGTCCCTTGCCGAATTTTTCCATACAACCTGTAGTCATGAGCAAAGAATGTGCAAAAAAGCAAAAATGCACTGCAGAATGTCACTTTATAACTCCGCAACCGTATATCCGACTGTTAAAAAACTTTACAGATCCAGAGATCTGTGGTACTGCTCCGTGCCTGCCAAATTTCGGGCAAATCTGTCTGATCGTGGTGAAGTTATTAAGATGCAAAATTTCACACTTTAACCTTAAATGGGGTACTCAACCCTAACTGTAGCGGTACTACCGTGCTACTATAATTAGAATATATATATATATATATATATATATATATATATATATAAATTCATTGTAAAAAAAAACTGTTTTAATGCAGCAGTTAGGGTTAATTCCACACTGACAAAAGCCTGGAAATGTGATGTTAGGTTACCAACACTAACACCCTACTCCCAACCCCAACTCCAACCACCCTCCACAGACCAACAGGCGTCGGGGTGTGTATTGGGGTTGTCAGACATATCACCCCATTCCATGTGTAAACATGCTGATATGGTACAGTATAGGAGAATAGGGTGAGAGTTAGGCCCAATGACCCCAATGCACACCCCGACACCTATTGGTGTGTGGAGGGTGGCGTGGTAAGGTTGGTAATCCTAACATTGAATTTCCAGACTTTTGTTGGTGTGAAATCAACCCTAACTGCTGCATTAAAATGGATTTTTTTGCAATGAATTTCCCTTCATTTTGAGAAAGTATAATGTTACTCATATGGAAACCGTATGTGAGCATGCAGGCCCTCTGGGCTCTGCGCTCCCATCCACCCATAACTGTAGAGGCATACCACAGGAGGGCCCTGTGCTCACAGTTTAGCAAAATGGTATGCATAGGTGGGATCGTGGGCCCTCTTGGTCCTACACTCCCACCTACCCATAAGTACAGACACGTAGCTCATACCTAGAGACATTCCAAGTAACCCTTGTACTACAAATGTGGCAATATCTCAGTAACCACAGCAACTTTTGAAAAATTTCTTCGCAGTTGTAGTCATGACCTGGCTACCTCCATGCATGCTTAGTTGCCTAAGGGTGTACTAAGCTGTGCTTAGTGAAAAATCTGTATCTCAAACTGTTTTTGAGATATAGGTACTGAAAGGTGCTGCAGGTGCCACAGCGTTAGCCTATGGGAAATTCCAAAACTTTAGAGTGCTGTTACTGTGGAACCAGTGTAAATTCTTTCAACAAACCAGCAAAGGTACATTTGTGGGGCAAGGGCTTGCCACCCTGCAAATTTCAGCCCAAAAGTCCTAACCATTTTTTTTTTTTGCTATGAAATGGCAAAGAAACTGTTTTTTTGGGGACTATTTACCCATGGAACTACTGTATCTCAAAAGTTTTGTGAACTTTTGTGAAAGAACTGCGGACTTTCATGAAAGTACCATTGCTATACATGCAGGACTTTTGTGACAGTTCCACAGACTTTTGCGAAAGTCCCGCATGTAAATCAATAGTACTTTCACAAAAGTACACTTTACTTTCGCAAAAATTTTTATCGTGCACATATATTTTCCCATAGGCTATAATGGGAAACAAAAATATTTTTACACCAAGCCTTCTAAAGGCACTTCAATGACCCAGTCCCCATATACGCTGAAAATTTCAAACCAGACAGAAAAACCGTTTGGGCTGTAGAGACGAGCAAAGAATTTTCCAAAAATTAAGATTTTTCACACTTTTTGACACTGCGCAGCTCCTCAACTGCAAATCCAACCAGAACAAAATTTTCCAGATCTAGAGATCTATGTTACCAGACTGCACTTGCAAACCTTCAGGCAAATCGGTTGAATGGTTCCAAAGTTATTAAAGTGCAAAATTTGAGATTTAACATTAAAGTGCCTACTCAACCCTAACTATATATATATATATATATATATATATATATATATATATATATATATATATATATACACACATACTGTGTGTGTATATAGATAAATAGATAGCTAAATGGATAGATAGATAGATAGATAGATAGATAGATAGATAGATAGATAGATAGATAGATAGCAAAAGAACTTTGTTAATGCATCAGTTAGGCTTAAACTGACAAAAGTAGGGAAATGTGGCATTAGAGTTTCCAACCCTAACACCCCATTCTCCACCCTGCAAAGACCCACAGGTGGGGCAGTCTGTCTTGGGGCCATCAACCCTAATGCACACCCCATTCCTTTACAAAATTAGGTGACATGGCTACAGCATAGGAGAATGGGGTGAGTGTTAGGGTTGACAGCCCCAAGACAGATCCACCCCCTTGCCTCTGGGTCTGTGCAGGGTGGAGAATGGGGTGTTAGGGTTGGAAACCCTAATGCCACATTCCCCTACTTTGTTAGTTTAACCCTAACTGATACATTAACAAAGTTCTTTTTGCAATTTATTTCCTTACTTTTTGAGATAGTATAATAATATCTTTATTTTACTATGGGAGCACAGGGTCCTTGGGACCCTGCACCCCCATGCCTCCATAAATGCACATATGTATCTAGCTGTGGAAGCACAGGGACCTCCAGTTATAGGACAATAGTCACCATCTTGTCACCATAGCCATGATATTATCCCACCTCATGTACCCAGTGCAGAAAATATTTCAATCCCCACTGCAACGTAACTCCGCACAAGTGCAATGCCATTCCACAATGCAGGTGCAAAAACACATTTTGTACAGGATTTGAAAAATGCAGCTGTGACATACATGAGGTGGTGTAATAACAAGGCTACGTTGAAATTTGAGCTCAAAATATTTAAAATTCACAATGTTATGAGCATGCGTAGTGAAATTGCAACAAATAGTCATAACTGTGCCATTTTAAATAATTTTGACCCAAAATTTTCAACATAGCCTTCTTATGACCTCACCACATGTACCCAGTACAGGAAATTTTGAAGTCCCCACCAAAACGTAATTCTGCTCAACTGCAACACCATTCTGCGCCACAGGTGCAAAAACAAATTTTGGTCAGGATTTGAAAAATGACAGCTGTGACATACATGAGGTGGGGTAATAAGAAGGCAATGCTGAAAATTTGGGGTGAACATATTGAAAATGTCCAAAGTGACAAGCGTGCATAGCAAAATTGCAATGAATGGTCATAACACAGCCATTTTTTTTAATTTTGACCCCCAGATTTTAACATAGCCTTCTTAAGACCCCACCTCATGAACGATATGTCTGTCATTACTAGCAGTGTCAGTGGCTCAGTAGGTAGCACACTCGCCTCTGAGGCCGGGAGATCAGAGGGCTGTGGGTTCAGTTCCCACTTCTGGCACTTGGATTAATATCCCAGTACTGACACTGTAGTGCAGCATAAGAGGGGTTCTGCACTTCTGAGGTGCCGCTTTGGATGAGACGTTAAACCGAGGTCCCATCTGCCTGGATTGGTGGTAGTTCAGGTGGATGTTAAAGATCCCATGGCACTTATCGAAAAAGAGTAGGGGAATTTCCCCGGTGTCCTGGCTAAATTTCCCTCATTCACTAAAAATACTACCAACAGCTTAATCTGGTTCAAGGTCAGTTGGCATTCATTTGTATCCCCCTTCCCCGGGTCATGCCTGAAAATAGGCAAGATTTGTCTAGTGCACTTGCCCAGTCAACAAAAACTAAATAAAATAAAACAAATTACACAAATCCCACCAAAAAGGTGATTTTGCCCAACCGACCATGAAATCACCATTCTGATGAGATTTGCATGATAATAGTCATATTGTTTATGAGATGGGGTGCCCAAAAGGCCATGTTGAAAATTTGGGGTCAAATTCTTAAAAAAACATGAGTTATGCTTAAAAGTTGAACCCCCCATTGAAATACATTGAAGCGCATTTTTTGCTTATATTGTAGTTACCAGTTCCAGCAGCTAGACATGTCTTTGATCAGGAGAGTGGATCTTGAACCTTGGACCTCTTCAGGTTAGTGAGTGTGTGTGGGGATGTACTTGGGGTGTGGGGTGGTGGATGCTGAATGGGAGGTGGGGTGAGGAGGTTTAATCGGCAAGGGACCATTTTCTTTTTCACAGGTTTGCAAAAATTTTAAGAGAGCCTTTTTTGTGTTTTATATAACATTGAGCCAGCAGCCCAGCACAGGATAAATAAAGCAAGGGGATCTCCATTGAAGGATGGGGGGTGCCGCTAGACACCAGGGATACATAAATAATAAAAACTAAAGGGGATCAGGATCTGAGGATGGGGGTACCACTAGACACCAGTGAACTATATATTAAATATAGGGATCATGACTGGAGGTTGGGGGTGCCAATAGACACCAGGGAAATAGAAGTACTGTACTTTTTTTTTTCATTGTTACTGTTTTATTTTTTAAAGTAATGCTTTGCTGTTGATGTGGTACTGGTGCCAAGATCAGAGTGGAGCTGTGTGCCAGGATCAAAGCAGAGCTGTATGTAGCACTGTGATAGAGAATATGTGAGAGAGAGAGCACTGAGACAGAGACAGCGAGAGAGAGAGAGAGAGAGAGAGAGCTGTCAGCAACTGAAGAGAAGCACATTTGGGTACTGTGACATATTCAGTGCTACAGTAGTTAGTAAAGCTGCGGTTGTTTTTTTTTAAACCAATTCTTGATGGGGTACTGGTGCTGGAATGAGGTGCCAATATCAGAGTGGAGCTATGTGCTGGGATCGGAGCGGAGCTGTATGTAGCACAGTGATAGTGAGTGACAGAGAGAGAGAGAGAGATGCCAGCAGCTGAAGAGAGAAACACATTTGGGTACTGTGACATGTTCAGTGCCACAGTAGTTAGTAAAGTTGTTCTTCTATTTTTTAAACTAATGCTAGATGGGGTACTGGTGCCAGGACCAGAGCAGAGCTACCGTATGTAGCATTGTGTATGTGAGAGAGAGAGAGAGAGAGAGAGAGAGACAGCACAGTTGGCAGTACAGTCACTGTTCACGGTGCCACCTGGTTGTGGTTTAGGTACAGTATATTTTAAAATATATTACAGTGCTATATTTTACTTCAGTTTCAGCTGCAGTGAGTGTGCAGGGGCTCAGAGTAACACAAGAGAATCAATGTATATGAACTCTTGATGGATGTCGCTCAGGAAGTTGGATAAATGGGGTTTCACTGTACAAGTAAAGGGGTCGCAATAGGAGGGTGGGGGGTGCCACAAGACAGCCTGTCTTTTCTTGATGGTGGTGCTGTTTTTGCTTGTTGTTGGAAGAGAGGTTGCTGGGAGAAAAATGCTGACGTCACTGCAGCCGGCCTAGATCTGAGGAGAAACCCAGAGGAGCCGGTATGGCTGTGGCTTCAAAAAAGTGCCAAACAATTTCATAAAAGGTATGCCATCATTGACTATCTGTTCTGGAGCCTAAAAATGTCACGATGTGTGAGAGTGCATAGTCCCTCTTCTCTTCTCTTCTCTTCTCTTCTCTTCTCTTCTTCTCTTCTTCTCTCTTTCTTTTATCTCTCCCTATCTACAGGATTTGTGAAATATGTCATGTACTGGGAGGCACCCAGAGGCAGCAAATATGGGAGTGTTCATGAAGCCAGGATAGCCAGGTCAGATATTTTATCTGTGTATAGATATAGAGTAAACCCTAAAAGGGGTTGGGTCTGCTTGGTAGCTAAAACCAATGAATGAATGCAACAAATTTTAAACTATAGGGATGATTTTGAGATGATGGGCCTGAAGGCCAAGATAACAATTTTAGAACCATGTGTGGAACAGGAGCAGGGGAATCTTCATATGGGAACATATATAAGACAGCCCGAAAAACAAAGCAGAATCACAAAGTGTTTAGCTCCAGTGAAAGCAGTACACATTATATCTGGTAGTGGAAGGAATGAGACAGGAAAGAGCAAATATATTAGAGGCAGGAAACAACAATGACCCAGAATAAATAATAGCCTGATTTTGATGGAAACCTCTTCTGACAGCAACAAAGGAGATAGTTTAGTATGTTCCCCACACCCCCACCTTCGTCTAAACAGGGTTAAGGGTAGAGTGCTTGACTCTGATGAAAGTTGCACAGTGGTTGATTCAGATGGACAAAATATAACCCTAAAATGGAAAAATCAAATAAGAGTCATTAGCTGGAACATTGCAGGTGCAATAAAAAAGTTGAGTGATTCAGACTGCCTGGAATTTTTAAAACAATTTCCAATAATGTTATTACAAGAAACCTGGAGCTTGGACAATGAGAAATGTATCCTTGAAGGTTATCAAGCTTGGAATATATGTGTAAAATGAAGGCCACAATATAGACCTTGGGGGTGGGTATCAGTACATTAATTAACATTGATCTAAATATCACGGTTAGAACAATATCTACAGAGATATCATCATTCTTCCTGTGTCTTGAGATAATGGATGGGAACACTGCTGCCTTGTGAATAATGTGTACCTAAATCATGGGTCCAGGAAAACTGCCATGCTTAAATCCCTCCTGGTTTTCAAAAGATTACTCCCATTAATTAAGCTTAATTACAATGATACGACAGTATTGGTCGGGGGGGGGGACTTTAATGTTAGAGTGGGACCTCCCAGAAGACTGATCCCCAAATTGGAATTTGGACAATGCTCTGGATATACCTATTAGAGCATCCATAGATAAAAGTACAACTAGGGGTGGTATTTGCTTATTAGACATCCTTGAGGCACATAACCTCAGAATAGTAAATGGATGTTTTCCCAGAGATGTGCAGGGAAACTGGACCTTCCCCACCAAACAAGGTGGTAGCATTTTAGATCTATTTCTAATAGATATTTATTCTTTTATTAAAATCAGGAATATTGCAGTGTCACAGATATGGGATAGCGATCACTTAACAGTTACGCTTGAATTAAAATTAGCTATGTCTGTAGATGCAAAAAAGAGAAATGCATAGAAAGGATGCTGATCACAATATGTTTATTGTCAATAAGCAAAGGATTAAATAGAATCTATATATTGTACTACACACATACTACTTAATAAGCTACAAAATGCAGCAATTACAAACAGAAAACAGCATTAATAAACCAATATAAAGGATACCTTGGTAATTCCACAGAGACAAAGGAGAAAGATTACTGCAGGCATATTATTGGCTCGGTCATAAATCTTGAAAAAGATATACTAAAAGCCCTGGATACAAAGCACCGAGTCAAGAATAATATTAATTACACAGCCAAAGCTAAATGGTTTGATGTTGAATGTAGTAAGGCAAGAAAAATCATGTATAAACAAGCAAGGAGAATGAAATAATCATTGTTAATTATGGACAGAGCAGCCTACATAAACTTTAGAAAGGAATATAGGCTTCTGTTGGATAAAAGAAAGCATTATTTAAGTAGTTCTTATGGGAATCACTTCAGCATGCAATATTAGAAAAGGATAATAAAACCTTCTGGAGTCTGGTGGCCTGGGGTGAAAACAAAAAATACGAAATAATATTAAAACAATGATCACCCCAAATGAATGGCAATCACATTACAGTGAAATATTTTAAAACTAAAAATTTAATGGAGGACTTAAAAGTAACCAACAACAGCACACCACTGAAGAACAGTAGTTGGAATGAGTTCTCTGTAAAAGAAGTGTATGATGCAATTCAAGTACAGAAAAAGAACAAAGTGGCAGCCATCGATAATATTCCCACAAACTTTTATCAGGTAGATACGTGTTGGTGGGCTGAGCTGTTCACTGTTTGTTTTAACTCCCTATGCAAAGCAGAATATATATCAGAAATCTGGCTAACAGCCATCATCGTGCCAATACATAAAAAAGGCCTAAAAACATACAACAAATTATAGGCCAATTTCACTGCTTTGTATTAGTTTAAAAATGTCCTCACAGTTGTTACTATCCAGATTAGAAAACTGGATGGAAAAGTGTAACATAAAATCCATGTTTCAAGCGGCCTTTAGGTGGGGTCGCTCCTTGAGCGACCAGAGTTTCACGCTACAATATATTGTGAATAAATATGTTGGCACAAAGGCTCAAAAAATCTCTGCAGCTTTTATAGCTATTACAGCTGGTTTTGATAGTGTCAGCCATGACACATTATGGTCTATGATGGAAGCAAAAGACATCAGTAAAAAATTATTGTCCCTGATAAAACAATTACACCTGAACACCAAATATCAGGTAAGATATGGGAAAGACAGAGTGGATTTTGGCATCAAACAGGGATGCCTGCTGGCCCATGCATTATTTAATATATTTATTTTGATGCTTTTGTAAGGGATCTGGAGTCCTGTGACACTTTTTCACCTAGAATTAATAATAGTCACATCAAAATACTGTTATATGCAGATGATGCAGTAATTTTGTCACAAACCCACCTTGGGCTGCGTAGAGGGATATGTACCATACAATCCATACTACAGAAATTAGATTTAGAAATGAGTACACAAAAATCCAAGATAGTTGTATATGGATCCATAGGAAGGGATAAACAACGTACTTACTGGAAAGTAGGAAACTGTAATCTGGAGATAGTGGACGAATACCAATATCTGGGAATATTATTCCATAAATCTATATCTTGGAAAAACAATATTAACCTATATCTCAAATTATTATTGGGCCTACCTATGCCTCAAGTGCCATAATTAGAGCAGAGACTGGAACCCTGGACATCAAAACAAAAATATTAAAATATAGTCTGGTGTTTTAGAATAAAATAGTAACAGCTCCGTATGAGAACTTAATACATCATTGCTGGGAAGATGCCCAAAAAGGCCAAGTCAAGGACTCCTGGTTCTCTTCTTTAAATAATTCTTTTAACAAGTATGGCTTGGAAAAAGATTATATTATTAATTGCCCTGGAGACCCGCATAACTTTGTGTAATTAGTGCGGTACAGAGAATCAATAATTCTGCCTGCCAAAAAGATCTGACTACTTTATATGAGTCACAAGAATATACTACTATAAAATTGGTAAAAAACAACTTTAATATGGAACAGTACCTAATTAATTGCAATATTATTAGACATAGAAAAGCTATCACAAGATTTAGGTTTGGGCTATTATGGTTCTCCTGGTTACCGATATGTTAGGGAAAACTTTCCATGCATTTGTAACACAAGTATTTGACTCTCGATACCTCATATTGTTTTTGATTGTACAGTTTTTGATAATGAACAGGACAAATGGTTGAAACCATTATTCACCTGCATTCAGGATAGTAGCAGAGATGAAAAATAAAAATTTATATTATCTGCTAATAACATGGCCAGTACTTTTGCTCTGGGCAACTTTGCTCACTGTGTGATTAATAAAGTTAATAGACTTAAAACATAAGGAAGCATGTACAGTGAAGCCCATCAGGATGAAGCACAGCACTGCAGAATTCTGCAGTAGAGTTACTGCAGCAAACAATGCAATTTCAATGGGAGTTAATCCCTTTTGTCATGCAGTAAACCTGTGACACTGCACTTCATCCTGGTGGGCTTCACTGTAAATCTAAATATCATTTTGCACTCTGGAGAAAAGAAAGTATACATATTTTTCATACGTGATTGTTTTTAGATATGCATAAACTTTTAATTTTTAACATCTTGTGTTTATGAGTATGGATTTTAAAATGTATGTGTGTATGTTTTTTTACATGTATATACACCTTAAATAAATTTTACCTTGACCTTGACACCCGGGAAATGAAGGGACAAGGGTACTGGAGGGTGGGGGGGAGGCACCAGACACAAGGGAAAAACAGTTCAGTACTGGAGGGCAATTTGTGGAACAAGCAGGATTCTCAAGTGATGAAAAAGGATCCTTTTTCATGACTCGTGATATGAAAAAGGATTCTTTTTCGTATCACGCGGTCACAAAAAATAGTTCATTATATTTGAGAAAAACACATTTCAGGGGCATATTTCTAACTTCAAAGTGCAGATTGCACCTAATGGTGTCCTGATGAGCCAGCTAGATGTGGTGCTTTCTCTCCAGAATGTCATTGTTGTGGCTTTTGAAAAAAAAAAAGAAAACATTTAAACAAGATGGCGGCTCATAAAGAATGATTTTTCTTTCACGAAAATTAATTTAATTTTCATGAAAAAGGAATGGGTCTTGTTAGAGTGAATCCTTTTCTGATGAGAAAAAATCCTTTGTTGATTTTTCTCTCTCTATCCTGAAAAGTGATCGTCCAATTGAAAACAATGGGAAATGAAAAACAGTATAACTTTGCAACAGATTAATATTTTTTTCACAAAACTAAGCATACCTGTTCTGTTACCCAAGCTGGTTCTACCATTAAAAAAAATCACACCAAAATTCCACACCATCTGGATAGCAGGGTGATGAGGAAAAAAAATGCAAAAAGTGGCAACTCTATCACTATTTTCACTGTCTGGATCTCAGAATCTGCACATCCAACCAGAACAAAACTTAACATATCAAGAGATCTACCCCATGGGACAGCTCATGCCACATTGTAAGCAAATCCATAGATCAGTTGAAAAGTTATTAAAGTGCACAATTTGAGGTTTAACATTAAACATGCTACTCAACCCTAACTACAGAGGAGCTACAGTGCCCTTTTTATATATATATATATATATATATATATATATATATATATATTTACAAAAAACTTTGTTAATGCTCAGTTAGGAGTCAAAGTAGCAACATCTGGGAAATGAGGTATTAGGGTTTTCCTCACCCCACCCTCCAACACCAGGCAGGAGAGCAGATGTGGGGTGTTACTTGGGCTTCTCAAGCCTAACACTCACCCCATTCCATCAGCAAATAAGGTCAGATGTGTAGACTTTCTGAGAATGGGGTGAGAGTTAGGCTTGAGAAGCCCAAGGCACACCCCACACCTGCTCTCCTGTCTGGTTAGGGAGGGTGGGGTGTTAAGGAAACAGTAATGCCTCATTTCCCAACTTTTGTGGCTTTGACTCTAGCTGGAGCATTAACAAAGTTTTTTACAACTTATTTCCTTACTTTTTGACATAGTGTAATAGCATCATTATTTTACTGTGGGAGCTCAGGGTCCTTTGGACCCTATGCTCCCATCCCTCTGTAGATGCATACAGTATATGTATGTAGCCATGGAAGCTTAGGGCCCTCTGGTCCCTGTGCTTCCATTTATAGGACAACAGTGACCAAATTGTCAGTATAGCCATCTTATTACCCCATCTCATGTACCCAGTGCAGAACATTTTCAAATCCCCACCAAAATGTAATTCTGCACAACTGCAATGCCATTCCACACCACAGGTGTGAAAACACATTTTGGACAGGATATGAAAAATGACAGCTGTGACATACATGAGGTGGGGTAATAAGAAGGCTATGCTGAAAATCTGGGGTAAACATATTTAACATTTCCAAAGTTACAAGCAGGCGTAGCAAAATTGCAACAAATGGTCATAACTTTGGCATTTTTTCAAATTTTGACCCCAAATTTTCAACATAGTCTTCTTATGACCCCACCTCATGAACCCCATAGGTGAAAACTTTCAAATCCATGCCAAAATGCCATTCCATGCCACAAGTGTAAAAACACATTTCAGACAGGATGTCAAAAATGACAATTGTAATGTTCATGAGGTGGTGTTAAAAAAAATGGCTACTTTGAAAATTTGGAGTCAAAATATTGAAAATGATCAAAGTTATGTGTGTGCCTAGAAAAATTTCAATGAATATACATAACACAGCCATTATTAGGAATTTTTCTCACCATGTTTTTTTGGAACTCCACCTCATGAACACTGGTGGTGAAATTTCATTATTCAGTCTTGAAAGGTGATTTTGCGCAGCGACCATAAAATCACCTTCTGGGCCTGATTAACAAAACGACAGTTGCAGTGTTCATGAGGCGGGGTCCTAAAAAGGCTATGTTGAAACTTCGGTGCAAAAAATCCAAAAAATGGCAAAGATATCAACATAAGTTCAAAATGCCATTAAAATACATTATAGGGCATTTACATTTATTCCACAGTTAATGGTTCAGCATTTAAGAATGCAAACGTGTCTCATTCCACAGAAGATGACAGCATACGACCTCCAGAGGTAAGTATAGGGTAAGGGGGGGTGTGGGGAGGTGAGTGCTCACTGGGAAGGTCAGGGATGTGGGAAGGGGAACAATGGTGACTATGAGGGACTGTTTTCTTTATTTCAGGTTTTAAGAAAAGATATTGGGGATGGTTTTCTTTTTTGCAGGTACATATAAAATAAATCTATTTTGGGATGTCTGGGAGTGGGCTCCCCAATGTCCTACTGTGCTTGGGGGGGTAATTCTGAATGGCGACATGGGAAATGGTTCCCCGATGTCGGCAAACATTATTAAAACAACTGGCTGCGGGGGAGCATCCAACACCGGGGGGTGGGCATCCCAGTGATGGATAATATAAATATAATTAAAAAAACCAAAAAGGAAGGTAAGGGGGCTGCTACTAGATCCCAGGGAAATACATTACAGCATGGGGGACTTGGGGACAGCACAGAATTCACAGTATAGGATAGTTTTTTATGACTTGTGATACGTAAAAGGATTCCTTTTTTCATATCACACGGTCACAAAAAGAGATTCCAAACAGTAAACAAAACACAATTCTGGGGCATATCTCTAACATAGAAGTGCAGATTGTACCTAAGAGGGTTCTGATCAGTCAGCTAGGTGTGGTGGCCTCTCTCCAGGATGTTATTTTTGTGGCTATCGAACTGTGTTTTGGAAAAAACAGAAAACAAGATGGTGGCTTGTGAAAAAGGATTTTTCTCTCACAAAACAGGATTTTTACCTCATGTTCTGTCATGTGACCACAGACCTGTAGGGCCAGCACTGGCTGCCAGTCAGGTGGTGGGTTCTCTTCAAGGTGGGCTTGCTCATCTGTAAGATCCTATATGGATCTGGCCCCAGCTACCTTTCAGACCTCAGCAAGAGGAAGGAGGCAGCTGCTAGAACTCTTCTACTGGGACTAAATAACTAGAAGAGAGAGCAGCAAGAGGAAGAAGGCAGCTGCTAGAACTCTTTTACTGGGACTAAAGAACTAGAACTCTACTACTGGAACCTTCAATTAGGGTAAAAAACAAACAAAAAAACAAGAGTTGGTGTGCTTGTCTGAGATGGGGGAAGGCAACTGTTATCTGTGCTGTTAGCTAGGTGAACAGAAGAGCTGTAAATTAGGATGTGTGGCTTTGGCAACAGAAAGCCAGGTATCTGTATTTAAAACTTCCCTAGCTGGCTTTTGACAGAGAGCAACAAGAGGAAGGAGGCAGCTGCTAGAACTCCTCTACTGGGACTTTATAGCCCTCCCTCCCTCCCCTCCACACCTCCACCCTTAGCCAGTTCCACTTTTATAGGCACTGGATTTGACTGACAACAGGAACTTCCTGTTTTGTAAAATAAAGGGAGTAATCACAGAGGTACAAAAGACTCAACATCCTAGAAGGAAAAGAATAGCTTTCTCTCACCCCCTAGCTGCTGGAGGTCTGTCTCTGTGCAAATAAGAAGGAGACTACTGAGGAATACAGGAACTTCCTGTCCCAGAACAGGAATGACAGAGGCTGTAAAGGTACAGAGACAGTAGGAAAGTAGGGGGAAAAATAAAACCAAAAAAAGTAAATGGAGAGAGGAAAGAGTAAGCATACAAAACAACAGTTGAGGGGCCACAAATAAGACATGATGGGAGTGGTGCAGTGCAGTGGCTGTGGAACAGCAGTCTTCCTGGAGACGTTCTGGAGGATGCGGTGTTGTCCCATCTGCAGGCACCTCTCTGGGCTGAGGGAGGAGGTAGCTCATCTCCAGGCTGAGTTGACCAGGATTGGGGGGACCTCCTTTCTCACCCTGGGACCACCAGGACTGATGTTGCTGCCTCAGAAGTTGCCAAGAAAGAGGAGTGGTTGGACCATGGTGGGCTCAGGGAAGGTGAGGGTGGAGGAACAGAGCTGCATCCCTCCAGTTGTACCTCTCCACAATTAATACACCTTTCTGGCAGAGTGTGGTTCCTCTATGGAGGCACTTGCAGTTGGGACCAAGGAGGATGCTGGGAACCTCCACAAAGGAGACCCACAGGAGGGTGTCACGGGACCCCACAGGAGAAGGAAACAACTTCTGGTGGGGGACTCAATTGTTAGGGGGGTAGAACTGGGGAAGGGGAGAGGGAGGTACGGTGCCTACCTGGTGCCATGGCTGGGAGGAACAGGGAGCGAATCCTCAAGATCACGAGAGCAGCTGCACAGAGGAGGGAGCTGGACATCATTGTCAACCTAGGGACAAATGACCTGGCTGGGAATGGGATCAGAGCAGTGCAGGAGGAGTTTGTGGAGTTGGGGAGGGGCCTTAGACAAGTAGCATGCACGGTAACCTTCTCGGAGGTGCTGCCTGTCTATGACATGGGTGAGGCTAGGGTGCGCTGCACCATGGGAGTCAATCAATGGTTGAAAAACTGGTGTATAGCTCAGGGTTTTGGCTTCATTGGGGACTGAGGGTCCACCTGAAGGGATACAGGCCTATACTGGTGTGATGGTCTGCATCTGTCCAGAAGGGGAACCAGGATCCTAGGTGATAGGTTTAAATGCTTCATTGACAAGCACTTAAACTAGCCAAGGGGGGGCACTGAAAAGGAGCAGAGAAATCCCAGCCCCCCCAATAAAACAGGGCAGTTAGTGAGGTAAACACCAAGATAGAGAAGTTGATAGGGAGAAGGGCAGGGGTAAATGGAGAAATAGGCAAAGGCAGTAAGGACAGGGATGGGGCTAAAAGGGGTAATGCCATCAAAAAATGTAGAGCAATGAGTACCAACGCCCATAGTCTTGGTAACAAACTCCCTGAACTAGTGGCCTTGATGAAAGAGGGATGCCTGGATATTGTGGCAGTCACAGAAACATGGTACATAGAGAACCATGACTGGGATGTCAGCAGACCAGGTTACACAGTCTACAGGAGGGACAGGGAGGGTAGAAGAGGAGGAGGAGGAGTAGCTCTCAATGTAAGGGAAGGGATCAAAGCAACAGAACTAAAAGGTAAACAGGGAGGAGAAGAGGCACTGTGGGTCACTCCGGAGACAGGATATGGCACCACAATCTGCATGGGTGTTGTATACAGACCCCACATCTCAGAGGGAGGAAATGGAAAAGGAAATGATAGAAGGTGTCTTTAGGATGGCAGAAAAAGGGGAGATACTGTTGATGGGGGACCTGAATGTGCCAGATGTTAACTGGAGTACCTTTGCAGCAGCCACATCCAAGAGCAGGGTCATTCTCGATGCCCTGCAGAGGGCTTGCCTCAGACAGATAGTGCTGAAACCCACTTGGGAGGGAGCAATCTTAGACCTGGTACTCTCTAATGGGGATGGAGAGAGGATCTCAAATTTAACAGTGGGTAGCCATCTGGGAACAAGTGACCACCAAACAGTGTGGTTCACGATAAACACAGTCATAGAGTCAAGCCATACAAAAGCGAGGGTACTGGAATTTAGGAGGGCTGACTTTGTTAAAAAGGGAGAGTATCTTAGAAAAGCACTAGCAAACAGGCAAGAAGGAGAGGTGGAGGAACAATGGGAAAACATCAAAACTGCCATCACAGAGGTAACAAGCCTTTGTGTGAAGCAAATAAATCAAAATGTAGGAAAAAAACACTATGGTTCTCAAAAGAGGTGGCGGGGAATGTTAGGAAGAAAAAGATAGCATTCAGGAAGTATAAGGAAACACAGAAGGAGCAGTACAGAGAACTGTACCAGTTAAAGCAGAAGGAAGCGGGGAAGGCAGTCAGAATAGCAAAGGCCCAAACTGAGGAAAAGATAGCCAACTCAGTTAAGAAGGGGGATAAAACCTTTTATAGGTACATTAGGGAGCAAAGAAAGACCAAGGGAGGGATAGTGAGGCTTAATAAAGGGGAGAGTGGGTGGGCAGAGGGTGACAGTGAAAAACCAGGGATACTTAATGAATACTTCTGCTCAGTATTCACAAAAGAAGAGATGGGGAGGTACCTAATCCAATCAGTAGAAGCACTCTGGATAGTGGGGTCAATATCAGTCTATTCACAGAAGAAAAGGTTCTGAAAGAACTCCTAAAACTGAAGGTGGACAAAGCAATGGGCTCTGATGGGATTCTCCCCAGAACTCTAAAAGAACTGAGGGGAGAACTAGTGGCACTACTGACTACCCTTTTTAACAAATCAAGGAAGGATGGTATGGTACCTAAGGTCTGGAGGAGAGTGGATGTGATTCCCCTTCACAAATGTGGGAGCAAAGTAGAGGCAGGAAACTACAAACCTGTTAGTTTGATCTCAGTGGTAGGGAAAATGATGGAATCACTTCTAAAAGAAAGAATTGTTGAGTACCTAGAGGCCAGTGGAGCACAGGACCCAAGGCAGCATGGATTCGCAGCGGGAAGGTCATGTCAGATGAATCTAATAGATTTCTTTGACTGGGTGACCAAAGTAGTAGACCAGGGATGGGCTGTGGACATGGCCTCCCTAGACTTTAGCAAGGCATTTTACATAGTCTCACACAAAAGATTAGTAAACATATTAGCCAGCCAGGGAGTGGGTCCCAGGGTGGTAGCCTGGGTAAACAATTTGCTGGACAACAGGACACAGAGGGTAATAGTAAACAGAGTCCACGACAAAGAAAGGGGGGTTACTAGTGGGGTACCGCATGGTTCAGTACTGGGTCTGGTCCCTTTTAATGTCTTTATAAGTGATATTGCAGCAGGACTGGAAGGAAAAGTATGCCTCTTTGCAGATGACACAAAGATACACAAGGGGGGTGGAAAGGATGAGAAGGGGCTTGGCAAGGTTGGAGGAATGGTCAAAAGTATGGCAGCTTAGATTCAATGCAAAGAAGTGCAAAGTAATACACCTGGGAAACAAAAACCAGGGGAAGAGTACACAATGGGGAGGAGTACTAACAACAACAAAAATGGAAAGAGACCTGGGGTAGTCATATCAAATTACCTAATAGTAAGCAAGCAATGTGAGAAGGCAGTAAGGAGGGCTGGGGGATACTGGGATGTATAGGAAGAGGCATCACCAGTAGAAAACAGGAAGTTGTTATTCCTCTGTACAGACAGTTGGTGAGACCCCATCTGAAGTACTGCATGCAGTTCTGGAGAACCCATCTCCACAAGGACATAGACAGGATGGAGGCCATTCAGAAGAGGGCAACTAAAATGGTGCAGGGTCTGCACCAGAAGCCTTACGATGAGAGACTAAAGGAGCTTAATATGTATACTCTCGAGGAAAGGAGGGGGAGGGGACATGATAGAAACTTTCAAGTACCTCAAGGGAATCAGCAATGTCCAGGAGGGTAGCATCTTTCAGAAAAAGAGATGTGTAAAAACAAGGGGCACAATTTGAAGATAGAGGGGGGACAGCTCAAGGGCAATGTGAGGAAGTATTTTTTTCACAGAGAGGGTGATGGACACATGGAACAGCCTTCCTGAGGAGGTTGTGGGGTCAAAAACAGTGAGGGAATTCAAGAATGCATGGGACAGACATAAGGCAATTCTGGTGGGGAGAAGGAAGAAGTAGGCTGTTGGTTAACTAGGATCTGAAGCTTATCCAATAGGTAGGGAAATGCGCAGACTGGGTGGGCCAAGCAGTCCTTATCTGCCATCAAAGTCTATGTTTCTATGTTTCTCTTAACCCCTGCCATCCCCGCTCTCTCCCTCCGTTCCTCCACCCGGGGCCTCCTGGTGGTTCTGAGGACCAGGCTGAAAACCTCGGGTGATCATTCATTAGGGGTGCCCGGCCCGGTCCTCTGGAACTCATTCCCAAGATCTCTGAGGGAAGTCCCTACAGTGGAGGTGTTCAAGAGGAACCTAAAGACCCATCTTTTTAATCTAGCTTACCCTGCAGATGTATTTTAAATCATGCCTGATGTATTTAATATCTTTTATCATTTATTTTGTTGATTATTTAAACTGTGACCCTGTTTAAACTATCTGTTCTGTATGGTGCCCAGGACCCCAGGGATTGGGTACCTAACAAAATAAATCTTTACTTACTTACAAAAAAGGAACAGATCTCACGAGAGCTAATCATTTTATGCGAGGTCAATCCTTGGTTGAACTTTATTCCTTTAATTTGGACAGGGGAATTCCCATTGAAAGCAAAGGGAACTAAAACATTTAATAACAGATTAATATTTTTTCACCAAACTAAGCATGCCAGTTCTGTTTTCCAAACTGGTTGTACCATAAAAAATCACACGAAAATTCCACACCATGTGGATGCAAGGTGATGAGGAAAAAACTGCAAAAAAAAAAGGCAACTTTTAAGGTTTTAGCATTATCCGGATCTCAGAATCCGTACATTCAACCAAAAAGAAACTTGCCACATCAAAAGATCTTCCCCACATGACAGCACCATGGGACAACACATACCAAATTTTGTGCAAATCCACTGATCGATTAAAAAGTTATTAAAGTGCAAAATTTTAGATTTAATATTAAACAGGCTACTCAACCCTAACTATAGGGGCATGTCTGTGCCCCTATAATATATATAAATTGCAAAAAAAACCATTAATGCTCTAGTTAGGGACAAAGCCACAAAAGTAGGGAAATGTGGCATTAGAGTTTTCAAAGCTAACACCCCACACCCACCCTGCACAAACCAACATTTATTGGGGGTGTGCCTTGGGGTCATCAGCCCTAATGATCACACCATTCTCTTATGCTGTACCCATCTTAGCTTATCTACTTATGGAATGGGGTGAGCCTTAGGGCTGATGACCCCAAGGCACACCCTTGATGCCTGTTGGTATGTGCAGGATAGGTGTTGGGTGTTAGCATTGAAAACCCTAATGCCACATTTCCCAATTTTTGTGTCTTTATCCCTAACTAGAGCATTAGTGCTTTTTTTGCAATTTATTTCCTTACTTTTTTAGATAGTATAATCGTATCCATATTTGCCTGTGTGAGCAGAGGGTCTTCTGGACCCTGCACTCCCATCCCTCCATAGATGCATATATGTATGTAGCTGTGGAAGCACAGGGACTTCTGGGCCCTACACTTCCATTAATAAGACAACTATGATCAAATTGTCATCATAGCCATTTTATTACCCCACCTCATGTACCTAGTACAGAAAATTTTCAAATCTCTGCCAAAACATAATTCTGCACAATTGCAACGCCATTCTGCACCAATGGTGTGAAAACATATTTTAGCCAGGATTTGAAAAAATAACAGCTGTGACATATATGAGGTGAGGTAATAAGGCTATGTTGAAAATCTGGGGAGAAAATATTGAAAATTTCCAAAGTTACAAGTGTTTGTAGTGAAACTGCAATGATGGGTCATATAACTTTGGAATGTTTTACATAATTTCCCCAAATTGTTAGCATAGCTATCTTATTACCCTATGTCATGTACCCAGTACAGAAAATTTCTGAATCCTAGCCAAAACATAATTATGTGCAACTCCAGCGCCATTCTGCATCACAGGTGCGAAAACACATTTTGGACAGGATTTGGAAAATGACAGCTGTGACATACATGAGGTGGGATAATAAGAAGACAATGCTGAAAATCTGGGGTTAAAATATTTAACATTTCCAAAGTTACCAACAGGCATAGCAAAATTGTAATGAATGGTTACAACTTCAGTATTTTTCCATATCTTGACCCCAAATTTTCAACATAGTCTTCTTATGACCTCACTTCATAAACCCCATAGCTGAAAATGTTCAAATCTGTGACAAAATGCCATTCCATGCCACAGGTGCAAAAACACATTTCGTACTGGATGTGAAAAATGACAGCTATACTGGTAATGCAATGGTACGAAAAAAATTGACTATGTTGAAAATTTGGAGTCAAAATATTAAAAAAATGACCAAAGTTATGCGCATGCATAGGAAAATTTCAACAAGCGAGCATAACTCAGACATTTTTGGGACTTTTTTCACTACCTCATCATGGTTCTTTTTGTTCTCACCTCATGAACACTGGTGGTGAAATTTAGTTATTTAGTCCCAAAAGGTGATTTCGTGCAGCTACCGCAAAATCACCTTCTGGGCCCGATTAACGAAATGACAGTTGCAGTGTTCATGAGGTGGGGTCCCAAAAAGGCCATGTTGGAAATCTGGTGAAAAAAGTCCTAAAAATGGCGAAGTTATGAACATAAGTTCAAAATGCCATTGAAATACATTATATGGCACTTACCTTCATTCCTCAGTTCATCGTTCAGCTTTGAAGAGTGCAGACATGTTTCGGTCCACAGAAGGTGACAGCCTATGACTTCTGGTGGTAAGTATAGGGTAAGGGGGATGTGGGGGGGTGAGTGCTTAGTTAGAGGGTCGGGATGGGGAGGGGGATGGTGGGAACAACGAGGGACCATTTTCTTTTTTTCAGGCTAAAAAAAGACATATGGGGACTGTTTTCTTTTTACAGGATTAGTAAATAAATATTTGGGAACACTGGAGATGGGCTCCCCAGTGTCCCACACTGCTGCGGGGGCTTATAAAACCAACATTGGGATTGTGCCCCATGATGTAGGCAGTATATATAAAATAAGAGCTGCGGGCTGGGGGAGGAGGGACAGAGATTGGAGGGTGAAGGGTGCCATTAGACACCAGGAACAGCAATTGGAGGGTGCCACTAGACAACAGGGACAACAATCAGAGGGTGGGGGGTGCCACTAGACATCAGGGACCATGATCGGAGGGTGGGGGGTGCCATTAGACACCAGGGACAGCAAAAATGCAACAGTTGTAAACTGATGTCCCTTTGCAGTGCAGGGCAAAGAGTGAGTCAATCTAGCCCTTCAACCCTGATATTGGTTGAGATGTTCAGTGGGACCTTGTCTCATGTGCGGTTCCCCTGAATCTGCAAAACCAAAAAAAGTGCCTGAGTGAATGGTTGTCCTGGTTTGGTGCAAGGGGAGGGCAAATTTAAGCTGACAAGCCCATTGTCCCCCGATGTGGTCTCTGGTGGTGGTTGGGTATCTTTTCTTAGCTCCTGCAATTTTAAGGAGACTTTTGTGCATTCAGTTGGTGCCCTTTTGAGGGATGTTACAAAGAAGGCCAGAGAAGAAAAAAAACAACTTTGGCAGTCATTGTTCTCACTTCAGTATTTGTTTCTTATTCAGCTGTCCCTTTGCACAGGAGTGGGGCTCCTGTATTTATTACAGCAGCGGTTTACTGTCCAGCAGGATTTTGGAGCTGATTTTCCAGAAGTGGGTTTCCTGTGTTTGATGGTGCCGTCTTTGGTTCTGGTGACTTTGAGACAAGAGCAGTTCTCCTGAAATTTCAAAATGCAGCAGTTGTAAATTGATGTCCCTTTGTGGTGCAGAGCAAAAAGTTATGAGCTAATAAACTCTGTTGGATTTTTTAAAAGTTGCAGCTCCTAAATTAATTGTTACAGTGTGCAGATTTCTCATGCCCTGTTATTTGCCAGGACAAGCTGCTGCTATCTGCACCCCTGCAACATTTCTGAGGTGCACTTCTCTATTCTTTTTTCTAGTTAGGGCAGGACTTTGTTTTGTTTCCCAACAATAGCTGGGCCACCCCACTGGACATTTCCTTCCTGCTTGGAGCTGGTATTAGCCCAGGAGAGCATTATTAAAACAATACTTAATGGTAGAAAAAAAATGTCCCGAGAGCAGCCCTTCACCAACTTTCTCAGAATGTATCTTTTTAAATAAAATTTGTAATTTAAATAAAACAAACTGTTTTCAATCAAATCTGGTTCTGCTGCCACTAACACTGACCAAGTGCCCTCTCCACTGACTGCCTAATAATGCTGTATGATTTATTCACTCACATTTTAAAGACAAAGGAGGGGGCATTTACAGACTGGGAGATACAATTCGCCCCATTCTTTGTTTTGTGAACTTCTGTGAATTCATGCATTTGGTGGAGCAATTAGCATATCTTTTATTATAAAATGGATCTCAGAAATGTTGCAATTTGATTGGCTGTTAGAATTCCAACAGCCTTACATTAATCCATGTTATACCGTCATATACAACCTGATCACCATGGCACATTGATTCTTCCTGTCAGCATTCCATTATCTAGCACTGCTGAATGTGTGGAATGATGCATTCTGATTTTGAACCAGCATTCCTAAACTGTTGGTGGAAGAACTATTTTATTAAAAATCTCCCTCTACATGAGGAAAACATTCAAAAAGCATACTTTTAACACTTTTCGTTTGGAATAATTTTTTATAATAGTAATAAGGCACACCCAGGAGTTAGATTAGCAGTCAGTTAATCACTCCCTAGTGGCAATATGGCACTTGGCTGTGCCTTGTGCCACATTACACCCCTAGGAGGTGATTAAGAGAATGTTAATCTAACCCCTGGTCATGCCTTATTGTTTAATTATTCCGCCATGTTGTTAGTTAAAAGCTGAGGTGGAGAGAGAGTATACATTATATGGGAGATGCACCTCTGGGGCAAATATGTTCAGCCATGGCACCACTAACACCAGGGAAACAGTGGCCACCAGCTCACACTGCAGCCCACAGCACGAGTTCCAGCTGGGGCTGCAGAATTCAAGAAATTCCCGCTCTTCTCATAAAGAGAGCGCGGGGGAAGTACTGCTCTCGCTAAGCTGGGTACCCAGGATTTGGGTGTCCAGTGAACATATTTCTGGAACACATGCAAACAGAGGTGAGAAAGAAGTGCCTCAGCTGAGGCATTTACTTCTTTCTCACCTTTGTTTGTATGTGTTCCATAAATATGCAGGCCACACTCCTGTGTGATTGTTACAAAAAAAGACATATTTCTGGCCAGTATATTAAAAAACAAACATCAGAATCTAGCTAAACGGGTCATTTTAGCTAGGTTCTGATGTTTGTTTATTAAAATCTCAGCAGTTTTATGTATTTTTCACCTTTTGTAGTTAGTGGAAGAAAAAAACAAGATAGTGGCTCACGAAAAAGGATTGTTTCCTCACGAAAAATGATCTTAGTCTAATGAAAAAAGTATTGATTTCACGAGAATGATTCCTTTTTCACAAGGTCAATCCTTGGTCAAACTTTTAGCCCTATAAAATTGACAGATTTCCCATTGGAAACAATGGGAAACTTAAAAATTGAATAACTTTATAACATATTAATACTTTTTTCACCAAACTAAGCATGGCAGTTCTGTTACCCAAGCTGATTGTACCATAAAAAAATCACACCAAAATTCCACACCTTTTAGATGCAAGGCAATGAGGAAAAAAACTGCAAAAATAGGTGATTTTTAAGATTTTAGCACTGTCTGGATCTCAGATTCCGTACATCGACTGGAAAGAAACTTGCCACATCAAGAGATCTACCCCCACAGGACAGCACATACCAAATGTTGTGCACATCCATTGAATGATTGCAAAGTTATTCAAATGCAAAATTTGAGGTTTAACATTAAACAGGCTACTCAGCACTAACTATAGGCAAGGCCCTGATTTTTCTGTGATTCTGCGGCCACTGAGATTTCTGAGGAACCTAATGTAAACAATGGAAAATCCACAGAATATTATTCTGCAGTTTTCATGAACTGCAGAATATTATTCCATGGTTTACATGGACTGAGGAAAATTTTTCCATGTTTATATGAACTGAGGAAAATTATTCTGCAGTTTACATGAACTGCAGAATATTATTCCATGGTTTACGTAAAATGCAGACTATTACTCCGCAGTTTATACTGAAGAATCAGTATTTAGCTGGCCTGCCGGCACAGCAGTACCCCTCATGAAGCTAACAACCTAGGTTTGGGAATGAGCCTGGGAAGTTGGAGGGCTGACCAGGGGAAGGAGGATCGAGCATCCTATGGATTGCTCTCCTACTCTGGGGAGGAAGGGTGGAAGTCACTGGTTTCGGTAACCTCGTGGTAGCCTGGGGTATGACAGCCAGAAGTGACTAACTTTGGGAGGCATGTCAGATGTTTGGCGTGCTGCCCCAACATTATTGTACTATATAACTTCTGGGAAGAAAATGGGGAAAATGGATGTTTTACCGCCACACGATGACATCCGCCCCCATGTTGCAGACCCTGCACCACCGACTGGGCTCTCGCTTCTGTTCTACCATTCAGTCTCCATCAGAGGGGTGTTAGGCTGGGGTGTTCAGGAGTGAGGTTAGTCCCAGGGTGTGTGGCGGGGCTGAGCGTGTGTAGATCAGACTAATAGGGGCTGGTGGATGAGGCAATAAATCATAATAAATAAAAAAATGAAGAGCCCATATAAACTGTGAGTAAAACAAATCTGTAGTTTACATTGACTCTGACCAAGGAAAAGTATTCCAGGGATCATATAAACTGTGGTTATTCAATGGATCACATAAACCCCAGAAAACTATTCTGCGGTTTATATTAAATTCTGCAGAATGCTTTTTGGAATTCTGTGGAATTTAAAAAGAAAAATCTAAAAAGCATTTTGGAACAGCCCCTGACCATTAGTTTGTCTGCTAGGGCTTTTCCTTAAAAATCAAAACAGGTAAATCCACCCCCTCCCAATACAGCTCATCCCCACCACTCTCCCTACCCCACCTCACCCTAAGAACCTCCATGAGTGCCTTTATTTGAAGTAGAAATATTTTTATCAGGTCCCATACTGTGCTGCAATCCTCATCCTTCTAATTTCACTGCTGGACTGGAATTCCAGTTTCATGTCCCAGAAGTGCTTTGAGCACAGCTGCACAAACCACTATTGGAATGAAAAACTGGAATTCTGGCCTAGTGGTAAAACTAGAAGGATGTGAATCACTGTGCAGTGTGGTAGTTGGAACAAATATTACTCATTCAAATGTGGTGGCCTTGGGGACTCTCATGCTGGGGTGGGGGGATGGGCCTGAGATGAATTGGGTGGATTTTTTACTTTCTAATACTAAGAACACAGAGGAGTTAATTGACAACCTTCTCTGATTTGTAGGCCCCAGTCCAAAAACTAACATTTTTCCCCTACCTGGGTGCCTGCTGACTACTACCGAAGCCCCCAACTGTCACCACAGAATTTCCACAGAAATAGGAAAATAATGCCACAGAGGTTCTGCGTCAACAGGGGGACTTCCTGCAGAATTTAGACCCAAGTTGCCACAGAAACATCGGGGCCTTGACTATAGAGGCACAACCCCTATAATTCACACATACACACTATATATATATATATATATATATATATACTGTATATATCTATATTTATATCTATATCTATATATATATATATCTATAGATATATATATAGATATTTTGTATCTATATATATATATATAAAATAGTGGCACGGTAGTTCACTATAGTTAGGGTTGAGTACCCCATTTAAGGTTAAAGTGTGAAATTTTGCAGCTTAATAACTTTGCCACAATATGACAGATTTGCCTGAAATTTGGCAGGTAGAGAGCAGTACCATAGGTCTCTAGATCTGCCAAGTTTTTTAATGGTTGGATATACAGTTGCGGAGCTATATAGCACCGTAAAAAGTCATATTTACACTTTTTTGTGCATTCTTTGCTCCAGCCTACAGGTTGCACGGTTTGTGTGACTGGTATGAAACCTTCAGGGAACATGCAGCCGGGTCCCCAATGTGTCTTTTGAAGATTTCGTGAAAAAATATTAAATGGTTCAAAAGTTATTCAAAAAACAAGTTTCCCATTATAGCACAATGTAAAAAACAGAGTCGCTACTTGATATGTGGTGCACAGAGTGCTAGGTCAATGCAGGAAAACAAAAACTCTGGCACACACTACTCCAAGACAGATGCATTAGCGGAAAAGCAGATTGTCTTTATTTATAATCCAGCATCCCTCACAGCAAAACTACGAGCAAAATAAATCCTAGGTTTAAAGCGGCCCTTTCCGCGCTTTTATCAAGAGTATCCTCTTGATAAAGCGCGAGCTGCGGCCGCGTGAAACGCTGGGGTTTTTTGCTCATATTTCTGCTGTGAGGGTATGCTGGATTATAAATAAAGACAATCTGCTTTTTAGCTAATGCGTCTGTCTTGGCATAGTGTGTGCCAGAGCTTATGTTTTCTTGCATTTAGCACTACAGTCAATGGGAAAAGTTAACAGACTATTCAACAGTGTCGCAAATGCAGTTGTTAGTGTCGCAAATGACCCCTGTAGTGTCGTGAGTCAGCCATTTTTTTTTCAGTTACTGGTCACAGAAATGGTTGGCATTTAAATTTGGGACCCTCTAGGGACACAATTCTTTTTGTGTTCAGCTAGTCGAGCCCTGAGGATGCTAGCCATGTCTTTTATGGGGGGGTTAAACATCCCAGAAATATGTTTTTGAAATTTTTGTAAACTGTAGTGTTGCAAAGTAGTGTCGTTTGTGACACTTTCGTGATGTTTTTTGTGAAAGTGTTGTGATTTGCGACACTACTTTGCGACACTATGCCCAAAAGAGTAGGAAATCTTTGCCACCCTGCTGCAAAAGAACGGTTTGGTCTTTTGGGCTGAAATTTGGAGGGCAGAAAGCCAAGATCCCACAGATGTGCCTTTTGGTAGTTTGGTGACAAAATATTACAGGGCTGCAAAGTTACAGTACTCCAAAGTTGACAATTTTTCCCATAGGCTAACATTATGGCGTCCGCCGCGCCTTTCGGGGCCCATATCTCGGAAACTCTTCAAGATACGGACTTTTTGTCAGAAAAATGCTTAGCCCTCCACTAGGGGGCTAAGTGTAAAACTAGCCAGGAAAGTCATAAATTATATGAAATTTTTATTTTTTGTCTACGTTGTACGGTTCCTGAGGTATAAGCAATTTAGTATTCCACGGGTGGAATAGTCAGAAGGGTTGCGCATGGCGCAACACAGGTGCACCATGCACAACCCACTGATGTGCCCCAGCATGATATTCAAATGGGGAAAGTGCCTGGCCCAAATCCCGATGCGCCGGGGCACATCAGTAATGTATGCGGCGCAAATGGGGGGGTGTGCCCATGCATACTCCCCACATCCCGATATTCAGCCCAGGATGTGCTGAGCCCATGCAGATGCAACCACTACTTGCGCCACACACAGTTGAGTGAGAAAAAAAAGGAGCAACAGCTGGTCATCCAAAGGTGAGCTGCTGTATTGCAGGGCACAACATGGCAGCTGCCTGCTATGGGTGGCCACCAAAGCTCTGGTGGCACGGTCCGTCATGGTACAACCCCCCCATGCCCGGTCGTGGGCATAAGTATTGCAATAGACAGTCCAATATCCCTGGTGGTCCACTGGACCACTTCCAGCCCGATCGTGGGCATAAGTATTAAAATATAATATTCCAAAGCATCCCTGGTGGTCCAGTGGACTGAATCCTGCCAGATCGTGGGCATGAGTACAATAAAAGAAATCCCCATATCGCTGGTGGTCTAACAGAACCCCCCTCCCCACCCGTCCTTGAGCCGCCACCCGGTCAGTGGCGGGTGGAATCCTCACCTGCAAGCCGCCCAGCTGCCTGCCGACTGACTGAGTACAGTAGGACTGTATGCCCATTGGTCCACAGCGTGACCAAGCTAGAGATTGCGAGCCAGACTACACAGTCCAGATATGTGAATGGATCCATTCACATATCTGGACGCTAGTGGTCTGTTGATCTCACCGCTAGGCCCACGCTGTGGACCAATGGCTGTACAGCCCTACTGTATGCAGTCAGTCAGTGGGCGGCAGGTGGCTTGCAGGTGGAGAGTTGCTGCCTACCGCTGACCAGTGGGGGGAGCGGGTGGCGCTCAGTAGACGGCAGGCAGCGGAGGGGTACCACTCGAACACCAGGGATCTGGGGAATTCTTTTATTGTACACATGCCCGCGATCGGGCAGGATTCGGTTCACTGGACCACCAGGGATTCTTTGGAATATTATATTTTAATACCAATGCCTGCGATTGGGCAGGATTCAGTTCACTGGACCACCAGGGATGCTTTGGAATATGATATTTTAATACTTATTCCCACAATCGGGCTGGAAGTGGTCCACTGGACCACCAGGGATATTGGACTTATGTGTTTGTCACTCATGCCCACGATCGGGCATTAGGGCACATTGCCGTGCTGTGCAGGAGGCGTCGGTCCCCGACGGCTGCAGCCTGGCAGGGCGCCAGGCACAAGTCGCCGGGGATCCATGCACCTGCATGCAAATAGGGCCATAATGACATGCAAATGGCCCCATTTGTGCCTTGCATGCATTATGGCCCCATTTGCTTGCGCACTTTTGAATATCGCAGTTGATGCGCCTAGCACTACAGCACTTGCGCTAGCGCATCCCCCTGCTCCTCCCTGGCCACTTGCGCTGGTGCAGTGCCACTGTGCCATGCGCTATGCAGGTGGCCATGGAGTGATATTCAACAGTGCTGAGCCATGGCACGGCACCATTGAATATCACCCTGTCAGCGCCCTGGCACATCCCAGTTGCACTGCACACAGGCTTGCGCCACAGCCTGGCGCAGTCTGAATATCCCACCCCAAGTGTTCATTTTCTGCTCTGAGGCCCATTGTTATGCATACATTCTTTGTATTTACTGTGTTTCTCAATGCAGCTTTTGGGGAAAAAAAGGGTGTGCGTTTTCGTTACTGTTACACTTAGCATTTCCACTTGCGTTTCCGTAACCATTTACATTAGTGTTCCTGTCTACGCCACTGTGTGCGCTACCCTTTGCATTTTCTTTTGTGCTTGCATTTGTGTTACTGTTAACATTTGCATTTCCATTAATGTTTTTGTTTGTGTTTCCTTTTGCTTCACTGTGTGCATTTCCATTTGTGTTTGCGTACGCACTTCCATTTGCGTTTCCGTTTGTGTTTTTGTTTCCTTTGGCATCATCGTTGCTGTTACCGTAACTGTTTGCATTTCCAATTGCATTACCATGACCGTGCATGTTACGATTTGCATTTTCATACGCGCTTGCGTTTGTGTTTCTGTTTTCATTTACATTTGCACTTGCGTTTCTATTACCGTTTGCATTATCATTTATGTTTGCGTCACCATGTGCGTTACCATTTGCGCTTGCGTTTGTGTTACTGTTGCTTCACGGCAAAAAACTCAGTTTAATGCATCAGTTAAAGTTGTTCCACAGTGACAAAAGCGAGGACATTCGATGTTAGGGTTCCCACTTTCCTTGCACCCACCCCGCCCCCACCAACAAGCATCAGGGTGTGAGTTGGGGTCGTTGGTCCTAACTCTCACCCCATTCTCCTATACTGCACCACCTCAGTTTGTTTACACATGGGATGGGGTGAGAGGACCGATGAATCCAACGCACATCCCAATGCCTGTTAGTGGGGTCGGGGTGGGGGTGGAAACCCTAACATCGAATTTCCTCGCTTTTGTCACTGTGGAACAACCCTAACTGATGCATTAAATGGAGTTTTTTTGCCATGAATAAATATATATATATGTATATCCTATATTAATCTGTTACACTGCTGCAATATCCAAATCATCTGTACATACTGTCAGTTTGTAGTCATGCAATGTCCAAATTATTTGTATATACTGTCAGTTTGTAGTCATGCAATGTCCAAATCATTTGTATATATTGTTAGTTTGTAGTCATGCAATGTCCAAATCATCTGTATATACTGTCAGTTTGTAGTCATGCAATGTCCAAATCATTTGTATATACTGTCAGTTTGTAGTCATGCAGCATGGTTTGGACATGGGTAGAAATAGACCCCTTTGAGAATAAGATGCCACTGCTACTTGGGCTGTCCTGGTATCACACTGTACAGTGAAACAGCACACTACGACATACATCACCAGCCCAGGGAGGGTTCTGGGGGTGAAACAAGGACCATTAGACCAGCCCTGACTGGTCTAATGGGTGTTTAATTTTTTTTGGCAATGTCCACATTCCAGAATACCCTAAAAGGGCATGTTGCGGCACTGCCCTGGCGCATGGCTACTTGCACCATGCCGCACCCCTTTTTGTGCTGCAAGGATGGTGTAGGACCCCCTTGGTGCCTGCAGCTTGCAGTTGCCACAGGCTGCATTTGAGAATTCATTTCAGCACAATTCCCAGCACAAGCCTCCTCTTGTGGCATTCTGCATGCCACAAGCTCCTTGCGTCATGCAGGATGCTTTGAAAATCAGACTTAAAGTGCTACTTTGCCTAATGAAACTATGCATAGTGGCATTTCAACAGCAAGTTCACCGGCAAAATGCAGCTACCCATAGACATCACTGGGCAAAGCAGCCACTTTGCTTGACAAAGAACTATGCAAAGTAGCACGTTGCACTACTTGAAGTCGGGAAACTTCACTAAGATTTTTGTGAAGTGTCCCAGATTTACACACCTTTTGTTGTGATTAATCATAGTCAATGTCCAGTGGTACCTGCATCATTATAGTTTCATCATCTGGAATGTGACAACATGTACAAAATATTTTATTTATTTATTTCTGATCTCGGATTAACCATTTGAGCTCAGAGCTCTTTACATAGGTTCCACATTAGTACATTTAGAACAAGTAGGTGATTATACAGAGGATTGAGACAAACAAGACAATAGATTAGAATGAGAACATTTAGGTACATTTGGTCTTTAAACAAAGGAATGCAACAAATACAGAGAAAACTAAAACTGGGATAAGTAAACACAGTCAGATACATACAGGAACAGACTAAACATCTGTGCCCAACAGGGAGCCTGTTAGTTGTCAGCAACACGAGGGGGTTAGCACATAGAAGTGCTGGAGAGACGGGTTGGGGAGGGTTGAGCCCCAAGTGCAGGGTGTCCGAGAGACAGAGAGAGAGAGACAGAGAGAGAGGTCTGTTTGGCAGAAGGGCAGATGGGAGGAGATGCCTTTGCTAGGTGCTAGCGATGGCAGACACATTGAGATTCCTGTATTAAATGGTTCTTTAGATTCCTTTTGAAGGCCCACAAAATATGAGGAAAAGAACAGGAGGATAAAGATATTAGGAATAAAAATTATACTTCCTGATATGTAAAGGCATGCCCTCCCAAAACCTGTCCACCTTATATGAACAGTATAACTTCCACAGGCACCTGTGCACGTGAGGTGACAAATGCCAGTCCACCATGACACTGAGTCTGGCTCTGGTATGACATCAGCCTCATGGTGCTGTACAACTTGCTATGGCCCTGCAGGCCCATCCCCAGCCATGTAACATCATTCCACAATGGCAAGACCATACAAAGTCAACTACCCAAACCTCTTATATGGTACCCATTAGTTTATTCAGTTCCTTTCCATCTTCCAAGTGATGCCCAACATTTCACCCTATCAAGGGCTTCATCAGGGAGAAGATCTATATATAGCAATTGTTTTTTAAATTAACATGGCCCAGTGGCTCTGACGGCTGAGGTGCTGGACACTTTACCTTGTGCAATGCAGGCAACCGGGGGTCAACAGTGGTGGAGAAGGATTAAGCATTTGATGGACTGCTGGAAGGGGGGGGAGTTCCCAGATGTCGGTGCCTGCCTGCTCCCTAGCAGAGGCTGGGGACATAGCTGCCATGCTGTGGACAGGGGAGGAGTCAGGGCAGATGCTTGGAGGGAGAACATGCAGACGTGTACGCTCTCCTCTCCACAGGTGTCACTGCACTCCTCGACTCCTGGGGAGAAAATACAGAAAAACTAAGTTGCCGCAGCACAATGGTGGAGGGCACCTTGCAGGCTCCACTCCCAGCCAGCCACAGCGTTAGCCCCTTGAATCCAGTCTCCAGTGGGAGTTGGGTAACCCCACCAGCCTCGCCTGGGGGAGTAAGACTTGAGGCTGGGTCAGGGCCAGATGGTGGATGTCAGGGGGTATGGGGCTGAGGGCTCCCTCCAGATGGTAAGCCAGCAACAGTAAAGAAATCGCAAAAAAAAAAAAAAAAAAAAATTAACTTGCGTATGACATCTAAGCCCCACATTTTCAAAGGAGATGTGTGGCCCAAAATAGATATATCGCACACGTCCTGGAAAATTGTCCGAAGCACTATATTCAACAGGAGGAGATGTGCCGTCCAAATCTGAATGCATGATCACGCAGAAAATATGCCAGCAGTGTGAATGCAGGGGGCATTCCCATGAATGTGCTGTGCATACGTATATTCAGCCTAAATGAGCGGCGCAAGTGCAGTGCATCCCTAAAATGAGCAGCCCCAGGATGGATATAAAAGGAGATGGCCTAAATCTGCAAGCCACCCACAGGCAGGGTGGAGAACTGCAGACATGGATGGCACAGCCTTCCTCATGGCAGCTATAATCAAAGATGTGAGGAGACCGGAACAACAGAAGCATGGCCAGAGAAGGGCCTGTAGGCAGTATACCCACCAGAGAGGATACCGGAACCAGGTCACATTCAAACAGCTGACAGATTGTGGGGCACCCTGTCTCAACAGAGCAATTCTAAGACAGCTCTGTGAGCTGCTCCATGATGAACTGCAGGCACCAACACACAGAAGTCATGCCATGACGGTGGAGACAGAGATGACAGCATCACTGAGCCTGCCCACCACGGGCACCTTCCAGATAACAGTGGGTGACATCGCTGGTATCACACAATCAGCCATGTCTCCTCTCCTCACACAGGTCTTCACCGCTCTGCTTCCCCATGCTACGGAGTTCATCACATTCCCTAGCACAGCAGCAGAGTGCACAGAAACAATGCAGCACTTCTACAGGGTTGCACATATGCCAGGCATGTTAGGGGCAATTGACTGCACTCATGTGGCAATCTTAGTACCACCTGGCATTGACAAGGAGACATACATAAACAGGAAGGGGTACTACTCCATCAACTGCTAGGTGGTGTGCAATGCCACAGAGGGCATCAGCAATGTCCTTGCCAGCTACCCCTGGAGTGCACATGATGCCTACATCTAGCATTAGTCAGGCCTGTGCCTCCGATCTGAGTCTGTGGAGATGCCCAGTAACCACCTAGTGAGTAAGTGGTACAGAACCTCATGGACATGGTGCCCACACATCCCCATAAAACCACTGTCAGTGGCAGTGCATGGGGGTGGGTCTGTGTGACAGAGCCGACACAATGGCCAACAGACATGTGGCAAACCAGATGGGGAGTGGCCGCCAGAGTGGGGACCAGAAACTGACAGAAACTAGTAAGATGGTGGGAGCAATGAGTGTGCCAGCAAATGTGATGGTAAACAGCACACACAGGCAATGGGGGGCAACCACACACCCCACTGATGATGCCACTGTGTGTGGTGCAGGGGACTGCGACACTGTGTGAGAAGACAGCAATATGGGGTAGTAACAGGCCATGCCATAGCAATGCACCACAGAGAAGATGCCAGGCATGTCATGGTGAAAGTGACAGTGGGCAATCAATGGCGGGCAGGGTGCATGTCAGTTGGAATCATAGAGAGGTGAAAAAAAGTGGACAGACACAGTGTGCATGCCATCTCAGCATAGGGGTGCTGGTGTTGTTGCATGGTGTGTGGCAGGTGCTCCTGCAGGACCATGGGGCACTGGATGCACAGCCCACTGCAGTGGCCTATGCAATCTGATCAAGACCTGTGGTCATGTCTGCCCACAGGAGGCACAGCTCTGAGGTCATGTCTGGCCACAGTCGATGAAACTCACTGAGCACCTCTACATGCCGAATGGCTGCACTCTGATCCAGGAGAGCCACTTGCACACAAAACCCATGCACGGCTTCCCTGAGTGACACCTAGTACTCCACAGAGTTCCACAGGAGCTGTGTGTGCTCATTGGGCTTGTCAGCAGGGGACATGTGTTGGGGCAGTGGCTGACAAGCAAGGGGGGTCCTGGCCTGCTGTGTTGCAAACACCACCTGTGGCTGCTACACAGTGGGCTACTGTTGGGCTGGGGACTATGTGTGTGCAAATGCACTGGGTGCTGGGTCGGCCTGCCCATGTGCCTCCGCAGTCTGCTGCTGGGCGACATCACCCTGGCAGATAGTAATGCTGCACCCGGGCTGCATAGAAGTGCCCTGTCCCTGGCCACCCACAGCCAGCATGGTGGCCACCGGCATGAAGCATGGCAGGGGCTGCTCCCATGATGGCTGCCACTGTCATAGGGTGCCATTGTGGCATCCAGCGTGCCAGGGTTTCCCATGGTGTTGGGGATGATGCTCTCCAACTCGATAGTGTCATCATCATTATCATATGTGGCCATGGCAAGCCTATCAAGGTCATCCAGGAAGTCATTCCTGGACAGGGGGTTGAGATCAGTAAGGCAATGAACCTGACCCACCTCCTGTGTGTCTGCCACAACAGCAGTAGCCACGGCAGCTGTAGATGTGCTGGCAACGGGGATGTCTGGCTGCTGTCCCTGGGATGCTGCTTCACCCCTGAGGTGTGATGGAACTGTGAAAGCAGAAGAGGAGAGCATAGTCAGGGCTGCATGCCTATGGCAAGGACACTGTGGCATTCATTTGGAGATGCGCATGTGCATCACAGGTGCACAGGTGGTGGCACAGACAGCCAGGACTACTATTGCAGGGCTTATGGCACACATGCCATACTGACGATGGGGTTGTGCTGCATTATTTGTATGGCCACACAATGACCCATGTGGGATACAGCCTAAACAGCCGACACCCCCCAGTTGGCTAGCAATCTTGCACAGCAGCCAGCATGTGGCACACAAGTCCAATGAAAATGCCAGATGCACACCCATACCACAGAGCACAGGGGTGTAGTCCCACACAACACCCATGGCCCAGAGGTATAGTGCACTGACAGGCAACAGTGGCTGCAGACATGCATGGTGCTGTGTGTAACTGTCCCATGACATGGACAGAGGCATCTATGTATGGGGCTCCTGCCAGCCCACTCCAGGGCTATGCACAGTTGTACCATGGATGCATCTCTGTGCCTGCAAAGTACTACAATGCTGGTATGACATGCCTGATACCACATATGAACAACACATGAAGAGCTTCACAATACCTGTGCAATGCATACTCACAATGCAGTGACAGCACACCTCCCGAATTAAACCCACCCCCAGAGACACCCTCAACAGAGGCATGGCTCAGGGTGATAGCAACTAGGGCCTCCTGTGCTGACATGGCAGGCACTGCTGACCCCCCCCCACCATGGCAGTGAGGGATGCCCGGATCTGGGCCAGTCAATCCCTGGACCACATCCATTCACTGTTTATATGCTTTATACATTGCTGGGGAATCCAGTTGTATTTGCCATGGGCATTCACTGCCTCAGCCAACTCTGACCACCCCTTCACCAATTTTTGCTGGTCCCTCACTTTCTGGTCAGCAGGCCCTCCCTGAGGATGTACTGTAGGTCTTTCATGAGGTCCATGAGTTGAGCTTTTGTAAAGTTCGGCCTCTGTATCTTCTTTCCCTCCTCATTCTCCATACTGGTGCCTGTGTAAATGACAGAGAATCACAGGGACAGGTCCCATGTCAGTGACATGCAGAGTTAAGGTAAACCCACTATAGAACATGCCAAAGTGTAAACATGCTTATCTCCAAGGTTGCAGTACCTCTGGTCACCTGTGTAGTGAGGTAGTGCATTCCGGCTCAGTCTATAGCTCATCCCATGCAAATGAGGGGCAGAGCAACCTGTAATGAGATACAAATGTCTGAGATGGGCCAGAATTGGACAATGAGCTCATTACCATATCCTGGAGGAATATAGCAAAGTTGTGCCCGGCTCATCTCATAGTGCATCACGCATGTATTTGCGCCACAGCGTAAACACACACTTTTCTGACACATGCTCAATATGTGTATATCTCACAGCCTTGCATGGTTGTGAAAAACAGATGTCAGTGGTGGTGCATTGCACAGTGCATGGCGGATGTGTATGGCACATAGCCACAGACTTGCACCACACAGATGGCTGTGGTCATGGCATCGGCTGACCTCCGCAACATGGCGACGCTGCGCGGCTATGCATGCATGTTTGTGGGGGGCACGACCTCTGCTTCCCTGTGGACTGTCACTACTGTGCATGTGTGGTAATGTGCCATGGTACACCTATCACGCATTCCTATGGCACACATGCATGCTGCACGGGGATGAGACTGTGTGGTCTATCGAGCAACTGACATGGCCCAGACGCCTTGCAGTTCCTGACAGTGGAACAACACAGTGCAGCAGGTGCAGCAGAGTTTAGGAGATGGCATGTGTCACTGCAACAGTGACCACCAGGCCCCACTCCCACAACTGGGGGAGGTGGAGCTGGCTATTTTGTTGGACCTAGTGGTCCCCCTGGAGGGGAATCTCTTGGGGCAGATGAGCTCCAGGATGCTGCTGTGCACCACACCAGGTGCACAGGCATCCCCCAAATGGGAGAATAGTGCCACCACTAATCTGGCAACCTGCAGCCTAAGGGCACTGCCAGGCTGGTGCCTGAGGGATATAGTGTGGAGGGGAGCAGTGCCACACCCAGGTATGTATGGAATGTGACTGTGCACACCATTCTTGGTACTGGTAGAGGACAGGTGGGTGGCTGTGCCAGGCAGTGTCTGTTGTAGACCATGGCATGTCACAAGTGGTGTACGGAGGGTGTGTACCATTGTGGTGGTGTGGGGTATGCAGTGTGTGCCACTGTCTGGCCCCGGTGCCTCCGGGGGTTGTGTGGCCCCAAATGTGGGACCAGAGCCATGCCACAGTATGTGCTGCCATGTGACAATGAGGGTTATGGCAGCCCACAGTGGTGACACAGCATCCCATGTAGACCCCAGGTGTATGGGACCTTGCCACCATGCATTACAGCTGTGTGCTGTGCTGTGATGCAGGTCAGGAACCATGCCTAGTCCCCGTATGGTGTCCGTGACAATGCCTGATGCTGTACCATGTGGCAGTGGCAACATGTGTTGCTCGTCCACATGCACCACTGTCTGGGGTACAGGTGACATGTGCATATCAAACAAGGCGGGGGCCTGTCATCACACCACAGTGTCCCACAGGTCACCATACTTCACCACCGGCACATGCTCAGTGTCACGTGATGATAGAAACATAGAAACATAGAATCTGATGTCAGATAAGGACCGCTTGGCCCACCTAGTGTGCCCATTTCCCTACCTAACAGATAAGTGGCAGATCCTAGTTAACCAACAGCTTACTTCCTTCTACCCCCCCCCACTAGAATTGCCTTATATCGGTCCCATGCATTCTTGAATTCCCCCACTGTTTTTGATTCTATGACCTCCTCAGAAAGGCTGTTCCATGCATCGACAACCCTCTCTGTGAAGAAATTCTTCCTTACATTACCTCTGAGCCATCCCCCCTCTGTCTTCAAATTGGTCCCCCTTGTTCTTGCACATCTCTTTTTCTGAAAGATGCTACCCTCTTGGACTTTGTTGATTCCCTTGAGGTATTTGAAAGTTTCTATCATGTCCCTCCTCTCTCTCCTTTCCTCGAGGCTGTACATCTTAAGCTCCTTTAGTCTTTCTTGATATGCCTTCTGGTGCAGACCTTGCACCATTTTGGTTGCCCTCCTCTGAACAGCCTCCACCCTGTCTATGTCTTTGTGGAGATGGGGTCTCCAGAACTGTACACAGTACCCCAGATGTGGTCTCACCAACTGTCTGTACAGAGGGCCAACAACTTCCTGTTTCCTGGTGATGCCTCTCCCTGTGCATCCCGGTATCCCCCCCAGCCCTCCTTACTGCCGTCTCACATTGCTGGCCCATGTTTAGGTCATCTGACATGACTACACCCAGGTCCCTTTCCATTTTTGTTGTTGTCAGTATCTCACCCCCCCATTGTGTACTCTTTCCCTGGGTTTTTGTTTCCCAGGTGCATTACTTTGTACTTCTTTGCATTGAATCTAAGCTGCCATACATTTGGCCATTCCTCCAACCTTGCCAAGTCCCTTTTCATCCGATCCACCCCACCTTGTGTATCAACCCTGTTGCAGATCTTTGTGTCATCTGCAAAGAGACATACTTTTCCTTCCAGTCCCTCTGCAATGTCACTTATAAAGACATTAAAAAGGACCGGCCCCAGTACTGAACCCTGCGGTACCCCACTAGTAACCCCCCCTTTCTTCACTGTGGACTCTATTTACTATTACCTTCTGTGTCCTGTTGTCCAGCCAGTGTCTTACCCAGGCTACCATCCTGGGACCCACTCCCAGTCTGCCTAATTTGTTTATTAATCTTTTGTGCAGGACTGTGTCAAATGCCTTGCTAAAGTCTAGGTAGGCCATGTCCACAGCCCCTCCGTAGTCTACTGCTTTGGTCACCCAGTCACAGAAATCAATTAGATTTGTCTGACATGACCTTCCCACTGTGAATTCATGGTGCCTTGGGTTCTGTGCCCCACTGGCCTCTAGGTACTCAACAATTCTTTCCTTCAGAAGTGATTCCATAATTTTCCCTACCACTGAGTGTACTGTGTGTGCAGTAGTGACAGGTGTGTGCTTGTACAGGCCTGTGTGTGAATCACTGCCTGTCCACTTTGAATCTGCACCTGTAGGGCTGCAGTGTGGCACATGTATTTGTTGGGGCATCACATACCTGGCTTGCACATTGGTGTTGGGGGGGGGGCAGTGTGCTAGGGCTTGATGCTCACTGTGCCTTTCCCATTGTGTCTCCATTGCAGGCAAGGAGGAGTTCAGGCAGGCCCAGAGAGGTTCCCACAGCCAGGGCGATGAGGTCTGCAGGTCTCAGAATGGCGACCATAGACCCACCAGACATGTGACACACACCATGCAGCAGGTGAGTGTGCATGTTGTGTTACATGGGTACATGGGGGTGTGCATTGCCCATTGCGGTCCATGACATGTGGGTTGGGCACACCCATGTGGTGCCAGTCTCACAGACATGTGGTGACAGTGTTGTGCCATGTGACAGCTCCACCGTACTCTTGGCCCCTGTGTACCAGGCATTGTCCAGTGTATCTGTACATGGCTGTGATCACTCACCACTGGCCACACAGGGATAGCACTGGACTGTCACTCATGGTGCACGCCACTTGTCAGGTCGACAGGTTGTGTGGTCCGTGGCATGTGTGTGCTCTGTTCCACATGCCCCTAACCTCGCACTGCATACCATGGTTTGCCATTGCAGTGCAGCCATCCCTGACTCACAGCCACCCACAATGCATGGCATGCTGCCTGGCACACTCATCCCCACTGCTGCGGTGCACCCCACTGCCACCATTGCTCCCATGTGTCCCGTTTGGCTGCTTGTTGGCAGACACCTCCACAGTGGTCCATTGTTGCTGTCGTGGCTGTGTCTGTAGCACCTACACTGTGCAGCCAGTGGCACACTGCGGGTGTTGTGTTTTAGCCCTACTGTTCCCTGTATGGGCAACATTTGCATGCATGCTTCCTCACACAGTACATGTCCTGTGTCATGTCCACCACTGTCCATGGCTGTAACTTGCCATTGTACACTGTTCACATGTGACTGGTGTCCATCTTGCAGACATGCCAGTCAACACCACCGTGTCACAGTGCACCATGTGTGTGCCGTACAGCTGTGGGTATTCAGTCCATAGCCATTCACTGTGACACAGCACATGGGGCCATCTGTGTTTGTGCCACCTGCCTTTGTGCTCTGTGTTGCCAGTGTATTCTGGGCTATTGTGTTGCTGTGCCATGTGCTTGTGCGCACCCTCCTCCAGCCAGATGGATGGCACCATGACGGTGTGCCTGTTGACCTGCATGGCACTTGCTCCAAACACCATATTTCATCTGTGTGTCCCTGTTTGTTGCTGTGTGTGGAGTGTACAGGTTTCATCTGGGGATGGTGCACGTGGGTCTGGGTGTGCTGCCCTGTGCCATCAGACATTGAGTTGCACTGTGGTGACAACTGCCACCAGTGTACGTGTGCCCCATGTGCACTGATATGACCCAAGGCATTGTCCCCACATGCAGGCATGTCCCCTGCCATTGCCTGTGCCCCTTGCAGTGGCTACCTCCATCCACAGTGTGTGGGCATGTGTTACAGGCCCTGTGTATGTGCGGTGGGTGGTGGTGGCTGCCACCACATGGCACACCCTCTATGGGAGGGCCCTTGTCACGGTCCCATGTCACCTCTGGGGCAGTCTGCCCCATTTGGGCTGTGCATGTGTGTGTTGTCTTGCATTTGTGCATGTGTTGCCTCTGTTTGCAGTCTGTGGTTGTGGCATGGCTCAGTGGCACATCTGGGACTGTGTTTTGGGACATGCCAGTCTAGATGTCCTATGGTGTACCCTGTTGGTGTGCCCCATGGGTATTCCCCTGGCATCTACCTGTCCAGTGATCCTGTGTGTCCATTTCCCCATGGCTTTACATCATGCACATGTCATCAGCTGCACGCGTCTGACATTGGCTTCCCCTGCGGGGTCACCCGCATGGCCATGCATGGCCGGTGGCCCCTTGTGTGTTCAGCAGGTGTCTGGCACCACTGGTTGGGCCATACATGTGTGCACACAGCATGCTGTCCATGCATACTTGCATGTGTGTCCTGAAGTGGACAGTTGCGTACATCTGTGCTCCTGCCTCTGTCACACCTATGGTGGGGTTTGGTCACCCATCGCCATCACACACATGTACCACTGCATATGGCCAGTGTGCTTGTGAAGGGTACACTGTATCTGTGGTACACAGCTATATAAGCCATGGCCGCAGCTGACTCTTTGCCACCATTGGCTGTTTCTGCAGACGTGGCCCATACAGTGCATTTCATATAGCGTTGTTCCAAGGTGTATCGCCTCTCAGTTGTGGGTTTGGCAATGTGGCTGCCTTGTGCAGTGGCCTGTGCATCTGCAGGTATGTACGTCAATATCACTGTATGGAGGCATCTGTCTGTTAATATGTGACTTCTGGCACTGAAGTCATTTGTTGTTTGTCTTTTTCCTCCCATAGGTGCACAGGCCACAGCCACCATCCGGGGAGGAGGAAGAAGACATCTTCAGAGTTGGCTACTGGTCCAAGGCAGGGCAACCACCAGCAGGGAGATCCTCATGGCAATTTACAGGTAGCTGGGGGGGTGCTGTGGGACGTACACTCCCAGACTGTGGTTATGGAGGTCCGCAGGGTCCATGGGGGTGCCCAGCCCTGACAAAAGACATGGCACACTGTGGGCCATGAAGGCTGTGACAATGTAAATAGTTGTACAGTTCATTTTTCCCCACACTTGCACCCTCACTCCTCCCGTATAAATAGTACACTCCCCGCATCCTGTGTTCCCCCCTTTTCCCTCGGTCTCCATTTGTTGACGTTTGTATTGTCTCCTGTATATATTGTTGCTGTTGTAGTACTGTAGTGTTACTTGTATTTTGCCATTTTTGCCTCTATACAGTTTGTTCTTGTTTATACATTGTTCTTGCTGTTGCTGTTATTTATGTTGTTGTTGGCCATGCCTTTTTCTTATAGTAAAGTCTTTGGTTGCTTTTTGACATGGCTGTGTGTATTTCTTTATTTCATTGTCCTTGTTGACTGCTGTGTGGCACATGTAGTCCACATACCCATGGGCATGGGTGCACAGGTGTGTGCCTGCCATCTTCTTACCTGACACACACCCTGTCCCATGGGGGTGGTCCATACTGTATTTGTCACAGACATGCCTACCCTGGTTGCATGGGCTTCCTGTCGGTGCTTCTTGTGTCCCTTATCACTGGTTCCCTGGGATGGCCCTGTGCCCCTCTCTGTTGTTTTCATCAAGGACCATGTGGTTGTGTGCTGCAGTGTCAGTGGCTGTGTCTCACTGGCAGTGTGTGCCCCCTGTGTGGGCCCTTTCCCCAAGCCATTGTGGTGTTGTGCCAGTGGCTCACTGTGCCATGGCTCTGTCTGGCATGTCTGCACTTTGTCACTCTCTTGATGCATTTGCACCTGTGCATCGGCATGGCTGTTGCCGTGATTCCCTATCCATGCCCATGTGTGTCTACACTGCATGCTGTGCATGGCATTCCCCATGGTTGGTGTCATCTGTATGGTGCATTGTACTGGGCACTCAAGGGCCCTCTCTCTGGCTGTTTTGGCCACTGTGACATGCCACTTTCCTCTCCTGTCCCCTGGGGTGCCGTCATGTTGCAGCGACACCCATCCAACTTGCACCAGTGCACTGGGCTACTTTCCCTGTTTGTGCATCCTTGTTTCTGCCTATCTTGCATGGCTTCCCATATTCAAAGGTGCCCTACTGCGCCGCACATTTCCAGTTGTATGATCACTTATCTTCAGTATATTCAGCTGGACATGCGCAATTGCATCTTCCAGTGCATCTTCTGAATATCGCAGTTTTTTGGGCAGGCGCATTTCAGATGAGTGGCACAGGCACTTGGACGATTCAGCTGGCCACTTTTGAATTACGGGCCCCAACTATTTATATATGCACTTCAACTAACTAAGGTTCACTAAGGCTATAAAGGCCAATCATTCTTCATTTCATTCAATATCAAGCAATCTCAATAGCTTTTAAATTGAAACAATAGTCACAGTTAAATAAAACCATGGTATATAGTGTCTCAATACATGCCCAGTTATTTAGAATCATCTTAATACAATTCTAAGGATTTTAATACATGATCTCTCATTAAGAGGCCTCACTTGCCATTATAATGCAAGATACTAAAGAACCTTACTGGAGAACCTTTAGCACCCCTTTTTTTGGTCAGTGGTAAACCCCAAGTCCCATGAACAAAACCCTGTGCACTTGTTTTAAAATTGACAGTTGATATCTGTATGTATATTCTCAGTTTTCATACAGTATGACATGGACTGATCAATGCATTTTTTTAATACATCACAAACATTTTCATCCTAGGAGAAGCCCATGAAGATATATACCTGTGCTATATTAGCTGATGTAACATATGTTCATTTTCTCCATCATCAATGTTGTAATTCTCTATAAAGAATTTTTAAGATAGTTAGAAATGCAGCACCTTTCTTCTGAGTATGCAAGGTCAGATATTTCAAGTGACAACCATGCTAATGTTGACCTAATCCAAACTGGAAATTACATATTGCATACACTCAATATTTAATGTATAAAGTGTGGTATCAAGTAAATGTTTAGATTCAAGTTCAATTCTTATAACCTATATAACAAAGTAAATGGCATTACATTTTTTGAAAACATTTGTTAATGAAAGACTTATTAGTTCCAAAATGCCAAGTGTAAATGTGTCTTGAGCAAATTTACCAGGCAGATTAACTGCACTCATGGCAGCATTCAGTGTGCAGTGCGCTGAACACTGACAAGACTGCTCAGTTTGTACTGCTGGGCTAGAGCAGAACCAGGCATTAGCCAATCCCCACTGGTGGATGCACAATGCCAGAATGACGTTGCTGCATTGGGGTGACTTACCAGAACAGCAGAACCACCCATTACTAAGCAATGGTGCACTGCTATTCAGATCAGGAGTTCCTCAGGGAGAGACTAGGGAAACCCCATACTGTCTGAAGCATGCTTTCCACTCCCAGTTCCAGATTACATATACAATGCCAAAGTTTGAAACCACTACAGTTGTGGTCTACTCCCACCATTTGACACCACAATATTTGCATGTTTAAGACAAAAGGTAAGAGCAATCTCATATACAGTCCACCAGGATAGGAAGTCAGCAGGTGTAAACTCAGCAAGAATTATGTAATCCAACTATTTTAACCAAGTCATTTTATTTGGCAGATAGTATAACAATCATAGTCCAGATGTTTGGAATATGTATAATGACAACTGTACACACTTAATTTTAAATAACACACAATTATTGTAAATCTCATGTCAATGCTTGGTGAATGGGGAAGGGATCAGAACAATGTGCAGAGAGTAGAGAAGAAGAGGCATAGTTTGACTATTTTGTATATTTCAGAATCACTATCCTTTCAGCCTTATCATTCTAAATACCTAAACATAAAGACTGTTTGTCCTTTTTAGACAATTGCACAATGCCCCCCCCCAAAAATGTATGTCATAGTTGCCACCCAATTCCTAACAAAGCGCTGTCACTAAAAAAACAAAGAGATCCTCTGCAGTGTGGGAGTATTTTACAAACGACACCACAAATTCACTGAAAGCTTGTTGAAATCAGTGTGGAAGAAAGATCAGCTAGGGTCAGATTACTCACACTTTAGAAACCAGTGACTAGCCAGCCCGTCGGTGCAGCAGTTGGATTTCTGCTTGCGATGCCAGCGACCCGGGTTTGGGAATGGACTTGGGTACTGGAGGGCCGGCCAGGGAGAGAGGGCTCAAGCATCGGATGACTGCTCACTTTCTTTCAGGAGAGGGCAGAGAAGCAACCCAGCGCCTGCTGACCCTGGCGGCAGAACGCCATGCAGCACACAGGGTCCACTAACCAATGGGGGCATGGTGAATGCTGGTGTATTCCTGATGTTAGTGGCATGCCATGCCCCAGGAAGCAAACTGAAAAAGAACCCCATGGTCAACCGGATGACGGTCTCCAGCTCCTGCTGCCGTGAGACATCAAGCAGTGCACTAACCATTCCAGAAGCACCAGGGCCAAGAATTGTGCTTGTTGCCCCACTGGTGCCTTCCTCCTCTGAGGCGAGGGACCCACCCGGTGAAGGGTTATGTCCGGGTTACCGGGGGTTTCAATAAGGGATGATGGGTGGCTGCATTGAGGCAGCGTAGCAATGAGGGGCATAGGAAGGCCTGAGGAAGAGGCTGGCACAGAGCTGTGGGGAGGAAAAAAAAAAAACAAACAGTGACAACAAACCCCCCCCTTAGGTCAGATGGGCTAGCAGATACGACAATTGATTTTTGGTATGGGAAGTGGTGGGACAAGACAGTTCATTCAAGTAATTCACCTGGCACAACAACAGTGGCATGAGCCAGCTGATGCATCCCCAGGTACCCGTGTTGCTTCACAAGGAGTCAAACCATCACCAGCATCTGCAGGAGTTATATTAAAGCAGACAGCCACATCAAAGTACAGCATCAGAGAATGTGCCTTTCTAAATGTGGCAGTAAAGGAGAGGAAGCAGGCTGGGGAAAACATTCTGTGGTTCATCCATTTACTTCTGGCATATTGAATCTCTTAGTTCGTTGGCACTGGTATGAGGGACTGTCAGTGGGGTCATGGAGAGGGTGGTCTGGTGGTCTCAGTATTGCTCATTGTCTAGTCCCAAGGCCTCCTTCCAAATACCGCCTCAATTCCTCTCTCTCTCTCACTTCATTTGGTATGCATCATATGGGCCTCTAAAAACCTTCAACAAATTTTGTGATGAGTCATTAATATTTGCATTTGGTGGCTTGTGTCATATATTGTGTGTAAAATTTAAAGAAATATGTTAGGTCTCACAATGCTTCAGTGTAGTGGTGTGAGGGCTGTGCAGTCAGTTGGTTCAGGATTCAAGAGTCAGGATTGCTCAACTGTATTCAGATGGAAAATTTAAAATAAAAAACAAATAGAATTAAAAGAAAAAATGCAGACATCAACTGCTCCCGGTAAAAGCAAGCTTCCCAGGTCATCTTCTGTAACTGTTGATGTCACCATCCTAAAATCCTGGACCACACTGGCTTCCTCTGCTGCATCAGATTCTGCCAGTTTCACTTCCCCATGCAAGACAGAAATAATCTATCTTTAAATGTAAAGCCAAGCCCTCCTCTGTCCATCTAGTACAAACCACAAGGCAACAGCAGCCCATCTCCAGCAACATCATTCCATTTTCACCACAATGCCCCCAAATCCAGTCATCTCTTTACTGGCTTTTGAAAACAACCAAAGAATATCAAGTGACAAACTCAAGTTATGAATACAAGATTCTTGTTTTTTGGCATATAAATAATAATTTGTAAAAACTAAAACAATTCAGTTATATTGTATTGCATTATATTGTATTATATTGTGTTATGCATGCAATAATACACAATGAGGTGTGAGTTATGGCCTGATAAGAGCACACCCCAGGTGCATTATGAGTCACGAGGCTCTTGCACCAAGTGCCTTTAGAACCTGGAAATTGCTCTTATCAAGCCTTAACCCACAACTCAGAGTGTCTTATTATGCTTGTGAAATGGGTCCCCCAAGTAGAAAGCAGAAATTAAAAATTGAAAAAAAAGAAAAAAGCTGTCAAAATGGAAATAAATTAAGGAAAAAATAGTTTTTTAGTTAGAACAGTAAAAATAGTTCCTCTGTCTATGTACTGTCCAGTACAGTACAATGTATTTTGCTTGGTCACCAGTAGAGGGACCCTCATACTACTCAGGTTTGGTCCCCCCACCCCATTGCCCACACAAAAACTGTATGTGCTTGTGCTCAGGTTTGGTCCCCCCACTCTGTCACCCACACACACAATATGCACAGCTTCTAATTATCTGTTATACAATTGACAAGGGCAGTTTTAGAGGGAGCGAGTGTGTCACTCTTCAGCCCCCATAGTGCAGTTTGTCTTTTGGTTACAGAACATCTTGCCAACTGAGCATATCTTTCAAAGTGAAGGGAAGAGGATTTGCGGTGCATCTGGAGTGGCAGTGTGCTTTATTGAGGAATATACTTTGGTGAACAGTGGGCCACACTTCAGGTGTTGGTCCGTGGGGTGGGAGGGGGCACAGTGTCATGAAGGATGGGAAAAAGCTGCTGACCTGATAATAAATCAGCAGGACAGCTGTGGATCAGTGGTTTCCAAGAAACTTTTCTGCATGCAAAGTAAGGTTCTGCTTCTCACTGTTTCTGAGGTGGGGAAAGATGTAACTGTTCACGTAAGTACTGTTCCACTGCAATCCCAGTGCAGCTCTTGTGGCTCTGTTACATGCCACCTAAGGAGCAGCAGCAGGAAAGTGGTGGCATGCATTGATTTCACCATGCGCTGTATTTTGCATGCCACAAATAGTGCCAGTTGTGCAATTATGTCCTGATAAGGACACGGCTGGAAATCAGTATCAACCAATCAGAAATCAGGAAATTGTCCACGTATTTTATAAGTAATATTATATTCACCATATCATATCATAAATGTATAAATTATGTGAATTGTATAAATTACTAATTAAATAAAATACAATTTGAATGTGGAAAGTATAATTACATTCTATGTATTATCAACTATATATTGTAGAACACCTATATTTTGTGCTTCTAATATTTCACAGCTTATGTTTGATCAGCAAAAATAGTGAATATGAAAATAACATGAAATATAGGTGTTCTACAGTATACTGTTATAAAAACATAGTACGAAAAATTCATTGAATGGATGTGATGTGATATATTTTCATTGAAGACATTGGCAGTAGCCATGGCGGCTGATGGCATATGTTCATTCAAGCTAAGTTCAGAAACTATTGTATGTAAATGCATCTGTCTCCATCATGAGAAGAAAAGGGATGAATGACCTCACATTTCACAGGTCCTCATCAGCTTTCTAGATAGATAAAGAGAGAGAGAGAGAAAGAGAGGCAGGAAGGCAGGCAGACAGACTATGTAAAATATAAAATGGATAATAAGAAAATGTAACAAGCATTTGTCAACACCGAATGTTTTCTTGCTGGCATTAGCATTGGAAGCACAGGTGTTAGACAGATGCAGAATAGGAATGGCTGTGAAGTATTGAAATGATGCCAACCTCACCCCCACCCTGCTGAAATGGACAGGCATTGGGGTGTGCCTTTGGGTCGTCACCCATAAAGCTCATGCCATTTCACCTCACCCTACCCTGCAGACACTGACAAGTGTTGAGGTGTGCCATGGGGTGTTCGGGCTTTACACTCACTCCATTCCATAAGGAAATACTCTGAAATGGGTGCAGTATAGGAGAATGGGGTGAACTTTGGGGATAAAGAGTCCAAGGCACACCTCAATGCCTGTTACTGGCTGCAGGTGGGTGTGGGGGTGGAATGGCAAGAGCATTATTGTCGGCAATACCAAGTCACACCCCGATGCCTGTCAGTCCCTACAGGGTAGCGTGTTATGGTTGGGAACCCTGACACCCTGTGTGTTTCTTGGTATTTTCACTCCAGGTTTTCAACATGGGCTTTTTGTGACCCCACATGAACAGTGACACTATCAGTTTGTTAGCCAAAAGGTGATTTTGCACAGTGACTGTGCCATATGGCTCCACTGTGTGGAAAACACATTTCGAGCAGGATGTGAAAATTGACAGCTGTAAAGTTCATCAGGAGGTGTAAAAAAAATGGTAATGTTGAAAATCTGGAGTGAAAATATAAAAAAAGTGGTAAAGTCACAAGCGTGCATAGAAACTGTGCAACGCACACCTGTAATGCAATCATTTGGGGGATTTTTCACACCAGATTTTCAACATAGGCATTTTGGGACTTACGCTTATGAACAGTGGCACTGTGATCTTCTTAATCTGTCCTGAATGTTGATTTCACACAGCGACCATGCCCATTGTGTGCCATAGGTGTGAAAGCATGTTTCAGGCAGGATGTGAAAAATGACAGCTGTACTGTTCATAAGGCAGTGTGCAAAAATTACAATGTTGAAAATGTGCAGTAAAAATACAAAAAATTGGCGAAGTTACAAGTGTGCGTAAAAACTTCGCAACACACACTGGTAACGCAGTCATTTTTTGGAATTTCTTCACCAAATTTGCAACATGGACGTTTTGGGACCTCTCCTTATGAACACTGTTGCTGTGATTTTCTTAATCTGTCCCAAACGTTGATTTCGCACAGGGACCAAGCCATTGTGCGCCAGATGTGCGAAAACATATTTTGGGCAGGATGTGAAAAATGACAGCTATACTGTTCATAAGGAGGTGTGGAAAAATGGCAATGTTAAAAATCTGTAGTGAAAATATAAAAAAGTCATGAAGTTACGAGCGTGCGTGCGAACTGCGGCCACTGCCTCCTGATTGGTCTATCACTGACTCTGCTTTACTGGGCTCTGCGCCCATTCAGTTGCATTGCACAGTGCCGAAATTTTATTCCTGCCCCCCTCCAACCTTAAATAAATAGTCACTGGCTCTGCCCCCCTGCCTTCAGGACCCACCCCTGATTTTTTTTCCCCACCTATCCTCTAGCTTAACCACACTCCCTCCACCCACATCCCTGTTTTTTCATTAGGTGACACATCCAGGCTCCTAAGTGCACCTGCTATTTCACCCACCTCTGGTACTCAGCTCTCAGTTTTCTCCATCTAGCCCTGCCTGCACCTCACCATCTACTACAACACACCTATGTTTCAGTCTTTTCCTCTTTTCCTCCTATTACCATCCCTGACCATGCCTCTCTTCAACCACCTCCTCTTGCCTCTTCTTGTCCTCTACTTTTTTCCTCCCCTCAGCTATCTTCCTGGTGCCTACCACCCTTCTCCACCCTCCACCTTCCTCCTACCTATCCCCTACCACCAACCTGGTACTATGGCCCTTGCTCCCTGCCCATCCCTGTGACACCCCCCAGCAAAGGACTGGCCACTTATGACTACTGATGCAAATGGAACCTGGGCAAACCGGCCCTTGCTACTAGCCATTGCTCTGCACTGGGATCCTCGACGCCTACACTGCATTCTGGCAAGCAAGTATTGGAGACAGAATCACACCTACTATGAGCAACATCAGATGGCTCTAAAGCTCCTGCTCCTCCTCCTCCTCCTGATGTCAGGAAGTGTTCACCCAAACCCTGGACCGGCTCATTCCAGTACACCAAATCTTGCTAAAACTGAGAGGGGGGGGGTCTCACCATCGCTATCCTCAACATTTGCAGCCTCCTTCCAAAGCTGGCTGCCCTTCAAATCTTTGCCAACCAACATAACCCTGACATCCTAGCCATCGTTGAAACCTGGCTGACACCCAATACTCCAGACCGTGCCATCTCCCTTCAAGGCTACAGCGTCTTCAGACTTGATAGAATCACAAAAGGGGGTTGTGCAATTTACATAAAAGACAACATCACTGGTCACCCAGTCTGCACTACCTCCTCAAACACCCCAATGCAATTCCTTCCTGTCAAACTACTCCTTGGTGCCCAAATTAAAGTCCTCACTGTAGTCACTGTCTACATCCCACCAAAAGACACAGGCAAGGTCTCCAGACCATCCTGGAATTTGTAAGATCACAACCTCCTGGCACTGAGATTCTCCTCCTCGGCAATTTTAATAACAACTGGCTTGCACCTGATGTAGGGACTCATAAGGATGCTATTTTGTCAGCTAACCTAACACAGATGGCCGAATCCCCCACTAGGAAGAATTACAAATCTGGCACCAGTACCCTCCTAGACTGGGTCCTTGCCAGCCACCCAACCCAGATCAAACACACATCCGTCCTCCCAGACTCCCTCAGTGACCATTCCCCTGTTATCTGCACCTGGACAAATAGGTTTTCGCAAGCCACCTCCAAAAACCAGCTCAAGCAGAGTACTACCGCATGGCAATCTGACCCACCTCAAGTCCTGCCCCAGTTGGCAAGACTGGTCACCAATATACAATACTCAAGATGTTGACTCTGCCCTAGACTACTTCATCACCACTTTCAATGCTGCCTGAGACTCCTACGCTCCAGTAAAAAAGTGTAAAGTCAAAGCACTCTCTAATCCCTGGCTCACTGCTAAGCTTTTGGCCCAGCTAAAAACAAGGGACCACCTCTGGGCAATAGCTAGAGCCACAGGCTCCCTAACGGACATTCAAAGGTACAAACAGTCTCGCAACTACTGCACTAAACAAATACGAACGATGAAGTGTTCCTACTTCAAGGAAGCCCTTATCAACACCTGGGGTGTCGGGAGAGCTTTCTGGGACAATATCAGAAATATCACGGGAAAGCAGTCCAAATCCTCCCCTACTGTACTGACTGCTGATGGAGCCACTACCCTTGACCCAATGGTCATTGCCAATACTCTCAATGCAGCCTTCACCGACCTCAGTGGGGTCCTCCCCCCGGACTTTTTTACGGAAACTGACCCCTCGGAACCAACATCGCTCCCCACCACACCAAATCAGCTGCCTTTCCATTTCAAAAAAGTTAGGGCACAGGAAGTCCGCAAATATATAATAAAGGCCATCTCTAAGTCCAGAGCAAGTGGCGATACTCTAGACCTCAAGCTGCTATCCCTCACCCTGGAAGAGGTACTGCTCCCACTCACCAGAATTTTCAATCTCTCCCTCTGCCTTAGTCAATTCCCTAGCATATGGAAATCTGCATTTGTCACTCCGGTCTTTAAAAGCAGAGACAAGTCTTTACCTGGGAACTATAGGCCGATATTGATACTACCTCCTCTCTCCAAGGCCCTTGAGTGCATTGTTGCTGACCAACTCACAGACTACCTGGGCAAGTATAACATCCTCTGTGCACAATAACATAGCTTCAGGCAAGGGCACAGCACATCAACCACCCTCCTGGAATTCACTGGAGCCATCCACAACTCAATGGACAAAGGATACCTAACTGGAGCTGTATTCATCGACCTAACTAAGGCATTTGACACTGTTCACCATGGCCTGCTTGTCAAACAGCTACTGAGTATCGGGCTCTCACAGGACCCTGGTGCTTGGTTCAAAAGTTACCTGGACCATCGCTCACAAAAAGTGAAAAAAAAGTTCTCTCAGACTCAAAACCCGTCCTCTCAGGCGTCCTTCAGGGATCCATACTGGGCCCACTTCTCTTCAGAATATTTCTGAACTCCCTTCCTCAGTCTTGCCCAGAACAAATAATCCTCAATGCCGATGATGCCGTGATTCTCTCCACCCATAAGGACCCACAACCCTTACACCTCAGCCTGCAGCTTGCTTTCACTACTGTTGAGAACTGGTTCACAGAACACAAACTGGTCCTAAACCACAAAAAACTAAATCTATGCTCTTCTCCAGCTTGCAAAACAAGCATAGGCATAATCTGCTTGCTATCAATACCTACGCAGGAAATACCCTCGAACAAGTGTCATCATTTAAATACCTTGGAATCTCTCTCGACCCTTGCCTATTTTTTGGGGACCACATTGATAGTGTTGTGAAAATTGTGAACCAACGCATTGGTATCCTATACCGAAACAGACAGCACCTTACACAAGCTGCACTGAAGATTGCTATCCAAAGCTCTGTCGTCTCTGTCATAGACTATGGCCTAATTATCTGTGGCTCTGCCTCAACTACCGCCCTCAGGTGCATAACAGCCTCCCATAACAAGGCCTGTAGGCTGCTCACTGGAGCCCAACGATGCACTCATACATGTGAGCTCTAGGCGCAAACGGGATGGTTGCAACTCTCCAATCACATAAAGTATCTTACCTATCTGATGGCAAAAAAGTCTACCTTGGGCCTTACTCCACCTTGTATCCAAGACCTCCTGTGCCCTAACACCAACCCCCATTATACCAGAAGGTTGGAACATCAGTTTCTACAGATCCCCCGATGCCGTACCACTCAGGGCCAAAGATCCTTTGCCCACCGTGCACCCAGCTGGTTTAATGACCTCAGCAACCTCTCTGGGATTATTCACATCAAGACTCAATCTTCATCTCATAGCCTCCAGCTCATGTGACTGCTTCGACTAATTCCTCCCCTCTAGTTTTCTGCTCAGCCTCCCTTCCCTGAGCACTTGACAAAGTCGTGAGCTGCACTAGTCTCCAATCATCTGCCACTCCTTTCTCCTCTCTCCTCTGTCCCTCCACCCTTATTTCCCTCTAAAATTCTTGCAACGACCCTAAATGTGTTACTCAAATTTAGTATTACTACGATGCTGTACCTGAAATGCTGATTACTGTTTAATGTCTGTCTTCATAAATGTTGCTTATTTTGTTTTACATTGTTTGTACTCTACTGACGTGGAACCTATGTAAAAGAGCTGTGGCTCAAAGGTATTGTAATTCCTAGAATTTAATAAACAATAAAACATAGTCATTTTTGGAATTTTTTCACCAAATTTTCAACATAGACTTTTTGGGAGCCCACCTCATGAACAGTGACGCTGTCATTTTGTTAATTGGTCCCAGAAGGTGATTCTGCACAGTGACTGCGAAATCAACTTTTGGGACTGAATAATGACATGACAGTGACCGAGGTGGGGTCCCAAGAACCCAGTGTAGAAAATTTGGAGCCAAAAGTCACAAAATTGGCTGAGATACCCACATAAGTTGAAAATCCCAAATAATGCCATTATACAGCTTACCAGCATTTCTTCAGTTCGCGGTCAGCTTTGAAGAGTGCAGACATTTTCCCGCTCCACCGAAGATCACCGTGTTAGGCTCTGGAGGTAAGTACGGGGTGAGTGGGGTGTGGGGTGTGCAGAAGGGGGTGTGTGGGTTGGGGGAGGAGGAGCACCACTGACAATGAGGGACTGTTTTCTTGTTTACAGGGTTAAAAAAAAATTAATTGGAAGGTTTCTTTTTTGCAGGACATTTGGCATGCTGGGGTGGGCTCCCAGTGTGCCACCTGGATATTTTAGGGGAGACTGGAGCTGATGGGGATTAGGCACCCCATCGGCAAAGAAAAAAGGTCTGTGTTTGGAGAGGAGGCTTGATGCCGAGGGGGATTGGGCACCCCCTCGACAGACAAACTATAGGGACATCATGCCGATGGGGATTGGGTTCCCGTCGGCAAATGAACTGGGAAGGGGGCATGTCGATAGGGGGATTGGGCACCCGAAGTCAACTTTTGTGGGACAGTGAGAGGCGGATGGCAACAGACGCCGCCATGTTTATTAAAATGTTACACCAGGCAAGGCACACCCTGCAGTGAGGGGGCATTTCCTCATTGCAGTGGCAAAATAATTTCAAGTTGGTGGCACACTTGCAGACTACTGTCACAGTCACCATGCTCCTTCATTGGTGACACATAGACAAGCCCCAAAAAGCAGTGGTGGCATTGGCCATAACACTGCCTCACCTCCACAACCTGCTTCTCCAGCAAGCTGTCACAATATGTTTCTTGTGCATGCATGCAAGCAAACATAAAAATAGAATGAATAGATGGCAGAATATTGTGAATGGTAATATAATGCCCTAAATTTATTACATTTTAATTTTTTCCTATAGTTCTTGATGCATTCTTTTTTAAGGAATATTGGGGAACTATGGGGCCTGTAAGACTAGAAACAGGCATGGAGGTAAAGCAGAAGCTGTGGGGGTATCAACTTTTAGATCCACAATGAATAATGACTATTACCGTAGTTCCCCACTGGGCCATGGTGGTCCTAGTGGGCTGCAGATTCTATCACAACACCACAAATATAATAAAGAAATGCTTGTTTTCACTGACATTAAGGCTTTTATTAACCTGCCATGTGTAGTATGCTTTACCCCATGCCAATTACTGCATTGTGACCCAGAGTTGTTCAGTGAATTCTCAAAGTCAAAACAAATTTATGCCACCCACTTAGGGGTTAAATTGGGATTTCTGAGGAGGTGGAACTCTAGTTCCTGGGAAAGGGCTCAAAGTGTGCGTTGCATGTCATGTGTAGCACAACAATATTAGTAACCCAAAAAAGGTTGTATTGTGACATTGTGTATCACATTTTACTAAAAACTTCTAAAAGAAATAACATTTAACTTTTTTAACCATTGAAAAACTATTTAACTAAAGTCATCAAGTAAAATTAAACATCTGCAACTACCAAAACAAAAAATAAATTTCAAAATAAAGGTTTACCACAGTTTAACACAGATTACCTGTACCACACACATGACAGCTGTGAAAATAAACACTAACAACCAAAACCTAAACTACTTTGCCATTGAAATCCGAGTCCAATGTACATGCAGTGAAGTGTCACTTGATATCTGACAGGGCTTTCCAAATATGTTCACAGCTATGCTGAACATCCTTGTCCTTTCGAGCCTTGCATGGAGCGTGATGGTGTCATCCCATTGTTTTACTGGTGGACCAACCAGTGACAGCTACATCAGTGAGGAGAGGTGTTTAACTGTGATGCTAATTCTCAGGGGTGTGCATGTATCATTCATCTCACTGAACCCCCTTTCACATGCAGGAGTGCTCACTGCAACTGTGTTGACAGCATGCACAATCTGTAGTAGGATGCACCTGGAAACACATTGCACTAGCTTAGAGTGCCTTTCCTGGTTAAAAATTACAAATAAATGACAACAAATAAAAAAAAAAGTTATTTATGGTGCTGGCAGTATACTGTAGCTTAGAGGTAAGAGTGATGAGCTGTGAATGACCTTGGTGCAACCAGTGAACATGGATTTGATTCCCACAACCTCCACTTGTATACTTTGTGCGACTCTGAACAAGTCATTTAACCACACCAGTGCTCCCAGGTTTCCCCTGAAAACAGGCACTTGTGCCTAGTGGGCTTTCCCTGGTTACCAAAAAGAATACAAAAATAAATAGAAAATACCTGCATCTGCTTCAAGTTATAGTTACAAAAATAACAACATACCAGCTGATTAGTTGCATACATATGCCATTGACAGCATGCATGGTTTGCAAGTTTATGTTTTTTTTTGGGGGGGTGCTATCCTAGGACCTGATTGCTAAGCTTGGTTGCTCCCACTGCCTAACTGCACTGTTCCTCTTCCTTATTGCCGCAGTGCAAGGAAAACTTGTTTCCCCCACAAAGTTAGTTTCAGCTACAATTCATAAAACAATATTAGCGTACCTATCAAATTTACTTTTAGGTACCTCCTATGCTGCACATTGTGAGTTTTCTTTTCTTTCTATTTTCTCTATCCTGACCCTAACCAGGTTTGCAATGTGCAAAGCAGCCATTTTGTTTCTGTATTAACCGGTAATGCCCACTAGCCTTGGGCACACATGCCTCTTTTCAGGGGTGATCAAGGACTCAGGAGAAGTTAAATGACTTGCTCAGAGTCACACAGCATGCAAGTGGAGGTTGTGGGAATTAAATCCAGGTCTGCTGGATGTACCAAGTTTATTCATAGCTCCCTACTCTATCTTCTGGGCTATACTGCAGCCCCCCGCCCACAAACACACACACACACACACACACACACACACACACACACACACACACACTTTTGAAGAAAAAAAAAACTAAACTGAAATATTTATAAAACCTCATTTGTTGATGGAAGGATAACATTTACCCCAAATAAAACAGAAAGATGCTTGTCATCTTTTGTAGTGAAAAAAAAGGGTCAGAGTTTTGCCCAGTTTCATTGCACTGCTGCTTTAACTGCCTCTTATTTTCAAGGATGTCTAGCTATCTGATTGTCAGTCAATCATTCTGTCTGCCTGTCTATCTATCTGTTTTCTTGATGCAAAGAAAATGCATCATTTGCAAAGATCTGACATTTTTAACAGAAGGAAACCACGTCCAGTACTTGAGATGCTTATTCAGTAATATTTTTTTTTTATTTATTATACATATCGAATTACAACCCCTTGAGTCAAGGACTTGTTTCCAAAGGCTCCACATCAGTTCCAATGGATTCAACACGTAGACAACAACACAAATGCAATATGATAGACAGGAGGTTACAGAAGTTTTTTATAGTATATGGTTAGGGCTTATTGTTGGTGGAAACCAGTGGCTTTCTAAATCTCGTTGTAGGACAGTTCAAAGGTCAAACGTTATTGTACTATCATTCTGACGTCACATCAATAGTACAACAACTTTTGAGCTTTGATCTGCCTTCTGATTGGCTCACTCCACCAAGCCCAAAGGAAAAAATTATGCGAACATGGCTGCTGCAGTTTAACGAGCGCCGAGTAGTAGACACTGCTTATTTTGACACGAGGAGCTATAGTTGCTCCGTGTCACAGAAGCAAACTTTTTTTAAAATTTTATTTTAAAAAATTATAATTTCTAACATCGGAGTGAGCAGGAGCAGGAGAAGCTGAACAAGTGGCAGCGGGACAGCGAGAAGCAGGAGCGAGTGGGAGCAGGGCAAATCTGGAGCAAGTGGCAACAGGAGCAGGGAGAAGCTGTGAGTGGCATGAGGTAAAACAATTGAAATAAGCCCTAACCATATACTATACAAAACAATGGATGGGTGACCATCCACAGCTAAGGCTGTTTCCCTCTCAGGAGTTGATGACATCAGGGAGACCTCTTGAGCTTCGCTCACGAGGTCTCTATGTTGTCATCAACCCCCTTGAGGGAAACATAGCCTTGTTGTGGATGGTCACCGATCCACTATTCTATATGTTACATACCAAACAGCAACTAGCAAGGAAAACTTTGCTAAAGCAGACTTATGTTGCTATAAACTCTCACAGTCTTCTGTATTTAGTAGTTTCGCATGATATCACTGAATCAATCTATCTATCTAGCTATCTGTCTATCTGTCTGTCTACCTGTCTTGTCAGTCAGTCTGTCTGTCTACCTCCCTCCCTACCTATCAACCTACCTACAGATTGACATCCTTTAATTCATCAGTGTACTTTTAATTTTGGAGATCAGAAATTTGTGGTAAAGAAGATCTGAGCAGGCAGGCATGTGTGCACACATACACACACTTTACAAAATTACTGTAGCTTCATTTTCATTGAAGCATAAACTACCTTATAAACCTTGCTTTGTGAATTAATTGGCAGACAATGACAGAAACTCTGTACAGAAATTATGTTATTATGAAAAACAATGAAAACCCCAGATTGGCACAGTTTTCAAAGCAAGTTCCTTGTGTTCATATGTATAACTTAAATAATTATATATAGTATTTAAAAGATGTGCTTATGAATACAAATAATTCTAATAGTTAAATTATTTTAAATGACTCCAGTTATATTAAGTGTACATGTGTTTTCCCTCTTAAAATGTGAAATGCATTTTTTTCAGTACAATACAAACATAGAAACATAGAAGTTGACAGCAGATAAGGACCGCAAGGCCCATCCAGTCTGCCCATTTCTTTTTCTACCTTATGAATGTGCCATCGACCTTTGCTCTGTCAGTGGCCTATCTATTCATACTCATCTGTATTGTTTCCTTATGCCTATCCCATGCCTGTTTGAAGCCCTGCACTGTATTCGTAGCCACCACTTAATGAGGTTGACCATTCCATGCATCCACCACCCTTTCTGTGAACTAGAATTTCCTCACATTCCCCCTTAATTGGCCTCCCTCTAATCGTATGCTGTGTCCTCCTGTCCTGCTACTTTTCTTATATTTAAACATGTTAGACTCCTTCACCTTGTTAATGCCCTTAAGGTGTTTGAATGTTTCGATCATATCACCTCTCTCCCTCCTTTGCTCAAGGGTATACATATTGAACTCTGTTAATCTGTCCTCATATGTCTTCTGATGCAGTCCCTGCACCATTTTGGTTGCCCTTCTCTGGACTGCCTCAATTTGGTTAATGTCCTTGTGAAGGTGTGGCTTCCAGTACTGCATGCAGTACTCCAGATTGGACCTAACCAGTGTCTTGTAAAGAGGGATTATTACCTCCCTCTTATGACTTGTGATACCCCTACTAATACACCCTAACATCCCCCTAACTTTACCTACTGCTTTAGAGGTCTGCTTGGATGATTTCAGGTCATCGGTGATGATGATGCCCAAGTCTCTTTCTTCCTTTGTGACTGCAAGCAACTCCCCTCCCAGCCTATAGGTGGCTTCAAGGTTTCTCTTCCCTATGTGCATGATCGTGCACGTCTTTGCATTAAATCCCAGTTGCCACTCTTCTGACCATTTTGCTAGTTTATCCAGATCTCTTCTCATTCTGCCCACCCCATCTGGATCATCTACTCTGTTGCAGATCTTGGTGTCATCTGCAAACAGACAAGCCTTACCCTCTAGTCCATCTGCAATGTCACTAATGAAGATATTGAAGAGGACTGCCCCAGGACTGATCCCTGAGGTACCCCACTTGTGACTTGCACCTCTTCTGACTGTATACCATTCACTACCGCTCTCTGTTTTCTGCCCCTCAACCAGTTTGCCACCCAGCTGACCAACTTCTGACCCACCCTGAGCCTACCCAGCTTATTTATCAATCTTCTTTGTGGAACAGTGTTGAAAGCTTTACCGAAGTCAAGGTAGGCGACATCAACTGCTACCCCTTCGTCCACCACTCTGGTTACCCAGTCAAAGAAATCTATGAGATTAGTTTGACAGGACCTTCCTTTGTAAACCCATGCTGTCTTGGATCCTGTGCCTCTATGGATTCCAGGTGTTGCACTATCCTTTCCTTAAGGAGTGCCTCCATAATCTTGCCCACTACTGAGGTAAGACTGACTGATCTGTAGTTCTCTGCCTCCTCCTGCTACCACTCTTGTGGGCGGAATCACATGAGCCCTTCTCCAGTCTTCTGGGACCTCTCCTGTGCTCAGAGACTCACTAAACAGTTCTGCTAATGGCTCTGCTAGTTCCACCCTTAGCTCCTTAAGTACCCTAGGATGTATGCCATCAGGCCCCATTGCCTTGTCCACCCTGAGCATAGCGAGCTCTTGTAGGACCCTTTCTTTTGTGAAGGGTGTAGTGCTCACCTCCCTCCCCACTGTGTCCATGGTGCTGAGCTGTGGGCCCTGCCATACCTTCTCTTCAGTAAATACTGAGCAAAAGTATCTATTTAGGATAGTTGCTTTTACAGGGTCCTCCTCCTCACATGCCCCCTTTTCTCCTTTGAGCTTAGCAATACCCCCTCTGGACTTTCTCCTATCACTAATGTATCTATAGAAGTCTTGTCACCTTCTTTACTGTTCGATGCTAGTGTTTCCTCAGTTTGGGACTTTGCCTGCCTTACTGCCTTCCCTGCTTCCCTTAGGGCAGTTTGGTATGCCTCCCTATCTTCATCCCGCTGTGTTCCCTTATATTTCCTGAAAGCCAGCCTTTTGGCTGTGACCTTTTCTGCTACTGTATTTGAGAACCAAAGTGGTTTCCTTCTTCTTTTGCACTTCCTTTTCTGTCTAACACAATGGGATGTTGCGTCAAGTATTGCATCCTTAATGCTTGCCCACTTTACCTGTACTCCCTCGCCTGTGTTTCTTTTTGCCAAGGCTAGCTTAACTCTGTTGACCATCTTATCAAAGTCAGCTCCTCTGAAGTCTCATATTTTTGCCTTGGAATGGGAGGATTTAGATGTAGTGGCCAAATTGAACCTTACCATGTGATGGTCACTGGCTCCCAGGTGATCTTCTACCTGCAGATCTGTGATCCCTTCCCTGTTAGTCAGTTCTAGATCTAGGATAGCCCTGTCTCTTGTGGGTTGCTGTACCAGTTGTTTGAGGCCCTCCCCCTGCAGGGAACCCACCATGTGTCTAGTTCTGGCAGATGTTCCTGCTGGTATTGACCAATCTGTATCCGGCATGTTGAAGTCTCCCATTATCAGAACCTCCACTTTAGCTGTCATGTTTTGTATATCTTCTAACAGCAATGTGTCTATGTCCTCACCCTGGTATGGGGGCCTGTAGACAACCCCAGTTCTTATGGCTGTCCCATTTCCTGTTTCCAGGGTGACCCACAGGTCTTCTGGCTCCTTACGTGTATTCTGAATTTCTGTAGCTTTGATATTTTCATTGACATACAGGGCCACTCCAGCCCCTCTTTTTGCACCTCGGTCTCTTCTGAACAGTACATAGCCAGGTACTGAAGTCTCCCAAGCGTGGTTACTGGCAAACCACGTCTCATTAATTGCTACTATGTCCAGTTTAGCCTCTGACATTATTGCCTGCAGGTCTGGGATCTTATTTCCCAGGCTGTGAGCATTTGTGTACATGATTTTCAATTGGCCAGATTTCGGTGTGTTAGTTGCTGGGTGAGGCTTGGCATTTTCCCTGTGTGTCATATGGCGAGACGGACCTTTTTTCTTACCTGGTGATGCAAATGAACTGCAAACATGCTGAATCCCTGTTTGACCACTTGCTGGGGGGGGGTGTTCTTCCCATTCGACGTATGGGGTGCTGCACCCTGTCCCCATTTGCCAGTTTAAATAGTCTGAAAAGACGTCAAACTTCTGCCCCAATGCACTGACTCCCTCCTTAGTCAGATGCAGTCCATCAAATTTAAAGAACTTTTGCTCCCAGAACTGTTGCCAGTTCCCTACGAATCTGTGTCCTTTTTCCTGGCACCAGCCCTTGAGCCACATGTTCAGCTCCCCTATCTCTCCTTCTCTGACCTTCCGTTCATCTGCCCCCCTCTCCCAGACTGGCAGGACCTCAGAGAAGGAGATGTCGGATGAAATGGATGATAGTTTGTCACCCAGCCTGGTCAGGTGTTCCTTGGTCTCCACAACTGACCAGCTGGCGAGATCATTAGTCCCTATGTGTACCAGAACATCAATATTTTCTCCTGCTTTCTGAACAATTTTAGCAATGTGGTCAGTGTCTCTCCACACTGAGGTACCTGGGAGACATCTGACCATTTCCCCTGGCTGGAGATGGGTATCAACTCCCCGAATCATGGAGTCTCCTATGATCAGAAGTTTTTTGGATTTCCTTTTTGCTTTTTTTGTTTCCTGATTTGGGCGAGTTTTGTTGTGCTAGCTCCTGTGCTGCAGTGTCCTGCTCTGCAGTGTCCTCTGCCCCTTTGTTTGATTTCAGAGATAGAGGCAGATACCTGTTTGTAGTTTTTATATGGTTTGTGGAGGTGATATGTTGGAGAGCACAGAGTGATGGGGCACCAGATTTGTCCCTCTTAACCACCTGCCAACCTCCTGGACCAACTACCCTCTGCGGTCGAGGTTCTTCTGTTGGATGTTGGGGAAATGGCAAGTGGTTCTTATAATATAATTCCTCTTGAATATGAAATTTGAGGCACACACTCTCTGCCCATGCTGCCCGGAGCTGACCCCTAAGATCTCCAATGGCCCAGCATGTAGGACAGTGTCCTAAATCCTGTAAGACTATTCTTCTGAAAAGTGTTCCACAGTACCTGCAGTTTATGATATCCATTCCAGATAAGTTGCTAGGTTTATACCTGGTCAGAGTAATTAGAAGGAAGAAAATGCAAGTAATAGTTTGATTTTGTGTTTTGTTTTCGTATAACTTGTTGTAACAAGTTAAATTACTAGTGCCCCTGTAAATAAGCTCACCTTGTGAATGCCCCACTGATCCACCCCTTTCTGCTTTGCCATAGGAAATGTCACGACTGTGCTACCCTATAAAAGGAGTGTAGTGTGGGCTGGTTGGCTGGGCCCTTCCCCTGCCGAAAAAGAAGAACCACGGATGAAAGAACAAGGAGGTAAGAGCAGAAACAATCAATCAACAACAAATGCAGTAACCCTGAAAGCTTATCCTAGTGTTAAATAAAACTGTAAAACCTTTAATGCACCACCTGTAGTAATTTCAGAGAAGATATACCCTGTAAGAAACACTTTGCTACAGAGAAAAATAAAGCAGTAACAAAAGATACACCTTGCAAAAGACAATTTGAATCAGAAGATTACAGCAGTAATCTGTTAGCACACACCTGTAGGCACACCTTGTAATAATGCAGAAGAAGGTATACCAGCAACAACAATTTGAATCAGAGAAAAATAAAGCAATGAAATGTTAGCAACAAACAGTAGCAATCCCTGTGAGTACAAAATAAAAATAACAACACATAATAAATCTGCTTAGCCAAAAGAAGTCCTAATCTTTGCCCCTTGCTCTGGTAAGGTTCTCTGCTATATTCTTTCAAGCAATCTTAGAAGGAAAGAGCTCAGGTGAAGCTAGGTGCCTTGGCCAGCAAACCAAGTCTTCTCAATGTGTCATAATGGAAAGGCAATGTAGCAATATATGAAGGTATACCAAGCTTTCTATTATGTAAAAGGTATTGCAGCTGGAACTGCAGCAGTTAACATACAAGTGCTAACTCAGTGTAACGAGCTTCAAAGGCTGAAGATAACAGTTCTTTCAGTTTAACTTCCTTGGTTTGTGTTTTAATGTTTGCTTGCATGCATGTGCAAGAAACATAGTGCCATCATCCGAGTTTTCCAGAGGTGTGTCAGCCTCTTCCAATTCAGTCAGTGTGTTTGCAGGCGCGGTTGCAGTACGCCAATCACTGCTCCAGCTGTCTATGACAGCTGAAAATGAAGTGGCATACAGTTGAAAGGGAGAGCTCCACTTCAGTGAGCAGAGCCTCCCCCACACACACACGCAGCACGAGCACAAGTGCTGATGCGCCCTCCCACCACCATGCACACACTGTGGTGGCCGACGGGGTGCTCAATCCCCGTTGGCTCACGCCTCCCCACCCCAACAACAGCTGTCCAGGTGCACGCTGGGAGTCCAGCCAGCCGTGGCAAAAACTGTATGATAGCCGGTGAAGTGCCCAATCCATCAGCTCCACGGCGGCACCCCCAAAAGTTTATGTGCCACGCTGGAGCCCACCCCAGCGTGGCCAAGCATGTAATGGCTGACGGGGTGCCCAATCCCTCATCAGCTACAGACCCTCCAAACAGCCTTTCCAGCTGCCACGCTGGGAGCCCACCCCAGCATGGCAAATGTCCTGCGTCGTCTGAAAACCTGTAAAGAAGAAAACATTCCCTCGCAGTCTCCCGGCCCCTCCCCTCACAACCCGCACCCATCCACTGCGCACCCTGCCTCCCCACACCCCCCCTCACCCCATACCTACCTCCAGAGCTCAGCGCAATGATCATCAGTGGACCGGGAACACGTCTGCACTCTTCAAAGCCGACCGCGAACTGAGGAAATGCCGTAAGCTGTATAATGGAATAAATAGCGTTTTTTCAACTTTGCTGCATATCTCGGGCATTTTTTGGAATTTTTGCACCTAATTTTCAACATGGGGTTTTTGGCACCCCTTCTCATGATTATGCTGTCACTGTCATGGCGTTATTCGGGCCCGAAGGGTGATTTCACGGTCACTGTGCAAAATCACCTTTTGGGACCGATTAATGAAACGACACTGCCAGTGTTCATAAGATGAGGTCTCAAGAAGTCTATTTTGAAAATTTGGTGGAAAAATTCCAAAAAATGACTGTTTTATGAGCGTGCGTTGCGCAGTTCCTATGCACACTCGTAAGTTCACGAATTTTCAATATTTTCACTCCAGATTTTAAACATTGCCATTTTACCACACTTTCTTATGAGTAATACAGATGTCATTTTTCACATCTCACCCAAAATGTGTTTCCGCCCATGTAGCGCACAGTGGCACAGTTGGTGTGCGAAATTAATGTACGGGACACATTAAGAAAATCACAGTGATGCTGTTTATGAGCAGAGGTCTTAAAATAGTTATGTTGAAAATTTGGTGAAAAAATTCCTAAAAATGACTGTTTTACGAGCATGCTTTGCAGAGTTCCTACGCACGCTCGTAAGTTCGCAAATTTTCAATAGTTTCACTCCAGATTTTCAACATTGCCATTTTACCACACCTCCTTATGAGCAGTACAGCTGTAATTTTTCACATCTCGCACACAATGTGTTTCCGCCCATGTAGTGCACAATGGGGCAGTCGAGCAAAATCAATTTATGGGATTACATTAAGAAAATCACAGTGACACTGGTCATGAGCAGAGTTGTTAAAATGGCTATGTTGAAAATTTGGTGAAAAAATTCCCAAAATGACTGTTTTAGAGCACCGTTGCACAGTTCCTACGCACGCCTGGCAAGTTTGCTAATCTGTAATATTGCACACCAGATTTTCAAACAGTGCATTTTATTTGCATTTCCTTATGAGCAGTACAGCTACCATTTTTCACATCTCACCCAAAATTTGTTTCCGCACATGTAGCACACAATGGTACAGTCGGTGTGCGAAAACAATGTTTGGGACAGATTAAGAAAATCACAGTGACACTGGTCATGAGCAGAGGTCTTAAAATGGCTATGTTGAAAATTTGGTGACAAAACTCCATAAAATGACTGTGTTACGAGTGAGCATTACGCGGTTTCCATGCACCCTCGTAAGTTCATGAATTTGTAATATTTTCAGTCCAGATTTTCACCAGTGGCATTTTTCCACACCTCCTTATGAACAGTACAGCTGTCATTTTCCACAACATGGCCGAAATGTGTTTTCACACTTTCAGCACAGAAATGCGTTTTCGCTGGGAAATCTGTTCGGACAGATAAAGAAAATCACACTGACACTGTTCATGATCGGAGGTCCCAAAATGCCTGTACTAACAATCTGCTGCAAAAATCCCCAAACTAGTTACGTGCGGTAGTGCATTGCACAGTTTCTATGCCGCCAGGACTTCACCAGTTTTTAAGATTTTACGCACCAGATTTTCAACATTGCCATTTTTACACCTCCCATGAACAGCACCGCTGTCATTTTCACATCCTGTTGAATGTGTTTTGCACCTGTGGTGCCAAATGCAGTATCACTGTGCAAAAGCAGTTTTGGCTAACAAACTGATATTGCCACTGTTCCATAATTGGGGTCACAAAAAAAACATGTTGAAAATTTGGAGTGAAAATACCAGCGAATGCCTGAGCGTTAGGGTTTCCCATAACGCCCCACCCTGTAAGAGAATGACAGGCATCAGGTGTGACTTGGGATTGATTCTTGCCTGTAATGCTCATACCATTCCACCCCACCCACACCCTGCAGCCAGTGAGAGGGCATCAAGGTGTGCCTCGGACTCTTGGGCCCAAGCGTTACCCCATTCTCCTATACCGCACCCATCTCACCATATTTCCTGATGGAATGGGGTGCACATAAGACAAAGACCCCAAGGCACACCGTGACACTTGTCAGTGTCTGCAGGGTAGGGTGTGGTGAAATGGCGTGTTCGTTATGCCTGATGACCCAAAGGCACACCCCAATGCCTGTCATTCTCTGCAGGGTGGTGGTGGGGTTGGCTTCAGTTCAGTACTTCACTGCCATTCCTATTACGCAGCTCTGTAACTTCTTCACTACCAGTGCCAATGCCAGCAAGCAAACATTCGGCATTGACAAATGCTTGCTATAAGTGGCCACTGTGTTAAATTGTGCTTGCTGAAGTTGGAATGGAATGCTGCCTTGAAGGGTTCAACCCAGGGCAGTATTACTATTGCTGTTCATCTGTTGCATTAAGTTTGGGGGCTGGCAGGCTGAGAAGGGGGAACAGTGTTCCAAAGAGTTCTGCCTCAATTTAACCTCTGCGCCCACTTGAAACCAAACAGAATTTGCCAATGGCCCACATCTTCCACCCTTATTTAGATTGTCTATATCCTTGTGGATACAGTCCATGAGTTTTTTCAGGGAGGTGACAGTGGAGTAGTTTACCCTTACTGATCACCTACAGGTAGTTCACCGGGGAGATACTTTCCCTCTTTTCTCCGTATGTATACTGATTTCCCCTAAATGCTCTATTTTGAGGCCCACCCTGTTCTCTCTCTTTGTAAATGATTTCTCCTCTGTCTGTGCCTCCTTATACATCCTGTATGCAGATAATGCCATCCTTTTTACGGCTGCATTGTGAGAGCTATACTGATGTACTGCTGATGTAGGTGACAGAGAAAAGGGTGCTCTAGAAGGGCCTGACCTGATACATAACACATAATATTATCGTTGCTCTGCACTGCACCCAGCGGAGTTGAAGCACAAATAGTCACATGAATTAGTGTTCTCTCTCTCTCTCTCTCTCTCTCTCTCACTCTCATTCTTCCTCCACCACCCCAAAAAGACTGAATTCAGATTTCCTTTTAAAAAGTCATGAGCCTAATTAACCTTCAACCTCCTTGACAATCTCACTTAATTCCCACAGTCTCTTGCAGTGCAAACCGGCATTCACTATTTTTCCTGCTGGTCACTCCCGCACAATTCACAGTTTGGATCACAACAGTTCTGCTTCTCTCCTTCACCCCTCCTTGCTCTAACTAGCAGCTATGTGCAGCTGTTTATGGTACATTACTGACTTAGTACCTTTCAAACTCCCCATCTTGGCAAAACTGGCCACCCAACATTACCTCCCTGTCTCTGCAAAACCAGCTGCCCCAAGTTCTCTACTGCCACGATTGGCGAGTTCATGCTGACAGCTGGGGGGAAAGGGATGTCCAATATGTCCTTATGGTCCTTCAAAAGGACAGTGGACTTTAGTCCTGAAAAGCAGAAAAACATTCATCAGTGTCATTTCTGGCTAAAACCCAATCCATCAACCCCACCCACCCCACTCTGAATCCTCACTTAGCACCCCACCCCTCACTCACTTAAAGGAAGTCCAGCACCAAAAATGTACTCTGAGAAAAGCATGTCTTTCTTCTTCAATACCAACTGGCAACTGAAGAAATAAGGTAAGTGTGGTAAATGCATTTTCAATGCATTTCAGGGAGGAAGCAGTGGGACCTCATCTCATACTGGCAAGTTAAAATTTAATATGGCAATACTGGTCATCAGTGGTCAGACTTATCTTAATTCAGCTGCATAATGAGACCAAGCTCCCATTTAAAATTTTAAAATGATGGAATGAACACAGAAAGTAAGAAACTGGATTGAAATGCAGGCATTTAAGCAGTTCATCGGGGAGCACTAGCAACATAGCCTTGATTTTGGCCTCACACATGTAGCACCTGTGCAACATTTAAGAATAATGCATGAGATTGTATTTTTAAATCTCGGTGCATTATCCACAGTTGAGCTTCTTAACCCCTTAACATTGCATCATAGATCATGGATGACCGCAGTCAATATAGTGTTAGATTATTCAAATTGACCGTGGTCCTCCATGGTTATCCATGGTTGTTAATTTCAGAAGTTTCCTGCAATATAAAATACATTTCTATACCTCTCTGGTCATGTCATTTTATCCAACAAGTTTAACAATCTGTAATGAATGTATATTATCTACACATACTTTTGAAAAAGTTTTTATTTACTCACCAGTTGTTGTTGTTTTTCCTTTCTAATGGAGTATCTTCTTTCTCATAACTGATGTAATCACCTAATTGCTATTTTTACCACCATAAAGTGAAACGTTTAAGATGTGGTGAGTTCAGACAATAATGTTTTTTATGCTTAGGCAATTAAGTGCCTTCTGTAAATTATATTTTTCCTTTATAAATTACAAAAAAAGTTATTACTGTTTCTTTATTTTAGCTTAATATATCAGATTCTGTATTCTGATATGCAAATACATTAGACAAATATGTTTGATAGCCTATGCTTTTATTACCATGGACAAACCATGGTCAAATTTGGATGAACCATGGTTGACCATTGTTTGTCCAGAACATTTAGAAAACATATTTGAAAAGACCATAATACATGATCAAGCTTGAAGAATTCAGTTGCAATTTTCACCAAGAACAGCAGCTAAATAGAAATCAAAGCAATTTATTAACACGGTCTGTTTGCCAGTCCATTGGGAACGAGCCTGGGTTGTTGGAGGCTGGCCAGGGGGAAGAGGACTGAGCATCACAAAGGGTGTGTGCCTCCTCCAGGGAGGGTGGTTTGCCATGGTCACTGCAACAGTGCGACCTGGGGGACCACAGTTGGCAGTGAAGTTGAGGGTGTTGTGGGAGGGACTGACGCAGTCTGGGGTTCAGCGTGGCAGCACACAGCATGCATATGCACCTAAGATCTCCCTAGAGCACCTGCATCTGAGAGGATGTGGATTAATGGAAGAAAAATATGTCCCCACTGCCAGAAGGACAACAGACCCCAGTTGACCAAAGATGACTGGTCCTAGCCTGCAAAGTTTGCCACCTGATGAAGACAAAGCAGTCCAAGGAGTATATTCCCTCCATCCTGCCTGTGGGAGCACAACCGAGGCTGCATGGAGGCAGGCAGAGCCAAGGCACATTAAGGATTCCAGCCAGAGTTTAGACAGTGGTGTACAGGGGGTCATAAACTGCAAATGAAATAAAAAAGCATGGTCTATTGATAAACTATAGATTTTAGGAATATGGCTACAACTGGAATATATTTTGAGAAACCATTTTTTGTTTACTTTGAAAAACAAAAAAGATACACTAGGTAGCTGTCATTTACTGCTATAGTAAGATATGGAATAACTTAGTTTGAGAATTACAGTAAACTGATCCTAACAAAGCAATTGATGTTTTATAATAAGCTGAAATGAAAGATGGCATAAAGCAAAAAAGAAAAATCAAAAGTCGTAATTTTCAATCTGAGCTTCACAGATGGGGTTGATAATCATCTAACACCAAATAAAATTATCTAGACCCCTGTAAAGGGCTTAAGTGAACCCGTCTTAAAATTAAGCTAAACTGACAATTATAAATATTTTCCACAGTTGTACTGTAGAATCTCTAACATAAGTAATTTTAATGATGGAACTACAACTGTGATAAAAACAATGTTTATATTTAACCAGAATACCACCCATGGTGTAATCTTAAACATAACAAAAGGATACTTTTGAGTAATAACATAATTAAAAATACCAAACCCTTCCAATCATTGTAAAGCATGACCACAAAATGAACGTATTTAGATCATGGACAACTATGGCTACTACAGTACTTCAAATAATTTACAATGTTATTTTATAGAAGTCTTTTTTCTTTTATGTACCAAGCTGAAAATTCATATAGTTCTCCCAATCTCTCCCTCTCGCTCTCATATATATATATATATATATATATATCTATATATCTATAGATATATATATATATTAGAAGCAAAAACTCCATTTAATGCATCAGTTAGGGTTGTTCCACAGCTACAAAAGTGAGAAATTTGGTGTTAGGTTTGAAAGCCCCCTTGGACCCCCAGCCCACCCCAACCCGGCATCGGGTGCACATTGAGGTCATCGGCCCTAACTCTCACCCATCACATGTACAAAGAAGCAGAGGTATAGGAGAATGGGGTGAGAGTTGGACCGGCTGACCAATGTACACCCAGTGCCGGTTGGGGTGGGCTGGGGGTCCAACGGGGCTTTCAACCAACACTGAATTTCCTCACTTTGTCGCTGTGGAACAACCCTAACTGATGCATTAAATGGAGTTTTGCCTCTAATTTCCCTTCTTTGAGAATGATAACGAGAAATAGTGAATGTAGCGGCTGTGGGAGCTCGGGGCCCTCCCACCACGTGATGCCTTGTCACAAAGTAACATGGTGCCCGCAAACGCAAATGGTAACGCGCATGGTGACGCAAAGTGAAACAGAAAGAGAAACAGTACTGTAGACACAAATGGTAAAAATAATGCAAATGCAAGTGCAAATGAAAACGTAAAGGGTAATGCACATGGTGGCATAGACGGGAACGGTAAGTGAAACGGGTACGGAACCGCAAGTAGAAGTGGTAACAGTAATGTAAGAGCACAGGCTGGTTTTCTCCAAAAGCTGCATAGAGAAAGACAGTGAGTACAAAGAATGTATGCATAATAATGGGTCTCGGAGCAGAAAATGAGGAGTTGGAATACTAAATTGCTTATATCTCAGGAACCGTACGACGTAGAAAAAAAATTTAAAAGTCATATGATTTATGACTTTCCTGGCAAGTTTTGTGCTTAGCCCCTATTAGGGGGCTAAGTGTTTTTCTGATGAAAAGTCCGTATCTCGCACTGTTTCCGAGATATGGGCCCTGAAAGGCGCGGCAAAAGCCGTAATGTTATCCTATGGGAAAAAAAGAGAAGTTCGGAGTGCCATAACTTAGGCTCCCTGTAATTTTTTTTCACCAAACCACTGAAAGGCACATATGTGGGATGTTGGCTTTCTTTCCTCCAAATTTCAGCCCAAAAGACCAAACTGTTCTTTTGCAGCAGGGTGGCAAAGAATTGCTGTCATTTTGCCATAGCCTGGAAAAGTAGTGTCGCAATTTGAGAAAGCTTTCACAAAGTTTGTAACACTTTCGTGAGCGTAGTTCACTATTAAGCAGTTACTTTTTCCAGAAATCTGAAAAACATATTTCTAGGTGTTAACCTCAAAATAAAGACATGCCTAGCATCCTCAGGTAAACTAGGCAAACACAAAAAGAATTGTGTTGCTAGAGGGTCCCGAATTTAAATGCCAAGCATTTTTCTGATCACCAACTAAAAACAAAATGGTGGATTTGCGAAAGTAAAAGGGCCATTTGTGAAAGTAAAAGTTGCATTTGCGAAAGTGTTGAACTTTTTGTTAACTTTTCCCATTGACTTATAATGGGAAATTGTTTTTTGAATAACTTTTGAACTGTTTAATATTTTTTCACAAAATCTTCAAAAGGCACATTGGGGACCCTGGCCACATGTTCCCTGAAGATTTTTGTACTGGTCGTGCAAACCATGTGATCTGTAGAGATAACCAAAGAATTGCAAAAAAGCATAAATGCGTGCACAGATCACGCTTAATAACTCCGCAGCCCTATACCTGGACAGTACGAAAGTTGGCAGATCCCAAGATGTATGGTTCTTGATCGTGTATTCCAAATTTCAGGCAAATTCATTGAACAGTTGCAAAGTTATTAAGGTGCAAACTTTTAGGTTTAACATGTAAATGGCTCCTAACCCTAACTATGGTAGCACTACCGTGCTACCATAATATTATATATATATATATATATATATATATATATATATATATAGTGATTTTTCCTGGCATTTATGCATGCTCATCAACCATGAATAAACTTGTCAATAAATCATGGACAAACCATGGATGGAGCTATGTTAACCCTAGGATTTTGAAATTGCTAGCCCCCATGACCAAAGTGACTGCCAACATTTTAGCTACAGGGGACATCTGGTGACATCATGCCCATGGAAGCATCCTGAATGTGTAGCTCCATCTCCTCTAAGGCTAAAAAAGTGCGAATTTCAATTACAATCTACCTAAATTTGGGGAAAATCCACTTTATCCTATCTCCAAGATGTCCAGACGAAAGCCAGATCCTTCAAAATCACCACCGGACCAATTGGATCCTGATGGATTGTGCTCAGATAGTGACAGCTCTCAGATCTCAGGCCGCAGTGAGCTTCCGAAGGCCGACCTGTTAAGCGCTCCTAATATAGCAAGACAAAAGGACATGGTTCTCCAGGAGCTTTGGGACTTCAAGAAAGAGACTCACTCTACCTTCTCAGCTCTCAGAACTGATATCAGAAACACAGAGAGAAGACTCAATTGTTTGGAGGAGCAGGCTACACAATCAGACACCCATGTGGACCACACAGAGCACACTATAGTCCAGCTACACCAGGCAGTCAAGGATCTACAAGAGAGGGCAGAAGATGCAGAGGCCTGAAACCTCAGAAACAACCTCAGGGTTTTGGGCCTCCAGGAGGACTGCAAGGGCAATAACCTGATCCAATTTCTGCAACAATTCTTCAAATCTAAAATGGACCTACCAGAGCGCTGTACCCTGGAGGTTGATAGAGCCCACCGTGCGTTGGGCCCACAGCCTGGCCCATCAAATTGCCCATGCTCGATGGCAATGAGGTTTCTGTGTTTACAGGAAAAGGAAATGATTTTATATAGGACCTAGCAACAAGGGGACTTAACGTACCAAGATCATCGCATCTATGTAGACAATGATTAGCCCCTGCCCCCCATTGCTGCATGCCACAAAGCTTATGCTCCCATCCTAAAGAAGTTGAAAGAGGCCAAAATAAAGTTCAGGACTCCATACCCCTCTAAACTGATGATACAATTTTCAGATGGCTCCAAAACCTATGACACCCCCGAGGATGCAGCTCAGGAACTAGGTAAAGGGGCCTGGAAGTACCACTGGGGCAGAAGCAAGCCAACACATCACTGGCCTCCAAGCTGGCACAGAAGTCCTGGAGCCAAATACCACAGAGGGAGCAATGCCACAGAGAAGCAGCCTCAGCAATCCAGCAGATCATGGCAAGTCTGGAAAGACAGGCAACAGAGCAACCCCTGAGAGAGACTACACACCAAACTGTGACATGAATGGACTCCATTGACCCACTTCATGTTTCTTTTCTAACAGGTGAGCCAGATCTGTCTCTTCTCCCCGAGTGGGCCTTGACCCTGTGGTCGATGGATCCTCTGTCCCTCCCCGGATTATCTCCTCCCCCACCTGTGCCAGGCTGACTTCACCGGGGTCTTGGCCTTCCGTTTATAATTCCATAGCCCCACAGCCCTCATCTCTGGGCCTAGAGGCGCTGGATTTTCCCCCTCCCATGGTGGAGACAGAGCTTGCTCTGCAGGCCATTTTGGGGGGCGCGGATACCCCCTGGTGAGAGTTTGAGTTTGCTGGAGGGGTGGTCAGGATTGAGGGTGGGGATCTTGGGGACTGGGGGGGGGGAGACTGGCTCTTATTCTGGCCCTTGTAGCCTGGAATGGAGGCCCGAGACAGGTCGGTGGTACCTACCAAGATTAGAACATAACTCCTAGGTAACCAGCACACGTGGCTGCTGCTTGACCACCCTGCATGATGTAGGGGGCTAACAATTATTTGGAGCCTCTGGGGGTGGGCTGGCACCTCAGGTGGAATACCTGGGTGCACCCCCCGGCTTCACCCCGCTCATGAGATTGCATAAATAATACCAACTCGGGGAGATTTCCCAGGCAACACGGGGCTGGACTGGGTGGGCCTTTATTCTTGATCTATATTTATACAGGCGTGGCCTGCAGCATTTCCTGGATCCCTAAGGCACACCGCTGTTCTGTGTGGGAGACTGGGGGCATGAGGTGAACTGGGCCTTATCTTTCCCCCCTGCCTGTCTCGGATGGGACTGTTTCCATTATTGACCCAAACTGGGTGAAATTAACCCTCATAGACACTTACTGGAGGCTATTCTTCAAAACTCTGCAGTTGAATCTAAATTCGTATTAGTAGGATCAACCCATAGACTTGGAGGAGCCAAGGCATGACCACACCCCCTTCCCCCGTAGATGTTTATGTCTAGTGCCCTAGCATAGGGATGAGCTAAGAAAGGCACACTCTGGGAGGTTGGTGCTCTTTAGTGTCCAGCCCCCATGGAAGCCACCCACAGTTCGACAGGCTCTGCCAAGTTGGCAGGAGCTTGCCTAGGTTTGATTTCCCAGTTTTTTCCAACCTTCCAGTTGATTAAATCTCCCTACGGTTATTTGTTTGAGGGTTTCTTCCCTCACACCTTCACAGGCAATCACATTATTTGGTTACAGGACCCAGTTCCTAGACCGGAGCCAGTCCTGGTCTTAGGACAGGGATTGAGCAGATTCTCACTATGTTCTTCACATTTTTAAATGGCTAACAAACCTCTTAAAGTTTTTTCCTTAAATGTTAATGGGCTAGACAACCCTATAAAGAGAACTAGAATTATATCTTTGCTTTAAAAGAGTCAGGCTGAAATTGTTTATATTCAAGAAATGCGCATGTCTGCTATTGAACATAAAAAACTGGTCTGTAGGGATTTTGCCTAGGTTTTCTCCTCTGCCTTTGGTGGGGAGAGAAGGAGAGGGGTCGTCATACTGGTCCCCAGCCACACCCCCTTTCAGATGACTTATGAGTGGGCGGATCCTGAGGGTCATCTGGTTGTTGTCCAGGGTTTACTTCAAGACAAAGAGGTGACCCTGGTAAATATTTACCTTCCCCTGGGCTCTAATACACCAACAATTCATCACCTTCTGAATAAAATATTACAACAGACCAAGGGGACCCTAATCTTAGCCGGTGATTTTAACATAGCCCCAAGCCCCAACTTAGACTCCACAAGCATGTCCGGGGTAAACAGCCAGTACCACATAGATATTTCATATGATTTTTTCAGGAAGTGGGCTGGCTGGATGTGTGGTGGTCCCTCCATCCAAGAGGCAGAGGATATACTTTTTATTCAGCTGTACATGGTACATACACCTGAACTGACCATTGCTATACTCAGAAGGAGTGCCTGGGAGCCCTTGTAGATGCCATCATGGGGGATATTGCCCACTCTGAACATGCACCTCTGATCACTATTTGGGATCTGGGACTTGAAAGGCGTAACACCATCTAGAGGTTTAATCCAGCCCATCTCAGAAGTGAACCTTTTTGTGAGTTTCTGAGTGATAAGATGGAAGAGATTTTGGAGGATAATTCTGACCCTGAAATTTCTCCCTCCATCAGACAGGACACCCTAAAGGCGGCCCTGTGGGGCCATATAATAAAGTATTCAGACACCCTCACGAAACAGCAGAAGGAGAGCCAAATACACCTTGAACTGACCCTACACTTCCTCCAGGCCGCCCATCAACAGAGAGACCATTCAGTTACCACACAGCTAAGACAGGTCAGGAGGGACCTGGACTCCCTCTGTATGCAACCGACAGAGATGGCGATGGCCTTCCTGAGGCAGAGATACAGGGAGATAGGTCCTCTGGTGTCTCGCTTGCTGGCCTATTGGCTGCACAAACAGCACAAACTTTCCACCATAGCAGCCATAAGAGACCCTAATACAGGCACCCTTCATACCAGACTTGGGCACATCTCCCAGGCATTTTGTGACTACTGTAAAGCCCTATATACCCCAATCACCCTATAAATTATACTGCTATTGATGTCTTTTTGTCCCCTTTTGAACTCCCCAAGCTCACCCAGGACCAACAAACCAGCCTGATATCCCCCATAACCCAAATGGAGTTGGCGGCAGCCATCTCCAGATCTAAAACCATGAAAGCTCCAGGCCCCAATGGGTACGGGGTGGAGTTTTATAAGTGCACCTCAAAAACAATAAACCCACTCCTCCTACAAGCCTACAATGATGTTCTGCAAGGTACCTCTAACCCTCTCCCAAGCTGGTCATATGCAGCTGTCTCTCTTATCCCTAAACCGGACGAGGACCCCCTCTCTTGTGGCTCGTACTGACCAATCTCAGTCCTAAACATGGACTATAAATACCATATGTTCATTCTGGCCCTATGGCTAGATTCCATCCTCCCCTCCCTAATAAACCTAGACCAAACAGGTTTTGTAAGCTCAAGGTCCATGATGGACAATACGTGTAGAGCGCTCCATCTAGTCAAAAAAATGCAGACCTATAGAGGCCCCTCTGTCCTTCTCAGCCTTGATGCTGAGAAGGCATTTGACCAGGTATCTTGGCCTTTCCTTTTTTCCATCATGGCTAAGACGGGATTCCCTGCCCCCCTTATTAGTATGATAAAACCGCTTTACTCCTCTCCTCAGGCCTGTGTCAAGGTTTCTGGTCACCACTCTGCTTATTTTCCCCTCTTTAGGTGTACTTGACAGGGTTGCCCTCTGTCCCCTGGACTCTTTGCCATCTTTATTGAGCCACTAGCCCAGGCGATTAGACTCTCCACTCAGATCCGGGGGTTCAGATGGAGGGGATGGAGCACCACATAACTTTGTACGCAGATGATGCTCTACTTTTTCTATCAAAACCGTTACAGTCTGTCCCAGCAGTCTTCAAGATTCTTGAGGACTTCGGGTCGTGTTCAGGGTACATGTTCAATACATCCAAAATGGATGTTCTTGTCTTTCATTTATCTCCCCTCCATTATTCAGGCAAACTTACCCTTTCCAATGGGACCTTGATAAATTGAAATATCTTGGGATTTACTTGTTCCATAAACCTGAGAAAGCTATGCAAAATAACTATGACCCTTTTTAATCCCAGCTTCAGCACGATTTGGCCAAATGGAACATCCTTCCTCTCAATCTCCTCCAGAGAATAGAGGTTATACTGATGGTGATTCTACCTAGGGCCCTCTACCTTTTTCTGAATATACCACTACACATACCGACAAAAATATTCTGTATGTGGAATAAGGTAATCTTGATGTTTATATGGGTGAGAAAGTGTCCCAGAGTGGGATACTCTACCCTCTCTCTCCCCCTAGGAAACAGGAAGGGCTTGCTCTACCCAATCTTAAGCTGTATAACTGGGCCTCCCTCCTATCATTCATAGCCATCCTCTACATGAGGGCTAGCCCTGCAATCTGGAGGGAGACAGAGGAGGGTGTCCTCCCCTATGAAGACTTGCTCAGGTTTACCCTACATCAACCCCCCAAAATCAAATCCCTATTGTCCCTTGGATCTCACACCAAATTAGAACCTGGAAAGCGATACACAAACATCTCTCACTTCACCCATATCTGATGTTGCTTTGCCCGATTGCCCTATTGGAAAACTTCACCCCAAACCAAACTGATCACACGTTTCGCACTTGGATCCATCTCTGACTCACAACCTTCCCACAATTTTTAAATAGATATGACTTTAAAACATTTTAGGAAATGCATCAGACCCATGGACTAAGGCAGACAGTTTTTTTCAGGTACCTCCAGCTGAGACACTTTTTTTACTCCCTCCTACCTGAAACCCGCAACCCTGAGAATTATCCCCCAATAATACTACTTCAGAGGCTCTTCCTATCCACATAGCTGCCACATGCAATCTCTGTGTTTTATCAGGCCATCATTGAATCAACAGGGAGGACACTGAGGGGATTCTTGAGAGGTGGAATACAGAATTGGGCACAAGTATCACCCTACAACAGTGGAACAGCAGCCTCATGGCTTACAAGCTCACTTACTCTCACAGCTGGTGCCTTTTTTCCTGGCAACTGCTAATAAGATATTTCTGCACCATAGCCATAACATCTCACTTCCATGCAACTAGTACCACTGAGAGTTGGCACCAGTGTGGTGACCCAGTGGCACACCATTCTCATGTGTTCTAGTTGTGCACCAAACTACAACCCTTTCTGACATCCCTACAACTGGAGCTGGAGATCCTATTCAGTCACCCAATGCCCTGCGATGCTGAACTTTTTATATTACATACTTTCCCTCTGGGATTCAGGGATTCTCATACTCGCTATCTACTAGGGATAACCCTCATGGCAACAAAGAAGGCCATCACTAGATGCTAACTTATGGTGATGGTCCCCACAATACCCAAGTGGAGGGAAATAGTTAATCTTGTCTACAGGACAGAGAGGATTTCATTCCACCTAAATGACCGCTCTGACCTCTGCTCACTGAAGTGGAATAGATGGATTTTTTACATCATGTCCAAAGATCCACATTTTGTCCCCTAAGATGGGATGCTCCCTATAAATGTGTTAGTGGGGATCTTGTGAAGCCTGAGAGTGCTGGAATGGGGAGTGCAGGTCTAAGTACAATCAAATGGAAGGATATGAGTTTTCCTGCATGAGCTGTTGTCTTGATCCATTTATTTCTTTCCCCAGGGATTGCACTTCATGAACTCTGAATTAGTTGTTGATATGATTTTTTGGAACTGTAGTTTTGTATAAATATTCATGTGTAAATGATGAATTTGTGACTGCCAATACCCTGTACCCTGTTAAAATAACTTAATAAAAATTATATTTACAAAAATTAAAAAATTAGCTACAAGAGAACACGAGCCACACCACAAATTTGAAAGATTACGTCAGTGTTTTTACTAAGCAAAATTATATTGGAGTCTCTGAAAGAACTGTATATAATATTAACATAAAACATAGTTTACTGTATTGTGATTGTTATATAGTAATGGTGGTAGAGTGACATTTTTATCTGATTCACTGAGAACATTTTATTTGACTCCAGAGGATACCATTTTCTATATGCTTAACCTAGTAGATGAAATTATGGCCAAAAAAGTTATTGCCTTTCTGAAGACTTTCCTATCAATCTGGTGAGCTAAAATGAACCATTTATAGCTGGTGAAATTGTATCATTGTAACTGGATGTCATATCTCTTTTTGTGTCTAAAATTTTTTTTGTATTTTAATACAATATATATGCAGTGCTGGCTGCTATTTAACCAACTAATCATCATTTTTCATTGTGTCTTACTGTCTTATTGTAATGACTTTTTGTCAGACAAATAAAACTACTAACAGCAGAACTGAACCGAGAAAACAGTGAACTGTCAGTGTATGTGTGGTGCGTAATTAGAACATTCTTAAGACAGAATTCTGATGGAATTTGGTTTCACAGAATTTTTGAAATTTCTTGAGTTGGTCATATCTCAGCTGTTTATTGAACTAGAAAACTGAAAACTGGCATGCATACATTGGTAAGTGTCCAAATGACATGCCAAATATCAAGGCATTTAGATGAGTCATTTCAAACATGCAGGGGTTCAATGTCTGGCATTTTATTTTTGGGGAGGTTTGAGAAAATAGTTTATCTGCTTATGACTTGGTCACCTTTGGAGCTAAATATGTGAAAATTATCACGCACAACCTTTTTGAAAGGGTTCTAGAATTGACAAACTATGGAGAGATATGGTTTATAACTTTTGAAGTTATAGTGGTTCAAAATTTCACTATGTAAATGTACTGTAATTTGTGAAAACATTCTAAAAATGTAGATATGTGTAGCTTCTATACTCTTATAGATATGGACCTCACATTTGCCATACTTATCCAGTATCATTGCATCTTGTTATGTAACAAAACTGGAAAAAAAAGTTGGCTTAGCAGTTTTATATTTACAGTGGAAATGCCAACAATTATTATTGGCAACACGTTCTCAAATATTTATGGTAGTATAATTTCTTTCTTTCTTTCTTTTTTCTTTCTTATTATTATTAACCAACAGATGCATACTGAGCCAAGGCTTGCTTGCAGGTGTGACCAGGGGGAGAAGGAAAAGGGGGTACAGAAAAAGTAAAAATCACAGCAGAGCTATTTAGACAATCATAGCAGATAAAGTAGCCATGTAGTGTCTAAGTGGGTAAACAGCAGCATGGTTCAATGCAACTGACATGTGGATGAGTGTGCAAAAAGTTACAAAATGTACAAGTGCTTGTTGAGGAGGATGACAGTACTATATGATACAGAGTCAGACAGGAGCATAGACATAATAGCCTGTACATTTAGGTGGGCTCTAAGCATGAGGGGGATCTGGAGAAATGAAATGAAAAGCAAAGAGGAGGTTGATGGAGATGATGGGAACAGTAAAATGCATTTGCTAGAATCTAAGACCTGACAGTAAAGGGGAGAGGCAGAGAGGAAAGGGGAGCAGGTTCCAGAGAGAAAGAATGCAGTAAGAGAAGACCACTTGCCCAGCAGGGGAGTAAGGGTGGGGAATGGAGAAAGTGTGGGAATCCCTGGAGTGGAGAGAGTAAGAAGAGGAGGGGACTGTGAAGAGGAGTGAGGAGAGATAAGGAGGAAGGGAACCAAACCAGTATTTAGCAATGAAGGAGGTAAAAAGGGACTAGCGATGTGAGGGTAGTGGGAGGACAGAGAGGGAAGAATAGATGGAACAGAGATCAGTGCAGAGGGGAGACTTGGTAGTGAAATAACAAAAGGCACTGCAAAGGGTATCCAGTCTGGCAAAGCAACAGGAATGGGTGATGCCATAGACCACATCCGTATAGTCAAAGACCGGGAGAACCACTTTGGTGAAAAGAAACACAAACTCGGTGCGCTAAAATTGAGTGCCCATTGACCTGCTGAGATAAGCAACAATTTAAACTGAACCCAAAATGGCGATATACATACAAACAAAAAAGCTTCAGGGTAATTTATTAAACAAGAACATGCGAACAGTTCCCTGGCGCTTCGATGGTATCAACCCTCTTCATCGGGGAGGGTGGGGGGTGGAGTCCATCATTTAAACTCAGCATTGAAACACACCAATGTATCAAAACATGTGACCCATGGTCCAGTCACATATAATTACCAATCATGAAGACACCAAAAACAATCAAGTGAAAACAGTGCATTACACAATATAAAAGTGAATACCATCAATGAAACATCTAAAAAAGGGGACACAAGAAATTATATATATATACATAAACATTACCCAAATTGATATATTTTTCTTTCTTAATATATTAACTGTGTCCTTTGAAGATATAGCAGCATTACAAAAGAGTCAATTTTATACACTTGTTATTAAATATTTCAAATATTTATATTTTGAAACTGCTATCAGTTTTCCAAATATACTGTATAACTAATGGGGTCTGCTAAATAGTGATAACACCCTAAATAACTCATTTTGTACACAGTCATAATGTAATTATGTTCAAAGATGCTGGAGTGATTAAGGTCGGAAAAGAAAATGTATCAGTTCAGAAAAAAGGGGAGAGAGGAAAAAGAAAAAAATTAGAGTAGAACAGAAGTGGGAATAGCTATTACAAAAATGTGGGACTTAGTGTGAAAGAGACGTTTAGAGAGAAAATAACATTATTTCTACACAATTTACAAATATACAGTTAGATCGAGTTCCTTATTCAGACCATCAGGGTATGGTGAACCTAGAGTAAAGATCCACTTTGACTCTCTCTGGAGAAGTAGCCGCCTTCTATCTCCTTTACGAAGCAGTGGTTTCACATGGTCAATAATTATAAATTTCAGTATCAAAGGGTTACTGTTGTGGCATTCAAAAAAGTGTGATGGCACAGCATATTCAAGGTTATTATTTTTAATAGCCATAATGGGCTCCAAGAATCTCTCCTTGGCACGTTTGACTGTTCTGCCTACATAAAGTAAAGAAGATGGATACTGTGCCACATACATTATATACTCCATGGAGCAATTTACAAATTCCAGAATGTCAACTTGGACTTCCTTAGTCAGATGATAGAAAGCCTTCCCTTTTGTGACATATTTGCATGCCAAACAGTGTCCACATTGAAAACATCCCTGTGGTCTTTCAGGAAGCCAAGTGAGTGGGTGATCACTACTGGGGACGTAGTGACTTGAAGAAACCATTTCTCCAATGTTTTTGGCTCTACTGTAAGTTATTCTTGGAGTATCAATGAACAGTTCTGGAATGTTACAATGTTCCAACAGTTTCCAGTTGTTCAATAGTATGTTTTTAACTTGAGATGCAACATGACTGTATTCTAGTATGAAAGTCATTTTCCTTGGTTCCTCATGTTCTACATTCTTTGGTGTTAATAGTATTTGCCTTTTCTGTGACGTAGCTCTCTCTCTCTCTTGCCTCTCTGAGTGCTAGTATATAATAACCCCTTTCCAAAAATCTACCAATCATTTCCTCTGACTGTACATCAAAAGCTTAGTCAGATTAACAATCTCTCCTTAAATGGAGAAACTGTCCATATGGGATGGAGGAAATTAAAGATGGTGGATTGGCACTGTGGGCATGAAGCACTGAGTTACCAGCTGTTTCCTTTCTAAAGCATGTTGTTTCAATTTTCCCATTTTCTGACACCCTCAGGGATAAGTCCACAAATTATATCCTCTCCCTGTTCATCTGATGTGTAAACTCCAAATTCATATAATTATTGTCCAAGTTCTTAACAAAATTTTCTGCCTCCAGTTCTGTTCCTTCACAGATTATTAACAAATCGTCAATAAAACGACTCCAAAAAACAATTTTATTTCGAAGTTCATTTTCTACACTAAAGATGTAACTCTCTTCCCACCAACCTAAATACAGGTTGGCATATGTTGGTTGAACCTCTCTGCTGTAAATGAAATTTACTGTTAAACAAAAAATAATTATGTGTCAAAATAAAATCCACTGCATCAACAAAAAACTTGGTGGGGGGGGGTGCATTGTTAAACCATGCTTTTAATAGGAAAAATTCTGTGGCTTCCAAGTCCAATGTTTGGGGTATACATGTATATAAGGTACTGACATCAACTGTGATCAAGAGATAATTTTCTTTCCACTGTATCCCATCCAGCTTTTCAAGTATGTGTAATGAAACCCTTATATAAGAGGGGAGATTAGTCACCAGTGATTGGAGAAAAAAGACACAGAACTTGGATAAATTTTCACTTAGAGAGCTAGTACCTGAAATGATGGGGCGACTGGGGGGGGGTGTTTATTTTTATGAATTATTGGCAAATAATAAATCATGAGGGTAATTGTTGTCAACTTTCAAAAAATTATTTTCTTTTGAAGTGATAAATCCCCTCTTGGTCACCCCATCAATTAGTACCCACAGTGTTTTTTGAAATTGCATAATTGGATCCCCTTTAAGTATCACATATGTTTCTCTATCTGATAACAGTCTTGCAGATTCTTTTTCATAGTCTATCCTATTAAGGACCACTATGTTACCACCTTTGTCAGATGGTTTAAAGATCACTTCTTTAAGATTTTTTAGATGTTCTAATACTTCAGATTCTTCTGATGTTAAATTGGACACATTATGCCATCTTTTTGTAAATAATGTATCAACCTCCTTTAAAATTGCCTTTTGATAAGTCTAAATAGCAGCATCATGAACCTTAGGCCAAAAGATTGATCTTGGTTGAAATTTATAGTTCCTATCAACATCTGAAAAATTAATAAAGTCACACAGTTCATTGTCATTCCCATCTTGTGTGTCTAGCACAAATGCATTTCCCTGATCATCAAAACTGAATGTGGAATCTTCATGGAAATTTCGTCTCATTGCACGGAATGGGAATTCTAACTCTGCCTGATTTCCATCAACAGCATGTTACATTTGATACAGATCTACCCAATTTTAAACACCTTACTCATGTGCTGCACTCTAAATGGTGTCTTGTAACATTATTATATTGAATCAGTACAGCATCAAAAACGTTCTAAATATCACTGTAACATTAAAGCATAAAATTAAAAAAGCAGTGTAAAACATTTAAGTTGTCTGACTTTTTATTTATTTCAGAGAATGTGCTTTCAATAGTCTGTATTAGAAAGCTGCAAATAGTAGCATGCTCAGCCTCAAACAGGAACCAGTGTAAGTGAAGCCAAGTAAATTTGATAATAGTTAAATCTGACTCACTGCACACAGTGTGTGACTGTTAGCATATTCATTTTATTAAAAGCTAGTCTTGCTTAGGCTGTAGAGTGCTGACTGTTTTTATTCTAATTTTTTCACATGCTCCCTAACTTGTTCTGCACATTATAGTGGTTTTATTTTTAATGCTGAAAGCCATGGATTGCAGTTCTGTGTGACATTTTTGCTCTCAGTTCCTTAAAGAGCAGTTTCCTGTTATTTCCCTTCACTGCCAAATGTCCAGCAATAGTGGCACAGGTGTATATTTTTAAAACAGTTCCATCTTGGGCCGGCCCAGTGGCAGAGAGGGCTGAGGTGATGGATGCCTTGCCTCTCACCATGCTGGTGACCCATGTTTGGGAGTGAGCACGGGCCATTGAAGGTCGGCACAGGGGGATGGTGCATTGCAGGATTGAGCTGCCATTAGGCAGCTCTCCTCTCCTCTCCGGAGAGGGATCTGAGCTTCCCTAGGCTCTTGACTGTCTCACAGTGGAGGCCAGGGGGCAGCACAAGTTGAGGGAGCCAGGGGACTAGGCCAACAGGGTGGGAGGAAGGGGACTTCACCAGAGCAGGAGGGTGCAGGTGCACCTCCACACACATGTGCCTCTCTGTCTGGGGCCCTGGGGTAATGGGGAGGCAAACCAGAGAAAAAAGGCGGGGTACTGTAGCAGAATGAAGCCTCCAGGCCAGATCCATGGGTCTGCTAGGACTCTCATAGCATCCGAAGATCCCAAATGACCTCAGAGTCCAGTAGGGTTTGTTGACCGCAATACCACAGCCCACTGCAGGAGAGGTAAATACCTTGACAGAAAAAGAAAAACAGTTCCATCTTGGTTTTTTTTCCCTTAATTCCCCAGCTGTTCTACAGAAGTATAAAATGACTTGTGTCCTTCCTGCTTCCGAATGGTGAGACTATGGCATCTGTTTTTTTAGGGTTGCAGTGGACATAGCACTGCAGACCTCTTGCTAACAAAAAAGAAGGCTCATAACGTTGGTAATTTTCAATATTTTTACCCCAAATTTACAACATAGCCATTTCATTACAGAACCTCAGGAATGTGACAGATGTCATTTTTCAAATCCTGGCCAAAATCTCTTTTTGCATCCCAAAACGTGATATTGCGGTCCCTGCATGAAATCACCTTTCGGACAGGAGTTGAAATTTTTTCTGATCTTATTTATGAGGCGGGGTCATAAGAAGGCTATGATTTAAATTTGGTGTAAAAATATTTAAAAAACAAAGTTATGAGGCTATGTTGAATTTTACAAATGCAGGCTAATAACCTTGGTAATATTCAATATTTTGACCCCAGATTTTCAACATAACCATTTCTTTACAGCACCACATGAATGTGACAGCTGTAATTTTGCAACTCCTGCCCAAAATGTGTTTTTGCAACCTGAAAATTGATTTTGCAGTCCCTGTGCAAAATGACCTTTAGGCCAGGAGTTGAACATTGTCTCCGCTCTTCTTCAAGAGGCAGGGTCAAAACAAGGCTATGTTGAAAATTTGGTGTCAAAATATAAAAAAACACATTTTCAATATTTTTACCCCAAATTCCTTGCCTGCAGCCCTATCAGCTCTGGCCAGATTTTGTTTATATTTGTTCCTGATTGATCAGAGACATAGTTTTTTTTTGGGGGGGGTTGTAATCCCTCTTCCTGAAACAGGCCTCTTTCTGGATAAAGGGGATACTGATATGCCAACATTTCTATCTAGACACCCTGCTGATAATCATTAGATGCACACTCTGAATAGCTCAAATCTTGTCCCATTGTCAAGTATCAGAAGTCGCACACAAGTCTCATCTTCTCTGAAATCTTGAGGTGACTTCCAAGAGCAAAGGTGGCACCTGTCGATTTTACGTGCAGTCTCCTTGCAGTATGATAGTGATGAAAATGGTCAAAACTAAAGTATTTGCATTCTCCTCTGCGAATGGGAAACTACCAGATTTAAGACACAAGTGAAAACATTTGCTGTTGGTGATGTGGTCAGAAGCTAGGAGGAACATAGTGGAGTTATTATGGATAAGGATCAGGGATGACCAAGTATGTCCATGGACAATCAAGAGTGTCCTTGAAAACATGGACAACCAAAGAGTAATGTGATGCCCAGTGCCACACCAAAGTCTGCTTCCCTCTTTCTCTCTGCTAGATTAGAAATAATCTAAACAATTATTCTCTCAATTTTGGATCATGTGATGTACTTTATGGAGTCACCCCTAAATCCTCCCTCATCAAACTGGTCACACTGTGTAATACCTTCTGCCATTTTGCCCTTGATTTTCCTATCCACACCCACCACTACACTTTTTACAGCAACCTTGGCTGACAATCACTTGAAGAACACTGCATTATGCACTATGCAATGTTATATAGCACTGGAGATAACGGAACCAGTAACTAAGTCATTCATAGCATTCCAAGAGACAGAGGAAGCACCAGGTACTGTAATTGTAGGGAGGCTATGGTATTACCATAGTTTAAGAAAGGTGATAGAGGAGAGCTTTCCAAACTCAGACTAGTCTAATATCAGTTCTATGTTAAATAATGGAATTGTTTCATAAAGGAGAACATAAAGGATAAATTAAATGCACTGGGATAAATTGATCTAAGGCAGCATGGCTTTACTAGAGGAAGATCGTGACTGACCATTTTGTTGAGTTTTTGCAAACCAGTCCATAAAATCCTAGACAGGGGTATACCAATAGACGCTGTAATTCTGGGCAATAGTTAGGTGTTTGACATGATGTCACATAGTAAACTGGTTAACAAATTAAATTCAGTTGGGATTAGCAGCATGGTAGTGAAAAGATATGAGAACTGGTTGAGTAACAGGAGGCAGACAGTTTGAATAAATGGATTTTTATCTGGGAAGGGGAATGTGAAAGACTAGATTTGCTGGCAAAGGCACCTAGCTTCATCTGAGCTCCTTTCTTCTAGGTTTGCTTGTAAGGACAGAGCAAGGAACGACATTATCAGAGCAAAGAAAAAAAATTAAGGCTTCTTTTGGCTAGGCAGATTTACTGTGTATTACTATTTTCTTTTGTGCTTACAGGTTTTGTTACTGTTTTTTGCTTACGTGTTAATTCTTTATTGTTCTCTGATTCAAATTGTTGTTGCAGGGTATACTTTCTGCTTCATTGTTACAGGGTGTACTTACAGGTTTGTTACTGTTTTGTGCTTACATAATACTGCTGTAATCTTCTCTGATTCAGATTGTTTTTTGCAAGGTATATCTTGTTCTGCAGGTTGTGCTTATAGATTTTGTTACTTTTTTACTGCTTTATTTTTCTCTGTAGCAAAGCGTTTTTTGCAGGGTATATCTTCTGTGAAATTGCTACAGGTGGTGCTTACAGGTTTTACAGCTTTATCTATCATTAGGCTAAGCTTTCAGGGCTAATTACAGGAACACATATGAGATACAGACTGAGGGATAGTGACTGCATTTGTTGTTGGTTGATTGTTTCTGCTCTTACCTTCTTGTTTCTTTTGTCCATGGTTCTTCTTTTTCGGCAGGAGAAGGGCCCATCCACCATCCCCATCCACCCCATGCTACACTCCTTTTATAGACTAGCACAGTTGTGACATTTCCTGTAGCAAAGCAGGAAAGGGAGGATCAGAGGGGTATCCACACAGTGACCTCATCTACAGGGGCACAATTAATTTAACTTGTTATAAAAAATTATACAAAAACAAACAAACAACCAAACAAAAATATTTACAAAAAAAAACACTTTGCTTTCATTTTCCTTCTAATTACTCGGACCAGGTTATAAACTCGACAACTCAACTGGAATGGATATTATAAACTGCAGGTACTGTGGGACACTTTTCAAAAGGGCAGTTATACAGGATTTAGGATGCTGTCCTACATGCTGGACCATCAGAGATCTAAGGGCTCAGCTCCAGGCAGCATGGACAGAGATTTCACACCTCAAATCACATATTCAGGAGGAAATATATTACAAGAACCACCCTCCATTTCCCCAACATCCAACTAAAACACCTCGACCACAGAGGGTAGTTAGTCTGGGAGGCTGGAAGGTGGTTAGGAGGGGCAAATCATGTGCCCTATCGCTCAGTGCTCACCAACATATCACCTCCACAAACCATATAAAAACTACAAACAGGTATCTTCCTCTATCTCCAAAATCAAACAAAGGGGCAGAGGACACTGCAGAGCAGGATGCTGCAGCACAGAAGCTAGCACAACAAAACTCACCCAAAACAGGGACCAAAACAAAAAAAGGCAAAAAGGAAATCCAAAACACTTCTAATCACAGGAGACTCCATGATTCGGGGAGTTGATACCTACCTCTGGCCAGGGGTAATGGTCAGAAGTCTTCCAGTTACATCAGCATGGAGAGACACTAACCACATTGCTAAAATCATGCAGGAAACAGGAGAAAACACTGACGTCCTGGTACAAATAGAGACTAAAGATCTCGCCAGTCGGTCAGTTGTGGAGACCAAGGAACACCTGCCAGACTGGGAGACAAACTATCATCTATTTCATCTGGCATCTCCTTCTCTGAGATCCTGTTGATATGGGAGAGAGGGGCAGATGGACGGAAGGTCAGAGAAGGGTAGATAGGGGAGCTAAACATGTGGCTCAAGGGCTGGTGCCAGGAAAAAGGACACAAATTTGTAGGTAACTGGCAACAGTTTTTGGAGCAAAAGTTCTTTAAATTTGATGGACTGCATCTGACTAAGGAGAGAGTCAGTGCATTGGGGCAGAAGTTTGATGTCTTTGCAGAATATTTAAACTAGCAAATGGGGAAGGGGTGCAGCATCCAATACATCGAATCAGAAGAACACCCCTCCTCCCTCAGCTAGTGATCAAACAGGAGTTCAGCATGTTTGCAGTTCATTTGCATCCCCAGATAAGGAAAAAGGTCCGGCTCCCCATACAACATGCAGGGGAAAAGCCGGACCTTGCCTATAATTAACACACCGAATCTGGCCAATGGAAACGAGGTAATAATAAATGCCCACAGTCTGGAAAACAAGATTGCAGACCTGGAGGCAACAATGACAGAGGCTAAACTGGACATAATAGCCATTAGCAAGACATAGTTCATTAGTAACCACACTTGGGAGACTTCAGTACTCGGCTATGTACTGTTCAGAAGAGACCGAGGTGCAAAGGGGTGACGTGGCCCTTTATGTAAATGAAAATATCAAAGCTATAGAAATTCAGAATACACGTAAAGAGCCAGAAGAACTGTGGATCACCCTGGAAACAGGAAATGGGACAGCTATACAAACTGGGATTGTCTACAGGCCTCCAGACCATGGGGAGGACATAGAGACATTACTGTTAGAAGATATACAAAACTTGACAGCTAAACAGGAGGTTCTGATAATGGGAGACTTCAACATGCCAGATGCAGATTGGTCAATACCAGCAGGAACATCCACCAGAACTAGACACATAGTGGATTTCCTGCAGGGGGAGGGCCTCAAACAATTGGTACAACAACCCACAAAAGACAGGGCTATCCTGGATCTAGTACTAACTAACGGGGAAAGAATCACAGATCTCCAGGTAGAAGGTCACCTGGTGCCAGTGACCATCACATGGTATGGTTCAATTTGGCCACTAGAAGTAAATCATCCCATTCCAAGGCAAAAATATGGGACTTCAGTGGAGCTAACTTGGATAAGATGGCCAACAGAGTTAAGCTAGCCCTGGCAAGAAGAAATACAGGTGAGGGATACAGGCGAAGTGGGCAAGCATTAAGGATGCAGTACTTGAAGCAACATCCTACTGTGTTAGGGAAAAAAGCAAGAGAAAAAGAAGATGTAAACCACTTTGCACTAACTTTTCTTAGGCTTGTATCAAATTGATCCTATACATATGGCCATGGCAATATTTGCCTCTTTTGTGTCCATGTGAAGGAATTCAAGGATCCATGTGGGAATGTGTGAGATTGGTCACAACAGTAGCAGAAAAGGTCAGAGCCAAAAGGTTGGCCTTCAGGAAATATAAGGGAACGCAGAGAGACAAAGATAGGGAAGCATACCAAACTTCCCTAAGGGAAGCAGGGAAGGCAATAAGGCAGGCAAAGGCCCAAACCAAGGAAACACTAGCATGAACAGTAAAAAAGGAGAAAAGACTTTCCATAGACACATTAGTGAAAGGAGACAGTACAGAGGGGGTATTGCTAAGATCAAAGGGGATAAGGGGGAGTATGTGGAGGAGGATCAAGGAAAAGCAGCTATCCTAAACAGATACTTCTGCTCAGTATTTACTGAGCAGAAGGTAGGGCAGGGCCCACAGCTCAGCACCATGGACACAGGGGGGAGGGAGGTGTGCACAAATCCCTTCACAAAAGAAAGGGTCCTACAAGAACTTGCTAAGCTCAGGATGGACAAGGCAATAGGACCTGATGCCATACATCCCAGGGTACTAAAGGAGCTAAGGGTAGAACTAACAGATCCATTAGCAGAACTGTTTAGTGAGTCTCTGAGCACAGGAGCGGTTCCAGCAAACTGTTGAAGGGTTTATGTGATCCCGCTCCACGAGAATGGCAGCAGGAAGGAGGCAGAGAACTACAGACCAGTCAGTCTTACTTCAGTAGTAGGAATGATTATGGAGACACTCCTTAAGGAAAGGATAGTGCAATACTGGAATCCATAGGAGCACAGGATCCAAGACAGCATGGGTTTACAACAGGAATGTCCTGCCAAACTAATCTCATAGATTTCTTTGACTGGGTAACCAGAGTGGTGGATGAAGGGGATGCAGTTGATTGTGCCTTCAGCAAAGCTTTCGATACTGTTCCACATAGAAGATTGATTATTAAGCTGGGTAGGCTTGGGGTGGATTAGAAGTTGGTTCAACTCGGTGGCAAACTGGTTGGCAGGCAGAAATCAGAGAGTGGTGGTAAATGGTGTACAGTCAGAAGAGATGCATGTCACAAGTGGGGTACCTCAAGGATCAGTCCTGGGGCCAGTCCTCTTCAATATCTTCATCAGTGACTTTGCAGATGGACTGGAGGGTAAGGTTTACCTGTTTGTGGAAGACACCAAGATCTGTAACAGAGTAGATGATTCAAATGGGGTGGGCAGAATGGGAAGAGATCTGGAAAAACTGGCAAAATGGTCTGAAGAGTGGCAACTGGGGTTTAATGCAAAGAAGTGCAAGATCATGCACATAGGGAAGAGAAACCCTGAAGCTACCTTTAGTTTGGAAGGGAGTTGCTGGCAGTCACAAGGGAAGAAAGAGTCTTGGGCATCATCATCACAGATGACTTGAAATCATCCAAGCAGACCACTAAAGCAGTAGGTAAGGCTAGAGGGATGTTGGGGTGTATTAGTAGGGGTATCACAAGTCATAAGAGGGAGGTAATAATCCCTCTTTACAAGACACTGGTTAGGCTCCATCTGGAGTACTGCATGCAGTACTGAAGGCTGCACCTGCACAAGGACATTGACAAAATGGAGGCAGTCCAGAGAAGGCCAACCAAAATGGTGCAGGGACTGCATCAGAAAACATACGAGGACAGATTAAAGGAGCTCAATATGTATACCCTAGAGCAAAGGAAGGAGAGAGGTGATATGATTGAAGCATTCAAATATCTTAAGGCCATTAACAAGATGAAAGAGTCTAACATGTTTCAATACAAGAAAAATAGCAGGAGAAGAGGACACAGCATGAGATTAGAGGGAGGCCTATTAAGGGGGAATGTGAGGAAATTATTTTTCACAGAAAAGGTGGTGGATGCATGGAACAGCCTTCCTCAGGAAGTGATGGATATGAATACAGTGCAGGGCTTCAAACAGGCGTGGGATAAGCATAAGGGAGCAATACAGATGAGTGTGAATAAATAGGCCATTGACAGAGTAAAGGCCTATGGCACATTCAAAGGGCAGAAAAACTGGGCAGACTGGTTGGGCCTTGCAGTCCTTATCTGCCATCAGTTTCTATGTTTCTATGTCTCTATGTTCTATGTTTCTAAGGTAACTAGTAGAATCCCCGAGGGGTCAGTGGAAGGCGCGTTACTGTTTAATATCTATGCAAAGGAGCTAAATGATGGAATAGAGAACTAGGTAATCAAGTTTATAGATGACACTAATCTAGAAGGAGTAATGAATAATCAGCAAAAATATGAGAGTAGATAAGAGATTTAGGCATAGTGGTGAACTAGGCGGATGAGTGGGATATGATGTTCACACATATTCAGTGTGAGGAAGTGCACAGGATTACATTAGAGGAGATTAATAGGGGGACAGTTTATTATCTCACTAGGAGCAAACTTAGGAAGGTGTAGACGGGGGATCTGAGGTGATTATAACAAGGGATGTGAAACAGACAATGTGAAATAGTGCTACAAAAGCAGCACAGGTGCTAAGTTGTGTCAAGTGAAACTTTGTCAATAGATCTAGAGAAGTTATAGCTCCACTATCCAGGGCGTATATGAGGCCCCGAGTGGAAACTTGCTGTCAGTTCTCTGTGACATACTGCAGAAAGGATATAAACAGACTGAAGAAGGTAGAAAAAAGAGCAACACAAATAATGATAGGAGGAGAAAATTTGGCATATGAAGACAGATTGACAAGTTTGGGCATGTTCAGTCTGGAAACGCAGAAATAGTGGGGTCTGATTGTATCGTTTCTATGAGATCATGAACTAGGTGAAAGGATAAGTATAACTCTCAAGGAACAAGGCACAATCATTAAAGGCCATGAAAAACAGCTGCATGGGGCATTGTTTAGGGGAACAGAAAGAAGTAATGTTCCTCAAAGAGAGTTGTGAGGTTATGAAATTCTCTTCCAATCTATGCAACTAACTCCAGAACATTAGATGAGTTCAGGAGAGGCCTAGATGAGTTCTTAAGTGCAGTAAATGTAATAAGGTATTACCACTGTAAACGTGGGAGATGGTCTGAATGGCTTACAAACCTTCCTCCATTTATATTCATTTGTTTGTATGTTCATCTGTTACTTTTTAAAATATAGGTCTGTAAATTTCCACTGCTACTTCCTCTTCCTCTTATCTTTCGTTACTCCATCTGCTATACCCTATGAAATCCTATAAAATAAGAAACAAACTCAATTACAACTCCAAAGTGCTTAAGATTATAGAATGAGCTGGTTTTGCTTTGAAACTTCGCAGTCTGTAGAACAGTGCCCTAGATTCAGTGTGAAATGCCCTGTCACACTGACACTGAGCTGACTAAGGTATGAAGGAATAAAGGAGACAAATACCCTCCATTACCCATAATGCTCCAGCTTCCCTCCATTTAGTATATACAAGTCAAATTTGGATTTGTATTCTGCTTTTGAGTTATTTATGGAGTCTTTAAAATCCATGTTAAGCTCACAAAATAAGAACTGATCATTTATAATATTGTGCATAAGCAGTAAGTCTCCCCGTATCTTTCTAGTAGCTAACGAAATTAAATTTAGACTGACTAGTCTCTCTTAATTTGTTTTTTCCTTAATACCATAAATTATTTTGGTCAGTTGACACTGTACTCACTCAACTCTGCTAATGTCTTCCTTGGCAGAAGTGCAGCATACTTGGCTAGCATAATCAAGGTGTGGGTGCACATATGCTGTATACAGGAGCAAGATGACTTCTGACTGGCGGCTTTTAATATTCTTCCTTATGGATCACAACACCTTATTAGTCTTGATAATAGCCACTAAGCATTGTTTTTCTTGCTTAAAGTTGTCAGTAATTAATGTACCCAAATATTTTTTGCTTTCCACTTCTTTTAATTCAGTATTGCATAATATGTAATCATGTTTTTTGTTCTTTACCCCAGATGCATAAAACTACATTTTTGGGTATTAAGTTTCATCCCCCACTTAAAAGCCCGCTTTGTATTTTTGTAAGGGTGCCACGCATGCCCCCTCACTTCGTGTCATCAGTATATTTATTGTTCCAGTTGACAACTATATTACTCATACCTCCTATGAAGAGTTGGAAAGTGATAGGGCCAAGAATCGAGTTTTGCAGAATGCCACTAGTGACCATATCCACATGTGATAGATACCCATTAATTGCCACTTGTTTGGTTTTACCTCTCAGACAATTTTTTTCCCAATTAATAGTATGTGGGTGGATTGGTGTATTTTAGCCATCTTTTCAATCATCCCCAATGTGGTATGGTGTCAAATGCTGTACAAAGATCTAGGAAAATTACATCAACCAGAGTGTTATTGTCTAAAGACTGTATCACGTTTTCATAAAAACAGACCAAGTTAGTGGTACACGACCATCCCTTTGTGAAGCCATACTGTTCTTTATCGATACAATTGTTTATTAATATGTGATTTGTGATTAGGTATTCAGTTATTGATTCCAGAATTTTACTAGTAACTGAGATGAGACTGATTGGTCAATAGTTCTGAATGTGGTGTTTGTCTCCCTTTTTTTTTATGGGGACTACATTTATGATCTTCCAATCTGTGGGTGCCATACCTGAATTGATAGATGATTCGAATAGTATTTTTTTTCTTAGGTATTTTAAGTATTTTTCTGTTTTCTTCCTGATCCTGATCCCTCATGTCCCCAGCGTAGCATGTGCATGTGGAGGCATGCATATGTCATGCACTACGGGATGCCCCACCCTACCAGTTGCTCCATTACCGCTTGCACCTGCCACTGGACATTCATCCGGTGACAGCGGGACTGTGGATGGGTGATCCTCCCTCCTGGGGGAGGTGAGCCAAAGCTTGATCCTTCTCCCACCCCCACTGTGCTGGCACTCTGACAACCCGAGGTCATTCTCGAACCCAGGTCACCGGCTTAGCACGAGGTAAGGCATGAATGCCTCAACCCTCAGCACCACTGGGCCAGATTTTGAATAATATTTTTAATGGTAGTGTTATGCAATCTCCCATTATCTTTAGGATATGGAATTAAATGTTGTCAGGTCCCGGCACGATCTAATTTTTTCAGGTTTTGTATGTAGGTATTTCTTCTCTGCTTATGCTAATTTTATCAATATTAAGGGTAGAATATAGTGGTACAAAATGTTTTTGAATATAGAGCAAAAATATTCATTGAAATTGTTTCCTATTTTAAATGGATGCTTTATAGTTTTCCCATTAATTGTAATGGTGATCAATCTGTTTTTTCAAACTGTTTATATAACTACAAAATCGCTTACAGTTATTTTTGTTTGCATCATTGATAATTTGAATTTCTATTTTCTTTTCTGCATGACTGATTTTGTTTTTACATTTCCTTTGTATAATTTTATATTCTAACCATGTAGTTTGACTTTTAGTTTGTAAATATTTGCTGTATTGATTGTTTTTCATTTTTATTAGTCTTTTACTTCAGTATTCGACCATTTTGATTTTAACCCTTTACTGTTATATTGCTTAATCTTTTTAATATGTTTGCCACAGACTCTGGTTATTTTATCCCTTATAATGAGCCACTTGTCTTTCACTGATTTGTTGTGTAGTATTTCTTACCAATTAATTTGATCAATTGTGTCCATTATTTTATCATATTCAGCAGTATTGTAGAGGCAGATTTCTGTTATTCCCCGCAATAGCATGTCTCTATGTTTGATTTCAAATTTAACACAGTCATGGCCTCTGTTTCCTAATGGTTGAGTTACAGTACAGTTCATGATGCTGATGTTCTCTGCATTTAAACCATACCAAGGATTTTGTTTCCCCAGTACATGTTGCATTAAGTTTAATTCAGTGCATGTAGATACACATGATTCACCTGCTTTAGTAGTGGCCTTTGTTGTATCCAGTCGATATTATCCAAGTTTAAGTTACCCAGGAATATGATCGTACCCAAGTCCCCAGCTATATTCAATTCATTCATCAGTTCCGAGCATACTATTTCATTGGTATCTGGTGGTCTATAGCAGGGGACAATTATTTTATCAGTTAATTTCTTTGATGAAACTTGTAGCCAAATTCTCTCTGCATGTGAATTCTTTACTTTGATTTTATCAGACATGTTTATGGAGGTGATATTATCTCTAATGTGAACAGCTATCCCTCTGCCTATTTTATTCTATCAGCTCTAAATAAAGTGTAGCCTCTACAGTTTTGCCCCATGTGTCTGCTGGTGACCACCACATTTCAGTTATAAATGCCATGTCAGGATTATTATCTTCATCAGGTAATAAGACCTCCAAATCAGCCTGCTTAGTACCCAGATAACATACGTTACCCAGGAAGCATTTAATAGTTTCTGGGTATTTCCTTTGTTGCAGTTTTATCTTTCTGAGTTCCTTGGATGGTTTTATCTTAGATTTTGTATTATTGGCTACCCGGAATCCCTCCAACTTAGTTTTAATGGGTTTCATCAAGTTTGCTTTTAATAATTGTGTCTAATGATTCTGCACCTTTTTGATTATTGTGCAGTCCATCCTTAGCATATAGGTTGACCCTCTGATGAAGTTTTCCTGTGTGTCAATTAAGAGATTTTTTTTTCTTTTGAACACCAGTTTTTCAATAGACAGTTAAACCACACATTTGTTTTTTAACTTGTGCCCTTTAAAGAGTCCCAGACAACATTATAAAAATATGAAAAAAAATTGAGATTTAAACACAATTTAGTTTGTATTTCATATATTTTCTGTAATTCTTTCTCTTTTCTCTTTATTACTGAGGACAGTTGTATGAAAGAGGGTTACTGTCCCTTAGACTTTATCTGCTCTTTCTGCTTACTTACCTACACTTGACATCATAATCCCTGTTTATCTCATTATAATTATCTCCACAGCAACAGACTGTGATGTCATAAACAGAACTGTGATGTCAGGTGTAGGCAAGCAGCCAAAACAGGGCAGTAATCCTGTTTACATGAAAATGTCCTTAGTAATAAAGAAGTAAAGATGAGATTTATAGAAAAAAAATATTTAATATAAGCTGAATTGTGTCTAAATATACAATTTGTTCAAAGTTGTCACAGTGGTGTCAGGGACTCTTTAATGACTGGTAGTAAGCCATAGATAGCCACTCTACATCCTCTCACCCCAGTTCTTTACCCATCTCTATAATCTCAAATCATATGTCTTTATCAAGGACTTTATCAATATTGTTAGTGCCAACATGGAGGGTGACAGTTGTGTTCCTATTAGTGTTGTGTATGATTTGTAGTATTCTTATTTTTATGACTTCTACTTTGGCCCCTGGTATGCACGTCATCATGTTTAATTTATTCTTTGCACAAATTATTGAATCACAGTGCCTTATTGTGGAGTTGCCTATTAAAATTGTTTGTGATATGACTGCTGGTTCAGTTTCAGGGGGAAATGTTATGAGTATCATGTTCCTCATTGTTCAGTAATATAAATCGATTACTAGTAGGTATTGTTTCTGAAATCTGTACGTCAAGTGGCTTTCTCCTTCTGAGTTTATGCCATAAGGTGACTATGCACCAGTCATTTGGGTCTGATATTTTTTATTTATTTTATTTAATGCAAGATCAGTTTTACAACCTTTGAGTCAAAGACTCGTTTACAAAGGTACCTCGTCAAGAAAGGTGGGGGAGACGACAAATAGAGTGGTGTTAGGACAGGGATGACAGACAGGTTAGATACATAAAATATACATTTGGAGAGTGCAGACAGCGAGCTGTACTGGGGCAACTTGTGTAAAATTTAACATTGGTAAAACAACAGAAGTACGTTATTCAATTAACAACATGTCGCAAATAATATGTAGAGTAAAAAGAGGACCGGCCATGGTGGCGCTTGAAAGTATTGAAGGACCGCACAGTGCAGCTACAGACATTTACAGCATCGGTTGTTAATAATATGCTGGCGAGGGCAATTTTGAAACGGCCAATGCCTGGGATCTTGGAGATGGTTTCAGGAAGGAGTTGAACAGGGAGGGCAAGGTGGTGGAAAGATCTTTGGCAGCGGGAGGTCCTTGCTCTGGGAATGACAGTGGCTGCAGCGGCAGCACTGGGTTGGCAGGGATTTACAGCCCGCTGCAGAGGTCCAGAGACCCTAGGAGGGCAGAGACCTGCCATGATTTTTGGCCAGTAGGCAGGTTTGATATTTCAGTCTTTCCTCAAGAGTGAGTATTTTTGTGGCGGAGTATAGCAGACAGGTGTGGGTTCTGCTGTGGGCACATTAAGGAGTCTACAGGCTTTGTTGATGGAGGTCTGGATTTTAGATAAGGCAGAGGCATCAGCAGCTGCGTAAATCGGGAGTCCGTAGTCAGCCAGTGATAATACCGAAGAGGTGATGGCAAGTTTTAAGGCGGGTCTGGGAGACAGTCTTTGTGGCGGTAGAGAAGACCGATCCTGGAGTTCATTGCAGATGCCAAAGCTTTAAGGTGGGCGTGGAAAGTTAGGCCGGTGTCAAAGGTGATGCCCAGGTACTTGTAGGACGAGACTTGCTCAAGAGGGAGGGGCATGCTGGTGGAGATGTGGAGGGGAAAGTCCCTGGCATTGTTTTGCCGATGAGAGAATAGCATGGACTTAGTTTTCTTTAGGTTCAGGACTAGGCGGTGCTTATATATTGGGATCTTCCCTCCCCCTTTTTCATTTCTGTGTTTTAGTCCTCAGCTGTACCCTCGTTATCTTCCCTTTGCTTTTTCTTGCCACTGGCTTTGCTCTTAGCTCAAGGTTTGTTCCCCATGAGTAAAGAATATCCCTTAAGTGACCTAAAGAAAGGCCAGAAAGGATCACTGGCACTGAGGTTCTTCCAGACTCCCTTAGTGACTACTCTCCCATCACCTGTCTTTGGTCCAAGAAGACCCCCAAACTGCCAAACAAAACAAACTACCAACACATCCTCAAGAAAGGGCAGCTTAATCAATTTCAAGCCCATCTCCATAACCTAGATTGGTCATTGCTGGACTCTGCAACTAGCATTGATAATGCTCTGGAATACTTCATAACCCATTTCAATGCAGCCTGTGACATCTTTGCCCTTTCAGAAAACAGAAGATAAAAGCTGTTAACAACCCTTGAATCTCTTCCTCCCTTCGAACCCTTATGGTGAATAGAGACCACCTTTGGCACAAAGCTTGGGCCACGGGCAAATCGAGCAATTCAATTCAATTCAACTTTATTTATATAGTGCCTTTTGAAATGAAGGCGCTTAACATAGAAGTAGGCAACCAGTATAAATAACGTTAAAATTACATTATAAATCACTAGAGAAGGCCAGATCAAATAAATAAGCTTTAAGCTCAGTTTTAAATCTACTGATGGTTGGGCATTCTCTCAACCGACAAGGTAGAAAATTCCACAGGGTCGGCGCTGAAAAAGCAAAAGCACAAGAACCAGACATCTTTAATTGTACCCTGGGAACCTCTAGCAATCCCTCATTGGTGGAACGGAGAGGACGGAGGAGGAGGCTGTAAGATACCAGGAGAACTTTAAGGTAGCTGGGTCCCTGATCATGGAGGGCTTTAAAGGTTAGCAAGCCAACCTTAAAGGTGATCCACCACTGAATAGGCAGCCAGTGCAGCCCGCAGAGCACAGGCGTAATATGACTAGATCTTGATGTCCCAGTCAGAAGCCTGGCTGCCGCATTCTGCACCAGCTGCAAGCGGTGGATATCAACCCCTGGATGCCCTAGGTAGAGGGAATTGCAGTAGTCAAGACGGGTCATAACAAAGGCATGAACCAATGTTGGAAGATCATCCAAGGGAACCAGATGTTTCACCCAGGCAATATTCCTCAGATGATAAAAAGAGGATTTGATTACAGCTGACACCTGAGATTTTAATGTAAAGTCATCGTCAAAAATAATGCCCAGGTTACGCACCTGGTCTGAAGTAGTGAGTGGCACACCACCAAGTAATAAACCTGATGGTTGTCCAACCCCCAAACCCACCCTCAGATGACCCGGGTCCACAATCAACACTTCAGTCTTGTCTGGATTCAGTCTCAACCAGCTGGAACTCATCCAAGATCTGATCTCAGCAAGGCAACTATTTAGCACGGAGACTGCATCATTCTGTCTGGGCAGATAGGACAAATACAGCTGAGTATCATCTGCATAGAAGTGAAAACTCAGACTGTATCACCTGATGATGTCTCCCAATGGCAGCATATACACTGCAAACAACATGGGGGGCTAGTATAGAGCCCTGTGGCACACCACAAGGTAGGGAGTGAGCACCAGAGGAATAAGTTCCAGTGGTCACTCTCTGAGACCTGCCTGTGAGGTAAGAATGGAACCAGTTTAGGACTGTACCAGACAGTCCACATAAAAACCGCAGGTGCTCCAATAGCACACCATGGTCTACAGTGTCAAATGCCGCAGAGAGATCGAGAAGGACCAGAATGGTACATGCCTTTTTGATCTCTAGCCATTAGGAGGTCATTCAATACCTGGACAAGAGCAGTCTCTGTGCTGTACTTCTTCTTAAAACCAGATTGGAGAGTATCATAGACATTGTGAGTTGTAAGATGATCATCCAACTGCAGTGCAACCACCTTTTCAATAACTTTACTAACAAATGGCAAGTTAGAGATAGGTCGGTAGTTAGCTAGACAGTCTGGATCCAAGGAGGATTTCTTAAGGAGTGGTTGAACAACCACCTCTTTGAGGGAGTCAGGAAAGACTCCCCTCCCCAAGGACTTCCAGACAATGTCAGCAAGGATCGGGCAGATAACATCTACACAACCTATCAAAAGGGATGTAGGGCCCGGATCCAAACTACAACTGGTTGGACGCAGTGTTTGGATGATCTTCACAATGTCATTGAAGTCCAGCTGGTGAAAATCTGACCAGACAGAAAAAGTGCCAGTCACTTCCTGTCGACCACTGCAGTCACTCATAGAGGAGAATGAACCGATGCCAGACCTGATGCTGGCAACTTTATCTGCAAAGAATCGAGCAAACTCCTAGCATCATAGCTGAGAAAATGCTTCTCTGGGCTGGAGACAGATTGGATTGCACAATCTGTCAACAGTCTTGAAAAGCTGAGCCAGTCGATTCTGTGCAGTAGAAATCTCCCTGGACAGGAATTCTGCCTTCTTATGGGTGATTTCTGATTGATAGCTATCATAATGTGCCATCAATCTAAGCCTGTCATCACCACAGCCGGACGTTCGCCAAACTCTCTCCATCCTTCAACCAACTCACCTCATCTCCTTCAAGGAGCCATCAAACCACGGGCTCCTTGGGCAAAGAGTGAGAGGCCGAAAATGAACAGGAGCAATCTTGTCCAGAACATCTCCAACAGTCTTATTATAGGCTAGAACAAGATCATCTGGACTCAAGCATTCACTCGACAAGCCCGAGAGGTCCAGTACTGCCGATAGGTCACTGGGGTTAATCCCCCTTAAAGGACGGTACTGAACCAACTCCGTAGGGGCAGACCTATTGGGGGGGACCCTGAAACTGAACCTTATGGTGTGGTGGTCAGACGAGCTGACCGGTTCCACCCCTAGATCGGTAATCTCCACACCCAGAAGAAAGATCAGATCCAATGAATGACCCCCTACATGGGTTGAGGAGGTAATTACCTGTGATAGGCCCAGCGTTGCCATCAGCTGGAGGAGATTTTGACCAAAATGTGAGAGTTCATCATCGACCCAGGCATTGAAGTCCCCCCCCCAGAATTATCTATCTGGGGGACCGCAATACCACCTCGATGATGAAGTCTGCTATCTCCTGCAGGAATTCTCCACCATCTCCTGGTGGACGATAGATGAGGAGAATCCTGCAGCCTACACCCTCACCCAGGCTATATTCGAAGGATCTGGTACTTCCCAATGGCACATCCATAAGGCCCAGCTCAGTCTTAAACATAATGGCCACACCCCTGCCCCTACGATCCAGCCTTGGACGATGTATCACCGAGAAACTGGCTGGAGTTACCGAGGCCAATATAGGGCCTGCATTTTCATCCAGCCAGGTCTCGGTGATGCAAGCCAGATCAGTTGTTGCAACAAGATCAGCTATAACAGCTGTCTTGTTTTTAATCAACCTGGCATTGCATAACACCACCAAGGCAGGATGAGCTGTCGAGGAAGACCTCGGTGCCTGCCCGTTTATATCGGGGAGCAGACTGGCAACAGTACAAAGCAGCTAGAAACTCTTGCACATAAGTCATCAGACAAGTCAAATCAGCCCACTACAAGGATGTACTTTTAAATTCCTGGGGGAGACAGCAGGAAGTTTTGGGACAACCTTAAAGAATTAAGTGGAAAGCCCAGAAAATCCCCTCCCACCATGCTCAGCATTGGTGGTACAGTCATCCAGGCCCACTGTGATTAGCTGACACTTTTGACTCAGCATTCACAAACCTTAGTGAAGTACTCCCCCCTGACTTCTTTGACACACCAAGCTCTCCAATTGACCCTGCGGGCTCGGGACCATCTTTGAACAACCCACCCTTCTACTTTAAGGTAGTCTCCATTAGTGAAGCTAAAAAAATACCTGTTAAAGGTGCTTGCCAAATCCCGCTTCAACAGGGACACCTTTGATCTGAAGCTACTACACCTGTCACTGAATGCTGTTATAGTGCCTCTCACAAAATCCTGAACATGTCACTTTGTCTTGCTCTGTTCCCCTAATGGTGGAAAGCAGCAGTGGTTACCCCAATCCATAAGAGTGGAGACAGGGCCCTTCATTCCAACTACCATCCAATTTCCATCCTCCCACCCCTCTCCAAAGACCTTGAACCTATAGTTGTGGACCAGCTCTCAGAATACCTGGCCAAATATAACATCCTATGCCCTGAGCAACATGGCTTCAGCAAAGGGCAGAGTACCACCTTTGCTCTCCTAGAGTATACCAGCTATATCCACAAAGCTCTTTACCATGGTAACTTAGTGCGGTCAGTTTGCATTGACCTCACTAAGGCATTCAACATTGTCAATCACACTCTCCTTCTTGAGTCTCTACATGTCATTCATATCTCTGCTGGTATAGTGGTATGGTTTAAAGACTACCTAGATGATAGATCCCAACAAGTAAAAATCTGTGATTATCTTTCCAGCCAACCTGTCTGCTCAGGAGTTCTTCAAGGCTCCATCTTGTGCCTCCTACTGTTCAGCCTTTTACTAAACTCTCTCCCACAAGTCTGCTCCAGTAATCTTCTCCTATATATAGTTGATTCTGTGTTATTCTTCAGCCATTCGGACCCACTCTTGCTAGCTAGAAGCTTACAAGATAACTTCAAAGCAGTAGAAACCTAATTTTCCCAGCATAAACTGATTATGAATTATTAAAAAATGAAGTCCATGCTCTTCGCTAGCCCCTATAATAAAATAAAATCAGCCCCACCAACCCTCTTCAACAACCTCAACGTCCCTATCAAGCAGGTTCACTCCTTTAAATGTCTCGGTGTAACTCTTGACAGCACCCTGTCTTTCACAGAACATGTCAGCATAGTTTACAAGTTGGTTAACTCCAGATTAGGGATCCTCTACAGGCACAGGTGCAGTATGACCCAAGAAGCACTCCAAATAGTTGTCACCAGCTCAATACTGTCAATAGTTGACAATGGCTTAGTCATTTAGGGCTCTGACTCTGACATGACACTTAAAAGAGTACGTACTTCCCTCAATAACTCTTGTTGCCTAGTCTCAGGTACACACAGACACACCCATACGTGCTAATTATATACCATGACCAAGTGGTTGCATCTCAAAGGCAAGCTCACATATCATACCTGATCGTACACAAAAAAAATCAGCTTGGGCCTTACTCCACCCAACTCCCAGCACTTCTTCACATGCACACCCTACTCACAAAGCACCAGGAGTGCAACAGGACATGCATTCTAGGTCCCCTTCTGCCACACCTCACAAGCCCAATGATCGTTTAGTTTCCAGGCCCCTAGATGGCTAAATGGTCTCCCCTGGGACATACTAAACATGCCCAGGCTTGGCCCATTAAAGCATCTACTAAAACAACATCTGACTGTGCTCAGCAGTTGCGATTGCCCTGCATAACAATCCTACCAATACTGCCCTCCACCTCTCTGGCACTAGCACTATTGTGCCCTCTTAACTGTCTGTCCCTCCCACTTTCCTTCCCCTTCTCTCTATATCATCCCACCCCCTCCTGTCACCATCTACCCCTAATCTCCACCTGCCACCACCAGGTTTTTCCTTCCCTGTCTCTTCTTCTCCTATTATGACCTCTCCCTGTCACCTCACTACCCCATGCACACATCTTCCTCCTTCATTCCCTAGCTGGTGCCATACAGTTGTCCCTATGTGGACAGCTGTACCCCCATGCACCTCCCACTTACTCTTCTATCAGTTTAAAGTCTCAAGGATGACACCGTTGTCACTTCTACCTTGCCCCATCTCACTTATTTTGTGGCATTAGTGACTGTTTCCATTTACTCTGCTCTGACAAGGGCGTCTGATTGTCCACATTCTCTGGCCCTTGGTCTACTAGATACCCACCGATTGATCCAACTGCAGCAATGCCATTGCCTAAAGTGTTCATTTTATATGACTTGCTATGTGATACTTGTGACTGCTTCCAATCTCTGCTTGACAAGGTCATCCTATTGACTGCTCCTTCTAGCCCCTTAGACCATTGAATCGTACGTACACAGTATGGGTGCATCTGTGGCACCTGTGGGTCGTGTCTTCACAAATATGTCTCTTACATTATTAACTTTCATAATTGTAACATGTAAGCATAGTAGTTAAGTTAATTAGTTCACTGTTTGTGTTGTACTGTTCAGTCAGACATGTAATGTCTGTAAAAGAGTCTCTGACTCATAGGTATTGTAATCCAAAAATTGAATAAATAAATAATAAATTATTCAGTTTTATTACTTTCAAGAGTGCTTTTTAGTCAGCTTTAATGCAAATGAATTCTGACTGCAACTCTAGGTAAGCTGTGCATTTGTTGCAGGGAAACCTATCATCCAAAGCATTTGTAGAGTTCTTTGCATATGTATTACAACTTAAGCATTTCCAGATGATCTCCTGTGGGGTCCATGGTCATTTTTCAACGTAACTATAAGGTTTTAAAATATTTCTGTTCACTGCCACGGGGTCAGGCTGCTTCTGCATCCAACATGGCTGATACTGGTAGACACATTTGCCTCTGCCATGTGTCGCCTCCACCCACACTAATCGATGCTCGTTGGGCATCTGTCTTTTAAACACACAGAGTTCTGCTCAGCACACACCCCAGCAATTTACAGTGATGCTTGATGGATAGCTACATTTTGCAGTGACAAAACTGAAAGTACTGCCAGTAACAACTTACAGTTTAGTGATCCCTCACAAAGTAGATTTTTTTTTTGTAATAATAAAACAGCCTTTTCATAGGCTAAAAACTATGTTTAGTAGCTATCCTAAGGGTATATAACCCTCCCCAGACACTTTCAATATCAGTCTGTATTCAGATTGCTTGTATTGGAGGCCGGTCCTGCAGATGCCCAGAGTTCCCTGCTAATTGCCAAGGAGAGATAGAGATAGAGATAGAGATAGAGATAGAGATAGAGATAGAGATAGAGATAGAGATAGAGATAGAGAAAGAGATAGAGTGGGGATGATTTTTTTTTCTTTTCTTTTCAGTAGGTTTTGTTCAGAAATAAAAGCAGTAGCCACACACAGTACTTAAAATAGATATCTGCTACACACACTCGCACGTACACACACACACGCACACCAGCACAGAGTTCTGCTCCGCACATCTGCAGCAATTTACATGCACTTATTCTTAATCCAAATAAACCTAGCTGCTACTGTTTTAAATATTTTCCATTTCTACTTCTCAGTCTGGGTGTATCATCCCATTTTTTCATTGCTGAATGTTATCTATGAATTGTATTTTGATGTGATGGAACTATTGCTGTGAACTTTATTTTACTCATTAAAATTACATTTTAAACCCAGTTGCCCAGGTATATGTTTTATTATATATTAGTACGTATACTGACCTGTGTCTCTTACAGGATAAGAACATTATCTCATTCTGTTTTGGATGAGAGGATTGCAAAGCGAAGCTGAGTGGTTCTGTCAGCCCAAAACAGCACAAGAGAATGTTCTTATCTTGTAAGAGAGACAGGTCAGTACACATATTAACATTTTATGAAGCACCGTATCGGCTTCCAGTCACAAAATCAGCTAGACACCATCATTTCAAACTAAAATCATTGAATTTATTTACCTCCCATTCTGAGCTCCCCCGCTGTTTATAGAATTCAGTGGTACATTCCAATACTGAAGAGCACATAGTATAATGGTAGTGGGGAATGAAGTGCAGGTGGATCGGGCTTTCATTAATAAAACTTGGCTCTCTAAACAAATAAAACTCCAAGGTAATTTTACAACTGAAGGTTGTTTTGCTTGCTGTTTTGTTTTTAACTGATACCTCACTACCACCGATTCTTCTCACGCAGCTGAAGCTGTGGCACATCTGCCAGGAAGAGTGTCTGTCTGCATGGCAGGAATCAGCTGTGAGGAACAGCACAAGGTGCCAACTGTATGCTCCATAAGAGGAACAGTAATAGAGCACTGTGATTGGTGGAGGCAGTTATAGTGCTTTATAATATGTTGCATATTAATTGCTCCAGAATCTCCATGTACCCTTTCCTCAAGATGCATCTGGAAATTAGCTGCTTTTCAGATCAGCTCAGCTTGCCTTTCCAGGTGAAAATCTTTAAATAAATTAGAGAAGAAAATTACTAAGAAAGCTTTATGTGAAACACCAACACTTTTAATAAAGGTTTTTTTTTTTCAATTTATAGACTCTTTCAGATGTTGTGAAAGGGTCAAAACTGACAAGGAACTGATAGCCAAAGGCCACCAAATTTTTGCTTAGGCTACCACCATCTATTCTTTCAGTAAAATAAGTCTGTGTTATACTTAGACTCACACAGTTGGTCTACTGAATAGCAGTTTTTACCTGTGTAAAGAATGTCTTTTATTCATTTTTGACTTCTCTCTATGGAGTCGGACTACCAAGGTTTATCGAAGCAATGCAAGGGTATTGCTTCTGTCTAGTTGGGCTGCCTGCTTTGATAGAAGACTACTGAGGTTTATTATTTGTTGTTTGGGACCCCACTGCTTTGTGTTGTACCCATTCAAAATGCCAACAGCACATTCATGCTGTCAGAAACCATGCAGATATAAACACGTGCATAGTCCCAGAGGTTGTATACATAATCTAGTGTGGTCTTGAACTGTTCTTTGACTACAGGGACTGTACCACTTGGATTTTGCCTGCACCATTTTTACTTTCGGTGAATTGACCCAGTGCCACATAGTGATACCCTTTTGTTATTGGTGAATAATGCTGTATGTTTCATAATTCATAAGCCATATAAAATCACTGAAGGCTGACAATTGCAATAATTAAGTTCTGTGAAGGTGGCCTAGGGACCCACACTCTCAAATTTAATTGGTCTAACTGTTGCAGTATTTAATATTTTTTAAATCATAAATGCAATCACTAATTGTTTTGATACATGCAAGAATGTTCCTGTAAAGGGGATACAATCATACTGTGCTCTATGGCTGGTTTTATTTTTATCAGTTGAGGCTCTCCAGAAGCAATTTCCTTTACCAGGAGTATTCCAGACAAACAGTAACAAAAAAGTGGTGCAAAAACCTATACAAAGCATTATGCAGTATCACATAGCATATACTGTATTTTTTGCTCTACTTTCCCATGGCACAGTATCAAAGAAAAAGGCCCCTTTTGTGTGACACAATTATTGTAGTCAATATTGCCTGAATAGGTGAAGGTGACAGAACAGAATCCTAACAGCAAGTCCACTGATGCAAGTGGTAGCCAATTAGTAAAGGAACACTGACAGCAGAAAGTGAAGAGGAAGAAAAGCTGAATGTTCCTCACTGTTAACACACTTTCAATAGACAAAAAGAAAGAAACATAGCCTGTCAACACAGACACATGTAGACCTTCACTGAGACTTGAATCAATGATACAACCTTAGAACTGATATGCAAGAATTCAAGACTCCTGTATAAACCCTTGATTGCAAGCCACAGTCCTTGAAGAATGATATTATTGTGTCACTTAAAGGGACACTGCCAGTCTCCTCTTAGGCTTCAAGTTGTCCAGGGTTTCAAAAAAAATGCAATTTATGAATGCCTACTTTTTGTAGAATTTTCTGATATAGCTGGCTGTTTTTGTATCTGATTCATTTTTTAATCAAAGTAAACAACTGTCTGCTCATCAACTATTTGTGTTACTACATAAACACTTGTTTGTTATCTTGTGTTTCAGAGAAGACTGTGGAAAGCAGTGCCATTTTATAGTGAAAGTTGTTAAAAACAGTCAAAGCAATACAGTCATCTAGCGGTGGTCCATGGAATACAAGAATGAAAGCCAGTGGAGGACTCAAACCTCCCAGATAGGGAGGGGGGATTTCCAATTAGGGTCCTTGGTTTGATTCCCAGTAAGGGTGGGAGGTCTGTCGCCTTAGGGGACACCCATGCCAGTTTATCATTCTTAAACTCTACTATTCATCCTGTAACTTAGGCATTTCCCTGCAGTCTAGAAAGCCATGATGTAGTGTAAGAAGTATACTCTATCATGACTGATGAGGGGGAGTACATAATTGGTGCAGTAAAATAAGATCAAGGATCTGAAGCAAAATGACTTGTGCTATAATTAGACCAATAGCAGTTGCAACAATTTTCCTAAGAAATACAAAACAAATAAAAAGCAACTAGCTCTATCAATGAATTCTACAGAAGGTGAGCAGTTGTAGAATGAGATTTTTGTTTGTTATTTTAAAATTAGAAACACTATGCAGTGTCATTGGCTTAGTATGCTGTGTACTCACCTTTAGGGCTGGAAGCTTAAAAGGTTATGGATTCTAATCTCCCACCAGAAACAATACTGGTACTGTAGTCCAGACCTGGGGGGGTGCTGCATTGTTGAAGTGATGCCCTTTGCATTATACATACAACTAAGGTCCCTTCTGCCCCACAAGTAGGGTGTTTTCTCTAATGACTCACACAACAGAACATAAACACGGTCAGCACATAGAGAAGGTGTGGTACCTGAAAGCCACCCCCATGCTACATACCATGTATGGAGGAGATATGTTACAGACTGTAAGTATTTTCCTTTACTTAAACCAACAGCAAAATAGCAATACAAAATTAAAAATAAGTAAAAATTGGGTCAGGGACCCCTTACTAGTACAAAAGTAACATTCTTAACTACAATGTCCACAGTGCTTTGCACCCTCCTGCAGTCCATGGTGCCATATAAAAGGGCTTCCCACCCAAATAACATCCTTCTTACTTGCCCTGAATTGAAACTGCAACATGTGCAACAGATAACTGGAATTGGCAACTTCACTAACTGGAATTGGTAAGTTCATCTGGAAGCAGAATACAGTAACACACCTCAGGAAGCTGAAGAGGACAAGCACACGGAAGGAAAAGTGGGATGTAGTGTATCACTTCCATGTCTGTTATTAAAACCCAGACTTTCCATTAAGTTGTTCTCTAGGAAAATCACAATTTTACTTCAAGACATGGAGGTTCTGCTTAAAGGCTAGTTAAAAGCCATTTGCAGTACCACAGTAACCAGGGGTTCAAAAGCAGTTCTATGGTAGAACCTTTCAAAAATGTAATCGCCTGACCAATCAGCTATCTTAATCTTCCAGTCTAATGCTTACCAAGAGGGCTTGACTGGCCATATTGCCCCTGATGGAATGTGTGCAAAACAGGACAAGTCCACCCCCACCAAGGTCATGGTCCTTCTGACCCACCATGCATTTCTAGCTGTGGAAACTGACCTGTATAATTTGGAGAAGCTGATAATCCTAAAATGGACTGCCCCGGTTCTGAGTCCTGGCAATGTTGGACAACAAGCAAATAACCCAGCAAGGGGTTGGATCTGCATTGAACCTATGATAAGACCCCAGAGGAAGAGGTCTTAGTCCTCCAAACTAGACAGAAAAAAACCCAACCAGGGTACTCTAAATGTGAAAGACATCTATAGGGCTCTCACATCCAAAATCCATTTTATAGACACCAGGCATAGCAAGGATGCTGGTTTCATACAGAACTGCTTCAAAGAAAGGGTGTCATTATCCCCCAACATTCTAAACAAATGGAACCTACAGTTAGCATCCCAGGTGGTCTGATACTGGGCCTGGGAGATCTAGCCCATTTAATCACTTTTAAGAAGCCACATACCAGGGGATGCTGGCCCACATACTTACTATCCACCGGCCACTGACCAGCAGCTATCACAGATCTCATAACTTTCATGGATCTATTGGACTTACCAATGTGCAATTTTTAAAATAGAAAGTCAATCGCTTGGGTTGCAGGTGCTGAAAAGGGATCCAAATGTCATACGATCACACCAGCAAACCCAAGCAGACCAGGCTAACTCATAAACCTTTTGAGTTCCCAGTGACAAATTCCAACTGCAAGGCCTGGGGTAGCCCACGTACCCCTGAAACAGTTCAAACTGTTGGAGACAGAGACTCAACTTGTGTCATTGGATGACAACTACCTTCCAGACCTGCCAACGAGTCCCTTGCCTGAGGGACCAGACGGGGAAATTCTATTTATAACTCAAGGAGTGTTAGGTAGCAGGGCTAAGACAATCTCATTAGGGTTACTAGGACCACAGTTGCCTTCTGCTTCCTTATCTGTGCAAGGGTGATGCAGATCATGAAAAATGAAAGAAATACATACTCCAGAACTTGACAGCAATCCTGGGTGAATGCATCCTTCACCAAGGCTAAAGGTTAGAGATATCAACTGAAAGATTGACTCAGCTGGGAAGTCAGGCAAGAGGTGAAAAGGTCTACCAAAAGAGGTCCCCTGTTCTTCTAAATTCTTGGGAAAAGTCTCTGCAAAGAAGAAACTCACTGGGACATATGAGATATATTGAATTCCAGTCAGCCACTGAGTTGGAAAGACCACAAATGCTTTGAGCTTGGACATGAATATGGTTCTTCAGGCAGAAGGGCCCAAACCTCAGAGGTGATTTAAATAACAGTGAAGATTTTGTTCCTCCCAAAAGGTTGATGTAACTGCAACACCACAACATTGTTCATTTTAAAGAGGATATGCATACCTGTCTTTCCCTTGGCAAAACTCACAGCTACAAACTCAGCGACTAGAAGCCACAAGCAATTAAGATGGAAGGACTTCTTGCAATGATCATTTGCCCCTTGCCAATGTCCCCATCAACCAAGCTCCCCACACCCACCATCTCACGTTGAACTTAAAGACTAACTATGAATGGGCACAAAATATCACTGTCCCATTCTTGGTGTCCTCTTGGCAGAGACCCCCACCCCAAATCACATCTGATTTGATCTCTCCCAAGTGTAGAATATGCTTCTTGTATGAACCAGTAAAATGGCCTGAATGTAGGTGGACATCTGGCCAATCAGTTTTACCAACTTCTGCACAGGAACACACTGGCATTTGAGTTTCCTGTATGATTTATTTGGCTCCTAAGTTTCAGCTGAGTGTGTTTGAGAAGGGCTTCAATTAAAAAAAATCTCAAACCCCAGGAAGGTGAGGGACTAAGAAGGTACCATGACTGACTTTTGACAGCTGACCACAAAACTCAACAGCTCCAGCAAAACGATTATTAGAGAAGTCCTGGTCCATTGTCATAATATCATCCAGGTAAATAATAGCTCTGATCATGGACATCCAAAGGCAGGCCATCACCTTCCAAAGGACTTCTGTAAAACACCACAGGGCTGATGAGAGGGTGAACAGGTGGCAGGTGAATTAATAAATTAACCCTTTCACTCAACACCTAACCATTTCTGGTCTGGGGGCCAACTGCGGACAGCGAATTATGCATCCTTGAGGTCCAGATGGGTCAGATAGTCTCCTCTGAGCAGGGTATCCCCAAGGAGACACAATATTTCTATCTTGAAATGATGATATGCACTATGAACATTTAGGGTTCTTGATTTGATCATGGGTTAAAACCTTTCATCCTGTTTGGGGACAATGAACAATGAATGTATGAACATTTGGTAAGAAGAGGGAAAAAGAATAACTGCCCCTTTTGTGTCATGGTGTGCACTTCCTCATCAATGAGAGCATGTTCCACCAATGCGAATGGGTGGCATGGAGTGTACATAGGTAAGAGAGTGATATTGTTGAGCTCCAGTCTATATCCACACACAGTCTCCAACCAACAGATGTAGATCCTGGGAGATGATATTATAGCTTGGGACAAAAGCTGCAAGCCTGTCTGCCAATTGTAGATGCCCAGTGGTGTGAGATGGACTGTTTACCAAGGGAATAACATGGATATACTTACCTGTGGGGGTATCAGAGATGGTGGGTTCTGTTCCTCTGAGTTTACAGAATCTGGACCTGGAGCCCTGGCCTCTGTCACCTCACACATGGACGAAATCTTGGTAATTGAAGGATGCATGACAGGAGTTGGAAGATATGCCAGAGAAATGTCCCCTGCCTCTTCCAGCTCTGCCAAAACCCCTCCTTCTTAGGGCACTGAAGGAGGACTGTATCACCTGCATTCCATGAAAATGTTTTCCCAGCTTCTGAAGATCCTTTAACAGTGCTTCTCCAAAAAGTAACCCTTTGGTCTTACTCTCTCCATCTTGGGTGGCTAATACCATTGCTTGATGGCTGAATCTAAGGATAGCTGTCCTGCAATATTCCTCTGACAGGCAGCATTCATGTTGCCTAGAATGCAGACTGCTCTTTGAAACAGGTTCCACACATAGGCCTAGTCCAAGGAGACCTCTTTGCCAAGAGTCTTCTCCACAGCTTACACAAGGAGGGCCAGGGGACTTACCAAGTCCTGAGCTTCTTCTGGCAGACCCTGAGACTCCAGTCAATACAATGCTTTGGATCTTTCCAGACTTGCCCACTTAGGTGTAGAAAAGCTCATCAAATTCTGGTACAGTACTATGAACATACGAAAATATGGAAATAGCCAACAAAAGAAGGCCTTATGGTCTAGGTAGTCTGCTTGATAGAGGAGCCCCTTATCTAGCATCTTGTGTAGGCTCCACTCCTCACCAACCCTGAACCTCCCCTTCAACCTGTCACAACCCCTCTAGAACTCCCCCATTGTCTTTTGAGTGGCGACCTCCATTGGTAGTTCATTTCATTTTACTCCATCACTTGTTCTGTGAAGAAGGGTCTCCAGAACTCCTTCTTGAACTTTCCCCTCCACCAGCTTACAGCAGTGCCCCCTTCTGATCTTGTTCCCACTTAGATAAAAGAGGTCCCCTGTATCTACCTTGTTGATACATTTCAGTTACTTAAAGATTTCAATCATGTCCTCTCTCTCTCGCTCCTTTGCTCAAGTGGATATCTCCCATGGGGTCCGTCATAAGAGCAGTCTCTTCATAGATGACACAAAGATAGGAGCCATAGTAGATGACATTGAAGGGTAGAAGGGGCTGCAGGAGGACCTGACCAAGCTACAGGAGTGGTTGGATGCATGACAGTTGGGGTTTAACGCCAAAAAGTGCAAGGTCTTGCACTTCGGGGCTAACAACCAGAGGAGGAGCTATCAGTAGGGGGGAGTACAACTGGAATGCACTGAGGAGGAAAAGGATCTAAGGGTGCTCATTATGGGGAGTATGAACTACTCAGCTCAGTGCAGGAAGGCAGCAGCAAAAGCCAATAGGATGCTGGGGTGCATACCAAGAGGAATCTTCTCCAGGAATAGGGAGGTGATTCTGCCCCTCTACAGGTCGCTGGTCAGGCCACACCTGGAATATATCTGAAGAAGGACATCAGATTGTTGGAGGGTGTACAGTGGAGGGTGACAAAGATGATCCAGGGATTGCAGGGATACTCCTAAGAGGAGAGTCTGGGCGAGCCGAACATATTCGCTGGAGGAGAGGAGGGATGGGAGGTACAGGATTGAAACATTTAAATACTTAAAGGGGATTAACAAGACTAGTACAGCTGGCCTGGTGGTGCTGAGGGTTGAGGTGCTGGATGCCACACCTTGTGCCACACCGGTGACCCTGGTTCAGGAACTAGCCCGGACATCTGGGGGTCATCAGGGGAGAGAGAAGATTGAGCATCCATAGGACTGCTCGCCTCTCTCAGGGAGGGATCCAGGGGTATCCTGGTGCACACTGGTGGCACTGCTATTCACAGGGGTTTGCTAGTAGCAAGGGGTAGACCTCGGGCAGCTGCCTTCCGGACGTGGGTGGGAGCACCCTCATCGCGGGCTGGGCGGCATTGCACATCCCACATCGGGGGCATAAACACTATGGAAAAAACCCTCTGGCCTGGATAGGCGATGGCCCTCCCAGAGCCATGCTGCCACACACCCAACACTGGAGCCCTTCCACTGCCCCTTCAATCTCCTCATGCCCTATGTCCTTCCCAGAGGCTTGGGGAGAAAGTAATGACCTTGAGGATGGCGAGGCTCACAGTGGGCGGTAGAGTGGCACCAGCCAGCGGAGAGGTCTGAGAGAGTTCTGGCACTGGGGTCGACAAAGAGAATTGAAAAAAAAAAACAAGGCTAATACAGAAAGGATTTCCAGATTAGAAGGGGAAGGGTCATGAGAGGGCATCAGATAAGACTGGAGGGGAGGAAGATTCCGGAGGGAGGTCAGGAAGCATTATTTCACTGAGAGGGTGGTGGACAAGTGGAATACTCTGCTGGAGGAGGTAGTAGCTTGTAGTATGATAGCTGGTTTTAAGCAGGGATGGGACAGAGTGAGGGGTAATTATGAGGAGGGAAGGGGGGTGGGCAGCTGCAAGTTGAGGGGCTAGCTGCACAATTGAGCAGACTTGATAGATCTTGAGGCCTGTTTCTGCTAGTGTTTTCGTATGTTCATAAGCGAATACATGTTGACACTATCCATCCTGTCCTCCTATGCCTTGCCCTGCTGCCCTTCGAACATTTTTGCCTCTCTCTCCTCTGGACTGCCTCAAGCAGCAGGATCTCCAGTATTTCATTCAAAAAGAAGGAAGAGGCTCAGGAGAAATGAGTACCGGAGCCAAGCACAACCAGCAAAGCATGAAAAAAGAGAAAAAGCGGGCTCAACCAGTTAAGGGGAGGAAAAAAAACCAGTCCACAATCTTAGACACAATCTTAGACACAATGTCCTTAAATCATTAAAAAGACTAAACACAGTAAGTTACAAGAGGTACATAAAATGGAGTAGCTCCACAAACAATGCGGTCGACATTTTATGCCACCCTGTTGCTTTTTCAAGACTTCATTAGTGCAGGAATGAGTGATTTAAATAGCTCACCAATGACCAGGTGCATGAATTCATTTAAAGACACAATGCATATAAATCACAGTTTGAACAGTATGTACATCTAATAAATGCTATCAAATTACACAAGATGTGCACACCTAAAGTGCCATAATGTATATTAAAAACAGTACATAATCATGCCCTAGAACCAAAAATACATAACTAATGAAGAAAAATATAGTGCACACTAGTGTGTTTCAATGAAACATATAAAATAGTTACATGACACTCGTTATTACTAAATGACTTCTTAGGAAGCTCTACCTTGTGTGCTATGGAATATAAAAAGTTATGTTATATTCTGATGGAATATTATATAGAAAAAATACATGACCGTACATAATCAACATAAATAAAACTACATTCCTATGTCTATGTTGCGTCTATATCCATTCAGTTTCGATATTTCACATACACTTATTTCATAAGCATTCAGTTTAACACTTTCTGCACAAGTCTGAAGTTTCCAACACTTGTTTACCTACGTTCTTTTATGTAAGATGACAACTGGAAAGCATCATTTAGGCCAGGATAAAAACTTGCCAGCAATCTATATTTCCAATAAGTCTCATGGCACAATAATGTATTCTGAGAGTCTCCCCCTCTGGGGCCCAACATCACATGTTCCAACCCACTGAATTGAAAAACATGACCAAGACCTGCTTTAGAGATAGGTAAAGCCAGGGCATTCTCTAATCTATTTGCCCTTACTAATGCTCTAAAATTCTGTTGTTTTTTTTTTTTGCCCAGTCATTCCTACATAAAAGTACTGGCACATACAGATGAGCAAGTATGTGACTGCTTCAGTAACACATTAAATAAAGCCATTCAATTTATGTTCATTTCTGTTGTTAGGAACATTAAAAGTGGATCCCACTTGTATATGTTCACATGCTGCACAATTTCCACATCTATAATGCCCTTAGGCGAAAGAGGTCCTTTCATAGTAGTCCCAGGGTTAGCAACATTGTGCACCAAAATGTCCGACAAGTTGTTGGCTCTTCTGAATGTGAACTTGGGGCCTTGTTCAACAATGTTTTCAACTTCAGTTCTGCCTGCAAGATGTGCCAGTTTGTTCTCACAATTTTTGAATCTCTAGGGCTTGAGCACTGCAAACAGTAATAAACTGGACACCTACTGATTAAAATTCATGTTCTCATTTTCTTTATTTTTATTTTTATTGCTTTTTCTCAGTAACTCACTTCTATTTATAGTCTACTTTATCAACTGCAGTTTGCAAACAAGACCATTTATATCCCTCTCCTGAAATCTTTTAGTTATTTGCATTTTACTTCTGTCGTATTCACCCTCAGTGCTGCAATTTCTTTTTGTATGCATGTATTGTCCTGCAGGGATGTTTTTTTACCACATGCGTAGGATGACAGCAAATATAATATAAAATGTTGTTTCTGTCAGTATCTTTTCTAAAACTCTTGGTAGACAACCCCCTCCCTCTAAATTTTTATATATCATGAGATCCCAAAAAGCCACTTCTTCCTGGCTCACCACCATACTAAATTTCAAATTCTTGTTGGTTCCTTCTAGATATTGTACAAACAAATTTAGTTCTTCAATGTCACCCATTTAAATCATAAATATCTCATCTATGAAACATCTAAAACATTAATCTTGTCCAGAAAATAATTCTCATCAGCATTATGTACATACTGTTTCCCCCATCGCCGTTCCCTTAACTTGGTGATATAATTGGCCATTGTAAAGGAAAATGTTTTCCATTAGGACCAATTTCAAAAGTTCACCAACAAAAAGGATGAATGCATTGCTGTAATCTGTATTGGCACTCAGTGCATTGTATATTGCTTGCAAACCCTCACCATGCAGTATTTTAGTATAAAGGGCCTGTATATCTAGAGTTACCAACATCCAGTCAGATTCCACTACCATATCTTCCACTAGATTAAGTACATGTGTTGTGTCTTTTAAATAGGTTCTAGTCTGTATTGCTACCTGTTTAATCTGTACGGCCAAAAACTGGGCCAAGGGCTCGGTCAGGGACCCAATGCTAGACACAATTGGCCTCATAGGTGGATTGTCTTTATTTTAATGAATTTTTGGTAGCTAATATATAAAGGGCTAGACTGGATGTTGGACTAAAATAAATTCACTTGTATTCTGAGGTATCAAGCTTTCTAATACCGCATGGTGTAGTACAGTGACAATGTTCTGTCTATTTGTGTCTGTATGATCACTATTCAACCTGCAATAAAATGTTGTATTGCTTAGGTGTTCACACATGGTGGCATGATACTTATCTTGGTCCATCCCCACGATGGCCTCAACTTGATCTGTGGGTCGGATGGTGATGGTTGAGTTAGTCTGTAGCCTTTTCATAGCCTCCTTCTCTGCTTTAGTGCAGCTGTAGTACCTCAGGGCTGGTAATGTCTCATGTTATTTAGCCACCTCTTGTTCACATCTCCTCAGGAACAGTCATTGTTGGATTCATTGCAGGGATGAAAGTGGACTTTTTCTTCCATTGAGATGCTCAGTCCTGAGTATCACTCTCATTCATGTCCTCATTAGTATTACTAACCACTGGTTCCACTTCTTGTGACAACAGAACTTTCAAATTCAATTTTCTGGCAAAACAATTTAAGTCCACCACTGCTGAATTCATTGTTATTAACCGTGGGTATAAACAAAAGGCCTTTGTTAAGGATGGAAAGCTCATCTTCAGTTAAAATCCAGAGGAGGTCATTATGAATCCTAACTAACATCGTTTCAGTGCTATGCCTGGCTCTGAAACCTGATTGGAGTGGCTCACAGATGTCAAAGGGCATGAGGTGCTCCTCCAGTTGCTGCACCATGATTTTCTTAACAACCTTACCCAAAAAGAGAAGGTTGGAGATGGGATGGTAATTCTTCAGGATATCAGGGTTGAGAGATGACTTAATCAGAAGGGGCCTCACTAGTGCCTCTTTCATGCTTCTGGAAAGAGAAAGACCCCCTCTGACAACAAACACCGGACAATTCTAGCGAACACCAGGACAATGGAGCCAACTCATCTCATCAAGAAATGAGTTGGAGCCAGGTCCAGTTCACAGTACATGTGCTTCAGCTTCAGGATGACCTCAATGACCTTGGCCACCTCCACCAATTTAAACTCCTCCCAGACAGGTGGAGTGCCTCTGTTCCATCCAAGCTGTTCACTGCGAATCACATTGCAGCTCACTGATAGGATCCCATTGGATAGCGGACACTCTGTCTGAGAAGAACTGAGCAAACTCATCACATAAAGTGATTAAAAAGGTTTTTTTCAGCTGCAGACAGACTGGATGGAGAAGTCTGTTGGCAGTCCTAAAAAGCTGAGCTGGCCAGTTCTTCCTGTCAGCAATCTCCCTGGATAGGAACTCTGTCTTCTTATGGTTGATTGCTCCCCAGTACTCAGAATATTGAGCACACAGGGCCATCTTGTCCATATCCGACCAGGTCCTCCACTAGCAATGCTCAAGCTTCTGACCCCTGATTTTCATCGCCTTGAGGTCCCCATTAAACCACAGAGACCTCAAGTGAGATGATCTGGGACATACACAGACCAGTGTGAGGGTATCAAGCAGCCCAGAAACCACCTTATTATATGAGGCCACAACTTCACTCATATCCGCCGCACATGCAGCGTCTACAATAGATAAATCAGCTACCGCCAGTAGTCCCTGCAGGGATAGTCCCTTTAACTGGCATAGCTGACCATCTTAACAGGGGAGAGACTCTTAGGGGGGCCCTGACCAAGAATTTCACCATGCAATGATCAGACCATTCAACCTGATCAATCCCGAGGTTAATTTCCTCAAACCCCAGAGAGAATGCCAGGTCCAGCGTGTAGTCGTAGTGATGGGTTACGGAAGTAACTACTTGTGACAGGCCTATTGATGACATCAACTGGAGGTGGTGGGAGCCAAATTGCAAGGTTTCATCATCAACCTAGGCATTGAAGTCCTCCAGTACTAAACATCTGAGGGACTCCAACAATGCATCAACAACGAAGTCTGCAACCTCCTGCAGAAAATCTCCCCCACCCCGAGAGGGTGGTAAATAAGAAGAATCCTGCATCCTGCACCCACCCCCCCAAACCACCACACACTGAAAGGACCTGGTCATTCCCACCGGGTGCACGGTGAATCCCAGGTCAACTCTAAAACAAATGGTCAAATGAGCAGCATCAGAAACACTGACCACTCAGTTGGCCGAGGCCTCAGCACATGCACTGACTTGCAGGCAGCTGAACAAAGGCTCCCAAGTCCTAAAACAGGAGATGGGCTAGGAGAAATACCAACAGAAGCATGTTGTCCCAAGCAGCGGGACTCCCTTACCTCATGGTGGCCCACATTGTCATGGGCCACATTAACCTCTGCAGAAAGAGATTTCCTCCTCCTCGCAATAATCTGGGAACTGGCAATCGATAACTCAGTAAGCACATAAAGCTTATCGTCAGTGATTGTTGGTCCTAGATCTGCTGGAGGCGCTCACAATAGGATATCATAAGTTTCAGTTTTCCACGGAGTTACTAAATGCTGATTGGTGCTAGCAGCAAAGAAGAAGAATGTTGGTTGGGTGAGAAGCCCTTTTATATGGCACCATGGACTTTAGAGGGCACAAAGCACAATTAGGGTTGTTGTTATGAGTGTTTATGCTAGTAAGGTGCCCCCTGGCTCAGGTTTGACTTTTCTTGTATTTTGTATTGCTGTTTGATGTTGGTTGAAGTAAAGGAGGATGCTTATAGCCTGTAAGCAGAACTTCAATGTCTCAAAGTAAAATCTGAAATGTCTGCAGATTCTTATACCTTCAGACATTGATTTATTATCAGTAAGAGTGTGGTATCATGTGCATATCTAATTTTTTCTGGTATCCTGACCGACATGCCCCAGTTCAATTAAACAGGTGCAGCTGATCTTGTTTGCATTACTGAGACTTGGTTAGGTGATGACGCTGGCCCTGTGCTGGTGGCTTCTGTTCCTTCCAGTTATTTAGTCTTGCATTGCCCAAGGAGGGACCGTAGAGAGGGCGAGGTGGCCATCTGCTTTAGATCTGCCCTGGGCCTCACCACATTCCCAATGCAAATACCAGTGTCCTTTGAGTGTGTAGTTGCCAAATGTGTAATGTGAGTCAGTGGCAAAAATAGTTCTCATCCACCGATCACCAGGTGGTGGGAGTCTATTTCTGCAGGAGCTGGCAGATTTCATCACCAAGCAGGTGTTGGAGTCCCCTAGGATTATTTGCCTTGGGACTTCAGTACCTGGGTAGACGATGAATCCTGTCTTTTTGGTCAAGAGCTCCTTCAGCTGATGTCTCAGCTGGGATTGTCTCAGGCTGTTGCCTCTGGTACACATACATATGGCCACACTCTGGACCTGGTCTTCTCACTTGGACTTGACATAACGGTGGTCAGGGTAGATCAGGTGATTTCGAAGGATCATCATGTGGTTGAGTTCCAGTGTGAGGCCCCCTGTAAATTAACTCCCCTGAGGAGTCAATCTGGTGTCATCCAAAAAATAAAGTGGAGCCTTGCCAACTCCAGGAGTCACTGGTTGTCTCAAGCTTGATGGTAGCCCATGCTCAGGGTTCAGAAGCTGGGGTTGAGGCTTATAATACAGCCTTGACCGAGGTACTAGACCTGATTGCACCATACTGCGTTCACTCCTTGACCTCCCAGTGTCCCTCACCATGGTATAGTACTGAGCTGCACCAGTTGAAGACTAAGGGATGTAGATTAGAGCGCTCCTGGAGGCGGTCATGCTCTAAGGACAGCTTGGCACTGCAACTCCATTATGTGGAATATCAGAGGGCAATTGACTTAAGAAGAATGAATTTTTGCCACCATGAATTGCTGCAGCAAGAAACTGACCAGCTGCACTGTTCTGCACTGTTAACAGTTGGGTAAACCCCTCCTGTCTACAGTTTGAGACAGAATTTTCCATAGAAAAGTATGAGCAGTTTGGGCATTTTTTTTCTGACAAAGTGTCCTCTATTACAGCATGTATTACCTCCTCTGGTCCAGTTTCTACTGGCAGTGATAATTTTGCTAGTAAACATCACCTGCTGTGTTGGACTGAGTTTTGGCCGTTTTGGGCAGATGAGGTTCTTTTCCTTACCTGGTGATGATGATCCCCATACGACACGCAGGAGAAACGCCAGACCTCATCCAACAACTAACACACCAAAATCTGGCCAATGGAAAATCACGTACACAAATGCTTGAAGTCTGGGAAACAAGATCTCAGACCTGCAGGCAACAATGACAGAGGATAAACTGGACATAGTAGCCACTAGTGAGACATGGTTCACCAGTAACCACACTTGGGAGACTTCAGTACCTGGCTATGTACTGTTCAGAAGAGACCGAGATGCAAAAAGTGTGTGGGGGGGTCAGAGTGGCCCTTTATGTCAATGAAAATATCAAAGCTACAGAAATTCAGAATACACACAAGGAGCCAGAAGAACTATGGGTCACCCTGAAAACAGGAAATGGGACAGCCATACGAACTGGGGTTGCCTACAGGCCTCCAGATCAGGGGGAGGACATAGACACATTACTGTTAGAAGATAAATAAAACATGACAGCTAAAGGGGAGGTTCTGACAATGGGAGACTTCAACATGCCAGATACAGATTGATCAATACCAGCAGGAACATCCACCAGAGCTAGACACATAGTGGATTCCCTGCAGGGGAGGGCCTCAAACAACTGGTACAACAACCCACAAGAGACAGGGCTATCCTAGATCTAGTTCTGAATAACAGGGAAAGGATCACAGATCTCCAGGTAGAAGGTCACCTTGTGGGCCAGGGACCATCACATGGTATGGTTCAGTTTGGCCACTAGAACTAAATCATCCCATTCCAAGGCAAAAATGTGGAACTTCAGAGGAGCTGACTTTGATAAGATGGCCAACAGAGTTAAGCTAGCCATGGCAAGGAGAAATACAGGTGAGGGGGTACAGGCAAACTGGGCATGCATTAAGGATGCAATAATTGAAGCAACATCCCATTGTGTTAGACAAAAAGGCAAGAGCAAACAAAGGAGGAAACCACTATAGTTCTCAAAAACAGTAGCAGAAAAGTGCAGAGCCAAAAGGCTGGCCATCAGGAAATATAAGGGAATGCAGCGATATTAAGATAAGGAGGCATACCAAACTTCCCTAAGGGAAGCAGGGAAGGCAGTAAGGCAGGCAAAGGCCTAAACCGAGGAAACACTAGGATGAACAGTAAAAGAAGGGGACAAGACTTCTATAGATACATTAGTGAAAGGAGAAAGTCCAGAGGGGGTATTTGCAAGATCAAAGGGGATAAGGGGGAGTGTGTGGAGGAGGAGGAGGACCAAGGAAAAGCATCTGTCCTAAATAGATACTTCTGCTCAGTATTTGATGAGGAGAAGGTCGGGCAGGGCCCACAGTTTAGCACCATGGACACAGGGAGCAGGGAGGTGGCCACTAGTCCCTTCACAAAAGAAAGGGTCCTACAAGAGCTCACTAAACTCAGGGTGGACAAGGCAATGGGACCTGATGACATACATCCCAGGGTACTAAAGGAGCTAAGAATGGACCTAGCAGAGTCATTATCAAAACTGTTTAGTGAGTCTCTGAGCACAGGAGAGGTCCCAGAAGACTGGAGAAGGGCTCATGTGATCCCGCTCCACAAGAGTGGTAGCAGGAAGGAGGCAGGGAACTACAGACAGTAAGTCTTACCCAGTAGTGGGCAAGATTATGGAGGCACTCCTTAAGGAAAAAATAGTGCAACACCTGGAATCCATAGGTGCACAGGATCCAAGACAGCATGAGTTTACAACAGGAAGGTCCTGTCAAACTAATCTTATAGATTTCTTTGACTGGGTAACCAGAGTGGTTGACCAAGGGGGTGCAGTTGATGTTGCCTACCTTGACTTCAGCAAAGCTTTCGATACTGTTTCACATAGAAGATTGATTAATAAGCTGGGTAGGCTCAGGGTAGGTCAGAAGTTGGTCAGCTGGGTGGTAAACTGGTTGGTGGACAGAAAACAGAGAGTTGTGGTAGACGGTATACAGTCAGAAGAGATGCAGGTCACAAGTGGGGTACCTCAGGGATCAGTCCTGGGGCCAGACCTCTTCAATATCTTCATCAGTGACATTGCAGATGGACTAGAGGGTAAGGCTTGTCTGTTTGCAGATGACACCAAGCTCTTCAACAGGCAGATGATCCAGATGGGGTGGGTAGAATGAGAAGAGATATGGATAAACTGGCAAAACGGTTGGAAGTGTGGCAACTGGGGTTTAACATAAAGAAGTGCAAGATCATGTACATAGGGAAGAGAAACCCTGAAGCCACCTATAGGTTGGGAGGGGGAGTTGCTGGCAATCACAAGAGAAGAAACAGTCTTGAGCGTCATCATCAAAGATGACCTGAAATCATCCAAGCAGACCACTAAAGCAGTAGGTAAAGCTAGAGGAATGTTGGGGTGTATTAGTAGGGCTATAGCAAGTCATAAGAGGAAGGTAATAATCCCTCTTTACAAGACACTGGTCAGGACCCATCTGGAGTACTGCGTGTAGTATTGGGAGCTCGCACCTGCACAAGGACATTAACAAAATGGAGGCAGTCCAGAGAAGTGCAACCAAAATGGTGCAGGGACTGCATCAGAAAACATATGAGGACAGATTAACAGAGCTCAGTATGTATTCCCTAGAGCAAAGAAGGGAGACAGATGATATGATTGAAACATTCAAGCATCTTAAGGGCATTAACAAGGTGAAAGAGTCTAACATGTTTCAATATAAGAAAAACAACAGGACAAAAGGACACAGCATGAGATTAGAGGAAGGCCGATTAAGGCATAATGTGAGGAAGTTCTTTTTCATAAAAAGGGTGGTGGATGCATGGAATGGCCTACCTCAGGAAGGGGTGGATATCAATACAGTGCAGGGCTTTAAAGAGGCATGGGATAGGCATGAGGGAGCAATACAGATGAGTATGAATAGATAGGCCATTGACAGAGTACAGGCCTATGGCACATTCATAAGGTAGATGGGCAGACTGGATGGGCCTTGTGGTCCTTATCTACCATCACCTTCTATATTTCTATGTTCGGGTACTCACCTGCATGAGTTCCACCACCTGTGCCCTGGACTCGGGTCTGACGTGGCTTATCATCAGCTGCTTGGATTTCCTGGGTCCAGTGTTTGTTGAGATCATCAATGGGTCATTAAGTGAGGGAGTTTTTCCTGCATCTCTGAAAGGGGCCATAGAGAGATCCCTCCTTAAAAAAACATCTATTGACCCTGACGTTCTTCAAATTATAGGCTTATCTCTAATCTTCTCTTCCTGGGGAAGCTTACTGAGAAGGTGATGGTTGACCAGTTGGTTGAGCACCTGGAGACATTATTCATCTATGAACCACTCCAGTCAGGTTTTTGGCCATGGCACAGCACTGAAACGGTTTTGGTCTGGGTGGCATATGATCTCTTCATGGCAAGGGACTAAGGGCACTATACTATTCCTCAGCATTTGACACGGTCGATCACAGTGTGCTGTTGGATCATCTATGGAACTATATGGGCACTACTGGCACAGTTTTGTGCTGATTTTGCTCATATTTAACTGGAAGATCACAGTGCTTTGTCCTGAGAAATTTTTCCTCAGGTTCTTTTGCGCTGCGTTGTGGTGTTCCGCAGGGCTCCATTTTGACACCCCTGTTGTACTCCATGTACATGCTGCCACTGGGAGAGATCATTAGGTGGTACAATCTGAGGTTTCACTGCTATGCAGATGATACCCAGTTGTACCTGTCTTATTCCTCTGATGATCTTTCTGTCCCAGACACACTAAGTCATTGTTTAGCTGAGATAAACAACCAGCTATGTTCATGAAAATGGTGTACCAAAGTGTGACATGAAGGTCACATTTTTTAAATCAAAATATATCAAATTTTAGATGTATATTGAGATACCATGATTGAACCAATAAAAAGTGGCCATGTGGTAAGATAACTACCTTAATGGTTCTAGTGAACAAGACAGCTCACCGTGATGTATGTACGTGGAAACTGTGGTGTATGTACGTGGACACCGTGGTGTATGTACATGGGCACCAATCAGCTGCTGGAATTGAAAACAAATGTTACTAATTAGCAAATTTATACATTTCAATGTGTTTTGGGATAAAATGATCAAACTGGTTAAAAGTGTACGTGTGGTAAGGTAAGTGCCTTAAAGGATGTCTGGTAACAATAATGCTCATCATGGTGTATGTACATTGGACACCAGACATTTGTGTACAAAGGAAGCAAAATGACTGCTGTATGATAAAAAAAAGTTTACTGGATTTAGCGCTGATGAGCAGCTAGCTGAACGGACGTGGTATTCCACGCTGCTCCCTCCTTACAGCCTAAAAAGTTCAATAGAAAATAGAAAAAGTGCCTTAGTCCACAGAAAATTCATACCTTGTGATATAAGAAGATAGGATGGACGAATATTTAACCCCGGGATCCTCGAAGAGCCAAAGAAATGCCGCAAAAAATGCAAAGAAAGGGGGAGATGGTGGTGGCCTATTTTTGTTGTCAGCGGCGGAGGTTGCCGCTTTGGGAAGAGAAGTTACGGGGCAAGTTATTGCAGCATTGGAACCCTGATTAATAAAGTTGGAAGGGTAGCTGGACCTGAAGCTCAAGAAATTCAGGAGCAACAGGTGGTGCAAGTGGGCAGGATAACAGAGATGGAAGAGAGGATTTCACATGTAGAGGATGAATTGCTGGTGACATCTGGATAGGTAGTAGCCCTCCAAAAGGAACTGGATGATCTGAAGGAAGTGCTCGACTACCAGGAAAATGATCACTGCTGAATTAACTTGCAGTTAAGAGGTTTGCCAGAGGGTATGGAGGGGGAGAGTGCGATCGACTTCTGTGCATGGATGCTGCCTGGATTATTGGGCCTCCGACCCGTGAAAGGAAAGTTCAAACTCGAAAGGGCTCACAGGGCTGTGATGCCCAAGCTGCCAAAGGACCAGCCACTGAGACAAATAATCTTCCGATTTCACCACTTCCAAGACAGGGAGATGGTGTTGAAGACTTTTCAAGAAAAGGGGAAGGTGGGGTATGAGGGCCACCGTCTCTACATGTCACAAGATTATTCGGCCCAATTGTTAAAGAGGAGGAAACTGTTCAATAATACCATGCAGCAACTACGAGATCTAAAGATTGAGAATTTCCTGGTGTATCTGGCCACCTTGAAAATAAAACATGAGGGGGCCATGTACTCCTTCTGGGAGGTCAAAAAGGCTGAGGAATTTGTGAAGAACCTAAGGCAGAAACTGCGCTGAATATTGGATTTGGATTCGATTAAATGGGACAGGGTACTTTTTGAGTGATTAAGCAGAAGGAGGAGAGACTGTGTTCCTAGTTGGCACTGACTGTGTTCTGTTTTAAAGTTCTGATGTTAAAGTCTGTGCTGGAGAGGAAAGAGCATTTTTCTTACCCCTGGTTCTTGTTTGAATGGACTGGGGCCCTGTGGATTTACCCAATCACTGGACTGCCTTACTAGTCATAGAGAGAATCGAAGGGGGCATGTGGAGAGATTGAGTGGAGCGTCGCTTCATGGCGGGAGCCAATATTGCACAGAAGAAGCATCCGGAAACAAGGGGAGGAATGTCCGAGGCGAGCGAGATGGCAGATGCTGATTCCAAACGTGTGTGGGTGCAGGTAGGAGGGCGAGCTGGGAGAAGGGTTCAGCATGGTGGTTTTTAAACGCGGCCTAGCCTCCCTGCTTGCCTTGACTTGTAGCCCTGGTCATCCATTTCTGAGCACCCGATTGATGCATGCAAGGGGAGAAGCTAATGTAGGGAGGAGGAAGGAGACAGGGGATGGGCTTCACATTGAAAGAGAAGGGGCTCCGAGTGAGGTAGCAGTGGGAAAGAAACGGTGAGGAAAGCGGGGGTGATGTAATGAAGGTAATTGCAGGGGGGACACCTAGCAAGGCCTGGTTATAGGACAAGGAGACAAGATTAATGTGACTCTGGAGGGAGGGTATGGGAGCGTCTTTATCAGTATCTGGGGATGAGGCAGACACTTGAGTCGGGGAGACTAATAGTGTCTAAGGGAAGGAGAGAAATACAAGGAAGGGGGAGAGGAAAGGAGGGGGTATGTCATGAGAGAGGATATTTTGGGGGTGAGGAGGAGGGGTGGAGTGCTGCAGGGGAAGAAATGGATATGAGAGACAGGGGAGCAGTGTAGAGAAGGGATATGCGTACAGACCTGGGACAGAAGGGTGGAATAGGTAGTGTATGGGTTGAGGGGGGGGAATGGTAGGCATGGGGGGGAGGGAGTGGACGGGGGGAAGGGAGATAGAGGGAAGAGTGTACAAAGTTACATGTTTGAGTTGTTGATAAGATTGTTTGTTTTGATAATGTTATCTTTTTTTTTGAACAAAGTGCAACCAAAGAAATTAAGTATGCGAGGTAATCATGCTCTCATTGGTAAATGTGAAGATGGAAGGGAAAGAACATTATATATCAATGTCTGTTAACCAAAGTATTAACGTGATCACTTGGAATGTCAGAGGTATTATAAATCCAATAAAGAGGTCTATGCTGTTGACAGCCCTCAAAAGAGGGGGGCTCAGGTAGCTCTGTTACAAGAAACGCACCTAACGGAGGTGGAGCATGCCAAACTGGCTCGAGGGTGGGTGGGGAAGTGCTATGCGGCATCTGCTTCAGTGCACAAAAGAGGCGTAGCCATTTTGATACATAAAGGCCTGCATTTAGAAGTACAGAGGGTGATTAGAGATGCCAAGGAGGGAAGATATATTTTTATATCGGGATCCTTGGATGGGGAGCAAATCACCTTGGGGTCGGTGTATGACCCTGCAGTTTATGACCACCAATGTTATACCTCTTTGCTGGATTTATTGGTTCAGGAGCAATTCCCAGTTTTAATAATAGGGGGGATCTGAATTGGACAATAGACTCGAAACTGGACCACTCTGAAGGGAAAGGGAGGACATCAGGTTGGATGCAACAGTGGCAAGAGGGAATGGCGGAATTAGATTTAGTGGATGTATGGCGAACGGCAAATCCAGGAGTGAGGGAGTACACTTTTTATTCGAATCCCCACAAGACGTGGACATGGTTAGATTACATCTACGCCACAAGAGAATGGTATGCTCGGGTATGGGATATTCGGCACAGCCCTATACATGTGTCGGACTGAGCAATGGTGGTGTTGAAAGTACGAGGTAGGGAGAAACAGGGTTCCCCCTCCCCATGGAAATTCTCCATATATATGGCTCAGAATGAGGAGTTTAGGAAGCACTTGGAGGAGAGAGGGGATTTTTTTATGGCAACAAATAAAAAAGAGGAGGTCTTGAGAGATATACTGTGGGAAACGGGCAAGGCGTTTATGAGGGGAGCAATTATAGAGTACATGTCACGGATAAAGAGGAAACAGCAGGCACAGAGGAGTGAACTGGAAAATAAACTAAAAGAGTCAGAGCTGAGGGTGGCTCAAGGGGAACAGGGGGAGGCCGTCCGATCCTTGGACATGGTGAGGGAGACCTTGAACGCCTACTTGAGAACAGAAGCAGGGAGAACTTGTTTATTTAACAAGAGGTTTATATTTGAATGGGGAAGCAAACCAGGGCCAATGGTGGTTAATCTTATGAAGGGTGGTAGGAAGGTGAGCAGCATTTTAGGGGTGAAGGATGAGCAGGGAACCCTACAGAGCAAGGATAAGGGGATACAGGGGGCCTTTCATTCCTTCTTTCAACAATTATATCGAGCAGGAGATATAGGAATGAGAGAAAGAATGTTAGAGTTCTTGGAGAATATAAAAGTACCGAAAGCCACGCAGACGCAGAGGGAAAAGTTGGGAAAATCAATAACAGTGGAGGAGGTGATGCAGGCTATCCAAAAATTACAGAAGGGGAAAGCTAGTGGGCCGGATGGATACCTGGTGGAGTATTACAAGTTGATGGGGGCCCAAACTGCGAGGGTATTGTGCAAAGTGTTCCAACAAAAGGAAGAGACGGGGGAGGTCAGTCTGCCAGACACATGTTATGATGCTGTTATATGCCTCATACCAAAGGAGGGAAAAGACCCACAACTCTGTGCCTTGTATCGGCCGATATCGCTGCTGAATTGTGATTTGAAGATATTGCCTAAAATGTTGGCCAATAGGTTAGAAGAGATACTCCCGGGGATGATTCACCCAGACCAAACCGGGTTTATTAAAGGAAGACAGTCATATCATGATATGAGGCAATTGCTTAATGTGCTTTGGGGAGCAAACAGGGGAAAGGAAGATATGGGGATTCTTTCAATGGACGCGGAAAAAGCATTTGACTTGGTGGAATGGGACTACCTGTTTGAAATAATGGGGAGGTTTGGTCTGGGTGAACCATTTCTGGGATGGGTAAAGGCAATGTATAAGTGGCCCGGGTGCAGGTGTTAGTGAATGGCAGTAGATCAGAGAGGTTTAATTTGGAGAGGGGTACAAGGTAGGGCTGCCCACTTTCTCCCCTATTGTTCATGCTCACAATCGAACCTTTGGCTGTAGCAAATAGAGACTGTGGGAGAATACAGGGGGTGGGGGGAAAGGTAAAACACAACACAAATTGGCACTATATGTGGATGATATGTTGCTGTTCTTAAAGGATCCAAAACGGTTGGTACCCCCTCTCTTGTTGCTGGTAGAGGAGTTCGGGGCCTTTTCAGGATATAAGATTAATTTAGGAAAGTTGGAAGTAATGTGGTATAAGGGATCTGGAGGGGAGGTGAGACAATGGGGGCTAAAGATGGTGTGGGCGGGTCTGACGTATTTAGGGGTCCAGGTAGGTAGATCCCTGGGGTCCCTATATAATTTGGATTACACCGAATTGATAAAAATTATTGAGGCGGATCTGAGGAGGTGGATGCAATTACCCTTATCGTGGCTGGGCAGAATCAACATTATAAAAATGAATGTGCTGCCTAGGATCTTGTACTTGTTGCAAACGTTACACCTGGGGCTGACTAGGGAGGACATACACAGGATGGAGAGGACCTTCAATTCCTTTATTTGGAAGGGGAAGCACCCAAGGATTAGCTTGGGAAGGTTGAAGGCAGATAGAGAGAAGGGAGGCCTAATTTTCCCAGATTTGGGAAACTATTTCCTGGCCATACAGCAAAGATATGTGGCGGACTGGGTGCATAGACCTAAGGTAGCCAGTTGGGTTGAACTGGAACAGGAGATGGCCTGCACATCTTCATAGCAAAGGACTGAGGGTGAATAGAATGGGAAAAGAAGTCAACCCCCTCGTAGTGCAGGTATTGTTAGCCTGGAAGGCACTAAGGAGAAAAGGATGGACACAAGGTAAGGAGACACTGCTAATGCCTGTGGTGGGTAATCCCTATTTTTTACCAGGGTTTGAAGATAAAGGTTATGTGGAATGGGAATGAAAAGGAATAAGGAGTCTGGGACATCTATTGGTAGGAGGGCAGCTTTATTCACTGCAGGAACTTCAGGAAGCAGTAGGGGTGGTAAAAGAGATAGGTTCAGGTATCTGCAAATAAGGGCATAAATGGGAAGCCTGGGAAAGGAGGACAAAGGGTTATATGAGGTAGACCCGGTGGAGGCAGTGATTTATGCATCTCAGGACCAAGGGAAAGGATTCATAGGCCAGGCGGTGAAGAGAGGAAAGCATATACTCCCCGATAGGACAATGAGAACAAAAAAATTGTGAGAAATGGACCTCGGTAGATGCATTACAGATAAGAACTGGAAATTACTGCTTCCAATGCATTCTAGGATTACGGCCTGCAATAAATAAAGGAGGCAGTATAGTGCAGTGGTCTAAGGCTCTGAGCTGCAAATCTAGTGACATTCAGCAGACCAGACCAGGGTTTGAATCCCACAGTTTCCACTTGCATACTGTGTGACCCTGAGCAAGTCACTTAACCTCCTTGTGCTCCCAGGTCGCTCCTGTAAAAAAGCTTTCAGCTTAGTGTGCTATACCTGGTTAAACAACTAAATAAAAAAAAATATAAGGAGTCATACTTTAAATTTATTCACCCCCCAGTGATTGTGCGTAAGGTGCACCCTGAAGTGTCACTTTTATGTTGGAGGCGTGGAATGGGAAGGGGGATGTACATGCATTGTTTTTGGGAATGCCCGATATTGCAGAAATATTGGAGGGAGGTGGTGTCCAGAGTGGGGAGGATTGCTGGGAGGGAGTTACCATTAGATCCCCTGGGATGTTTATTGGGTGTGGAAGATGGAGAGGAGGAAGAGTGGATGTTGCTGCCTAGATGGATTAGGGTACTATACGTTCTAGCTCATCATGGGATTCAAAATACCTGGGTCTCACAAGTTACACCAACAGTGCAAGTTTGGTGGAAGATGGTGCTGCAGACATTGAGGTTGGAGAGGCTAACCTATATGATGGGGGGAGGGAGGAAGGATTTACAAGGAGTTGGGCCCCATTCTTAGCTTCTGTATCGGGGCAGGAGAGATGGATAATATGGGAAGGCACAGTAAGTTGTGAGAGAGGAGGCTGGAGAGGGATGATATATGGATGGAAGAAAGCATGGTTAAAAAGGAAGGGGATTTGTCTGAAGAAGGATAAAAGGGAAGAAAATGATAACGAATGACATAGATGACCTGCGAAAAATGAGAAAGAGGAAAGGGGAGAATTTTGAGAGGATGATTATACTGGTTGCACTATTAACTTGAATGGAATACATTTGGAAATGAAGTGAAATGGTTGATTATTATTTATTATATTTTTAGAGGAATGAATATGTTGCATATTTGTCTGTTTGTTGAACTTTTGAAAAGCAAATAAAAATATTATACAAAAAAGTTTACTAATAATCAAATTCATAAAAAGGCATGGCAAACATTGCAAAAAACGTAATAGTCACTATGTGCATAAACATCTTTAAGCAATAAATCTAAGTACATAAAAAACTCAAACTGGGGGGTGCTAATGAGCAGCTAACTGAGCGGCCACGTTTCTCGCTTGCTCTGCCTGGGCAGCAGTTAATTAATGAAAATATAAAGGTATAATTACCCCTAAGTGACTGGAAATTGTATTGTTGGGTAGAGGAAAGCGCTATGGATGAGTTTCTAACCCCCATGCCGTCCAAGAATCAGCGGGTGACCAGGAAAATGGGAAAGAAGTGTGCACCGGCCTCTGTAAGTGAGAATGCGGGCCTAGTCTCACTCTTGGCTGCCAAGGTTGCGGCGTTAGGGAAGGAGTTAACAGGCCAAGTAATTGCAGCCCTCGAACCACGCCTAATTAAGCTGAAGGACAAGCTAGTCTGCAGGCTGCAGGAGGTCCTGGAGCAGCAAACGCAGCAAGGTACCAGGCTGACAGAGGCAGAGAAAAGAATCTCTAGGTTGGAAGACGAGGTGCTGATGGTTTCTGGGCAAGTTCGAGCCCTCCAGAAGGAGCTGGAGGAATTCAAGGAGGCCTATGACTACCAAGAGAATTACCATAGGCGGATGAACCTGCGCTTGAGAGGGCTTCCAGAGGGGCAAGAGGGTAACGATGCCCTGGATTTTTGTAACAGGGTCTTGCCAGAGCTGCTGGGCCTCAGTATGAAGCATGGCCGTGTGAAATTGGGACGGGCACATCGGGCAATTATGCTGCGGCCGCTGGCGGATCAGCCTCCCTGCCAGATTATTATGCGGTTCCATAATTTATAAGACCAGGAGGCGACCCTGAAGGCATACCGGGCAAAGGACTCCCTGAGTTTTGAAGGTCAGCGGCTCTGCCTCTAGCAGGATTACTCGGCGAGCCTGCTGAAAAAAAGAAAGGCATTCAATGGGCTCATGGCTCAGCTGAGGAGTCTGAAGGTGGAAAATGTTCTCGTATACCCTGCCACACTCGAGATTAAACATGAAGGGGCGCTTACTCCTTCTGGGAGCCTGAGAAAGCAGAAGAATTTGTGAAGGCCTTGAGGAGGAGAGTGAGCAGAAACCAGCACAAGAGTGGGGAAGAGCTAGATGGCTGGGCTGAAAGGAGCCTGTGTATACGTGCTACATTCCTGTCGGTTCTTGTTATGGTTTGGAATTCATTAAGAGCGAACTGTTGGCGCCGTTGCACCCTATCCATTTGAGGAGTTTTATGGTTTAAGAAGGGACAGTTGCTGGTTGGGTTGGCACTGGCATCCATCGAACATTAGGAGGCTGAGATGGGCGGAGATGGTGCCTTGATGTGTCTCCCCTTGCTTCCCCCTTGGACCTCTGCTGTCTCGTGGACCCCAGGAGTACGTGTGGAAGATGGGACTGTGGAGAGTGAGACCTTTTGGCCGAATATTCGGTATCAGTAAGGTAGGAGTGGGGGCGGGCCTAGCGCGTGCAATTTGATGGCGCGGCCTGGCCCTCGCATCCTCGGTGTCCCTTGATACCTCCCCCCTTTATTTGCTCCTGCTGATCTGTGATTTGGAGGTGCTGTCGGGTAGTAATATAATTAAGGGGAAGAGCCTGTGGATGCGGATTGCATGATAGAGTTGGGGGCGGGGGCTGAGCCTGCTTAGGCTGGACATTGAAAGTAGGCGATTGCTCTGATGGGGGTATGCGATGAGGGGAAATATAGTCTGTTGTGCTTCCTTGGTTCCCCTTCTGTCTCTTCTGTCTCTCATCCTCAATATCATACATGTCCCGAGGGCGTCCGAGGGGGATGAGACCTCGGAGCGTGAAGCCATTGGGCTGGAGGTCTTGCTCTTGCAGGGAGGGGCCGGGGACAGGCTGGGTGCATTCTAGCAGATGGAGCGGCCTAGCCCTCGTATCCTTAGTGCTATCTAGCACTTTATGCACTCATGTGCTCCAGCTCTCTCCTGAGTGGGAGGGGATGTCGTGCAGTGGTGCAAATGAGGAGAATGGCTACACATGCTGGTAGTGTGATGAGGCGGGGGGATGAGGGGAGAGGAGGATAAATTGGCCCTCATTATGAGTTGGGGGGAAGTGCTCATTCTGAGGGGATACATTTCGTAAGGGGACATGGTGTGGGAAAGATAGATGAAGGCTCCTTCTCCTATTGTTGGTTAGCATTTGGGGGGCAGGGGATGGGCTGGGGGGACGTTGGAGGCAAGGGACGAAATGGGCAACTATGATGGGCTTCTGTCCTTGCTCCTTTGGGGGCGGCATGTGGGAGTAGTGGAACCTTTATGGGGAAGGCAGGATGCCACATCGAGTGATAATCAGGAGGGGACTGTATGGGGGGAAGGTGGATCGCTCTTTTTTGATGGAGCCACTGGGGGAGGTTGCCAGGAAGGAGGGGACATGGCTGCTGGGGGGAGCAGTGGGATGCGCATCTCAGTTGTGGAGGAGTATATCTGATTGTTCGTTTTTCATTTTTCTGAATATACACTTGTGCTATGCTAGCAATTAGTGTAGATAAGGGGGGAGGGGAAGAAATGTGCAAGTGGGGAGGGCAGAGAGGGTGAAAAGGTAAGGCAGAAGGGCAGTAGGAGGGGGGAACATATCAGGGTTGTAATGTTAAAAATGTTATCATAAATAGGGTTATTATTGTTATTGTTACTGCAATTATAGTATTACTTTTCTTTAGATGCAATCGACTGTGTAGAAATCAAAGACAACGTGCAAGCTTACTTCAAAATGCTCTGATAAAATGGAAGTGTACAGGGGGATGCCGGGTGGAAATGGTTTGGAATTTGAAAAGATGCTTAGGGTGGGATGGGTGATGCAGTGAACCTTAATGTTATCTCTTGGAATGTAAAAGGCATAGCGAGTCCAGTAAAGAGGACAGCACTTTTGACTGCATTGAGAAGGAGGGGGGCGCAGGTGACAATGTTGCAAGAGACCCACCTGACAGAATTGGAGCATGCCAAGTTGGTGCGGAACTGGGTGGGGAAGTGTTTTGCTGCCCCTTATTCCTCTCACAAAAGGGGTGTAGCGATACTCCTTCATAAGAGCCTGCGTTTCGAGGTGAAATGAGTTGTGAGAGATCCGAAAGAGGGCAGGTATAGTTTTGTCACTGGAACGTGGCGTGGGGACACATTTACGTTTGGCTGCGTATATGCACCAGTGGTGTACGAGTCACAGTTCTATGCCTCTTTGCTGGGCTTGCTGGTCAGGGAGCAATTCCCTGGGCTTATTATGGGATGGGATCTCAATTGGACCATGGACGCATGCATGGATCATTCTACAGGAAAGGGACGAGTTACAGAGACTATGAACCAGTGGCAAACAGGAGTAGCAGATTTAGATATGGTGGATGGTTGTGGGCGGTTAACCCCAGTGCGAGGGAATATGCCTTTTATTCTAACCCTCACAAGACCTGGTCCTGCCTGGACTATATCTATCTTCCTAGATGCTGGGTGGGTAGGATAAGTGAGATAGCCCATAGTCCCATTTTTATCTCAGACCATGCCATGGTTATGCTCAAGTTGTCGGGGGTGGTGTCTAAGGACAGACCTGCCACTTGGAAATTTCCTATGTACCTGGCCAAAGACCGGGCATTTAGGGAGTATTTAGCAGTACAGTGGAAATTATACGAGGAGATGAACTCCACGAGTGAGATCTCTAATGCCATTTTCTGGGAGGCAGGGAAAGCCTTTATGAGGGGGGGCTATAATAGCCTATGTAGCCAAAATTAAGAAACAGAGTAGGTGTAAGAGGGAGGAGCTAGAGAGGCAAGTGAAGGAGCTGGAGAAGCAGGTAGGGGGAGGAGAAGGTGGGGATGCCACCAGATTATTAATAACGGCGAGGGAAGCTCTTAATACTTTGCTAAAAGACGAGGCCGGGAAAGCATGGTTCTATTGTCAAAGAAGGGTTTTTGAGTAGGGGAATAAGCCAGGGCCCATGCTGGTGAGGTTGATGAAAGGGGGTAAGTGCTCAACACGAATACTGAGGGTTAAGGGTGTGGAGGGGCAGGTCCTTACTAGCTCAAAGGAAATAGCAGCCTGTTTCAGGAGTTTTTATGAAAGGTTATACAGGGCAGAGCATACTGGAAAGGAAGATTGTATACGGGAGTTTTTGGATGGAGTGCCTCTGCAGAGGATTACAGATGAGCAGAGGGAGTTGCTGGGTCAACCCATCTCTAGAGTGGAAATTCTAAGGGCTATACAGAAGTTGCAGCTGGGTAAGGCCAGTGGGCCAGATGGTTTCCCCGTCGAGTATTATAGAATCTTGGGGGGGCAGCTGGCCGATACACTGAGTAGGGTATTTGAGGAGGGAGCGGAGGGGGAGGTCCCGGTGCTACCTGACTCATGCTATGATGCGAATATCTGCTTAATACACAAGGTGGGACAGGACGAGCTGGATTGCATGGCTTACTGACCTATCTTTTTGCTTAATGTAGATCTAAAAATCTTGGCCAAGGTCCTGGCTACCAGATTGGAGAATATACTACCGGAGGTGATTCACCCAGACCAGACCGGGTTTATTAAGGGACGTCAGTCCTATCATAATGTGCGAAGACTGCTTAATATCATATGACGGGCAGGCCAGACCCGAGGGAAAATGGGGGTGATCTCCTTGGACGCTGAAAAAGCGTTTGATAGGGTGGAATGGGATTACCTATTTGAAGTAATGGCCCAGTTTGGCCTGGGGGACTCATTCATAGGCTGGGTCAGGGCCATGTATCTTAGGCTGAATGCACGTGTCATAGTAAATGGATGCCTCTCGGAAAAATTCAGGCTGGGAAGGGGTACAAGACAGGGGTGCCCACTATCCCCCCTCTTGTTCGCCTTGGCGATTGAACCTTTGGTGTCGGCGATATGCCAGCATAAGGGTGTGGTGGGAGTAGGGGATGTGGAGGGAAGAGAGCATAAGGTGGTGCTATACACGGAGGATATGCTGCTGCTGTTTCTGGGAGACCTGTACAGCTCCATGGGACATTTTATGAACATTATTGAGAGGTTTGCAGGTTTCTCAGGTTACAAGATTAATGTCAGGAAATCTGAAGTTATGGGATTCCCGGATGCTGGCCAAGAGGTACAGCAAATGGGATTTAAGGTGGTCCAGATGGATTTTAAATACTTAGGGGTCCGGATGGGGCAGAGATGGGAAGAGCTATATAAGTTAAATTATCATCCCCTAATTAAATTGGTCCTGGCAGATCTTAAGAGATGGATGCAGCTCCCTGTGTCTTGGACTGAGAGGATCAATCTAATAAAAATGAATATTATTCCTCGTATTCTATACCCCATGCAAATGTTGCAGGTGAGGTTAACAATGGGAGATGTGAAAAGGTTGGAGAAGGGGTTCTCGGATTTTATCTGGCAGGGCAAGAAGCCCAGAATTAGCCTGAAAAGGCTTAAGGCGGATAGGACCAAAGTGGGGCTTAATTTCCCGGATTTGAGTACTTACTACAGGGTGGTGCAGCTTAGGGGGATAGCTGACTGGGTTCACAGACTGGTGGTGGCCAGCTGGGTAGAGCTGGAACAAGGGGGGTACCCCAGGGAAACTTACAGCCTACCATCATAGTAAGAGACTTCAGGCATATAGAGAACTGGGGAATGGTAACCCATTACTTAGGGAAACATTGGAGGCTTGGGACCACCTGTGGCAGTGGAAAGGCTTGGCTCAGAGGGAGACTGTGCTACTACCGATAGTGAAGAACCCCTTCTTTGTACCTGGGATGGAGGATAGAGGGTTCTTAGAATGGGAAAGGGGAGGAGTAGCCTATGTGGGTGTCCTGTTGGAGAGAGGAGAGCTAAGTGAGTTTGACAGGATTAGGCAAGACATGAGGCTGGGGACATCCCAATTATTCCGATACCTGCAAGTGAAAGCATTTGTGGGGAAGATGGGAATGGGGGATAGGGGAGGGCTGCACCCAAATACGGTAGAGCAGATGGTATACCAGGCTAAGAAAGATCCAAAAGGATTTATAGGGAAAGTGGCTAAACATGATAAGCAAAATTTGCTGGATCTAACTTGCGACACAAAGGCCCTCTGGGAGAGGGATTTAGGACAACAAATATCGGAAAAGAATTGGAAGTTAGTCCTAGGGATGCCAGAGGGGATCATGGTGTGTAATAAGTTTAAGGAGGCCTTCTATAAGTTTCTGCATAGAATATATTGGCCCCCAGTGGTGGTTCATAGGGCACATCCGGCAGTATCCCCACTGTGCCAGAGATGTAACAGTTGGGTACCTTCTTTCATTGTTTTTGGTCATGCCCAGCCTTGGTTAAGTTTTGGGGGGAGGTAGTATAAGAGGTAAATAAGGTGTCAGGAGAGCAGTTGTCTCGGGACCCCTTGGTTTGTCTATTTGGGGTGGAGGTAGTGGGAGGGGAGGAGGAGTGGCTACCACTGCCTAGATGGACAAGAGTTCTGTTTGTATTGGCCAGGCACTGTATTCAGAACACTTGGGTCACCTGGAATGGGCCTACGGTGATTGAGTGGCGGAGAATGGCCATCCGCTCTCTAGCATTGGAAAGGCTTACATTGCTGGTAAGGGATAGGGAGGAGGCATTCTTGAGGGATTGGGCCCCCTTTCTGGCGTCCTTGAGCATATCTGAAAATATGATGCTTTGCACAGGGCTGAATATATAAACACCAACATAAATGCCAGCCATAGGGAAGGGGCTCCTCTCGTTAGTTGGCTACTCATTGTCTATTATGTGTTCATGATACTATCATCTTGCACAGAATGAAATGGATCTCTTGGATCTTATGTGTTTAACTGTGAGTACTTGAATATGTCTAATGGTATGGATTAAAACGCACACTTGATTGCATCTACAGTATTTGTTGTTATCTGTTATGTATTATTAGTTTGCTTGGGATGTTTGTTTTTGTAGTTGTCTGTTGTATGTCATATTCATACATGTACTGTTTGTAAAAGAAAATTCTTAATAAACAGAATATTCAAAAAAAACTCAAACTATATGAAAAACTTTAAGCAAGAAATCTAAATATGTGAAAAGCTAAGCAATAAATCTAAGGAAAAAACTTTAAACAATAACTCTAACTACAGAAAGAATAGTAAGCAATACATTTACATCCTTTATCCCTTTAATATCCAATATCAATACTGTGCATTTTATGCCCAAGGTAGTCTACAATACTTAATTCCACTTTTGTTTCAGTTTGTCATATTTCTCTTGGGTTGTCTGTGCTTCTTCAGGTGTCAGTTTAAAAGGTGGCTTCCCACACATGTTCAGTGGCCCATGGAAAACTCGACATTTCAGTATGTTGTCATGGTCTTCATGTCTGGGCCATGTGAATGCTGCACCCCCACGCTGATGCAGAAAGCTAAATTCCACTGTCTGTTCAGTAACCGATTTCACTTGTCCAATGTAAAAACAGTTTGAATAATAAACTTCGTAGAAGTGCTTTATGTTTATATCCAGTCTTGGGACTTTTTTCTTTTGTGTGTCACAGGGGGAGCCTGTGGCAGATTGAGTAATGTTGATTGGCAAGGGGGTGGGCTCTGTGCCGACAGGGACACTGTCAGAAAGTACATTTTCCAGTGTGTTCTGTACATTGGCATCCATGTTATTTGTAATATTGACTGGTGTGGGGGTAGGGTCTGTGCTGACAGGGACACGGTCAAAAAGTATGTTGTTTGGTACATTTGCATCCATGTTCTTTTCTGTCATGTGGACAGGAAGTTGTTCCATGGCAAGGGTGCTGTCAATTTGTACAGTTGTAGTTGATGGCACCGTGTTGTTGTCCCACTTTCTATTAACACCAGGGGATTCCCTCAGCCTCTTTTCCATCCACAGACCCACATGGCTGGCATTTTCACACACTCCTTCATCAATCTTGCAAACAGTGCAGAAACAGTGCAGAAACAGCTGTAATCCCTGACTGCAACAATACTATTTGCAACTGACCTGACACTGTATTTTGCGTGTTCCCTGTACAGTTTTAAGAATGGGTCCTTCTGGCCTGCGTATCTCATTGTCAGCCACCCAAAAGAATGTTCTTAAGGAATGTTTGCATCCATCATCAATAGGCTGCATTGTTAGGGTTTTTTTGAAGTACTTAAAGAGTTCTTTCGCTGAGGATATGACTGCAAGCCTTGATGTCACTGCTTTAGTTGCCGTTGATTTGACGACTCCACTCTCACCATCAGAGGGGCATTTTCCATGATGGGATCCAAAAAAGGCACGTTCAATGGGGAAGCCATATTTTGTGTGCGCTTGCGAAATGTCATAGAAGGCAGACTTCGATTTATACTGGCTACCACAGCCATCTGTAAATTGCACCTTCTTAGTAATAGTTATGGCCCGACCTGTTTGAAGGTGAGTGTTTGCCAGTTTGAAGAAATGACGCACGGCATTGTGGTCATGCTTCAAGTCACTTGAAATGAAAACCAAGGATTACCTTACAGTGTTCTCACAGTGTTTGCACCGGTAGTAGGAAACCACTGGGTGTACAGTGGCCTGCTTGTGATGCCAGTGACATGATTGCACTTCATCTTGATATTTACAGGCATAATTTTCAGCGAAGTCCAAAACCATTAGGCTCCATCCCTCAGGTATATTTTTGGACAATGTTAAGAACTGGTGTTGCTACCATGATGCCACGTGCAGGTGACGACCCAGAAATGTGAAGTCTTCCTTCATGATTCCTACAAAATTAGAAAGTCCTGTTTTCTTTGTTTTCAGTACTTTATGGGACTTGGTTTGCCCATTCTGAAGTGTCACTTTTACAGTCTCCCACTGCTGCCACCTCAGTGTTTTGTGTCCATGACATTTCAGGAGGTCCGCAAATCTGACCTCAAGCACGCTAGTGCTACAATTGTCAGAAGTTTTTTCAACACATTCTTTTCCATAAAATGTTTGTCCGAGTACCCTTCTGCACATGATAGTTGCCACCATTTCATAAATATTCGGGACTCGACAGTTCAGTGCGTGATGTGTATCAGCAGCAAAGTTCAACAAACGAAGCTTTAATTCTGCATTGGCACAGTATTCGCAGAGGCACTGCTCCAGTTTCTGTTCCCTTGCAATTTTTATGTGCTATGGCCGCAGAGTATTAAACTTACTTCTTCCAATCAATACTTCTGGATGTTCTATGCAGAACTCTGCATGCAGCACAGATAGGGGTTTTGCAAGGAATGACTTTGTTTTGCCTGTTCGTTTGGAGAATGCTTTCTTGTGAGGCAGTGGTGTGGCTACCCCTTCATAGAAGTCCCTCACTTGCTGGACAGTTTCAGCAGGCAATGCAGATTTGTGTGTGCCTTTTTGAATGCCCCTTGATATGGTCATCATCCTGTTCTAACTGATGCTGAAGGTATTGCTTGCAGTTCGTAGCAAACAATATTTTTTCAGAATTGACAATGAACTTATTAATTCACGGTTTAATTGTTTTCCCTCTGTTTTTTTGGAGCATTTTAGAGTGCTCAGTTTCTAAATCTCTTCCACCAATTTCTCCTGTAGGTTTGTACAGCAAGTGAAGTTGTTTCACCAATGTTGCCTTCTTTGCTGGTGATGCAGAATGGACAAGGCAGGCAACTGTGGCAGCAAAGCGGGATGGGGATCATGGTAACCCTCCACGTGCCCTTTGCACTGCTTTCCTGATGGCATTTGCTGAACGGGGATCGGTTGTGACAGGGTCGCAACTCTGCTGTGGCATCATTGCTGGTGTCTCTGTAGGGGTGCTGGTGGTAACAGCATTCTCAGCAATTTCTGCTGCATGTCTCACATTGTACCTTTCACACCTTCTCTCATTAATCCTTCATCTTTTCTGTGCTGTCATTGCCGCACGCTCTTCTTTTTTCTGCTGCCTCCATTTTTCACACACTTGATTCTTTTTCTCTTCCTTGGTTCTAGTAGTTCTTTTGGCTACCTCTAGTGACTGAATACTTTCCAATGCCTTCTTTTCCTTAAGCTTCAGTCGGTACTGCCTAAGGCGCTCCTTCTCTTTCTCTCGATGGATAGCACGCTGCTCTTCATTCATGTTCTCCCTGTAGGCCTTTGCACGGGAAAGGGATTTCAGTTTATATTCTTCATAATGACTGGTGTCATCAACCTTCTTCATCTTTTCTCTATAAAGTCATGATCTTTCCTTTACACAGAGAGGGCTTGAAATTACTGTAGCTTTCAGCAGTGTGTTTGCAGTTATACTTGGTCTTCTCCTTTGGTTGTTCATGGCTTAAAATAAAAGAAAGTTGAAGACAATCAGTTTTCAGATCAGAGGAAACAGTAGAACATGAGTATTCCACCGAGTACTGAGTACACGGCGTACTGAAGAAGCTGCGCATTCCACTGGATACGGTGTACCTGGGAGGCTGCACATGCTACACAATATGATGGACTGCACCGAAAAGGTCTCACATGGTACACAGGATGATGAACTGAAGAAAAGAGGCAAGACGGCGTACTGATGGAGCTGAGCATTCCACTGGATACGGTGTATCTGGGAGGCTGCACATACTACATAATACAATGGACTGCACTGAAAAGGTATTACATGGTTCACAGGATGATGAACTGAAGAAAAGAGGCAAGACGGCGTACTGACGGAGCTGAGCATTCCACTGGATACGGTGTACCTGGGAGGCTGCACATGCTACACAATATGATGGACTGCACCGAAAAGGTCTCACATGGTACACCGGATGATGAACTGAAGAAAAGAGGCAAGACGGCGTACTGACGGAGCTGAGCATTCCACTGGATACGGTGTACCTGGGAGGCTGCACATGCTACATGATACGACGGACTGCACCGTCAAGGTCTCACATGGTACAGAGTGTGACAAAATGAAGTAAAGAGGACAAAGACTGCATGGTGCCCAAGATGGCCGAGCATCTCTGAGCAGACACACCTGGACAAAGAATCAGAATTTGCAGGTTGTGCATTTAAATTAATTTGCCCAGGTGTGCTTGCCCAGCCACGGTCGGACATCATGCTGGCAAGCAACATCCAAAACCACATTTCAGCAATAAGTCAAGCAATACAATCCAGCTCCCCCTAAACAAGCCAAGGCCGCATGGTGCCCAAGATGGCCTAGCGTCTCTGAGCAAACACACCTGAACAAAGAATCAGAATTTGCAGGTTGTGCATTTAAAGTAATTTGCCCAGGTGTGCTTGCCCAGTCACGGTCGGAGATCATGCTGGCAAGTAACATCCAAAACCACATTTTGGCAATAAATCAAGCAATACAATCCAGCCCCCCCCCCCACAACAAGCCAAGGCTGCATGGTGCACAGGAGGTCCGAGTGTCACAATCCAAAAATCAAGAGAATTTAAAGTCAGGTACATAATTTTTTTCCCTGTAAATAAGAGACAGCAATACATACTGTGGCATATGTACAGAGACACCACTGCAGACTGTGGCATATGTACAAAGACACAGAGAAGCTTGGTGTCTCTTCACATATATTTTTTTAATAATTACACACACATACCATCAATTTAGAGCCCTACTCACCAATGCAGGTAAAACAGAAACAGGAGTAAAAGGCTCAGTCATCTGGGTGGTCAGATTTACTCTTTCTTTGCTCGAGGATCGATTTAAAATGCCGAAACTGCATGGCGTTTGTACGTACAGTTGATCTGTGGCATTCGTTTGTGGGGTCACAGCTACGGACACTAAGCAGTCTTGAGGTACTGTTGCCCAAGCAAGAAGAGCTCTGGGCCACAAAACAGCAGCTTTTAAGCTGCTTTAGACACACGCCTACAACACGTCAGTCTCCAGGATTCCCGCAGGTACCGAAAGTGAGTTCCCAGCTCCAGACAGTGGTGCATGTACGTCTGGAAAATGTAGACGCCATGGTCTGACTGGGTCAAAGGTCGCTGGTTGCAACACGGGGGTTGGGCTCACAGATGCCCATAGCATCAGATTCAATAGAGTGAGCCAGAATGAATGGGAAGGGATATTTAAATAAATAAAAATACACCACTCTGCACTGTAGATTTTAAAAACAAGCCACCTGCTGAAATGGACACAGAAGTGTATGAAGGCCATGGCGTTTTCTGTGCCCCTCATCTCAAAGTTAATGCAAACTACCAAGCTCACAAATAAAAGAAATAGAGACACAAGACCACAGTTTTATTTCAGAAGTAATTTTATTAGCAAATAAGTGTTTAAATGGATGTGCAACAATAGCAAAGCTGACATGATCTTCCATGTCACACTTTAACAAAGAAAAAACATCAGTGTTTAGGGTATTGTACTAAATTTTAAAAAACTGTGCTTGTGCTAGGAATTTTATTTTATCTTTTCTATCCCTACACAGGATCACCCATAAAACAACATAAAAACTCCAGCTAATGTGATATCTTCCCAGCTGTTATACACAGTTGAAATGTATTACTGTCTCGGTACACCATTTTCATGAACATAGCCAACTGGATGTTTGCCAACTGGTTGTGTCTCAATCCCGGCAAGACAGAGATTATGGTGATTGAGCCAAGTCGTGGGGGTATTTTCACTAATGGGAGACTGCCCACCCCTGTGGTTGATGCTCGTCCCCTGTCAGTGTTAAAGGTGGTCAAGGATCTTGGCCTTATTCTTGATGATTGGCTTGACCTTGAAAAACAGGTCTTGTCGGCCATTAGGGGTGGTTTTTTACATCTCTGAAATATTGCCAGGATCCGTCCATTCTTGACTCCCTCTGACCTGGCTATGGTTATCCATGCCTTTGCTACTAGCTGACTTAATTACTGCAATGCTCTGTACCAATGGACTGTCTGGAGGTGTGATGCGTTGTCTGCAGCTAGTGTAGAATGCTGCAGCCAGGTTGTTGACTGGCACCTCTATGAGGGACCATGTCACTCCTGTCCTGTGCTCTCTGCACTGGCTGCCTATGAGTATGCATCACCTTCAAGACAGGCTTGGTAACATACAAAGCCCTAGGCTGTCTGGGACCTGCCAAACTTAAGCTTCTGATTCCATACTCCTTTACCTGCCCCCTACGCTCCACCGAAGCTGGCTTATTAGTTGTTCCATCCTCCCATTTAAAGAGATTGGGAGATAGGGCCTTTGCAGTGGCTGCTCCGCTCCTGTGGAACTCTCTTGCACCTTCTATTAGGGCTGCCAGCTCGGTGGAGACCTTCAAACCTCTTTTAAAATATATTTATTAGATAAGGCATTTAATCTGCTTTGAATTAATAATAATAATAATATCTTTATTTGTTGAGAGCCTTTCAAATTATCAAGGCACTTCACACAATCACAAACAACATATTAAAACATTGTTGAAATCACAACAGATCAGGAAATGCGTTGGTCTATAAAAACGTTTTCAGTGCCTGCTTAAAGCTCCCCACTGTCCTGCACTCCCGAAGCTGATGAGGCAGAGAATTCCAGAGGGTTGGGGCAGCGAACATAAAGGTACATGCCCCAGAAAAATTCAAATTAACTCTCAGAATCTCCAGCAACCCCTCTTCAGCCGAGCTTGTTTTAGTACTGTATTATTGTATTGCACTGTTATTTTGTAAAGCACCCTGAGCCCCTGGATAGGGTGCTATATAAGGTTTGCCTTTGCCTTTGCTTATGTGAGTAATTATGCCCACCCCAAGCAGCACATATGTGAGTACAATAAACTGGTTTATGTTGCACTAGGCCAAATTTGTCCCATGTTCACACTGGAAGCCAACTATGTTGGGGAGAGAGAACTACAGTGTTTTACACTAACCCAAGAGCAAATCTGTAATCTTACTGCAGTTTAAGAGACCCAAAGCCTGCTAAGACAATGTGGGAAGGCTGTTGGGTCTGTTGGTCATATAGATAGATAGATAGATAGATAGATAGATAGATAGATAGATAGATAGATAGATAGATAGATACATACATAGATAAATATTTTATTTATATATCACCCATCTCCAAAGACTCTGGGCGCTGCACAGTGTAAACACACATATCATACAAAAATATTTTAAAAATACAATGAAACAGATTTAAAACAACAACAACATACACAATACAGCTGGGAGCAACAGCTTATCTAGCTATCATAAGAGGCTTGATTGAATAAATATGTTTTGAGGCCCTTCTTAAAAGCTTCTACTGAGGAGGGCTCCCTTAGATGACCAGGCAGGGAGTTCCACAAGATAGGCAGGCTGCCACAAATGCTCTGTCACCCGAATACTGCAGCCTAACCCTGGAAACTCCAAGGAGGCCACCCCCAGCAGAACGGAGAGCCCGGGTTGGGTGGTATGGCACAAGGAGCTCTTGCAGATAGACTGGACCCCTCTTGTTCAGGGTCTTACAGGCCAAGAACCTTATCTTGAAGACAATCCTCCACTGGACTGGCAGCCAGTGCAGTTTGCGGAGCACCAGGGTGATATGTTCACATCTTTTCACCCCCATCAGTAATCTCGCCTCCACATTCTACACAAGCTACACTCCTTGGAGAGTGCCTCCAGATATCCCTAGGTACAGGGCATTGCAGTAGTCCAACCTGGAAGTGACGAAAGCATGTACCAGTGTGGACAGGTCATCAGGAGGGATCAGGGCTCGAATTTGTGCAATATTCCTGAGATGATAAAACTCACTTCTCACCACAGTCGACACCTGTGCATCAAGTGTCAGACCACCCTCCAGAATTACTCCCAAATTCTTCATCTGCCCTGATGGGGCTAAAGGCACATTCCCCAGCACAAGGTCAGGGGGTAATGTCACGCCCCCCCGCCCTGATGACCCGGCTCTACCACCAGTATCTCAGTGTTGTCTGGGTTAAGCTTCAGTCAATTGTGAGTCATCCATATATGGATTTCCTCAAGGCAGCTGTTGAATACAGAGTATGACACCTGGCTATTGGGAGCACAGGACAGGTACAGCCAGGTATCATCTGCATAGCAGTGAAAACCCAGTCTGTACCACCTAATAACATCCCCCAGTGGCAGCATATACACCATGAACAACAGAGGTGACAAGACCGACCCCTGCAGAATACCACAGCACAGAGGCTTCAGATTTGATGAGAAAATGCCCATGGTCACCCTCTGCACGCTGTGTGTCAGGTATGACCCGAACCAGTTGATGACATTTCCGGACAGGCCACACTAAAACCGCAGTCAGTCAGGTAACACCTCATGGTCTACAGTATCAAATGCTGCAGAGGTCTAGAAGGACCAAGATGGTATGGTTCCTTCTATCCCTTGCCATCAGGAAGTCATTAAGCACTCTCACCAGGTCCGTCTCTGTACTATGGCCCGCTCGGAACCCAGACTGGAAAGGCTCATAGGTGGAGGAAGCAGCAAGATGTCTCTCCAGCTGAATGGCCGCCACCTTTCTACAATCTTCCCTAAAAATGGGAGGTTCGAAACAGGTCTTTAATTGCTGAGGCAGTCCGGGTCCAAAGATGTTTTTTTCCAAAAGAGGTCTAACTAAAGCCTCTTTCAAGGCTAAAGGAAATATCCCACTCCTTAATGAACTCCAGACTACCCCAGCAATCACAGGACCAATCAGGTCCAAACATTCTACCAAAAGGTAAGTTGGGCCTGGATCTAAATCACAATGGATCGGTTGCAGCTTAGAGATTATCTCTACCACCTCCCCAACCCCAATCAGCTCAAACTCATCCCACACAGGAGGAGTGCACCAACTCAACTCAGGCCGGACCATGCAGCCCTTTCAAGAGATGTTCGATGAGATCTTAGCCCTGATCAAGGACAATTTGTCATTGAAAAACAGAGCCAGCTCCTCGCACGTTGTGCTCGAACCTATCCCTCCAACACACAGACAGGCAGGATGTAAAGGCCTGTCCACAGTGCGGAAGAGCTGAGCTGGTCTGTTTCTCACTGTAGCAATCTCCCTAGACAGTAACTCTGCCTTTTTATAGGAGATTGCCCCTGATAGTCCATATAATGTGACCTCAGGGCCAATTTGTCCTCCACCAGACCAGCTCTCCTCCAACGCCTCACTAACCTCTGGCCCCTAGTCTTTAAACCTCGAAGATTAAGCGGATATATTAAAATGTAGACCAACCCCCTATCTGTTCAAAAGTAACTTTATGCTTGTTAAATATGGTTTATCAAACAAAATTCTGTGTTTTGTTTCCAGAGTAAGTGATCCTACCACCATCCAACCCAAAGTAGTGCCTGTCCATGACACCATTCTATAAAACAGGGTGTGACAGACATTGTGTGGTCCCCCAAGACATCAATGCCATCACTGAACCTACCATGGTAGATGAAAGATCAGCTCCTCCCCAGGGGTCAATGAGCAATGCATCTGCACTGTAATCTAGACTCCACCAGCCCAGGGCGAGAGAGCCAAGTGTTGAACTCGAATGCAATTCTCCCACTTAGAATTGTGGCACACTACCAGCTTGCACCAAATCTCTTGTTTTATTTTTAATCCTACCAGTTCTTTCAACTACTGGTGTCCTCCCTCCACCCCAGAACCTATTCTTGTCCATTTTTATTAAACAAAAAAAGTCTCACTGGATCCCTTCCCCTGCTGACTCTCCCTCTAGGCCCAATCCCAGTCTAATAGGTCTTTTAAAATAGCACCATTTCCTCCTTCCTGTCACCACAATCTCACTTCTGCTCCATTAAATATTTTAGAAACAAACACTCACTCTCTCCATCTGCTGGCTCCCTCCTGTCAGCTTGATCTCGGTCCAATTTATGTTTTAAAAACTCACCTGCTCCCTCCTGCCACTTCAATCTGTGTCTGATTTGTTTTACAAACAAAATACCCACTCTCTCCCTTTTCTGTCTCCCTCCAGCCATCATGATCTCTGTCCAATTCATGTAATAAGAAAAACATCCATTCCCTCCTATAGTCTCCATATAGTCTGATTTATTATTACAAACAAAACACCCACTCCCTCCCTTCCTCTTCTGGCTCCCGATCCCAATCCCAGCAATGCTGAAGGCGGTTGGGAGTCTCCAAACAGGATTAAAAAATGCCTGGAGTGTTTTGGGGCCCCACCACCGTTACATCAATTGCAAGAGCCACTCATGAAAAAGCAGAGTACACAGGCAGAGGCCATTAAAGAATTAACTTTAACTGAGACAATCACATCATTTCTTGCAGCTGAGTTGGTCATGTAGGAAGGTTTCTTTCACTGACTACACACATGCATTGTCCCATATGTACTGTTGGTCACCCTGGACTTTTTCTCAGATGCATACTGCAACATCCCATAGGGGACAAATTGAATCAGCTCCAGGCATCTATATTTACAGGGATCAGCAACAGTGTACGCCTTGGGCACCCCTGACACAGCTGCTATGAGGTAAAGGCCTGAAGTCTACTTCAGAAAATATTGTTTTTACTCTATGCCACCTGCTTCCCAAGCTCATATGTCCATTCTTCAAGATGATGTCACAGATTTTGGTTGTTTGTCTCAGAAAGTATTAAGCCTCAGAGTCTTACTGATTATACATCTCAGCTGTTCAACATTCAAGGGGCGTGTCCCTCATTTTGCAATTCATAACTGCTGCATCCCACATGAAAAGGGTGTTTTCCTACATAGTGAAGGTGCAATGCTACACTATAAACTCAGACTTTACAGCAGAAGTTCATAGTTATCCATGAATCTCAATTAAAGTCAAAGTACCAAAGATACCAAAAGGCACCAAATTATTTATATTGAAATGTTTTTTCATGAATTAATGCAGTCAAGCACAGTTTGGATCATTCGCTGAGGACCTGCCTGCTGGGGATCCCCCTCAGGGGCTACACCAGGCAACAGATTGACAGTCTGGGGGTCCCATTTCTGGGACTCTTCCTTGGGAGACTAACTTGGGGTAGATTTATTGTCCCTAACTGGAGATGGGAACATCAATGAAAAAAGACACTGGCAGCAGGGCAAGGTCCCAGTCACCCACCAAAGAGGGGGACATCAATGAAGAAAGTCACCAGTAGTGTGGCAAAGCCTAGGTCCCCCACAGGATAGGAGGACATCAATAATGAATGTCACTGGTAGAGCAACAGTGTCTAGCTGCCCCTCCAGAAAAAGGGACATAAGTGAAATCAGCTGCTGGCAGGGCAGTTGGGTCTAGGTCCCCTCCAGAGAGGGGAACATGAATGAAGAAAGCTGTCTGCAGTGCTACAGGGTCCTACTGTCCTTCAGAAAGGAGTACATGAATGAAGAAAGCACCAAGCAGCGCAAAAGGATTGAGGTCCCCCACCAGAAAGAGGGACATTAATGAACTCAGCTGTCAGCGACATGCCAGGGTCTTGGTTTCCCTCCACAGAGGGGATATCAATGAAGAAAGTAATTATTAATTTATCAGGGTGTTGGTTCCCCTAGAGAGAGGGACATGAATAAACAAAGGCACTGGCAGTGTGCCAGTGTCCCAGTTGCCCTTCAGAGAGAGGGGGACATAAATGAAGAAAAACACCAGCAGCTCAGCAGGTTCCTGGTCCCCTCTGAAGAGCGAGACATTAATAAACAAAGCCACCGGCAGAGTGTCAGGCTCTCACTGCCTTCTCATTCTTAATTACTTCCCTCTGGAGTTTCCTGAAATCTGCTGCGTCCTGTCTATGTGCTGCCTAATCTCCAGCCCTTCAGCCCACCATCCCATCTGCATTGGTACCCCAGCTAGGCTCTTACTCCCTCGCAGCCTTGGTGTTTTCTCTCTACCTCTGGGTATGTGTCATTGTTACTCTTTCAACCCATGGTGAGGTCTTATACCTCTATGTTTGCCTCTGGCTTGTATGTTTGGAAATCTGTGATTGTTGATATGCTAATCCCGTCTTCTGTGTCCTACTGCTTTAGAATCTCTCTGGTGTCTTACCCCACCATTTGGAGTATGCTGCTCCTGATAGCAATGTTGACTATGTATTTCTCTCATGTAAATTCCACTGTTGGAGTATGCCACTCCAGATTGTTATGCTTACTATGTATTCTTTCTATGTAATTACCCTGTAATTCTCCCGGGTCGCACCTGAAAATAGGCACTTGCTGTCTAGCGTGCTTACCCGGTTACCAAAAGCAAATAAATAAATAAATTAATAAGCCATACCACTGTTTTTGCCCCCACTAACTCCAATGGTAGGCTGTCCCAGGAGTCCACCACTCTTTCTGTGAAAAAGTACTTCCTCACATCTCTCTTGAATCTACTTTCTCTCCAGCTTTATAGCATGTTCTCTTGTTGCTGTGCACCTTTTCTTAAAAAAAAATACTTCCTTCCTGTACCTTATTTATCTTGTGAGGTATTGAAAGGTCTTTATCATACCCCTATCTCCCTCCTGTCTTTCAGTGTGTACATATTGAGCTCCTTTATTCTCTCCTCTTAGTACTTTTGATGCACACCCTGCATCATTTTAGTTGCCCTCCTCTGGACTGCCTCAGCTCTATCCATGTCCTTCTGGAGATGTGGTGCACAGTTGTCAAAGACCCCTTAGATTGATGCAAGCTGCTGCTAAAAGGCAGCAAAGCCCAGCGGCTTGTGGCAACTGTGGCTGTACGCCAAACAGACGGTGCACCAGGAGGGTTTGTTGCAAACTGCAGGGTGGCCGTGCGCCAATCTAGACCCTTGTGGTCTAGTGGTCCCCCCCAATCCTCGATGTGACCTCTAATACTAAATATTAAAGACCCCTTCCTGGTGGTCGAGTGAGCCACTCACAGTTGGAGTTGGAGCGGGTGTGGGAGTGGGAGTGTGGTGAAACAGCAGGGGCAGCTGCAGAGCTGTGGTGCTGGGAGCCAGGTAGGGGAGTTTTTTTTTTTCTTGCCTAGCTTGATTGATGCTGTAGGGGGATCTGCAGGACCTGGTGAGCTGAGGAGGTCACGGGACTCAGACAGCTGAGGAGGAGCAATCGGGGCACAGCAGAGGATGGCAGGAACACTGTGGCAAGGAAGTGCCTTTAAAAGGTTTGTTTCTTTTTCTAGGCCAGTGAGAGCCTTTAGACTGTAGATTTGTTTTTGTTTTTCTCTGTCAGATAGGACTGTTGTAAATCTTACCTGCAAGGTGCATAAAAGGGCCAGGTGGTTAGAAACTGCAGTGAGTTCTGAGAGGGGGTTGATTGTCTCGCAAGAGACCGGGGGAAAGGCCCAAACCCACCTCCCAATCCCTCCTTCCAGGACACATCTCTATTTATAATGAGGCATCTGCTTCCTGATAGGTGGGGTGAACCTGATGAAATAAGAGCAACCTGATTGTAAGCTGTTTTTTTTAAGTTGTTTTAATGAGTCTGTCCTAAGGCCAGTCTGGACTCAATTTGACAACTCCCTTCAAGTAACAAGGGAATATGAAGTCAGTAGTTATTACCTTGTGTACTTTGCTGTTTCTAGTTATCCACACAGCACAGCTTAGGCTCGATTTGCTGACTAAATCTTACAATCAGTAAGGGACTTTCAATTCGAGGAACTAATAATTTTATGCTTTGCTTGGACTTAATTTGCTCACTAACTCTTTTCTGAAGAAGGGAAATTTCTAGTCAAGGGGCTAGAAGTTTTACACACTAGGAAAAAAGGCTTCCAAGGTGTTCTGTTAGGGTATTAAGTAACAGGCACTGGATACAGCTGTTGAGGTACTAAACCATCTGGAACTAAAGTAGACTAATGTAAAATGGAGGGGTGACTGATTTGGAGAGGCAAATAGAGCAGAACGGGGTTGGGGTTGGGGTATAGTCCCCAGCCTACAAGGGCAGGGGGCATTTTTAGATGGGTGGTAGGGTATACTGGTTGTGGGTCACCGATAGTACTGGGTATGGCATGGAGGATGGGGGGCTGCATGGTATTTTATTTATTTAGTTTTTGTTGACCGGGTAAGTGCACTAGACAAATCCTGCATATTTTCAGGCACAACCCGGGGGAGGGGATACAGATGAATGCCAACTGACCTTGAATCAGATTAAGCTGTTGGTTGTATTTTAGTGAATGGAGGGAAATTTTGGCTGGGGCACCGGGGAAATTTCCCTACTCTTTTCCAGAAGTGCCATGGGATCTTTAACATTCACCTGAACTACCACCGTAACAGGCAGATGGGACCTCAGTTTAACATCTCATCTGAAAGACGGCACCTCAGGAGTGCAGCATCCCCCTCATGCTGCACTACAGTGTTAGTATTGAGATATTAACCCAAGTGCCTGGTGTGGGGATAGAACCCACCTTCTGATCTCCTGGCCTCAGAGGCGAGTGTGCTACCTGCTGAGCCACTGACACTGCAGGCAGCTAGCACAACTAAGAGAGTAGATTGGGTGGTTGAGATGCACACGAGGATGGACAGGGATGAGGGGTTGTGGAGGGAACAGGGGACAATACGTTGAGGAAGCAAGATGGGATAGGGGCATGGGATGGAATAATGGTGGAACTATAGGGGGTCTAGGAGCAAAAGCAGAAAGAGGCAGCATAGTCAGGAGGCAGACTGGAAGAGCACAAAGGAGTATGCAAACAGGGAAGATGGAGGAGGAGTAGGAGTGGGCATAATAGGGGCTTCTGGGGGCTCAAGTAGAGGAAATACAGGAGTGGGGGGCATAAAGGGAGCTTCTGGGAGATCAGGTGGAGGCAGTATGGGATGTCAGAATGACCAAGGAGAATGGCAGGAGATAAGGTATAGAGGTCCAAAGCATGAGCGACAGGGAAGGGGTAGGGGAGGTGCCTCAGTTGGAGGGATACAGGCAGTGGGCATAGAGCACAAAACAGAATTGTACCACTAGTACCCCAAGATGGGGGTGAGAATAAGGAAACTGGAGCTGAAATGGACTCAGAGGGAACAGGAGAGACAAACACGGGTGTAGGATCAGTAGACGGGGGAATGGGGATGCCCCTTCCCAGGAGAGCAAAGAGAATAGCAAAAGTAATGGCAAAGGCACAGGGGCATACTCATCCCAGAAAGGGCAAACCCTCAGGACTGAGATAGTGAGCTTAGATTTAAGTGAGCTTAAACAGGACAGTCATGTGGGTATAGAGGAAAGTGGGAATAAGGTCAGCAAGGGAAGGCAAGGGACCAGGAAAACAACAGAGAAAAACAAGCAGAAGGTAATGGAGAGAGGATCTCACTTGTTGGGGACTTGATAATAAAAGGAATTCGATGAGGTCAGTGGGACAAAAGCAGTACAATATGGGTCAAGTGCCTGCCATGTATGACGGCGGTGGAGGTCATTCACTATATCCTTTCCAGGGGGAAACAGCAGGATGAGAAAACACACCTGATGTTCCACCTAGGAATGAATGACCTGGCAGGGAATAGCTTGTTGGAGGTGCTGGCAAGATTTAGAGTATATGCTACGTACTGCAGCAGCCTGGGGTTTAAATCTGTGTTTTTTTCAAAGGTACTGCCAGTACCAAGGGCTAGCACAGAGAGGAAACTAAGTATCAAGGGATATAATAAAGCGCGGACAGAATGGTGTCTACAGATGGGGTATGGGATAGTAGGGGACTTGGGTACAACAGGGGGGATGAGAGCCTATTTGCCACAAATAGACTGCACCTGAATAGGAAGGGTATGACAGTGCTAAGGAGCAAGTTAGTAGAATTCATTGAACAAAAATATAATTTAAACTAAATTGGGGGGCTTGTGGACAAGTCCACACCACATGACAGGAGAAATGGGGGGCTACCAGCCTCCCAACAGGATGAGAGAAACAACCAGGGTAGAAGAAGGGGGAAGGAAACATGCACCAGAGGACACAGAAATGGATCCAGCAAATGGAAAGCCATGTGCAGCAACACCAGAAGCCTAGTAAATAAGATCCCAGATCTAACTGTGGTCATGGCTGAGGCAGACCTGGACACAATGGGAATCATGGAGACATGGGGTCATGATGGCCAGGACTGGGACATGGTAATACCAGGGTATGCACTTTATAGGAAAAACAGACTGGGAAGGAGAGGGGGAGGGGTGGCACTATATGTGAAGAAACATATTAAGGTCACGGAATTGCCACCTATGGAAAACTCAGGCACTCCAGGGACCCTGAGGAGGTGAAACTCCAAGATGGTGATGGGTATGCATCCATGCTGAAGAACTCTCTCTCTGGCCACTTTTCAAAAACTCTTATTAGCCTTTGGAGTATGAGGAGAACAAACTGACTATATGTCTAAAAAAACAATGAAAATTTTCACGATGGAACGACAGAAAAGGAAGACGGCGTCTTCCTCTTCAGATGTAGAAACAGCTATAAGAAAAGGGCAAATGGAACACTTTGTTACCGGCTCACCTTTCTCTGGGGAGAAGCAGATAATGTCTGGGGTAGGAACTTGCCCTAAGTCTCAGGAGGATCTGCAGGTGTCGACTCAGAGTTAAACGAGTTATCTAAACTCTCAGACCCTGGGCTGAAAGCTTCAGCAAATCTATGAGGTGTAGGAGATTTACCCAATGTATCGGACTAATTTTTTACTGGTTGCTAATATGCAGCAATTGCAAGAATCACTCAATACAGGTCAGTCTAAAGTTTTCACTGGGAAACAGGTGAAAAAAGACTTACGGGAGGGTCCATCAGCAGTAACCTTGCCTGCAAAAGTGGAATTTAAAACTTTAAAGGAAGCATCTGCTTTGATGTCCAATCTATTTACAGTTTTGACACTATTTGATAAAAAATTAGACCCGTTGATTAATAGATCTGATGTTTTGGAGCAAAAAAATAAATCTATAAGAACTGATGTAGAGAAAATCCAAAAATCATAAAATCAAATGCAAAATGAAGTAGCAGCTGTTCAGCAAACGTTAACTAATGAAGCCCTATCAACTACACATTTAAAAACTATACTAGCTCTATAGAGAAAAAATAAAGCGATGGAGACATGGTACATTACAAAAACTTAAGATTGGTGGGAGTCCCTGACTCCTACGACAAGGGATATAAATCTATACGAGAACTTCTACAAGATTTGTTTGTCTTTGCTGAATTTACTGAAAATTAACCTTCCATTTGTGACGAGGGCTTTTAGGGTTCCTACTAAAAATCATTTAGCTATTTCTCAGAGACAGCCTATAAATCAAGATATGAGTTTTGGTCTTCGCTCACCCAATTCAGCTGCTGTTTTTAATCAAACACAGGCACTGGCAAATGACTTCCAGTATACCGCAGGTCCAAGGAGCACAATTATTTTCTCTCTAGCATTTGATACGGACCATGATTTGATTTTAAACACTGCTTGAAAAAAGGGTAATTTACACTTTAAAGAAATTACTTGTCATATTTTCCCCGATATAGTGCCATAATGTTTGCTCACGTGTGGAGGAGACAAACGGCTATTTTTCGAGCCTGATCAATTAAAAGCTTATATTATGGAGAAAAAAATTCAAAGCTGTGAAGAAAAAAATTTGAACTGAAAATGACTCAGAAGACAAGATGCCTTCTTTGGAGGGTAAAATTAATGATTGACTCTGCCCATTACTATGGGTTGGTCCTCGCCTATAGTTTATATAATGTAGTATGATTATTTGACATTGAAGCTTGCACTAAGGGGAACAGGATATTTATAATTCTTTCAGGATAAAATCTGTATGCTTGTGGTTATCATACCCTGAAATACCCTGAAATGACATTTAGTTGTCTTTTGTATTTGTTTAATTAGTGAATATGGAGTCCCTCCATTGGTGGACTTTATCTTAATTAGATTTGTTTTATTGGTGTCACAGCAATATAACTTTAAAAAGTATATGCTTAATTAATGTCTCAGGGAAAGGACTATTATTATTTCCTTTCATCCATACTGAAAATGTTATGGAACATTATGAAACCTAAATTTCTGTGTGATGCTGTAGATATCAAAATCTATAATAATAATAATTTAAAAAAATTAAAGTCACGGAATTGCAGGGTAGGTGGGGGGACTAAGGCTTTATGGGTATCTTTGGAAACAGGGAAGGGAGAAGTCATACGTACTGGGGAGGTATGCAGGCTGCCAGCACAGCAGGATGAGGAGGAGGATAAGGCAATAATGGAGGCGATCTAGAAGATGGTTAACAGAGGGGAGGTGCTGCTGATGGGGAACTTCAACTTGTCAGATGTGGAGTTGGGCACCCCATCAGCAGCATCTGCCAGCAGCAGGGAAATAGTGGACTCCCAACAGGGAGCTCTCATGAAGCAGATGGTAAGAGAACTTACCAGGGAGGAAGTGATCTTAGATTTGAGCCTCACAAATGGGGAATGGGTGGGAGGGGTATCCATAGGGGAGAACCTTGGCATGAGTGACCACAGCACCATCTGGTTCATGGTTAAAATGACTACTGATGTTCATCGGCCCCAAGTAAAGGTGCTAGAATTCAGGCAGACAGACTTTAAGAGAATGGGGGAATGCATTCAGCAAGCATTGGCAGGGGTGGAGGGTCTTGAAGGGGTGGAGGAAATGTGGGATGCAATAAGAGGGGCAATAGTGGAAGCCACTAGCCTCTGTGTCAGGAGGGTAAATAAAAATAGGAATAAGAGGAACCCAATCTGGTACAATGAGGAAGTGGCGAAGAAGGTCAGGATAAAGAGAAAGGCATTTAGAAGGTATGAAATGATGCAGAGGGAGGGGGATAGGGCTATTTACCAGGAGAAGCAAACGGAAGCAGGCTTAGACGTCAACTCAGGAGAGTGAAGGCAAGAACAGAAGAGAGAACAGCCAACACAGTCACACAGGGGGACAAAACCTTCTTCCGGTATGTGAGCAAGAGGAGAAAGTCTAAGCAGGGGATAGTCAGGCTGAAAAATGAAGAAGGTGGATTGGTGGAAAATGACTGGGGGAAGGCAGAAATACTCAGCAGCTATTTCTGCTCAGTGTTCATGGTAGAGAAGGATGGGGAGGTTAGGAAACTCAGGGAAATGGGGTGGGGTTGACTGCAGTCAGTTCCAGATGGAGGAGGTCCTGAGGGAGCTAGAGAAGCTGAAGGTGGATAAGGCAATGGAGCCGGATGAAGTGCAGCCCAGGGCACTGAGGGAGCTTAGCATCGTACTAGCAGTGCCTCTGACCGGCCTCTTCAACAGATTCTTGGAGACAGGGGAGGTCCCTGATGACTGCAGAGGGATGGATGTGGTCCTCCTTCATGGGGAAGGGGAGGAGGCAGGCAATTATAGACTGGTGAGCGTAACATCTGTAGTGGGCAAGCTCATAGAGAAACTGCTAAAGAAGAGAATCACTAGCAACCTAGAAGCCAATGGCCTACAGGACCAGTGGCAACATGGCTTCACTGAGGGAAGGTCATGTCAAACAAACTTGATTGAGTTCTTTAACTGGGTCACCAGGGTACTGGAACAGAGGGGTCTGTAGACATTGCATACCTAGACTTCAAGAAGGCATTTGATTCTGTACCGCACAGGAGACTGCTGTGCAGAATGAGATGTCTGCAGCTAGGGATGGTAGTGGTTAGGTGTGTGCAGAGCTGGCTGGAGGGCAGAAGGCAGATAGTAATTGTTAACGGGATACCTTTAAAGGAGGGCATGGTCACCAGTGGAGTGCCTCAAGGGTCGGTGCTGGGGCCACTCCTGTTTAATATATTCATAGGGGATATGGCGGAGGGGCTGGAGGGAAGAGTGTGTCTGTTCACAAACAACACAAAGGTCTGTAATAGGGTGGATAAGCCTGAGGGGGTTGAGAGTACATGCAGGGATCTGGAGAAACTGGAGGAATGGCCCAAGGAGTGACAATTGTCCTTCAATACAAAGAAGTGCAAGATCACGCACTTAGGTAAGAAAAGCCAGGGTGCTGAATACAGGATGGGGGGCATGTCCTACAGGTTACCGAGCTGGAAAGGGACCTTGGTATAATAATTTCAAGGGACCTGAAGGTGACAAGACAGTGTGAGATGGCTGTGGCAAAGGCCAACAGGATGCTGGGTTGTATCGGTAGGGGAATAACTAGTAGGAAGAGGGAGGTCATAATGCCCTTGTACAGGCAGTTTGTTAGGCCACATCTTGAGTATGGGGTCCAGTTCTGGAGGTCATACCTCAAGAATGATGTGGATAGAGTGGCATGCATCCAGAGGAGGGTGACAAAAATGGTGAATGGCCTTGGGCAATTGTCATACAAGGAATGGCTGAAGCAGCTGAACATGTACTCCCTGGAACAGAGGAGTGAGAGGGGGGACATGATTGAGACCTTCAAATATATCAAGGGTATTAACAGGGTGCCAGTATGTGACATCTTCCAGCTTAAGGAGCAATAGAGAACAAGGGGCCATGATAGGCAGATAGTGGGGGGGAGGTTCAGAGGAAACTTAGAAAGTTCTATTTCACAGAGAGGGTAGTGAATAACTGGAAGAGACTCCCAGAGGAGGTGGTGGGGACAGGAACTGTTGGGGAATTCAGGACAATGTGGGATAGATACAAAGGTCTTTTAGATACGGGTGGGGGACGGTAGGAAATAGCAAAAGTAGTAGCAGCTGGCTAGGCATACTGGACAGACTGGATGGGCCTGGCAGTCCTTTTCTGCCGTCACTTTCTATGTTTCCTGGTGGTCTAGTGCCCCCCCGATCCCTGATGTGACCCCTTATAATAGTTATTAAAGTCCCCTTCCAGGTGGTCGAGTGGCCCATCCAGATCCCCGATGTGACCCCTTATAAAAATTATTACAGTCCCCTTCCCTGGTGGTAGAGTCCCCCAGCAGGTAGTGCCAAACACCCCACCCCCCCATCCTGAAACAGTGCTAGCAATTGGCACAGCCCACCTCTCACCTCCATGGCCAGCCACCGACTGAACTGTCACTGAGTGGATACTGTAACGTGTATGCCTCATTGATTAATGAGGTAGGCATTGCATCAAACATCCAGATAATCCTAAGTACAGAGCATTGCAGTAGTCAAGCCTCAAAGATATAAAGAGATAAACTATCGTCACCAGATCAGCTGGCACCAGATGCAGTTTGATGTGGGTGATGTTACGCAATGGGTCCATAACAAGGAGCCTCAATTATAAGCTAGGAGGGGGAAATTTAGAAGGGACAAAAGGAAATGCTTCTTCATAGCGAGTGAGTGGTGGAAAAGTGGAATTGTCTACCTGAGAACATGGTCAAGTGTTAAGATGGTTGCAAGTTTCAGTAGGGAATGGGATAGAGAAATGGAAGTGGTGAAGACAAGGGTTGGGTTTACCGGTGCTGTGATTAGTCCAAGCAGATCTGAGGGATGATTGATCCACTTAAGGTCAAGCCAGTGACAGACTGGCATGAACCTAGGTAGAAACTGGCCAGACTAGATGGGCCATGAGTTTTTTTTCTGTCTATAAACATCTATGGTTCTACACAGATGGTAAATGCCAGATCAGACTACCGCTGACTTCTGCTGTCCAAGTGACGTCTTGCAGTCCAGAATGTCCCCCAGATTCTTTACCACATCAACAGCTCCAAGTGGTTGGTCACCAAGTGAAGGCAGTGTTACCAGTCTACCCATCATGCTGATCCATGCCAACCTTGTTCGACAATCATAATCTCTGCCTTCTCTAGTTGAGACATGGCCAACTGGAGGCCATCTAGTTGTATATCTCCCTAAGGTACCACTCTAACAAAGAGGATGCATGTTCCCCAACAGGAGTGCAAGACAGGTATAGTGGAGTATCATCTGCATAACAGTGAAACAACACCATACATCTCACCCAAAGGCAATGTGTACATGGAAAACAACACAGGGGCTAGGATCGAGCCTTGCAGAACACCACAGGAGAGTGCAGATGCCCTAGAGATGAAATTTCCTAGAACCACCTGCTGTGTTCTCCCAGTTATGTAAGGACGCAAAAGAGCATAAAACAGTCCCAGATTGACCCACATAGTTCCTCATGTGATCCAATAGCACCCCATGGTTGACTGTGTCAAATGCCAATGAGAGATCCAAGAGGACAAAGGTAGAACATAGTCCTCAATCCATTGCCATGAGGAGATCATGTGTCATCCAGATGAGTGCAGTCTCCATGCTGTGACAGGAGGAAATCCCTGCTGGAGAGGCTAGTAGACTTTTCCACTGCACTTTGGGACCAAGTTCTGTGGCAGGATTACCATTTGCCACAGAACTTCTGCGGCGATGGTTTGTACTTTCTGCGGAAGTTCTATGGCACCAATTAACTGTCACATCACAGTGTCAGCTTTTCACCCTGACTTCATGTCCATGGCCATGGCTGTGGGAATCAGGAAGGGGTATGCACAGTAACACTAGTTCAAAAAAAAAGCACAGACTTTTAGAAATTATTTTATTTTTAAAAAAGCTAAAAACAATGTAATCACTTAAGGTCCTATCCTACTGCGTAAATGAAATACACAGAGGGGAACCTTATGTGATAAATAAGTTATCTACATACTCATGCTGTTTATACCACTCATGAGGTCCCCACTCCGTATCACTTATACATGTATATGCAGTCTGTAACATTGTAGTTCTTTTTTTTGTTAAATAAATTTCAGTTTTTGTGACCATGAAATTGTATCCTAATTTATACAGGTCCCTTTGGAAGTGGCATAAACAGAATAGAGAAGATATTGCAAGACTCATTTTTCATGCCAACCCACTTCCCGTGACACACTATGTAACCCCATCAGGCCATGACATGCACGTGAACCCCTTGTGAGAGAAGCTCCCCAGCCTGACACAAGGTGTCACCCATGTGACAGAACCCTGCATCATACCTTCCCAAGCTTAGATCAGTGGTGTGCGACAGGGCTGCCCCCCATCTTGCGCTACTCGGCCGGCTCCCAGAGCTCGTCCTGGAACCTGAGTCGCCAGCATGAGAACACAACATGCTACCTGCTGGACCAACAGCTGGCGCTGCACACAACATTGCTCCATAACTTTTAGGTGATTCTATCAACCCATAATAACATGTAATCAATATCGCTGGCAAAAATGTGTACCATGCAATTATTCATTTATTAGCTCTGTTCTTTCAACAAGGCTACACATTATTATATTCCACCTTTCTGGGCATAATTACATTATTTTTCTGAAAAAATGGCAGGTTAATTCATTTGACCAGTTATTTATTTCAGACTACATCCTTATACCTTAAAGGCACAAATAAATCTGTACAAAGTAAGGTATAGAGTTAACAGGTCTATGCTATTGTCAAGCATTTGATTAAGTTGGCCCTAGTGTAATAACGTAATACTGAAAATGTCATTAGACTGTAGTACAGGCTGAGCAAATATCACAGTACCTGATGTGCTGTGCCACTTCCTTTGGGAGTGGGAGCTGTGGTAGGTAACTGACAATTCATTTCTGTGGCAGAATGCAGCCCTGTCATTAGCTAATGTATTATGTGATAGCACTGATAACATCACATGCTGAGCATAGACGGGTTTGGGATATAAAAGGAAGGGAAGGGAACCAGGTGTTATGGATAAGCTGGAAATATTAATAAAGAATCACCAAGAACAGTGAATTCTGTGGCACTGTAGATATTCTGTGGTAGGTTGCAAGTTCTGCCCAAAATTCTGCGGCCTCAGAATTTTAGGGGCCTTGCTGGTAAATGTCATATTGTTCCAGATGAACTTGAAGTGGTGCCACCGCTATCTTCTCAGTCATCTTCATTAAAAAGGTAAGGCTTGAGATGGGACTGTAAATCACTACAGCCTCAGAGTCCAAGGATGTTTTTTTTTTTTTTATTAGGGGTCTAACCACCCCCTTTTTAGGGCAGTTGGAAAAACTCAATCTCTTAAGGAACACCTGACAGTTTCAATGATAACTGGGCCCAGGGACACCTGACAGCCCAAGAGCGACCAGGTAGGCCCAGGGTCCGGCATACAGCAGGTGAAGCACAGACCCGAGATCACCCAGAGCACTCACCCCAATTCATACACTTATACCGCACAAAATAGTCAAATCAGCGACAATAGGCTACAGACTTTATTTGGTGCCTGAAAAGCACTGGTTCCCAGCATTCTGAGCTAGTAGTATCTCCATGTTTGATGATATGTCCTAAATGTTGAAGATCAGTGTCCTGTATTTCTGTGATAAAAGTTGAAAGCTTTGGTACAGATTTATTTGCCAGGGGACTGAGAGGCAGGGATGAGAACACTTATGAAAGCTCCAGGATGAAGGCACTAGGGCTTTACTCTAACACTACTACCAAGCACTTTATCAAACCTCCTGCCAAAGTTATTCAGAGCACTGCCCTGCTTCCCACTACCACCCACCACAGCCAGCTGAGGAAATAATGCCATGATAAGTTAGCAGGACAGACTGGGTCTGCAATGGCCAGCTGGCAGTGGGGAGCTGGTACCTTACACAGTGTTGCTAGTAGGCTGACAGTTTGGATGGGCAGTACTGAAAAGTTGGGACGGCAGTGCCCCTGTAGCACCCCCTGTAGCTATGGCCCTCCTCACATATATCTCACAGTCATGAGTTTCAAAATGAATCAGAAAAATCTTTTCTGTACCACATACTGAGAAATAACATTCAATTTACTTACATTTATTCAAGCAATACAGAGAAAATAGTTGTTATTTAGGTAGTTAAGAAAGCAACTGGCACCAATCCCATTCACAGACTCCTTGTGCTTACAGTGTTACCCAGCTTGTATTTTGCTTGCATCTTGTATTTACAATGTTTTTCATCTTGTACTTTTCATTATGTAATGTTGCTGTATTTAAGAACCATACCATAATGTATTAAATCACTTTAATTTCCTTTATCCACCCCCCCCCCAGTTGCAACCAGCACCCACTTTTCTGGGCTGTGCTTGTTTACCTGATAAAATATGGTAAAATAAACAAACACATAAATAAAGAAATACATACATAAATAAATGAATAAATAAATTGGTAATCATGGACACTTTGGAACCAATTAGGTCACTGACATCCTTTCCCCTTCTGGCTCAGAGAGGGCAGCTGGATTCTTTGACTTGTCTCTTTGCAGCTTGTAATAGTTCCTAACAGCAGTCCTGAGGGTCACAACATCAATTTAAACTTGGTATGAGACTGTATACAGTCACAAGCTGACCTTGATAGATGGAATATTAAAAACCAAAATTCAAAAGTTGTCAGGCACCACACAGATAGAGCAGCAATAATATATTTATTGCTCAAAAATGAAAATCAAAGTAGCTCTGCTACAGTAATGCAGACACAAGCTACCCTATGTTTCACCTCTGACTATGGCTTTGACTGGGGCTAGAACCTGTTCAGCTACTTCCTTCTTTCATACCTATAAAGTTTGCTAATGCACCAGTTAGGGTAACTTAACGCCACAAAAGTAGGGAAATGTGGCATTAGGGTTTCCAACCCTAATCCCCAAGCAACAAAAGGAAAAAACATTAGGGTTTTGGGGTCTTCCTTAGGGTTGTTAACCCTAATATCCATCCCATTCCATGAGCAACAACATCACACATGATCTCCTTTTCTCACACTAGGCCCTGTGCGAAGAAAGGTGCAACAAATTGTGTTAGCAACCTGTGGCGAGCCATACTTCTCTATCTTTGAAGAGTCTATCATGATGAAGCAGTGACTTGGAGCTGTACCTTGTGATTCACTTCAGATTGGAGTCTATGGACTGGGGGAATGGGGAGTATTAGGGTTGACAACCCCAAGGAAGACCCCACCACTGATTTGCAAAGACTCCAGAGATCCAAACCCTAATGTTTTTTTTCCTTTTGATGCTTGGAGGTGGGGGTGGGAAGTTAGGTTTGGAAACCCTAACACAACCTTTCCCTATTTTTGTGGCATTAAGTTACCCTAACTGGTGCATTATCAAAGTTTTTTGCAATGAATTTCCCTTCTTTTTCAGATAGTGGAATCATATCCTCATTCACACAGATCCCTTTGGGACCTGCATGAACAGGTGCAGATATGCAGGGCCTACAAAAGTGCAGGGCCCTGCTGACACTTCTGTTCTGTGCAACATCAGATATCAAAAGTTACCAAGTTACCAAAAGTTATGAAAGTGCATAGAAAAAAGTCAATTTATCTTTTTAACTGTTGTTTTTTAATATTTTTATCTCAAATTGTCAACATAGCCTTGTTATGATCCCACCTCATGAACCTGGTAAATTTTTGAAATCTCAGCCAAAACGTTATTACACGGTACAGGTGCAAAAACACATTTTGGCCAGGTTTTGAAAAATGGCAGTTGTTATGTTCCTGAGGTGATGTGAAAAAATGGCAATGTTGAAAATTTGGGGTGAAAGTATTTACATTTTCCAAAGTTATGAGCGTGCACTGTAAAATTTCAATGCACACTCATAACTTTGTTGTTTTGCAATATCTGTACCCTAGATTTTCAACATAGTCTTCTTATGACCCCACCTCCTTAAAAAATGATGGAGAAATTTTGAAAACCAGCTCAAAAGGTGATTTTGCACATTGACAACATCATTTTGCACCACAGCACTTGAGTGAAAACACATTTTGGCCAGGATTTGAAAAATGACAGTTGTCATGCTCATGAGATGCTGTGAAAATATGGCTATGATAAAAATCTGAGGTCAGAATATATAAAATTACCAAAGTTATGAGCACGCACTGCAAAATTTCAACGCTCACTCATAACTTTGCCATTTTTAAATATTTTGACCGTAAATTTTCAACACAGCCTTCTTATGACCCCACCTCATGAACAAAGTCACTGAAAATGCCATTGGTCATGAGGTCAGGTCCCAAAAAGACCATGTTGAAAATATGGGGTTAAAATATACAACACTGACAAAGTTATGCATCAAAGTTGAAAACCCCATTGAAATACATTGAAACGCTCTTACCTTAGTTTCTCATATTGCAGTCAATGGTTCCAGCAGCAAGACATGTTTTCAACTGGAGAGGGGATCTTCACCCTTGGCCCTGTTCAGATGACTGTGGGGGGTGGGTGTTGGGTGCTCAGTATGAGGGGGTTGGAGTGGGGGGGCAGATCGACGAGGGACCATTTTCTTTTTTACAGGTTTAAAAAAAAACATTGAGGGATGGTTATATTACAGCTAATATTAATGCAGGATGGCAACTGGAGGGTGGAGGGTACCACTAGTTATCAGGGAAACAAAAAACATAAGGGGACAGTGATTGGAGGGTGTGGGGTGCCACTAGACACCAGGGAAACAAGAAACATAAGGGGATAGCAATCAGAGGGTGGGCGGTGCCTCTAGAAAGGAAACAAGAAACATAAGGGGATCATAATTGGGGGGTGCCACTAGACACCATGGAAACAAGAAACATAAGCGGACAGTGGTTGGAGAGTTGAGAGTGCCACTACACACCAGGGAAACAAGAAACATAAGGGGACAGTGATCAGAGGGCAGGGGTACCACTAGAAAGGAAACAAGAAACATAAGGGGATCATAATGGGGGGGTGCCACTAGACACCAGGGAAACAAGAAACATAAGGGTATGATGATCAGAGGTGGGGGGTGCCATTGGACACCAGAGAAACAAGAAACATAAGGGGACAGCAATCAGAAGGCAGGGAGTGCCACTAGAAAGGAAACAAGAAACATAAAGGGATCATAATTGGAGGGGTACCACTAGACACCAGGGAAACAAGAAACATAAGGGGACAGCGATCAAAGGGAGGAGGTGTCACTAGACACCAGGGAAATGAGAAATAAGGGGAAGGCAACCAGAGGGAGGGGGGTGCCACTAGACACTCAGGTAAACAAGAAACATAAGGGGATGGGGATCGGAGGGTGGGGGGTACTACTATACATCAGGGAAACAAAAAACATTAGGGGACAGTGATTGGAGGGGGGGTGCCACTAGACACCAGGGGAAACAAGAAACATAAGGGGATGGTAATCAGGGAGGGCCACTAGACACCAGGGAAACAAGAAACATAAGGGGATGGTGATCTGAGGGTGGGGGTGCCATTAGACACCAGGGAAACAATAAATATAAGGAGACAGCGATCGGTGGGTACCACGAGACACCAGGGGAACAGGAAACATAAGGGGGTGATGATCAGAGGTGGGGGATGCCATTAGACACCAGAGAAGCAAGAAACATAAGGGGACGGTGATCAAAGGAAGGAGGTGTCACTAGACACCAGGGAAGCAAGAGAATAAGGGAATGGCAGTCAGAGGAAGGGGGTGCCACTAGACAGCAGGTAAATAAGAAACATAAGGGGACAGTGACTGGAGGGAGGGCAGAGATGACACCAGGGAAACAAAATCCCAGCTGTGGAACATGATGTAGTGGCTACAAGCAAGCAAACATTTACATTGACAATTTTTTTTGTAAGATGTTATTGAGGGAAAATCTGTAGAGAATTAAGACAGAAATGCTGCAGGTGCTCAATGCACCCACAGCACTGCAGGAAGTGATACTGCCATCTCTTTCAGCTAAAGACGCTAAAGAAACTGCAGTCAGGTTTCTACATTCTCAGTGGAAATTTGCATTTTATCTTCCCAGAAACTGGAGTGCAAAAAAGGAAGTGCTCCTTGGAAAGATTGGTGAGCTATGGTGCCTAAGTGCTGTATTGGGTCGGCACAATGCAATCCCTCATGCCAGCACACATCTGAAGGAAACACTGCAATGTCTCCTGCAATGAAAGGGTGTCTTGCAGCCCAATTCTTAAACCATTTCTCGGTGGCTACATCACCCACCCACCTCAATTAAAGGTACTAATGCCCATTTCTATTTACAAATGGGCCTCAGTATATACACAAATGCAGAGTGCACAAACTCCACTAATGGGGTAAGGGCAAAACTCCAGGTGTCCAATATTCAAAAGATTGCTGAGGCACAAATCCGAGTTTGCCCATGCAAAGTTTGTGCAGATGGGTAATACTTAAAAGCCCAGTTAGCATAGGCAAATAGGGTTTGTGCTTGGGCAATATTCTGAGAAGGTGCAATGTAAATGAAGGGGTGGGGACTGAATATTGGTGCAGTCCAATAATCAAAGTATGTGTGCCACACAAAATGTTGCATGGTCTCCTTGTGCGGTGCAGATACTGCCAACCAAACACATGACTTACTTCCACACAACCCTAGCGGTTGGTGAAGGAAGTGCATTGGCACCCCTGACCCCAACACATTAGTCCATGATGCTAGTAGCCCCCCCACGCCGATCGCTGGCTCGAGATACATAAGAAGGTGTCCCTGGTATCTAGTGTGCCCCCCCTCACTGATCACCAGTCTGATATACATAAAAATGTTTCCCTAGTGGCTAATGTTCCCCCTGCAGCTCGCCAGTCTGATATACATAAGAAGGTGTCCCTGGTGTCTAGTGCCCCCCTTTGATCACCAGACCAATCTTAAATATGAAACTTTTCCTGGTGTCCAGTGGTCCCTCCCCCACTGACTGTTGAGCCAGTCTTAAGAATGTAACGGTCCCTGGTGTCTAGTGGTCCCTCCCCTCACCCACACCCATGCCTGATGTCTCCAGTATTTCTGTCCAGTGGTCCCCCTCCCTATCCCCAATCCCTTGTCTGTTTCTGAAAAACTCCCTGGTGGCTAGTAGTCCCTCCTCTCTAACTCCAATCTGCCGGTGTACTAATATGTAACCTTCTCTGATGGTCTAGCAGTCCCCCTCCCTATCCCAACCTGCCCATATACTAAATAGATCTGCCCCTGGTGGTCTAGTGGAACCCTCGACTCCAGCAAGTACTAACCCACTACCCACTACATTATGATGTGCTATTTCAGGAACCATGTCTGCCCAGCGCTAAGTGGCTTAGTTTGAGGCCACAATGGACCTATATTCAATTGAACATCGCCAGTGTACTATTCCACTGAACATAACTTTTATAGACACCTAGGCAACAGCGAGGCTGAGCGCAAATATTGGCACTTCGCTTTGCTCAGTTTTGAATATTGGGCCCCAGAAGTCCAAATTATTTTTTCGTATGAAGGCATTCTTATTTCATATGAACAAAAAAAGCATACAAAAAGGATGCCTTCATACAAAAAAAGAATGGGGGAAAAACTAAGTCCAAATTATTTTTTTATATGAAGCCATCCATATTTGTATGGACCAGTTGTTTTTTCATATGCTCATACGAAAAAAGAAAATTGGGTAACGAAAATAATTTTTAAATGTTAAAAGATTGCATGTCTGGGTAATTTTTCCAGAAATTAAGTGCAGAATGAACCTAATGGTGCCCCAATTACCAATATACATATGTTGGGGTGTGTGTGTAGGATGTCATTTTTGTGGGTTGGCAGCCATATGAAAAAATATTGTTTTCCTTATGAAAAAGGATCACCCCATACAAAAAAGGATCCTTTTTCATACAGACAAAATTCTTTTTTCATTCCAAGCAGCTATCCAAAGGACTGTACTGAGCATGCTCAGAACAGAAATTTTAAAATGTAATAACTTTGGAATGGATTAATATTTTTTTCACCAAGCCAGCGAAAGGCACATCTGTGGGACGGGCCCTGTGTACCCTGAACATTTCACACCAAAATTCCAAACCATCAGGGCACTAGGTGATGACAAAGAAACAAAAAAAAACCTGTGATTTTATAACTTTTTTTGCTCTCTGCATCTCAGAATCTGCACATCCAACTGGAACAAAACTTGACACATCAGGAGACCTGCCCTCCAAGACTACTCAAGCAAAATGTCATGCTAATCCATTGAACAGTTGTGAAGATATTAAAGTGCAAAATTTGAGGTTTACCATAAAACCCCCTGCTCAACCCTATATATATTATTATATATTCATTGCAAAAAATGTTGTTAATGCACTAGTTAGGGTTAAATCCACAAAAGCAGGAAAATGTGGCGTTAGGGCTTCCAGCTCTGGAGGCAGTATAGTGCAGTGGTCTAAGGCTCTGAGCTACAAATGTGGTGATATCCAACAGCCCAAACCTGAGTTTGAATCCCATAGCTTGCACTTGCATACTGTGTGACCCTGAGCAAGTCATTTAACTTTCTTGTGCTCCCAGGATGCTCCTGAAAAAAAGCTTTCAGCTTAGTGTGCTATTCCTGGTCAAACTAAAAAAAAAACCCTAACACTGCACCCACCCCAGTCTCCAGGAAAAAAAAACATTATGGTTTCACCTCTTCTGTGTCTTCACAAATTAGGCATGGGGTGTGCCTTGGGGTTGTCAGCCCTAACACTCATTCCATTCTCATATACTCTACATAGCTCCAGCTTATTTAATGCTGGAATGGGGTGAACATTAGAGCTGGCTTCAAACACACCCACACCTAATTGTGAAGATGCAGGAGTGTGAAACTGTAATGTGTTTTTTTTTCCTGTTGCTGCCTGGAGGGTGGGAGAGGAGTTTTAGGGTTGGAAACCCTAATGTCACATTTCCCTTCTTTTGTCAGTTTAACCCTAACTAGTGCATTAATGAAGTTTTTTTTGCAATGAATTTCCTTACTTTTTGAAACAGTATAATCGTATCCTCATTTGTCATACCTGAGGCACCCACGTAGTTCTCTCTCCTGACCGCCCCCCCCCCTTTTTTTAACTGGAGCATAATGATCCACAGTTGTGCAACCCCCTGCAGTACTCGTTGTGTGTTTGTCTGATTCTGAAACCTGTACTGTACGTGTTTATTACACCCCCTCTCTGTGCCATTTCCTGATATCCAAATGCATCACACAGACAAACATACTACTGCTGCCAGCTTCAAACAAAGAGCCACAAAACTTTTGATTAACAGCATGCTGCCTGCAGCAGAAGCCCAAGGGCTGGAGATGACATACAGTTGATTTTCGCTCTGGAGGTGATATTAGCGCTCTCAGTAAATCCTGGTGCTCTCGTATAGTAGGTATCCTGGGCAAGACAAATAGAGAACTCCTGGAACAGGGTGATGCTGTAAAAAATATTTATTTTTTGTCACCATTTCTTACATTTTCTAACCATTACCATATAAAGAAACAGGTATTGCATTCAGGAATAAAATCCCCAGTGCTTCGAGGCTCCACCAGCCTCTTCATCAGGGAGAATGCTGGGATACTCCTCTCACCTTTGCTTAAGTATCATTTGATTAATTATTCCCAGGTTTGTTCTATGCTTTTCACCTGTTTTGTGCTGTAAAGATGTTAACTAATCCACAGGTTCAATACCTGTGAGAGGAGCACTCCGTGCATACAAATTATTCATATTCACATTCCATAATAATATACGAAAGGTTCCCAAATATTCTTATATTATTACATAGCAGATTTAAAAGTTACAATTGCATCACATGGCTGAAGATCAAACAAATCATATTTACGCCATGGTAACTCCATTTCAATACTGAGATGAAACAAATACTCTTATAAGAGATATGGGATTCCAAATAACAGAGTTGGGAAGGGGTGTTGGGAATGTTCTACAAGGTAATCAATTTCAAAATGGGTGTCCACCTATTATGCATTATTCTCCTTGTCTGCTTCTTTGATATAAATAGTAACATTTCCAATGAGCCTTTTAGTTTTGTAGATAGAGAAACAGGTGTGCTGCAAATTAAATTTGTTTGCATGCAAAATGTTGTTAACTTTTGTATTTACTAGTGCTAGATTTGCTCATCAATGTTTTAATTCTGTTTTACTTAATTATTCTGCAAAGAGTGGCTTACCCTATCATTCCTTAACATTCTGTGCCCTTAAAGTACGTGGAGTTCTAAAATATGTGAGAACTCCAAATAACTACCATAGAACCCTATGCTTCTATGCTTCAAAGTGTGAAGATGCGAACAAAAAAACTTAATTTTCATTATATCATAGGTCTGCTCTTGCAGTGTCTAGTTCTATTCACTTTACAGGTAGGACATAGAAGAGAGTATAAGTGTTTTTCTCTTTTTTTGTCAGCACATAGATCTAGCATGCTTCCCCCCCAAGGCAGAGTTTGTCTGTTAATGTATACTTCCCCACCTCTCATGTAGGAAACATTGTTTAACCAGGAGTAGCAGACTCAGCTAAAGCTTGTTTCCAGATTCAACCTGGCAGTCAAGTGACTTGCTCAGGAATACACAGTATGCACCAAGGTGGCTGTGGGATTCAAACCCAGGTCTCCAAATCTACAGCTCAGAGCCTTAACCGACTGCACTATACTGCCTACAGATATGGTTGGTGAGTGGGTGGGAAAGCATATAGCTTCTCCACTATTGTTTCACTTCTGTGCCTGTACCTTTCTTTTTTTTCTCTTTTTTGAGATCCAGGCTATAATAATTCACCCCATAGCTCTTCTCATGTTTTTGATGTCCCTTCCCATACTATCATCCACATAATCGATGTTCCAATTTCATCCAGTTCTGGCCATCTCCATTCATTCTCTATGTTCGTGGCCTTATGGCCGTATGAGATAGTTGGAGAGGTGAGAAATTGAGTGGGTTACTTTTTTCCTAATTTCTCCACTTGTCTAATATTCTAAAGTTTCTATATATACCTGCTCACCTTGGTTTTCTGTTGTGACACACTGCCATCACACTACTCTGCTCTGGACTTTTTCATTCATTCTTAATAAGCCTGACTATTCTTTCACCTGTCTTTCTATTCTTTCCTGAGTGCATGTTACACACTGTGTGAATTGGGAGGGGACCTGTCGTGCCTGACCATGCCCCCACACTCCCAGATTCGGTTGCCAGGGTTCTTTTTCAGTGTTTTCAATCCAGTTCTTACAACTAGCATATTGGCTATCTTGAGCTTTGCTTCTGTTGGTTGCTGGCTCTCATTTAGCTTAATAATGGGGGGAAGGGAGAGTGGTGGACTTTCATGTGCCGTTTTATTTCTGCAGGGTGATATTTACTGCGGTGACCTCTCTCCACAACCTTTAAATCCTACTCGTGGGGGAGGGAGACTCATTTTTTCTTGCAGCCCTGATCAGCTTGTTAAGCAGTGGCAGTACCTCCATCAACTTAATGACTGTGTGTCTTAGCTGCATTTTTCTTCACCCTTCACTCTTTCACTTAAATGGTCGTTTTTTGCTTGGTCACGCTTTTATCACAATCCCCTAACTCCCTCCCCTTATTTTCACTCACCTGATATGTATTTCCCTATCTCCAGAAACTCATAGGCTGTATGCCTCATCATACAGGGGGTGTTTTGGATTGCTTTTTCCTTTTCAGTACTTCTGAGTGAGCAGGAAGGGAGGAGAGCATGTAGCAGCTGTGGATCATGCCTCACATGCATCTGAATAGTGTAGCTTCCCTCGCTAACTTAAAACAAGATGGTGGCAGCATGGCAAAAGAGTTCCCATTTGTGACACAGGATGTCCCATTTGCAAAAAATGATTACCCATTTGAGACAAAGGATCCTTTTTCGACCAGGACATTAAAACTGGAGAGTGAAATTCCCATTGAAAGTAATGGGGAACTTTAAAATTTAATAACTTTGGAATGGATTCAAGTTTTTTTCACCAAACCTTCAAAAGAGACATCTGCGAGGCAAGACCTTTCTACCCTAAAAATTTCAGACCAAAATGCCAAGTAGTTTATGCACAGTGGTATGACAAAGAAATGAAAAAAAAAGGTAAATTTAAGCAATAATGCACAACATGGTGTGTGTCATGCTGGGATAATGTCACAGATTGGTTAGTTGGGCATGACGATACACGCCAAGTGTGTCCAACACCCAAGAAGTGACGTGATCCCAGCACGACACACACCCTGGAGTGCATTATTGCTATTATATAATGGCTCCTTTGTTGAAAACAAAGAACAGGATTTAAAAATACATTTTACAATACATTATACCTTACATGTTATTGTTTGGACATAAAGTAGTCCCCTTTTCTTAAAGCAGTTAACTCTTATTTTGGTAATGGTTACAGCAGTATAACTGCTAATATGGTGATTTACATTCAGCAGCAAGGAGTTCTGGATGGACTATAAAGTTGACTTAAATTTTCCTTACTCAGCAGTGCAGTCTCCTATTTTTGTAGTGGTGACTGCATTATAGCACCTAATATGTAATAATTATGTAATAGATAACCCACTACAGGGCATGCGGTCCTGCTCTGATATATGCACACCTTGGTGTGCGTTCAACCACCCAAGGTGTACGAATATCAGAGCATGACCTCACACCCTGTAGTGGGTTATCTATCTTATAAAATGGCCACAAATATTAGGGGAGGAGGGAAACGTGGTCCCTGTCTGTACAAATACATATTTAATTTACAGTAACTGATCTGGTTAATCCTGCAGGAACTATGATAGGTTTTATGTTAAAGCTGATATTTAGGTGGTTGATCCTGGCTAGGTTTTTATAGAAAAAGTGATTAGAAACTGTATCTGGTTCATCCTGCAATTTTGACAGTGTCTTACACTTTAATTACTTTCAATTTCACGGTTGTACTGTAGGATGACCAAGCGGTGTTAGTGCTGGTAAAGGATATCTAAAATAAGGGATCTTGTGTCAAAAAAGTATGTTAAAATTGTCCTTTTATCTTGAGTCTATTTAGGTTTTTGTAAAGGAAGCTGCCAGTTGTAGAGAGAGGAGAGCAAGCGAATCAACAGTTTCAGAAGGGAAGATGTAAGCCCGAGCAAGGGTTCCTATAGCAACACTCACTCACACTTACTTCTTCCCTTCTGAAGCCACCGACTCCCTATCACCTCTCTACAGTTGTCTGCTTCCTTTACAAAAATCGAAATAACCTCAAGATAAAAAAATGATTTTACATATTTTTTTAGATAAGATGCCTTATTTCAAACCTATGGCACCACATCCTTTACCAGCATTAATAACGCTTGGTCAAGCTACACTACTACTATGAAAGTAAAAGTGGTTAAAGCATAAGAGACGGTGGAAATTACAGGATTAACCAGCTAAGTTTTTTTTTTAAAGTAACTTTGTCTTGAAAACTGAAATAATTTTGGCAGTATCTACAGTATAGGACAGCTATATTGATTTACTTATGCCTGTGGGTGCCAGCCTGTGTGTGCCAGGTGTGGATGATCTCACTACCAGTAATAAGGTTGTGAGGGCTGGAAAGGGCCTCGAAAGAAGTTCAAGCACACATTCATAGTGGGAGGTGTGCGGTCTTTGTGAGATAATGCACGGTCATGAGATCTGTTTTATCCAATCAGGGAACCCAATTTTCAGTGATTTTTCTTATCCATTTTATAAAGCAGTATAACAGCTAATATGCTGATTTACATACAGCGAGAAAGAGTTCTGGGTAGATTATAACATTAATTTAAATTTTCCTTACTCAGCAGTGCAGTCTCCTAGTTAGGTAATGGTGATTGTAGTATAACACCCACTATGTAGATGTATGTGGCAAGGAATTGTGGGTACAATATGAAGCTGTCTTCCATTTTTCCTTACTGAGAGGTGCAGTCTCCTATTTTTGTAGTGGTTACAATGATATAAGATCTCAGATGTTTATTTTCAAAAGAAGCTTTGTGCGTGCACTGAGAGCTGCCAAGATTTCTTTACTGAAAGATGTCTTCTATTTCTACTTTGATTACAGAAATATAATAGCCTGCATACTAATTTACATTGTGAGGAATTGTGGTTACACTAAATAGCTAATTTTTCTATCCCCCTAATCTGCATGTGGAGTAATTTTTTTACTGATGGCATTCAGCCATGTGTGTGCTGGGACTAGAGTCATGATGTTGTACTGGGATAACATCACGGGTCCAGCCCCAGATTGACCAATCAGAGCCCAACATTCTTTCTTACCATTGTATAATTAAGCAATAAGGCATGACAGGGTGTGGTATATCATGGGATATCATCACGCCTCAGGTGGTTGGGCACAAGGCCGCAGGCCGAGCGCATCCAACGACCCGAGAAGTGACGATATAACATGATATACCACACCCTGGAGTGACTTATTGCTATTATGAACTGAGTTTGAATTTTCATAAAATTTTCATAAATAAAAAAAATAAAACAAACAGGTTTTTAAATGTTTTATGAACAAGTTTTTTGGGTGATGTAGGAGTACATTTTGAAAAAATAGTTCTCAGTCCGAACAGAGCAAGGAGGCTGGTGGCGCCGGAACTTTTTTGAAGCTGTGATGATGTAGCCCAATATCATCATGGCTTCAAAGAGCTCTCTGCCAATCAGATTCCTCTATTTATGCTCCTCAGTTCATAATTTACATTTTTGTACAGTCCTTATCTCTGCACCCCACATCTGACTGGAGCTAAACTTACCACATCAAGAGATCTTAGGTCCCTGATGGCACATGTAAACTTTCATGCAAATTGCCTGAATGGTTGTGAAGTGATTAAAGTGCATAATTTCAAGTTTAACATAGATGTGGCTGTTCAACTCTTACTATGGGGGTGTGACTGTGGCCCGATAGATAGATAGATAGATAGATAGATAGATAGATAGATAGATAGATAATTTGTAAAAAAAACATGTCTTAATACTCCAGTTAGGGTAACTTAATGCCACAAAAGTAGGAAATATGGCATTTGGGTTTTCTCACCATAATGCCACCCCACCACACCATCCCCAAGCAATAAAAGGAAAAAGTTTAGAGTTTTGGGTCTCTGGCATCTTGACAAATTAGTGGTGGGGTCTTGCTTGGGTGTTGTCAACCCTAATGTCCACCCCATTCAATGAGCAAACAATGTCACACATGATTTCCGTTCATCATGCAGGGCCCACAGGGGGGTGAACATTAGGGTTCACAACACCCAAAGAAGACCTCACCACTGATTTGCCAAGATGCCAGAGACCCGAAACCCTAATTTATTTTTCTTTTTGCTGCTTGGGAAGGGGGTGGGGGCATGTCATGGTGAGAAACCCTAATGCAACATTTCCATTCTTTTGTGGTATTAGTTTACCCTAACTGGTGCAATAACGCAGTTTTTTGCAAATTATTTTCTTACTTTTTTAGATAGTGTAATCAAATTCTCATTTGCTTGTGGAAGCACAGGGCACTCTGGGCCCAGTGCACCCATCCCTCCATAGATGCATATGTATCAGACAAAACAGCAACCAAATTGTCAGCATAGCCTTGTTATTACCCCCATCTCATGAACACCATTCTGAGAATTTTCAAATCCCCACTGAAACGTCATTCCACACTACAGGGCAAAAAACATTTTGGACAAGATTTGAAAAATGATAGCTGTCACATTTGTGACATGGTGTGAAAAATGTCTGTGCTGAAATTTTGGAGTCAAAATATTTAAAATTAACAAAGTTACGAGCAAGCATAGTAATACACTTCAGCCGAGTGGCCCTGGCACTGCTACCTGCTGGCAGTTGGACCTCTGCATCCAGCCCACCACCCCCTGACCAAGGAAAGCAGCCACAAGCCCAAACCAGGCTCTCTACTTCAGTTGAGCGGCCCTGGCACTGCTACCTGCTGGCAGCCAGAACTTTGAATCCAGCCCACCACCCCCTGACCAAGGAAAGCAGCCACAAGCCCAAACCAGGCTCTCCACTTCAGTTGAGTGGCCCTGGCACTGCTACCTGCTGGTGGCCGGACCTCTTCATCCAGCCCGCCACCCCCTGACCAAGGAAAGCAGCCACAAGCCCAAACCAGGCTCTCCACTTCAGTTGAGTGGCCCTGGCACTGCTACCTGCTGGTGGCCGGACCTCTGCATCCAACCCACCACCCCCTGACCAGGGAAAGCAGGTACATTTGGCCAGCTCCTAGCTCAGAGCTGTCAGACTTCAATCACCGTAATTGGACTGGCTCCTGGGGACTGTGGCTGCTTCTCGATTGGATGCTGCAGATCCCCATTGAGAAAGAAAGCTTACAAGACACCTTTTTCAAAACACAGCTCGGCCACTGCCTTGCTGTACTGTGTCTGGACCATTTTTTTGCCCACCCCACCAACCCCTCCTCCCTTCTTTATTAAGTACACTTCCCCAGTAATCCCCATTCCCTGAGGCCTCACACTAGTCAATTACAGCAACTCCTTAAAGGAGCTCTCCTCTCCTCTCTCATGCTCAAATAACTTATCGTCCTCAATGCATCCAGGATCAAGTGCATTGACACTGACTGTGGTCCTCCTCCTACTTCCTACAACAGCCCCACCTTATTTAGGACCATGACCCTCTACGCATAGTACCCCCGTCTTAACTGCAACACCTCTACCAGATCCCCCCAATGCTCGATCACCTCCCCTCAGTACCCCCACACTTCCACACCTGCTACCTCTTACTTCCCACTCATACATTGGTCTCTTCTCCTCAATGCCTTTCCCACCCTTCATACTCTACCCACCCCTTGCACCCCAGCACCCGGCCCTGTGTCCAGTCACAAGGGGAGATGCCACAATCACTACCACGCTTTGGTGTGCCTAATCACCCTCCTGTTGCTTCTATCAGGTAACATTCAACCAAACCCTGGCCCATGCCCCACCTTGTGAACAAGCCTGCCCAGGCTCAAGGACTCTGCATAGCTTCTATGAATATTTGCAGCCTCCTTAAGAAGGCTGCTGCATTCCAATGATGGGTTACTCAGCACCAACCGGACATTGTCGCACTCGTCGAAACCTGGTTATCCAAATCAACCCCTGACTCCTTCATCTCCCTCCCTGGTTACACCCTTTTCAGGGAAGATCAGGTGGGTAAGCGTGGAGGTGGTTGTGCTGTCTATATGCATGACTCCCTCCTTGGACATGCACTTCCATCACCCAAGCTTGATAACGGGGTGCAAGCCCTCACATTAAAAATCTCCCCCAACCCTGGTAAGGGCCCACTCTTTCTCACCGTTGCCTATATTCCCCCCAGAAAGTAAGACCTCACCATTCAAGAGCTTGCTGACTACCTCTCTGGCCTACCACCCAAAATGGCCCAGGTAACTGTTGGTGACCTGAATATCAACTGGCTCTCTGCCATAGCCTCCCAAACCAGAGATATCTTTGCCGCCCTTGACATGTCCCAGCTTGTCACCAGCCCAACTAGATTCAATCCCTCTACTGGCTCCAGCACCCTCCTGGATATCACCAGACTGCCTAAACCACACTTTCTCAGACCTGAGTTCAGTCCTGCCCAGTAACTTCTTTGACCCAATCCCAGTAGCACCCCTGCCCACTCTCCAGAGACCTCTTTCTACCTATGTACCATCTCCCCGTTGGAGGCTAGATCCCTTCTGCAAAAAGCCGTTAGTAGTAACAACCCCGGCACCGACCTACTGGACACTAGGCTACTTCGTCTGACATTGGATGCTATCCTGGTCCCACTTACCAAGCTGCTCAACCACTCTCTGTGCCTGGGGCAGTTTCCCAGCACATGGAAAACTGCCATCATCACTGCCATCCTAAAGAGCAGCGATCGAGTGACCCCGGCTAACTATCGACCTATCTCCATCCTCCCCCCACTCTGTAAGGCCCTTGAAAAAGTAGTTGCCAACCAGCTTGCCGAATACCTGGCCATGCACAATATCCTGTGCCCTGAACAGCATAGTTTTCATGCAGGTCACAGCACCACAACCGCACTACTTGAATTCTCCAACTTCCTGCACTCTGCTCTTGATGGCGGAAGTTCTGCTGGTGCCGTGTTTATTGACCTCTCCAAGGCCTTTGTCATGGTTTGCCATCCTCTCCTGCTTGACTCCCTCAGATGCCTTGGTTTCTCCCCCGGCCCCTTGCATGGTTTACCAGCTACCTCTCTGCCAGAACTTAGTGTGTAAAAATCAGAAGCACCCTATCTGACACATGACCTGTCCACTCTGAGGTTCCCCAGGGCTCCATTTTAGGCTCTCTCCTCTTCAATCTCTACCTCAACTCCCTCCCCTTGGCCTGTCCAAGTAAGATCCTCCACTATGCAGATGACGCTGTGCTCTTCACCGCTGACCCCAACCCCGACACACTCCAGGCCACCCTCCAACAAACTTTTGATAGAGCTAAGCATTGGTTCACATCACGAAGGCTAGTCCTGCACCTAAAAAATACCAAAGCTATGCTCTTCTCACATTGCCAAAGCAAAGCTAGTGGTGCCCCTCTCATGATATTGCCTAGCACACTAAACCCCATTGAGCAGGTTTCCTCCTACAAGTATCTGGGCATTACCTCTCCTTCCATTCCCAAATCAATGCCCTTTCTGCTGCCACCAATGTCAGGATTGGACTGTTATACCACCATAGGGACTGCCTACCATAAGAGGCCCTTAGATTGGCAATCACCTCCTCTGTCCTGTCACTGATCAACTATGGGCTGCCCATCTATGCTGCAGCTGACAACACTGTGCTTGCAAGAATCCAGCTCTTTATAAACAAGGCCTGCAGGCTAATGCTGGGAGCCCCTAGGTGCAAGGATACATGCCTGCTTTACTCTGCCACCAACTTGCTGAACCTTGAAGAAAAACTCCACTTCCAAACCTGTTTCTTGTAAAAGAGACCCTGCTAGGGCTCCCCCACTGGGGTTGCCACCTCCCTGCAGTGTGCCTCCCTCTCAGCTTCCACCCGCAGCACTGTCAAAACCTCTCTTATTGTCCCCAGGGTAAGGATCTCTATGGCCCAGAGATCTTTTGGCTATCAGGCTCCCTCCTGGTTCAATTCCCTCCCAGCCAATATAGCTGACTCCACTAAGCTTGGTCCTTTCAAGGTCTCCCTCAGAAGCCATCTGACAAGCCCTCACTGCTGCAACTGCACATAATCCCCCACCTGCCCCTTACCTTCACCCCTAGGCTGGGTCTGTCCTGTCTACTTTTGCTGTATATACCTGGGGTATCAGGCAACATCTGCTGACTATTGTAATAAAATATCTCTGGTTGCAACCTGACGTGGTACTCGTGTACCTATATTATGACTACTGTGATCTACCTATTACCAAGCGTGTACCACCGGTGAATGCCTGTAACACTGGTTGCTTTTTTAATCTAAGCGTTATGTACTGTATTGTTTGTTTGCTGTGATGTATTGCTCTCTTGATGAGGTGCCTTTGTAAATGAGTCTATGACTCAAAGGTCTATAAACCGATGATCTAATAAATAAATAAATAAATAAATAAATATTTCAATGCATGTGGATAACTTTGCCATTTTTACATATTTTGATCCCACATTTTCAACACTGCCTTCTTATGACCCCACCTCATGAACAAGGGTGGTGAAAGTTTTTAAATCCCACCTGAAAGTTGATTTTGCCAAGCAACCGAGAAATCGTCTTTTGGGCTGGATTTTCAAAATTTCAGTGACACTGTTCATGAGGTGAAGTCCCCAAAAGGCAGTGTTCAAAATTTGGTGTCAAAATATGCAACAAGCATTTGTCAATGCCGAATGTTGTCTTGCTGGATTTGGCATTGGTAGTGCCAGAGTTACAGACACATAATAGGAATGGCAGTGAAGTTTTGAAGTGACACCCACTCCCACCCTGTAGAGACTGACAGGCATTGGGTCGTCAGCTATAACGCTCATGCCATTGTATCTCACCCTACCCTGCAGACACTGACAAGTGTTGTGGTGTGCTTTGGGATCTTTGGGCGTTATCCTTACCCCATTCCATAAGGAAATACACTGAGGTGGGTGCAGTATAGGAGAATGTGGCTGAACAGTGCAAGGCACACCATGATGCCTGTCACTGGCTGCAGGATGAGGGTGGGGGTGGAATGGCATGAGCATTACAGCTGATGATCCCAAGTCCCACTCCTGATGCCTGTCAGTCTCTACAGGGTGGGGTGCTACAGTTGGAAACCCTAACACCGTAGGTGTGTGTTGGTATTTTCACTCCAAATTTTCAACATGAGCTGTTTGTGAGCCCACCTCATGAAAAGCAGCACTATCAGTTTGTTAGTTGAAAGGTGGTTTTGCACATCGGCTATGCGATTTGGCGACGCTGGGATGAAAACACATTTTGGGCAGTATGTGGAAAATGACAACTGTATTGTTCATGAGGAGATGTAAAAAAATGGCAACATTGAAAATCTGGAGTGAAAATATGAAAAATTGGTGAAGTTATGAGCATGCATAGAAACTGTGCAACACACGTCCATGACTTAATTATTTTTGGGATTTTTTTAACCACATGTTAAACATAGACATTTTGGGACCTCCCCTCGTGAACAGTGGCACTGTGATTTTGTTAATTTGTCCAAAACTTTGATTTCGCACAGTGACCAATCCATTGTGCGCCACAGGTGTAAAAACACATTTAGGGCAGGATGTGAAAAATGACAGCTGTACTGTTCATAAGTAAGCATGAAAAATGCCACTGTTGAAAATCTGGCATGAAAATATCGCAAATTTGCGAAGTTACAAGGGTGCGTGGAAACTGCACAATGCACACTTGTAACACAGTCATTTTATGGAATTTCATCACCAGATTTTCAACATAGGCATTTTAGGACTTTTGCTCATGAACAGTGTCACCGTCATTTCCTCAGACTGTCCCGAAAACTGATTTTGCACAGCGACTGTGCTGTTCTGTGCCGGACGTGCGAAAACACATTTTGGCCAGGGTATATAAAATGACAACTGTGCTGTTCAAAAGGATGTGTGGAAAAATGACAATTTTGAAAATCTGGAGTGAAAATATTAGAAATTCACAAAGTTACGAGAGTGCGTGGAAGCTGCACAATGCACGCTCGTAAAACAACCATTTTTGGGATTTTCACCACCAAATTTTTAACATAGGCTTTTTGAGAGCCCCCCTCATGAACAGTGGCACTGTCATTTCATTAATCGGTCCCAAAAGGTGATTCCATGCAGTGACCGCAAAATCACCTTTCAGGACCGAATAATGCCATGACAGTGCCTGAATTCATGAGGAGGGGTCCCAATAACCCCATGTTGAAAATTTGGTGCCAAAATTCCCAAAAATGGCTGAGATATGCACCAAAGTTGAAAAAACCCTATTTATGCCATTATGCAGCTTATCAGCATTTCTTCAGTTCCCGGTCCAACGAAGATCGTCGCACCAGACTCTGGAGGTAAGTATGGGGTGAGGGGGGTGTGGGGAGGCAGGGTATGCAGAGGGTGGGAATGGGTTGTGGGAGGGGGGCATGGAGACCGCGAGGGACCGTTTTCTGTTTTACAGGTTTAAAAAAAAAAAATCATGGGATTTTCTATTTTGCAGAGGATTTGGCATGCTAGGGTGGGCTCCCAGCATGCCACTTAAATGCTTTTTTTTGGGGAGGGATGCTGTAGCTGATGGGGAATTGGGCACCCCCTTTGGCACATATTGAAGGGGGGAGACACGAGATGAGGAGGATTGGGCATTCCTCTCAGCACACAACAAAAGTGAGGGGGGAGAGACATTATGCTGATGGGAAGTGGGCTCCCCCGTCAGCAAAATAAATGGAGATGAGGATAAATGCCAACAGGAATTGGGGCCCCTGTTGGCAAAGAAAAACTGTTGGGGGGCGCATGATGCTGAGGGGGACTGGGCACCCCCTCAGCATACATTTTAAATAGGAGTGGGATCATTATGCCGATGGGGAGTGGGCTGCCCCGTCAGCATTGTGACAGGAGGCGGCGGCAGTCACTGCCGCCATGTTGCGTGCATGTCGGGAGGTGTATTGTGGTCCCGCTGCACTCTCATTGCAGTGGACCTTTTCTTTGATCTGGTGGCCACATTAGGGATGTGTGAGGTCAGCGCCTGCTGCTGGCTGATTGGGGAATGAGGGACGCACCTACTGATGTGTGTCCTGCGTTCGCCCAACAGTGACTGTGCCTCCAAATCTGCTACTGCCGCAATACATTGGCTGCGCATGTGCGAGCCAATATAAAAATGGCCATGTTATGCATCAGAGTTGAAAACCCCACTGAAATACACTGAACTGCAGTTACCTTAGTTTCTCATATTGCAGTCGACTGTTACAGCAGCAAGACATGTCTTCATTCAGAGAGTGGATCTTCACCCTGTGACCTGTTCAGGTGAGTGAGGGTGTGTGGGGTGTACTGGGGGTGTGTGGGGTTGTGGGCTCTGTGTGGAAGGTGGGGTTGGGGGTGGATTTACTTGGCAAGGGAATGTTTTCTTTGTTGCAGGTTTAAAAAAAACACAGAGGGACGGTTTTCTTTATTTCAAGCATGGCAAAATATTGTATTATGGGTACAGTGATTGGAAGGGTGGGGGTGCCACTAGACACCAGGGAATGTATTTTATTATGGGAACAGCAATCGTAAGGGTGGGGGTGCCTCTAGATACCAGGGAATATATTTTATTATGGGGACAGTGATTGAAAGGGGGTGGTGCCACTAGACACCAATATATTGAATGGGGGAGAGCCAAAGAATTAAACCGAGACTGTCTAGCCGATGAAAATGTAACAGCAAGTTTAGCAATTGCACTTTTTTTTTTGTTTTTTCCTATCGAAGTTAGACTTAACTGCAAACTGCTTTTTTTGTTTTTACTTTTTTGTTTTTTCTGATTGAACTTACACTTAACTGTGAACTGTTTTTTCAGTCAAACTTTGATGTTGTCCCAAAAAATGTTACGATTCAAAGACTATGCAATAATTGTTAACCAAGACATCCAAAAGCACATCCTTGGCACCAGCCCTCTCATCCATGAAACTTTCACAAAGAGATTTCAGACTGTCTAGGCTGTAGGTGAGAGCACAAATCCCCAATATTAAGGATAGGCGGAAAAAAGTGTTGTTTTTTTTTATTTCACTTTTTTGACCCTCCATATCTCAAAAACTGTACAAGATGTCATCACAAAACTTTCCACATCTTGAGGATCAGGGAGCCTGACCATGCATGCCAAAATGTGTACTAATTCATTAAATGATGGCAAAGTTATAAGGTGCAGAAAACTGTGTTTAACATTGAACTGCCAGCTCAACCCTGACTATAGTGGCACTACTGCTCCACTATAATATAGTGGTGCAGTCGAGCACTTATAGTTAAGGTTGAGAAGGCAGTTGAATGTTAAACCCCAAATGTTTGCACTTTAATAACTTGGCAACCATTCAACAAGTTAGCATGAAATGTTGCATGCACAGTCATGTGGGGTAGCTCTCTGGATGTGTCAAGTTTTATTCTGTTCAGATCGGATGTGTGGATTCTGAGTTCTGGACAGTGCAAAAAGTAAATTTCCGTAACTTTTCCCCATTGATTTTAATGGGTTTTCAGCTGACACCTGTAGTGCCCAAACAGTTTGAGATTTTGGGCAGAAACTTTCAGGGCAGAAAGGGGCTAGCCCACAGATGTGCCTTTTGCTGGCTTGGTGAAAAAAATATTAATGTGTTCCAAAGTTATTTAATTTTAAAATTTTCATAAGTTGGTTCTGAGCATGTTAAGTAAGCATCTCAAGATAGCTGTATGAAACAAAAAAAGAAACTTATCTTTTTTCATTAGGGGAAAATCCTTTTTCATGCCCCCCCCCCATCTTGTTTTCTGTTTTTTCCCTAAAAAAAATCACATTTGGAAACCACAAAAAATTACATTCTGGGAAGCAACCAACACATGTAGCATGCTTATCGGGACACCCATAGCTGAATTCTGCAGTTAACTGCTCGAGAAATGCCCCAGAAATGTGTTCTTTTTAACATTATAAATCTTTTCTCGTATCGCATGATATGAAAAAAGAATCTTTTTTCATATCACGAGTCATGAAAAAAGATAGTTTTTCATCACAGGAAATTCTTTTTTGTGTGTTGTCAGCATCTTTTCCCTGGTGTCTAGTGACACTCCCCATCCTCAGATGGACGTCCTTGTATGAACACTATTTTACCCTGGAGTCTAGTGGTGCCCCAACCTCTGATTTCCTTCTCTGCAGTTTTTTTTACTGTAATATAATCTCTGTATTTCTCCCTGGTGTCTAGTGTCTCCCACCATCCAATCACCAGACCCATATATAATTGTTATTTCCCTGGTGTCTAGTGGCGCATTCCACCCTCTGATGGCTGCATCCCCCTAATTCTTTATTTATTTCCCTGGTGTCTAGTAGTGCCCCCCCCAGCCTCCCATTGTCATCCCCGTAATATGTTTTTTTTCCCTCCCTGGCATCCAGTGGCACCCCCACTCTCTGATGGCCATCCCCATCATATATTCTTTTGTCCCTGGTGTCCAGTGGCACCCCCCCACCCTCCAATCCCTTCCCCTAGTGTTGTAACCCATAATAAAGAAAACAGATCCTTGATGTCTGCTTTTTTAAACCTGCAAAAAAAAGTACCTTGCTGATCTGCCCCACCCCAACCCCCACTACAACCTCCCAGTGAATACCCAAAACCTTGCATCCCCCACATACCCCACACATCCTCACTCACCTGAAGAGGTCATTGGATGAAGATCCACTCTCCCACTGAAGACATGTCTTGCTGCTGAAACCAGTGACTGCTATATAAGTACAGTTCAATGTATTTCAATGGGGTTTTCAACTTTGATGCATAACTTTGTCATTTCTGCATATTTTGACCCCAAATTTTCAACATGGCCTTTTGGACACCCCACCTCATGAAGACTGATAGTGGAATTATGCAAATCTGGCCCAAAAGGTGATTCTGTGGTCATGTGATGAAATCACCTTTTGGTCACAGTTTGAAAGTTTTCACAACCATTGTTCATGAGGTGGGGTTATAAGAAGAGTATGTTAAAAATGTGGGCTCTAAATATGCAAAAATGGCAAAGTTATGTGTAAACATTGAAATTTTGCTACGTACACTCATAACTTTACAAATTTTAAATATTTTGACCCCAAATTTTCATCATAAACTTTTTTATTACACCACCTCATGAAGGTGACAGCTGTCATTCTACAAATCCTGCCAAAGCTATCTTTTCACACATGTGGCATGCAGTGACACTGTGGTAATGCGGGGTCACAGTTTGCCAGGGATGTTGAGGCATTTGCTAATGTGTACCTGAGGTGGGGTAATAAGAAGGCTATGCTAACAAGTTGGTTCCTGTTGTCTTACAAATGAAAGTGCAGGGCTTGGAGGGTCCTGTGCTTCTGCAGCAACATATATGTATGCATCCAAGAAGGGATGGGAGCACAGGGCACAGAGGGCCCTGTACTCCCACTGGCAAATAAGGATACAATCAAACTATGTGAACAATTAGGGATGGATGGGAACACAGGACCGAGAGGGCCCAATGCTCCTACAGGGAAATAAGGATATGATTATACTACTATGCAAAAAAACTTTGTTGATGCACTAGTTAGGGTTAAAGTGACAAAAGTAGGGAAATGTTGCATTAGGGTTTCCAACCTTGACACTTCACCCCCACCCTGTAAGCAGCAAACCACACATGGGGTGTGCCTTGGGGTTCTCAAGTCTAACACTCACCCCATTCCCATACACTGTACAAATCTCAGCTTCTTTACTGATGGAATGAGGTGAGTGTTAAGCTTGAGAACCCCAAGGCACACCCCACACCAGGTTTGCAGCCTGCAGGGTGGGGGTGGGGTGTTAAGGTTTGAAACCCTAATGCCACAGTTCCCTACTTTTACTGCTTTAACCCTAACTAGTGCATTGAAGGACAACTAAACAATCTTGTTACACCTTTTTTTTAATTACTTCATAGGCTTGTAAAGGAGATACTGGTGTTTACATTTATACTGAAACTGCATTAATTCAAGCAGGATAAATGTAGTTTCATAGCATTTGAAAATTTTAAATAGCCTCTCCTGATTCAAAAATCCTGCTCTGAGAATCCTAAAATGGCTGTCTTTATGATATCAATAAAGAGAGAGAGAGAGAGATGCCAGCTGTGCAGATGTATTCTAGCTTTGTGAACTGTATTCAAATGCAAATAACTTTAAAGTGAAAATTGATATCATGATACTTTGAGCACGAAAATTGTTCAGTACACAAAATATCTATAAAATGAGTGGCGTTTCATTTATAGATACCTTTTAGATTTTTCTAATTAGCAAAAAAAAAAGCTGCAGAAAATTCAATTTTTGTCACTTTTTCAACAAACAAATGCAAATAACTTTAAAACAAAAAATGATAGCATGATACTTTGAACACGGCATTTGCTCAGCACAAAAATATCTACAAAATGAGTGTTGATTCATTTATATTTACTTTTTTTTATTCTCAAAAAAAGCAGCAGAAAATTCTTTTTTTTTTCACTTTTTCAACAAACAAATGCAAAGAACTTTAAAACAAAAAATGATGGCATGGTACTGTGAGTACAAAAGTTGTTCAGCACAAAAATATCTACAAAATGAGTGGTGTTTCATTTGTAGATACCTTTTATTTTTTTAATTAGCAAAAAAGCAGCAGAAAATTCATTTTTTTGTCACTTTTTCAACAAACAAATGCAAATAACTTTAAAACAAAAATTGTTAGCATAGTACTGTGAGCACAACATTTATTCAGCACAAAAGTATCTGCCAGCAGGTACAATAAATGAGGGACATGGTCTCCACTTCTCTAGGGGGGCTAGGAAGAGTTGGAAATGGGTCACCAGGTAGGGTGCAGGAGCTGAGAAATGGAAGCTCAAGTGGGGGAAGGAGAGGAGGGAAAAGGGGTGGAGTGTGGTCCTGATAAATGCCAGGAGCTTAGGAAATAAAATGCTTGAGCTCCAGGCAATGCAAGTTGAGGAGGAGGGCACGAGTGGGACCTAAATCTGGAGGGCTATACTATGTTCAGAAAAGATAGGGGGGAGGGAAGGGGTGGTGTAGCACTGTTAGTCAGAAATGGCATGGGTAGAGGAGGCAGAGGGGAACATGGAGACTATTTGGGTCACCCTGCTGATGCAGGGGGGTAAGACAGTAAAGGTGGGAGTGGCATACAGACCACCAGCACTGGTAGAGGTTCTGGAAGAAAGTTTGGTGGCAAATCCCAAGGGACACTGTAGATTAGGAAAGGGAAGGGTAGTGACAATGGGGGACCTCAACATGCCAGGAACAGACTGGGGGACTATGATGTCACCAGTGGCCTGGGAGCAGAGGCTGCTGGATGTCTTGCAGGATGCGTTTCTGACACAACAGGTGAGTGAGCCAACTAGGGAGGCCCAGACACTGGACATGGTCCTGCCAGACAGTGATCAGATTAGGAGCCTAGAGGGGAGGGACCCATTGACGGGGAGTGATCATGCCATGGTCTGGTTCTTCCTGGACCTAGGGTGGGAGGAAAGCTAAACAAGGATGGTAGTAACCAACTTTAGGGGTGCAGACTTCAGGGAGATGGGAAGGATCCTTAAAGATCATTTGGACAGGATGAGGCCAGATATGGATGCTGACAGCAGGTGAGAGATCATTAGGAGGGGAATACAGGAGGTTACCAGATCCTGCGCAAGGGAAAGGTGTAAGTTTGATAAGGTCAGAAAACCCTGCTGGTGGACCTGGGAGATACAGGAGGTGGTGAGGGACAAGAAGGCAGTCTATAGGTGCTTCAAATGCTCAAGGAGTGAAAGGGATCAGGAGGAATATGAGCTGACAGCCAAGAGAGTCACCAGTGTGGTGAGAGCAGCTAAGGCAAAAAAGGAGCAGTCTTTGGCCAGTGGGATCTGGAGGGGGTACAAGGGGTTCTTTAGATACATAGGGGGAAAAAAGGAAAGTAAGGGTGCAGATCAGCAAGATAAGGATAGGGGATGGTTCGGCACAGGAGGTGGGGGAACAGGCAGAAGTCCTAAATGAGTACTTTGCCTCAATTTTTACTGGGGGGATGGAGGGGCTATGTCTTGTAGGGGGAGTGGGGGCAAACCAGGGGAAGGGGTGGGACTGGTAGAGACCAGGGGCCCTGATGGGTCTGGGGAAAAGGAGTGGCCACCACAGATAGGTGGGGGGCTAGTAGTACAGGGTGAAAAGGGGAAGGATGTGGAGGCTGAAATCCCAATAGAGAGAGTAAGGGAAGCCCTCAGGTCCCTTCGGACATAGAAAGCACCTGGGCCAGATGAGATACATCCCTAGGTGCTGAGGGAACTGGTGGATGTCCTGGCAGTCCCTCTAGTGGAGATTTTCAATGTCTGTCTGAGGACTGGGTGGGTGCCCCAAGACTGGAGGGTGGCCATGTCATGCTGATCCACAAGGGGGGATCAAGAGAAGAGGTGGGAAATTACAGGCCCGTTAGTCTGACATCGGTGGTCAGCAAGGTGATGGAGGGCATTGTCAAGGAAAGGCTAAGGGGGTTATTGGAGCAAACTGTATACTTGGACAATAGGCAGCATGGCTTTGTCCCAGGAAGATGGTGCCTGACAAACCTTGTTGAGTTCTATGACTGGGTGACAAGGGCCCTGGATCAGAGTAGGCTAGTGGATGTCCTCTTTCTGGACTTCAGCAAGGCGTTTGATTCGGTACCCCACAGTGGCCTGCTGGCTAAGCTAAAGGAAATGGGGGTAGGGAGACAGTTGTTGAGATGGATAGGAAATTGGCTCTCTGAGTGTACTCAGAAGGTGGTGGTTGGAGGGTTAGCCTCATTCCCAAGGTGGGTTATTAGTGGGGTTCCCCAGGGGTCAGTGCTGGGGCCACTCCTGTTCAATACCTATGTCTCAGACATCAGGAAGGGGATCAGGAGTGAGATGTGTCTCTTTGCAGATGACTCAAAGCTGGGTGCAGTGGTGGATGAGGAGGAGGGAAGGGGAGGGTGGCCTTACAGGAGAACCTGGAGGCTCTGGAAAGGTGGTCAGGAAAATAGAAACTAAAATTCAATGTGGGGAAGTGCAAGATTCTGCACCTGGGAGTCAGAAATCCAGGTCGGGGTATACCCTTGGAGGAGACACGATTCAAGTCACGGAGGGTGAGATGGACCTGGGGGTAGTGGTAGATGTCAAAATGAACAACTCAGAGTCCTGTAGGAGGGCAGTGGCAAGGGCAAATAGGATGCTGGGATGCATCACTAAGGGGATTACCTCCAGAAAGGTGGAATGATCCTTCCACTGTACAACTGCTTGGTTAGGGCACACCTCGAGTATTGTGTGCAGTTTTGGAGACCACATTACACTCCTAGACAGGGTCCAAAGGAGGGCAACCAAAATGATCTGGGGCTTGGGGACAGGACCTAGGAGGAGAGGGTTAAGGAGCTTGACATGTGCACTCTGGAGGAGAGGAGGGACAGAGGGGACATGATAGAGATCTTTAAGTACATGAAAGGGATCAATAAGGGAGGCCCAGTCAGGGTGCACCAAAGGAAGGATGGTGGACCAACAAGAGGTCATGGGTGTAAGCTGGTATGGGGCAGGCTCAGAGGGGAGAGGAGAAGGTGTCATTTCACTGCGAGGGTGGTGGAGCCATGGAATGCACTTCCCAGGGAGCTGGTAGAGGTGGTGACTGTGGACAGGTTTAAAAGGGGATGGGACAGGTACAGGGGGTGGGTAAATCTGACCAGGCCCAATACAGGTGGAACATCTGGGACTGGGGACAGTATAACCCAAGTGGGGGGGGACACCAAAATCGGCCCTCAGTGCAGGTGCTGAAAATCGAGCAGACTCGAGAGACTGTTAGGCCTATTCTTCTGGCATTTTAGTATGTTATATGTAAACGAGTGGTGTTTCATTTATAGATACATTTTAGAGTTTTTTATAATCAGCAAAAATGGCAGGAAATTCATTTTTTTCACTTTTTTGGAGGTATGGCATAAATGGAATATGCTACCTCCCTACTGGAAATGTTGTTGATATTTTTTGTTCCCATGCCCTTCCCAATTAACCAAACTGCAATTTGCTTTTCAAAGAGCTCCCATCTCCTGCCTTCTGAACTGGGGGCAAAACTGTTGTATGCTTAATGTTTCCATTTCTGTTTTCCTCTGCTCTGTCAATGTTGCCTTGCCATGACAGTATGAGCCACAGATTCTCATACTCCAGCTTTAAATTATCAGGTAAAGTGATCAAGGGAACGCTGCATTTCTCGTGCAGCCATCCACCAACACTTCTTTGTCTTCCTTGCATTCAGTCAGTTCACATGAAAACTCCTTCGCCATACTACCCAGAGCTACATCTTGCTCTGCTGATGTTTCCCTTTCTTTGGTTTCATTTTGTATCATTCAACTGTGTGCCACTTAATTTGGAATGTTACCTCTGTTTCCAGGAAAAGAAGTCAGGGGCCTTGTGCTCCTCAAAGCAGCCACCTGCCGACTCTCTCACATCCTTAGCATGCCTTTGGCACTTGAGTGAAGACATCAGCACTTCCCAGGTAGTTGATGGCACTCAGCTGCACCTTATGCCTCACAACCCACCTGGGGCATGCTGTTATTTAGCATTACTGCACACCTTGTCATGTGTTATCGCCTACTTATAATTTACAATGTGATCCTATGGGAATTTTATATCAAACCTCTCAGGTGGTTGAAGCCACTCGACTGCACCTCATGCCTCACAACCCACCTGGGGCATGCAGCAATTTAGCCTTTCACACACCCTGCTGTGTGGTATTGATCACTTAAAATTTATAATATAATCTTTTTTTTGAATTATATACTGCACTTCCCAGGTGATGTGCAAGTGTGCAGGTTGTGTGCATGTGTTCTATGGCTACAGAAGCACTGGACTATGATGGTGGATGTCTCTTACTGTAAGTAATTTGGGAAGAGTTGTATACTGTTTGTCTTACCTGATGATGGATGTCTGTGGTTGCTTGTGTTGCCTTGCTCCTTTTGGCTGCTTGGGAGGGAATGCAGAGTTAGTGTTGAAAACCCTAACATTGCATTTCAATACTTTTGCCACTTTAATAGCAACACAAACTGATACATTAATGGAGTTTTTGGAAAAGAATATATAAGGGATATGCTACCCCTACTGGAAATATTGTTGATATTTTTTGTTCGCGTGCCAATTAACCTGATTACATCATCATCAGTGGCAAAAGCCATGAGTGATGTCATCAGGTCAGTCGGCACAAAAACAAAGAATATCAACAATATTTCCAGTAGAGAGGTAGCATATTCTATTTATGCCATACCTCCAAAAAAGTGACAAATAAAAATAGAATTTCCTGCTGTTTTTTCCTGATTATAAAAAATCTAAAAGGTATCTATAAATTAAACACCTCTCATGTGGCAGATAGTTTTGTGCTGAACAACTTTTGTGCACAAAGTACCATGTTATCATATTTCATTTTAAAGCTATTTGCATTTGTTTATTGCAAAATGTGTAAAAAAATTTAATTTTCTGCTGTTTTTTGCTAATTATAAAAAAATTTAAAGGTATATATAAATGAAACTCCACTCATTTTGTAGATATTTTTGTGCTGAACAAATCTTGTGCTCACAGTACCATGCTGTCTTTTTTTGTTTTAAAGTTATTTGCATTTCTACCCTATGGCTACCATAAGAGCCATGCTAGTCCACCTCCTCCTAAAATGCTTACCCCTCATCTACCTTCTAGTACCCTCATCCCACCAGCCAGTCATCTCCCCTGGCTCACTGCTACCAGCGCCAACAATTCTCACTGACATAGTTCGATCTCACCCTACACTGACCATGTGCACTGGCCCACAGCACCCATCCCCTGGGTACCTCCCCACTGCCTACCCAGGCTCCCCTTGGTGGCTAATCATTCTCACCCTCCCAACCTGGCAAACCCTACCCATCCCCTGTTCCCTGAAGGTCCCTTCCCCATCCCCACATACCCATTGGAAGCCCACTCATCACCACTCCCTAGCCAGAGCCGTGGTCCTCCTTCTACTCCTAACAGGCAATATACATCCTAACCCAGCCCCCACCCAGACCAACCCACCAGGTGGGTTTCCCGGTCTGAGCATTGCCTCCATGAATATACACAGCATATTGAAAAAATATGATATCCTCCAATGCTGGGTCATGCTGCACAAACCAGATGTCATTGCACTGGTGGAAACCTGGCTTTCAAAGTCCACCCCTGACTCCTTTGTCTCCCTTCCTGGCTACACCCTATACCGGGAGGATCGTGTAGGCAAACATGGGGGTGGCTGTGCAATCTATACCAGGGATACACTCACTGGCCAAGCACTCCCTGCTCTGGCCCTTGCTAGCGGGGCACAGGCCCTCACCCTTAAACTTACTCCAGACCCCTCCAGGGGCCCCCTTTATCTCACCACTGCCTACATTCCCCCAAAGAACCAAAACCTGGCACTACTATCCTTAACTGATTATCTTGCCACCCTCCCTCACAAGGTGGAACAAGTCCTTGTGGGGGACCTTAACATGAACTGGCTCAGTGCCACCTCCGCTACCACCCGGGACTCCTTCGCAGCCATTAATCTGACACAGCTCATTTCCCAACCCACTAGAGTAAACCCTAAGAGTGGTACCAGCACCCTCCTAGATGTTATCATCACCAACAGTCCCAAAAAAATCCTGGACATCCAAGTCCTCCCTGACGCACTCAGTGACCATTCTCCTATCCTATTCTGCTGGGTGACGCTCTCACCCTGACCCACAGCCCAGCCCACACTCCACCTGTGTTTCAGACCAGGTGAGCTGAAAAACCTCAAGCAATTTCTTGCTCAGATAAACTGGTCCTCCATTCATCATGCTCCTGAAATAGATACTGCCCTTGCCTTCTTTTCCCAAACCTTTAACAAAGTCTGCGACCTCTTCGCACCCTTCACAGCTGCCTGAACCAAAAAACATAATGTGCCCTGGATTACTCCTGCCCTATTACAATTGTTCAGGCTTAGGGATAACCTACGGCACCTTGCCACAGAAACAGGCCAGATGGCTGACAGACAAGCCTACAATGCTGCACGGAATAAGTGCACTTGGGCCATCCGAAAAGCCAAGGCCGACCACTACCAGGCCACTCTCACCTCCTCCTGGGGGTGTGCCCGTACCTTCTGGGATAATGTCAACAATCAAATGGGAGTGCACGCTCCCTCCCCATCCCAGATCACCATTGACTGCACAACCGTTTCGGACCCAGCAAACATTGCAAACTACCTTAACACAGCCTTTACGGACCTGAGCTCTGTCCTCCCCAGTAATTTCTTTGACCCGCAACCCTCCCTACCTGCCCCAGTCCTCCAGCGCCCTTGCTTCTACCTGCATAGGGTAACTGCCCAGGAAGCTAGACCCCACCTGCTCAGAGCATCAAAAAGCAGTAGTCCCGGTTATGACTCCTTGGACCCCAGCATTCTCCATCTGGTTCTGGACCAGGTTCTTGCCCCCATACCTCTCAACTGTCCCTGATTTTCAGGGACGTCCCTGATTTTGCCTCCAAAATTCCCTCTGTCCCTCAAAAATGTGCACGTCCATCACTGAAAAGTGGTGATTTAAAGCAAAAAATACTATCAGACATTAGTGTGAAAGCCTAGTTCCCCATCAGAAAATGCTTTGTACATTAAACTGCACATTATAGGAGGGTTCTTGATTTGGTACTATAATTTTCTAAGATTTGTCCCTGATTTTGGTCATCTGTCCCTGATTCTTTTTTTAAGCTCTGTCCCTGATTTGCAAGGCAGGAGGTTGAGAGGTATGCTTGCCCCACTTACCAGCCTTCTCAACAAATCCCTCTGCCTGGGGCAATTCCCAACTGCATGGAAAACCGCCATTGTTACTCCCATTCACAATGGTGGTGACAGGTCCTCTGCCAGGAACTACCATTCTATCTCCATACTCCCACCCCTCTCCAAAGCCCTAGAAAAGCTGGTTGCAACGCAAATCACTGAATACCTGACCAAACACAACATCCTCTGCCCTGAACAGCACGGTTTCTGTGCAGAACACAGCACTGGCACTGCACTAATTGAATTTTCAACTTTCCTACACTCCTCTCTGAACTCTGACTCCCTAGCCAGGGCAGTGTTCATCAACATCTCAAAGACATTCGACACTGTCTCCCACCCCCTCCTTCTGGATGCCCTCTGCCACACTGGCTTCTCTACTGGGCCTCTCGCCTGGTGCACCAGCTACCTATCTGCCCACTCCCAATGTGTCAGAATTAATGGGACACTTTCCAAAACTTGTCCCATCCAATCAGGGGTTCCTCAGAGCTCCATCCTGGGACCCCTACTCTTCTCACTCTACGTAAACACCCTGCCCAGTGCATGCGCTGGGAAAATTCTGCTGTATGCAGATGATGCCATCATCTTTGCCACTCACCGTAACCCTACCTCCCTCCAGGACTCCTTACAACTTTCCTATAATGATGCCAAAACCTGGTTTAAGGAGCACAGACTGGTTATTGATCTCAAAAAAACAAAAACAATGCTCTTTTCCCACCCCCAAAACAAAGCCAGCAACTTCCCACTCCATATCCTCCCCTGCTTCAAACAACCAGTAGAGCAAGTCCACTCCTATAAGTACCTTGGGGTCTCCTTTGACTCAGCCCTCACCTACCACACCCACATTGATGCACTTGCCTCAGCCACTAATGTGCGGCTAGGTATCTTATACCGCCATAAAAACTGTCTCCCCCACTGCCCTCCCAGATAGCGGCTACTTCCTCTATACTATCCCTTTGACTATGGCTCACCAGTACACGGCGCTGCTGACAACCGCCCTCAATAAAATTTGCCTCATCTTAAATAAGGCATAGGCTAATCACTGGGGCCCCAGGCTTACGATTCGCGGCCAGCTCTATGGACATGGCAAAACTGCTGAACCTAGATGAACGTTTACGCTACCAAACATGCCTAATAACAAAAAAAACTCTTCTTGGGCTGTCCCCACCTGGGCTGACAGCTTCCCTCCGCCAAGCCCAACCCTTGGTCTGTACACTGTCCTCCTGCAAGGCCACTTTTCTGGTCCCAAGATCTAGGACATCCCATGGACAGAGGTCCTTTTGCTATAGAGCTCCATCCTGGTATAACTCACTCCCTGCCCCCATCTCAGATGCCCCCACAATTTCCAGATTCAAAATCGCACTTCGCAGCCAACTATTTAATACGTGAAGCTGCACCTGTCTATAACTGAGGCATAGCTCCCTGTGCCCTGAGAATGCCCGGTGGGTGGCAGCCACACCACATCTCTTTTAATCCTCACCCATTGCTGTTTGTACTGCTATTATCCTGCTGCTTGCTCTTACCATCGTGCAAGAATGTGCCATTGCAACCAAACTGGTTTATCAGTCTACCTGGTGTAGTCACATGTGGTTGCTAACTATGTACCCTGTATGCTGCAACCAAAGTTCAGTTAAGTGCTTGCAATAGTAACTATACTGGCTTATCTGTTTACCTGGTGTAGCCACATGTGCTTGCTAACTATGCAACCTGTATGCTGTAACCAAAGTTCTGTTAAGTGCTTGCAATCTATGTAACCCATAGGCAGTAACTAAAAGTCTGTTATGTATTTGTCCTCAATGTGACGAGGTACCTTTGGAAATGAGCCTCTGGCTCAAAGGTTGTAAACCGATGTTCAAATAAATAAATAAATTTGTTAAAAAAGGGACAAAAATGAATTTTCTGCTGCTTTTTTTGGTAATTAAAAAACTGAAAGATATATATAAATGAAACACCACTCATTTTGTAGAAATTTGCTATGCTGAACAAATGCCATGCTCACAATACCATGCTATCATTTTTTGTTTTAAAGTTATTTGCATTTGTTTGTTGAAAAAGTGACAAAAATTGAATTTTCTGCTGCTTTTTTGCTAATTTAAAAAAAAAATAAAAGGTATCTATAAATGAAACACCACTCATTTTGTAGATATTTTGTGTGCTGAACAACTTTCGTGCTCAAAGTACGATGCTATCATTTTTCATTTTAAAGTTATTTGCATTTGAATACAGTTAGTGGAGCTAGAATACATCTGCACAGCTGGCATCTCTCTTTCTCTCTCTTTCTCTCTTTCTCTCTCTCTCTCTCTCTCACTTCATTGGCATCATCAAGGATGTCATTTTAGGATTCTCAGAGAAGGATTTTAGAATCAGGAGAAGCTGTGTTTAAAATTTTCAAAATGCTATGAAACCGCATTCATCCTACTTTAATAAATGCAGTTTCAGTATAAATGAAAACAACATCCTCTACTACTTCTCAGAAAAGTGACTTACAAGTTAATTTCATTACCAAACAGGAGTTCATGTATTTGAGACAAGATTGCCCAAAGGACTACATTGTGCACACTGCCTAAGGTTCACAAGGACCTCCAGCACCCCTCTGGGAGATCTATAATTTTAGCTGTAGCCTCCGTTATGGGGAACACTTCTGGCTATATAGATTCTTTTAGTCTATAGGCTAAGGTGGTACATTTACCCTCCTACCTAAGGGATGCCATGGAGATGCTGGAGGCCTCGGACACCTATAAGTGTAATGTTGGTGATTTGTGGCTGACTATGAATGTGGCCTCACTTTACACCTGCTTCCAACACCATTTGGGCCTGAGCACAGTACATTTCTTTATGGGCTTATTTGATACAAAATCTAGTCTTCCACCAAAATATGTCATTGACACCCTCACATTGATCCTGACCAGCAGTTGTTTTAATTCCGATTACTATTTACAGGTCTATGGGACTGTCATGGGGTCATCAATGGCTCCACCTTTGCCAGCCTTTTCATGGGCTGGTAGGAGGGGGTTGCAATCTATGAACCCAGGCAGAAACTCTTTACTGGCAGGATTACATACTGGGGGCACATCATTGATAATATTTTGTGCATTTGCGGTGGCACAACACAGGAAGAGCAGGATTTTTTTAAATATGTCAGTGACAATGAATGGAACTTCATGTTCACTTTTTCATTGCACCCTGAAATAATTCCATTTCTTAATCTAGCCTTAATAGTACAAGTGACTGATGGGATTATACTGATTGAAAATTACAGGAAACCTACCGCTGGGAACACCTTACTTAAATTTGATCATTCCCACACCCATCACCCGCTAGAGAGCATCCCATATGGGCATTTTGTAATTGCTCACAGTTTAAAACCTTTGACAAGGAATCCATAGATCAGAAGTCTAGTTTTCTATCTAGAAGGCACAAACCCAGTATACTTAATGAGGCCAGAGAGAAATACAGAAACAGAAAGAGGACTAAGCCAAATGTTCACAGGCAGAACAGGTATAAAATCTCCAGCCAGATTAATTTTATTACATATTTTAATGCTGTACAGTATCTCCCAAGGTGGCTTGTATCCTGAAGAGATTAATGCAACTTTTGTCAGCAGTCCCAGACCTCAAGAAGGAAATAGGTGTCTGCCCTCAAGCAGTTTACTGGAGAAGCAGAAAACTCAAATACTTTGTGTCCCAGAGCCATTGCAAGCCAGCATTACCAACCAGACATTTTCATACAAATGGCTTCTCTAAATGTTATTCTTGCAATGTCTGTAAGTTTGCCCAAACAGGTTCCACCTTTGTTAGCCCTACTAATAGCAAGAACTATGACACCAGACATAGAAACACATGTAGGTCTTCCGTTGTCATACATGCCTCTGGTGTTCCTGTCCAACTGTTTACGTAGGATGGAGTATCCACCCAATGAAGGAAAACATTCAAGAACATGCATGTTTGATGCTCAGTGGCAAGTGTGGAACCCCTGTGGGCATACAGTTGACTAGGGTGCATAACTCGGATTGGAATTGTTTAAATCATGGCATTGGTATTTCTACCACCTCATCCAGGTGGTGGAGACAGACTCTGTACTTTTCTGCAAAGGGACAGCAGGCTCAGGTACACAGTGGGAGTTCTGCATCTGGGAGGCCAGAATGACAGATGGGATAGTATCCCCTTCCTCTAGTCACAAACTACTAAGTATAGTGTGTGGGGGGGGAGAAAAAGTGTGTTTGCTTGTAACTAATTTTTAAATGTCACTTTTATTGTTGTTGCAGGTGTTTTGAGTGAACTACACTGAAGTACAATGTGCCTCTCTACTAAATACACTTTATAATTCATTAATTAATACAGTGCTTTATATTGTACAGCCATAAATACTTTCATTTTCAGCATGGAATGTAACTCTCCTGCAGTTTATCTATTTTGTATTATTTTATTTTCCATTTTTGTTGTAATTATGAACTCATTTACTGTCGTTTGTGGTTTATATCACTATATGTTTAATTTGAATGCAAGGACGCTTATGGTCAGGCCATCACATGGCAATAGCTAAATGAATTGTACTGCCTTTTTATATAACGTACAATATAAAACAAGTGGATTCTGCCCAGATTATTCCCAGTCTCTGGCCTACTCCTCAGGACCCTATCCTTACACAGCCCCGGATATAGTTCATGTTTTTCACTCATATTATAGCTCTCTCTACAGTCAGGAAGTTGTTTCCCCTGCCTTCTAAGTTGACACAATTAAGGAGAGGGGTGACCTTCACCTGCCAGATTTTTTTCTTATATTATTGTATTCTTCATAGTAACAAAATCTTCTGGTGGGTCCAAGTTTTGACTGGCCCCAGCGATGGGAAATACCAACCTTTGTAGTTCCAACTTGAATCGCAGCTCTGTATACAACACAGTATTCAGCTCTCTAGCCTTTTATATACTAAACCCTCTATTCTTCCTTTGTGACTTGGCAATACCCCCCTAAAATGGTTTCTGCAGGACCTTAATAAGTTGAGGTCCTACCTCCAAAAGGACTGGACTCGAGATCTTTCCCAATCCTTCTTGGGAAATCCCAACATTAGAGTTGCCAACCATCCTGTCCCTTTTAATTTTGGTCCCCATATGCAAAACTCCCCTTTGGAGTCCTTTCTCTCTAATGGCTCACCTCCATAGACGAGGCCCTGCTGTTGTTTAAGTCCAAGTTCACCGCCATCTGAGACCAATATGCCCCCCTCAGACGTACCAGAATTCGAGGCGCTCACCTCCCATGGATCTCTCCCGAAATCCTAGCCCACCTTCATATCAGAGACAAGGCCTGGAAAACCTTTAAGTCCTTCACTTCTCCGGCTGACCTCCAGATTTACCGTGAGCTTCGGAATTCAAGTACCAAAATACTCCGTCAAGCAAAAGCCAATTATTTCAAAGGCGCATTCAATTCCACCTCCTATCTCCTGTCAAAATTCTGGAAAGTGATCAAATTGCTCCTCAGCCCTCCATCGCAGACCCCTACCCCTTCCCTGCAGGTAGGCGGTCTTACCATCACTGACCTCCCAGTAGTGGCCACATTGTTTAACTCTCTCTTCACAGCTAGCCATGCCACTCACCTGTCCACTCCTCACCCTGCTCGGCACCCTTCCCCCTCCAACCCACCTAGTGGAACACCCACAGCTCACACCTTCTCCTTTCTGCCGGTCACTCCAGTCGAGGTATATAATGCTCGGGTTGCCCTTAACCCAAGTAAGGGCAAATGTCCCACTGGGCTGGACTCCAAAATGCTCCACCTATCTGCCCCTGCCACAGCTCAACCCCTGGCCTCCCTTTTTAACTTATCCTTGTCCCTAGCCGAAGTCCTCTCTGAATGGAAACATGCCATTGTAATCCCGCTTCCTAAGAGTGGAGATGCCTCAAACCCTAACAACTATCGGCCCATCTCCCTCCTACCGATCCTGGCCAAACTACAGCAGTGCCTGGTACTCTCTCTTCTATCCTCCTTTCTGGACTCCTACTCCTTTTTTTCCCCCTGCCAGTCTGGTTTTAGGAAATCCCACTCTACCACTACCTCCCTTCTCAGAAATACAGATTCCATCCTCACTGCGATGGATGCTGGCCACATCACAGCTGCCATCTTCATCGACCTGGCTAAGGCATTTGACACAGTGTCACACTCCCTCCTCCTGGCAAAACTTGCCAATGCTGGACTGTCCAACTGGGCCACATCTTGGTTCCTGTCATACCTCACTGGTAGATCCCAAGCCGTCTGCATCAGTTCTTCCACCTCGGTGCCCCTCACAATCACCTCAGGGGTACCACAAGGCTCTGTCCTTGGTCCACTCCTGTTCTCAGTCTTCCAGAATGATCTGCCCTGTGCCTGCCCACACTCCTCCATACACATGTGTGTGGATGATACAGTGCTGTATGCATCTGGCCCCACGTCCATAGAGGTTGCGACCAAGCTGCAGCAAGATTTTATCTCAATCCAGCACTGGCTCCACTCAAATCAGCTCCTCCTCCTCAATGCCAAAAAAACAGTCTCACTAACCTTTGGCACAAGGCAGAGAATTTCCATGCTCCCCTCCGCAATCACATTCCACACCCTGGAAGGGTCCCCCCTGGAGGCCTGCACCTTCATCAGATATCTCGGTGTCTGGCTTGACCAGCACCTCAATTTTTCCATGCACATCGACTCCATACTCAAAAAGCTGCACCCCAAGCTTGGTGCACTTTACCGGAATCGTGACAGCATCCCTCTATCTGCCAGGAAGGCCATAGTGCAGAAAATGATCCTCCCTGTCCTTGACTATGAGGACATAGTCTACTGCACTGGCCCCAAGTCCACATTAGCCAGACTCAACCCTCTCTTCAACTCTTTCTGTCATTTTGCCCTGAACTGTCCCTACACCACACACCACTGTGCCCTATATCAATCTATGCACCTCATCTCTCTAGACATTTGCAGACAGACCCACTGCACCAAGATCCCAGCCAAGTTTTGGTCCCAGTGGCTCCCCTTCTACCTCACCGATGCCCTAACCAACCCCAGTACCCAAGTTTACTCTCTTAGAAACACTGACTCTCGGTCTGTAGCTATCCCACACTGGTCCACTACCATCAGCCAGGCAGCTTTCAGTTACTGCCTTCCTTCATTGTGGAATTCCCTCCCAGCTTCTGCTCATCACTTTTCCTCCCTCTCACAATTCAACTCCTTGCTCCAAGTTCATTTTTCCCCTACCTGCGCATGTGTCGAGGTATTTTCCAGTCTTAGTGTGGAATATCTGAGTATATCTCCACTTAGTAACACATTAATCTGACCAACTTGTTAGAGACCAATTTGTTAGAGGCATACACTATGTACTTATTGTATCATGCTGTATCAACTGTGACCACCTACTATTTCTCTCCACCCACTATTGTCAAGCAAACAGAACTAATGTTAGTGCTACCACTGCTATGTAATATCACTTGTTTTTATACTGTCTTCAACTGTTATCCACGTCCCTCCCCCCCCCCACCGGACGCATCTGGAATCGAGCAGTAGTCTGCTCAGCATGCCTTCCTGGTAAAATATTTAAATAAATAAATAAATGGCAGGCCTGCATCATTGGCTGTAATCAAGTATCACTTTGCCTTTCCAGTTTATCACCCTTTCAGAAATTTACAGCTTTCTGGGACCATAACTACTTTTTGGGGCCCGCCACCATGGAATTTCTCTTCCTCCTCTCTCCTTCTGGAATGCCAATTGAATGCCCTTAATCCTCACGCTGTTGCTCATTTCAATGCTTTTTTTAGCTCAGCAACTTTAGGGGGCTACAGAGTATGGGTTTTTAGGAGCAACATATTATGAACCTGCAGCTTAAGCCTAAGGACTGGCCGTTAATCTGGAAGACACTTTATATGTTTTTTTAAGCAAGATAGATAGCGTTATACCCAATTCTGCATTCTTCACAATATGTACTTTACCCCCTAAGACTATTCCGTATGGGTCGTCTCTCTTCACCAGAATATGCAGATTGTGGTTCTGGGGTGGACTCTCTTATGCGCATTTTATGGGATTGTTCTAAAGTGGCACCCTTGTGGTCTAATATGCGTAGTTCCCACAATCCCCTGTTTTCTCTGGATCCCTTTTTTACTCCTGAATCTTGCCTTGTAGGTCATTTTCTGGATGAGCTCTTTGGTCCCTATAGGGAATATCTTTCTTTAATTGCTGTACCTGCCAAACTAGTCATCCTTCGCTATCGGAAGGATGACTGTATTGCTTCAATCTCTGAATGGTGACAGGAACTCCTTCAAGCCTTGGTGGTTGAGAAGCATACTGCCAAATGACAAGAGAAAATTGACAGATATTTGGAATTCTGGGGATCCTTGGAAGCTTTTATCTAAAACATTTATGAGTGCATTGGTGGGTGCTCATAAGGGTATAGAAGGATTCTATACCTGAGCACACCATACACTCATGTTTAAATAAAAGCTTCAAGGTCCAAAGTAAATATCAATGTCCTTGTCACTAACAATATCTGAGGGATCCAATTTTTAGTCTCCTCGGTTCTTTCCCCAATTTTCTTTCTTGCTTTTCTTTTGTTGTATTGGTTAGATTTTTGCCTTGGGACTTGTCCCTTGGGTGTTTGGCAGTGCTCAGGGCTGTGTAGGGGGTGGGTGGGGAGGTGGGAGTGGGCTGCAGGGGTTTATTTATTTATTTATAATTTGGATAAACACCTTTGAGCCAATGGCTCTTTTACAAAGGTTCCACGTCAGTATACAAAGAACAGAAGTACAGTTTGTGTGAGATTAGCAGGCAAGCAGTTTGAATACAAAATTCAGTACAGGTATACATGGTCTAAAGCTACAGGTGATATAAATAACAGTTAGAACAACATAATCATGCATACTTTTAAGAATGATGAGTCACAACAAATAACATTTACATGAATTAAAGCTGCCAGAAGGGCATTGTCAAAGGGAAAGGTAGAGTGGAAAAAACTGAGTTGCTGCCAATTGTGCCAGGTAGCGTAGGAAAGTGGAAGAGAGAGTGGGTGTAGATGGGTAACTGGGAGGGAGGTAGAAGGAGAGGTGGGTAGGAGGCAAGGATCGAGGAACAAGTGCAACAGTGGGTGGGGTGAGCAGATTAGAAACGGGGAGAGAGGAAGGGAGTTGAAGGAGGGTAAGAGAGGAAGGTGGTGGACCTGGGCTAGGGAGAGAGACGGGGTAGATATGGGGAGGGGAAGGGTGGTAGCAGGCAGAGGTGGTGATAGTAGAGAGGTGCGAAGAACAGAAGTGACTACCTGGGAGGTTAGGAGAAACAGTTTAGGAGGGATGTTTATGGGTGTGAGGTTGTTCTTGTTAATATTTTTTTTTTGTATTTATCTTTTTTCTTGTGACCTTGACAATGTACAAACATGGTTCATTGTTTAACAGACTTTGTAATGCTTTGTTTATAATTCAGTAAAGCATATTAAATAGTAAAAAAAATAATGTACAATATTTAAGCTGTATGTTGTGGGCCAGTCCACACACCCCTGAGGAAGAAGCTGCTTGGATTTGAAGTGCTGGGCATTTGTATAGTTCTCTCTTTTATTTGGGCACTAATAAACACGCTCAAAGCATTACTTAATGCCTGTTTCATCTATGTGGTCTTTTTTGTTTGTTCCCAAGTGCAACACACTGAAAAGGACATTGTACAGAAAGTGTTTTAAACATGAGTAATCTCTAAATAAAGAATTCATAAACCTACCTATGTAATCACCAGTAGAAAAGTACAATGTAGAAATACAAATAAAAAAAGTTCAAATACAGCAGGTAACCTGGAGCTAGAGAGTAACAAATATACCATCCCTAGGCACCTTAGAGCCACACTTACAAACAAGCTGGGAAGAGGCACTATGGGCCCAAACAAGCTGGTAGAAATCCACATAAAAGAGGGTACAATCAAACATGCAATGAAAATAAAACCTCAGGAGGGTGGACAGGACATTCAACAGAATGGCGAAAATCCAAAAAAGACTCAACAGAACAATGCCTTCTACTACCTGTGCCAGCTCAGGAGGAACTACTTTACATTGAACAATTTGTATTGATTTCTATTAACTTTTCAAATTTTGTTTTACATTTAATTTAAAAAACAATCAAAAACTCATTTTTTAAGAGCAATAATGTACTTCAAGGAGGGAGATATGGGCCGCTGGCATTTGGCCTCATTATGTACCTGGGCAGGTGGGTAATGCCCAATGATAGAAACTTATTGTTGTGCTCAGGCTGTGGATGGTGGGTGCTAGGTAAGGAAGCAACTCCAAATAATCCAAAAAATGAAAGACCAGCACTCCAGAAGTCAATTTCCACCATGTAATAGTGTATTATTTATTATGAGTGAGGAGAAAACAGAGCAAAACAAAACCCCTAGCACCTCGACCGTTAGGTCTTCCAGGGGGTATGAATGCAGTACAAACTTGTTCTCCTTATATACATATCACCTGGTTCAATAAATCATTTAAATAATTAATACATAATTGATCATGATTATACAGAGCTAAAAAGACCATAGCACCTAAAGAATAATCTTCACTTCAAAGGGGTGCTAGAAGGTCAAAGTGAACATAGAAAATTAAAGGAGAAAGTCAATAGAACACATCAATACAATCCTTTTTCTATCCTATAATACTTTTATTATTTAGATAGTATCTCATGTAATGAAATGTTAAATCAAAATAAAGCCAGTAACAGGGGAAAAGGAGAAGGGGGTGAAAAAGGAGAAGAAAAAAGGAGATTGTAAATGAAAGGGTCAAACAGCAAGTGGATAACATATGAGAAATAAAGTTATATATACTACTTTTTAGTAGAAATTCTAATGTATTTATATTTTATTATTTTGATAAAAAAATGATATGGTAAATTAAGCATTCGAATCATTACCCACTGATCTTTATCAACAATTTCAACCTAAGTCTGAAATTACAACTTTTCTTAGTGCTGACCTAAAATGTAGTACAATATTCTCCCAGTTAATAGGAGTTCACAACTAGCTGCAAAAGGTCAGTAGAAAATAAATAAATTTTAATTATTTAAACAAAGTAAATTAATCCTAAACATCCTTAAACAAATTAACAAAAAGGTTGATATAGAGACCAAAATATCTCAAAGTGACTAGAAGATCACATTCATTTATAATTCATTTCTTATACATATGACAAAATACATTGGTAATGGGTAATGCCCAATACAGCCCAACCTGTTGTGTATTATTGCTTGCTCAAGGGTTGCTGACAAATTCAGCCTAGTTAAAACCTGGTCATATAGGGCTACCTTATGATAAACCAACCTTATGGCAGGTTATCTGCAGAATAACATGTAGAGGTCAAAAAGTAATCACAAAATCCCTCTGTAACAGTACTGCTCCCACCCCCAACATAACATGACTGATAAAATCAAGCATTCATTAGAAAGCAAAATCCTGAACTCCAGAACAAATCCCAAGGGAATAATGGCAAGGATATACTATTCTGAGGGAAACTATACCACCTCAATCAGAAAAAGTGAAAGAGAGATGGGAAAGAGATCTGGGGGTGGAGATATCTGACAAGAATTGGGAGACCATTTGTGAGTCACACATGGGCTTACTCTGGTGCAACAAATACAAGGAAGCTTAATATAAATTCATTCACATGTTATATGTCCCTCCTGTATTGGTCCACAAATTTTCACCAGGAGTGTTGCCCATGTGTGGCAGATATAAAGTTGCAGTTGGGACATATATACATTACTATTGAGAATGCCCAGTGCTGCAGGGTTATTGGAAAGAAATTAGGCAGCAGATAGAATGGAGAGTGGAGGCTCAGATAGCAGAAACACCAATATCAGTGCTCCTTGGGATGGACCACATGGGGGGGGAGGAATGGGAACCATACCGCAGGATTGCATGCGTTCTATTGACCCTGGCTAGGAAGTGTATACAGAATACCTGGGTGGCAAGTGTACAACCCACAGTAAACATGTGGCTAGAACTGGTGGCTAACACGCTACCATTAGAAAGAGTAACATATGAATTAAAAGAAAGGGAGCGCTCTTTAAGAGAATATGGGGAACATTTATGAGTTCCTTTCCCCCGGGGTATAGCAGCGTTATTGAGACTTAATAATGTATTGCAGCCCTATTGAAGAATGAGATGTATCAGGGATATGTTCAAAGCTGATGTCAGGTGACAGACAATGATACTGATTAATTAGAAGCTACCACTGAAAAGAAGAGGACTGAACTAGATGAAATGCAGCCAATCACTGTTAGTTAAGTTTAGAATGGTTCATTAGATTTGTTTAAGTTATTTCCTTTCTGTCTGATGGACTAGGATAAAAAAGGGAGCTAACACATGTATAGGAGTCATTGATATAAGAGTTCATAAGAAGGATATTATCTGTGTGAATTACTGTAGCTATATATAAACGGTAAATGTGGTTAAAGTATATGATGTGTTCAACGTGTATTTTGCTGTGTATCATATGTATATGCTACCCAATAAAAAGATGATAAAAACATCCAGCATTCACAAAAATCTACCATTGCCAGACTACACAGTACAAAAAAAGCAACTGAAATATGAAACACAAAATAATTCATACAGTACACAGTAAACAGATTTCAAAACACAGAAGTAACTACCATGAAGTAAGCAACTCAGAAAGAGTCACACAAACCATATTAACTACAGAGTGAACTTTAAAATTCAAGAGTTACTCACTTACAAGTTTCAAACAGGACTTCTGGTGATATCACCACCTAAGATGGTGGATTGAGCTTTTGCTCCAGCTCTTCTTCATGTCTTATCCAGCATCATCCTGCACTGAACTGAGCTCACAGACAGAGTAAACAGCAATAGTTCAGTTGGACAGTATGGCTCCACCAAAGGAGTTGCAGGAGCAGAACCTATCAGAGCCCAAACTGTAAAGCCCTAGCATCTCCCCATCACAGGCCTCTGATGGCACAGTTGGCTCAGGAATGGGATTTTACAGGAAAGAAAGCTCTGCCAGCATCATGAAAATGCTGCACCAGATGGATTCAAATGTATCAGATGTTAGGATGGATTTTAAGAAACTGGAGCACCACACCTTGTTGGTGGAAGAGACGCTCAATGTGGCATGGGAGGACTCAACAAGAATGGACTGCACACTCTTATTTCTGTGCCAAAGAGAGACAGAACTGATGCAAAGTCCTGGGGATGCCAAGGCATGGGAATGCTGAAAACATGTAAGACTTTTTAGCTTTCTGGAGGATGGCGAGGGCCCAGACCTCAATGCTTTCTTATGTATGTTGCTGCAGATGGAAGGGGCTAGCAAGGGACTTCTCATCTGACATTGAACATGCTCACAGAGTGCTCAGTCCCAGGCCAAAAGTGGACAAACCTCCAAGGTCAGTCATTGTGAAATATCTAAGGTATCTCACTAAAGAATTACTACTTAAAATAAGCATGGGACAAACAGGACTTTTATTTCAATGGGGAAACACACAGTATATATGCAGAACAAGATTTCCCAACTGGCCCCATGCTGAAAAGAAAACAGATCCACAATGTCATTAAACAGCTATGGGAGAAACAAATTAAGGCTCAGATGAGATATTGGGCCAGGCTTATTGTTCATGTAGAAAAAGGAACACAAAGTTATGATAACAAAAAACCCTGCTCAAATTAGGCATCATGCCGCCTGAACTCCCGTTCGACTCTTATGAACATGAGCTCCAATCAAACGTCCGGGAAGTTTATTTATTTATTTATCTGTTTATTTATTTATTTAAAATCTTGGTAACTGGGAAAGGCACACTGAGACAAAGCTCATTTCCAGGTACGAATCAAGGGAAAGGGAAGGAAGGCAACGCAAATATAAAGGCAGATTATAATTAAGTAAAAAGTAAAACATTCAAATAAAAAGCATAGGGTGCTTGAAGGTGCAATTATGTGAGTAGTAGGTATTGGAATGGGGAGGGGAGAGAGGAGAAGTAGGAGGGAGGGAGCCAAATCAGACTTTGGAGCTAAAAGTTGTACTGTGATGCTGCCAGTATAAGTAAAGAGAGGGAAAAGAGAGAGGGAAAAGTAGAGGGAACAGTGGTGTGTGTGGGGAGGAGAATTACAGGCAAAATGGCAAGAGGCATTATAAAGGGAATCCAGTCTAGAGAGGGACGGCACAGGGGTGGACCTAAAGACCATATTGGCATAGTAAAAACAGGGAGGATCATTTTAGTAAGCAGTTCATGTCGGACATCGGGAGAGAGGGAGTCTTTGTTCCAATACATGGTGCCTAGTTTGGGACAGAGTTCAGAGTGGATATAGTCAACATGGGAGGAGAAATCAAGTCGACTGTCCAACCAGACACCAAGATATTTGAAGACAGGGACAACATCAAGAGTGCTGCCATCAAGGATGAAAAAGGAGGGGAGGCGAGGGGAAAAAATCTGGTAAGTTTCTGAGAAGCACTGAAAGTCATGGACACAGTCTTCTTGGTGTTTACCTTAAGCTGGTATGCCTGGAACCAGCACAGAACCTTCAGAAAGTCACTCTGCAACTGAGATGCCACTTCCGGGGTTGGAGGTCCAGAGGCATAGAGGACTGTGTCACCAGCGTACATATGGATATGGGAAGTGATACAGGCAGAGGTAAGGTCATTTGGAAAGATCGAGAAAAGAACAAGGCCCAGAATAGAGCATTGAAGGACACCTGCTAGAATGGGAAGGGAGGACAGGATGTTTTCAGCCTAAACACATTGCATATGGCCTATAAAATAAGACCTAAACCAGTCCACAACATGGGTTGAGAGACCAGCAGAGAGAAGTTTGGATAAAAGTAGTAGATGAGACACTTGGTCAATAAAGATGGCTGCTGTGATGTGCCCCTGATTCATGCCTGTGAGTAGAGCTGGTGACATGGAGGAGGGAAGTAATGATAAAGTGATTTTTTTCTAAAGCTGGATTGAATCAGAGAGAGAAAATTTGTGGAGTTAAGGAAATCAGTATGTCTAGTGAATATGAGGAACTCTTGCAAGTTTGCCCAGGACGGAAGGAGTGATATAGGTCTATAGTTGCCAGGAGTAGAGGGATCACCCCTTTGTGAAGGGGGAGCACCCTGCCAACTTTCTAGGCCCGAGGAACAGTACCTAGTTTGAACAAAAAGTTCAGGAGGTGGGAGAGTGGTGGAGCAATGGCAGGGCAGAGATCTGGAGAAGATGGGGGTCGAGGCCATCCATGCTGGATTTGTGTAGATTGAGTGAAAGGAGGGTATGGAAAACTTCTTGCACAGAAACAGGAGAAGGGCAAAAGCCCTTAGATGTAGAGGGGGCAGGAGAGGCAGGAGGCACAAGGACAGGACTTGCAGGGAGGGCACAAGTAGTGAAAAAGGAGTTGAGTATTGAAGCAATGGAGAAGGGGTCCGAGACTGGAGAACCAACAACCAGCAGAGTGTGCGGACAGGTTTGAGTGGGCATCATAGGGGAAGTGAAGAGCCCTCCAAATTTTGGAGGGGGAGTTCAGATTTTGTTGCAGGGTAGATTTGAAGTATTGGGCTTTCCCTGCTCTAATAGCCTTCATACAAGTGTTTCTTAAGGCCCTTTAGAGGTGGAGATCAGAGGGGGAAAAGGAAATTTTGTAGTGGACCCAGGTAAGATCACAGGACTTCCAAAGCTGGATGATATATCAGCAGATATCCAAGGGTGGTAGGAACATCTGATCCTGCATCTTCTGGGAAGGGGGGGAGCATTAGTATTCCATATCTTGTTTAGGATATACCAGAAGAGGAAGAGAACTGAATCAATACTACGGGCAGAGCAGATGAGAGACCAGTCAGAGGAGATTAGATCTCAGAGGAGAGCATCAGTGTTTAGAGACCTAAATGACCTAAGCCAGTGGTAGTAAGGTAGGGAGTGAGACATACGTACCTTCCTGACATAGTAAGTCATATAGTGGTCACTGAAGGCATCAGGAAGCATACCAGCAGCAGCAATGTGGTGGGGGTAGGAGGAGAGTGCCCAGTCCAGGACAGACTGGTTGAGGGAGGGTGGATTTGGCTGGGTGAGTTCCTTGATTAGCTAATAAAGGTTCAGAGCCTCTATCTTTTCAATGGTAGGCTTGAGAACAGGAGAAGACCAATTTAAGTTAAAGTTCCCAAGAGGTATAAGCTCACCAGAAGACACTAGAGAGACACGGGGGGAGGTGATGATGTCAACAAAAGAGGGAGGAGAGATTTTGGGAGATGCACACAATACTCCTACAAAGATGGTGAAGTAGGAGGGGAACTTGAGATTAATCAGAAGGAGTTCATGCAAGAAGGGGAGAGATTCACAAAAAGAGAGAGAACAGAATATATTTTGGTGAACATAGATGTCTATGCCGCCACTTCATTTGCCGCAGTCTTATCGAAAGAGGTGGAAGTCTGGAAGGGATAGTTGGGAGTCAGGAACGCAAGAGGAAAGCCAGGTTTCTGATATGCAGAGTAGTTTAGAGAAATATTAGAAGACCCAGACTTTAAGTGAGCCAAGCTTGGGAAGCAGACTCACTGCATTGAGGTGGCAAAATCTGAGGCCTTTAGGTAAAGGAAAAGGTGGAGGGGTGGAAGGGCCAGAGTTAGGTTGAACATTGCCTGCTAAGAGGCAGAGCAGAAGATTGGTGAGACCTTCGCGTTCTAAGATGGCAAGTGGGTTTTGGTCTGGATGGGGGAGGAAAAGAGAGATGAAGCCTGTGGAGAAGCTCAAAGTTGAGGGAAGAGGAGGAGAGAAAACCAGGATGGAACATAAAGGTAGTGCTTTGAGGAAGGGAGGAATGGGGAAGGGGGAGGGGGTAGGTGTGAGACGTGTGGAGGGAGAGATAGTGGGTGTTTTGGGGGGTGCAGCACAGAGGGGTGGAGATCGCAGATGTCTGGGAGGGCAAAGGGGAGTTGACAGCAGTGGGAGGTAGAACAGTAAAGGAGGAAAGGGAGGGTAGGGACCATGAGTGGAGGGAAGAGGAAAAAGGGTTATGGGTGAAAGATTACAAAGAGGTAGGGGGGAAGGAGCTTAATGGAAAGAGTATAGGAAAGTAGGTGAAGCGAGTGGAGGTGATTAACCATAAGATGGGAGAGGGACAGTAGAGAAACATACAGATAGAAAAAGGTGAGACAGTGTGCCTGTACTTAAACAAGTTGGAGAACAGCAGACCAGGAGAAACTGGATGGGAAAGTGTAGAAAGAGCAGACCAAGGGATCAAGTAAAGGGTGATTACAACACTGCTCTGGGGTGGAAAACAGGAGAAATAGGAGAATGAAGGAGAGAGAGAGAGAGAGAGAGAAGGAGAGTGGTGGAGGCAGAGGAAAATGGGCAGATGAGTGGGAAGAGGGGACGTGGAAAGCTTCAGAGTAGGGGTGTGCGAGTAATGAATATTAAATCCCAAATACCGCGAATAATACAGTATTTGGGAGCCACATAACCAATATCGCAGCTATTCAGTGATATTTGGTATTCAGCTTTCCCACGGGATTTGAAGATCTCGCAGGACTTACTGGCCAGTCGCTGAGCATTTGTCAAAGCTAAATCACATAACAGTTCAACACTGCTGTGTAGAGGAGAGTGAAGAGAGCTCTGGGTCAGCAGAGATTAGGAGTTGCAAAAACGAATACTTTCATCGCAAAACCTTCATTTTTTTGTTCTGTACCATGTGTCTTTAGTGCCTAGCACTAGTGGGAGCACTGGGAGGTTTTTTTCCTGGATAAATTGTCAGATGTAGTGATTTGTTTTGCTAGGAGCTGCAGAGAGAAACTTGTATATCTTCATTTCAGGGGCTGATAGTGGTGTAAGGCTTTTGTATTTTCCCCAGAGAAATTGTCAGATTTATTTTGCCAGAAGGAGCTGCAGAGACACTTAAGTTGCAGTTTACCTCCTTAATTACAGTAGTTCTAACTTCTACCTTGACTGCTATACTGTACTGATTTAAAAAAAAGTCTTTAATTTGGTGGTGTAAATAATAAGGTACTTCTGGGTGGGGGTGGGGCTCAGGTTTCACAAAACCAAGTAGTAGCCTAGTAGGAAATCTTGGAGGGCAGTCAGCTGACTGCACTCCCATCCCCCATGGTTTAGGCCTAGGTAGCATAAGAACATAAGAATTTGCCAGGAGAAGGAAATTGTGTGGTCCATCTAGTCTGCCCGGGTTTTCTACCCCCTCTATCAATATGTCTTGCTAAGGTGACTATACTGTCTATCCCATGCCTGTTTGAATTCATTGACCATCTTGGCTGCCACTATCTCTGGTAGCAGGTTGTTCCAAGAGTCCACAGCCCTCTCCATGAAAAGATACTTCCTAACATTTGTTTTTAATTTACCTCCCACCAGCCGCATTTTGTGTCCTCTAGTACGTGCAGCCCTGTTTTCCCAGATGAGGTTCCTGATTTGTACTGTTTTGATACCTTTAACAAATTTAATGCCTCAGTCATGTCTCCTCTGTTCCTTTTCTGCTTGAGGGAGAATAAATCTAGCTGGCTGAGCCTAGCTTCGTACGTTTTGTGGTGCAGACCCTGCACCATTTTGGTGTCACGTCTCTGCACGGTTTCCAGACAGTCTATGTCCTTTTTTTAGGTAAGATCTCCAGAACTGCACAATACTCCAAGTGAGGTCTCACCAGGGACCTGTACGGTGAGAGGATTACATCACGCTTCCTACTGGTACTACCCTACCAATACATCTGAGGATACTGCTTGCCTTAAGTGCCACTTTTCTGCATTGCTTTCCTACCTTTAAATCGTTTGAGATCATGACACCAAGATCCAATTTCAGCTTTGTTTCTTATAGTAGCTGCCCCTCCAGGACATACTTCATGCATGGGTTCCTTCTACCCAAGTGCATGACTACATTGTTTGGCATTGAATCTCAACTGCCAGTTCCTGGACCATTCCTCTAGCATCCTGAGATCTGCCTCTATTTCTGCGATCTCGTCTTGTGTGTCCACCCTGTTGCAGAGCTTTGTATTGTCTGCAAAGAGGCAGACTTTCCCTTTCAGTTCTTCAGCTATGTCGCTGATGAATATGTTGAAAAGGATGGGGCCTCGTACTGACCCCTGCGGCAAGCCACTTGACACCTTCCCCTAATAGGACAAGGTGCCATTTACCATAACCCTCTGTGTCCTGCCTTGCAGCCAGCTTGTAATCCATTTAACTACTTTGTGACTGATGCCAGCTTGCTCCAGTTTGTTGGCTAGTCTTCTGTGTGTGACTGTATTAAAGGCTTTACTAAAGTCCAGATACACCACGTCCACTGCTGCCCCCTGGTCTGCGTCTCTTGTTACCCAGTCAAAGAATTCTATCAAATTTGTTTGGCATGAGCACCCTGATGTGAAGCCTTGCTGGTTTGGGTCAGGTTGCCACTTGTTTTCAGGTAGTTCATTACCCTTTCCTTAAGCAATGTCTCCATTATTTTACCCACCACTGAGGTCACACTTACTGGGCTGTAGTTTCCTACTACCTCCCTGCTACCACTCTTGTGCAATGTCGTAACCATGGCCCTTTTTCAGTCCTGTGGTACTATCCCCTATTCCAATGAACTGTTAAACAGTTCAGTTACTGGGGCGGCACGTTCATCCCTAAGTTCTTTTAGAACTCTTGGGTGTATTCCATCAGGGCCCATTGCCTTGTCCACCCTTATTTTAGACAATTCCTCAAGGACCCTTTCTTTTGTAAAGGGGGATATGTCAACTCCCCTGGTATAGGGAAGTGTCCTGGCTGGTGCTGGACCATTACCAATGCCTCCCTGTGTGAAGACCGAGCAGAAGAATTTGTTGAGAACTTCTGCCTTGTCTTTGTCGTTTTCTTCAGGTGTCCTTCCTTGTTTGCCAACCATGTTATTCCTCCTTGCTCTTTCTTTTTTCTCAATTGTATCTATAAAATGTTTTTTCCCCCCTTTTCACTTCTTGAGCCAGTTTTTCTTCGGTCTGCGCCTTTGCCACTCTAATAGATTTCCTGGCTTCCTTGAGTTTCTCTCTGTAGGCTTCTCTATCCTTTTTCAGACGTGGCCTTCTTGTACTTCCAAAAAGCTTTTCTCTTTTTCCTAACTATAGTAGCTACCTCTTTGGAGAACCAGAGGGGATTCCTTGCCCTTTTGGACTTGCCGATTTGTTTAGTGCATAGCGCTGTGACTGACACTATAACATCTTTCAGCTTTGTCCATTTGCCCTCCACAGGTGCTTGATCCTTTCCCTCATTTTCGGGAACCCTATTTTTCTGAAATTGAGCACCCTGATTGTGGAGTGGAAGAGGTCGTCAGTCTTGCTAATGGAGAACCAGATTGCCCTGTAGTCACTGGTACCCAGATTGATCCCCACTTTTACATCTGAAACCCTGGCACTGTTAGTGAGTACAAGGTCCAGGATAACTGGTTCTCTGGTGGGAGAAACCACCATTTGATTCAGTCTTGCCCCCCTCAAAGCCATGAGGAAGTCTCTACTCCTCTTTGAGGAGGCTGTGAGGTGGACCATTCTACATCTGGTAGACTGAAGTCCCCGACTAGCAATAGCTCGCCTTTGTCAGCCATCCTCATTATGTCTTTCAGGAGAACCTTGTCCTTTTCGATCTCCTGGTTTGGGGATCTATAGATAATTCCAACCCTGATAGGGTTCCTGTTTCCAGCTTCCAGAGTGATCCATAGGGCCTCTGTCTCACCTTGTGTTCCCTGAGTCTCAGTAGCAATTATCCCTTCCCTGATATAAATAGCGACCCCCCCCTTCTTACCTATGCGGTCTCTCCTGAAGAGAGTGTAACCAGGGATGGCAACATCCCAGGTATTGTTCTTTGTGAACCAGGTCTCCATGACAGCAATCCAGTCGAGGCTGGCCTCGGCCATCATATCATTGCTGTGAGAACTGTGATTTTGTTTGGAAGGCTACGAGCATTGACACACATTGCCTTCTAGTCTTGGTTTGTCCTGCTTGCTGCACAATTTCTCCACTTGTGGTTTGTGTTCCTAATGTTTTGAACATCCCTATCATATTTGGAATGCCCGAGTGGAGTTGTGAGGCACGTGGTGCTTGTGATGCACTGTTTTGGCTCCGATCGAGTTTCTTTTTTTGATGGGGGAGGGGCATTGATAAGCTCATATGATGCAACTGTTGCTGATGCCCCTTCCCCTCCCTCTAGTTTAGATGGTAGACAAAGATGTTGAATTTTTGGCACGCTGAATTTTTGGCACGCTTACAGTGTGTGCACCTCGCCTGCCCTGCATGTGTACTGCATGCAGTAATTTTTCTGTGCTAAAATAAACCAGTACTGCTGCTTGCAACCATTTTTCTGTGCTGAAATACAGCTGAACTTGTGTGCATTTACAAATAAAAAAAAAGTGAATTGCAGTAGTTCTGCCGTAGAAATCTCTGTAAGAAATATTTGTGGTGTAATCTGAGGTTGGGCTGGAGTTTCACGAAAGTCAGTAGCCACCAGCAGTTTCAAAGGGCAGTCAGCTAACTGCACTCCCACCCCCCATGGTTTAGGGCTAGGTAGCAATGCTTGCAGTGTGTGCAAACCCTTGCTGCCCTGACTGCGTGCTGCTTACAGTAATTTTTCAGTGCTAAAATAAAGCAGTACTGCAGTAGGTGCTGCTTGCAATAATTTTTCAGTACTAAAAGAAAGGAGTACTGCAGCAGGTGCTGCTTACAATAATTTTTCGGTGCTAAAATAAAGCAGTATTGCATTAGGTGCAGCTTGCAATAATTTTTCAGTGCTAAAATAAAGCAGTACAGCAGCAGGTGCTGCTTGCAATAATTTTTTGGTGCTACGATAAAGCAGAGCTTTTGTACATTTACTAAATATTAATTACTTGAGAGTGTTTAGAACTTCTTGGCATAGACAAAGACAATGACAGGTAGAGATGGGAAAAAACATATTTGGTCCAGCCCAAGCAAATCTACAACAGAGGAACATGTTGCTGATGGTGAACCTGAACATGAGCGACGGTCAGCCCGTCTTCGACGCCCAAAATTATTCATTACTCCTTCCAAGCCTATGTCTTCCAGCAACAGCAGTACTGTAGCTGGCACAGGACAAAGTGATACAAGAAGCACAAGCAGAAGGATACTGTTCTCGATTTCGACCACAACCACCAATGTGTTCCCATCTCTCACCAGCACCATCATATCTGTCGTTATCACCACCACCACTACTACAGCCAGTCCTGCAACTGTGACTGTCATGCCAGCCACTGTTGACATTATGATCCCTGCCATTACTCCCACTACTGTAACACTATCACCACAGTCTGGTATCCCTGCTACGGTACATATTACCAGTATGACCACTTCAGTTGATACAGTTATGCCTCCTGCTTTTCAGCCTCTCAGTACTCCTGAAAATGTTGCAGAGGATGACCAGCCATCTGGTTCTGAGTTTTTCCCTCCACATGATGAATTGCCCAGTCACACATCATCGTCTTCATCAGAGGCACATGTGAGTGACTTTGAAGATGAGGCAGAGTACTCTATGTACTTTAGGGCAGAAAAAAGGTGGCTGGCAAAACAGCCTCTAGGTGTAGCACTACTAGCAAGGGTAAGAGAAGCAGCAGTAAGGGTAAGGGTCTAATGTTTCTTCGGCAGGCCTTGTCACAGCCTGAAGGACAGCCAAGTGATGGCAGCACTGGCATGACACCATCAGGAGCCATGGTCACAGGGCAAGAACATCAGGACAAGACAGGCACATCAGTTGAAAAAACAACTGGGGGATGTGGTGTTAGCAGAATCACTGGTAACCACAGTGTTAAAAGTGCTGTGTCACTGTGTCAAAGGAGGACACAAGGAAAGCAGTCTGTTCTTTTTGCAACACCACTATAAGCCAAGTGAAATCACTCTCTAACTTAACCACAACATCATTACAGAACCACTTGAAGCTTAACACCTCAAGCGTGTAGAAGTTCATCTGGGTCTGGATCAACACCCTTGGTTTCACCAAGACTAAACTCCTCCGGTGGACAGGCATACACAGTTGGCAGTGGTAGTGGTACCAACAACAGATCTGATTTAGAGCACCCAGAGGTCACAACATTCCTTCCCCCCTCACCAACACAGAGTCCAGCCTCTACTCTGGTGGTCACTTCTGACTCCACTGATACTACAAGGCAGAGACAGTCATCAGCACTTTGCAGACCACTGTTGTTGTTGACATCGATGTTTCCTGTGGCACTTTCAATAATGGATGCCCTACATGCACGAACAAAGTATCATGCCTCACATCCAACAGCACAGCAAATCACACAGCTGATTGCTAAAATGATGGCATTGGATCTCCAGCCTATGTCAGTTGTGGAAGATCCTGGTTTCTGATGGCTTCTTGACTATTTGCACCCATGTTATAAGATCCCATCTCGTACTACATTTTCACAGAGTGTATTGCCACGACTGTATGATACTGTGTGATTTGCTGTTGTGTTTCTGCTTGCAGAGGCTGTTGGTGGTGTTTTTCATTGCACATCACATATCTGGACTAGCGATAACTCCCTGCATGCCTATCTCTCCTTAACTGCACACTGCTGTGTGCAACACCCTGCTGCTGCTGTTTCAGATGCATCACTTTGTGGCTCACCCTTGGTCCCCCCACAATCTGGTAGTCTCATTAGGTCAGCTTTGCTGAATGTTACACTCATGGAGGAAGACCACAGAGCACATAATGTTCTCACGTTCCTGCAAGACATGTTGTGGTCTTGGACTAGTGTTAACACCAATTTCAAAGTTGACTTTTTTGTTACCGACAATGGCACAAACATGATGAAAACCATCAATGATAGCCATTTTGTGAATATTCGTTGCTTTGCACACACACTAAATTTAGTGGTGACTCACGCACTGTGTAGCAGTAGTAGGACCAACAACATATTATCCACAGATCATTCCATCTGCAGCCATTTCCATCACTCTGTAAAAGCCACTAACTAATTACGACATGTTCAGGAAAGCCTTGGTCTGCCCCAACATCATGTAATAGAAGATATTAGACTTTGGTGGAATTCTTCATACCTGATGCTTTCACAACTCTTGGAGAAAAAGCGGGCACTACACAAAATGTCTATGGAGGCATACATTGGAGGGGTCCTAGGACAACTTGATTGGTTCATTCTTGAGGGCACGGTGAAGGTTCTCATGCCATTTGAGAGGAGAACACATGATCTAAGTGCTTCTGCAACCTTACTTAGCTCCCAGCTGTGCATGTTCTCAAAAGATCATTACAATGGTTTTTGGCTGACCACACACTCAATACACAAGAGGTCACTGACCTTGTCAATCATCTCAATGCAGAACTTGATGCAAGGTTCGCCACAGTCATGGATACCTGCCATCACGTGTTTGCTACCATGATGGACCCTAGGTTCAAATGCGGGATCCTTCATATAGCCATGGACACCCACGGGGTGACTAATTTTAGGCAACAGCTGGGTGAAAAGTTAAATAGTGCCGTGCAGACAGTCAGACACTTGGAAGGGGAGAAAGATGCTCCAGTTCAGGTTCCTGAGAGAGACAGGCATGTGGTGGATTGGAATTGGATGATACTAGCAGAGATAGGGAAAGACGGCATAGTGACAGTGTAGAGGAGAGTGACTGGGCATTACTCAGCACATCATTGCGTCAACAGCAACACAAGTGCTCACAGTCTCAGCCTCTCTCTGCAGAAAATGTACTTAATGGCTACTTTGCAGAATCAGTTGAGCCATTTGATGTTGATCCACTAGGCTACTGGGTTCAGAAAATCAACTCCTCTCCTCACCTGGCACAACTTGCTTTAAAATACCTAAGCTGCCCTTCTACAAATGTGCCATCTGAGAGAATGTTTAGCACTGCTGGTGACGTTGAGCCACACTATTCCAAGTTGGACCCTCAACACTTTGAGCCGCTAGTGTTCCTTAAGCTAAACTTACCAGTAATTGGCTACAAATATGATCTGCCCACATAAAACTGGTGCTACAGTACAGCTCTCAATCTTCCTAATGTTACGAAAATGTAATGTTACTTTTTTTGGGCTCACTCTTTCATTTTTGTTATCATGTAAAATATTTAATTAAAAGGGTAACTGAGTCTCCACTCCCTGGCATTAACTGCAGGACCAGCATGAGGCCCCTGTTAAACTAGAAACATTTAAAAAAATGTATCATGTTTTACTGACATTACTACTGTGTACATTAGGTTACTAATTATCTATTGGAAAAGGACTGCTTGGCCCACACAGTCAGCCTAGCTTGTCCATCCCTGCCTTATCGGTCTCATCTGCAGACGCTAAAGCAACCCTGCTGTCTCCCTGCCAGTTTTCAAATACACCCCAACCCTATGCCTATCTCATGCTTGCTTGAAGCCCCAGTGTTTTCTGTGCCATCACTTATGCCTGCAGTCCCTGTCTGTCATCCAACATTCCTTCTGTGAATATGTCTTCACATGTCTTGATGAAATCCTCCTTCAGCTTTATCACATGCACCCATTGCCCCGGCACTTGTGCTCTTTCTCATTTGAAAGAGACTCCCCTTATGTGTCCTGTCTTCACCCTGTGAGGTACTTGTATAGGTCTTTGTCATGGCACATCTCACTTGTGTAGTGACCCAGGGAAATTGGGGGCACCACAGAAAATAGTGGACTTGGGGGCATCACAGAAAATAGGCGATTCTCAGAGATATGAGTGGTCAGACAGTTATGGGGACCCTGGCAGCTTAATGGGGAAACCCTTGAAAAACTTAAGGGACCCTCTTAAACACAGAATAGGCCCCTCTCCAGCAGACAGTTCTAACAGTCTAAATTCAGGGTTTTAAAAGAAAACCATTTTTTTTTCTTCTTTGTTCTTCCTTCCCTCCTGCTCAAGACCAACACCTAGTCAGCCAAAGCCAAACCAGTTGGGCCACATTCCTGCCCCACAGGGGAGAAAGAAGCAAGGCTGAGCCCTCTCAGCCAATCCCTGTGGCCAGAGTAGATTCAAAGTTGGAGACTTTTTTTTTAAGCCACTGACCCAGCCTCAGGAGGCTGACCTCTGGATGAAGGAGCCAATCCCCTGGCAGGTAGCCAGGACTGCCCCAGCCTAGAGGATGCTCTGCACAGTCTGGAGACAAGAGAAAGAGTTTGACCAGTGAGGGCAAAGGACAGTAAGGCAATGGATGTCGGCTTCCCTGTCAGGAGGTTGAAGCGAATCCCCTGGGTCCCTTCAGTGTAACACCCTCCAGAAGATCTCCAGTAGTAGTAGTAGTAGTAAAAAGCATTTATTTTTATACAGGATACAAAATAAACTTTCACATTTTACACCGTTAGGATAAAAATCCTATTTACAAGGCGTTCCTGTCTTAGATGTTAAATATCAATTACATATATCAAGTATATCCGAAGTGTAATAATTACAGTCATCATTTGCCCAAAACCTTAAATACTTAGTAGCAGCCTCGGTCAGTTTTTTGCAGAAATTTGCCATCTAGTCGGGTCCGCCAGTGTGGCGAATCAGTCTATTTGGCCGGGAAACAGACCCAGTAAACCTTTTATGCAGCAGTCTCCAGGAGAAGAGGCCTTATCACTCCTTTGTGGTTATACACTCCTCAGGGTATAGAAATCCTTGTTGAACTCCAGGGGCTCCTGCACACACCTCACACCTCATCCAGGGTTCCTCCGGTGCCTCTTCTTCTACCCAGGAAGTGTCTCCGGGAAACCCAGCATCACCTGCGCCCATCTCCACTGACCTCCACCAACCCCAAGTCTTCACCATGACACCCCAGATTCAAGTTGCTGGTCATAAGTGGTAGCCAGCTGGTAGCCAGGGCTCACCAAAGTGAGTCAGGTTAGAGGCCGCCCTTGCACTAGCTTGAGGGACTTAAGTCATCCACCAAACTCGGAGTCACGCTGCCCATTCTCCCACAGCTACTGTCCAAGGTGGTGTTGTACCAGTGGCTCATACCAAGGCCTCGCCGAGATTGCCAGGCTCTGTGCCTCATCCCCAAGGTGGCATAAGTACCAGTGGCCCATGCAAGAGGCCACACCGAGGGTTGCCACGCTCATGACTGTACCGTCTGTAGGTGTCTTGTGTTCCAGTAGCTCATCAAGAGGTCACACCAAGATTGCCAGATTCTGAAGCTGCAGGGGTGAGATGGTAAGGGTTCCAGAGACCTACCCAGAGGTCGTCCAGTGGATCATCACACCCAGCATCCTTTCCTCGACTGGAGATCACCTGCCCAAGGTCACTGCAGCTGTCAACTCCAGATAATGGTTCTCTTCATCCACAACCGGGCGTCAACACCAATGCTCAACTAGGCGCTTCCCTTTCAACATTGCTTCAGTGACACCAGGAGTCACCTTCTTTCCAGGGCCAGGAGGCCTACAGTGTTTTACTCTGTTTCTGGTCCACTGGGGAATGACCCATTTTATGGCCTGTATAGGAAGCGCTTCCTTAGGTTCACACTCAGAAGTCGGATGACCAAAATACTAGAAACCCAAACTTGGTGCATCGGATTGCTACATCCTTAGAACTTGAAACACCTGGACTTTTGTATGACATTAGTGGGGCCAGTTTGGGGTCCCAGTAATCTTATTCATTCTTTCTCGTGTGTGATAGTGATAGTGAATGCTAAGTCTTTTCTGTGTGCTCCAACTGTTGCTAATAAACCTTGCATCTTGGCTCTAGAGTACACCTCCAGCCTCTCCTTCCAGATTTATCTGGCATCACAGTAAACTATAGGGGTATGAACCACCACAGCTCGTCCACCACACTCTCCTCTCTTCCAGGGTTGACATACAATGCACTTATGCCAGTGCCATTTTAGTAGCCCTAGATAAGACATAAGACATCACCTCATCTGCGGCCTTTGCTCAATCTATGATAACCGTGTGTCACCTGACCACTGACCAGTGCAGTAGTTTGTTGCCTTTTTGGGTCCCTGAAAGGCTGTTGGGGGTGTTCATGGCAGAACTGCCTACTGTACTTCAAAAGGGAAGGAAGTGGTGGGGTTTAACAGTGTTACAATGTCTTTTTTAAAAAAAACACTTATCGGGGGGTGGGGGGGCGAATAACAAATATATGGCACCCCGAATAAGAAATATTCATCCGAATACTTGAATTAAAGTATTTGCACACCCCTACTTCAAAGTAGTTGAAAGGTATTGAGAAGGTAGGAGAGGGCGATAAGGGGAGAAGGGAGACAAGAGTAGAGCAGGGGACTAAAGACAGGGAGGTGTGGGCAGGCAGGAGATAGGGGTTAGTGCAGGAAGTAAGGGAGCTAAGTGGAATCAGCTCAGTAAAAGAGAAGTAGAGGGATCCTATATTGGGAGTCTACATGGTTGCCAAGAGATACGTGGAAGAGGAAGAGTGAGAGCAACACTGAAGGGGAAGAGAATGAAGGTTACACAGACAAGAGGTAGGGGAAAAGCTCGAGCAGGAAGGGAGCAGAGAGGAAAGCAGCACACTGAGAGACAAAACAGGGGAATCTAGTGAAAGGAGACAAGAGAAACAGGAATGAAAGTAAAGGAGAAGTAAAATACACTCTACAGGTGCTAGGGTACAATAATGCAATACAAACTTTTGCAACAAGGGTAAATAAGAACAGACTATGGATGCAACAGTCACATCATTGATCTGGAAGAAGTATGGCAGTAACAACATAAATAGAGGCATATAATCTTACTGAAAACAAACAGCTGTGTCCTTACATTAATTGAGCAAGCAGTTTGCACCCAGTTGGGCATGGAGCAGAGTGGATGGCAGACTGGCTGACTACCAGCTGTCTCAAGGCAGACAACATCTCTGTCCTTAGCATATGGTCTTTTGCACGGATGGGCTGCTGCACAGATGAGCTGCTTGGTCTAATGGTAGTAAAATATAGTAGGCAGCCCTCTGATTGGCTGAGAGGCTGGCTAGGGAAGGGATGGCAGGCAAGAGTCCCTGGGAGGTCTGAGGTGATTGGTGGGGGGAGGGAGGTTGAGTAGGCTGGGAAGCCCCCCTCACAACCCCTTGGAGCAGGTCCAGGTGTGCGCTGCAGTCCAGGAGCAGTCTGGGTCTTTGTCTCCTTACTGGAAGCCCAGAAGAGAAGAATAGCAAGCCAGCCCGGTGGAGCTGAGGGTTGAGGCACTGGATGCCACACCTCACTCCAAGCCAGTGACCCCAGGTTCGGGAGCAGACTCGGGTCACCAGGGCTCGGCCGGGGAAGAGGATCAAGCATTGGGAGGACTACTCTCCTCTCCTGGAGAAGGAGAGTAATGCGGCACACAGCTCTGGCAGCTCCCAGAGCTGTCTACACTGGCACACAGCTCTGGCAGCTCCCAGTGTAGACCGGAGGCATCACAGCTGTTGGGAGCATATACATCAGGGTATGGGGGCATCGGCAGATGTCCTGCACATGGGTACAGGAGCACAGCCATTGCTCACTGGATATCATTGCACATCTGCACCAACGGGCATAACAAGCAGGAAAAAAAGCAATTCGGGGGGGGGTGATTGCAAGTCTCCAGTGGCTGAGCTCACAGCCCAGTGTTGGCCTTGACACTGATTTGACTCTCCAAGATCCCATGCCTCCTCTCGTGAGGGCCCAGAAGGAGAGGGGAGGACCCAGCACCTGATTACTCAGTCAAGGGAGGGGTTCAGGTGGGCGGTGGAGGTGAGGTTGAGCAAGCAGCTTGAGAGATGTCCCGGTTGTCAGAGAGGAGGAGGAAAAATGGAGTTGACAAAAAAAAAGAACAGCAGCCAAATCCCACCTCCTCATCTCTCTGATTGGCTGAGAGGCTGGCTAGGGGAAGGATAACAGGCAGGAGTTCTCGGGAGGTCTGAGGCGATCAGTTGGCCAGGGTTGTGTAGGCTGGGAAGCCCCTTCACGACTCCTTGGAGCAGGTCCAGATGTGCGCTGCAGTTCAGGAGCAGCATGGGTCTTTGTCTCCTCATTAACAAAAAAAAAAAGAACAGCAGCCAAATCCTACCTCATCAGCCCCCCAATTGGCTGAGAGGTTAGCTAGGGGTGGGATAGCAGGCAGGAGTCCCCAGGAGGCTTGAGGTGATCAGTGGGGTGGAGGGACATTGTGTAGGCTGGGAAGCCCCCTCACAACTCCTTGGAGCAGGTCCAGGTATGCACCCACACCTGGGGTGCAGGGTACAAAAGCACAAGCTGTGCAGCAAGAGCCTACTGCGGCTTTACACCAGTATGTTAAAAAAATGGTTATGTTGTTTGGCAACTTGTACAGACTGAGCCTCCCCTATCTATATAAAACAAAGTTTAACTTTCAGCTCACCACGGTGAGCCCCTCGCCTACTACATGCTGGCTAATTAGCGACGCTGGTCAGTGCTCCTCTCTGGAAGTTGTTTAATACACAAACTGTGTGGGCAGGTTGCTCCTGTAGCTACAGTCTCCTCTACTGTCAGTCCTCCATCACTGAGTCAATATTCCTAACACAAGGACTGATTTAAACTGGCAGTTTAGTGTCCTCATCAATAGTTTGAGAACCCAGATTACAAAGGGTGCATTCTGCTAATGAGGCATCCTGCTGAAGTGTGACTGTGGGGTGCCCTACTCTGAACAGATCAGCAGCTGGGTCCCAGGAGAAGATGAATTTCTGGAACTGTATTCTCCTTGCTAGTGACTTCCTGCTGAAAGAATGTCAGCTTTGAAGGGGAGAAAAGATAAAAACAAAGCAAAGTGGGCATTATTTTTCTTACCATTTTTCTTGTGTACAGGAACTTGGTTTTCCATTACTCATTGTGGAGGGGGCACACATTGTAATCTGTGGAGAGAATATGGGGGAAGTGAATTAAGAATTAGGGGGCTCCTCAAACTACCAGTTTTTTATTTAAACAAAGGGATTGGCAAGAATAATCACCTGGGCTAGCACAGGCTGGGAGATAGGTCACATGGAGGGCAACCTTGCTGAAGGTTAGGCAGAATTTATTGATTTAGGTATTTGAAAACTGGTGATCGGAAGAGGCACACTGAGCCAAGGTTCACTCCCAGGTGTGACTTAACGGAAGGGAAGGAAAACTCACAGTTACAAAAAAATACAAACAAGGTTGATAATGATGATTACAAAAACAATGACGTAAAGTACATAAGTCAAAGTACAGTACAGATAGTAATGCCAAAAAACTGCAACAGGCTGCCCAGTAAACAGTGTGTTGAATCAAAACAAGTGTGCAAATCAGGTAAATTAAAAAAAGGCAATGGAACCTGGTTGATGGGATGCTGAACCAGTACCCATTGGCAGGGTCAGAAAAGATAAGGAAGGGTTCAGGGAGAGGGTTAGCAGGAACAAGGGGTAGGAGGCAGAAGGTTTAGTTGGCATCTAAGGGAGGTATGGTGAATGAGAGAGAAAGAGAGAGAGAGAGAGAGAGAGAGACAGAGACAGAGACAGAGAGGGAGACATATGGAGGAGGCTAGTTGTTTTCAGAGGGAGGGGGGATGGAATAAGAAAGCAGATTTTCCAACTGAGGAGTGTGGGTGTGGAAGGTAGAGAGTGTGCAGGTCCAGGAGTGCACAGAGTAGTAGGAGGCAGGGATGGGGGAGATGAGACTGGTTATAGAAGGGGAGGAACCCAAACCAGTATCTAGAGATGAAGGAGACACAGTGGAGCTGGTGACGTGTAGGGAGTGGGAGCATGGATGGGGAGGAATAAAGGCAGCAGTGATGGATATGAGAGGGAGAGTTTGTAGAAAATCAGCAGAAGGTGCTGCAGAGGGTGTTCAATCTAGCCATGGAAGTAGACAGGGTGGTGCCAGAGACCACATATGCATAGCTGAAGACCAGGAGAACCACTTCCAGTGGACCAGTGGAGAAAGGCATTCTTTATTGCAGTACAGGGCACTGGGTTTGGGGTCAAGTTTGGTATCAGTTGAGACATCAACCCTGCTATCTAATGGCACACTGAGGTACTTGAAGGTTGAGACAGCTTCAAACGAGGAGCCATCTAGCTTGGAGAAATTGGGGAGGGAGGTGAGCCGAGCCAATTTCTGGGTGGTACCAAAGGTCATAGACACAGTAATTTATTTGTGCTGATCCTTAGCCAGTTGGCTTGGAGCCAACACAGCACTGTGAAAGCCATGCTGGAAATAATACTTCCATAGAAGCTTTCAAGGCATCTGAGGTATACAGGACTGTGTCATCTGCATACATGTGAATATACAAGTTGGCACAGGCAGAGGGAAGGTCTTTGAGGATAATCAAGAATAGGATTGGACCCAGGATGGAGCCCTGTGGGTCCCTGTCCTGGATAGGGAGTGGTGTGGAGAGTGCATCTCCTACCTGTACCACCTGTTGATGGCTCATGAGATAGGATCAGAACCAGTTGACAGCGGAGGCTGAGAGATCAGCAGTGCTCAGCCAGGAGTAGAGAATGAGACACCAAATCAAAGGTTTTGGTCAGGATTAAAATGACCGCAGTGACATGCCCCTGATCCATCCATGAGAGGATGGAATCAATGACCCTAAGTGAGGAAGTGATGTTGGAGTGATACTTCCTAAAACCAGACTTGAATGGGAAGGGAAGATTCAAAGAGATGTTTAACGTTGAGTGTTTTCTACTGTTTACTACATCAACTGCTCATGTTGCTGTAGCTTGTACACAGCAGAACAAGGCACAGGACCTAGGGAGGCAATAGAGAGTTTCTTGGGTCCCTTGGACTTCCCCAGCATATCCCCAGAAAAAAAGGAAATGATTGAGGCTGAGATCACATGGGAGGAAGTAGAGGAGTTGATTAAGTCCCAGAATGCTAATAAATCACCAGGCTTCGCTAAGTTCATTGCAAAATTTTATAAAGTGTTTATAGAGGATGTATCTCCCTACAATAGTCATAAAAGTCTTTAACGTACTGTACAAACAGAGGAAGATGTCTGATTCTTTGCTGTGGGGATGATAATAACAGCACTCACCAGACCAGGGAAAGATATAATTAGATGTAACTCTTTTTTTTTTATATATAAGATTTTATTAGTTTTCCAAGTTTATCCAACCACGGTAGAGGCACTCAAACCAGCCTCCTGCTTATAACCACAGATATCACAAGCATGTTTACACACTAACGTATCATACACATGAATAAGATATCCCCTAACAGTGTCAGTTGTATGATTTGCTTCTTACATACAGTCCTCTTTATACAGTACTCTTCAACACATTGAGTTCCCATTACTGGAACCACACGCTCATATGAACCAGTCAGCTTCTAAAATTATATCATCATCCAACCAGGGAGGTCTCCCAGAACTAGCCATTCATACCCTATACTGACAGGACATGGGCCAGACTTTCCATGTTTCCCTTTCTTACCCAGGTCATACTGAACTTTTCAGAAAGAGGGCCTAAGACCAGTGACACCAGGGTAGGTAATAAGGGCAGGCTGGCAGCAGTCTAAACACTATGAGGAGATTACACAAAACTACACCCAACACAGGGCATCCCTTACTTAAGAAAAAGATACATATAAAAACATAGTTATTAATAGGGTGTGGGAGACATCACTATTTAGACTATCAGCGGGTTTTGAAAGGGGGGTGTGGAACCGAGCAGATATGTGAATGCAAATATGCATCCCATTTCTTATAGTATCTGGAAAGATGGCCTTTCCCCAGTGCGGAAAGTCTTTCAAAAGTGGCGAGCCGCACCATAGCAGCCCGCCAAAAGGCAATTGTAGGAGGAGTAGGCAGCCGCCACCTCCTCAGGATAGCCCTTTTGGCTTCCACGACAGCCACCAGCACCCATGCCTTCGTGGGCGCCGTCAGATGACCCAGAAAAGAAACATCCCCCAGCACCAGAGTGGGCTGGGCAGTTGACAAGTATCTGCCGATAACTTTAGAGCAGTCCTCCAGCACCTGCTGCCAAAACCCCTGAACTACTGGGCATGTCCATAAAATATGGATTAGGTGAGCCGGGGAGGCATCGCAACTCCAGCACTTGTCATGTTTCATAATGTTCGATTTATGAAGCACTGCCGGTGTCTTATACCACCTGAGAAGGATTTTCAACTGGATCAGTTGGCTTTTGGCATCCTCATATGCCAGATGGGCAGCTTTCAAGCAATCCTCCCAATGCTGCTGGGAGAGGGGACAACTAAGTTTGACTTACCAGGCCGTATGGCTGGTCAGTGTATTGTCGGGTTGGGCCTCCATTATTACCCTATAAAATGTTTCCACTAAGCCTCTACTCTTGCCGGATTCGTGAAGGGTGGTCAAACATTTTCACCTCCCCGTGCTCGCAGGCACTGCCAAAAGAGAGGTGGTTGCACTCCGGATTTGGAGATACCTCCAGAAATCCTGAGTTTTAATTCCATATTTCTCTTGCATCTGTTCAAAGGACATAACAGTCGCCCCGTCAGGGAGGAAGAGATCCCCCACCACTCGTATGCCTCTAGAGGCCCAGTCTTTCCAGTGTATCATTCTGCGATATATCTTTATGAGTTGGTTATTCCACAGAGGGGCATACGCAAGCGGAGGTAGGTATGCTTCTCTTGAGGTACCCGTAAGGGCTATCGCCCATCGCCATGCCCTGCAAGTCTCTGTCATGATGGGTGTAAGCATGCCTCCTGACGGCCTCTTGTCAGAGAGCAGGGAGAAAAGTACATTATCGGGTAGGAGGGCTGCTTCTAATTGCACCCATTGAGGAGGAGGGGACAAGGGGGCAGCGAACCAGCTGGTAGCCTGGGCCATACGAAAGGCCAGGTGATATCCTATAAACCATGGGAGTCCTAGCCCTTCCCTGGTCCAATGCGCCCCTAGCTTAGCTCGGATCCAGTGTGCCATTTTGCCTTCCCATAAAAAGGAGGAAATAAGTTCATCCAGCTGCTGGAAAGGTCTAGGGGTTAGGGGACGGGAATGTTACTAAGGAGGTATGCAATGCTAGAAAAAATGAACATACGAATAGCCTCTATCTTACCCTTCAGGGAGAACTGCAATCTTCTCCATCTCTGGACCTCAGCTGTTATGGCTGCGATCAGTGGGGAAAAGTTGGCCTTCTCTAGATCCCGCCAGGCGAAGGGAATATATATCCCAAGGTATGAAAATCCCTGAGGTGCCCAGGTAATGTCCGTATTACGCAAACACTCCCTACTGCACCTTGCATTGAGGGGGGATAAAATTGTCTCCTTTTGGTTAATTACCAGTGCTGACAGGGAGGCAAACTCCTGCACCACCTGAAGAATTATTGGAATGGAACATTCTGAATTAGACAGGGTAAGCAGCATGTCGTCCGCATAGGCATTAACCAAGAAACAGTGCTCCTTTACCAGGATCCCATTAATATCAGGGGTGCTCAGAAGCTTCTGTATCAGGGGGTCCAGTGCCAAAATAAAAAGAAGAGGGGAGAGAGGGCAGCCTTGTCTAGTGCCCCTCTATAAAGAGAAGGGCTGAGATACATCACGGTTAGTTACAATTTTCGTTGTGGGCAGATGGTATAAAGTGGAGACCCAAGAACAGAACCCCGGCCCAAACCCATAGAGAGGTAACACTGCACGCAAATATCCCCACTCTAGTGAGTCAAAAGCCTTGGCAAAATCTATAGCCAAGGCTGCCATAGGTGTGTTCGAGTGCAAGGCTAGCCACTTTAAGTTAAGAACTAGTCGGAGGTTGTCTGCCCCCGACTTCCCCTTGGAGAAACCTGCCTGTGAGGGATGTATTACCATTGGTAGCATCGGGGAAAGCCTGTTCGCCAGGACTTTGGCTAACAGTTGATGTCTACCGACAGCAAGGAAATAGGCCAAAAATTGGTGCAATCCAGTGCGTCAGAGGATTTTTTAGGAATTAAGGTGACCAGAGCCTCCCGCATGATGGGAGGGAGAATTGTGGATGTCTGAGCTTCTTGCAGGGCTGCAGGAGTAGAACAGTAATTTCTGTTCGTAGCACTTGGTATAACTCCACTGTCATACCGTCTGGGCCTGGAGCCTTCCCTTTGGCCATATGGGACAGCGCAGAGCACAATTCCTCCTCAGTGACTGGAACATCTAGAGCCACCCTCTGCTCCAGAGAGAGTCTAGGGAGCAAAACCCCATCAAACAGCTTGGAGAGCCGGGCGCCAAGTTTCTTGTCTGACAGCTGGGCCTTGGAGCGATAAAGCTCTTCGTAATAATTCTGCATTACCTCATTAATGGCATTGGGTGTAGACACTACTCTGCCCTGCAGGCTTCTCAGAGCTAGGATTCTGGAAGCTGCTTGCTGTTTGCAAAGGTAGTACGCAAGGAGCTTGCCCCCCTTGTCGCCTCCCTCCCTCCCTCCCAGGATTTATGCTTAGCACAAATTAACTGCCAAGCGGCCTTCTCATTTAACAGGGTATTGAGTTGGTATTTTATACCAGTGATGGTGGGTAGGAGAGGGGAATTAAATGGATCTTGAGAGTTTACTTTAAATTGCCTCTCCAGAGCCACAAGCTCTGTCTGAAATGAGGAGATGGTCTTTGTTCTGGCTTTGTTCTTGGCTGCCGTGAAAGATATAATTCTCCCTCACAGTACAGCTTTAAATGTCTCCCATACCACCGAAGCCGTGGTCTCTCCCGGGGTATTAAGAGTGAAATAATTTTCAGAATCTTTCCTAATATAGGCTTGAAAAGTTTTGTCTTGCAGCAGGGTAGGATTGCATCGCCATCTTGTGGAAGGAGCACCCTGGCCCAGAGGAGAGTACAGGATGGAGACGGGCATGCGGTCTGAAATCAATATGCTACCTATTGAAACATCAATAACCCCCCACTTCTGCTAATTAGATGTAACTCTTTTCATAACCTCTTGCTCCTCAGTCAAGATTTAAAAAAAAATTGCTAAGATCTTTTTCCCCAAAATATAAAAAGTGATTTGCCACCTCATTCATACCAGTCAAAGTGGTTTTACCCTGGGCAGCATATCCAATACAACATTCACCACTGTGGTGCTAGGGGATGTGGTTTAGTGCATAGATACAGGCCCTGTACTCAGACCCAGAAGACAGAGTGTGGGTAAACAACACCCTTTCCAACACAATCTCATTCCAGAGGGGAACACACCAGGGCTGCCCACTCTTTACCCTACTGTTTGCCATGACCATTAAACTCCTGGCAGTGGCATAAAGAGAGCAGGGCAGCATCTAGTGGATCAAAGTCCTAAAGAAGAAGACACCGATTTCCCTGTACATTGATGAAACAGTATTCTCCTATCTCTCTCAGATCTGGAGCAAACTGTACTACCCCTATTACAAGTATAGTATGGCATCAGGGTAAAAAGTTAACCACAAAAAATCAGAGTGCATGTTGCTTAGTGGAAAGGCCTCAACAGCACTGAAAAATACATGTCCATTTAAAAGGACCTCGAAGGATTTTAAATATCTTGAGGTCCAGATTCCTAAGGAGATCTTAATGCTATTCCAAGTAAATTACAATCCCCTAATGCATAACATACAACAAGACTTTACAGATGGTAAAATGTACCACTTTCAATGGTAGGCAGAGTGGAAAGTTTAAGAATGAATATACTGTCAAGGCTGCTAACCTTTTTGCTTCTTTGCTGATACCCTTACCAAAGGCGTATTTCAAAAAAATCTAAATAAATTGTCTCTAAATTTGTTTAGAACAGTAGAAAACCAAGACTAAAATGTGAAATGCTTCCACTAGAGAGAACTAAGGAAGGACTTTTTTTATTTCAGTCTTTGGTAACTGAATAAGGCCCACTAGGCACAAGTGCCTGTTTTCAGGGGCGACCTGGGAGCATTCAGCGGTTAAGTGACTTGCTCAGAGTCACACAGTATGTGAGCGGAGGCTATGAGAATCAAACTCAGGTCTGGTCTACTGGATATAACAAGCTCGTTCACACCCCGTTCCTCTAACCTCTAGGCTATACTGCCAGCCCAAGACTTGATGTCCCTAGTTTTTACAACTATTATTTGTCATGCCAAATGCAATCATTGATAGAATACTCACAAACTCTGGACTCCCCCAGTTAGGTGTTGATGGAGATGTGGAGAAGACTGATGGGAAGGGGGATATGAGATCTCCTGTGTGGGCAGGTGGATCAAAAAATGGTAGCTCAATTTAATAATTCTTGGGTGAAACAAACAGCCATGTACTGTATACTGGTGAATACATAGTTTAAAAGCAAAAATAACATGAATGCTTTGGTGTCAGTGGAGTTCTGCAAAGACTTCCTCCCTGGTCAAGTAAATCCCTCTATTGGTAGGTGGTCCAGGGGGCTTGTGGACATTAGGGCAATTGTTTGCACAAGGAAGATTGAAAACATATCAACAAGTAAAAGGTGAATTTGGGCTCCCACACTGGGACTTTTATTATTATCTCCAAATCAGTAGCTTTCTTGCCTCTATACCATGTAAAACTTTGCTGAAAGCCCCAATGGATCCCCTAGAGCAGGCAGTCCAGTTATTCACGAATTCCCCTGGGCTGAGTTACATGGTGTCTCAGCTTTATAAGCACATCATTCTGATGGACCTACAATGGTGCATCACTATACAGCCTAAGTGAGAAACTGAGGCTCAGGTAACCCTATTAGAAAAAGAGTTGGGTGGGAATCTGGAAGGAGACAATAAAGGTCGCAGCATCATACAAATGGAGGCAGCACAGGTGTAAGGTGCTTTCTCGGTTCTTTAGGACACCAGTGATTACAAAGCACTTTGGCATGACTAATAGTGATCAATGCTGGAGATTCTGTGGACAAGTGGCACATCACATCCCTGTATTTCTTTTTTTAACTTTTCTTTTTATTCTGCCTGTCCTGCCTTCTCTGTCCAGTCCTTCAGACCGATCAACCCCCCAGACCACCATCACGGAGGCCTGGCCTCTCCATTATTCTTCTTTGATGCCCGGATATCCCCCCAGGTGGAACAAGGAAGGGCCCCTCTTCCTTGACCTTTTTTAGAGGAGACCCTGCACAATGGGGTCTGCATGTGGATTGGTGGCTGGGAGGCACAGCTCAGTCATCATCTAGGACCGAAGAGTTTTTTTCCATTTTTCTGTGTTCCCGTCTGCCCCTAAGGATGCCGGCTCGGGTAGACGATGTGCTGATGCACGATGCTACCAAATGGCAAACAGCATCCTTCCCTCCCCAACTCTAGTGCCATGGGAGCCACCAAAGCCCCGAAAGTCAGTACTCCCACCAGCCTTCAAGGATGTCAGGTGCCTGAAGCACCCTTGGAAACCCACCCCGAAGGAGGAGAGCATCCATTGAGACACTCAATCCTCCTTCCCCTGCCGAGCCCTGATGACCCAAGTTCATTCCCGAACCTGGGTCGCCGGTGTGATGCGAGGTGTGGCATCCAGCGCCTCAACCCTCAGTACCACCGGGCCCACATCCCTGAATTTTGATATTTCCCAGAACTAGCAAAGTTTGGGACAGAGATCTGTGAAGTAATGCTGCAAATTTTTCAAAAATAAAATCAGAAGAACATCCAGTACCTAGTGTTTGGTTTGGTAATAGCAGGATTAAGAGATAAAATAGAGTGACCCCCCCCCACACACACACACTCTGGACATGTGTGTGACCACCTGCAAACAGCTCTAGACCATGAAGGCAGTCACTGCCCATCTTAGAGTAATGACAAGAATGCAGCCAGATGACTTACTTTCATGCACTTCCTAGAATCATAGGAGGGGCATTCAGTAAAGTCAGTTGGCTAGAATTAGTAATGAAAATGACCTGAAAGAGAATTTACTTATCACTGAAGCTGTCATTCAACCCAACATTTGACAATAAAGTATGAACACAGGGCAGAGGGATTTTCTTTTGCAAGCCCATTTTCTTGGTCCTCAGACTGGTATTCAGGTTAATTGTGACAATCCTATAGATTTTTAGGCAATAAATGTATTTTTATGTTTGGTGTCTTAGTCACTGCATGCAATTTATTTTTGGACTCCTCAGTCTGATTTGCCTCATATTGTAGATCTTCAAAGCTGTAATGATACGAAGAGTCAGTGATTTTTCTGTAATGTCTATGTAGTTTACAGTCCTTATATGTTTTTTGTATGTCTCATAAACTTCAATACATTTTTATTAGCAAAAAAAGAGAGAGAGAGAAAGAGAGAGCGAGAGAGAGAGACCCAAACAGCCACAGCTGTTGGACTCTGCTAAAAGAATGGAGTTGAAGGCTTAGGTAACACTGCCTTAAAACACAAAACAGCACTCAAATATGCAGCTAAACAGTCTAATAAGTTCATAAAATCAAGTCACACAAATCATTTCACCTATACAATAACCTCTGTAATTAAAAAAAAAGTATTGACTTGGACTTCGGTTCAACTTTTGATAATGGCAGCCTAGAAAGAGAACTGCTGCTACCCCAAGCTAAAAAAAACTACTCTTCAGCTGTAATCCTGCATATTTCTGAAACAGATTTTGCATTACAAAACCAGAGGAAAGTGTAGAGAATTGGCGAGATTAAATGTAATAATGAAACACAACACGATGGAGGAGATAGCTGATGGAACCGAATCGGAGGCCTCAGTCACATCAGATAACCGTGACTCTGCACATCTTAAACAGGGCTTGTTCAAATCTTAGCAGAAACAACCAAAAAACAAAGCGAAGAAGGCAAAACTTAACCTAATTTACCAAGAGATACTTACTTTTCATGCAGAAATCAAAGAAATGTACAGTGAGTTACGAAGAGATGTGATACAATTAGAGCAGAGAGTAGACGAACAAGAGAGAACTGCAACAGTAACTGAGAATAGAATAGACGATTTGGAACAAATGGTACAGCAGATGAAAGAGATGCAAGAACAATTAATTGGTCGCCAAGAAGATTTCGAGAATACAGCATGCTGCAAAAACATCAGAATTTACTGTTTACCTGAGGATTCTGAGGGAACTAACATTAAGGAATTTGTTAAAGCTTTGCTACACACAGCCTTAGAACTGACAAAAAATCTCAATCTTCATCTCGAAAGAATGCATAGGGCATTGGCATCTAAACCTACCTCTGTAAATATTTCACCTAGGTCAGTAACACCTATGCAACAAAAGAACATATTCTGCTTACAGCATGGTGGTGCCAGAAAGTTTTCTGTGGCTCAACTCGCGTATATCTTGATCATGACTCTGCACCAAAAACCACTCATTTGAGACGTGCTTATTTACAGTTACTTCCAGTACTGAAAGCATCAGGGTACAAATTTACAACCCCTTATCCAGCACGACTAATTGTACATCTGCCTACTGGAAAGAGGGAGTTTTCTACGGCTCATGAAGCAAAAGAAGAACTCACAAAAATGGGCCTACAATTTCCCGAACAAAGTTTAGGTGGCAACAATCCAGAAAAACGCCAAGTTGGCTGGCAGTCTAACTCTAACAGAAAACAGGGAAAACAACAAGAACTGGGAACAATCAAATCTACCCTAGCAGTTTACAGGAGGGAAGCAAAAAGTGACAATACTTGAAATTAATTGAGATGCTCATTCAGCTGAAGTGAGCAGGAGAGAGAGATTGAAAAAAAAAAGTGCTGCGCCATCGATTTCTCGATCCTGAAGTGTGCTCTCTATAATAATGAGCTGCTCTGAGCCTGAATTAGGTGACTGCACGATGAACAGATTCTACCTCATATAATCCAAGTGTCTTCTAACGGTGGACTAGAAGATACAGATATAATTATTTGACTATGCTAATTGCAGTTTCTTTTTTTTTTTCTCTTCCATCGATAATCGAAGTAACATAATGGGAAAAATTTTCAGAAAGCTCGGGGTGCAGGGAAAGAAGGAAGGAGGGAGGGAGCAGTTTTTGAGCTCTATGCTGCTTTTGGGGGATGTACCTAAAGATTTTCTTTGGAGTTTTATACTCCTCTCCTATATTATTTTTGCCTTATTTAAAGGGAAACAGTTTACTGGCTCCTCGAAGGCCCCTAACAAAAATGTTAAAGGATTCCCTTCAGTTCTAGGGAGAGTTCAAATGCTCCAGGAGCAGTTTTTACTGGAAATTTGGAGTTTTTTATTTCTCTCCCCACATTTGGAAGTCCTAAAGCTTTTACAGTACAGAATAATATCAAAAGCAATAGTTATGTGTATATACGTTTTTGAGATATTGTCAATCATTGATACACAACTATCTTTTCAGATTACTGGATACACCATTTACATTAGCAGTTTAGAGTGGCTAATCACAGCTATATATGTGATAATATGTTATTTTTGGTTGATAAGGGACAGTAGGAAAACTTTAGTTAGATTACGTAGCACTGGTCAGAAGACAGGACATTTAAGACAAGATAGGATGTTTCTTGTTGGTACATTCTGGAGACTTTCTGGATCCTTGTGGAAATTTGAAGGGGAGTGGTGGAGGGGGAGAAAGTGCAATCATCAGTAATGATTTATCAAATGAAAACAAAATATGGCATTAGAAACAGCTAAGATTTTATTAAATATTAATGGCATTGATAATCCCATAAAAAGAGTTAGATTACAACAATATCTGAGGAAGCAGAACGCAGAATGCATTTATTTACAGGAGACACATTTGTCGCAAGGGGAACATGCTAAGCTTGCTGCAGGTGGCAGATACACTGTCTTTTCTTCATCTAGTAAGTCGAGGAAGAGGCGAGGAGTGGCAATCTTGATTCCAGCTACTACTCCATTCACTAAAGGGGAGGTCTATTCAGATAATAATGGGCATTTTGTCATAGTACAAGGGAGTTTGCTTGAGACTGAAGTGACAATGGCGAGTGTTTATCTGCCACCAGGAGCATCTCCTTCTCTACTGAGACAGTTCTTTAATAGACTGCTCAAAAAGCAAAAGGGGGTTATGCTGATAGGAGGCGACTTCAACCTAATAAGTTTTGCAGAAAGATTCCACTTTCCCTAAACAACATAGGTTTACTCCCACTCAAAAACTTTTAAAAGCCCAGATACCTAAGATGGGTCTTATAGATATATGGTGCCATTTCTACCCCTCCGTGGAGGGATACACTTTTGTCTCCCCTAGATTTCACACCTCGGCTAGAATAGATTATTTTTTTACATCTACAGAGCACCTAGATATGATTCAAGATATATCCTTGGGAGCTCGCCTCCTCTCAGACCATATATCACTTTTAATTAAGGTTGGTTAAACAAAACTCATAAAACAACTTTATGGAGACTGAATCTTTCTCTCTTGAAGGATCCAGTGTTTAAGACCAGAATGGCAGACAGTATAACACAAATCTTAGAGGAGAATGCAGATCCTTCTGTTTCAGCTACTATCCTCTGGGATACTCTGAAGGTTGTGATTAGAGGAGAGATTATTTCTTATTCCTCTATATTAAATAAACAAAGAGAATCCAGATACAAAATATTACAAGATAAGTTACAAGAACTACAGCAGAAGAGAGACAGAGGAAAACAAGTTCCACAATTAGAGCTTAGACAAATTCAGTCGGAATTACAATCCATTTTAGATCATAAGATGCAAATGTCCTTACTACAGTGCATCTTAAAAGATACTATTATGAGGGAGGTCCTGTGCCAGAAATTTGGCTAGATGTATGTACTAGAGGATTTAAGCAGACTGCCACTATTACAAGGATTAGAGACCCCATAGCAGGCAATATTCTTAGTAAAACCCCTGCAGTTTTGAAAGCATTCCAACAATATTATGCAGATTTGTTCTCTGATCCTACACCCCCCTCCCCGGAGGATATAAAAAATTTCTTGTCACCCCTTAACTTTCCACATTTATCTGAATCCCAACAGGCTTCACTTTTACGCCCCATCTCCTCTATAGAGATCCAGAAAGCAGTTAAAAATTCTAAAACATTAAAAAGCCCAGGCCCAGACGGCTTTAAGACTTTTCTTGCAAAATTAATTCAGCCGATGTAAAAAACTTTTTAAGAGGTGCAGGATGGAGGTGCCCCCACCCTCATGGTCATATGCGGCCATCTCAGCTATACTGAAACCAGGTAAAGATCCATTAAATTTAGAGTCATATAGACCCATTTCGGTTTTAAATAATGACTATAAGATATACATGGCAAATATGGGCCCATAGGTTAGAGAATATACTGCCTACCCTGATACACCCAGATCAGGCAGGATTCTTATGCATGCGTCAGACTGCAGATAATGCACAAAGAACAATCACCTGATGGATTATATGGCTAACTCAGCTACCCCTCAGCTTTAGTCAGTTTAGATGCCTGTAAGGCTTTCGACAGAGTGTCCTGGAGATTTTTATGGGGAACATTAATGTCATTTGGGTTCCCGAAGGACTTTGTGAATTGGTTGGAGCAAATATACTCTGAACCAAGGGCATATATAAAACTTAATGGCGGAATTACACCCTATAACAAGTTACAGCGAAGCACTAGACAGGGATGCCTCCTATTGCCTTTGTTATTTGCCATCAATATTGAGCCCTTGGCTATGATGCCAACCAATTCACAAAGTCCTTCAGGACAGACAGACCATCTGCAGGCTTCCCAAGCTTCTCCTGTGGTCCTGGCTCTCTCCGAGCAGGCCACAGCTAACAGACCACCGGACTGACCCCTGGACAGATTCAGACAGCCCATTTGCGGGCTTCCCAAGCTGCTCCTTTTTTTTTTTTTATTTATTTTTTTTATATTTAGTTGTTTAACCAGGTATAGCACACTAAGCTGAAAGCTTTTTTACAGAAGTGACCTGGGAGCACAAGGAGGTTAAGTGACTTGCTCAGGGCCACACAGTATGCAAGTGGAAGCCGTGGGATTCAAACCCAGGTCTGGTCTGCTAGATGTCACCAGATTTGCAGCTCAGAGCCTTAGACCACTGCACTATACTGCCTCCTTGCTCCTGTGGCCCTGGCTCTCTCCGAGCAGGCCACAGCTAACAGACCACCCGACTGACCCCCGGACAGATTCAGGTATGCACCAGACCTCCAAAACTCGTGGTTTTGAATGCCGCTGTTTTGACTGGATGCCCAGTGGAGGAGCCAGGCACTGATTGGCAGCTTTGCTCCTTGGCTGATTTTCCAACGCCTGGCACTTCCTGATCTCAGGGAAATCTCTTTCTGTGCTGTGTTCTGAACTGAATTTTTGTTAATGTAATTTACATATGTTATGCATCAATTAGTCTTACTTTACCTGCCAGCTTAGCTAGTCTATTACAAGCCACTAGTCTAGTCTCTCGGTGATTCTTAGTGCTGTGCAATCTAGTGCTGGACAAACTGTATTGTATAGTAGCTGATGTTTGACTGCTGGACCTAGATACTGAGCAAGACTGCTGCAGTTTTCCATTTCTGCCCTACTGACAAACCCTGCCCCTACCCCACACTGGTCACTCTGCTAATTATTAATTTCTCTGCCCCACTTGTAATGCTGTCTCTCTAAACATCCTACTTTCTTCTCTGCCTTACCTACAAACCCTTCCCTTACACCCCCCTACTGCTGCTGCTGTCCTTCTCAGACGTCCCGGTGCCAAAGCACAGACCCTCTCATTAACTCCTCTTCTAGCTCTAAATAATTGCCCTGCATTTACCACTTTACCTCATGCTTTGTCCTACCCCATTGCCTGCCCCCTACTGAGCTTGCTATTGTACTCTAGCTGTATTTAATCCTCTGAGTTTCCCTCCTTGTTCCACAGACAGCCCATCTGCGGGTTTCCCAAGCTGCTCCTGTGGCCCTGGCTCTCTCCGAGCAGGCCACAGCTGACAGACCACCCGGCTGACACCCAGACAGATCCAGGTACGCACCGGACCTCCGAAACTCATCGTTTTGAATGCCGCTGTTTTGACTGGACACCCAGTGGAGGAGCCAGGCACTGATTGGCAGCTTTGCTCCTTGGCTGATTTTCCAATGCCTGGCACTTCCTGATCTCAGGGAAATCTCTTTCTGTGCTGTGTTCTGGTCCCACCCCCCGCACCTCCTCACAGTATTAAACAGACCCTTACCCCGTCCCTTAACTCAGCCTAGCAGCTGATTAGTCACTCCACTGCTGCACATTTTCATGCTATTTGGCCTCCCTGTCTTCAATACCTGACTTGACCCACTTTCTCACCGCCCCTTTTTAAAGCAGTCCCACCCACAGGATCACACACTTGCTCTCAACGTTTTCTCCAGCCACTCCATCTAACTCCTCTCAATTACTGCTCTACCTGCCCTATTGTTAGGGACCTCACCCTAACTCGACTATATACCCTTTCAACTATTAACCAGCTAGAAGTTAAGCAGGCCAGCAACACCAAACAAACTACCATGGGGTGCAACCACCTACTACTATATCCTCACTACTTCTTTTGGCATTGCTGGTACCATATATGAATTTGAACCCCTACCTCCCCACTCTGAATCCTCACTGGGTGCAAGCTGGAAGAAAAGCATACACATGGCCACTACCACTTCCGGTAACGATAGGCTCTTTATCCTCCTGCACCTCCCATACACAGTTATCGCCAAGCCAACCTTCCAAACCGTAACCTTAATGGTTAGCTTCCCCCTAATTTAACACAGGCATATAGACACTTCCCCCACCTGAAGCACAGGCGATGGAAGACACAAGGGAAGATAAACATCACCCTATCTGCCTGAAAGGTTATCTTTCTGCTGCTGCTGCTACTCTCTGGCAATGTTCACCTAAACCCTGGACCAACAACCCTGAGGAGCACGGGGGTCCATACAGTGAATGGCCTAAAGATAGCATCGCTAAACATCTGCAGCCTAACTGCCAAATTCAACCAGCTACAGGCTTGGATGACCATCCATGCTCCTGACATACTCTGCCTAACTGAAACCTAGCTGTTGGGTAGGATCAAAGATGGTGAGGTGGCCATCGAAGGATTCCAAGCATTTCAACTTGATAGAATAGGCAGGAAAGGTGGCGGCTGCCTCCTATATGCCAGAAACTCACTGAGTTGCTCCGTCCTCCCCATCTCCAAAGTTGTGGAGGATTATGAGCTACTAGTGGTAAAAATGCAAGTCGGCCTAAAAGGCAAGACCCTTACCATCACCACAACCTATCTGCCCCCCAAGAAAGCCAAGGAAGGCCTTCCTCTTGTTATGGAAGAATTTAGCACACTCAGAAAGGGCTCAGAACTCATCTTGACTGGTGACTTTAATATTAACTGGTTATGTAAGGAGGCAACACCCTCCAGAGACCTAATCACCTCCCACAATCTCATGCAACTCATAACCCACCCCACCAGGCAGAACTACAAGGCTGGTACCAGCACCCTTATTGACTGGGTCTTAGCTAGCTCACCGACTCGATTCTCCGAACTCAGGGTTCTCCCGGACGTGCTAAGTGACCACTCCCCAATCTCCTTTATATGGACCACTAAACTTGTCAAAAGCCCACCCCGTCTCATCGACAGCAGGGTTCTGTGGAAAGGAAAACTTGGATCCCTCAAATTGGCCCTGTCTGCCTACAACTGGTCCCCCATCAACATGGCACCTACGCTGGACCAGGCCCTTAGTTTTTTCACTGAGGGCTTCAATTCCATCTGTGATATCTATGCACCATGCACAAAACAGAAAATTCGGGGGGAGGGTAATGGCTGGATTGATGGCAAGCTCCTCTCCCTCCTAAAGGAGAGGGACTGCCTTTGGGAAAAAGCCTTAAACTCAGGCAGCAAGCATGACCTACAGTGCTACAAAACGGCTAGAAATTGGTGCACCAAACTTATCAGGCTCTCAAAAGCCAATTTCCATAAGACCCAGCTTAACAACGCATGGGGAGCTGGAAAGAGGTTTTGGGACAACATCAAGAACATCCTTGGTAAAGATCAAAAGCAGCACCCTAAGATGCTCAACATTAATAACTCATCCTCCTCAGATCCGCTAGGCATTGCTGATGCCTTTAACCAGGCCTTTACAGACCTGTCCTCAGTGCTGCCTCCAGACTAACTTCTGCCTGTGGAGGACCAAGGTTGCGCCAACTTGCTCATAACTAACCACTCAGCCTTCTACTTTAAGAAGATGATGGTGAAGGAGGCCCTAACGATGGTCAGAAAAGTCCTAGGCAAAACCAGATTGGGGAGTGACTGGCTAGGCATAAAGTTACTATCTCTCACCCTTGATGTTCTTATCATGCCCATAACAATGCTATTTAATAAATCCTTGGCCCTAGCTCAATTTCCAGAGGTATGGAAGCAAGTCCTGGTAACTCCAGTGCATAAGAATGGTGACAAGGCACTGGTGTCAAACTATAGGCCAATATCTATCCTCTCCCCCACTATCCAAAGCTTTGGAAAAAATCACGGCAAGTCAACTTACAGAATACCTCAATAAGTGCAATCTGCTCTGCCCAAAACAACATGGCTTCAGGCAAAAACACAATACCACCACGGTGCTGCTGGAATACACCGACTATGCGCACAAGGCGCTGGATGAAGGCAAATTGGTGGGGTCCATCTTCATTGACCTCACCAAAGCCTTCGACACCATCAACCACCTTCTACTAGTACTCCAGCTCCAAAGATTGGGTGTGGCACCAAACGCCATGAATTGGTTCAATGACTACCTAACACACAGGAGCCAGCCAGTCAAAATCGGGCAGACGTTATCCAGCTCCAGAGATGTACTCCTAGGAGTCCCTCAAGGATCAATTCTAGGGCCCCTGCTTTTCAGCCTCTTTGTAAATGACCTACTCACAGCCTGTGACACCAAACTTATTCTGTATGCTGATGATGCCGTGCTGCTGAGCAGCAGCACCTCTCAGGCTGCCCTACAAACAGAACTACAGAACTCTTTCAATAAACTCGAGGACTGGTTTCAGTAGGCAAAGCTGCTACTAAATTACAAGAAAACCAAGGCCATGCTACAATCCAGCCCCTACAACAAACACAAGCATGCTCCCCTCATAATCACCAACAAGGCTGGTGAGCAGATTGAGCAGGTGCACTTGTTCAAGTACCTTGGAGTCACCATTGATGACTCTCTCACTTATACGCACCACGTAGACTTCCCTGTCAAAGTGGTAAATGTAAAGATCGGGGTCCTCTATAGGCATAAGAAAATCCCCCACCCCAGAAGCACTCCGAATCTCAATCTCCATACTCGCCACGATAGACTATGAGCTGGTGGTCTATAGAGCTGCTACTGATACAGTGCTCAAAAGGGTCCAAATTGCACTCAATAAGGCATGCCACCTCACCCTGTGTGCAGATCACTACACTCATACTTGCACCCTGTATGAGCGTACAAACTGGCTTAACCTAAAAGACAGGATCAAATACCAAACTTGCCTCCTGTGAAAGAAGGCACTCCTCGGAAAAAACCCACCCTCTATAGGAAACCTACTCGGGGCTTCTCTCTCAACACACATCACCAGATGGAGGAATAATGGAGCACTGTCCATACCATTCCGCCGAACCTCACTAGGGCAGCGTGCTTTCTCCTATTGGGCCCCCCTCTGGATAAATGAACTCAAGATGAAATTACAAACAAACAACAGCCTGTCTCAATTCAAAGTAGGCCTCAAACAGCACCTAATGTCTAACTCAAAATGCACCTGCTTCTCAGGCTCCACTTGATAGACAGGCCTACCCCTAAGGTAACATCCAGCAGAGCTACCTAGAGAACCTTGCCTCCATTCCAGCGTAGCCAAGGGCTTAAGTAAGCTATCAGTCCTCTTTAAACGCACTTGGTACTGCCCCTCCCAAACCACCCCCACACACACACACACCATACTTGACAAAGCCCTCTGGAGCTGCTCCCCATCACAGCCTCCCCATTTCACTGTCCCCCCACCTCTCGCTCTCTGCGGTTGGTTTCAAACCCAATCCCCCTTGTTTCACTGTCACCCAGCCTCTCGCCATCTGGGACAGCATTAAACCCTATGCAGTTACTCTGCCATAGTCTATCAACGGATTTGGAGGTTTCCAGGGGTGTGCTACCTAGGGCAACCGATTAGAAATAGTTTAGTATTCAATCACAACTGCTCAGTTTTTTTCTCCTATTTGTCTAATTGTCATGTAATCGCTCTTTAATGCCTAATGATCAGGCCTCTGTAACCACTGAATATGTGTATTGTTTTATTGTCCACTCTGACGTGGAACCTTTGTAAAAGAGCTCACGCTCAAAGGTCTTTCCGAAATACTAATTATACAAATTAATTAAACAAATTAAACAAAAATGTAATTAAAATGAAATTAAAATTAAAATTAAATTAAATTAGATGCTTAGAAAATCAGAAAAAATTAAAGGCAGTCAGCTGGGCAATCAATCATGGAAGTTGGCTTTATATGCAGATGACATTTTATTGTCAGTAGCGGATCCAGAGTCCTCTATTCCAGCAATATGGGAGATACTTGAGCAATTTGCTCAATTCTCTGGATATAAAATAAATTCTTCTAAGACAGAAGTTCTTCCCTTTCATTTCTCCCTGTCACAGATACTGAAGGGCTGTTTGCCTCTGCGCTGGAATAGCATCAAGATAAAATATATCTAGGTATACAGTTACCAAACCAGTTAATGCATCTCACTATGGTAAACTATGAACCTTTAACACAAAAAATAGAGTCTGATCTACATCAATGGTCCCAACTTCATTTATCACTATATTCTAAGGTGGATCTTATTAGGATGAATATTCTTCCAAGGCTGCTATATCTTTTTCAGACTATACTGATTATGCCAGATGGAATGTACTTTCCCTCCTGGAATAAGTCTTTGGCGAGATTTGTCTGGGCCAGGAAAAAAAAACAAATCTAGTGGTCCACATTAACGTTACCAAAAAACAAGGGAGGTTTAAATTTGCCTGATCTTCAGATGTATGCAAATGCTACAGTGATAGCTCGAGTTTTCAACTGGAATAACCCAAAATATGACATACCATGGAAGAACTTAGAATTCACCCTTAATGGGGTAAGGGAGGGGAGTGAACTTTTACAAATGCTATACAGTATGCCCCAGTTAATAAAAGACCTAGACTTATTTATAGTACAAATTCTACTATGGAGACTTGGAAGAGAATCATCCAGCTAAGAGAGCTGGAACCAGTGGGTCCCTATCTGAATGCATTAAATTTCAGAATCCAAACTCTTACTTTGGAACAGGAGGGTACTTTGGCTCAATGGAGACAAAAAGGTTTTAAGTTTGTGTTCCAATGGGTGGATGCAAGGGGGGGTCCTCTCATTTACTAAACCTCAAGGAACATACAAACTTCCACAACAAGATTTTTCAACTTATACAAGCTTAATAGAGGGCATTGAAAGTAAAGGACCAGCCTTTAGTAGACTCTCAGATTTTCCCCCTTTATTACTTACTTTAGCCATGACCACGGGGAGAGGACAGTTGTGGCTCCACTTTGTGGGACTAATATATAGGGGTTTGAGGGAATTATCAAAAAATTCAACTCAGGGAATTCTAAATGCCTGGAATAAAGAGCTTCCACTCCAGGTATCAAAGGAAGATTGGGAAAAGTATACTAAATTCTCAATGGGACTTTTGGGAGCCCCCTACTGGCGAGAATTTTGCCTGGAAAGTTAGTAACAGAATTTTCTATTCTCCAGCAAGACTGGCCAGGTTCTCATCAGGGACATTAAGCAATTGCTGGAGAAATTGTGGAGAAATATCTGCAGATCAGTTCCATGTTTTTTGGGCCTGCCCGCAGTTAACAGGTTACTGGAGAGATATTTTAGAGGCATTAAAAGAATTGGTAGATGTGGAAGCAGTATTGACCCCTGAGCTAGTTTTACTCTCAGTTCTGACAGAGGGTCTCCCAATACCCAGAGGATCACTGTTAATCACTTATATGCTGGCAGCTAAAAAAGTAATTACTAGAAATTGGGGGAAGAAGATGTCTCCAAACATACAGAATTGGCAGAGAATAATGGGAGAAATTTATGTATTAGAGAGATTAATAGCTAAAAGCACAGATAAATGGTCTGTATTTGAGCTTAAATGGAGGAAATGGATTCTATATATTTCATCTTTAGATCCTACTTTTGTACCTTAGAAACATATCGACTCTGATGATGGTTTATGTAAATGTCTTAGTGCTTATGGTATGAATTGCTTTGTAAAATATGTAAGTAGTCCTGAGACCCTTGACTAATGTATTGCTACGTATCTGACTGATGTAATTATGTACTGTCCTAATTTATATGCTGTAAAAACTGTCCTATGATTTTGCAAATGAAAATATAATAATAAATATATAGTATAAAAAAAGTATTGACTTTAAAGCCAAAAATAAAAGTACCTGAAACTAAAACAGTTTTCTCTGGTTGAAAGTAGGCAGCTCTATTTGCAACCTGCCACATTGTACAGTGTCATGTGATCAGCAACAAGAGGCTCTCTTTTTTTTTCAATTGTTTAACCAGGAGTGGCACACTAAGCTGAAAGCTTGTTTACAGGTGCGACCTGGGAGCACAGGAAAGTTAAATGATTTGCTTAGGGTCACACAGTATGCAAGAGGGGGGCTGAAGGATTCAAACCAAGGTCTCCAGATTTACAGCTCAGAGCCTTAAACCACTGCGCTATACTGCCTCTTGTTTAAAGCAACAGCAGCATATAACACATAGTGCACTTTGAACTAACCTTAAAAACACTAATTCATTATTTAAAGAAAAGCCTTAATAAGTGATAACTTCTCATTAATTACAAAAAACAAACAAAAATAATGCTTTTCTCAAACCCACACAATAATCATAAATCTGCATGCTTAAACATTTGGAACAATCTCAACCAACCCCTTGAACAAGTCCATGAGTTTAAATACCAGGGTACTACTCTGGATTTCTGGATAGCCCTCTAACTTACAGTATGCACTGCATGTAAACAAGATCTCAAAGGAGGTTAACTCCAGGTAAGGTGTCTTGTATTGTCACAGACACCATATGACTTCTGAGGCTCTTCGGCTAGCAATTGTCTGCTCAATCATTTCCATTCTGGACTACGAGTTAGTTATCTAGGGAGCTGCAACTGATACCACCCTTAAAAGAATCTATATTGCGCTAATTAAATCCTGCAGACTGGTCACTGGTGCTAAGAGTCGTACACATACATGTGACCTCTATGAGCAGACAAACTGGCTTCGCCTTAAAGGCAGGATTTCTTACCAAACCTGCCAGTTTGCCAAATAAATCAACCTGGGTTTAACCCCATCAGATACCCTGCCTCTTATTAGGCCTTCTCATAACCATTGCCCAACCCGCAGCACACTCAAACATTCCTTGTCCCTTTTTGTAGAACTTCACATACCCAGAGAACCTTCAGTTACAGGGCTCCCACCTGTCTTATTGAGCTTCCCCCTGATATTATGAATGAGCCTAAGTTAGGCCCTTTCAAGCTCAAGCTTCATAAGCACTTTACTGCCCTTAGTAGCTGTGACTGCACCCTCTAAGTAGTTTTGCTACCACAACTTAGAATCCTCTCTTTACCCTAGTTCTTTGTCTCCCCAACCCCTCCCCACTCCCCTATACTGCTCCCTACTCTTGCACTCCCCTCCCTGTTTACTCTCCCCTGGCTAGCTCTCTACACTTCTCTCTTTCTCTCCTGCACTTACAATATGCCATCCTTGCCATCCTCCCAGAGTTTCTCCTCTCTCCACTCACCTCCTTTGCCCCTGACCCTCTCCTCCCTCTCGCCTCTCACCTGACAAAGTCTTCCTAGACTACTTCTCCTTCTACTGGTGCCTTGTTTTCTACGTTAAATGAGTGTTACCCCATGACCTAGCCTGCTTGCTAACTGGCTGCCTATGTACCCTACCTTGTCTCAACCCAAATGGTATAGGTTGTTTGCTTCTCTTCTATTTTTATACCATTGTTTTATACCTCTACAATATTGTTTTTTTGAATTGTTCCTGTTTGTATATTCTGTATCATATTGTTCCTTTAGCTTCTAATTTTGCATGATGCGGAACCTTTGTAAAAGAATCCTTGGTTCAAAGGTATTTGTAATCCTAGCTATCAATAAATACATAAATAAATAAGTGTAATAATGCAGGCAGTGGAGGTATTACACCTTGTAAGTTGCCTTGGGGTGATTTACAGCCCTCACCTGTCGCTCACACTATAAGTTTACCTCTTCTCAAGTTATGATGGTAAAATGCCATCTCTCTTATTACTTATCCCTTACATTATCAGTGACTACATTCATCAAAATTAGTTGATTATGAGAAATTATGTAGAATCTCAGAATTCAAACACCTGCAATTGATATGGAAATTAACAATCACATATAAATTATTCAACAAACTACACCTAAGGGAATAAAAGGATACTCAATGCTTTGAAAGGAGTAAGATTCAAAGGAAATATCAGGAAGCATTACCTCGCAGAAGGAGTGGTGGACACTTGCAACAGACTCGCAGAACAAGTGGTTTCAGTCAACACAGTTTCCATCTTCCAGTTTAAACTAGATATATGTACCTTAAAGGAGGGGGCTGGTATGATGGGCAACAGCTGGTGGCCCATAACAAGTTCACCTAGTGGAAAAGGAGGCTGCGAGAGCACATGATCTCAGTTTCCACATACTGAGAGATATTGACAGGATTGAGCAGGAAGAGATGTTTGATCTAATGTCCTCCAGCAGGATGTGGGACATAACCTGAATCTCAGAGATGGTACATTCTGAGGTTAAAATTATAAGAGACTTCTACCACGGGGTGGGGGGGTGACCTATGGAGCAGTCTACCAGTGAAGACAGTGGGTATTCAGACACTACTGTTTTAGGCCTTCAAGGTAAGCTAAGACAAAGTGTTGCTTTCCAAGGGAATGGCAGGATACCATGGGTAGTAGACTATATGTGGAATTCTTATAAATTAGTATGTTGCACAGTATACTGATTCATCCCCATTTTTGAAGAAGGGAGCCTGCTTGACTTAGAGTCCCTTCTAACCTTGAATTGAATGGAAACTCTTTTACATATTCATATAATTTAAGATGCCTCTTTTTAGTACTGATAGAGGTAGATAAAAAAACTTGCATCCTGGGACTTTTTTTATTAGTATTATTGTTGTTAGAACAATGTCTGCCTGTTTCTGCATTTTTGGAATGCTTGGTTATGGTGTCACTGGCTTGAAACTGGTAGATTCTTATCTGGACTTGTATTAATGGTTACTGTGCTGTTCTCCACTCCACTGAGTTATTCTCCACTGTGTTTATTGTTTTTTGTAATAGCTCAAGTTCAGGTGGGTGTGAGAGACAAACATGCACACACACACACACACACACTTTTCCCCTCAGACAACAGTGGAGCTGGTAAGGGACCTGATTAATGGTTTTTTTATCATCTTACAAGACCTGTTATGGACCCTTTTCCTCATAACATCTCTCTTTGAAAGAAAAGGGGAGCCACTGCTGTTTAAGAATTCGTTGTTAGAGCTGGATGACCTTGTGAACTTTACGCAAGTCTTCAGCCAGCCATTTCTGGCCAAGGTTGAGTAGAAGATGGTAGCAGAATAGTTTGAGGAACATCTGGAGTTCAACAATGTCTTCTAGCCCTTTCAGTCTGGTTGCCATCAGGGGTACAGTACAGAGATGGCTCTGATCAGGATCTGTAAAGAGCTCTATCTAATGAGAGATTGAGGGGAGGAGTCTATTTTCATACTCCTCAACCTGTCATCTGCTGTAGATACTGTCAGTTTTGGGTGTTTGTTGATAGATTGGAGGGATATGGGCATTATCAGGTGCTGTTCTGATCATTCACCTCAGGAAGGATATAGTTAGCTGTGATCAGTGGTTGCCATTCAAGACTGGTTGCCCTGACCTGACATCTCCCTCAAGGGTCACTTCACCACCCTTGTTTGCTGAATATATGCTTCTACTGGGAGAGGTGATCAGTCAGTGCAGCTTGGGGGTTTTACTGCTATGTATATGATACCAAGCTATATTTGTTCTTTGTACTTAAGTAGAGTTTAGAGTAATGCCTTGAAGAGATCAGGCATTGGATGGGCTCCCATTTGTTGGCACTGGAGCTGGGAAGACAGAGTTTGTACAAGTAGGATCAGATTGTCAGTTCCCTTACAGAAATATAGGTGTGCTGTGTACACGCAGAATGCATGCCACATGCTTAATTGTGCAATGTTTGCATGCAGTTCGCATACACAAAGTGATCCTAAGCGAACCAGGTCTAAAAAGCAAATCAGGTTCGCATGCTGCAAGTTTGACATGTGCACAACAGGTAAGTTGGTGTGAACATCTTCTAAAAATGACATCAGGCTTGCGTGTTGCACACTTGACATGACTGCAGCAGTTAAGCTAGTGTGAACATCATTTAAACATCACATCAGGTTCACATGCTGCACGCTTGCCATGTGTGCAGCAGCTAAGCTGGTGCAAATCTCATCTAAAAAACATATCAGTTTCTATTTCTTATACTACTGCCAGCAATTAGAGTCATTAAAATACATTTTTATTTGAATTCCCATAACAATTAAGTAAACTCATTGATTCTGATCCTTTTGCAAGTTGTTTAATGGCTTTTGATTGTCATTAACTCACCATTAATTTGTAAAGTATTATTTGCTTACTGCATTAAATTGCCTAGGATATAGCCAGTCAGCATCCCCTATTCCAGATGTACGAAGAGGGGCCTCTGTGTTGTGAAGCCTATCATTTTTGTTTTGGACCATGCAAATCCCTTATGCATATTTAGTGCTACAAATGTGTTTCTCCATGACTCTTTCATCTCACATACTTTCTCTTCAGCATTCTGTATTGAACATATACACTATGGCCATGCTCAGCACTCTTTGTGCTGAGTAGGGTCTTGGAAGCATGCACCATACCTCACATTTTATCACTGAAATGAGGGAGATGGAGACTCAAAATGAGGGACACTAAGCCACATGATGATCAGGAGACATCATGAAACATGGAGCTACAGTACCTCAGAATACAATGGAAACCATTGCATTAGCACCAAAGAATGAATTTCTACCATTAAGCAGGGGTGCCATTTAGGTAGGGCAGAGGGGGACAGCCCAACCCCACCGTATTTGTGCCTAGGTTGCTCTTATGGTGTAGCAATAATGGCATTAAATTTGGATTTAATCTTTTGCGCAATGAGTGCCCACCTGACCTATGTGTGCTCATGCTGCAGGCACTCTCCAGACTCAACTGTGTCTGTATAATGTTGCCCACTCTCTCCATCTACTAGCAGCGGCACAATCACATGTGATGTGGATGAGCTACAGCCATGAAAGAGCGCATGAGTCTTGCAAGTGTGACAATGTCTTTCCTGCCACAGAGTAGACAGACTGCACGCTACAGCTTGGAGGAGTCGGTGAGCACTGAACTTTCAATAGCAGTGTTGTGGCAGCATATTTTTGTTGGTCTACTCTTAGGGAGTCTCCATCTCCATTGGTGGCTGAAGAGGCAGAGGGTGAGCTAGACGTTAACTCAAGACTAGGCTACCTGCTTACTCTACTAGGCTCGCCTTGCAAAAAAAACAACAAAGACCCCCACAGCAGCAAGCTAGGCTTAGCAGCAGTGGTGACAGTGGTGTGGCCTTCATAGGCCTTAATCAGTGCAGTGCAGCAGCAGCCACAGCAGCAACCAGGCAAGAAGCAAGCAACTCAGGTTGGGTGGGTTTGATTGGTGAGGTGACTTGGTTGTGGACCATGCTGGGGGACCTGTGATGATCGGTTCTAGCATCCAGCTTCTGGTGGAAGGAGAGAGAGGGAGTGGACTGAAAACTGGGCTGGTGGCGCACTGTGTCAGGCTGCAGGTTCTGGCCATATGGCCAGGTAAGTAGAAGTAAATAATTTTTTTACGGGGGAATGGGGAAGGAGGAAGGACTGAAATATCAATGTGTTTTTCATGTTTTTTCACCGTTGGGTGACTTCATGACCCATAGGGGATGGGTATAGAATGGAATGGAGTCAGGGAGAAAAATCGAGACAAAGTTCTTTTTTTGGAAGGGGGAAGCAGAACTTCAGCCAGGAAAAAACTGGTTAGTAACTGGGTGGGTTTAAGCCCAAATCTGATACACTGCTCTGGGGTATATACAGATGAGTCTTAAACATTTGAATTTTTCCTGATTTGCATATCACTTTTCAAGCAAAACAAATAAGTTGTACCTTTTAGAGATGTTACATGCATTCTAAAGCTGTCCCTTGCATTCACAGACAGTTGAGCGGTATGGTATGCACAGACTATTGGAGCCCTACTATAGTCAGGCTTATGACCCCACAGAGGAGCTGATCTCCACATCCCCACGTTGAGGCACATTATGACAAAGGGCAAAGGAGACTGCGGGGGTATTCAACACTGAAATGAACTGGGGTATTTTTTTATTTCTATTTATACATTACTGATGGAGAATTGGAGATTAATAAAGGCCAAGGCTCAACTAACAAAGGCCTTGTTAGTAGAACAGTGGTCTTCATTATTCTCCAACTCACTATCATAATGTATAAAATAGTAATAAAAAATAACTGCATTCATTTCAAGGGGGTACGCCCCAGGACTCTGACCCGTGGACATCATCTCTTAAAGACTCCTGCCTTTGGCTCCTTAGTACTCAAATAAGAGACTTTTTACTTATTTCTATACTTGGTGAGTTGTCTGTAGCAACATGGCCATATCCACTACAGTGTCTGTGCATGGGGGGGGACTGACCATGTGGGTGTGTGTCAGATTATTGCTACTTTGTGTTTGTACCTTAAAATCTGTTTGTGTGGAAGCATTCAAAACTATGGTAGGAGTACAGGCCAATTAAGTGGTTTTGTGGGTAAGTTTGTGTATTGGGGATGGGAAAAACCACATGTGTTTCCACTGGTATGTGTGCTACAGTTCAACTGTGAAACTGAGATGAGTACGATAAGAAAACTGAAAAGCATAACAGTGGCTACAAGCATGCTGCATGCGTGCAGATGTAGTCAGATACAGTATGTATTAAAGTACAAGCAAGCCATATGTGTGCAGACAGTACGGCTTAGTGGTTAAAGGCACTGAACTGTAAGCCAGGAGACTTTAAGGCATGAAGACCTGGGTTTGAATTTCATCAACCCCCACTTGTGCATGGTGTGATTCTGAACAAGTCACTTAACTTTTACATGTGCAGTTATCAGTGACAACTTGCTTTTTGCATGTGTGCCACATGCAAGCAATCTTTCCCAATTTAAGATAAAAATCATGGTTTCCACACTTGCTTGCTGCATGCATGCCATATGAATGCAATTGGTTCCAATTTAACATTTAAATCGTACTTGCAGCATGCATATCACTTGGATAGTTTTATGTGTGCAGCAGGAAAACATGTCATATAATAATTTCTGTAAGGGTTATCAGCACTGTGGCACAGCCTCAAACTCCCTATGCATTATAAGGTACAGCTTGAGGCAGTAAGGAAGGTTCGCAGCCTTGGAATGGTTCTCTTTTTTACCATATAGCTTTTGCTCTGCAGACCCCTTCCCACACCTGTCTTCAGGCCGGTGTCAGGCATGTCCCAGCTCCATCAGCTGCTTCCCCCACTTATCAGACCAGTGGACAGCTTGGCTGCAACTTGGGCTACAACACAAGACTACAGGTCTGACTGAACTCAGCTTACTAGCCAAAATAGAGACCAGTGCTTTGGTGTAGTGTTATAAGAAAATTATTTATTTCAAAATCCTCAGCAGCAGGACATCATCCCACAATGTGGAATAAGGTGGTGTTCTGCTGCTGAGAATTATGGATGAAATAAATAATTTTCTTGTAATTCAATGACCAAGTCCTGGTCTTTATTTTGACTGGTAAGCTAAGTTTAGCCAGACATTTAGCCCTGTGTTCTAATGTGTTACATCTAGGCAAAAGTGTATATGATCCTGGGAGCAGCTTTGCTTTTCCAAACTTGGAATACAGGACAAGTTGGGCCAGTTCTAAGATCCACAGCCTCAACTGGAACTGTGACTACTTCTAGGCCCTGTAAGCTGGGCCCTAAGTGTTTGCCATACACCGTACAAATGGGTCCTAAGCTAACTGAGGAGGAGTGGTGGATGCACAGTAACAACAAGAAACACTTAGCAAAGAAGGAAAGAGTATGTTGAACAAAGCCTTCAATAGGAGCATGCAATGACCCTAAACCCTGAGGCAGAGGACTATGCAGTACACTGAATGATAGAGAGGCATCAGGGCTGTACCACCAACTGTAAGGGGTCCTCTGCATAGTATTTTGGGGGGCCTACCTCCCCATCTGTAAACATACAATAACCATTGGCACATATGACATTTCTATAGCACAGGGTTTTGGGAATTAGTCTTGTCTTGCTGATCACCCATAGTTTGTCAATACGGCCCCCTTGCTGGCACCATGATCAAGGAACTGAACATTTTAATTTGCCCTTGCTCCTCCTGGGGACACCAGCACCAAGATTAGCTGTTGTGAGTAATGGGCCCTATTGCTTCTTTGTTCTGTACTGCCCCTCTACATGAAACTGGAGTTAGAATCTTCTGACACCACTGCTGAGAGACACAATTTCAAATGGATAAGCAATTTACAAAGAGAAAGTTGCAAGTTTGTCTGTGACAAAAGTTTTTTTTTAATGCTAGCCTCTGAGGCAGTGGGCCCTCTGACAGTGTGAGCCCTGCTGCAATTGCAGTTCTTGCACCCTTAGGTCAAGGGGCTGAGGGTGATGGAGAGCGAGGACTGACTTAGGCAAAATCATCTTTTTTTTTGCTAGCTGCCAAATGCCTCTCCTCAGAGAACAAAGATCAGATAGATAAACATTGGAGCTGGGCCCCTTAAGAAGTGGTTCAGCATTAGGTCAGCTACCTTTCTGTAGAGACAGGCAAACCAAAGAAATTGCATGAATGCAGAATGGTGTGAATGAACCAGCCCATGACAGAGAACAAAGGGACTGAGAGAGGAGAGGAGAGGAGAGGAGGGAAGGGGAGAGGAGAGGAGAGGAGAGGGAGGAGGAGAGGAGAGGAGGGAGGGAGAGGAGGGAGGGAGGGAGGAGAGGAGAGGAGGAGGAGGAGGAGGAGAGGAGAGGAGGAGGGAGGAGAGGAGGAGGAGGAGGAGGGAGGGAGGGAGAGGAGAGGAGGAGGGAGAGGAGGAGAGGAGAGAGGGGAGAGGGAGAAGTGGAGAGGAGAGGAGGGAGGGGAGGAGAGGGAGGGGAGGGAGGAGGAGAGGAGAAAGATCTGGGCTCAGTGACAAGAGGGTGATGAAGCCCAAAAGGCAGAAAGTCGTGGCACAATCACACCACTGAAACCCTAGCCAGCAGCCACAGGGGAGGCAGCAGGAGGAGGAAAGAAAACAGAACCAGAATGCTGGGCCACACAGTAGCAGCAGGCAAGGCTTACAGGGCAGCAGAAAACAGGACCACAAAGGAATAAAATGCAGAACCACCCAGGCACTGCAGAGGAGCACAGCAGCCAGCAGAAGGGAGGGAGGTGTTACAGCAGTGGAGAGCCCCAGCAGGGAGCAGCAGAACAGAGGGAGCAAGAAACATAGCACTCCATGCAGAACCCCAAGGCAGCAAGTAACAATCCCAGGGGCAGTGGGAACAGCAGGTGGCAGCCCAGCAGGCATGTTAAGCAGAGGGAGGTAGAAGCAGGCAGTAGGAAGAGAGGAAAACATGAGGAATGTGGCTCCTTTAAGGGAAACATGCAGCAGAATGCTGCATCAGGAAGTGCTTGGCTGGATTTGCGATTGGCCCAGCTAGCAGCATGGTGCCCGGATGTGAACCAACAAGCAGAGGCAGGGAGGAAGGCAAAATAGGCAGGGGACTGGAATGCACCCCACACCAGTGGAAAGCATAGCCACACAGTAGCTGCAGGGAATGCCGAGCATTTCGTGAAATTTGGAGATGGACAATTGGAGTTGCATGAAGGGGCTAGAAAAGCAGTGGCTGGTGAAGAGTAGACAAAATAGAAGCAAATGGGTAGGTGTAACACAATGACGACAGGATGCACCAAAAGAGAGAGGAGAGAGAGAGAGAGTGCATTGGAAAAGCAGGGTGGGCAAACTAGCAGTTGGGAGGCTCAGAGCAACAGAAACATCCTTCCATGGATGCTTGTGGCTGTATACTAAATAGTGCTTCTGGCTGGCACAGTCACCCACTTTCCCACTGAACCTCAGGCAAAGTCTTGCAATTAATGTAGTATCACACACTTCAGGATGTAAAATATATTTTAAAAAACTGATATCCGTATATTATTCTATATTATAAGTGGTGACACCCTTTATCGTACCGATTATCAGTGTGTTTAAACACCATAATAACCGCATTATTACTTATTGTGGCAGTTGTAGCCTTATGCTCAACTTTCTCTTTCTACAATTGAACAGCAAAAAACTTTACTCGCCTGCCACAATACTCGAATCAGTCTTACACTAACCTTTGTAGCTGAGTGCCACTGTTTTCTTTCCACACAGTGAACCTGTCAGTGTTGTGATTTTCCTGTTCACTGATGAATGACTGCCAAGCTGATGGAGATTATATGTTAAATCTAGGGCTAGGCATTGCGTCGGGTCACAAGTTCGGGCCGTTTGGGTTTGGCCGTGTTTGGAATTAATGATCTGAATCAGGTTTCACACTGCCAAACCCAAAATGGAAACCTGAAACTTCAGAAAGCAACAGCACATTTATTTAATTTAAAAAAATGATCCAGAGCATTTTTTATTTACACTGAACATCCCACTTCAGCTCCCAATTGCAACGGGGGCATGGGGGGTGGGGATAGCACCACTTGTGGGAGACTAGAGCAGTGTGAGTCAGCAGATTTGGCATTTAATTTCAGGCCAAATTGGGCCAATTCAAATTTTGCCCTGCCATGCTCAAAATTGGCCCATCAGGCCAAATTTTCCGACTAGCACAGCCCTGGTTAAATCACTCATTTTTTTCCTGACAGATTCAACAATCAGTAAGAAAACAGCAGCACTCCACTGCACTGATCTTCCTGGTTGCCTGTGTGATGTTTACATAAACCTCTCAAGCTTTGCTCTCAAGGTTTATGGACTATCACACACCTCGAGTCTGTAAAAAAACATCAGAACACACAGTCATCTATGCATTTTCTCTATTTATCAAATGGGTAAGAGGTTTCCTCACCCTAATTGGCTGTCATTGCAAGCCGTGGTGAAGATATTGTACAGGTCAACATATCTTGGAAAAATATACTGCCAACCAGTTTTCTACCCACTCATAATCCATTTAATAACAGCAACAATACACTCCAGAATATGTTATCATTTGTGTAACCCCTAGGTGGTGCTGTCCCAAGGGCTACTACCCCTGCCTGCATGGCTAGTTGCAGGTTAAGAAGCCTGGGTACTGAAACGGGTGCCTCCACCCGGAGGACAGGGTTGTTAGTAACAAGGCTAAACTGGATACAGCCCTCCAGGACACTGTAACCTCCCCTTTTTCCCCTCTAGTGGCCTAGACAATGTGCAACAAACACTTTCGCAGTAGCCCCTATTCAGCATATAATTCCCCACACTGTTTGCACTTACCACTAGGGCTGGCTCCACCAGTTCCACCCTGGAGACCCTCTGTAAAACAAGGTTAGGCGCAGCAAATAACAACAGTACAGTGCTTTTGGTACAAACTGGAACCACAGTCAGATTAAATTCAAAAAATAGTTAGATCTGATTTATTCGGGGAATTGAACAAGGCAGGGGCATAATCAGGTTGATTGATTCGAAAACTGATCTAGTCAGGCAATTATGCATGCACTTTTAGTTCCTACATAGTCACACGTTCTGGGTACCCAGTTGGAAGTAAGGTGGGCTAGCCTGGAACATTGCCCAGGGTAGGCCGGGCGCGCAGCTGGTTGGAGCCCTGTGATGAAAAGAAAAAGCATGCACGACCACACACAATTTGTAATCCAGAGCCTGAAGGCTCAGTTCATGAAATGAAAAACAACAATGCAATCAGATGACAACACTTGAGATTTAGCTGTTATTGCAGGGAGCTACCCTGATTGTTACTCACGCTACCTAATATGAGTCACAGGCTAGATGAAATGGAGACTGCAGGTTGATGACTGGTTTGCCAGGAGAAGCAGGGCCCACATGAATCACTGAGGTGTCATTCCTGTTCAAGATGGTTGAGCAGGGGGCTGATCCCCGGGCGAGTCTCTCATCGATGATGGTTTCTGTGCCTGAAGTAGCTGGCTGGGCCAGATGGCAAGGCCCAGGCCAGGTGGAACAGTTTGGATTTTGAGTCTGGTAGTGCTGGATGCAGCTTCCAGCAAGCGTGGCACATTTACACAGTGGGGAACCAAATCGCGACCCACTAACAGCACACAGCACATTTATAGTAAAGCAATCACCATACCACAATGCGGAAAGCAGTCCGGCCACAATATCAGTGCCTCTGAGCAAAACCAGGAATTCTGTGGTAAATGGATGTCCTGACAGGCCGATCACGTACAGCAAATCTTCGGTCTTCTTCAGGATCAAATCTGGTCACTCTTCACTGCTTTGTCACACTCCAATTAGGATACAGTCCGATTGTTAAGCCTTTCAAAGGATTCCCTCTCAAGGGACTGCAGGCAGACAGGCCAAAAAAGCACCTGCTTGAATCACTCAAGCTGTCTCTTCAAACTCTAACTCCAGACTGACTCACTGCAACAGGCAGCTTGGGAATTCCCCTTCGGTCCAAAAGGTTCTGGTTGGTTGATTCATCTGTCTGTCAAAGCAAGGGCTCCCACCTCCAGGTCTGTTTTGGTGCCAAAATGTAAAACTACAATTCCTTCAGAGATTTATGCCCACAAGACCCCTAGGGGCAGGCTCCATTTTAGAGTCCCCAAAGGTACCAGTTGGTGCTGACTAGCAGTTCAAAACCAAAATGGTGGTTATTAACAGAACTGTCCATGCTGCGAAGAAGGCAGGTTAGACAAACTACAATATCATTACTATGCTAATAGATAATCAGCAAATAAGTACAGCTTCTAACAGAGCTCCCTCTGCGCAAATAGCGATGTCAGAACGGAGTGATTATCTGGCAGCCCGGGCAGGACTCGAGCATAGAAACACTCAGCCCCTTCCCAGAATAAATAAGCACCACGTTATTGGCAGTTCTTAAAGAGACAGGCGCAGAGGCGATTAGGCACTCTCATGCAATTTCTTTTTAAATAGCTAAAACACAGGACACCAGCCTGGCAAAGGGCATTTAGGCACACCCAAGGAAGGTTTTTGGGAACCCCCATTTGTAGGGGGGTTACATTTGGGAAACTTCATGATGTACCCGAGATATGGCAATCCCCCCTAATAATATGCATATGCACTCACACACACACACACACACACAGAGTCAGGTATTATAGGTTAGGTAATCCATGTCCTAACAAGGACACTGTTGACCCCCTTAGGTCTCAAACAGCCTCTGATTTAAAAAAATGCATTTAACGATTGCCCATATTCTGTAGAATTTGCTGTTAGTAGTTCAGTTTGATTCTAATTTCATTTTCCTTTTTAAAGTTTGTGTTTCCGTGCTGGCCTGGTGGCGCTGAGAGCTGAGGCGCTGAACGCCTTACCTCATGCTATGCCAGTGACCCCTGTTTGGGAATGAGCATGGGCCACCCGGGGGTTGGCAGGGGTTGAGAAGGATTGAGCGTCTGATGGACTGCTCTCCTTCTCCGTGGAGGGGGGTCTTCACTAGTCAGTGCCTGGTCGCCCCAAGGTGGAGGCTGGGGGACAGGGCAGTGGGTAACAGCTTGGGGAGGAGTTTGGGCAGACGCCTGGAGGGAACACATGCAGATGCACGCATGCTCCCCTTCGTTGGTGTCATTGCATGCCTCAGACTCCAGGGGACAAGAAAAAAAGTGAAAAGATGGCGCCTTTTGAGCAGCTTGATGGCTGCACCCGAAACTGGATCTGTGTTGGGTGGGGATTTGGAGGCTCCCTGCCACTCCACTGTTGGGGGTAAGCTGCAGGAGTTATAGGGTGCTGGCGAGAAGTTGTGGTAGAGGCGGACAGTGGCTGGATCCCTATTAGGATGTGAGGACATGGAAGCAGAACAGGTTGTCAAGAAGGAGGTAAAAATGATAGCTAAAAAAAAAAGTTTGTATTTCCTTGCACTTGCACAAGAAGCACCTTGGGACAGTACCGCATTTGAGAGGTGTGTCAGGGGATGAGTCCAATGCAGAGCACTGTACAGTGGGCACTACTCTGACACACCAATGACCACCGAAGCCAAGTGTGACGGCCGTCGGAATTTCATAGCTGGGAGCCAAACTGCACTTGAGAGAAATGAACCGCACCAATGAGAGAGTGCAATTCATTGCTCTCATTTGCATAGTCAATGTTGCAACTCTGCAGATCCTCCCACTCCCTCCCACTGCTGCAGTTCACCCCTCATTCAAACTCCATTTCCCCACCAGCCCGGCATGTAAGTATTAATCATGTTACAACTTTCATTAAACCCTCCCACTGCCTCCCACTGCTGCTGTCCTCCCCACACCCTCCGTTCCCCCACCAGCCTGGCATCTTTCAATAAACCCTCCTGCTGTCTCCCACTGCTACAGTCCACCCTGCACCCTCCATTCCCCCACCAGTCGGCATCTTTCATTAAACCCTCCTACTGCCTCCCACTGCTGCTGTCCTCCCTGCTCCCATCCCAGCCCTGGGCATCTAACTAAACCCTCTCGCTTCCTCCCACTGTGCGCTGTCTGCCCCACACTCTCCATTCCCCGTACCCATGCTGACATTGGAGTGCCAAATCCCCATGTCGGCATCATGTACCCCCAACTTATGTGGCACACTGGGAGCCCATTGTACTTGTAAATAAAGAAAATCATCCCAAACTCTTCTTTTAACCTGTAAAAAGAAATGGTCCCTGTCGTCTCCTCAGTCTCCCTCCCATCCCCACCCTCCCACTGAGCACCCACCTCCCATTCCATACTTACCTCCAGAGGTCGGTGCTGTCATCTTCTCTGAGGACTGGGACACATCTGCGCTCTTCAAAGCCGACCGGCAAACAAGAATAAAAGGTATGCTCCTTATAATGGCAGCCAATGGGGTTTTCAACTTAGGTTGATATCTCAACCATTTTTAGGAATTTTGACCACAAATTTTCAACATGGGATTCTTGGGACTCCACCTCATGATCACTGTCACTCCGTCCTGAAAGGTGATTTTGCGGTCACTACACGGAATCACCTTTTAGGACTGATTAACAAAACGACATTGGCACTGTTCATAAGGTGGGGTCCCAAAAAGCCCATGTTACAAATTTGGTGAAAAAATTTCCAAAAAATGACTGTTACAAGGGTACATTGCGCAGTTTATATGCACACTCCTAAGTTCACCAATTTTCAATATTTTCTGTCCAGATTTTTAACATTGCCATTTTTTCACACCTCCTTCTGAACAGTACAGCTGTCATTTTTCATATCCTGCCTGAAATGTGTTTTTGCACCTGTAATGCAGAATGGCACAGTCGCTCTGCAAAATCACCTTTCAGGATAAGTCACTCTTCAAGAGGTGGGGTCTCAAAAAGGCCACGTTAAAAACTTGGTGAAATAAATCCAAAAAATGGGTGAGTTATACCCGGTCATTCAAACTTTTCTGCGCACGCATGTAACTTTGGTCATGTCCAATATTTTCACTCCAAATTTTCAACATAGCCTTTTTATCACACTACCTCATGACCAGTACACCTGTCATTTTTCACATCCTGCCCATAATGTGTTTTCGCACCTGTGACGTGGAATACCATTTTCCCACTGACTTGAAAATGTTCACTTAGACAGGGTCACGTGATGGCAGCTTGCTGAATGGCAGCAGGGGCTTAGAGCTCTCTCCTCCAAACGTCCCATCTGCCACATTTTACGACCCTCAGAGTATAAAAATGGGTTAAACAGCCATTACTGGGTCGCCTAAGCTCTAAGTACTGGCCCTGGGGTGCGATTCCTGTTAGCCATTTGGTTTCGGGAGGAGATGGATGTCGATAAGAAACAGGCTGCGTCCAGGACACCCGCCTCACGACCCCGAAGCAGCCAAAGCAGCAGAGCAAGCAGAGTACTGGGACCGAAAACCGGAGATAAGTCCCAGGCGTTGAGTTTACTCACCGAAGACAAGTTTTTGCAGGAGATGGCCCCAATTAAAAATATTTTGCAAGATATCACAATGGAGCTGAAATCACTACGGGGGGACCTTTCCTCCCTTACCATGAGGGTGTCAGACTCGGAGGCTAAGATTTTCTCCCTAGAGCAATGGAGGGGGAAGGCTGAAGCTGAGATGTCCGGGCTGGTGCTACAGGTGCGGAAACTCCAATTGAAAGCCAAGGATTTGGAGGGCCGCAATCGGAGGAACAATCTTCTCATCCTAGGCCTGCTGGAACTGGAAGAAGGACCGGACCTGTTGGCATTTTTGCAGCGATTCTTTAATAAAATAGTCGGGCCCTCACCGATTAATCCGAGTTACCACCTCGAGAGGGCACATAGGTCACTGAGGCTCCGACCGCCACCCTGTTCCCCCCTGACCCATAATTATAAAATTCTTGAGCTATATCGAGCGGCAACATATTTTCACCAAATCCCGAGATCTACAAGAAATTACATGGGGATCAGCAAGGCTGAGGATTGCACAGGACCTCCCCAAGGAAACGAGACTTAAGAGGGCCGCTTTCCATTCAACAGTTCAAAAACTGATCGCGGCGTCTATCCCTTTCAGGATGGTGTACCCCGCTACCCTTAGAGTCACAATTGCCAGTGTCAACTACAGCTATGACTCGCCAGATGCAGCCCAAAAGGACCTTGCGGCCAAGCTTCCTGACCTTTTCAAGTTGAACGGTTGAAATGTGCAGGGGATGTTGTATTTGGGAGATGTTTTGATGGGTCTCGGTTTAAATCGTTTTTGGGTGGTTATTTTTGTTAGTTCTCTCTGATAGGCATTCTAATACCCTGATTGTCTAATTCCCTGGCTGCCCTTGGTAGTCCTTACCTGCCTCAGTCAGTCCTTGGGTCCTTGCTGGATGGGGGTTCTCGGCAGGCTGTGCAGGGGTGAACTAGGCCGTGATTGTGGACCTTCTGGTCCCTCCCTGGAACTATGTGTTAGGGATGGGGTTTCCCAGGGGTTCTGGTTTAGGTGCAGGACCGGGTTTTGGTCCTGCGGCTATGTAGTGCCCCCGGAAACAAAGCGGCCTGGTCGATGGCTAGACTCCTATTCAGGACTACCTGGTGTGTCATGATGCTCTCCTTTCCCTGTTTTATCAAGGGGGTGAGTTATATCGCCTTCTTCCGGGGTTTTTTTCTTTCCCTTTTTAAACTTAAACGGGGAGGCTGCAACTAGAATGGATCGCTAGCTTCTCTGATGGAGGGGTTTCTTTTTTTCTCTCTTTCCTCCTCTCTTATATAGTGGTGGCAGTGGGCGGATGAGGGGGAGATGTCTCTCCGGGCCCGGCTCCTTGTGGTAGCTGAGTCGCGAGCCTATGGATGGGGGTTTGCCAATTCAGATCCATCTGCAGAGTCCCTACTGATTTTTGTGTGGGTTGGGACAGATTTCTTTTCAGTGGGATAGTTGTTAGGTACCTTCTTTTCTAACTGGGCTTTGTATGGTGGGTAATTCTGGATTCGCATTGGGAGGAAGGTTTCCAGAGCCTTGGATCCTACATGTTGGTTTTGACATTTCCCAGCTCTGGTGCCATATTGTATATAGTTACTTACTGGGGTTTAGGGGGGTATTTGGGGGAGAGTTGGCCTGCCAAGTTTCGCATGGGTATGTCTTTTTTTTAAGTGAGTTTAGCTCTTTCAGATTGCCACTGTTACTAATGGTTACATCTTGGCAGGCTGGGAAGGCATGGGATTTTGGGGTTCGAGTGTGCCTTTATTTCGGTTTTAACTTTGGATGCTCTATTATCTGTCCCCCTTTCATATTGTACCTAAAATGGTTACTGGCGATATTAAAATAGCGTCGTGGAATGTGCACGGGCTAAGGGAAAAGATCAAAAGAACTCAGGTCTTTAATCATTGTACTCTGATGCAAATAGATACACTGTTTCTCCAAGAGATCCATCTAAATGGTATGGAGGTTAAATGGCTATCTCGATCTGGTTTCTCACAGGTGTACATGGTGGGTGGATCTAATTACAGTAGGGGAGTAGCTATACTAATTAAAAAGCATGTTCTATTTACGAGAGACCTAGTAGTGGAAGATCCGGATGGCAGGTTTATTTTGGTTAGGGGTACCCTTAATGGGAACACTGTAGTGTTGGGCTCTGTTTATGGGCCAGTTGGGCAGCCCTGAGGTTTTTATGGTCCTTGCCAATAAAATGAGTGCTCTCCTTCCTGCAATTTTTTTTTTGGGGGACTGGAATGTCACACCTCTTATCTCCTGGACAGAGAGCCCCAAGATAATCGGCCCCGACATCCACGCAAAGGGCTTTGTATGATTTCACAGATGTTGGGGCTGTGTGACCCTTGGAGACTCTCTAACCCTTCCTTCAGGCCTTCTCATTTTTCTCCCAACCTCACGGATCGTGGTCGAATTGACTATATCTTGATTAGTAAATCCCATCTTCGGACCTCCACCAGGCTAACATCGAGGCGATTATTCTCTCTGATCATGCAATAGTTTGGGTTAAAGTCTCTCCGGATCCTCAGTTCCACCGGGATACTGCCTGGAGACTCAATACCCAGTTACTTAAAGATCCTCATACGGTGGGGCAAATAAGATCCTTGATCTCCCTTTTCATGGCGGACAACCTTGGCTCTTCCCCGAGGTTTGATGTTATTTGGTGTGCGCTAAAATGCTACCTTAGGGGTGAACTAATTAAATTAGCGGCAGCAAGGAAGAAAGCCCGGTTAGCGCGAGTAGTTTTCCTAATGAATAGAAGGCTTTTGACCGAGTCGACTGGTCCTTTCTTTGGGCTGTGATGGCCAGGATGGGTTTCCCGGCTTCCTTCTTAGGGCGGGTTCAGATCTTTTATAAGGCTCCTTCGGCCAGAATATATTGTAATGGGGTTTTCTCCTCGCTGTTTAGATTGTACACAGGTACTAGACAAGGTTGCCCTCTTTCCCCTTTTTTATTTAATCTATATTTAGAGCCTCTTCTTATTAAGCTTAAATCCTCTGCACTTATCAGGGGGATTTCGGTGGGCCAGCGGGAACTGGTTTTGTCTGCCGATGCGGACAATATACTCCTACACATTGAATCTCCTGCCAACTCCCTCAGATCTGCATTGGATGTTATCAGACAATATGGTGCTCTTTCTCAATTTAGATTGAATATCTCTAAATCGGAAATCTTTCCTTTAAATGCTCACACGTATATGCAGGACTTTGTTAATTTGGGTATGAGATGGTCTCCTAAATCGATTAAATATTTAGGGATCCACTACACAACGGACCCTTTTCTTATTAAGAAGTTCAATCTAGATGATCTTATGAGTCTCATTCAGCAAGACCTGCCGCGATGGTCTGCTCTTCCCATTTCTCTTTGGGGCCGGATTAACATTATTAAAATGAATGTTCTTCCATGCATCTTTTACCCTCTCAACTTACTAAACCTCTGGTTGCCCATCTCCTATTTTCAGCAGTTTCACGTGATGTTCTCAAACTTTATCTGGCAAGGAAAGGGAGTGCGGCGATCATTTAGTAAGCTTTCCCTTCCCAAAGATAAAGGCAGCCTCTGGCTCCCTAATCTTTTGTTTTACCACTGGGCGGCCCATCTTGCTAAGTTAGGGAGATGGCTTCCCGCTAATCCAGACTCCTTTGGCCCGGTTTGGCTTCAAACTGAAAGGTGGATTCTCTCAGAAGCTAAAGATAGATCCTTATGCCGTTTTTATATCCCCCTTCAGCGCTCTCGCGTGGATAAAGGATCGTACAATTCTCGTATCCCTTAAGTCTCTCTTTCAGTGCTGGCATTATGTGACTACTTTCCCCACGCGGGATTTGGGACAACCGGTTATACTTAACCCCAACATTAAACTGGGCAATTTGGTGATTACCCCCGAGTGGCTTCCGCAAATTAAGGATGTTAATCTAGAGCATTTCTACGACCATGGATCCCTCCCTTCGTCAGTGGATATTCTCAATAAGTATGCTATTCCCAATTCTATGATTTTCAAAGTTTACCAGTTGAGACATCTCGCCATCAGGAAATTTGGTACCTTTTTAGTGAACCGAAGATCCGCCCTTCCTCTCTCAAATAGTAACCCTTGCTTCCAAGCGCATTCTATTTCGTTAATATATTCCTTTCTCTTAAACTATAAATCTCGGAACCTGTTGAGGGCTCTAATATTTGGTCTTCTCTGCTACCGGAATCTACCCTGGACTGGTCTCATATCTGGAAGAGCCTCCACAAATATCACTCACAGGACAGACTTAGGCTTACTCAATATTATATAGTGAACAATATGTATTATACTCCTAAAAAGCTCTTCAAACTTAAGAAGCTTCCCACTTCTCTTTGCTCCAGATGTATGTAAGGGGATGGGGACTCCCTACATATTTTCTGGTCCTGTGATAAAGTTGCCCTGCTATGGTCTTCTATCCGGGATAATTTAGATCCCTTACTAGGTCTCTCGGATTGTTTTACCCCGGAGATTTGTATTCTGGGTGATTATGCTAGTATTAAAAGTGTGGAGCGTTGGTATCAGATTGCCTTAGTGTCTGCTGTGGTTAAGAGACTGGTTCTTAGGCATTGGACTGATCAATTGGCATTGTCCTATGCCGAATGGTTGAATGAGCTCTCTGCTTACCTCAATTCTGAAAAGTTAGTGGCCAGTATGCGAGGCCTCATGGATGTGCTCCAGAAAAAATGTGGTAAGTTGCAAGCATTATATCTGCATCAATGAGTTCTTGATCTTATGCCTGATGCCCGTGTTGGTACTCTGTTTTTGCTACATATTGTTAGTCGATATCTGTCAAGTCAGGGGCAGTGTGCTCTCTAAACAGTTACTATGCTAAATATCCAATTTTGATATATTTGGTTACCTATTACGCTTTCGGATTGGTTGGGTGGGAGGGGTTGGAGGTGGTCTTTGGTTGGGTGGAAGGGTGGTAGATGGGGGGCAAGGGGTTGAGGGAGGTAATGGGAGATAGTGGTGGGGGTTGGGGATGGGGAACTGTTTTTCTCTTTTCTTTTTGTTGTGGGGTTATTCTTTTTCTGTTTATCATTATTGTTTTTTCCTTCTTTTCCTTTTGTTACACCATGTGTTATTTGTGAATTGTATACTTGCCTGTCTCATGGTGGCTTTTGCTTTTGTGTAAAATCAATAAACTTAAATTTCAAAAAAAAAAGAAAATGTTCACTTACAGGGTTCATGAGAAGGGGTGGTAAGAAGACCATGTTCAACATTTAGGGTCAAAATATGAAAAAATGACAAAGTTATGGCCACTTGTTGCAATTTCAGTATGCATGCTAGTAACAGCAGAAATCTTAAATATTTGCACCCATTTTTTTTTTTTATTATTTGTATTCCTGCTCCATGGCCCTCTCTATCTGGAGGGAGCCCCAGCCCCACCCCTCGACATCCACCAGCCAATGCCAAGCAGCAACCCCCCAGGGCTTACTCCCCCTGCAGTGTCGGTGGGCTCCACCCCCACCAAGACCAGATCCAGTACAGTGGTTGGTGCCATGACTATCTGGAGGCAGGTCCTTTGAGCTCCCTCCATCATCCGCCATGAGCGTTTTCCTCCTGGTTTCTCCCCTTCAGGAGCAGAGTGTGCACCAACATAGAGATGTCAATATGGAGAAGCACAGGGATAAATGGAGAAAGTGACAAACACAATAAGGACAGGGATGGGGCAAAAAGGGGTAAGGCCATCAAGAAATGGAGGGTAATGAGTACCAATGCCCATAGTCTGGGCAGCAAGCTCCCTGAACTGGTGGCCTTGATGGAAGAGGGATGCCTGGATATCGTAGCAGTCACAGAAACATGGTACACAGAGAACCATGACTGGGATGTTAACATACCAGGCTACACAACCTACAGGAGAGACAGGGAGGGCAGAAGAGGGGGGATTAGCTCTCTATGTAAGAGAAGGAATAAAAGCAACTGAACAAAAGAGTAAACAGGGAGGAGAGGAGAGGAGGCACTGTGGGTCACCTTAGAGACTGGAAATGGCACCACAATCCGCACAGGGGTTATATACAGAACCCCATGTCAGGGGGAGGGAATGGACAAGGATATGATAGAAGGCATACTTAGGATGGTAGAGAAAGGGGAGATACTATTGATGGGAGACCTTAACATGCCAGATGTTAACTGGAGCACCTTTGCTGAAGCCACATCCAAAAGCAGGGCCATTCTTGATGCCCTTCAGGGGGCATGCCTCACACAGCTAGTTTTGGAACCTACTCATGAGGGAGCAATCTTAGACCTTGTACTCTCAAATGGGGACAGTGAGAGGATCTCAGATCTAGAAGTGGGTAGCCATTTGGGAACAAGTGACCACCAAACAGTGTGGTTCATGATAAACTCAGCTACAGAGTCAAGCCATACAAAAGTGAGGGTTCTGGACTTCAGGAGGGCTGACTTTGGCAAGATGGGAGAGTGCCTTAGAAAAGCACTAGCAAACAGGCTAGAAGGAGGGGTGCAGCAACAATGGGGAAATATCAAAACTGCCATCACAGAGGCAACAAGCCTTTGTGTGAAGCAAATAAACAAATCAAAATGAAAGAAAAAGCCACTATGGTTCTCAAAAGAAGTGGTGGTGAAGGTTAGGGAGAAAAAGATAGCATTTAGGAAGTATAAGGAAACACAGAAGGAGCAGGACAGAGAACTGTACCAGTTAAGGCAGAAGGAAGCAGGGAGGGTAGTCAGAATAGCAAAGGCACAAACTGAGGAAAAGATAGCCAACTCGGTTAAGAAGGGGGATAAAACCTTTTATAGGTATATCAGGGAGCGTAGAAAGACAAAGGGACGGATAGTGAGGCTGAATAGAATGGATGGTGGGTGGGCAGAGAGTGACAGTGAAAAAGCAGGGATACTAAATGAATACTTCTGTTCAGTATTCACAAAAGAGGAAGTGGGAGAGGTGCCTAATCCAATTAATGTAAGCAATCTGGAGAGGGGGGTCGATCCCAGTCCTTTCACAGAAGAAAGGGTTCTGAAAGAACTCCTAAAACTGAAGGTGGACAAAGCAATGGGGCCAGATGGAATTCACCCCAGAATTCTAAAAGAATTAAGCAGAGAACTAGAGACAACACTGACTACCCTTTATAACAAATCATGGGAGGATGGTGTGGTACTTGAGGACTGGAAGAAGGCTGATGTGATTCCCCCTTCACAAAAGTGGGAGCAAGACAGGGGCAGGAAACTACAGACCTGTCAGTTTGACCTCTGTGGTAGGGAAAGTGATGGAATCACTTCTGAAAGAATGAATTGTTGAGTACCTAGAGGCCAGTGGGGCACAGGACCCAGGGCAGCATGGGTTCACAGTGGGAAGGTCATGTCAGATGACTCTAATTGATTTCTTTGACTGGGTGACCAAAGTAGTAGACCAGGGAGGGGCTGTGGGCATAACCTACCTAGACTTTAGCAAGGCATTTGACACAGTCCCTCACAAATGATTAGTAGTCAAATTAACCAGCCTTGGAGTGGGTCCCAGGGGTGGTAGCCTGGGTAAAACATTGGCTGAACATCAGGACACAGAAGGTAATTGTAAATGGAATCCACCCTGAAGAAAGAGGGGTTATTAGTGGGGTACTGCAGGGTTCAGTACTGGGTCCAGTCCTTTTTAATGTCTTTATAAGTGACATTGCAGAGGGACTGGAAGGAAAAGTTTGCCTCTTTGCAGATGATACAAAGATTTGCAACAGGGTTGATATACAAGGAGGCATGGAAAGGATGAGAAGGGACTTGGCAAGGCTGGAGGAATGATCAGAAGTATGGCAGCTTGGATTCAATGCAAAGAAGTGCAAAGTAATGCACCTGGGAAACAAAAACCCAGGGGAAGATTACACAATAGGGGGGAGGTAGTAACAACAACAAAAATGGAAAGGGACCTGAGGGTAATCATATCAGATGACCTTAAGGTTGGCAAGCAACGTGAGAAGGTGGTGGGGAGGGCTGGGGGATACTGGGATGTATAGGGAGAGTCATCACCAGCAGAAAACAGGAAGTTGTTATCCCCCTGTACAGACAGTTGGTGAGACCCCATCTGGAGTACTGCATCCAGTTCCGGAGATCCCATCTCCACAAGGACATAGACAGGATGGAGGCAGTTCAGAGGAGGGCAACTAAAATTGTGCAGGGTCTGCAAGAGAAGCCATACGAGGAGAGGCTAAAGGAGCTTAATATGTATACCCTTGAGGAAAGGAGGGAGAGGGAGGACATGATAGAAATGTTTAAGTACCTCAGTGGAATCAACAAAGTCCAAGAGGGTAGCATCTTTCAGAAAAAGAGATGTGCAAGAACAAGGGAACACAATTTGAAGATAGAGGGGGACGGCTCAGGGGCAATGTGAGGAAGTATTTTTCACAGACAGGGTGGTGGACGCATGGAACAGCCTTCCTGAGGAGGTTGTGGGGTCTAAAACTGTGGGAGAATTCAAGAATGCATGGGACAGACATAAGGCAATTTTTGTGGGGGATAGGAAGAAATACGCTGTTGGTTAAATAGGATCTGCAGCATATCCTCTAGGTAGGGAAATGGGCAGATTAGGTGGGCCAAGTGGTCCTTATCTGCCGTCAAAGTCTATGTTTCTATGTTTCTATGTGCTAGGATGCCGGTGGCAGTGCCACGCATGCTCCCATGCATGCACCCTGTCAGGAGTTTGCTCCACCTCTGACCTGATCTCTGCAACATCAATGTGCCAGACCCCAGCCACCACTAGGAGCCAGGCATGCACTGACAACTGGTTGCCTTCTTCCCAGAAAAGGAGAGCTGTCCCTAGGATGTTCAATTCTTCTTCTCCTCCGCTGCTGACCTCCAGCAGCCTGCGCTCACTCCCGAACACAGGTCGCCAGCATGGCATGAGGTGTGGCGTCCAGTGCCTCAACCCTCAGCACCACCCGGACGGTGATGCACCCCACATTTTCAACATAGCCTTCTTATTACCCGAGCTTTTATATTCAAATGCTGTCCTAAATATGACGGCTTGTCAAAACATAGTACAGGCAGGTTTTTCCTCCTACTAGAAGTTTAACTAACACAATACACACCTGCCACATAAACCATGCAAACAAACATTTGTCATTGACAAATGCGTGTTTATTTTTAAAAGTGAAAACAGACTGCTTACCATACTGGTGTTACCACATAAAAACATATTTATCTACATTCCTTGATTAACTCCCACTGCATTTTTCCTGGACTTGGTACACCATCAACATAGTATAATCACTCATGATGCAGTGGAAGGAGAGGAGCCTACTGCATCATAAGTAGCTGTACTGTTTGAGGGTGTTCCTAATGTTCAAAAAGTATGTAATATGAGTAGATCAAGGATTTGAATAGGGGTGGGAGAAAGTGCAATTTTTTTCCTGTACAGGAATGCACTCATTCATTAAAAGTTCAGTCAGTGGGCAGGCCAGCATTGGAGGAAAGGAGGGGTGTTCCAGTCTACCCAGGGTTTAGGGGGTGGGAACAGGGTGGTTGGACTCCAGCGAGGGTTGGGTAGGGGGGTGGGAGGCACTAGACCACCAGGGATTCAGGGAATTATATGTGACTCGAGATCAGGGGGGAGGGGGAGGACTATTAGGGAAACCCCTAGACCACCAGAGAATTTTTTTTTTAACTAGGACTATGGTACAGACGGACATGGGGGGTACTATAAATTTACTATACACTTGGACTTAGGGTGAAGGGGAGGGACCACTAGCCACAAGGGCATGAGGGCATTTGGGCTATGTGGGCACTGTTGATCGGTGGGGCGCTATTTATAACATTTTTTTTTTAGTCGGGTGGCTGGCGGGTGAACTGGTGGGGGGAAGCGCAAGCCACCAGGGATTTAATGAGTACCTGTGGGGTGGATGGGTGGAGGGACCACTAGCCACTAGGGATTATTTTGAAATAATACTAAGACAGCATAGGGGAGGCGATTTTTCTGCAAAAGTTCAGAAATGGATTTCCGAACTTCAGCGGAAGTGAAAGTCTAACTTTCACTTAAGTTCAGACAGCAAAACAGTTTTTTCGCACACCCCTAGATTTGAAACAAAACAGGGTTGCATAGACCTGCAGCATTAGCAGGCATTTCAAATCTACTAAGAAAGGAAGCAGATAAAAGAGCCAACAGAACAGGAGTGTAAAGGTAGCTGACACATTTGGCATCAGCAGGCATACACAGGTGACCACAGGTAAGCAAGGGGCTCCTCCGACTGGACAAGGGAGGGGAAGGGCAGGCACTCTTTAGTTATGTATACATTACTGTCACACTGTAGAGCTAGCTACAAGTTGTGGGGTAGTGGGTAATTGCTGGGTAAAAAGCAGGCTGGTGGCAGCTATGAGACAGAGTACTGGAGACACTCTATCTGGAGTAGGCTGACACAGCAGCTCAGAAAGAATAATAGGAGAAAGTTAGCAAAAGGGAGGAGTAAAGAGGCAAGGGTACAGGCAGAGTTTTGCCTAGAAATAACAATTGTTTAAAGGGAAAGTAGGTAACACCCTATCTATGGTAAGGTGTTAAAGTAAGTCCTGATAGAGGGTATAGGTGGGAAAGGAGCATTTAAAAGGAAGGGGCAGTAGCAGCAAGTTACATTAACAAGCAAAAGGGAGTGATTCATATCAGCAGATATACGAGTGCTGCAGTGCAATGATTGTGGAGCTGCAGTATTCTGGGAGATATTCTTGAGACTGAGGTGCTGCCCCATCTGTATGTACCTCTCTGGGTTGAGGGTGGAGGTTGCTGGTCTCTGTGCCTAGCTGGCTAGGATCTACAGGACATCATGTCCCACCCAGGATCCACCAAGTCTGCCACCATTGCACCAGAGGTTGCCTAGGCAGAGGAAGGCTAGCTGAATCTTATTGGGCTCTGGGAATGGGTGGGTGGCAGGTCAGGGGCACATTCCTCAATCTATGCCACTACAGAATTCCTCTGCCATTTTGGCAACATGGGACTGCTAAGAGGAGGCACCCAAAATGATGGCAAGGGAGAATGTGTGGATCCTCCAAGGGGAGGCCCCAAGATGGAAGCTAGAGAAGTACAGCAGAGGTGAAACCAGCTTCTGGTGGGGGACTTAGTTGTGAGGGGACTATATTTAGGAGCAGGAAGAAGAGGTGAGAGTGAGGTTAGGTGCCTATAGATAGGTGTACTGGCCTAATCATTTGATTTACAATACAGAGGTTGGTATCTCTGCAGATTCCTATGTAGATAGGCCTCACCTTTCAGCATTTGCTTGTTACCCTTGAAAAAATTGGTGGATGGCCCCTTGGGGGCCTCTTTCTGATTTTGGATGTTGTGGGCACTCCAGGCCCCATAGCTTGGCCCAGGAATGCCTGATTTATAATTTCAAGGTATCATTTTCTACATTTATTGCCATGCCAAGTTGGATGGAACAACTTAGAAAATGCAAAATGGCCACCAAAATCCAATATGGTCACCATATCGCTAATAAATACTTGATTCGCTAATAATTTCCAAATCCCTAGCTTCCAAGATACCGATTATTAATAATTCATGAACAGGGATTTTATTATTATTATGTTTAATATAAACACATATTAAATTAATATAATAGAACATAAATATAAATAAACAAAGCATAACACATCAATCTGCTTGTTTGTGCCATTGACACAAAATTGTGTCCACTCTGTGAGAATTTGCCACTCTGTTCACAGGACTGAGTAGCATGTTCTGACATGTATGCCTATTTAGTTTGTATTTCTAGTTTCTAGTTTTTAATTTTAGTTTCTGTTTCTGTTTTAAAAACATAGATAGACCTCTAGCTGTACCTGTTGGATTGGTCAATCCATCCAATTTGCCTACCTGTGTTCTTTGTGAGAACCAAATTAGAGATAATGGAACTGCTACAAATATTGGGAGAGAATGGGCTGAATACCGTCAAGTCTTTTGCACAGAAATGGTCAGTCACAAAACCAACTTCTCTGAGTATGCCAGAAACTTCAACCTCATATGAAATAAAATCTGAGACCAACTTCCCCCCAGCATTGGAGAAACAGGCCTACCTGTTCATACAAGGTGTCACCAAAATTTCACCAGTGAAAGGAAATTAAATACCAACTCAATGAAACAACTTTATTTGGATCAATCTTCTGAAGCTGACTTCTCCAGCATACCCGACCCACAGACATCCAGTAGCAGTGAAGCAGTCCATGTAACTCGATGTAAAAGGAAATCTGTGGAATTTAAGAAGGATGAGACCTGCTTCATCTGTGATAAGAAAAGACAAAAGAGAGGAAATACGAAAAGAAAAACTACAAAGAACTGAACTTGAAGATGGAAAGATTACATTGCACAAAAGCATGTTACGAAATGAAAATTCCAATGATGCTCTTTTGTCTGGTGCAGCCAAACATTTGAAGAGTACTACTGCCAATGTTGACGTCTTTGCTGTGGATGTCAAATACCATCAAAGTTGTTACAACACTTTTGTCTACGTCGGCAAATGAGGAGACAAACACCAGGCAGACTGGAAAGCATTCACACAAAGAGTGCTGAAATGGAATTACTTCAAATCGTGAGAAGAAAGGTTGTTGAGCAGAAATGTTGCTATTTACTCCCAGAGTTACTGGAGGATCTTCATAACCTCTATGAGTTCCATGGATGTGAAGAAGATGCTGGAATAAATCACACATTTCAGCAGAAGAATCTTATCAGCAATTAATTCAGAGATGGGATAGGTTTTACTGCGGGGAAGGGGATACACAGAAATCCTCTCATTCTTCACTCAACAAAAGTAAACCCACTTGATTATTCTTTGGCAACCTTGAGAGGAGCTGGGCTCAAAGACAGTGACATCACCAAGGCATTTGCAAAGATGATTAATCAGAAATTAAAAGACAGACAAATTAAGTCACCGCAGTTTCCTATGGCATACGAAGACTTGCTTTCTGAGCTTGATAATTATGAACCCATTCTGGAAATCTTCAATGTGATAGCTCTCTCTATAAACCCTTCTAAGAAGATTAATGCTCTAGGTGATACGACCATCCCAACAGAAATTCAAGCTACCAAGATATGATCCATTGCTAGTGACTGGCAATACCTTACTACCAGAGAACATTCTCCAGAGTTAATAATTCTATCCATGGTCATTCATCGTCTCACCAGAAATAAAGAAGCAGTCAACCTTCTACATCATTCAGGGGCTGGTATTTCTTATACAGACGTCAGAAAACAAAACAAGAAATTGGCCCATGATAGTAAATCTGAGAGAAAAAAGCACCGTACATGATTCTGCCTGGACAGCCAACTCATGTCACAATTGATAACTCAGATGGTAAGCAACAGACATTAACAGGAGTCTCAACAACACATGACACTAACTCAACGATTTACGTATCCCTAATTTTGCATCCTGCTGTCATCTGCGATTTGCCAGTACAAGAACAGAACATTCCAAGCAGCTCAACAAGAGAAGTCCAGGAAACCTTTGAGAGCTCAGAACCTAATGACTATGGGGATTATAAAATAGGAAAGAGAAAACCCCCACTGATCATCCCATCCTACAATGAGGATGAAAGAAGGACCAAGCTTGATCTTTGTTTGAGTAAAGATTGTATTTGGGCTCTGGCAGCAAGCGTAGAATCTTCCAGAGAAGATGAATCTCTTCCAGTCCTAGGATCATGGACAGTTTTCAATGAAAAAGTAACATTGACCACTACCTTCAAATCTGAAACTGATTTCCTGCCCATTATACCATGTGAACCAGATGATGCAGTTTGCAAATATTACCTTGACTTTCTCATGGATCTAATGGATGACCTATAAATTGACCACATCTTCTGCCATAGCGATCATGCAGTTTTCTACAAGATTGCACAAATAATGTGGAAAGAAGAAAAATATACAAAAGTGGTTAATCTGATGGGAGGATTGCATGAACTGATGGTGAGGCAGAAGATCCTCTACAAGCGATATGGTGCTATTTGACTTTGTGACTGGTGGGTTCAGGCGGGGATAATAGCAGATGGATCTGTTGACCAGGCTTTGGAAGGATGCCACTATTCTAGATAGATGAGGTTACATAAACAGTCCCTCGAGGCTCTTCTATGATTCATGGGATCCAAGATTCATGACTCACTAACTGACGGACTACAAGAAAAACTCATCAACATGAGAAGATTTGTATCGGCAGAATCCCTGAATCTTGTACTCTTGGATGACTCTTTCCTTGAAGTGCAGTCATGAATGCTGGAAACCTCTGGCACCATGGGACAGTGGATGACAGGCTACATTGGTGACACCAGCTCTCTTCTCACCCAGGGAGCTGCATACAGAAACAAGAATCTGAACTTGCATCTGCAGGCTCAATAAGATAGTCTACCTTTACTGTTTGTGTTCAACCATTAAAACTATTATCGGTATTTGACATGGCAACATGTACACCTCATCAATCTGAAAACCAGCAATGAGAACACATACAACGAACTGCAGGAATATGGCATTGGGGCTAGTCTGTCCAGTGAGGCATTCTCCATGATACTTGGTGACCAAGTAACTGAGGTCTCAATCAACAGAAAGGTCAAGGTGAGGGGTGGACCCATGAGAGGTGGTTGCAGTACATCTGAGGAAGCTGCTGGTGACTGTTTTGAATTCCTACAAGCTCGCTAAAATTTGTTTGTCACTGAAGGAGAAGATGCTTCTGAAAACATTGGTCACACACAATGAGTTGACATATGGAGGCAATATAGCACAGTGGTTTAAGACTCTGAGCTGCAAACCTGGAAACCTGGGTTTGAATCCCACAGCCCCACTTGCATACTGTGTGATCCTGAGCAAGTCACTTAACTTTCTTGCGCTCCCAGGTCGCACCTGTAAACAAGCTTTCAGCTTAGTGTGTCTCTCCTGGTAAAAAAAAAATGAAGAAACATGATGTCAAGTGAAAGAGCTAGTGAAGAAACTTCACGCATATTCAGATCCATGTCAAGGTGTAGCACGACACATTGCAATGAGCATTGAAATACCACCGGCAATAGTAGAGGGTCTTTTGAAGGCAAGGGCTACAGGGGAAGTTATGTTGAGTGCATTTATAAATGACTGCCTCCTATCCAGGAAAGTTGGTTTCTTCAAGCCCATTAAATGCAGCAGAATTTCCATGGTAATGGACAAGAAGAAAAAGAAACTCAAAATGGAATCAGTTTTGAAAGAAGACAGTCAGGCTCTTGGTATCATTGTTGCAAAGTGCCCCAACCAGAAAGATGCATTTTCCCATCAGCTCAGAACATATCCTTTTGCAATAGCAACTCCGGATAGAAACCTCTACAAATCTAATACCAAACATGTCTTAAGAAATTATCTCATCGATGAAGCAGAAGCTCGAAGTTCTTCCCCTCCTCCATTACGCTCAGTGTACATATATGATGCTATGACAATGGTCAGTGCAGTTCCTGCACCGCGTGCATGGGACAGCCTTTGGAAAGCACTTCTTGTCGCATTCACACTTCCATCTAAAGCAAACCCAGCAGAAGTCATTGTCATTTTTGATAATTATAAGGATGATCAGGAGTTCTCGGTGAAACAGTAAGAACGAGCTGAGTGAGCGGTAGGAACTGGAGGAATGTGACTTCACATGGGATCATATTTGCAAGAGATGCCACAGGGAAAGGTGTATCAGCAGTACCTTCACAACAACGACAACAAAACAGATCTCATACAGCACTTCAATGAGTATGTTAGACAAAAGGATGTCAGAAGAAATTTGCGATACCCACTTACTATCAGCACTGGCGGAAGCACGTATACTATAAACCCAGTTTCAGAAGAATTCCTGTTTTCCTGCAACCATGAGGAGGCAGATACAAGGATAGGGCTGCATTGTGCTCTTGCGAAAGGCCCAGTTGTCATCTGAGCCAAAGATACAGACATCCTCGTCCTGATGGTTTATGCTTTCGAAAAGACCCTTCCAGATTCACCATGGATGCTCCAAATCAACCCCGACATATTTGTAAACATAGGATCTATATATGAACACATTGAACACGCTGCAAGTCTCAATTTGCCAACATACCATGCTGTCTCTGGATGCGATGCAGTGAGTTACTTCTACAAGGTATCAAAGAAATTAGCCTTCCAATGTTCACACAGGGTCAAAGAAAGAATAAATCTCCTTTCAGGGCTTGGGGAAAGCACATATGCTTCACAAGACACTGAACAAAACATCAAGACCTTCATTCAACACTGCATGTACAATGGTACAGGACGAGAGATCTGGTAGACACACGAGTAAGACAATACAATAACCTGAAAGTGAAGACTAGGCAAACAATTCCACTAGACCCAGTGGGCCAATGTCAGTGCATAAAGAGAGCAAATCTCATAGCCTACTATTGGTGCCACTGCACAGAGTCGGAAACCCCAAAAGTTGACCCTTGTTTGTCAGGATGGAAACAAGAGGATAAAACACTGAAACTTGTGTGGTTCACTGGGTTTCAGTTACCTGACATCCTACGTCATAGAAGAAAGGGGAGAAGGTTAGCCGGCTGATGATGTGCAGCTGATGGACATGAGGCAGACGACGAAGGTGAGTCAACACCTCAAAGACACAGAAGACCAAACAAAAACCTTCTACCACAGTGCTAATGACTGATTGTACAGGAGATGATGACATTGAAAATGACACATCAGCAGCCAAGGAACAAACTTATGTGGATGAATCATCAACCTTCAGAAGTGAATGTGGCAGTTCAGATCCAGAATGGATTCCAATATAATGACTTCAAAACTGGACATCACAACCAAGATGTACTGTTGACCCAAAATATTCATAGTGTTGGATGAAATCATTGATAAAATGACTTAATTCTAAACAACAAATCAGCACATACAGCATTTCAATTTTAAGCATTAGTGTAAGTATTTCAAATTATTTTATCAGTAAATTGCCTCATGAATTCAATTGTTTTATGTAGTATTAATGTGTGCATTTGGTCATGTGTGTTACAGGGAGCCACAAAGCAATATATAGATGTCATAAATGTTCATGAATAAATGTTCAATGTATAGATGTTCATGAATCATTGACAATTGGTATCTTGGAAGCTAGAGATGTGGAAATTATTAGCAAATCAAGTATTTACTGGCAATATGGTGGCCATGTTGGATTTTGGTGGCCATTTTGGAATTTTTAAGTTGTTCCATCCAACTTGGCATGGCAATAAATGTAGAAAATGACACCCTGGAATTGTGAATCAGGCATTCTTAGGCCAAGCTATGGGGCCCAGAGGGCCTATAACGTCCAAAATCAGAAAGAGGCCCCCGAGGGGCCATCCACCAATTTTCTTGGGGGTAACAAGCAAATTCTGAAAGGTGAGGTCTATCTACACAGGGATCTGCAGAGATATCAAGCTCTGCATTGCAAATCAAAAGATTAGGCCGGTACAGCGGTCTACTACTTGGTGCCTCAGCTTGAAGCAAAGGACAGCATTTCCTAAGGATCGTTAGAGCAGCTGAGCAGGGGAGAGGTGGATGTCATTGTCCATCTGGGACCAAATGACCTAGCGGGAGAGTTCAGGGAACTGGGGAGGGACCTAAGGTACGTAGCATGAATGGTGGCATTTGCCGAGGTGCTACCTGTCTGCAGCTGAGGGGAGGATAGAATACTCCACACCAGAAGCTTCAACACTTGATTGAAAGAATAGTGTGGGGAAGAGGGGTTCAGCTTCATCAGGGACTGGGGGCCACCCTGGAAGGATATTGGTCTATACAGAGGTGATGGCCTGCGCCCTTCTAGGAGGGGGACCGCAGCCCTCAGTTGAAGGTTTAAATGTTACTTTAATGAACATTTAAACTAGTGGAGGGGAGAGGTGGTAATACAAAGGGAGACATAAACTGCTGCCCCACAGATTGAAGCAACAGGAAGAGAGGGCCCAAGGGGAGGATCTCCTCCCCTGGGTCCCCCGGGACATGTCAAAGGAGGCAGAAACATAGTAGGAGCAAGGGGGTCAAGAAAAGAAGATGTGGAAAGGGAGGCATGAAGGAGGCAAGGCATGAAGGGGTAGTGAGAGGGAAGGGAGAGTGGGAAGTTTCATATGATAGCAAAGGCAAGAAAGGAGTTGCAGGCAGAGTACCAACAAGGTGTGGAGAGTCATGTGTACCAAAGCAAGGAGACTTGAAAATAAAAATGTTAGACCTGGAGGCCATCATGGCAGAGGCAGACCTGGATCTTGTAGCCATAATTGAGTCGTGGTGCACAGGGAGCCACAACTGGGACATGGTCAAACCAGGCTACACTTAGTTCAGAAAGTATACCGAGGGGTGGAAGGGTGGAGAAGTGTTGTATGAGAGGGAGGGTTACCAGAGTTATGGAAATGCTAGAGAACCTAGAGGTAAAGGATCAGTTTTAGGTGGAGTGGGTCACCATAGAGACAGAAGCTGGACCCACTATTCACCCTGGGGTGATATACAGACCTCCAACCAGGGGGAAGAATTGGATACCACACAGAGGGAAGCTATTAGCACAATAGCAAACAAAGGGGGGGAGGTGTTGCTGGTGGGGGACTTTAAACTGTCAGATGTAGATTGGAGTTTCCCAGCCACAGTCTTGGCTAAAAGCAGGGTCATCCTAGATTCCCTGCAGTGGAAGTTTCTCATGCAACTAGTCAAACAGCACACTCAAGATGCGGCAATACTGGACCTGGTGCTCACAAACAGGGACAGTATTGCAGACATCAAGGTGGGATGCCACCTGGGGACCAGCAATCACTGAACAGTGTGGTTTAACCCTTAGGCTGCCAGAAGATTTAGAACATATAGGTTTTTAGAGCAAGATATTCTGTATGCAACAGGTTAGGAGTTAACATAAGGATGGCAGCAGAAATAAACAATACAATGATGAGTGTCCTGTACTACAGGAGGGTAGATTAAAAAAATGGGTGAATGCCTCAGAGATGACATAGCAGGGAGGAATTGCAAAGGTGGGGTGTAGGAACAGTGGGGCAAATTAAGGAATGGCATAGTGAAGGCAACAAACCTCTGCACAAAGGAAGTGAGCAAAAGCAGGGGAGTTCTCGATGGAAGTGTCTGTGAAAGTAAAGGCTAAGGGGGGAGCATTTAAGAGGTACAGGGGGACGAAGAGGGAAGAAAAGAGGGAGGTGCATCAGGAAAAGCAGGGAAAGTGGTGAGGGGTGCAAAGGCAGAAACAGAGGAAAAGACAACCAAATGGATAGCTAAAGGGGACAAGACCTGTTTCCAATACATAAGCAAAAATAGGAAGATAAGGGGAGGGATTATGAGGTTAAGGAGGGCAGGGGGAGACTGTGCAGAGGAGTATCAGGAAAAAGCAGATATCCTGAATAGATACAGTACTTCTGCACTATCTGCACAGTGGAGGGAGAATGGGGTGGACCCCTTAGAAGCAGCAGGAACACTGGGGGAGGGAGCTGGACACAAGTCAATTCACAGAGGAAAGAGTCCTGCAAGGACTTGAGAATGTAAAAGTGGATAAGGCTATGGAGCCAGATGGGGTACATCCATGGGTGCTGAGGTAGATCAGGGAGGTACTGGTTGCACCTCTGACAACCCTATTCAACTCACTGGAATCAGGAGTGGTTCCAGAGGAATGCAGGAGGGCAAATGTAGCCCCATTTCATAAAAGCAACAGCAGGGAGGAGGCTGGCAACTATAACCCTGTCTAACATCTGTGGTGGGGAAGTTAATGGTGGCACTATTAAAAGAAAAGCTAGTGGAGTATTTTAAATCCAGTGAGTTACGAGGCCTGAGGCAGCATGGAATCGTTTGGGAGGTCATGTCAGATGAACCTGATTGATACCTTTGATTGGGTGACCATGAAAATTAGATCAGGGTGGGGCAGTGGATGTGGCCTACTTAGACTTCAGCAAGGTCATTGAAACTATACCACATAGGAGGCTTATAAGGAAACTGGTCAGTTTGGGGGTGGAACCCAAGGTGGCATACTGGGTAAGGAATTGGTTGATGATAGGCAACAAAGGATGGTAGTAAACAGCACTCACTCTAGTGAAGGAACAGTAACAATCACTCTGGAGGGAGTGGAGAGAATGAGTAGAGACCTGAGAAAACTTGAGGAGTGGTTGAGGGTATGGCTGCTGGATTTCAATGCAAAAAAAGTGCAAAATCATGCACCCATGGCACAGAAACCCTGGGGTCATATATAAAATGAGAGGAAAGATAATGACAGTCACAAAGCAGGAAAGGGACCTTATGGTTATCATATCTGATGACTTCAAGGTGGTGGAGCCGTGTGACAAGACAGTAGGTAGGACCAGTGGGATGCCAGGGTGCATAGGGAGAAAATCACCAGCAGAAGGAGAGAGGTGGTGTCACCACTGTATCGATTGTTAGTGAGACCCCACCTGGAGTACTGTGCTTTATTCTGGAAACCACATCTCAGGAAGGACATAGGGTAGAGGCTGTCCAGAGGAGGGCAACTAAATGGTGTGGGGGCATCATAAACCCTATGAGAAGAGACAGAGATCTCTATATGTGCACCCTGAAAGTGAGGAGGGAAGAAGGGGGGACAAGATAGAGACATATAAGTACTATAAATACTACAAGTACTTCACGGTGGTGAACAAGATACAGAGCAAGAGTATTTTTCAGATGAGAAGGTGCCCTAGGACAAGGGGGCATGCAATGAAGCTGGAAGGGGACATTTTGGAGGGTTGCAAGGAAGTACTCCTTCATGGAAAGAATGGTGGATACGTGGAAGAGACTACCAGCAAAGGCAGTGGGGCAAAAACATTGGTTAGCTTCAAACATGCTTGGAATAGTCATAAACAAGTCTTGGTAAGAAAGCAGGGGATGGGGAGTAGCCAGAGATTAGGTAGAGTCTGCAGCAACACTGTAGCCAGGGTCAGGCAGTCCTTATCTGCTGACAGATTTTGTTTCTATGATTCTACCAAAAACATCAATGAATTTTAGAGGAGATAAAAAATCATAAATTGTGGATTTTCAGCTAGAAATAATATGATACAAAAAATGTTGACAGTGTCCCCTGAAAGATGTCCCTTGAGGTATCAAACGGTGGCAGTTGCACACCTTTGGGCTTCACATCACAGTCTTTCTCACACTGGACTTGAAACCAGATGACACACAACACAGAGGCACAGTGAAAATGTTAAGTTGAACCCCAGATAGGTGAGGTGCTTGTTAGAGTACCCAGCAGAGAACGAACTTGGTACATCCAGCAGACACTGGACACTGAACTTCCACTTGCATACTGTTTCTGAACCTGGGCAAGCCACTTGACCACCCCAGTTCTGGCCGGGTCACCCCCATACCTCTCAAGTGTCCCTCATTAGGAGGGACATCCCTCATTTTGACCATTAAAATTGCTCTGTCCCTCATCCCTCCCTCATGGAAAAGGTGCTGCCCACACAACGAATGTGCTGTAAATTCAGACTTTAAAGCAGAACACTTAACATTCTAAAATACTAAATCCAAAATAAACTTTGTACAAGTAAACACTATGGTTTTCACTGTTCTGAGCTTGTGTCTCCATGTTTGAGGATGTGTCCCTCATTCTGAGGGTCTGTTTCCCTCATTGTCTCTCATTTTGAGTATCGAAAAATGTCCATGTCCCTAATTTCAATAACAAAAGGTTGAGAGGTATGTCGCCCCTACAAACAGGCACTGTGCCCAGTCCCAGTGGGACTTACGCGGTTACCAAAGAACAACAACAAAAAAAAGTAGCTTTGCGAGCACGTCTTGTTTAGGTCATTGTTAGCCTACTTGTCTCTGACAGTAATTTGCAGCAGTGTGAAGCACGGTCAATACTGCTTGCTGTACCTGCTCTTTTCTACTCACGGTGGTACCCAATTAAGGGCTAAGTAGTTTCAGCTGGTGTTGATGCAGCCGACTCCCCACGACTTGATGGGAGGAGCTGACTGTGGGGGGCAGTTTATTGGAGCCTGGCACCAACAGCGGGCAACACCTCTCCACCCCCCGCCCGCTGTATGCCTGTCGGAATATTCATGAGGAAGGCGAGGAGGAGTTGTAGTAAGTGGCGGCACACAGCCAGCACCGGCAGCAGTCAGTGTGATGGAAGCTGTGCCGAGAGACAGACATGGGAAACCCTAAGCAAGGAGTTTAACAGAAGCCATCGCCACCACATTGCAGAGAGCCCCCAGCAACACACCGCTCCCACCTCCCTGTCAGCACCACCCGCCAGGTATAGCAGCAGCAGCGCCACTCCTTCAGGGCGGAGGGAGGAAGGAGCGGTACGGCAGGCAGTCGCCGCTGTTCCTCCGCCACCGGCCGGTCAGGGGAACCGAGCAGAGGGACTCTTACAATCAAGTGGCACTCAAACAGGGCACCAAGCCGGGAGCCGAACACTGCACAGGCAGGTAATACTGATTCCCAATATTAATAACCCGCTGCATGCTTCTCCGTGCCGTGGTGGGACAGAGATGCTTACCCGGTTGTGTGGGGTATATGTGTGCATATCATGATGGGGAGTGGAGTGGGTCAGTCAGACTGGGGCTGTAAATAACTATTCGGAGAGGTCTAGACAGCAGCCACCCCAAAATAATGCCGCCTTCTGACGCGGGTTGGGGGATACACGGAACAGAACTAGGCTAGGCACCAGGAACGAAAAGAAATTATGACTTAACTGAATAGCGAATGCATCAAGTAAGATCCGATCAACAGGCTAGTACCTATTGCAGTTGTCAATATTACACTGTGTTCTTTTAGTTGACAAGGAATTGGGCACTACTTCAGAACTTTATGCGGCGCCACACCTGCAGTCTTCAAATCTTGCCAACTTGTTTAAACCGTTACTCGAAACGTATGGGGAAAGTACCAAACCCGTCCTGTTACGGCGGCTGATGGCTGTCAGCAAGCTGTTGCAAGACAAGACCCTGGTAGCCCCCACAGAGTAGGAAGCGGTGGGGATTTTAAACGGTGTCATCTTTTCTCTGTCTAGGATTGGGAAAGGGAAGGAAAGGAATTCGTATTTGGAAACGTGGTGAGTGAGTGTAGGTGTAGCTTCTTGCTTCAGTCAGCCCCTTGACAGTGAGCTGCTTCTGACATTTCCTGCTGTAGCCATTAGTCAGTGATGCGAGTTTACCAACTTGATGTACCCCCATTAAAATGAACCCTGTCCAGCTTCTGGTAATGTTTAACTGACAGACTTGTCTGTATTAGTTTCAGGATCTCTAACCCATGCAATAATAAGTGTGTGTGTGTGTGTGGGGTTGCTTCTGGCAGGTTTCTGTCGAGGTGCCTAAAGCTGTATACAGTATACCACATAGTAGCACATGGGGGGAGGGAGGGGCTACTTTCCCCTTAAAAGCACTCTCCTCACATGCATATAGAGAAGAACACTGCTCCTTGGCAAGCAGCTCAGTAACCAAGGCAGCTGACACTGAAGAGGACTTACTGTGTTCTTTGAGTGTCCTCCTCCCAGAGGCAGGGCATCCGTTGCCAGCTCCCGCTGTAAACGCGGAATAAAGGTTTCATTGTGACAGAGTGTGACTGGAATAAAATCGGGAGCTAATTGTACAATCTCATTTTTATTGTGCTGCGGAAATCAGCAGACCCAAGACAGGGCGAGCTAGTGGATGATTTTTTTAATGCATCCCCGTTCACACTTCTCTGTAGGAACCCGGACAGGCAGGCACCGAGAACGCATTGTCATTTGGCGTTTTTGAAGGGGAGCCAATACTAACATTAATAGTAATTTTTTTCCCAGTGGCATCCTTTCAATGTACTTAAACCTTGACAAAAATCAAGCAATTAAAAAAAAAATACATCGCTGGAAAGTGAGCATCCTGGCAAAATGACTAAGAAAGACGCAGTCAATGAATCTTCTTGGGCTCTGGGTAGCTACTTTTTGGCAACTCAGCGGGGCTGGAAGCTAATGCAGTATGGGGCCAACCTTTGCGCGGGCTGCCCCAATCTGTGTTTTTTTACCCACTGAAAAGTTTTGGAGTAAACTTTGTAGTTGCTGCCTTTTTGTTTGCTTTCCGCGCAGCGCCCACTAAGGCACTACTGACGTTAATTTTGCCCAGTCATTATTACATACCCATAAACTGTAGAATGTAGATGCATTAGAGCATTATGCTGAGCAGTCTGTGGCAGTGCTGTTAATCGGGCCTCATTCTCAGTTTCCCAGTGTGTGACCCCACAGCAAGCATCATTTGAGACTGCTTAAGCAGAGATCCTGAGAACATTTTCTAGAGGTAGTCTTTAAAAAGCCCTGCTTTTTATTCCTTGTATTTATTTTTTCAAAAACGTAACACAGACGTAGGTACAACTTCAAATGCTTTAACTGTACTATTGCATACCTTTTGTACCATGTATGAACAGGTAGCATTTTGCCATATGATTTTGCTATGGAAACAAGACAATAATAAGAAAAAGGTCATATGGAACTGAATACAGTGCAGAAGATTTAAACGGAGCATATATTTATCATCATATTCCATTTAGAGTGCTATTTCTCCCATTTTGTATAGTTCATCCCCCCATCTTCTGGAGATTTTAAATGAAGTAAATGGGGGGGGGGGATGTCTGCCCCTGACTTTCATCTGTATTCTGAGCTGTTTTTGAACATTGTTTAGCAGTACTTCTGTTGTGACTAAGGTAAACTAGAATGCAACAGAAACTGTACCATGACCACCTTCTGGGACACTGGGGACATGCCGACTAACTGCCGGCCACAAAAGATAAGTTATATAAATATGGTGAATATAAAATTAAATGTGGCACCCTATACATGAAGAAAGGTATCAGGAGTACATAGTGTGCTATATATATATATATATATATATATATATATATATACACAGATTTATTTATATATTTATTTAATTACAGTTCTATATTGACTTGAATCAGAAGTATATATTGTGCTATATATACATATTTATTTATGTATTTAATTACAATTATACATTAACTTGAGTTGAATCAGAAGTACACATTGTACTGTATATACGTATTTATATATTTAATTACAATTCTATATTGACTTGAATCAGAAGTACATATTGTGCTGAATATACATATTTATGTATTTTAGTTACAGTTATACATTGACTTGACTTGAATCAGAAGTACATATTGTGTTGTGTAGACATGTTTATTTAATTACAAATATACATTAACTTGACTTGCTGCATTAAAGAACCCTTGACACCATAGGGAAAACTTTGAAAAATGTAAGCTTCAGATACAATCTAATTTGTATTTCATATATTTTCTGTATTTTTCCCCTTTTTCTTTATCATTGAGAATGGCTGCATGAAATAAAGATTAATGTCACATAGACTATCTGCTCTGGCTGTTTGTCTAAACTTCACATCATAATTCCCTGTATATTACATCACCATTTTGTTCACAGCATCAGATTGTGATGTCATGCATGTGTTGACAAGTAACCAGAGCAGATAAGGCAGTGATTCTGTTTTCATGCAAACTCTTAGTAATAAAGAAATAAGGGTGTGACTTACATAAACAATAGGAAACAGGCAAAATTGTGTCTAAATTATAGTGGTGCAGTCGCGCCACTATAGTTAGGGTTCAGTGGTCACTTACATACTAAAGTCAAATGTTTAGGCGTTAATAACTTTGGATCTGTTCAACATATTTGCCTAAAATTTGAAATGCATGGTGGGGTATGGTAGATCCCTTGATTTGTAAAATTGCGTGTTGGTCGGAGTTACGGTCTTTGCATATGAAAATGCTGAAAAATGCAAAATTATCCATTTTTGGAGGCAGCATTTAGGATTTTGGATGTGGCTCTGCACGGCCATTGTGTGGTATGCCAATCTGCAAGACAGCTCATTTGAAAGAACTTTGGTGGCCGAACATGCCGCTTTTTGTTTGGTGAAAAAATATCAAGGGATTCAAAAGTTATGCCACTTTTAAATTCCCATTATAAGTCAATAGGAAAATTTATATGTATGTTTTGTGAACAAAGAATGGGGTTCTGGCCATCTCGTCCCACCTGGTGATCAAAGAATTTGCAGCCTTGCCATTCAAGAATCTTTATCCCCAAGGATTTTTTAAATTCTTTGATCGTGAGGTCCGCCATCTTGTTTTCAATTTTCCAATCGGAAAAACATAAATATCTCGGCTCAGGGGTCACTTCTGATGTAAAACTTGGACGGGTTTTACTCAGGGGACTTTGATCTATTAAGCCATGGCTTTGGTTTGATCCAAATCAGTCAAAAAATAGAGTTCTGAGCTTTTAAAATCTTAGTTTGTGGCTCCTAATGATCTTTGATCGCGAGCCTGCAAATTCTTTGATCGCAAGATTCTTTGATTGCAATCGTGCATCGTGAGCGAGGGACAAGATGGACAGATTTAAAAATTGATTTTCTCAGCCCAGGGGTGCCATACAAAGTTAAATGAGGGTACGTTTTGCTCAGGGGGCTTCGTTCTGCCCCATCTGAATACAAAAAATAATGTTTTCAATATCCCTGGTAGTCTAGCACCCCCCGCCAGTCATGATTAAATAGATAACTATCTGTAATTCCTTGGTAGTCTAGTGGCCCCCCAATGTATATTTCATACATAGTGTTTTTTTATATCCCTGGTAGTCTAGTGGCCCCCTCTATCTGTATTAATTATACTTGTTCATATCCATGGTAGTCTAGCAGCCCCCCCCCCCCACCATCATAATAAGATACATAACAATCTGTAATTTCCTTCCCTGGTAGCCTAGTGGCTCCCCCAAAGTGTATTTCATAGATATTGATTTGTTATATCCCTGGTAGTCTAGTGCCCCCAAGCTGTATTCAATTATTATACTTGTTCATGTCCTTGATAGTCTAAAGTCTTAAAAAGTAAGAAATCTATGCAAAAACTTCATTAATGCATCAGCTAGGGTTCTTCTACGGCAAAAAAGTGAAATTCGATTTTAAGGTTCCCACCTTGCACCTCACCCCAGCTCGCCTCCACCAATAGGCATTGGGTGTACATTGAGTCAGCCAGCCCCCAATGCACACCCCAATGTCTGCTGGTGGGAGCAGGCTGGGGAGGGGTGCAGGAGTGGGGAACCTAAAATCGAATGTTCTGCTTTTGCTTGTAGAAGAACCCTAACTGATGCATTAATGATTTTTATATGTGTGTGTGTGTGTGTGTGTGTATATATATATATATATATATATATATATATATTTAATATTCTTTGATAACCAGGTAAGGCCCACTAGGCACAATATCTGTTTTCAGTGGCAAACCAGGAGCACTGAGGAGGCAGTGACTTCCTCAGGGTCACAGTATGCTAGTGGAGATTGTGGGAATCACACCAATGACTGCTGAATGTACCAAGCTCATTCACAGCTCATTACTCTAACCTCTTGGTTATACTGCCACTCCAATATTATATATTTTTAAAGTGTCAGGGATTTTTTAAAGGGACATTGTCAACTCTTTTGCATCATATTATTTTTAGTAGAAAATCTACATTTTATTATGGCTTACTTTCCTTAAAATTCATTGATGTTGCTTTGATATCTGTCTCCTTTCTTAGTAAAACTGAAATGTATACTAAGGGTGCAAAGATACCCAACCTTGTTTTTCTTCCTTGCTCTACTCTCATTGCATACTTCCTGAACAACTCTTATTGCATACTTCCTGAACATTAGGAACAGCTCTAAACAGTGCAGCCACTCATGATGTAATAGTCTCCTCTCCTCTCCTCCCAACACATCATGAGTGGCAAGACTGTGTTGTGGGTATTTGCAAGCCCTGGAAAGATGCAATGGGAGATGATCAAGGACTGTAAACAAACACATTGTTGTGTGGTAACACCAATATGGTGGGCAATCTGTTTTTCACTTTTAAAAAGAAAAAGGGCATAAGATTCAGACTACCAGCTTTATAGTGTATGGCGGAACATGATTTTGTATGGAAATCCATACATTTTTGAAAGTCGTTCTGCTGCAGTAGTGACATTCTCAGTGACGCAGAATGACTTTTTGTTCTGCATTAGCGAGGATGTCATAATACAAGCGACCTTACCTGTGCTCCTCATTGGTGAGGGGCTGGTGGAGAGTCGTGCATGTGTGCTGGTCAGCGGGCATGTTTGACTCAAGTTCCAGCAGTAGAGCAGAAACAGAAAAAAAAACAGTAAGTGTTCTGAGCTTTTTTGTTCCTTCAGTCAGTGCTGCAGTGAAACTGCATTCCACCATAAACTACATAGAACAGCGTATGGAAATCCACACACAAGGCTATTCTTCTCCCTCATGGATACCATGGTGACAGAGACCTCTCAAGCTTCACTCTTGAGGTCCTTGGTCATCATGGTATCCATTCAGGTTGAAGAATAGCCTTGTTGTATATGGATTTCCATACACTATCCTATATATCAGCAATATCTATAGAATCTGGCCAATCATACCATATGTTTTTTAAACTAGACACACTTTGAGGCCTAAAGAAGTTGACTGTGTCCATTTAAGTGGCTTACAGATGTTGGAAAAGTGTAGTTTTCCTGGACAAACAAACTTAACTCATGGTGTAAAGAAATGTTTTAAGTTTATGAACATAATAAAGCAAAAATAATGTATTTACGTAGAAAGGGTATCCTCTTAGGAGTTTGTAAATGTGAAATAAAAGTTGATGCAGGTAATTATAGCTCCTTAAAATGAGAAAACTGGTATTACTGGTGCTTAAGGGAATTGCAAGGAAGCAGTTTAAACACAGAATAAATGAATAGAAATGTTGTAATTGTTTGAGCAATTTCAGGCATTTGTAATGCATGATGCATCTGTACACGAAAAAAGCATTTTGCATTACTACAGGAATAATTGTTATTCATAACAGGTAGCCCTGCAAACAAATTCCATCACTTAAATGTTCTGTCTTATTCAGGCCAATTATAATTAAATCACTGCATGTTCTCTGCTTATTGAGTAATTAAACTGTAATTAATAAAATTATATTTTCTTGGTGGCGCCTACATCTGGTTGTCATACTGAAGTACTATTTGACATCTGCTGAAATGGTTACATGTCGAAAATAATAAATGTTTGTGAGGAACACCTGGCAAGAGTGTAGGTTTATTAACTCTCCAAGTGTGCAATTTTTAGCAGAGAATCATCAACTGCATTTGTCCTTCATTTGTAATAAATACCTTACACTTACTAATTGTAGCCCATGGAAATTAATTATTCTGGTCATCAGCCTAGAAGAAAGACTATGGAGTTGTGCAATGAATCTCACATGAAAACATGAGCAGCTATTTGTAATAACAGATTAAAGCATTTATTTTTTTATTTATTTAAGAAATTGTGTATCCCAGGATAGTCTCTTTTAGGGGCTACACAATTTCCCCAGAAGGTCACTGGAGACTTGATGGCAGCAAGTTGAATACTTACAATATTTACATTATATAACTATTTATAATCAACAGTACTAGCTTAATACAGAATTTAAAACCCATGTAGATGTGTGAGATAATTAAGCAATAAGGCATTACAAGGTATGTGTTGTAATGTAATAATGTCACTCCTGGGGTGGGTTGAAACACGAGGTGAAGCTGAGTGCTTCCACCACTGGGAAATATTGACCACCTAAAAACACATACCTAGAAGTACTATTGCAATTATACTAATGGCTCGATGTTATATAAAACAAAAATAAAAATGTTTTTAGTAGATTTTTAGTCAGGCAATATATCTTTGCTTCTGAAAAAAAAATCCATATCCTCCAAAAAATCAACACAGTGATGTTATTGTGTAATATCATCACTGTCTCAAGCACACACTGACCAATCAGAGTCCAGGAAATTTTATTGCCATTGTATAATTAACAATAATAAGATAGTCAATAAAAACACAGATATAGGGAATCCCTATAAACTGGTACATGTTAGTACAGTGTATTTATTTAATTCCTGCTTATGAAGTGGGAGCAGGGTGGACATGATGGGCTTAGAATCACTTTTGGCCTTAAAACAGCAGTATTTGTTAGCCATCATGTCATTTTTCACCCAGCAATAATGATTTTCTGGCAAAAACATTAATATACCCCCCCCCCTTTTTTTCTCTTTACTTTCTTTCATTCCAGGACAAAGATACATGATTGGGAAGTTTTTTAAAAGTTTGCTTCAGTGACATGCCCTCCATGAAAACAATTCTCTTGGTTCAGTCAGTGCTGTGGTGTTTACCATCAGAAACATGTGGAAACACCATCCTAATACATTCACACTAAGAATCTAGCATATACATTTAACAGGTAACCTTAATGGAAGAAATTTTTAAAAAATTGCAAGTGGCTGCCATCTTTAATGACATGAGCCATGAAATACAAAGTCAGCATTGAAATGGGGTTTTGAAAATATTCAAGAAAATTAAAATTACACTGAGAATGAAACTAAGGTTGCCATAAAACATTTTTGTTAGGAAACTCTATGGTAAAAATGTTTGCCAACTAGCATGCACTGCTGCTTTAAATAACCATGTTATTATGTATACTTATTCATAGCTGCTTATGAAGCAGGGGTGTACATGATGGAAGCAGAGTCTGGCAACTGGACAGATGTTGGCATCTGGGGGAAGCTATGGTAGCATGGGAGAGGCATGGGAAAAGAATGGAGAGAGGAGCAAATAATAGGACAGGGATTGTAGCCAGTGTACTTGAGGTATAAGAACCTAAAACATGGTGTGTATGAAGGTAGTCAATTGTCAAACCTGATGTTTCTGAAGTGGGACAAATTTCATGCCTCTTAGATGTTATCAGGGATTGGGTGCCATGTGATAAAGGCAATGACTAAGACTTTATCTCTGATTTCTCTTTGAGCCCTTGGAAGGAAAATTTGACCTGCAATCTCAATTGATAAACTACCATTGTCTTGTTCTGACGCTTGGTGAGGTAGGTAGGGTAAATGCCCAGCACACATTTGTGGACCATCATGCTTCATTTTCTTTCCACATCTTTTATCTGGTGGGAATAGCTTGAGTAGTCCTGTACATTCCATGGTGATGAGTTTGCCTGTCCAGTGACCAAGTGTATTTATTTACTGAAAATTTCAGAGAATACCTTTGAGCACAAGTTCTCCTTTGCAAAGGTTCCACATCAATAACAGAGATTACAAAGCAACATTACAAATACTCTAAGTGAGTTCCAGTGGAATGAAGTCAAACAAGTACAACTATAGTTGAACAAGAACAAATAAATAGTCTGGAATCAATTGCATACAATTTTAAAATAAGGCAGGTAAACAGAATCAGTGTAGAACATGCATAGTAATGGTGCACAACCTCAGAGCCAGAGTCTGACACAGTTCAGTGAGTATACCAGGAGAGGGGAAAAGCTTGATAATGTATTGTTGGAAGTCATTGACAAAATGTCAGAAAGGTGGGAGGTGCTGCTGGTGGGAGACTTCAATCTGTTGGATGTAGACTAGCGCCTTCCAGCTGTGACTTCAGCTAGGAGTAGGGGCATCCTGGACTCCCTGCAGGGGCCATTCCTCAGGCAACTAGTCAGTGAGCCCACTCTTGATGGGAGCAATGTTGGACCTGGTAGAGACTAACAGGGACATTGTTGAAGACTTCAAAGTGGGAGGCCATCTAGGGACCAGTAATCACTGTATGGTGTGGTTCAGTACAAGGATGGCAGCAGAATCAAGCCACACATGGGCAAGGGTCCTGGACTTCAGAAGAGTGGGTTTTATAAAGATGAGTGAATGCCTTAGAGATGGCCTGACAGGGGATCACCTAGGAGGGGTGGAGGAACTGTAAGCAAGGCTAAAAAGGGGCATAATGAAAGCAGCAAACATCTGCGACAAGCAAGTGATCAAAAGCAAGAGTAAAAAAAGACCACTATGGTTAACAAAAGAGGTGGTGGAAAAAGTAAAGGCCAAAGGGTTGCATTCAGAAGATTCAAGGAGACACAGAGGGTAGAGGAAAGGGAGGTGTACCAGGAGAAGCAGAGAAAACAGTAAGGAGGACAAAGGCACAAACTGAAAAAAAGGTATAGCCCAGGTGGTATCAAAAGTAGCAAAACATTTATTAGGTATGTAAGTGAGAAAAGGAAGACCAAGGGATGGATTGTAATCTTAAAAAGGGAAGTGGGGGAGGTATGTACAGAGGGGGACTAGGAAAAGGCAGACATCTCAAATAAATACTTCTGCTCAGTGTTTGAAGGGGAAGGGAAGGGACTGCAAAAAAGTAACATGAGCCTTGAAAGGGGGAGGTGGACACTAGTCCTTTCTCAGAGGAGAGAGTCCTGAAGGCATTAGCTAATCTGAAAGTGGACAAAGTAATGGAGCCAGATGGGGTGTATCAAAGAGTGGGGAGGGAGCTCAGGGAGGTACTGGCTGTGCCTCTGACAGTCCTATTTAACACATCACTGGGATACTGGAGTGGTTCTGGAGGAATGGAGGAGGGCAGATGTAGTTCCACTTCACAAAAGAAGAGGCTGGAAATTATAGACCAGTCAGCCTGATGTCGGTGGTGGAAAAGTTGTTGGAAACACTGCTGAAACATTGCTGAAGGAAAGGATAGTGGAGTATCTTAAATCTAACAGGTTATAGGACCCGAAACAGCATGGATTCACAGTGGAGAGGTCATGGCAGACAAATCTGATAGATTTCTTTGACTGGGTGACCAAGGAATCAGATCAGGGAGGGGTGGTGGACATGGTCTGTATGGATTTTTGGGGCTATTTGGGGCTGCCAGTATAGCATACAGGTTAGAGTAATGAGCTGTGAATGAGCTTGGTACAGCCAGCAGACCTGGGTTTGATCTCTACAATCTCCTTTTGCATACTCTGTGACTCTGAGCAAGTCACTTAACCACCCCAGTACTCCCAGGTCACCCCTGAAAACAGGCACTTGTGCCTAATGGACCGTACCCGGTTACCAAAAAAGAATAGAATTTCAGTAAGGTTTGCAATGCCATTCCACATATGAGACAAGTGAGCAAGCTGGGTAGCTTAGGGGTGGGTAAAAAGGTCATTAACTGGGTAAAAAATTGGTTACGGGATAGGTAACAGAGGGTGATGGTAAATGGAGTTCACTCCGAGGAATGGAGGGTGATCATTTGGTACCTCAGGGATCAGTGGTAGGACCAGTCCTCTTTAATGTTTTTATAAGTGACATTGCAGAGAAGCTAGAAGGGAAGAATTGCCTCTTTGCAGATGACACCAAGATCTGTAGCAGGGTGGATACTCCAGGGGGGTTGGGGGATGGAAAGGACTAGCAGAGACCTGGGAAAACTTGAGGAGTGGTCAAGGGTATGGCACCTGGGTTTCAGTGCAAAAAAATCCAAAATCATGCACTTGGGGCACAGAAATCTAGGGGAAGAGTACAAAATGGGTAGAGTGGTATTGATAATGACAAACAGGAAAGAGACCCTTGAGTAATCATATCTGATGGCCTAAAGGTGGTCAGGCAGTGTGACAAGGCAATTGGGAGGGCTAGTGGAGTATTGGGGTGCATAGGAAGGTGTACCACCAGCAAGAAGTGGGTGGCATTGTTGCCCTTGTATAGAACACTGGTTAGACCCCACCTTGAATACTGTGTCCACTTCTGGAGACCATGTACCTGGAAGGACATTGACAGAATGGAGGTGGGCCAGAGGACAGCAACTAAAATGGTGCTGGGTCTGCATCAAAAGCCTCAAGAGGAGAGACTAAAGGACTTCAACATATACACCCTGAAAAAAGAGGAGGGAGGGAGAGAGGGATATGACAGAGACCTTTAAATACCTCACAGGGGTAAATAAGGTACAGCAGGGAAATATTTTTCAGAATAAAAGGTGCCCAAGAACAAGGGGAAAGATGTAAGAAAATACTTCACAGAAAGTGTGGTGGATTCCTGGAACGGCCTTCCAGTGGAGGTGGTGGGGTGAAAAAAGTTGTGGGTTTCAAGAATGCATGGGATAGGGGCAAGATAATCATAGTGAAAGGAAGGAGGGAGGAAGAAAGAGCTGTACAACAAGTAGGGTCTGCAGTAAGCATGTAGGTAGGGAAAAATGGGCAGACTGGGTAGGTCAAATGGCCTTTATTTGCCATCAGATTCTGTGTTTCTATGGACTTTATTTGGGATTATTAGCAGTTACAGTTGCACTGAACTGTTAGGGTTGACTATAGTGTTAATTTGCATACAGTAAGTTATAAAGAGGAAATGAAATTGTACTTAGACCTATAATGTTGGCTATTCTATACACCTCACAGCAAAGAGAAAAAGGTAGCATCATTATGGATCTTAAATGTGATCTGTGGGAATGAAGTGTGGTCTAGAGATGCATACCAAATCTCGCCACAGTCACTGACTCCATCTGTGACCCTAAGCAAGCCTCTTGACCGCTCAGCTCTTTAGATCTCGCGGCTGCAAAATAGGTAGAAGCAAGGGACCAATGAAAATGAGGCATTGTGTCTCAGTTGGGCTATCCTAGGTAAATAAATTACAACCTAATAAATTAATGTATTTTATAGTTTTCTATGTCTGGTTCATGGGTCAGTGCTAATGCCAAATACTATGCTTTAATGGCCTGTAGTGGAGCTGATATGTGTAGAAAATGCTTTGCACTTTTACAGGTTGTTTTCCTGAGACTAGTGTCTGTTTAGTTGCCCGGAAGTTGCTAATAGCAAGTTGATTGTACAACAAACAAAAAAAAACAAAACAAAAAAAACCAAGATCAACAACCATCACAGTTGAGCCCTTTCAGATCACAATATCTTTAGTACGGAATTTGGGACAAGTCTCCCTTTCATTCAGCCAATATTTCTTTGCTAACAGAAAATTTATTCCAGTCATATCTGTTTAGATGACAACTGTTATATCTATGCTATCCATTACTAATATCTGTCAGCCCCTTTTAGCTTGTAATTTCTCACAAGATGAGTTTCTTAGAAAACATTAAATAAGGTGAACCTAGGTTAAAAAGAAACTATTTATTATTACAGTGGTTGATGAAAAGGAAATGCTGTACAATAACTAATTGTGCACTTGTGCTGTATTACATATAGCCTCTTCTATAGCACAGTAATATATATAAGTGGTGGCTGTACAGGGATGGGATATTTTGTCAGAAAGGATAAGATCACACAGTTGTTAAGGATATAGTTTGGCCCTAACCTGACAGTGTGCTCTTATCAAAGTTTGACTGCGTTTTGAGTCTCCTAGTAATTAAATGGATCAGTGGAATGGAAAGCAGCATTCTAGAAGATAAGTAATTACTGAAACATGCAAGATCAAAAAGTAAAGTGTTTCACACTACCATCAGACAAAATATTTCTAGGGTCAGTGTGCATTTAAGCAATAGGGCACAACAAGGTGTTGTTTGTTTGTTAAAACTTTATTTTTATACAGGAACAAATGATTAGCGCCATGGGCACTGTTTTCAATCAAGGTCCTGTGTAATAAGTCCATAAAAATAGAACAACAATTAACATACATACACAACAGTACAATTAAACATACATAATGTCAACCAAAACATATACATGCAGTCTGCAAATATTCAAACAATTTGTCTTTAAAACTGGACAGGCTAGTAATATTTTTTAGATGTTTAGGTAAATTATTCCATGAGATAACTAATATATTTTGCAACTTCAGTTCTCATATTTTACTACAATATTTATATGTTGGAATTCTATTTACTGAATTCCTTGTACAAAAATTTTAATTTTCTGGAAATTGAAACTCGACATACTTAGCTAAAGGATGATTATTTTTCCCATATATAATCTTATGACAGTTTATTAACCATGTATAATTTCTTTGAGCTTCGGGATGTAGCCAATTCAGTTGATTATATACTGTACAATGATGTATTTTATATTCACCTTTAATAATCAATTTTCCCAATATATAAACTATGACCCAGATATTCAAACTGCACCAGGCTATGGCGCAAGCTTGGGCGCAGTGCAACTTGGCTGCAGAGGGGTGTGGACTGGGCAATATTCAACGGTGCTGCGCCATGGCACAGCATCATTAAATATTGCACCCTGGCCACCCACAGTGTGCATGGCACAGTGGCACTGCATCAGCACAAGTGGCCAGAGTGGAGCATGGGGATGCGGTAGCACAAGTTCCATTGCGCTATGCACAGCAACCACGATATTCAAAACTTGACATGCAAATGGGGCCATAATGTATGCAAGGCACAAATGGGGCCATTTGTGTGTTATTATAGTCCCATTTGCATGCAGGTGCGCCAATCCCCGATGACTTGCACCTGGCACCCTGCCAGGCAGCAGCCGTTGGGGACCGATGCCCCCTGCAGCTGGCAATGTGCTCCACAGCCCAATCGCAGGCATTTGTAAAGAAAAGGAAAAGCTTAAATCCCTGGTGGTCCAGTGGACCACTGTCTGCCCGATCGCGGGCATTTGTTAAAACAAAAGAACTATGTCCAATATCCCTGGTGATCCAGTGGACTGCTGTCTGCCCGATCGCGGGCATTTGTTAAAACAAAAGAATTCTGTCCAGTATCCCTGGTGGTCCAGTGGACCGCTGACTGCCGGATCGCCGGCATTTGTGATTAAAAAATAAATAATCACAATATCCCTGGTAGTCTAGTGGTGCCCCCTCCCACCCACCCACTGAGCCCCACTGTCCGCTCCCCGGTCAGCTGGCTGGATGGCACCACCGCCTGCCACCCCTATCGCCGACTGATACCATCGGTAGGGCTGTATGCCCATTGGTCCACAGGCGTGAGCCAATGGGCGTGCAACCATACCGTACTACACATTCCAGATATGTGAATGATTCATTCACATATCTGGAATGTAATCTGTCTGACGCTGCATGCCATTGGCTCACGCTGTGGACCAATGGGTGCAGCCCTACTGATGGTGTCAGTCGGTCGGGGGAGGGGGAAGGCGATGGGGTGCCGCCGCCGACGGGGCAGCGGCGTGGATGTGGCGGTGAGGGGTACCACGGACCGACCAGGGATATTGGACATAGTTCTTTGTTTTAACAAATGCCCGCGATCGGCAGTCAGCGTCCACTGACCACCAGGGATATTGGACATAGTTCTTTGTTTTAACAAATGCCCGCGATCGGCAGTCAGTGGTCCACTGACCACTAGGGATACTGGACATAGTTCTTTTGTTTTAACAAATGCCCGCGATTGGGCAGATAGCAGTCCACTGGACCACCAGGGATATTGGACATATGTATTTATTTTTTACAAATGCCCATGATCGGGCAGATAGCGGTCCACTGGACCACCAGGGATATTGGACAGACTTCTTCATTTTTTTTTTTACAAATGCCCACGATCAGGCATGGGGGGGCACCGCCA